>OX941088.1:71244126-72494126 GCA_954870635.1 Arctium minus | reverse complement strand
CGACTTGTTTACCTCTTAATAGTGTCATCAATAGACAACATCTGAATCGTTAGGAGGTAAATCTTGTTTGACCAATTCCAAAACTCTGTTAATGATTTTGTATCTTGGGCATTTTTTAACCATTTAGCACCCTAAATTATAAACAATTACCAAACAACCATATTTCATTTTGTACTATATCATAGAAGTCTCTTAATAATTCTGACCAATTAATCATCCTGTATTAAACCATTCAATAACTATCAAAAAGTCCCTAAAAAATTATGCTTTGATTAATTAAAAATGTAATAGTTAAATATTTTCTAAAATGTATGTCAACATACATATTTATTTTGGGAGAAATGAACTAAAATATAAGACAATAAAGGCGTGGAAGTGGGCACAGTCGCACAGATCTTAAAAGAGGAGAGCGATAGAGCAAATCCACCCTCACCCAAATACAGCCAATCCCATTACACCTTTCTATTTCCCTTACACTCATTTCTTATCTCCATTATCTCACCCCATCCCCTTCTTTCATCAAATTCTACAATCACCCCCTAACATTTTTTCTTTTACTGATTTTTCCTAATGATGTAAAATTTTTATTTGTTAGTAAAGTTAAATTGTTTCAAAATGTAGACTATTGTATTTTAAATTTACATAAAAACTCTGTTTTAATATTTAAGAGAAGACTTGTCAAAATTACAGGATGATGTATTTTTATCATTTTTTAAAATATTAGCATAATATCATTTGTTAGAAGGACTTAAGTGTATTATCTTCAATGCATAAGGGTGTACTTGAAAATTATTCTCATTCTTTCTAGAGTAAACTACGATTTTAGTCCCTATGGTTTGATGTTTATAACGATTTTCGTCCCTATTCTTTCAAAACTGCTTTTTTAGTCCTTGTGGTTTCTATTTGTTTCTATTTTCATCCCTTCCTCCAATTTTATTAATATTAAATGTTAATTGATTTAAAAATTAAATAAACAAATTACATATTTGGTCCTTGTGGTATATAAAATTTTACATTTTTATCTTAATTTACATTTTTTTTAATTTTTCTTTATTTATTGTATTTAATCAAGACATTTATTTTTCTATTAATTATATTGTATATTTTCATAATTATTATTACTTTAATTATAAAAATAATCAAATAATTTTATTAAAAATACTAATAAATACATGAATTTTTTTTCAAAGCTTTAGGTTTAGATCTTTTAAAATTAATTTTTTTTTTCTCTATTGATTTATTAAAGCTTTTTATTTATTTTAAATTACCATTGAAATTTTTTTAATAAATTTCGAGAAAAAAATCTTATTTTATAGCAACCGGTTGTTTATTGGTAAATTCACTTTACTACCATTATTTCATATTTTCATTTAAACTTTATTTTTATTAATTAATCAAATTTGTTAATATTTAAAATAAACACACACACACACACACATATATATATATATATAGAGAGAGAGAGAGAGAATGAGGTTTAAACGAGAACGATACATATTTAAAAAACACGAGAACGACAAATCACGTACAAAATCATAAGTGATTTTACATTAGCGGAGAAGTTGTACAAAATCACAGTATGCGGGCGACTTTTACCGCGACATAAGGTCGCGGGAATCACATGTAAAATCACTTATATTTTGTATGTGATTTGTCGTTGTCGTGTTCATTTTAAATAGGTACCGTTCTCGTTTGATCCTCCCTCTCTCTCTCTCTCTATATATATATATATATATATATATGTATATATATATATATATATATATATATATATATATATATATATATCAAGGTTTAAAATAATGTTTGTGTTTGACGTCACGATAATTTTGAGGCACATCAGTACCCATTGCATGATTTTTTTAACAACATATTGAAATTTTCTTATCCTTTTATTTTCTTATTTTTTGTTTTTAATATATAACCTAATTTAAAATGGTGTGTGTGTGTGTTTATGTGTGTATGTCTAATTTAAATATTAAACAAATTTGATTAATTAATAAAAATTAAAGATTAAATGAGAATTTAGAATAGTGGAGTAAATTGCATTTAACAAAAAACAACCGATTATTTTAAAATAATACTATCTTTTTTCTTGAATTTTATTAAACTTTTTTCAATGATAATTTAAAATAAGATATAGCTTTAATAAATCAATAGATAAAAAATATTAATTTTAGGAGATTTAAACCTAAAACTTTGAAAAAAATATCATGTATTTATTAATATTTTTAATGAAATTATTTGATTATTTTTATAATTAAAGTTATAACAATTATGAAAATATACAATATAATTAATAGAAAAATAAATGTGTTGATGAAATACAATAAATAAAGAAAAAGTAAAAAAATATAAATTAAAATAAAAATGTAAAAGTTTATATACCATAAGGACCAAATATGTAATTTGTTTATTTAATTTTTAAATAAATTAACATTTAATATTAATAAAATTGGAGGAAGAGATGAAAATAGTAGCAAATAAAAACCAAAGGATTAAAAAAACAATTTTGAAAGATCAGGGACGAAAACCGTTATAACCATCAAACCACATGAACTAAAATCGTAGTTTACTCTTCTTTGTATTCTACTTGTACTTGGTCCTTGTTCCCTTTGGTATCATCATAAACCCCCTTTCTCTCTGTCTGTCTCTCTCCTTGCTGTATCCATGGCCACCAATACTCTCCAATCTCTGAACTATCGCCACCACACTCCGCCACTTGGCCGGCGACAGTCTATGGACTGTACCCCGCCAGTAGTATCATTTAGTATTAAATCAAACAATGGTAATCAAACCCTCTCCATTTCCTCCGCCGTAAAAACCTTCTCTCTTCCCTCCACAACCTCCTCCTCTACTTCCTCCACCTCCGCCAAATCAACCTCCTTCGACCTACTCCGCAGCCTCCTCTCCGCCAACGACTTTCGAGAAGCCGACAACGAGACCCGCCGTCTCCTGATCGCCCTTGCCGGCGAAGCCGCTCAGAAACGCGGCTACGTCTTCTTCTCCGAAGTCCAATTCATACCCGAATCAGACCTCCAAACCATAGACGAACTCTGGAAGACTCACAGCAACAACAAATTCGGGTACAGCGTCCAGAAACGATTGTGGGAGAAATCAAACAAAGATTTCACAACTTTCTTCATTAAACTTGGGTGGATGAAGAAGCTTGACACAGAAGTATTACAGTACAACTACAGAGCTTTCCCAGATGAATTCGTATGGGAACTGAATGACGAAACGCCAGAAGGTCATCTGCCATTGACGAATGCCCTGAGAGGGACCCAGTTGCTGAAAAGCATTCTAAGCCACCCTGCATTTGCAGACCAAGAAGGCGCCATTGAAGAAGAAGAAGCAGAAAAGCTGGAAGAACAAGATGAAAGAGATACATCAAAGCAGCAGACACTTGGCAAAGGAGTGTTCAAACCTGATTACAGTTTTTAATCGAAACAATTAAGATGATTTGTGATATGCAGTACATGTTTGTACTGTACAAGTAAGTATTACAAGAGGAATTGTTTGTCCAAATGTAGGGTTGTTTATGGACGCTCACACAAATTTATATATCAAAAACCTCTACCTTTGTGACCCTCTCTCCTCCATATAAAACTGATTCATGTTTTTTTGTATTTTTTGTTTGAAATATATTATATAAATATATTTTACAGAATTTTAAATAAAAACAAAGAGAATTATTATTTATGATGATGAATTTGAATAATTTAGAAAAGTATGTGAATTGATACTATTCCTATACGTTAAAATCAAGTTGACAGTCACAATAGATACTTTTTGTTTAATATACAATAAAACTTAATAAAAAATATGTTTATCAATGTTCTTTTCCCAACCTTTTTTCCAACCTTGTTAACCTGACCAAAAAATTGGTGGAGTCATTTATAGTGCAACCGAATAAAAACAAACCAGCTAGAAAGAAGGGGCAATGACACAGATAACATTTTTTTTTTAAATTTGACAAAATAGCACATCTTCAGAGAAATTGCCAAAATAACACCCTATTACGCCGGATCCATTACGCCACCTTCCTGCGTAAATTGTTCATGGGTTCCACATCTGACAAACCAATAAAAAAAATGACACGTATCAATCATGTCTCCCCTTTTTTAGACAACTCTTCCTAGTGGACTCGACGTAAAACCCCCCACCCCACCTCCACCCGGGGTAAAACCCCCCACCTCCACAACACAATGACAATAATCAGATATATTTTGACCAACTTTAGACTCGATTTTTTTACTCAATACCCGGTTTTTGTTATTTTACCTTCATTGTGACATAGATACCAACGGAAAGCTTGTGGCGGAACGGAAATTTTTTTATCCCGACGGTTTGGTTTTCACCTAATTTCCAGGTACAAATGCCTCGTCCGAGACTTCGACTTCGAAGATTTGACGTTATTTTCGGTTTTTTATTTCTTTATGTTTAATAAGTAAATCAAGTAAAATCTCCGGTTCCCTTTTTTCATATCACCATTTAGGAAAGAATCAAACTAGTTTAATTATTGGTTTTTAAAATTTGAAATTTTGACATGTTGGTCCCGAAGGTGTTATACAAGTTTGTAGAGGGGGGGGGGGGGGGGGAGGTTGAATAGAAACACAAATTTTCAGTTTAATAAATTGTTTATTGATAAATCAAGTTATAATTTACAGTTTGTTGCGGAATAAGATTAAGTAGAACTTAATTTAAACAAACTTGAGAATCACTAAGTATGGTTGCACAAGAACAGAGAGAAATGGAGGTTGAGGAGATTTTAGAAAACAAAAGTTTCTATAATATACACAAAGAGAAAAGAGGCAGTAGGCAACTCTTCAAAATGAAGGATTAACCTCCTATTTATACCCTATGCATTTAATGCATGACAGAGTTACTTTACACGTGTTAGCATCTGGTTGGGTGCATGTTTCTGACTTTTAGCGACATGCTCCGGGCCGTATGGTGAACAGTGTAGTCTTCAGAGTTTTTGTATGATTTTGGACAAAAGTATGTATCTTCTGACAATTCGTACTATCTGTGCAAAAGGATAAGACAAACGAACCTTGGAGTGTAAGCTTCATGATTAGTGATCGTTGATGAAGTCTTTTATCATTGAGTTCTGATAAGTCAACTATCGCTGAAGCTTTCCTTCTTGGTTTGTCGTGTGTGTGGACTTGTCTTGGTTTCACTGATATTCGCATCAGATCATGAGTAGACTTGTCACTTGTTCATCAGTTTTGTCTTTGATGTCAGTGATGAACGTCTTTGTCGCGGAACTTGTCTTCAGAGATTACATTCAACAAGTTACATTAGAGATCATCAGCGATATTGAACAAACTGAATATATTATCGCTGATGGTGAAACACTAATACATACGGATGTTAAATGTAATTTTCACTAAGTAATTCTAAGTATCATCATCAAATCACTAAGAGAGTTTGGATCAATAATCTCCCCTATTTGATGATGACAAAGAAACATAAGAAAATTGCTAAGTTCAAAACATAAGGATAAATAGGACTTGTAAAATACATGTTCTAATTACTGTTTTGAGGGATCTTTTCTAGTACTGATGGAGTAAAGTACTTCACAGAAAATTTTCATTAATTCGTAATCGGATTACATAGGGAATATGAAAATTTACAAGTACAAGTGAAAATTATACAAGTAGTAAAAGTCTACAGCTAATAAATTACAAGAAGAAAAGATAATCTATCAGCTAAGTTGGTTCTTCTTTGACTTGGATTTCAGGGAATTTTTCTTCATCAATCATATGACCAGGTATCTCTTCTATCTGTCTTCTAATGGTTGTTTCCTTTCG
This sequence comes from Arctium minus, assembly GCA_954870635.1. Taxonomy (NCBI): domain Eukaryota; kingdom Viridiplantae; phylum Streptophyta; class Magnoliopsida; order Asterales; family Asteraceae; genus Arctium; species Arctium minus. Next base: position 72,488,310 of record OX941088.1, on the reverse strand, counting down.
AATAAGAGATTTGATGAGAGTCCCTGATTTGAGTTATCGCACCAGCAGTAAAGAAGATCCTTAAGATGAGCAAGAGGGCAGAGAGGAATCTCTGAGAATCTTTGAAATCTTATAAAGTCACCATCGTCAAGGAAAATTAAACCATAGGGATCACCTATCACTTGCCTAGGAACAAAATGTCCTCCAGGTGGCAGTGATAGGTGTTGATCCATACTCTCTCAGTGATTTGATAATGATCATTTTCTATACTTAGTGAAAAAACGTTTAACATTATGTATTAGTGTTTCATCATCAGCGATCATACCGAGTCTGTTCAGTTATCACTGATGATACTTCTTGTAAACATTCATATGTATAAGTGTTTCACCATCAGTGATCAAATACTGAGTATGTTCAGTATCGCTGATAATTTCTCATGTAAACAGTTAGACGTTATCCTTGAAGACAAGTTTTTGCGACAAAAGATGTTCACTGTTGAACAAAGAAAAGTTTACTCAGGACCTGATGCGGATATCAGCGAAGCCAAGACAAATCTACACACACGAAGAAACCTGAGGAAAAGCTTCAGCGATAGCTGAACTTCTTTATATCTCCGAAGGAAGAGATTTTCAGCGATTGACGATCACTTTGCTTATGCCTCAAGTCTCTTTTGTCTTACCCTTGCACACATCGTACGATTTTCAAAAACATACATACCTCTGTAGCAATTCGTACAACAACTCTGAAAACTACACTGTTCATCATACGGCTGAAAGCTGTTAAAACTTAAATATGTTCTATTTTAGGAAGTTTAGTAAAGTAATCCATGTATTTTGTTATTGGGCCTTCCTTGTATTGGGTTTGGGCTTAATTGTAACAAGGGTGTTGGGAGTATATATAGAATCTGATAGTTAGTTTAGTTGGTAACATTCATTTGTAATCATGTAGCATGTATACGAATTGCTCTCTGTAGTGTAGATTTACTTTCATTCAATAAAACTACAAGTTTCTATCCCTAATTATCCTTGTCAATTGTTAATCATTCAATCAATCTTGATCTCATGGACCTCACAAGTGGTATCAGAGCCTAACAAAGAATCATTCATCGAACGATCGAGATCGAATTGGTTGAAGGAGCAGTCACTGTGAAAAACTTAGAATTCTGGAAATTGATGTTAATTTGATTGATCTTTGTTGCCAAATTGATTCAGAGGATATATTCGATCATCATTGAATCAATTACAACGTTTAATTTCATCAATTTTGGTTAGATTGGATCGATTTTGAGACTTTTACGTTCGAAAACATATTTCACTGTATTGAGATCGATTGGGTCATAAAGTTGTTTTCAGACTAGATCATCAACTACAATTGCACTCTATTGTTGTTTTCGAACCTGCTCACAAAGTATCAACTCAAAATTCGAAGTATTCAGGTTGAATTCGAAGAAAATCTGGAAAAACATTCGAGATCCACAGAATTCGCATGACATTGAAGAACACGCATGGAAAGAACTCGCATGAAAATTTGGAAGATTTCGCATGATTAGAATTCGCACGATGAAGGACTTTGAAGATGAAATTTTTTCAAGTATAGAATTCGCATATCAGATAGGTGCGAAAAGTGCAAAATTCGCATGCCAGTCTTATGCGAAATGTTTATACGAATTCTATGTGGTTAAAGAAAATTCTAAGTTTAGAATTTGCATGGAGTCATATGCGAGAAGTAAAGAATTCGCATGTGTGAGTGATGCGAAAAGGAAGAATTCGCTTGGTAGAGATATGCGAATTGTGAGGAATTCACACATAGGCGCGTTCGAGAAGTTAGAATTCGCACGTAAGCCTATGCGAATTCTGAGGTTTTAGGCTAAGCCTCATGCGAATTGTGCTATATTGAATAGTGATCTGCGAATTGTTGAAGTTATGCGAAAAGTTGTGTGATTTTTGAGAAAAATGATTGTTTTGAACCCAGTTTGATACAAGTTTGCCCTGTTCCCGAGCTTTTTACGCGTAATGCATATGTGACATCACTCTTATCATACGTTGGTCACATATTTTTAGCAACTGATCTAATCTTTCACGAATGCTCATGCTTTTCAAGATTTTCAGATTCTGAATTTGAGGATTTAGTCTCTGATTGGATTGAGTTAGCTTCCTGAGTATCTGCAATCATCAGTCTGGAGTGATTCTTCTGTTGTTAGACCATTGAGAGCACTTTATCATTCTTCTGACCTGATCAATCAGTAGTGTGAGCGACTGCAATCATTGTTCTGATGCTTTGGTGGTGTTTCAGAATTTTGAGTGCTTATAATCATCCAACTGATTCATGAATAAAGGAGTTCTGAGTTTGATCGTTCAGTATTCTGGAAAACATTCAGAAAATGAGCGTATTTCATCAGTTATTAAACACTTATCAGTCTTCTAACCCTTGCCTTGTAGTGTTTGCTACTATTGCTACCTCTTGTAAGCTCATCAGATTAAGTTCTTAAGATGAACTCTTACTTCAACTCGTGGTTCAAAGACAGATCAAATGTTATACACTGAATATGCACTTGGTTGTCATTCCATAATTCAACACTTATCATTCTTGTGGGCATACGGAATGTGTTGGGTTTACAAGAGTCAAAAGTTGTCTTTATGTGCACTCAATCGAGGTTATGGTCTACATCAGATATGGTATTATAGTTGAAACTTCAAGGATAAGAGCTACTTTCAAGGGGGAGCTAGAAGAGATTTGAAGTTTATGCAACGCTAAGTTTTATAAAGAAATCAAGGGGGAGAGGAGCTGAAGCTGGAACTTAAAAGATAATGATTACTTTACAAAACTTAGGGGGAGAATGTTAGAACATAAATATGTTCTATTTTAGGAAGTTTATTAAAGTAATCCATGTATTTTGTTATTAGGCCTTCCTTGTATTGGGTTTGGGCTTAATTGTGACAAGGGTGTTAGGAGTATATATAGAATCTGATAGTTAATTTAGTTGGTAAAACTACAAGGTGTATGAATTGCTCTTTGTAGTGTAGATTTACTTTCATTCAATAAAACTACAGATTTCTATCCCCAATTATCCTTGTCAATTGTTAATCATTCAATCAATCTTGATCTCATGGACCTCACAAAAGCATGTCTCCTAAAGTCAGACCCATGCAGCCAATCAATGAAGGACACGTGTAAAGTGCTCTGCCATGCATTTAATGCATCGAGTATAAATAGAAAGATTACAACTCCATTTGAGTTGTGACCTAAGCTTTCATCTTTCTAAGAAGATAGAAACCCTTGTTTTCTATACTCTCCTAATCCCCCATTCTCTAATTCTTGTGCAACCCTTCTTAGTGATTCTTAAGTTTGTTTAGATTAGGTTCTACTTAATCTTATTCCGCAACGAACTTGTAAATTGTAATTTGATTTATCAATAAACAATTTATTAAACTTTAAAATTTAGTGTTTGTATTCAACCCTCCCCCCTCTTCTACAAACTTGTTAAGCACCTTCGGGACCAACAAGTGGTATCAGAGCGGATTGTTTAATCTCATAAACAAGATCTTGCTTTATTCTCTTCCTTGTTATTCTTAATATGGCACTCAATACAAATACAAACTACTATGATAATGGTTCACTCTCAAAACCTCCTCGATTTAGCAGAGATAACTTTGCTCTCTGGAAAAATCGAATGATGCTATTTCTAGAAGGTGTAGATCCTAATATACCTGAATACGTAGCAAATGGCCCATATGAACCTTTCACAATCATTGTTTCCGTTCCAGCTACTGCCACCACTCCTGCTGTTCCTGACGTTATGCTATTAAGGAAATAAGACAGTGGAGTGATGAAGACAAAAAGAAGGTTGGTTTAGATGCTAAGGCAAAGACCATTATCTCTATGGCTCTGCCTGATTAAGCCTTCCATTCCATCATGCATCTTAAAACTGCTAAAGAAATGTGGGACACTATATGTGTTCAATATGAAGGCACCACTGAAGTCCAAGAAACTCAAAAGATTAACTTGGTAAGACAGTATGAAAGTTTTATCGCTGGTAAGAACGAATCCCTATCTGATGTTCACCAGAGATTTAACTGTTTAATCATTGATCTAAGAATTGCTGGTAGGACCTATTCTAATTATGAGGTCTTAACTAAATTCTTAGAATGTCTTCCTGAAAGCTGGGACAGTTATTCAATGTGTCTCAAGTCGACAAAAGACTTAAATTCTCTCTCTCTTAGTACCTTATATGGAATATTGCTCAACTATGAGCAATCAAATCTCCTGAAGAAGAATCTTGTATAAGATTCTAAAGAATCCAAAAACACTCCTGTTGCTTTAGTCTCTTCAGAGATAATTCCATCTAAGCGATCTACTCTCACTATCACTGAGTTAGATTCTGAATCTGAGGAACTATCAGACACTGATCTTTCAGAGTTTGATGAATCCTTGGCACTCTTGACATACTCTTTCAAAAAGTTTGCAAGAAAGAGCAATTTCAGAAGAAATAAGCCTTTCTCTATAACTGACAAGCCAAAATCAACCCCTGTTGATAAGGCTACTGCTACTTGCTATAACTGTAAAAAGATTGGACATTTTGCAAGTGAGTGCAGGTCAAAGAAAGTCTTCAAACCTTCTACCTCCAGAAAGTCCAACGATAACATTTACCTTAAGCTGAAAGAACAATATCAAAAGTTGAAAAACTTTAAAAGAAAAGGTAAAGGTCTTATCGCTGAAGAACATGACTAAGCTAAATCAGAAGAATCTAGTTCTGATGAAGAAGAAGTTGCTAATCTCTGTCTTATGGCTGAGATTAAAGAAGAAGGGGAAGCACGAACAGAACTTCCATGAGTTATATCTCCTCTCAGGTATCTATCTCTACAAATCCCTCTCTTTCTGAAGCTGAGAGAAGTCGCCCTGTAGATGCGTTGACAATTGATCTCGACAATGCACTGAATGGGAAAACTCTAGCTGAAAACAAAAATATTTATTTAACTGAACAACTAGAAAAATGTCATGAAAGGATCAAGGAACTAACTCTTCTAGATGAAAATTTAAAAGATCAAGTCATTGTTAATGAAATTATCAGCATTGAACGCGAACAAGCCATAGCTGCTTTAAAAGCAGAAAAGGCAACTGTTGAGAGGTGGTGTAACTCTTCTACCAAAATCACTGAAATCATCAGGTCTCAAATCCCTGCTAGTGATAAAACCGGTCTTGGTTTTTGGAAAGAACAGGATGAACCTAAAGAAGACAGTTCCATGCTTAAGTTTGGAATGTTTGTCTCTTCTATCCCTGACACCTCTTATACTCAGTGCTCTTCTTCTTCTAATCCTATCCCTGAGGAATTATCAAAAGGCTCTAAGCCTACAGATAAAGGGAAATCCATTTCCCATCCTCAGAAGACTACCAAGAAAGCAAAACTGAAAGTTCCATCTAAACCTTCAGTAAACCGTTCTTTTAGCTCTAAAACATAAATCTTTGATATCTGTCCTCCAAAGCTGAAAGTTAATCTTAAGCCTAAGAAATCTGAAGAACTGAAAGTTCCTCCTAGATCTTATGCTAAAGGTATTCTTGGAGCTGTCCCTGCTCATCTCAAATTTTCAAATCTTACTGCTCATGGTCATAAAGCCATCATTAAATATAGAAAATGCTATCATTGTGGACTCACTGACCATATTGCAAGTAAATGTCCAAATGCCACAAAAGCTGATAAAATAGCTAAAGTGAAGATGAATGGCCCCAAGGCTGAGAAGGTCACCAAATCTAAGAAATCTACCAAGGTGAAAAATACCACTAAGGTTAAGAAATTAACCAAAGTGAAGGTTACCACTGAAGCTGAATCTTCAACTGCCGTGAAGATTGCTGAACCTTCCATATCCACTAACCCCACTGGACCCATTGAAAAGTAGGTACCAATCAAAACTTAATCTTTGAAAGTCCAAGTTTTCAAGCAATTAAATCAAGATGAAACAAATTTGACAATTATGCATGATATCTAGAGAGAGAATAGAGAGTCAATGTGTAATAGTCGTATATCTCACAATCTTGAATACTACAATACAATGAACTCTCACAACCCTAAACACTCATATGCCTACCTCACATACAAACACTTATACCAAAAGGTATTTACACACGATTGACTTATACAAGACTTGACTATACTTGACTTTGTATGACTTTACATACTTTGACTTTTCTACACTTAAATCTTGGATACAATTATACACTAACAATCTCCCCCTTTGTATCTCTGACAACTTTAAACTTTGAAGCTCTGACAATCTTCAATCTCTGATGTTTTGAAGAATCTTGAAAAGTCTTTCACAAAGTCTTTGAAAAGTCACCAAGTCTTGAACAAACATTTGAAATCTTGAAACTTCTTTGAACTTTTTGATCTTTGAGAAATCTTTCAATGCTCGTATCTTCATCTCTGACATCTCTGAACTGTCTTTGATCAAACAAACTTTCTTGAATCATCTGTCTTGAACTTATTATCTGATTTGAATCTTTCAGATTATCTTCTCATTTTTCTTCAGAAAATCTTTCAAACTTTACTTAATCTTTCATATGACTTGAAAATCTTGAATTTCTCCCCCTTTTTGATGAATTGTGAGCAGCAAAATCATCAAAACCTTTTCAAGTCATCATAGTCTTTGAATATCTATCTTCTCCTTTATGATAAACTAACATTCTCCCCCTTTATGATACAATAACAATCTCCCCCTTTATAAAATGACAATCTTCGCTCTTTTGATCTGTGTATCCGTCAATTTATGAAATGTATATACCCGAATCTTTTCAAATCCACATATAATAAACGTTGTAACCTTGAATCAACAAATGATACAGTTAGTATGTCTGTAAGTAGCACGAAGCCACTTTGTACAACGGATATACATTAGAAAGGAGATTTTGTGATGTTCACTCCCCCAGGGCTTCCATTCAATCATCGAAAAACCACAAAGGAATTTTCTATGAATGTTATGACAAGAAAACATATTCCTTGTGTGTACGTGAAAGTGTAGAATGATTGAAGCTACTTAAGTTTTTTCAGGCTCAAAATGTATAAATTGTTAAGACAACAACAAGTTTTACACGGACTCAGTGTGCATGAAAGAGGTGCGAAGGTGGGGCAAACTTCCTTATATTTCAATATCTAAATCTTTCGAATGAAGACCAGATAGCAGATATGCTGCGTCCTCAAAGAAAATGAAGCATTTCTTTGTTAAGAAAGAAACGAGTGGTTGGTGGGGTAATTGCAACAGTTAGCATGGGCTCACTGCCTGTTTCAATGATGGTCACCAAAGAATGTGAACCAATCAGTAGATGTGGTTGTCCGACTCAGAAAGTGGTTGGTATAGAGTTATGATATTCTCTTAACTCTGTACTCACACCCTCTTTCTTTTAACATTTAAGCTCAATTCCAACCAAACTCTCATTTACATTTTTCCGCTCCACACACTGAGAAAAACTCAATCAGATGAGTTATCTCCCTTACTCTTTGATTTAAGAACCCCTCACCCCTCAATCACTCTAGGATTACTTCCTGGGTAGGAAACACTGGTTAACGTGAATCCATGGAAGTTCTGTTTAAGCTCTCACACAAATCCCATGTAATTTTGTCCTAAAAAGATGTATTGTTCAACAGTTTAACTTGAACAGTTAAGCACATGATATCATTGTCATATAAATGTATTCTTATCAAATATATGAATGATAATTGAGCATTTGAACTTTGAAGACCTCTCAAAACAAGGATAATGAATGAATGAAATGAATTCGAAAGACTTGTTTGAGAATCTGACAATGTATCAATCATATCAAATATCATGAGTATGGACATGAAATGGTTGGGGTATTAAAGAACTTGATAGTTTGTTTATATGAACAGATATAAAATTTTTGGCAATGAACGTACAAAGATAGAAATGATGATTTATGCTCAACAACAGTGAATTACAAACGGGAGTATTACCATCAAAAAATTGTTTCTTTATGAGACATGGTAATAACAATTTCAAATGAAGTACTGAACCGGTGTGTGTGAATACTTGACAGTATATAGACAAGATAATACTCAAGTATTGATCTTTGGAAACACACGGTCAATTAAACATTAACGCTCAATAATGAAAAACATTAAAAATCACACTTCTAAATTAATGAAATCTTTTGAGAACAAGAAGTTGTTTGAACATTTAAGAAAATATTTTTCATGTTCGAAAGTTGTTCTTCTTTCAAACAATCAGAGATCTAGATCAGAAGATACTTACATTTAAGCTCCCCTTCAAATCATGATAAAATGATTTAAATTCTGATAAGCTCCCCTAGATATTTACATAATATCCTTGTCTTTAAACATTGAAGACCGAGTCCTAAACTGATGTGTTTAGAAGTCTAAGTCATTTAATATTTAAGACTGGGTTCTGATCTGTTGTAATCAGAAACCATTGCTCTTTAACATGAAAGTACGGGTCTTGAACTGAAATATTCAAGAGCCAAAATTCTTTGAGATACGAGTCCTAGATTGTTTTGTCTAGAAGTCATCAATCTTGCTCCCCCTAAACCTGTGGTACTTGCAAAACAGATTTGATAGGTTTTGGTACCCACTGGTATTTGGGTCCTGGTAGGTTAGATTTAGGAATCCACTTCTCATAAGATTTAACACTTTTAATTACATTTTCCTGAGAAGTAATTCTGTAAGTTACGTACCAGTCATGAGCAGATTCTCTCTGAACAAAATCATTCTCTCCACAATAAGAACAACAAATTTTCTTCTGAAAATCCTAATCAAATGATTAGTAGAATAAAACATACCAGGTTTACCAAAAGAATTACCTATATGAGCTCTGTTCTTTTTGGCATTTGATGTGGATGCTGATGATTTGTCAATCTTCTTCTCATCAGGGAAATCTTTCACTCTCCAGACCATTTTTCCTTTCTTAGAAAAGTTATTCTCAAGAGATTTAACATAAAAACTTGTTGGACTATCAATAGTTTTGTCATAGAACAAATTAGATGGATGAATATGATTTGATTTGACAATGTTAGATTTGACACTTGGCCTTTTTGAAACATTTTCATGAAATGAACTTGAAGCAGTTTTGAAAGAACAAACTGATTCAGTTGAATTACCATGAGGTGATTGATTTATCACATCAGCAAAAACTTTATCTGACAATTCAACATTTGCAGTTTCCAAGTCCTTTATCTTTTTAAACAAAATGTCTCTTTCATCAGAAAGTATGTCAAACTTCTTTTTTAAATCAGATTTTGCCATCTATTCTTTTAAAATGTCTGAAGATAGAACAAATATTTTGGATGTTGTAACACCCAAAAAATAGGGATAACAAAAACTTTCCAAAAATGGAGAAGTGGTATGAAGTTTGCCATAGCAAGAGCCTCCAAAAAAAGGGAAATATACAGAAAACCTGTTTAATCATAATTCTGTAATTTAACGAATAAATAAACAACAACCAACTAATCTACTTTCTACATCTAGGAAAGAGATTACAAAAGGGGTGTCATCTATAAACCCAATTCTTCCAAAAATAGTTCAAGTGCCACAATCCCTAAGCTCTTGCCCAAAGCATCTAAACCAGCCTAGGAGCCACACCGCTAACACCTGAGATCCTCATCGACACCAAACAAGTGTTAGGCCAAAAAGCCTAGTGAGTTGAACAAGTAAAAGCATGCCGGAAATAGTTACAGTTCTTATCAGCAATTAAACAATTAATCACGTAGACGTAGAGTCAACGGGAGCGACCCATATCTCCAATCCGGTTCACCCAAAGAGGCAATGCACCTTGAAGCCACTTTCACTGGCAACCCAAAGGCCCGACACGCAACTGGGACTACCGCTTAGGAAATTCCCCGACGGCGGAGGTCTAGGTACATAGGAGACTACCGCCTTAGGAAATTCTCCAAATGTCACCCACCTACATTCCTATAGTGAATCACAGACTTGGTTCGTCCACATAATGCATTTAGGAGGTCTTAAGATGTGTTTTAATCCGTCAAAATTTCGGATATCCACCAAGAACACACTATTACCATCCTAATCACGTAAATCCAACATATGACAAAATATCCATCCAAATACATCGTGAGAATATAAGGTCGCCAAAAAGGCATTCCAAAAAGGAATCATCAACATACCAAGATATACACATATAAAACATGGTAACTTTCATATACCCAAATCCATGGGTAAAAACCCCCAAATACTTGAAACATTAAATATGAACATTTGAGAGATGCATTGACATCAAAAAGTAGAAGATAATGATGTGTATCCAGTTTTAACAAAAAGGTTAGTAAACTCACTTTGCTAGATTTAGACTAAATCTAGATTTTACCCACTTAGAACTTTCCTTGAAGAACTTGATTCTTCAAACCAAATCTTCCAAAACCTAGATCCACAAGGTTCCAACCATAAATATACATATTCCACCATAAATAATTGTTCCCCAAACACTTAACATCAATATCTCGATTTTGGGCAAAACCCTAATTTTTGACCCAAAACTCCCAAAATTAACCAAACCGAAATTTATAGAAATCAAACACTATGAAACCATCAAAGGGTCATTTATAACTTACTTCATGGTGTAGAAATGGAAGGGATACACTTACCACTTAGATTTTGATGAAAACCTAGAAAACCCAAAATAAGCTTGAGGTTGAAGATGAAGATGGAGATGGTGAATCCTTGATCAAAGCTTTCCATTTTACCACTTGATGGTGTTCCCTCTTCATGAAATCCAAGGAATTGAGCCATAATTAAGCTAGGGTTTGAAAGGGGAAGAAGGAAAACGTATTGGGAGGATAGAAGAAGTTTGGGTGTGAAGAAATGATGAAATAGCTGACTTTCGCGACTTAACAGCCCCCTGGACTGTTTGGGCGACTTTGCCAGGCGACATTGCCCTAGGCAATGTCGCTGGTCATAGTCGCAGCCAGCCAACCTTCTTCTCGTTCACTGTTTTGGCCGTAACTTCGTCGTTATAGCTCCGTTTTTGCTCCGGAAAGAACCGTTGGACTCATAATTGAATCATTCATCTATCAAGACTATAAAATCAAGGATTTAAGTCCAAAATCAAATACCTTACTTTTCCTTAATATAACGGTTTCTGTATAAACTTGAAATGATACCTTTCGAAAATCGGGGTGTTACAATCCTCCCAACCTTAAAAGAGAGTTCTTCCTCGAAATCTAGCACCAACCAATCACCCAATATCGCCCTTGGCGAGGTCAAATGATTCCCTATCCAAAAGGAATACCTTCACTAAACCTTACCTCATATGCGAACCCGTTTACATCCCGGTTGAGGTTGTCGTTGCGTCCCTTATAATGAACCATTGCCAACTTAACTTCAACTTTCCATATAACTCACCCAAAGCGGGATGAACGTTAAGTTTTGGCTTAATCACATTCTTAACATTAAATCTCGGTTGCCTCCCATCCTTATGTTGTTCATATTACCTCAAGAACAACTTACTACCTTTGTCGGTCATATCCACCAAGAATACCCCAAAGCAAATATTTCCCTTAGATACCTCTAAATACGACGCATCACGGTCTCCTCGATAATCGATTTGTACTTAAAGTCCACCTCGACATTCTCACCAATTGTATCCAATAAACATTATCACCAAACTCCCACCATGCACTCAATCATCGATTTCCAACCCAACGAAAGTCCTGGCAATTATCAAAATACTAATGATTGATTTCTTAATTATCAACATCTAATTTTCTTAAGTTTACCGCCCGTCTTACAGACGCACCAGATCTAACGAAAATACATTAAAGCACACCAACAATTATTGTCCTCAAAATAGAGTGTCGACACCTATCCTCGAAAAGACCATTATGTAACCGTGGTTATACTACCAAATATTTCATTCCCGATTAGCAATGTCGATTCGAAGTTGACACCTACTCTTGAAAGTAGTCACCCAAATCTAACATCCTTACCAGTCAACCATAACATCATCATCATCAAGAATACCAAACAATATAGTACACCACAGACACATAGCATGCCGTCGTACCAAATTCTCACAATTCCCAAAACCAACCATACCCAAACAACCGAACACGATTTTAATCCGTAGGTTCAACGAAGCATAGAGATCGTTACTTAACTAACTGGGAGAAAGCACATGCCTAACGCCTAAAACTCCGAGGACTCTTTTAATCCTTAATATCTACTTCTAACACGAGGGGGCTTACACCTATAGCCCAATGAGTTCAAGGTTTTTCACACTACTATGCCAATTTGAAATTTATAAAACTCGCAAATACCTAAGTTTTATAACAATTAAACGTGCGGTGAAAATACACTATCATGCACTCGATAGGTTTCAAAATTGATCACCAATGCCACACATATAAAACAATTTTCAAAACTCATTTGATCAGTACTTACGCTAATAAAACGATAACGAAAGATGCGTAACAAAATTTTCAAACGGGCTACCAGGGTCTTAGCATGCATCAAATTATGATACGTGTATGAAAATAACTTTCCGTCCCATAACATGTGCAATAAAAGTTTGTACAACTCCCAAAAGAGGGTTTTGCAACTTCAACTTTAAAATCTTTTACTTTGACACAAAACGTCGGAAGATAAAATTTCCAACAAGACCTATATACGTCCGATCATTTCCCAAATGTAGCAACACAATGGGAACGTAAATAAATGTATATATATATATATATATGTTATTCGCGTTTCAAATTTGGGCCGTACCGATAAAACGTACCTACCCAAAATCGTAATTACAACGACATGTAAACCGGAAATTCATTTCATGCATTGCGGAAAACTCCTATCAGTAAAATCAATAACCGAAATATGTTATGGGCAAAAGTTCCGCCCGAAATAACATAAATTTTTCATACGATTACTCACATCAACAGTATAATTTATGTAATGAATGAGAAATAGTTTTACGTACTAAAATAGTGTATAACAAGACGTTCGTACAAAACTACAGAAGGGAAATTCACAAAATCGAACCCCAAAATTTCTGCAATTAGCCATGAAATGTCATGAAATAAAACTTCCCATCGTGACTCGCATACATTTGTTTATTCCCCAAAATTTAGTAAAGACATATGCATGCGGTTTGAGCAATTGTAAGAGTAATTTAGTTTAATTCCAAACTGTATAAATAAAATGTTTGCAAAACCCAAGACAACATACTCATAATATCGAACTCTTAAAGTTTTCTCTCTTTTAGTCACAATGCGACACGAAATAAGATTTCACAACAAAGCTTGCATGCGGCAATTTATTTCGCAAAACTAGTAGATTGATATGCGTATGCACCCGGTTAAAACATGAAATAATTTATGTCGTTTTCGAGTTCAAAACCAAATATAAACATGCTCTCATCGTTCTAAAATATTGGCTGAAATACTATAACGGAAATTTCCAATAAAATATGCATACGTGATATGTGTAACTAAACTGCTCCCACTAAACTCAAAGGGAAATAATACCACTGGATGCCAATAAAATTTCCACCACTGTTTTTAAACCGGACAAATTTCCTCAAAACTCCATTTGGTTAAAACCGAGTCAACGACCCAATAGTTTACATAAATACCCAATGAAAGCCAGTAGAGACATCGAAATACGTTTGACCACAATTATGCAAACACCACGACCCAAAAGGTAATTAACCCAAAATCTCATCGTTGGTTGAGACAAACCATTTTTCAAATGAACTCATACTCTTATGTTTTCAAAATGCCTCATAACACAATAACATGTGTTTTCTGAAAAAGGTTTATAAGATCAAATACACAAAATGACACTTACGTCAATTGAACTCCAATTATATATGTAAAATCATCGAAGAAATATCTCAACATGATTTATTTACCAAAATACCCAAAGATCCCAAAATGGATGTCCCAACATGTTCATAAAACTAAACATTTCAAAATAACCCAAAACTTCTCATTGGTTGAAACAAAATGTTTTTTTTTCCCAAATGAACTATTTCTCTTCATGTTGCCAAAATGACTCATAGTTCAATGATATGCATTTTCCAACGGTTTATAAAATTGCATGCACCAAATGAACAATTATATAAAATGACTTCCATTTATATATTACACCGTAAAAGAAATATATCAAAATGATTTATTTATCAACATGCCCAAAATCACAAAGATGTATGTTACATAAGTTCATAAAGTTAAATATATATTCAAATAACCCAAAACTTATCAGTAGTTAACAATTTACTGTAAAACACAAGCACTTTAAAATAAGCAACTTATAAATAATAGCCCATTTTCCTTTTAAATAATACAGACCGACTCATATGCATATGAACCCACTGCATTACAGTCTAAACAGTACATGGCTCCAATTGAATGACCAACGCACTCGAAACATGTACTTCTCAAATGATGTGTATTAACCGCCATCATACTTGGTATTTCACAATTGGGCTATTAAACCGGATCGAAGTCCTAAAGACTCATTTATTTTCAAATATGCATTTCCATGTGTACTGCTGATAAGAATAGAAATCATAAAATGAGACTATATACATACTTTCAAATACTTCACATAAATATGCAAGTAATGCTTTATAAACATTCCATTTCATGAATGAAGCATAAAAACCGACAACCATTCAAAAGTACATTTCTCTGACTAAAGGTGGTTTTATGCAATAAAACATTAAAACACATCGATTTGTGACCCTTTATCAAAATGTCCAAAAATCCCAAATGTGGTGTTATACAAAGTTTATAAAGGTAAATACTTCAAATAATCAAAGATTACCAACTAACCCAACATTTGATAATTTCATGTAAAACACATAAACACTTTAAAAATGGATATTTTGGCATGTACACCGTTTTCACAAATCAACTTGAACTCACGCTCCTCGATTTCTCTAGTTATACTATCGTCAACCAGATGCTCCACATCTTAAGGAAAAGATCACGGACCTCAAAGGTTCACCTTAAAATTTCTCCTCGAATACATCGATTCAAAAAGTCTATGGTTCTAATCCAACCAATTAATCCGACTCGAACTGATCACTTAACGTAATCACCATACTTACTATCATTAACTTTTTCTAATGGTTACCCATTCAGAAACTTTCTTGCTACCCCAACGGTCGACATACCAAGGCCGTTCATACAAGTACGAGGATGGATAAAAGGAGATTAACAGAATTGAACACGAAGGAAACGTACTACCACGTATACCAAATATCATAACATTAGCAAACCAAGCACAAGGGAACGTACTACTACATTACCAATTGTCACAATAACGGCACTTCAAGCACCATCACGTATAAATATCCTCATAATAACATTAGCTAGGTGAGATTATGAACATATAATACATAAAGGTTCTCGTTACCATCGCCACAACGCTTGATAACCTTAGTTTCCTGTCGACTCTAAGACTAACCCATCTTAGAAATTCTACCCATCTCACAAATCATTGCCTAACGCACTCAGTCTAAGTCTAGACATCTTACATTCATGCCTAGTTCACTTAAACTAGAGCTCTGATACCAACTTGTAACACCCTAAAAATAGGGATAACAAAAACTTTCCAAAAATGGAGAAGTGGTATGAAGTTTGCCATAGCAAGAGCCTCCCAAAAAGGGGAAATATACAGAAAACCTGTTTAATCACAATTCTGTAATTTAACGGATAAATAAACAACAACTAACTAATCTACTTTCTACATCTAGGAAAGAGATTACAAAAGGGGTGTCATCTATAAACCCAATTCTTCCAAAAATAGTTCAAGTGCCACAATCCCCAAGCTCTTGCCCAAAGCATCTAAACCTGCCTAGGAGCCGCGCCGCTAACACTTGAGATACACATCGACACCAAACAAGTGTTAGGCCAAAAAGCCTAGTGAGTTGAACAAGTAAAAGCAAGCCGGAAACAGTTACAGTTCTTATCAGCAATTAAACAATTAATCACGTAGATGTGGAGTCAACGGAAGCGATCCATATCTCCAATCCGGTTCACCCAAAGAGGCAATGCACCTTGAAGCCACTTTCACTGGCAACCTAAAGGGCCGACACGCACCGGGGACTACCGCTTAGGAAATTCCCCGACGGCGGAGGTCTAGGTACATAGGAGACTACCGCCTTAGGAAATTCTCCAAATGTCACCCACCTACATTCCTATAGTGAATCACAGACTTGGTTCGTCCACATAATGCATTTAGGAGGTCTCAAGATGTGTTTCAATCCGTCAAAATTTCGGATATCCACCAAGAACACACTATTACCATCCTAATCATGTTAATCCAACATATGACAAAATATCCATCCAAATACATCGTGAGAATATAAGGTCGCCAAAAAGGCATTCCAAGAAGGAATCATCAACATACCAAGATATACACATATAAAACATGGTAACTTTCATATACCCAAATCCATGGGTAAAAACCCCCAAATACTTGAAACATTAAATATGAACATTTGAGAGATGCATTGACATCAACAAGTAGAAGATAATGATGTGTATCCAGTTTTAACAAAAAGGTTAGTAATCTCACCTTGCTAGATTTAGACTAAATCTAGATTTTACCCACTTAGAACTTTCCTTGAAGAACTTGATTCTTCAAACCAAATCTTCCAAAACCTAGTTCCACAAGGTTCCAACCATAAATATACATATTCCACCATAAATAATTGTTCCCCAAACACTTAACATCAATATCTCTATTTTAGGCAAAACCTTAATTTTTGACCCAAAACTCCCAAAATTAACCAAACCGAAATTTATAGAAATCAAACACTAGGAAACCATCAAAGGGTCATTTATAACTTACTTCATGGTTTAGAAATGGAAGGGATACACTTACCACTTAGATTTTGATGAAAACCTAGAAAACCCAAAATAAGCTTGAGGTTGAAGATGAAGATGGAGATGGTGAATCCTTGATTAAAGCTTTCCATTTTACCACTTGATGGTGTTCCCTCTTCATGAAATCCAAGGAATTGAGCCATAATTAAGCTAGGGTTTGAAAGGGGAAGAAGGAAAACGTATTGGGAGGATAGAAGAAGTTTGGGTGTGAAGAAATGATGAAATAGCTGATTTTCGCGACTTAACAGCCCCCTGGACTGTTTGGGCGACTTTGCCAGGCGACATTGCCAAATTGCCCTTGGCAATGTCGCTGGTCATAGTCGCAGCCAGCCATCCTTCTTCTCGTTCACTGTTTTGGCCGTAACTTCTTCGTTATAGCTCCGTTTTTGCTCCGGAAAGAACCGTTGGACTCGTAATTGAATCCTTCATCTATCAAGACTATAAAATCAAGGATTTAAGTCCAAAATCAAATACCTTACTTTTCCTTAATATAACGGTTTCTGTATAAACTTGAAATGATACCTTTAGAAAATCGGGGTGTTACAGATGTGAGCTTAGATATTTCAGATTCAAAGATTAGACGTTCTTGCTCAAAATCCTTTTCCAAGTTCTTGTTTTTCTAAGATATTTCTTTGAAAATCCCAGCATTTTTCTTTTTCAAAAATTTTCTTTTCCGAATCAAAAGACTTTTTCTTCTCTTGAAAGATTTGTATTTCCTTTTCAAGTAAGTCTTGTAGTGTAGAAATTTGCTTAGGAAGTTCAATATTTTTGTTTTCAAGAACTTTTCTCTCTTTTGCAAATGTATCCCTTTCAGTTAAAATAATCTTTTCAAATTCGGATACTTGCTTTGAGAGTTTTATACATCTTAGCTCCAAATCCTTTTTCTCTTGAGAAACTTTCTTTGAAAATTCAGAAAGCTTTTGAGTAGAAGCATTCTCCATATTTGCTTTGTTTTTATCTTCTTGGAGACTTTTCATCAAATCAACATTTTTAGCTTCCAATGCATATATTTGATCTTCAAAATCTTTAAACTTGATGTGCAAATCAATTGATTCAGCTTTCAGCTCTGATGTCTGTTGTTCATTTGTCTTCAACTTGCTTTGAAGATTAGATATTTTTCTTTCTTTCAATTTGATTTCTTTCTCTCTAGCCTCAAGAATACCTGTAAAATCAGATTTAGAATGATTAATACATTTTGTACATTCAGAAGTTTTATCAAAATTAATAAATTTAGCTCTCAACTCCTGAATTTGATTTAGAAGCACTAAATTCTGAATCTTCAGTTTATCACGTTCAACTTCTATGATAGGTATCTCAGGCATATACATGATCGCACAGTCTCTCCCTGACAAAACAGAAGACATATTGATATCTGAAAAAAATTACTTCAAAATGATCGTTAACGAAAATCAGAAAATTTTGATCACTATCAGAAATATGTCCCCCTTCGCAGACTTAGCACGGGGTCGAGGGGCATCGTCCCTAGATAAATTTTTTCTGACATCTTGAATAGTATGCTTGAAATGATCGTCCAAAATATTAAAAAAAAATTTGACTTGAAAATCAAACTTGAACAAAACTTTAAAAAAAACTCTAAGGCAAAAACTCGCAGATCTGTTCATGATACTTGGCGTTAACAAGCTTGTGCGTGTTTAAGGATTACGCTAGAAAGGATGTGCGCATTTTGAGTTCTCGCTAGAAGGATGTGCGCATTTTGAATTCTCGCTAGAAGGATGCGCGCGTTCTATACATAGAAATGTTTTTGACAATTAAGAACTCGCAAAACACAAACTCGCAAAACACTAGAACTCGTAGATCAAGAACTCACAAACAACTTCATGCGCGTTCTTTCTATCTTGCGCGTTTAGAGACGTGCGTGTTCTTCACTTTGAAGCTTGTGCGTTTTTTGAATCTTGCGTGTTCTTCAGTTGAGTTCACGGATTCGATCCAAAATCTTCAAATCCTGCAATTAATACATGAAAATGGACAAATATGATCGAAATAACAACTAGAACACATTTCTAATACAAGATTTTGATTAAAAACAACAAGAAATGAGTAGATCGATCAAGCACATTGTTTGACTTTTTTTAAAACCGAATCCCACAAAAATTCAAAATTGAATTCGATTTAGTGTGAATTTGATGATATGATCAACACAAGAAAGTTTTACAAACATAAATAGATCACTAAGATACCATTTTCTTGCAACAAAATTGATTTAACAATGAAAAATTGATGCAACAATATATTTTCAGAAACTACGTGCGAGTTTTTCAAACATTCAAAAATTTGATCAAATCAAAGTTTTTTCAATCCATCTGAATTATTTTGGTTTGCTCTGATACCAATTGAAAGTCCAAGTTTTCATGCAATTGAATCAAGATGAAACAAATTTGACAATTATGCACGATATCTAGAGAGAGAGTAGAGAGAGAAAGTGTAATAGTCGTATATCTCACAATCATGAATACTACAATACAATGAACTCTCACAACCCTAAACACTCATATGCCTACCTCACACACAAACACTCATACCAAAATGTATTTACACACGGTTGACTTATACAAGATTTGACGATACTTGACTTTGTATGACTTTACATGTTAGAACATAAATGTTCTGTTTAGAAGTTTAGTAAAGTAATCAATTGTATTTGTGTTTTGGACCTTGTACTTTGGGTTTGGGCTAAAATGTACACAAGGGTGTGAGGGTATAAGTATGAGTCTGTTTGTAATGTTTTGTAAGTTTTCATTTCACATTGTAGCCGTATAGCATTCTGCGAATTCTCTGTAGTTTATTTCTCTTAATGTGAATAAAACTACAGTTTCCTTTCCAAATCATCCTTGTTATGTTTGTTTAATCAATTCAACTGTGATCATGGACCTAACAAGTGGAATCAGAGCTAACGAAGAATCTTTCTACGTACAATCAAGATCAAGTTGTATGTGATTAAGAGCAGTTCATTGTCGCACCTTCAAGTTTTGTGAAATTCGAATTTTGTCGAATTAATGTGAAATTGATTGATATTTGTTGCCAAATTGATTCAGAGGATAAAGTCGAATCTTATGGAATCAATTACAAGTTGTAATTTCAGTTAATTTGGTTGAATTGGATCGATTTTGAGATTTTTGTTCGAAATATATTTTTTCACTGTGTTGAGATCGATTGGATTACAGAGACGTTTTTAGACAAGATCATCAACAACAAATATGCTCCATTGATTTTTTCGAAACTGCTCACAAATTTCCAGACTCAAATTCGATGTATTGAAGGTGAATTTGAAGTTTTTCAGAAAAACAATCGTAGATCCAAAGAATTCACATTACTCTTGAAGAACTCGCATGATGATGAAATTTTTTAAGGACATAATTCGCATGACAGTGATATGCGAAATGTGCAGAATTTGCATCGATACGAATTCTTTGTGGCTAAAGAAAATTCTAAGTAAAGAGTTCGTATGTAGTCGTGTGCGAAATGTTAAGAACTCGCAATCTACCTGTTAGGGTATTTATATGTTAAATAGAAGTTCAGGGTGCATATTGTAATTAATCCATAGCTTATTTAATAGTTGGGCCCAAAGCCCATTAAGCTTGTACGCATCATATATAAGGCGTATTTTAGTTTCATTATTCAGTTTTTTTCTGTTTTAGCCTCATTCATAATTCTTCTAGTCGATAGGTTTACATTTGCTTATCAGATATTCTCTCTGTAAACCTAATCCTTTATTGAATATTAATCATATGACTAGAAGTTGTGTCATATTCATTGTTCTTTATTGATTACTGTTCGTGATTGCACTGTAACTGGGATCTACAATTGGTATCAGAGCAAAGAGACTGAAGTTTTGATCCAAAAAGGTTTGTCTAAAACTCTTTAATCGATTATTTGTTTTAATCGTATTTATCGTGTTTATCTGATATAGTTTGTCTTCTGGATTGAATTTTTTTTCCTGGAAAAACAGTAATATTGGTTGATTTGCTAAGATTTGATTGATCTGTTTTTCTGAAAATCGATTTTTCTGGGTTCATAAACTTTGAGTTCGGTCTGCATATCTTCTTATTTGATTCTGGGTTAAAATTGTTCTTATCTGTGTTATTGATCTGCTCAAAATCAAATCTGCAAAATCGATTTTTTCTCTGGTGTTTAGTCTGCAAATTGTCTGGGTTAGCTTATTGTTGGATCATCGATCAAAGTTTTGCATATTGTGTGTGTTTTATGCTTAAATCGATTAGCTTTTCTAAACCTGGATTGTTCTAAAATTGATTTTCTGCAAAATCTTTTCTAGATTTTCTAGGTCGATTGATTTTCTGGGTTCAAAGTTTGAGTTCGATCGATTTTTTCGGTGATTATCTGTTATCGATTGCATTTGGTTAATCTGGTTGTTCAAAGTGCTTATATGTTAATCGATTTGTTGCGAATTATCGATTGCTTTTCGACCAGACCCGTCCCTTCGACCGAACTCATTCGACCGGTCTCTTGTTGACTGGTGTTTTGTGACCGGACCTTTGTCTCGACCGGTACCGCGACCGGTACCATGTTGACCGGTGCCTTGTGCCCGGTGTCCTGTTGACCGAACTCGTGTGGACCGGACTCTCTTCGACCGGGTCCTTGCTTCGACCTAGGTCTCGACCGGGTCCTTGCTTCGACCGGGTCCTTGCTTCGACCGGTTCCTTGCTTCGACCGGGTCCTTGTTTGCTTATTCTATATTTTTTTTGGATCATCTTGTTTGTCTCACGATCGCTACAGTGCATTTTAAGTTTAAAGAGTTAAAGATAAATTCGAGAGACGCTCTAGCCATTGGTTCAGATCAAAAACCCCCGGTGCTCTATCGGGGAGAATACACACAATGGCATGATCGCTTCATGAACTTTATCGAAGCGAAACCAGACTATGAGGAAATCCTCCTGTGCCTGAAAAAGGGGCCGCAACCCTGGCCGATGAAAGTTCTGCCTGAAAACCAAGACGAAGGTCGACCAGACCGTTATGTTCGGAAAACTCTCGGTGAGTTTACCCCTCCAGAAAGGAGCATGTATGATGCTGAAAAGCATGCAAAGTCCTATATTCTCCAAAGCCTACCCAACGACATATATGCCTGCATCGATAGTTACAAGGATACTACAAAAGGTATGTGGGACCAGATTGAGAAGATGATGATGGGTAGCCGAATAAGCACTCAACTGAAGATCACCAACTGCATTACCCGATATTACGGTTACAAAGCAAGAAAAGGCGAGACGCTCACGGAAACTTATGAACGGTTCAACCTGCTTCAGAACGATTTGCATAAAAACCAAATTTGGAAGACGAACACCGAGAACAACATCAAGTTCATGAACAATCTTCAGCCAGAGTGGAGGACGTTCGTCTCTCATATCCGTCATACTCAAGCCCTGGAGAAAATTCCTCTGCACGAACTATATGAAATGCTTCTCCTAGGATGAAGAGGAAGTTCTTGAGTTGATGGGAAATCAAAAAGTAGATGAAAAGCCTGTGGTTGATCCGTTAGCGCTTGTCTCAGATAAAAGAGGTAAATCTGTCAGCCGCTCGTCTGAAAAGGAGCCAGTGAAAAGTGATTCTGAACCCGAAGACCCTGACAGTGACTCGGATCTAGAATACACTCAGATTAAAGAGGCAGTGTTGTTCCTAACCCAAGCGTTCCAGAAAAGGAAGTTCTTCAACAAGTCTTCATCAAACATGCAAAGATACTCCACTACTCCTCTAAATCGACGTGATCATAAAGAGAAGTATGAAGGGAAGAGACGCGTTGATGAAGGAAAGAAGACTGAGATAAGGCCTGAAGAGAAAGCAAAAGAGGATCCGATCAAATGCTATAAATGTGGTCGGTTGGGTCACTTTGCCAAAGACTGCCGAAAGCCTGTCGTGCGCAACTCAACTTACTACAAAGCCAAGATGTTGTTGGCCAAAGAAAAGGAAGCATGTAAGGCTCTCATGGCAGAAGATGACTACTGGCTAAATGTATCTGATGAAGAAGAAGCTGATGAAGAAGCACACTTGTGTTTCATGAGCAAGCATTCAACACAGTCCGATACTGATGATGATGATCGTAATTCCCCATGTCAGGTATGTGCTTCTTACCAAGAATCCTTAATTGATCAAATGAAAATCACTATGCAAAAATTAGACTCCTGCAAGCGAATCATAAAAGAAATTGAACAACTCATCTCATCTTTGGAAAAACGTGTGTCATCACAGTATGAATATATTGAAAAACAAAGCATAGAAATTGCTGGCAACATGTGCATAATTTCAAATCTAAAAGAAGAGTGTGAGAGTTGTTCAAAAGAATCAAAAGAGTTAAAGACCAAAGTAGATGATCTTACCTATAAGCTTCGCATGTCAGAAAATGAGAAAACTGATATTGTAACTCAAAGCGTGACTTATAAAAATAAAAATCAAAGGTTATCTACTCAGTTAAAGGATCTTGAACATAAACTTTATAAAATTGGTCAATCTCATCAAACGCTGAATCTAATTACACCAAAAGAATTCAAATATTCAGAGACGGGTATCGGTTACGATAACCCACGTTATCTGAAAAAGGCCTTATCCAAAGTTCCTACGTTATATGCGTTCGAATTTTTTGGAATAGACAAAACCTACCCAGAGTACAAAATCAATTGGACCAAGCCACTTGATGATGAGGAAACGGAACAGGACAACTTGCGAAAGAAGAACTCTACCAAAATGCAACTTCCTTTTGTTTATGATTCATTTAAATGCATCTTACAAAACTGAAAAATCCTGTTTCCTGTCAAATGACTATTTTCGAAGCTACACTCAAGCTGAACTAGATGCTAAAACTGTTGAAACTGAGGAGAAACTAATAGACCATAAAGTTTATGTTCCACCTGTGATTTTAGAAAAGAAAATTGTTCATCTAGAAGAGTCATTTGCACAGGAGAGGAACATTTTTCAAAAGGAAAAACAAGAGTTATTATCCCAAATTGAGTGTCTCAATTCCGATAAAAAGGAAACTGTGCCGGAGGAGGAAAAGAATTACTTTCAGACAGAAATAAAGAAGCTTAATTCACAACTGGCTGCTGTGGCAGCAGATCTGATGAAAGAGTGACTTCTCAAGGATGAGCCTCAAGCTAAGCCTGAAATTCTCCAAGTTGAGAAAATTCATATGTCTGAAAATTCCTATCCACCCTCGGACACATCTTCCTGTAAAGCCTTTTTGGGTTACTCGTCACCAAATCTTTCAAACAAAGGAAAAGAGCCTCAATCTTTAGAAACAGATCATTGTTCTGATTTTCAAAATGCTTCCGCCTATGATCCGCTCAAAGAAACAAATTCTTCCGATGTCCTGAATTCGTCAAGTGATCAGGCTCCTTCTGATGAGGAAATGGAATTTTCAGCCTTTCTGAATTTCTGAGGTGTGTCTAGACAGTCAATTAGACCAATTTGATTTTAATCCTTCACTACCAAATCACGTTGATTTTCTAAATTCTACTTGTGAGCCTCCGTTAAAATTTTACAAGGGTGAATGTTCCACATCTGCCCCACAAAACTCTTCTGTGAACAATTCTTCAAATTCTAAATCCAAAAGACGTTCACAGAAGAAGAAAAAGACCGACCTATCTAAAAAGAAACAATCATCAAAATTCAAATCTTCTGACTATGAGTTTAACGGTCTTTTAGATACTTTTGGTCGACGCAAAGAAGTTAAGTACGAGTGGGTAGCTAAGAAGTCTAAGGAGAGCACAGCGAAGACAGAATTAGTTAATCCAATTTTAAATTCTAGGAAAAACAATAACAGTCATGATGTTTTTAATTCTAAACCTTTGGTTGAATGTAACAGATTATTTCCTTTAAAAGTTCATTCAATTCAGCAATTACTTCAACTGTCTCATGATTGTGTTTGTTGCTCCTATTGTGGATTGAATGATTTTGTTGATCGTATATTTGCATCTGATTGGTTTGGGTCGTATCTTGTTTCTAATTATCATTCAAAGTTTGATGCTCCCCGCCATAGGAACAGACCCAAGTCCAAACGGGTCTCCCAGTCGGGTGTTAAGTCTAATCCCAAAGGACCCATTTACGAATGGGTACCTAAAAAGCCTTAACTTGTTTTGTAGGACGGTCATGTGTGGTATTTAGATTCAGGATGCTCCAAGCACATGACCGGAAGAAAGGAGCTTCTCACAAACTTCATCGAGAAGTTTTGTGGCAATGTATGCTTTGGGAATGACCATTATTCTCCAATTTTGGGATACGGAGATCTTATCAAGGATAATCTCACAATAAAAAAGTGTCCTACGTCGAAGGTCTTGGTCACAACTTGTTCAACATCGGTCAATTCTGCGACAAGAATCTGGAGGCCACATTTAAAGCAAATAGGTGCAGCGCTCGGACTGAAGATGGAAAAGAAATCCTTGTTGGAACGCGTCACACAAATCTCTACACGATTGACCTCTCGTCTCTGAAAGCAGATAAGGAAGTTTGTTTGATGTCCAAAGCCTCATCCGAAGAAAACTGGTTATGGCACCATAGTCTCTCGCACCTGAACTTCAAGACTATCAATAAGTTGGTGCTCGGTGGACACGTGAGGGGAATGCCAGATCTTAAGTTCGAAAAAGATCACTTGTGTGCCGCCTGTGAAATGGGCAAGATGAAGAAGGCTTCTCACAAGCCTAAAGCCAGTCCAAGTACTTCTCGGTCCCTTGAACTCATTCATATGGATTTATGTGGACCGATGTGCATTCAGAGTATCAATCACAAGAAGTATGTCCTAGTGATGGTTGATGACTTTTCTCGTTACACGTGGGTTAGATTCCTTCGTTCAAAGGATGAAACCCCTGAACTCATCATCTCTCTCCTAAAGAGCGTTCAATTCAGTCTCAACCAATCAGTTCAGACCATTAGGACGAATAACGGCACAAAGTTCAAGAATAAAGTGCTCACTAGTTACCTGACGTCAGTGGGTATCACCCACACTTTCTTAGTTGCTCGTACTCCTCAGCAAAACGGGGTAGTAGAGCGCCGTAATCGAACTCTTGTCGAATCTGCGCGTACGATGTTATCCTAGTCCAAGCTCCCTCTATATTTATGGGCAGAAGCAGTTTCTACCGCATGCTACACACAAAACCGTACTATCATCAACAAGCGGTTCAACAAGACCCCATAGGAGATCATCAACAAACGCATCCCGAACATCAACTATTTCCATGCATTCGGATGCACGTGCTTCGTACTGAATGACAAGGACGATCTCAGCAAATTCAGCCCAAAAGCGGACGAAGGAGTGATCATCTGCTATTCACAGCACGCCAAAGCTTACAGAGTCTACAACAAACGGACAAATACCGTCGTTGAGAGTGTGAACGTGACTTTTGACGAAGCCGCTGATATGGCTTCTGAACACCTCAGTTCAGAAGCCGCTTTAACTGGTGTGTTAGCTTCTGGACAATTAAGTTCAGGATCTACACAATCTCCAGTAAATCTAGATCAAACGTCTACGTGAAGAGCACATCTTTCATATTTGGATTTACTTTTTGAGCATTTTTATGATGATTACTTTCCTTCTACGCCTAATGCTATATCATGTAACAGGAATGATGCTCAAGCACTATAAGTGACACAGGTCACTAGTCCATCCGACTCAGGTGCGCCAACCTCGCCTGATGTTTCCCCCTCTACTGTCATTGAATCAGTATCTCCAAGCTCGAGTGATCCCCCTCCCATCTCTCAAGTTCCTACTGAAGCACCGGCAACAGTAGGACCTCCTGAACCAAACCCTGCTGAAGGTGCTCACGAAGTTCCCTCTCCAGCAATCCCGGATGCTATTTTATCACCTGCTGAGTCGTCCTCTGCTACACGCCCGACTCCAGCTCAGGAGCTTCTACCTCACAGGCCGTCATCACTCGAAGCAGTTCAGGATCTGACCCCAGGTGGTTATGTGGATTCCGATACCTCACATCAGACATATCAACCTCTTCCACACGCCACCAAGTGGACATGAGCTCATCCCCTACATCAGATCATCGGTGATCCTAATACACCTGTTCAGACTCGATCCACTACAACGAATGACTGTCTATTCTCTTCGTTCCTTAGCCGTATCGAACCTTCAACCGTCTCTGAAGCGTTGAATGATCCGGACTGGGTAATAGCTATGCAAGAGGAACTCAACCAATTTGAGAGCCTCAAAGTATGGCTACTTGTTCCCCGACCAAAGAATAAGACGGTGATTGGGACGAAATGGATCTTCAAGAACAAAAAGGATGAAGATGGAATCATATTCCGGAACAAAGCGCGTCTGGTAGCCAAAGGATATCGCCAGCAGGAAGGAATAGATTACGATGAGACGTTTGCACCGGTTGCACGAATTGAATAGATTCGCATGTTCCTTGCCTACGCCGCTCACAAGAACTTCATCGTCTTTCAAATGGATGTGAAATCCGCGTTTCTGAATGGCGTTCTCAAGGAGGAAGTTTTTGTCTCGCAACCCGAAGGCTTCGTGAGTTATGACAAACTGCATTAAGTCTACTTTCTTGACAAGGCATTGTACGGTCTTAAGCAAGCGCCACGAGCCTGGTATGATGCACTCTCATCCTTCTTAGTTAAGTCTGGTTTTTCCAAAGGTAAGATTGACACAACCCTATTTATTAAAAGAGAAAAGCGTGATATTATTCTTGTACATATCTATGTCGACGACATTATCTTTGGCTCAACAAACCCCAAGTACTGTCAGAACTTCTCAGCCCTCATGAGTAAACATTTTCAAATGAGCATGATGGGTCAAATGAATTTTTTCTTGGGTCTTCAAGTTAAACAATTAGCTACAGGAATTTTCATTAATCAATCTAAGTACATCTCGGATATTCTTCGGAAATACCAGATGGAAAATTCTTCACCTATGAAAACCCCCATGTCTACCAGTATAAAGCTACACACCGATCCTGATGGAAAGGATGTGGATGCGAAGACTTATAGAGGAATGATAGGTTCCCTGATGTACTTGACAGCTAGCCGGCCAGACATTATGTTTTCGACATTCTTGTGTGCACGATTTCAGTCAAAACCGAAAGAGTCTCATTTATCTGCCGTTAAGCGTATATTTCGTTATTTAAAAGGTACTGCTGATCTTGGTTTGTGGTACCCGAAAGAGATAGGTTTTGAGCTAACAGCTTATTCAGACGCTGACCATGCTGTAAATATGTTGGACTGGAAAAGCACGATGGGATATGTCCAGTTCCTGGGTGATCGTCTTGTCAGCTGGGCTTCGAAGAAGCAAAACTGCGTGTCCACCTCTACCGCCGAGGCAGAGTATGTATCAGCTGCCAGTTGCTGCTCGCAAGTCATTTGGATGCGCACCCAGTTGAAAGACTATGGCTTCCACTACTCTAAGATCCCCATTTACTGTGACTCCAAGAGCTCCATTTCTATATCCAGCAATCCCGTCCAACACACGAAGACGAAGCACATTGATGTACGCTACCATTTCATAAAAGACCATGTGGAAAGAGGTACCATCGAACTCTACTTTGTTAATACAGAACATCAGATAGCAGACCAGTTTACCAAACCCTTGGACGAAAAACGTTTTCATTATCTTGTGTCCAAGCTATGTATGCTGAATCTGAAAGTTTGACGTTTCTACAGACCTAGTCGAGTTTCATTCAATAACGAATGACTGTGACTTAATGCCCTAGTGACTTGTCTCTGGATGCTCATATCCACACTCATTGGTTTTTGCAGTTTACTCGTTAAGTTCTGTGCAAGTTTCAAACTTCTGTATTAATAAATTAGATTTCGGTCATTTTTACTTTTCTCGTGTCTTTCCTTGTTCTTCGTGGGGTTTCATTTTTCTTTTGCAGTCCATTAGGTTGATCACTTAAAGCGTCTGTCGTTTGTGGTGAATTTTCGAAGTTGTTCATGAGTTAAGGGGGAGCACCAATGAAAGATGATCAGTAAGTTTCTCAGTCCTCTGTTCGAGGGGGAGCAGGTAAGTTTATCTTGTATCTCGTTTCTTGCCTGCTATCGTCAATGGGGAGCGAGAATTCTGTTTATCACACGTGATTCCAAATTTGAGGGGGAGCCGTCTTTGTTAGTAGTTTTTCGTTATTTAATTTCTTAGGCTGTTTTTCTCCTTTTAATTTTTTTTCTTCCTTTAGTTAAGTCTTAGGTTTGGTTTTAATCTTTTAAAAGTTTTATTAATTTCTTTTTAAATATATATATATATATATATATATATATATATATATATTTAAACTATATGGACCGGCCCAAATCGGTGACCGACCCAACCCAATGCTCGGCCCAAACCCGCGACCGCCCTAAATCCGCGACCCGGGGATTTAAACACCCCGGGCTATCTCGTTTTCCCTTATTCTCTCACTCTCGCTATCTCTCTCAAATCCCTCTCTCGCTCTCGATCTGCTTCTCTCTCTCGTCCTCACCGACACACAACCCCAGGTATGTTTCTCTCTTTCTCTCTAATCTCTCTCGCCGGTAAATCGTTTCCCCGGTCGACGATCCATCGACCCCGGTGGATGCCCTAGCCCAATCGACCCCGGGCGCCTTAATCACCGAAACCTCGATTAGTGTATATCTCGATCGGCTGCAATTTCGATTGGGTCGACTTCGTTCCTTACTAGTCCATCGCCGCTATCGACATCAGTCGTTTAGGGGTGTTCCATATCGATCCTCGTTAGAGTTTTCAATAAAAGCTTATTGTGTTTTTGGTTTAGATAAAGATTATCTTGGGTTTGTGTTGAATCTGAGTTTTTCAGTGGAAGTACACACCGGTCGACCTAGGTGACACCGGTCGCCTTAGGTCAACACTGGTCCCCGGGACGACACCGGTCGCTTGGGTGACCCCGGTCGATTCTTCCCCGGGCTTAAGTTTATGAGTAAATATGATTTGGTTTGTTTGGTTTCATACGATTTGTTTGGCCTAAAGTTCCATATCTATCTCAATGGTTTTGATTTAAATCATCTGGTTTCTTTAGAAATCAAGTGATATCTTATGGTTAGATATTTGTTTCTGTTCGTATAAGACACCGGTCGACTCCGGTCGCTTGATACCGGTCGACGGATGTTAAATAATACTTCTTATGTGTTTGTTGGCTGGTTTTGGATTCTGAGAAGGACACCGATTGACACCGGTCGTCTAAGACACCGGTCGCCACCGGTCGTTCCTGGTCGTTTAGACCCCGGTAAATAAGTGACCCCGGTCGCTTTAATGGTTTTGACACCGGTCGATGGTGTTACTCGGGCGATGCCTTGTTTCCCACACTTCGCCCTGTGTGCCGCCTCGTGCGCCGCCCGGTACGTTGCTGACCCCGGGCGTTACTTGACCCCGAGCGATGCTTCACCCCGGTCGACTTTGTTCCTCGGGGTCTTTGACTTTGTCCAAGTACGTTTCTTTTGGTTTTGGGTTTGGTTGGTTCTACATTAGATTAACTCCAGCGTACTCATTGAATCTGAGATGAGCTAGATTGCAGTTGGGAATTTATATACAAAGAATGCTTATTGTCTTTTTGATCAATGACTTGGAATTTTAATTGGTCATGGTGTCTAAACCATTGATCGATTAATTCCAAGAAGATCTTATTTTTAATGTATCTCAGGGTTAACATTCTATATCTTAACAAGTACAATGGCTCACAACCCGAACCAGGAGATTGACGCCATCGCTGACGCCAGACTGATTCATCCGGATCAGTTCCTTCCTCTCACACCGAACAATTTCCATCTCGACGTCACTCAACCTGAGTGTCAATACCAAGTAATGGTCGAGATCCTTCGTGGCCATACACTCTCCTATGCTCTCACGGAGACTGCCGATTTGCCCCATATCTACTTGCAACAATTCTGGAGATCACTTACTCCGGTTGAGGCCGACGATGGCTTTCATCTGGAAGGCCGAATTGACACCACTAACGTCCTGCTCACGCGAGAACTCTTCCGCCAGTTTCTCCACTTGCCAAATGCCACCTCTTTTGCTCGGAGAAACAACTTTGATCCGATCATCCCCGACGCTATTCTCTGTTCAGACATTCAGTCACTGGTCTACAACACACCTCTCCGCTTACCATCCACATTCAACCGAAACAATCTGACCACTATATGGTATACACTCTTCACGTATCTCAATTGGTGCCTATCGGCCATTACGAAAGGCATCGATCAGACAAGCATCAACATCCTCCGCCTCTTCCATGCTGTGGCATTCCACCGCCATGCCGATTATGCTGACATTCTCTGGTTCGAGTTAGTTCAAAAGGTCTGAGACAACGCAACAAGACGACGGAACTTCATTCCGTATATGCGTTTTCTCCAGATCCTCATCCGCAACTACATGGATCTTCATCCAACTATTGCTCGACGCTCTTCACATCCGACATGTCCGCATAACCAAACTCATCGTATCCCGATTCGTCCTGATCCCGAAAGTCTAGTCTTCCGACAGATTCCAGATGGGTTACTGGCCTATGTGAGTCCAACGGCGCTGAGTGTGATAGATTATAGGCGCACACACAACCTTCCAGCTCCTATGGTCCGTCCAGATCTAGAAGGACCTTCCCAGGGAGCGAGACCTGAGCTACGTGAGGGTCCACGTACGAGAGGCGGTAGAGTCCGGAGGGCTGGGGCTCCCGAACAGGGTGTGCAGAGTGAAAATATTGTGAGGGGTTCTGGAGTGGGCAACGCCGTTAGACAAAGCCAAGCTAGTACTTCTCGCAGATCGCCTACACCATCACCGACAGCCTCTCAGATGGTGGAAGAGGACACAACTATAGAAACCGCTCAAGTCCAGTCCTCTTCTGCCACCGAATCTGAGGAGACAACAGATATATCCGACACCCAATCGGAATCAGCCACCGAAGCATCGGAATCAAGTGATGAGTCATCTGACTCTGATGGTGACGATGATGAGCCTTCAGCTGGAGAGACAAGGAGAGCGGAGGGAGTTATAGTTGAACATGAAACTGTGAGTAGAGAGAGGGAAAGGAAGAGTAAACACGATTCTGAGCGAACACGAGTGATGAGGCAACCCTCTACGGTCGACCTCCACCAAACCTCATCAAGCCAGGTAGCCACATCTTCTACCCAGTCTCATGTGTTGAGACAGGGTATTGAAGAAGCCGTCGTGGACCTAGCGACGCTAATGCACACCCCCCTAGCCACTCCGAAATCTCTTAACAGATGTTGGTTTCAATTGCTCACGGGGATTTAGCACAACCGCTACCGGTCTCTCGCTTGGAGAGTTCTAGTATTGAAGCAAGAGGACAGCAGCCCCCGTCCTCGCCTTCTTTGAGTGCACTGCGTCTAGAGCCCTTTGATGTTATATCTCCTTTTCCTAGGACACAGGTACCTTTTTCGGTTACTACTGGAGGCCTTAGTGGCCCGGCCGGAACACCTATAGTAATTCCAACTTCGGTTGGTTTACGGGGATTGGGTGGAAGTCCTACCACAGCTATTATTATGCCAGCTGTGAACGTAGGCGGTGCGACTTCTACAATCGTCACCACAACTGGAAGTCTGAGTGACCCACGAGTTAGTCACCATGAGTTCGTCTCAAGGGAATTTATGGACGGCGCCCTAAAGTCTGTCCACTCTATCATGCAATCCGGAATAAGGGAAGAGGTAGATGCATTGAAACGTCTAATCAAAGGCAAAGCTCCAGCTACTGAGCCTGAACCACTACCTCCTACACCACCACCCTCACATACAACTTCCGATATGTCTATCGATGACCTTAAATCCATCCTCCTAGCCAAACTACTTGCCCAATCTCAAATTGAACCCACCCAAGATGCCGATCTACTTTCCTTACTACGTGCCCAAGCATCTACTCCAACACCCCCAGCCCCACCCACTATATCTCCTGAAGCCTTCCAGCACCAAACAACACTCTTTCAGTCTTTACAGCACACAGTATCTGTATTGACTGAACGAGTATCATCCTTGGGAGACACCTGCCGCAGCCAGGCAGAGAGGCTCAAACGCAAACATGATGACCAGGATGATCCTGATCACCATGAGGGGGAGAAGCGCCAAAGACTATCCGAGTCGGAGACAGAACAGACAGTGGGAACACTACAGGTGCAAACTGAAAGGGGTTCGGGTTCCGGGACTCAAGCAGAAGGGCAAGAACAGGCACAAGAGCAGACGATGGACTTGGTACTTTATGATATTCCAACGGTTGAAAAGCCTGAGGAACAATATGAGGGTTCATCGTTATATATGGAAAAATGAGCTATAATAGTTGATCCATATTCAGATACAGACCCGACAGAAGAACCGGTTAACACGGAAAGAGCACTGGTAGTTTTTCAAGCCGAGATTGATGAGGTTTTCAATTCTAAATTTACGGCTCAAGATTATCAGCCAAATGAACAAACTTATTTCGAGGTACCTCTGTTGACTTACACAGCAGTTCACCCTGATCTTCCACAATCAGATATTCCTGAACGATCTCCTCCAGCATCTCCAGCTTCACCAGTTTTGGGAACAGATCATACTCCGCCAATTCAGCCGTCCAAATGGGAAAGAGTCAGAATTAAAGTTCCATTTCTTGAAGAAAGCCAGAAGAAACTCTTTGCCCATTGGATTCTTAAGTATGATGAAATCGTAGCAAATGGTCTTCAGTCGATGAAAAGCAGGGAGAAGCAACGAGAACTTATGTTCATGTATAAACATTTCAAAGAAAGTTTCACAAAGACAAAGCTCAGAATTAAATCAGTCGATCAGATTCACTCCTGCTACTTCAAGAGCGTAAAATATTCCTTCTTTATAGTGACAAGAGAAGATGATAAACAGTGGCCTTTTTCTGAAGCTAATTTTGCACGTCTTGAACCACGAGACCTTCTATTCCTGCTTAAAGACTTAAAGACCAGAACTATCCGACCAGGGGAAGTTACAGATGCACTTGAAGCCATAAAGAAATATATGAAGTGTGCAATGAAGCTTGCCTCGGTTGAAGATTTTCAGATTGGGTTAGAAAGCAATCAACCGAAGATAAATCTGCTTAAACCTGATTTGAGCATTCCATCAGACGCCCATAATGTACCAGCTTTCAAAGTTCTAAATTTTCTAGAATTCGGCATGACATACGCGAATGACAAAGGTGATATGCGTTTTATCCGATTCAGTCAGATTGCTAGATTTTGCGATGGTACTTTGATGTTGCTTAGAGACAAGTTGAAGCGTGCAGTTGATCAAGATGAAAAAGGTATTCAGCTACTGGATCCAAAATACAAGAGTGTTAGAGCACAGATTTATTGGATTCAAGATCATAAAGATTGAAGACCAAAGTTCAAGAAGTCAAAGCTGGAAAAGTCAATTCTCATTAAAAGTCAATGTCTTTGTAATAAAATGTCAAAGTCAATGTCATTGTATTTTGTTTTTCCTTTGTAATTTGTTGTGGGTATAAATACCTTTGATGTCTTTGTTTGAATTCAGTTGTAAGAGTGTATGTCATTTTGTAACAATTCAGATAGAATTAGAGATGTACGTAGATTAGAGAAGAGTTCATTGAATATTATTCTAGTGTGCGAAAGTAGAGAGAGAAAGTTGTAAGTTTGTAATCTTGATGAATGAATCAATGACTTGTGATTTCAAATTATCATCTTGATTGTGTGTAGCAATTAGAACTTGAATCTAGGACTATCAATTGGTATGAAAGCAGATCCAAAAGTGAAATCAATTCAAGAAAATGTTCAACACTGTGTTCTTCAATATCCAGATTGATTTCTGAGTTTTTGTGCAATTTTTGAGTTGTAAACGATTAGAATTTGTATGTTAAGTGAATTCGATCGAGTCTGTATAGTTTAATTTGGAAATTGCACTGTATTTGATCTTGATTTGGTGATTTTGTATGTTTCGAGTTCACGAGTTTCAAATTAACTGTAAATCGAGTCAAAGTGTATCATTTTGTGTTTGTTTTTGAAATTCTTGCATTGTAATCTGTTCTAGAGTTGAATTCGAGGATTTCTGCAAAGTTTCGAAACAATTGAAGAAGATTTGAGTCGAAAACGGATGGAAAAATCAAGTTTTGGGTCGACAGACTGAAGAAAGCGCTAGATCGGCAAAACGCGCAAGTTCATCCGCAAGAACGCGCAAGCTGAAAGTTTAGGTCTCAAACGCGCAAGGCGTTATTAGCGAGTTCTACAAACACACAAGTCTAAGCGTGCGAGTTTCATCAAGCACAGTGGTCTGCGAGTTCGTTCATCTGTGAGTTTGAAAATCTAAGAAATTTTTCTAAGTGTTGGAACGCGCAAGCCATGGTTAGCGAGTTTGCTCAAACGTGCATGTAGTGCCTAGCGAGTTTTGGGAACGCGCACGTCTCTATTAGCGCGTTTCAACGTGAATAGTTTCTTGCGTGTTTAGGTACTAGCGAGTTCAAAGAGAATAGTCCCTTGCGAGTTTCAACATTCAGCGAGTTTCAGCGACTTGCGAGTTTCAACAATCTGCGAGTTTTGAGCTTCTGCGAGTTCCACAGTGATTTGCGAGTTTTCATACTTAGAATTTTTTTTGAGAAATTTTCAAAACTGTAATATGACCTTTAATATGGACCCCCATGCTAAGTCTGCGGAGGGGGACATAGTTCTGATTGTGATCAAAATTTCTGAATTTTTATTTCAAGTTTTTCTGTATTCTTGAGATTTCATTTGGATTAACGATCAAGTTCAAGTTTTTTTTGTAACAGATAATTCAAGATGGGATATTTTTCTGATGATGATGAAAAGAAGATTGAAAAGCTCAAATTAGAGAACAAAAATCTTGCTTCCTCAGTTGACTACTACTCAAAGAGATCAAAAAATACAACGATGAAAGGAAGATACTGAGAGAAGAAGTTAGTGCTTTAAAGACTATTAATGAAGATCTTCTGAAACAGACTTCTGGGCTTAATGAAGAAAAGGTCTTGTTTTTGGAAGCTGAAAACACTGAGTTAAAGAGCAAGATTTCTGAATTAGAAGATCACATTGTCAAGTTTCAGCAAACTGGGTGTTCTAATGAAAGGAAGATCTTTGAATTAGAATTGCAAATTGTTGAAGAAAGATCAGTTTTTGAGAAAGAAAAGAAATAATTTGCTAAGAAATTCTCAGAGTTTTCAAGAAAATTTGTTGATGAGAAGAAGACGGTTGAGCTTAAATGCATTAAGCTTTCTCAACAAGTTTCTGATTTTGAGAAAGTGATCATTATTGAAAGAGAAAAGTTTGCAAAGGATAAAAAGGAAATTGAACAGAAGAACGTTGGATTTTTTAAAGAGATATCTGATGGACGAAAGAACGTGGAAAAAGATTTTGAAGAAGAAAGAAATATATTTGAGGAAGAAATCAAGAAGCTTACTAAGAAGTTATCTGAACTGTCTGAGAGTGCACTGAAAGAGCAGATAACGAAGTCTGAATTCAAGAAGAAGATTGACCTACTCATTGAAGAAAGAGACAGTTTATCTTTAAAGATAAAAGAGCTTGAAA
Source organism: Arctium minus (assembly GCA_954870635.1). Lineage (NCBI taxonomy): Eukaryota > Viridiplantae > Streptophyta > Magnoliopsida > Asterales > Asteraceae > Arctium > Arctium minus. The sequence goes on along the minus strand of OX941088.1, from coordinate 72,452,011 downwards.
AGATTGTTTCAAAGGTGGTGGTGACTGAGCATACGACTCCAGAGTCCAAAATCCACTCACCTAGAAATAGTTCAGTTGGTTCTTTCAAGACAGCTGCAAGCTCACATCAGAAAACTGTTTCTTCAAGAAGGTTAGTGAATTCATTTGATCAGATTCGTACAACTAACATTTTCTATGATTGGAAAATAGATGGTTCAGGTATACATAGAAGGAGAAGAAAAAAATATGAAAAAGAGAAGCTGGTTTGGAAGGTAAAACCAGTTGAAGATGAGAAGAATGATGAGAAGAAGGAAGAAAAGAAAGGAAAGAAGGAAGAGAAGACAGGTAACAAATCATTTGTATCTGCCTCAAATGCAAAGAAGAACAAAGTGCTGAAAGGTAAACCTGATCTTGCTTATTCGAGAGATCAATTGATCAGGTTATCTAAAAAGAGGTATTGTTCTTATTGTCGTACTTATGATTTTGTTCATAAAGCTAGTGATCATTACTGGTATGGTTCTTATTCCGTTACTCCCATAAGAACTGCAACTAACACACATGGACCCAAATACCAGTGGGTACCAAAGCCAAAGAATGATTTTGTGTTGCAGGCATCTACTGTCAAGGGGGAGTAAGAGAACCAAGGCTTCTAAGTAAATCAGCTTAGGACCCGTACTTCAACGGAGTTTGAATTCTAAACATAACAGTTTAGGACTCGTACTTCAATGATGAAAAAGAAATGCTACTCCCGGGCTGATAAGAGAGTGTACTCAGATACTCAGAAGAGGAAATCAACCTTCAAGGGGGAGTACATAAATTTTTCTGGAAATATGTATTCGGAAGATATGACGAACTACACTTCAGGCGGAGTTGTAATTCTATATCATGTGCCTTTTATTGACATATTTTAGATGCATATTTTCAGGGGGAGTAAGAATGATGATTTCTGATTATTTCAGATCAGAACTCGTACTTTAATCGTTTTACTGCTTTATGTCATTTACATTTGAATAAACTTTGTGAATAAAAGTTGGTTTGACATGACTTTGAGACTTGTGCAGGATGAGAGGAAGCTATCAAGATCATATTTTTATGACTTCAGCTGACTTTATGAGATCTAAGATTGCACGGAAAGGTTAATTTCTTATCTTAATCTCATATATGGTTGAAAGAAGGACAACTTTCAATCATAGAAAACATGTTCTTAAAATGTTCAAACCACTTCCCGATTCTTAAACAGTTTTCATGAATTGGAAGTGTGATTTTAAATGTTTTCATTGTTAAATGTGCTGAAATATTTACAAACCGTGTGTTTCCAAAGATAAATACTTGCGTATTGTCTTTTCTATATACTTTCAAGTATTCACACACACCGGTTTGATTTCTTGTTCAAATAGTTCTTACCATGTCTCATATTGTAACATATTTTCGATGGTAATACACCCCGCTTGTACTTCAATGTATCTTGAGCATTATTTCTTTTCGAAGTGTTCATTTCAAGAATGTCTATATTTTGATCCATATAGACAATATCAATTATTCTTGACCATAAGCTTTGATTGTTATATCGTTCATTTTCTGATCATTTTCATACAATGTCAGATTTTCAAACAAGTCTCTTGCATTCATGTTCATTCATTTAATTACCTTGTTTGAAATATTTTCAATGTTTTAAAATGCTCATATCTTCATGATTATATTTCTGAGCATATTTACATCTGACATTTGTATATGAGTTTTAATTGATATAGTTAAACCATTTGAGCAACACATGCTTTCTAGGATTATATGGGTTCTTTGTGCTAGGACTTCATTGAAACTTCTATGAAATCACGTTAACTAGTGATTTCTACCCAAGAAGTTAATCCATAGAGATTGAGTGTGAGGAGTCTAAAAGAAATGAGTGTGGGTTGTGTGTTGAGGGAAAATAGAAATGAGAGTTTGGTTAGAAGTGAGCATAATGATTAAAAGAAAGAGGGTGTGAGATCAGAGTAAAAGAATATCAAACTCTGCACCAACTACTTTCTGAGTCGGGCAACCACATTACTAATGTTGCACAATTCTTTGGTGAACGTTATTGAAACAGGCAACTAGCCCATGCCAACTCTTGCTTAATACCCCACCAACCACTCATTTTCTTCTTAAAAATAAAATGTTTCATATTTTTCTGGGGATGCAGCATATTATCTATCTGGTTTTCATTTGGAAAATCTGGATATTGAAAAAGAAGGAAGTCTGCCCCACCTTCGCATTTCAATCATGCACATTGAGTCTGTGTTTATCTACTGTTGTCTCAGTGGTTTACACTATGTTGAGACTTAAAAAGCAATCATCATGTGCTTAATTCTTTCTACACATGCACGTCCTTTTTTTTTAAATCGCAATCAAAAATTGCTATCTTAAAACTTTTATACAACCGATATTGGAAACCGCCAGACATTTGATAACAAATTTCCCAAAACCGTATAGTAACACCAAATATATGTCATCCCACATTTAAACTTATCCTTGTCAGGTATTCTAGAATTTTTCATACACCCATACTAATTCATCAATACCGAAATATTCTGAACATACCAAATTGCAACTTTTCCTATGGATAACCAAGGTCAATAATTAAAGCTAGATAATTCATTCGTAAATTCTAAAATATAAGCACTTAAGACTAATGGCTTAGCAACCCATCCACGAGCTTAAATTGTTTTCTTAGAGATCAGATTGCCTATAATATTAAAGTAACATCCACATACACCAAGAATACTTAAATAACTTACTACATATTACAATTCAAACGATGAAATTCATCAACCTAAACGATATTCAAAACCAAAACTCATTAATCCAAGAGCCAACTAGGGAGTCATTTAGGATATAAAAAAAAAATTCGACCACCACGCTTCCGCTACACAACTTAGGTATCCTCTACTAATATACTCATACTCACAGGTCAAACCTATTTGGTTTTCTACAAGATAGAACCTAGAGCTCTGATACCATTCTTGTAACACCCCCTTCCCGAGATGGAAAAGGAGGTTACGTCTGAACTTAAAACAAACCGTCAAACAAAGGCATACAAAGCACTATTAAACCTTATAAAATATAAACATCATAAAGAAAACTATTAATTGTCTCGAACGATACACTTTCTTTCTTCCAATACTTACATCAAAACATTAATAAAAACTACAACTTCTTACCAACAAACCTCTTATATAGGATGAAGCTTTGAATCCCTTAAACTCTTTAGATTCCCTTCGAATACCTGCCACGAACAAAGAAATACGGCTGAGCCAAACGCTCAGTGCACAGATATAATAGATAACAAAAGAATGATCGAACCCAATACCGAATATAATAAAAATCTGAATTTTGGACAAGAGCCTTGAATTTTTGAGTGTTTACGAAAGCTAAATTGAGTATAATCATTCCACATCTAACTTCAACTACAGACTTTATTACCCCAAAACAAAGAAAACGAAACCCAAAAGAAATTAGACCAAAAGACTCAAATTTAATTGCTTAATCAAAAGTCATAACAAAAAGAATAAATCCAAATTCATATATCGAGACATTAATTTTGTCAAAGTTCAAGACTGTCAAATCAAAACAAATATTGTCAACTAAATACCAAACTAATCTGAGAAGCTTAAATCAAAATCATATCATAAAATTGCTTAACGAGCTCGAACAAATAATCGCATACACTTGAGTTTCATGTCACACATAAACAGATACAACAAGTGTCAGACATAAGCCACATAGGCACGTACGTCGGACATTCTCATCCAACTGTACTAAATAATGTGAGATGCGGTGTTGGGCACCCCACCGTCATCCACCCTACAAACTAAGGCTGACCTATACGCCTCCCATCACACCACACCAGCTCTCATCAGAGCACACAAAATCAAAAGGAGACGCCGTGGACTGATCACACCGCCACGGGTGGTGTCACGCCATCGGTGCCACAATGACGTGCCTATGGTACCCCCATAGGTGGTTAGTAGCTCGGTACACCTTAACGTATAAACTTCAAAAGTATGTCACAACACATGTGATTATACTAAATGAATATCAAATCATACGAATTACAAAACGAATAAAAAGGGTATTTGAACGTACAAAAATATTGAACGCTCCACTTAAAAGCTTTATTTTTCGAACACTCTAAAATAAGAGACTTACAAATCGAAAGAAAATTAAATGGGACGAATTTAGCAACCGTTGACATAACTTCATGTACGAACCTTTACAAAAAGTTGAAACAAAAAAAAACGTACGACGAATCAACCCGAACATAGACTAGGAATTTCACACTCACAACTTTTCGAAATCGTGTCGCACTAATTTCAGCACTTTACACGTTTACAAATCCAACATTTTCCCATACTTCAAAGAGGTTTTAGAAAACTATATCAAAAAAAAAGTTTTAAATAAATGTCTTGTGATTCCAAAGAATCAAGAATGAACTGAATCGGATTTAAAATAGATTTTTCACGAATTTTTGAAAACAGTTGCGTTGTTCTCGTCTAAAACGAGACCAGTTTCGGAAAACCCAAATTTTAGACGCCTTAGCATAAAAATCACATTTTTCTCGTGTGACAATAAATCGTAGATGACATTTCCAGCTTTTGAAAACCTTATCGTATGCCTCAATCCGATAAACGAGTGATTTGTTATGATTTTTACAAATAACTCGAAATTTTCAAAGCGAAAATCAGCAGATTTATAAATTGAATTTGACGTTCTTAACATATTCAAACCTCGATTTATCGAATGCAAAACCAAAAGAGAACTAAACGGTAAACTAACCGGACGAGAAAGCAAACCGAGTTGATGGAAGAAAGAACACATTAACCCAATTCGAACGGAAGAGTCGAAAAAAAAGGCAATGAAATCGCACATATATGTAACGAATCAAATAAATGTAAACGGAATTAATACCTAAACAACGGATTGAATAAACACAAAAGTGGGGAACATGAAGAATCCGTACACATAAATATAACGACTCAAATAAACACAAATTAATGAGGGAAGAATAGGGAATCCGTACCTTGACTAATATCCGAAAATCGCTAACGAAGATCCCATACGATTTCTTCAAGCAAGTAGATATAACCACCATCAAAAATTCAAAGCGCACTCAAAGATTTATGGGTTGAAACCCATAAATATAACTTGAAATCCTAATTTTCTAAGGAACCTCCTGCCGCCGAGATTGCATAGGGTTATCTTCTTTTTTTTTCCTTCTATTGACAAACTAGCTCCTTAAGTTTTATAAGACTTCCAACTTGAATAAAAACTTATTAATTTCTTAAAAAGTACGGGTGATTACAGAAGCCCTAGGGGAGTAAACATCAAAAAGCTCCTTTCCAATGTGTATTTGTTACACACAGTGACTTCGTGTTACTGACAGGCATGTTAACTGATTCATTTGTTGATTCAGGTGTTACATTCTTATTTTTTGTCTAGATTTGAAAACATCTAGATGAATACATTGTTATGGATCACAGAATCAGAGGCTCTTGGACATATCAGAATGGTCAAAGACATTTCTTGGTGAAAGTTTTGATGATATCGATGCTCTAATCATCAAAAAGGGGGAGAAGAGTTCAAGAAATGTTTGAGAAAGCAATGAAAAAGAAATGTTCGAATCAAGAGTTTGAGTTAAAGCTGGGATAAAATGTTCAAGAATTGGTTGTTAAAGGAAGATTGTTGTTCAAAGACGTAAAGAGTTCAAAGATTTCAGTTTGTTGAAGATAATTTGTTTGTTGAAGATAATTTGCTGAAGCAATCAGATTGGTGTCTGAAAGAGGTTTGGTTACAACCTTTGGGAGAGAATGCTACTCTGTTTAAAGATCAGACGTTTAGAAGATTGATAAATGTTTTTGAAGACAAAGTTTACCAATGAAGAATTTCATCGTGTTAAGGGAGAGATTGTAAATCATATTTGTATAAAAGGGGTGATTACAAGAGAAGATAAAGGTTGATCAAAGGGGGAGCTTAATCAAATCGAGCTTAAAGAGAGAAGATCGCATTGCTAAGTCTTTTAGTAATGATCTTGATCCAAAGGGGGAGATTGTTAGAACACAGATTTATTGGATTCAAGATCATAAAGATTGAAAACCAAAGTTCAATAAGTCAAAGCTGGAAAAGTCAATTCTCATTAAAAGTCAAAGTCTTTGTAATAAAATGTTAAAGTCAATGTCGTTGTATTTTGTTTTTCCTTTGTAATTTGTTGTGGGTATAAATACCTTTGATGTCTTTGTTTGAATTCAGTTGTAAGAGTGTATGTCATTTTGTAAGAATTCAGATGTATACGAGTCAGATATGTACGTAGATTAGAGAAGAGTTCATTGAATATTATTCTAGTGTGAGAAAGTAGAGAGAGAAAGTTGTAAGTTTGTAATCTTGATGAATGAATCAATGACTTGTGATTTCGAATTATCATCTTGATTGTGTGTAGCAATTAGAACTTGAATCTAGGACTATCAAAGAGTCTTGTTCTCGAAGCACTGGGTGTGATCATAGAAAGGCTGGAGTACAGAACATCAATGCGCCATTCCGAGATCAGTTTCGGGTTTCGAAAAATATATGTTCCTAACTGGCGTGATTATGAACTTCTATTTAAAGGGGGATATTGTTAGGGTATTTATATGTTAAATAGAAGTTCAGGGTGCATATTGTAATTAATCCATAGTTTATTTAATAGTTGGGCCCAAAGCCCATTAAGCTTGTACGCGTCATATATAAGGCGTATTTTAGTTTCATTATTCAGTTTTTTCAGTTTTAGTCTCATTCATAATTCTTCTAGTCGATAGGTTTACATTTGCTTATCAGATATTCTCTCTGTAAACCTAATCCTTTATTGAATATTAATCATATGACTAGAAGTTGTGGCATATTCATTGTTCTTTATTGATTATTGTTCGTGATTGCACTGTAACTGGGATATACACTACCTTATGCGAATTGCGAGGAATTCGCATGCAGGTTCATGCGAGAAGCTAGAATTCGCATATAGGTATTTGTGAAAAGTAAGAATTCGCATATAGGCTTATGCGAATTCTGAGGATTTCGGCTAAGCCTCATGCGAATTGTGCTTTAATGAATAGTGATCTGCGAATTGTGAAGGTTATGCGAAAAGTTTTTATCTCTATGCGAAAAGTGACTTTTCTGAACCCATTTTGCTATAAGTTTGCCCTGTTCCCGAGATTTTTCGCATAATGAATATGTGACATCATTCCTATCTTTTGTTGGTCACATATTTTTAGCAACTGATCTAAATTTTTACGAGTGCTCATGCTTGTCAAGATTTTCAGATACTGGATGTGTGGATTTAGTCTCTGATTGGATTGAATTAGCAGCTTGAGTATCTGCAATCATCAGTTTGGAGTCCTTCTTTATGTTGTTAGACCGTTGAGTGCTCTTATTCATTATCTAACCTGATCAATCAGGAGTGTGAGCGACTGCAATCATTGTTCTGATGCTTTAGTTGTGATTCAGAATCCTAAGTGCTTATAATCATCCAACTATTTCGTGAAGAAAGGAGGTCTGAGTTCGTTCGTTCAGTGCTCTGGAAAGCAGTTAGAAAATGAGCGTCTTTCATTAGTTGTTGAACAGTTTATGGAATTGTCTACTAACCCTTGCATTGTAGTGTTTGCTACCAAATGCTTCCTCCTGCAAGCTGATCAGAATAAGTTCTTAAGCTGAATTCTTATTCAACTCGTGGTTCAAAGACATATCAGATGTTATATACTGAAGATGCACTTTGGTTGTCATTCCATAATCCGCACATTTCATTCTTGTGGGCGTAACGAATGTGTTGGATTTACAAGAGTCAAAAGTTGTCTTTATATGCACTCAGTCGAGGTTATAGTCTACATCAGATCTGATATTAAAGTTGAAACTTCAAGGATAAGAGCTATATTCAAGGGGGAGCTGGGGATGCTTTGAAGTTTATGCAACACTAAGTTTTCTAAAGAAATCAAGGGGGAGAGGAGCTGAAGCTAAAAATGATGATTACTTTACAAAACTTAGGGGGAGAATGTTAGAACATAAATGTTCTGTTTAGAAGTTTAGTAAAGTAATCAATTGCATTTGTGTTTTGGGCCTTGTACTTTGGGTTTGGGTTTGGATGATTACATACTTTGACTTTTCTACACTTAAATCTTGGATACAATTAACAATCTTCCTTATGTTTGCAGGGATCGAAGGGTGTCTGGTATCTAGATAGTGGATGCTCTCGACACATGACTGGACAAAAAGACCTGCTTACTAAATACAAGGAAGAGAAAGGTCCCTTAGTGACCTTTGGTGGAAATGGAAAAGGATATACCCGAGGGTTTGGTGTCCCCAGCAATGGGACAACAACCTTCAGAAGAGTCGCTTACGTAGATGGACTGAAGCACAATCTTCTAAGCATCAGTCAGCTATGTGACAAAGACTACGAAGTTCACTTCACTAAAAAAGCATGTTCAGTGGTAAATGAGAATGGAAAACTTGCTCTAAGTGGTTACCATATGGAAAATGTCTATGTGATAGACATGGACTCTACTACCACTGAAAATGTGTGTTTTCTTTCTAAAGCCTCCTCTGATGTCTCCGGCTATGGCATAAAAGGCTTTCTCATCTAAACTTCAAAACCCTGAATTCTCTCTCTACTAAGGAATTGGTCTCTGGTCTCCCTCAGCACTCATATGCCAAAAATCTCTATGTTCAGCATGTGAGAAAGGCAAACAGACTAAAGCTAGTTTCAAATCTAAACAACTTTCCTCAGTGACAAGTCCTCTTCAACTCTTGCATATGGATTTGTTTGGCCCTGTCAATATCCAATCCATAGCTGGTAAGAAATATACACTTGTCATTGTAGATGAATACTCTCGCTACACCTGGGTTATCTTTCTTCGCTGCAAAAGTGACACTCCAGAAGAACTGATATCTTTTGTTAGAAAGATGGAAGTGCTGAATAATCTTACTGTTCGCTCAATAAGAAGTGATCATGGAACTGAATTCAAAAATAGTTCCCTGAACAACTTCTTTGAGAGTAAGGGAATTTCTCACAACTTCTCTTCTGTAAGAACTCATCAGCAGAACGGAGTCGCTGAAAGAAAAAATTGAACGATCATTGAATCTGTCAGATCAATGCTCAACAATTCTCATCTCCCTACTCAATTTTGGGCTAAAGCTGTAAACACTGCATGCTTTACTCAAAACAGATCTCTAATAATAAAGCGATTTGAAAAGACAACTTATGAACTGTTTCATGGAAGGAAACCCTCTATCAGTTTTCTTCACATCTTTGGTTGTCTGTGTTATGTTCTAAACAACAAAGATTCTCTTGGAAAGTTCAACCCAAAGGCTGACGATGGAATATTTCTTGGATATTCCTCTATCTCTAAGGCCTACAGAGTCTTCAATAAGAGAAGACAAACTGTAGAAGAAATAATTCATGTCACCTTTGACGAATCCCATTCAACAAATTCTAAACGTATCGTTGACAATGAAGAGATAAATGCTTGGATGTTCTCTCATTACAGAGAAACAAAACCCTTCTTCACAAACCATCAGCACACAGATCATTCAGTCGCTGATGATGATCCAAACATCATACCACCTAATGCTGAATCCACCTCATGGGTTTCAGCTGAGCCTCTTAACATACTCCCTCCATCAGATCTTCCATCGTCTGAAAACCTATCAGAAAACTATGGTCTGTCTGACACTCAACAGATGATAACAGATGAACCTCAAGCTTCTTCATCAGTGAACATTCCTATTGTTGATCCAACTCCTGAGGTGAGCGATCATGCTCATTCTCAGCTAGGGGTGTAAACGATTCGAGTTTTTAACGAGCTACTCGAGCTCGAGCTTGTTTATCTCGGTCTCGATCTTAATTATTCTCGAGCTTGAGTCGATCTCGAACACAAAATAGAACTCGTTTAACTTATCGAGCTGAGATTTATAACACCGATGTTCGACTCGGCTCGTTCGAAAACTCGATTAAATTTTTCGAGTCAAGCCGAGTCGAGCCATTCGAGCATATACCCTTTTTCGAGCCAAACATGCTCATATATTTATCAATCATACAATAAAAATATAAAAGTTATTGAACTCAAGTTGATAAACGAGTTAATCGATCGCGAGTTCGAACCTATAAACGAGCATCGAGCTCAAGCTCGATAACTCAAAAAATATTCGAGCTCGAGCTCGAGCCCTACATTGAAAAGTTAATCGAGCTCGAGCCTAGTATTAATATTTTGAGCTCGACTCGACTAACCTACTACTCGACTCTACTCGGCTCGTTTACACCCCTATTCTCAGCGATGGACCAAAGATCTCCCCATAGATCAAATCCTTGGTGATCCCGATGCAGGTATTCGGACTTGATGAAGTTCAGGTAATATATGTCTCTTTGCCAACTTTATTTCTTTATTAGAGCCAAAGGAGACTGATGATGCCCTCAGAGATCTAAACTGGGTCAGCGCTATGCAAGAAGAGCTGACTGAGTTTGCTCGAAACAAAGTTTGGAATCTCTTTCCCAGACAATCTAATAAGACTGTTATAGGCACCAAATGGGTGTTTAGAAACAACTTAGATGAACATGGGACTGTAACCCGCAACAAGGCTAGGCTCGAAGTGATTCGACTCTTCTTAGCTTAAGCAGTTTACAAAGACTTCATTGTATATCAAATGGATGTAAAATCAACATTCCTGAATGGAAAGCTGAATGAAGAAGTCTATGTTGAACAACCTGCAGGGTTCTCTGACCCTAAGCATCCAAATTATGTATATAAGTTGGATAAGGCTCTCTATGGTCTAAAACAAGCCCATCGTGCTTGGTATTTCCAGCATGTTACTGTAGCCAGGATTCCAGCAACCGAAACAAATCCTGAAATTCCTGAGCGTATAGTAGCAAGAGATCCTATTCAATTCACTGGAAATGACAGAGAATTGGTCGAAAGAGATGCTACTCTTTGACATTTCTCATCATGGCCATTCCGAATGATACCTTCAACCGTGTTGATAGTCGGGAATCCGCCAAGGACATTTGGGATGAGTTAGAGAAACAATTCATGGGATCAACAAAGTCTATCAAGACAAAAAGGAATCAGAGCATTGGGAGAAGATTTGTGCACAATTTCTACAAGATTTGAGGAATTTTTGAAGAAATTCACCATTTTTGAAGAACTTGAAGATCACAAATGGGTTATGATATTTTAGTTCATTTTTGGATTTGATTTTGATTGCAATGTGTTTCTATATCATTTTATAATTGTTTTGCATCAATATCTTTCCAAAATTACATCAACATTCAAAGAATTTGTTGATTTTGAAATTTTTTTTGTTCTTAAAAATGTTTACTGTCAAAAAAAATTTTACATTAGATTTTGAGATTTTGTGATGTTTTGATCTGTTTTGATGCGAATTCATGTATAAAAAGTGTTTTTGGACATAATTCAATCACAAATTTCAAAATTTCAATGTCTAAATTTCATTTTTGAAAATTTTGATTTTTTTAATGTTCTTAAGTGTTCTTGGGTAAAAAATGATAGAAATCTGAAGTTTGATCCAAATTTTTTGATGAAATGTTACAAAAAGATGTTTTTGAATATATTTGATTAATAAAACATATATTAACACCTTCTTTTAGTACTTGTTTGTTGTTGTAGATTTGAAGAGTTCATGAAGCATACAAAGAACTCGCAGTTACTTGTTTACACTTCTCGTAGATCACTGAATTAACACAACTCGCAAGCCTCTTTCTTGGCAAGAACTCGTATGCATCACGAAAAGAACTCGCAGGTTCCATATATGAAGAACTCGCAGACTACCATGAGGAAGAACTCGTAAGCTTCTGCAAGAACACATACTTCACGCATAACACTTCTGCGAGAACCATACTTCACGCATTACACTTCTGCGAGAACCATACTTCACGCACAACACTTCTGCGTGAACCTCTACTTCACGCACAACACTTCTGCGTGAACCTCTACTTCACGCACAATACTTCTGCGAGATCTTCATCTGCGCGTTTCCATTCATCTGCGCGTTCTGAACTTCATTTTTTTTTGTTGAATGTTTTTTTTCACAAGTAACGAAGTCACGAAGTGGGTCTTTGATATAGTTGTTTTTAATTGTTTTGGTTGCTTCTAATCTGTTATAATAGTGTTATAGATCACAGAGAAACTTTCATAATTGATTTTGGTCGAGAATCGAGCAAGATATCGACGATTGAAGTTTCGCCGGAACACTCGCCGGAAAAACGGGTTTGGCCGGAACACGTTTTCAGATGTTGATTTCGATGTTTTAACTTCATTATATCGTTTCTATATTGTTTTTCATCAATTTCTAAGTCATCACAGGCCTTAAAACGCAGAAAAACATCTCGCCGAAAAAGCGTAAGTGACCGGAGTTATTCACGTCGATTTTCTGAGTTTATTTCGCTGCATGATCACGACTTTATTGTTGTAATCGATTGTATTTGATTCAAGGATCAATTTGCAACAAACCTCACTCGATTTGGTCAAGAAACGAAGGAGTTATCGTCAGGGGCGGAACACAAGCCTACCAACCGCAGGGGCCGGTCTCCATACGGTTTTTATCGACGTGTCATCTTTTTACCAATGTTTGATATCGCTCTATGTGTTTTTAGCCAGACTCCGCTATTTCGAGGGATTCTTAAAGTTTTTTTTTGACTTGATTTCAAGGATTTTTAAGGGTTTTTTTCATCAATTTTGAGAGACTCTTTCGGTTTTTTTGGTTAAAGTTCTTTTTGGTTTTTCGGTTTTTTTGGTTGGATCCCTTCTCACCATAACTTTAATCTTCATCGGAACCAACCCATTATTTGATCTCTAGTAGCCCCTTAAGGCCTCCGCCCCGGCTAATGTCTATGTTTTATCAAAATTTCAAATAAGTGAAAAATCTAAACCTAGATAATCCTGTTATCCCAAATTCATTACTAGTAGTCGGTAGACATTTCATATTTCATAGACAAACAATCTCAAATAAGTGATAAATCTAAACCTAGATAATCAAACAATTTAAAACTCAAACAAGCAAATAAGCAATTGGCAGTGATATTTTATAACTTGAATAAAATAGAAAAAAAACTGTGATTTTGGGGGCTGTTGGAGGATTATTTGATGAAGATAAAGTTAAAATCAATGGGATTCCACTTGAATTTGATGGATTTGGTTGCTGCTCTTCCATTGAAAACCTAGAGATTTACAAATTACAATATGTGATACAAATTAATTTCAATTTTCATCGGTATTCAGTAAGAATCCAAATCCAACACAAAATAGCAAAATAGCAAAAAATAGTTGACATAGAATAGAACTACATAGTGTACTGTGAACTGTGTACAGACATGAATTTTGAGAGAAACACAAGTGAACAATAATCTGAGATAAATTTTTATTCATCATTCAGAACCACTTCAAACATGGGATGGGACAACCAATTACCAAGTGTTACTTACTTACTTCTCCAACACAAAATAGCAAAATAGCTCATCCCAATACAAAATAGCAAAATATGCTTATAAATTGCTCATCCCAAATAGATATAGCAGAAATTATACATTATAAAACTAAATAGCACTTATCACTTGGCAGAAATACCCAGGTGTTATTAGGTATTTAGGTTAAACTTCAAATAATCAAATTAACGATTTGGGGTTGTCGATGTAGAGAAGCAGAAAACGAATAGCGATACAGGTCTGGTCTATGTCGATGTAGAGAAGCAGAAAAAACGATTTGGGGTTGTCGATGCCGACAGCGATTGGATTTGGGGCTGTCGTTTTGGAGAATAGCAATGCAGGCCAGACCACCGATTCAAATCTTCAATTTCATTTGAGCTTGATACTAAATTACTAATTCTAAATGGACTTGGACCAATAAATGGGCTTAAATATTGAATTGATTATGGACTGCAGGACTGGATATTATAAAGTGGGGGGGCCCAAGTCAAAAAATTAAAAAAAAAACAAATGGAGATCAGATATATACCTCTTGACGGCAGAAAAAACGGGGGGGCCCTGGCCCCTATTTGCTCCCACAGGGTTCTGCCCCTGGTTATCGTTGTACAAAGTTCACAGATCGTTTTTGAGGAAGATGATGAACAGTACTAATGGACTTCCATTAAGTCCGTTAGTTTTCTGACATTTTGGTCCAAATCCTTGTTAGATCGTTAAATTCTTTACAATTTCAGTCCAACTTTCGTTAGTCTTGTTAAGTCTGTTAGTGACTTTTAAGATTTGTTATTTTTGGTCCCTGTTGTTAACTTTGTTAGTTTTTAGGTTAGATTTTATTACATTTTTATTCCATTTTGTTAACTCTTGTTAGTTTAGTTAAGTACTTTTAAATTTGACAGCTTTAGTCCCTGTAGTTTAAGTTTTGTTGTTTGGCAGTTTTAGACCTTGTAATTTTAGTTTTACTTTTTGTCACTTTTAGCCCCTGTAGTTTTTATCTTTTAGGTTTTTACATTTTCAGTCCCTCTATTTTTTAGTTTGTTCTTTTGTCATTTTTAGTCCTTCTAGTTTCTAAATTTCGTGTTTTTACGTTTTTAGTCACTAGACTTTATATTTTTTATGTTTTTGTCGTTTTAAATTCTCGTTTTTTGTCGTGTTTTAGTATTTTTCACTTTTAGTCCTCGTTTCTCGTATTAGTTTCGTATTTTGTCGTTTTTAGTCCCTATTTTCGTATTTTCTTTATATTTTAGTCGTTTTTGCTCATTTTTCGTCATTTTTTTAAGTTTTTCGTTTGTGTCGTGTTTAGTCCCTGTTTTTCATTTCTTTTTCATTTTTAGTCGTTTTATGTCAGTTTTTGCTGTTTTTATTGTTTCTGAGTGTAACTGATATATTTTTTCATATTTTTTTTTGCAGATTGAAGATTACAAGTCAGGTTTCCGCGCTGATTTTCAGATTTAATTTTTGGAAGACAAGTTTACACTTTGTTTTTCAGATTTTAATTTTCTGATATTATTTCGAACTTTAATCTTTTTGTTCAAATATTTGTAAGAGTGTACACATAACTCAACTTCTAATCGAAGTTTCTCTTGACGATCACTCTATTAGGTAATTTTTTTTTTCTGATTTCTGTGTTTCGTATTTTGACAGTATATCTTCAAGCACATCAAGATGCCTACTACAGACGAGAGAGGGAATATTGTACTATCAGCCAGAGATTGTGCTATATTGTACATGCCTGAGATACCTGTTATAGAAGCTGAAAAAGAGAAACTGAAAAATCAGAAGCTTCTTAAACAGATTCAGGAGTTGAAGTCAAAGTTGTCAAATTCTGATAAAACTCCTGTTTGTGCAAAATGTACTGATAATGTTAAATTTGATTTTGCAGGTATTGTCAGTGCAAGAGAGAAAGAGATTAAAGAGAAAGAAAACATCATTGCTTTAAAAGAAAACTCAATTGTCACATATGAGAAGGAATTAAAGCTGAAAGAGAGAAATATTACAAATCTTAATAGCCAACTGAAGACAACTGATCTAAAATCATCTGAACTGAAAGTTGAATCAGTTGAGCTTCAACACAAGTTTAAGGCTTTTGAAGACAAGATTTCTATTTTGGAGACAAAGAATGCTGATCTGATAAAAAAAATCTCAAAGCAGATAATGAAAAAGATAATCTGGAGAAAATTTCTACTCAAAAGTTGTATGAACTTTCAAAGAAAGCTATCCAAGAGAAAAAAGATCTTGAGCTAAGATGTTTGAAACTCTCCAAGCAAGTGTCAGAGTTTGAAAAGATTATTATAACTGAAAGGGATACTTTTACAAAGGAGAGAAGAGTTCTTGAAGATAAAGTACCTGAATTTCCCAAATAGACCTCTACATTACAAGACCTACTTGAGAAAGAAAAAAAATGTTTTCAGGAAAATAAAAGGTCTTATGATGTTGAAAAGAAAAATGTTGAAAAGAGAAATACTGGATTTTCAAGGAAATATCTGAAAAGACCAAGAACTTGGAAAAAGATTTTGAACTAGAACGTTTAAATTTTGAATCTAAAATATCTAAGCTCATATCCGAAATATATGTTCTATCATCAGACATTCTTAAAGAACAGATGGTTAGATCTGATTTGAAACAAAAGTTTGACACACTTACTGTTGAAAGAAACATTTTATTCACAAAAATAAGGACTTGGAAGCTGCAAACTGTGAATTGTCAGAAAAAATTTCAGCTGATGTGATTGATCAATCACCTGTTGATATTTCAACAGAATCAGTATGTTCTTTCAAAAGAGCTTCAAGTTCTATTCATGAGAAAAATGTTTTAAAAAAGAAAAGTGTCAAACCAAACATTGTCAAATCATATCAGATCAGACCATCTAATCTATTTTATGATAAATTTGTTGATAGTCCAGCGAGCTTCTATGTCAAATCTCTTGGAAAGCATTCAAAGAAAGGACAGGTGGTCTGGAGAGTGAAGGTTTCTCCTGATGAGAAGAAGAATGACAAAGCATCTGCATCCATATCCAATGCCAAAAAGAACAGTGAACACAAAGGTAAATATTTTGGTAATTCTGATATGTTTTATTCTACTAATCATTTGATCAGGATTGCTCAGAAGAAAATATGTTGTTCTTACTGTGGAGAAAATGACTTTGTAAGTAATAATTTTGTTAATTACTGGTATGGTTCTTATTATGTTACCCCCAAAAGAACTGCAACTAACACATCAGGACCCAAATACCAGTGGGTACCAAAAGTTAAATCTGTGTTGCAGGCACCCAAAGTTTAAGGGGGAGCAAGAACAACGACTTCTGATTATGTACAAATCAGGACTCGTTCTTCAAAGTTTAAAGAATTTTGGCTCTTGAATAAAACAGTTCAAGACGCGCACCTCAATGTCAAGAGTGTGGTTTCTGATTATAAAAGATCAGGACCCGTTCTTAAACGTTTAAAATGAGGATATTATGCAAATATCCAGGGGGAGCTTATCAGAATATAAATCATTTTATCATGATTTGAGGGGGAGCTTAAATGTAAGTATCTTCTGATCTAGATCTCTGACTGTTTGAGAGAAGAACAACTTTCAAACATGAAAAAAAAATTCTGAAATGTTCAAACCACTTCTTATTCTCAAAAGATTTATTGAATTTAGAAGTGTGACTTAAATGTTTTTCATTATGGAGCTTTAATGTTTAACTGACCGTGTGTTTCCAAAGATCAATACTTGTGTATTATCTTGTCTATATACTGTAAAGTATTCTCACACATCGGTTCAGTACTTCTTTCTAATTTGTTATTACCATGTCTCATAACGAAACAATTTTTCGATGGTAATACTCCCGTTTGCTTTCAAATATTGTTGAGCATCAATCATCATTTCCAAATTTGTGCTTTCATTGCTAAATTGTTTATATTTGTTCATATAAAAAAAATATCAAGTTTGTTAGCCCCAAATCTGAACCAATGAAAGTATTGAAAATAACTCAGTCTTCATCTAAAGACTTTCAAGGGACATCAGCGGAGAAAGCAAGTCTGTCTCTGAAGTCAGTTCAGAGTCACTCTGAAGAAAGCAAGTCTGTCTCTGAAGTCAGTTCAGAGACGGTCTCGGAGAAAGCAAGTCTGTCTCTAAAGTCAGTTCAGAGACAGTCTCACGGAAAGACATCAGAGAGCTCCTCATCAGAGATCCTATTTCAGAGCTCTGAAGATGTTCACTCTGAATTTCTTGACAAAGAAGAACAGATGACACGTCACCTAGTGATAAGATTTACTTTCTAGAGTAGGTCACTGTTCAAGTATGTCTTGATCTTACCTTTTAGGTAAGACACTGTTCAAGCATGCTTCTATTTGTCAGATAAGTACACTGTTTACTTTATGGTCCTATAAATAGGACCATCACCTTATTGTTAAAAGTGTGCTTACGAAGTCTTATAACTGATAATATAAGTTGAATATTTTATTCAAAGAATATCTTGTTTATCTATTATCTGCTTTATGAACTGTGATATTTGAATCTCCTTTGATATTAAACTATATTGCTTCCGCTGTTATTACTCTTATTGTTTATATCATTGTTGTGAGATTAAATCTGGGATCCAACAATTGGTATCAGAGCCTCCTTTTGTTTTCTAAACAAAGAAAGATCGCATCTGCATACTCGGATAGATTTACATCTCATTGATTCTAACTTTCAATATCTGTGCATGTTCATATAAACCTGGTTTATTAAAGAACACCATATGCTCAAGATTTGATAGTAAATCACTGTTCAATACAAAAAGCATCAGTTCTTCAAATCTTCATCTTTTTCTTCAAAAATGGCAAACTCAAGCATAAGTGTCATTTATACAGCTGGGTCATTAACAAAACCTCCTACACTTTTAAGGGATGAATATCCCCAATGGAAGATAAGGATGGTAAATTCCTTAGAAGGTATGGACAAGGATCTTTTTAGATCAGTGAACGTTGGACCTCACATTCCAATGGTGTTGGTACCAAGAGTTCCTGCAACAGCAGATACTGCTGAAATACCTGTATATTATGAAAAGAAAACCACAAACTTCACTGATGAAGAAACTAATATGATGGATAATGACTCAAAAGTTGTTAGATTACTTATAATGGCCATTCCCAATGATATCTTTCAAGAACTTGATTCTTGTAAAACTGCAAAATAGATATGGGATCAGTTGTTAAATCAACTTGAAGGAGGCCTACAAACCCAGAAAAATAGAAGAAATCTATGCATCAATGAATATCATGATTTTCATGCTCTACCAGAAGAAATATTACACCAAACTTACTCAAGATTCAACATTCTTATCAACAAATGCAGAAAGTTTGGAGTGATAAGAACAAAAGAGGAAAACAACGTTCTTTTCTTGAAAAGCTTAAATGAAGAATGGTCACAACTGTCCATGTCTATACAAGACAATCAAGATCTTGAGTCATGGTCATTAACTGACATATATGGCACTCTTGTTGCACATGAAAAGGAAGTTATGAAGCAAAAATCAAAAACCTCTTTAGGTGGACCTCTTGCACTTGTTTCAAAACAAATTTCGAAAGAAAACAACTGTGAAGAGTCACAAAAAGGTTTAGAAACATAAAGAAGATCCAAAAAGGTCCTAATGGCAGAAGAAAATCATTCAGATTCAGACTCAGAAGATGATATCAATGCCTTCGCCAAATCTCTTACATTAATCACTCATCAATTTAACAAGAAATTTGGCAAGAAAGTATTTGAAGGAAGGAGAGAGAATGAAGAAAGAAGAAATCCTAAAAGAAGATTTCAACAAGAACCCAGATTCACTCCATATAGTGATCAAAAGGGTACAAACTTCAACAATAATGATGCAACACAACAATCAAGACCTCAACAACCATTTCAACCAAGGTATCCACAGCCACAGAGATACTTCAAACCTCAAGAACAGAAGCCAGAGACAAGTACTGCCACTCTTCCAACAAATTAAAATGATGGAAGATGTTTCAGATGTGGAAAACTAGGCCATTTCTCTGCAAACTGCAGAGGAAAACTTGTCAAAGATTAAGATTACTACAAGAACAAATACAAGTACAACGTAAAAGAAAGAGTTCTTGTAGCAGAAATGGAAGACTGGCTATCGGACTCAACAAGCGACGGCGAGGAAGAGCCTACCAATCTCTGTGGTATGGCTTTTTCAATTGGAAATCAAACTGATGGAGCATCAGAAGACAACTCTGAAAAGGTAAACTCTCTTTACACCTCTGACAGTGATCCTGAAATAGATGCTTTTAAACTAATTAATGAACTTCAGGATCTAGAGCAAAAGTTTCTTGATGAGAAAAAGAAAAGAGAGCAAGTGACAAAAGAGCTCATTTTTTTCAAAAGAGAAAAGAATCTTTTGGAATCAGAAAAGAAAGAAATTTTTCTTGAAAAAACCAAACTTGAAGAAATTCACAAGCAAAAAGAAAAATCATTTTCAGAAGAAATAAGAAAAAATGAGAAAGTTTTAAAAGGAAAAGAAGAAGAAGTAAATAAATCTGAGTATCAAAGGCTCAATTTTATTGCCTTAACCAAATTTTTTCAAAAGGAAAGAGAAATCCTACATCAATCTCTAGATAGAAAAAATCTTCGAATCAAAAGCTATGTTAATGCACAAGGTGTTTTCGACAAAATAAAAACTCAAATGGACTCTCAAGGGCTGGGATTCAATGAGTTGAATTCATTCACTGGATTGGAGAAAACTTCACTTTCTTCCACTTTCCGTATGGGAAAGGTCCAAAGCTTTGAATGTACATCTCTGAATAATTTCAAAAGAATGAAAACATCAGAGGGATAAAAAACAAGAGCTTTGAATTTCAAAAATACTACATACTCTGAAGTAAAAAACTTTCAAAAGTCTGTGTTACAAATAAAAGGAGAAACTTCAGAGGTACTCTTCACAAAACCTCAAAGCAATGATCCCAAAGAAATTTTCAGATTTGATGCTTTCATCTCAAATGAATCAGAGACATCTGAACCAAGTACCTCTGATACAAGTACTTCTGAAAATGAATCTCAGAGTTCACTTAATCCGGATGCCCCTCTGTATTCACCAAAGTCAGATGAAAACATCAGAACTACATTTAAAGATGATGTTAAAAAGATATGGAAAGAGAATGTCATGGAGGACTTAAAAAGAAAAGAAAGCATGAAACGGATCATTAAAGTCTCTAGAACAAAAGAAATTAAAAAACCAATAGAGGTAGCTATCTCTATTAAAACTAAGAGAGACTTTCTTGACTCTCATTCAGAATCTGATCAAGAGATTGATGAACAGATTTTTTGTAAACCAGGGAATGTAATTCACAAAAACATAGAAACTGTTGGATCTGGTATTTTGAATGTTCCAATTTCAATTTTGAAAACCAAAACCAGAATACCAATAAGTCCTAATTTTGCAAATATGTGTTTACAAGCAAAAACGTCTCTGGAACTTGAAGAAGAGTTACAAGAAAAGGCAAAGAATAAAACAAACACTTCTAAATCTTACACCTATAAATCAATAAAATTTTCTCCTGAACAAAAAGGCAAATGGACAAAAATTAACCATATTGATCCTGATTGTGCTGTAAGCAGCAAAGAAAAGAAGATGTCTTTGATCAAGAAAAAGCAACTTGAAAAGAAGACTGTCTTTCAAGCAAAAAGGAAAGAAGTAGTTAGGGATACATGTAATATTCCTAGTGCTAGTTTCAAAAGAAGTCAAAATGTAACAAATTCTTTTAATAAAAAGAAAAACTTTGCTCCTACTTCTTCTTGTTCTATTAATTGCAACTGCATTCATCTCTTGATAAAACTGAAAAATCATTTCAGAGGATCACATTGTCTTTTGAATCAATCTCTGAAAAATATCTCAGAGACAAAAATTCAAAAACAGACAAGTAAAGGCAAGACATCAAAAGATGAGATGCCAAAAAGTCATACAAATCCACCAAAGTCTAACATAAAAGGACCCATAATGAGATGGGTACCTAAGAAACAATAATCTGTCTTTAAGAAACAATAATCTGTCGTGCAGAAACAGTCAATGCCAATCTAGTACTTAGATTCTGGATGTTCAAGACATATGACTGGAGATAAGGAACTGTATCCTCATTCAAAGCAAAATCTGGAGGAGCAGTTACTTTTGGAGACAATGTGCAAGGACAGATTAAAGGATATGGTGAGTTATCAAGAGGAAATGTTTTAGCAGGTAAGAAATACATTCTGGTTCTGATTGATGAATTTTCCAGATTCACATGGATAGAATTCATCAGAGCCAAATCTGATGTACCTGAAATATTGATAAGATTGTTGAAAAGATTACAGGTTCTATTTAGCAGCAAAGTTCAAAAACTAAGAAGTGATAATGGAACAGAGTTCAAAAATACCAAAATCAATTCATATCTATCAGAAGAAGGCATTACTCCTAACTTTTCTGCAGCAAGAACCCCTCAGCAAAATGGAGTAGTTGAAAGGAAGAACATAACACTTGTTGAAGTTGCAAGAACAATGCTTGCTGGATCTGATTAAAAATGGACTTAAACAAGCTCCAAAAGCTTGATCATGAAGGATGCAAGCTTGACAGAAAAAGTACCTCTGGGTGCTGTCAGTTATTGGGCAATAAGCTGGTAAATTGGTCATCCAAGAAACAAAATTGTGTTTCAACTTCAACTGCAGAGGCAGAATATATTGCAGCTGCTAGTTGTTGTTCTCAAGTAATATGGATGAAAACTCAGCTCAGAGATTATGGCCAACAATATGAAAGAATACCAATTCTCTGTGTTTCAAAAAGTGCCATAGCCATCTCTGCCAATCCAGTCCAGCATTCAAAGACAAAGCACATTGATGTAAGGTATCATTTCTTAAAAGATCATGTTGAAAGGGAAACAATAGAAATGTATTTTGTACCAACTGATCTCCAACTTGCTGATATTTTCACAAAAGCTTTAGATGAACGGAGGTTCAATTTTTTAATTAGCAAGTTAGGAATGTTGAATATGTCTACCTAACAAGGAAGAAACTCAGAGTCTCTGATCAAATTATCAGAGCCTCTGGACCGAGTAGCATATTTCAATATCAGTCTCTGAATGTTCTCTAAACACATGACAAGGGGAGAAAAATAAAAAGTTGTTCTTTTATCAAGGGGGAGAAAAAGAACTTTTCAACTGTCATCTCAGAGTCTCTGAATTTTATCTCAGAATCTCTGAATTTTATCTCAGAGTCTATGAATTTCATCTCAGAGTCTCTGAAATTGAGGATAATCATTTTTTTTGGTCTCACTAATCATCTGTCAAGGGGGACTCAACAACTTTCAGACCAGTCATTCCTCAAACAAGAACTTTTTAATTAATTAGCAATTTTTGATATCATTTGAAATTAAAATTTCAGATTAACTGAACCTTTTTATTACAAGTGATATCTTAAATTACTTCTCAAGGCGAAAGGTTTGTCTAGTCAGCAAAAAGAAGTTATTCAATTTAATATTGAAAAATGGCGCCCCATTCCTATTTTCTTGGAACCTACACAAGTAGGTACAACAATTTTCAAGGCCACGTGTCACAAGAGGGATGGGTGAAAGGTCAAACGGCTTTATCAAAAGGGTCAAATGACTGCCGTTTCACCTTATGCACTCAAGTGTATCTTTTTCTAAATTTGGATACAAAACCAATTTTACATCCGGATATTCATTTTTACAAATTACTCTCGAGCACTCTCTCTCTCTCTCTCTCTCTCTCTCTCCAAATAGAATTTGAACTTCATCTTCTTCACTTCAACTCAAAAATGGCGTCTTCAAATGAATGGTGCAAACTTTTTCCCAAATCTGGCGAATCTTCAAGACTGTATCGTTTTCCAATCAAAGACAACAATCACATGATTCAGCTTGATTCTCCCAAGTTTGAGGAACAATACGGAGTAATCTGCGAGTTCTTCTCCAACTGTGAACTGACTCAATCCCTAACTGCTTTTACCAATGAATGTCCACTCTCGTTTGTTCAAGAATGGTATTATTCAAGTCACTACAGCGATTCACATAACGGAATAATCGGCGAGTTCGACATATCTCAAGTCGTAAAATGTCGGATACTCATCACTCCTACTATTCTACGAGAAGTTCTCCCACTTCTAACAACTGAGGAACTTCAAATCACGCGTTTTGAAAAACGCCCAACTTCTTAAACCCTCTTCAAGTTCATTCGAATGCTAGGTTACAACACTGA
Organism: Arctium minus; assembly: GCA_954870635.1. NCBI lineage: Eukaryota > Viridiplantae > Streptophyta > Magnoliopsida > Asterales > Asteraceae > Arctium > Arctium minus. Next base: position 72,428,338 of record OX941088.1, on the reverse strand, counting down.
AATCACCAGATTGAGCAACTTCCGACGACAACATCTACCACCAATCTGGAACTTCATGTTCTCTGTACTAAACCGCACTCTCACCTGCAAACTGGGAACCATGGATCAAGCAACACCCGAAATTCTGTCAATCATGTATGCCCTATTCTTCAATCACAACTTGGACATGGTCGGCATAATTTTTGATATGATTCTGACATCAATAGAGAAGAAGAACAAATGCTTGTCAAAGGACCCTGAACAAACGACCCAATCATCCAAAGTTCCTTCAATAACATTCCCTAGATTTCTGTCTCTAATCATCCATGCGGCGATCGAGAAGCTTCATATTTTGATCGCCACTGAACAACCCAAAACTCCTTTCTACATAATGAACAGCTTCAAACCGACGATTCTATCTGAAGGCTATCCAGAAGCAAGGAGGATCCCTCACCACATGCTGAATCAGGTAAATCCTAAATCTTTAGCCTTAGCTTCTTATCTCAGTGTTGCCCAAGGACTAGAACCAGTTCTGGGAACACCAACACACTTAGGTCCTGAACCTGGAATGGAGAGTAAAAGCAACTCGGGTTCAGAGGGATCTGAGGACCCTGAAGTTCAGAGCTCTCACAAGAGTGAACCAGAGGGTACTCTTGCTAGAGAAACCGAAGTTGAGAGAGATGACAGAGCACTTGAAGGGGCTGTCAATGAGGGAGTTATGGAAGAAACCTCATTTGCTAGTGAAGAGGATAGCTCTACTAGCTCTGAGGAAAGTGAGGATGAATCTTCAGAGACTAGCTCTGAAGATTCTCAGAGAGAAGAGAGCAAGTCTTTTACGGACATAGAGAAACCTGAGAGTTCTTCCCCTTTCACACAAAAAGATGCCCCAAGGCACATATATTTTAGGACACCAACCCCATCTCCCAGTGCAACCACACAATCTAACCTACCTGATCCAGAGGTAATGGTTATTGAATCAGAGGTGCACACCTCGAACCCAAACCAGCCAACCACTTCAGTGGTACCTTTTTCCACCTCTGAAGCTCACATAACTGAGGAAACTCAATTTCTGGTTAAGTCCTCTTCACAGGACTTAGCCAATACATTCAATACTCAGTTGCCTCAGAGTACATCAGAAATTCCTACACATGATGATGCCTCTGTGACTCATCTCTCACCCTTCAGGATATCCAGAAGAAGCTGTCCAACTCAGGGACAATGGCTTGACCTACAAGAACAAGGATTGACTTGCCTGGATCGCAAGCTCAATTCCCACATTCACTTCCAGTCCTCTGAATCTGAGGAGGAGGACTTGGTTGAGAACAGAACACTCAGAGATGATTCTCCGGAACATCAAGGATTGAGTGGAAGTCCTTCCAGAGATAACATCAAAACAGCTCTGAACGAAGGCTCCTCTGAACTCGAGGAAAAATTGGCTACATGTGTTGTAACCAATGTAACCCTCTCTGAACTTCTCACAAAATCTGAGTTCCAGAGATTCTGTGAGGAAGTCAGAGGCTCCATGAAAGAGCATAACTTTCAGCGAATTGACGGTTCAGAGACCTCTGCTCTTCGCTCTGAAAACACCAACCTCAGAGCAGAGGTTTCCACTCTGAAGACCCAACTTTTGGACTCATCAAACAGAATCCAAGAGTTGGAACAAGAACTGTTCAAACAGAAGGCTGAATCATCCCTGGAAGTAGCCGCTCTTAAAGCTCAGAATGCTGCTCTTACAAATCAAACAACTACAACCATTGATGTTCAAAAGGCACTGCAAGAACTAAGGGACGAGGTAGTAGCCACCAGATCATCTTCACTTTCAACAGAACAAATGGCCTCTATCTCTGACCTCATCAAAACAACAATTCAAGCCTCTGTACCAAAAGTCAGCGCACCATCAGCAACACCACAACCTCCACCCCGGACTACTGAAGACCTAATCACCAAAAGTGATCTGGCCTCATTCAAATCCGCAATGATGAGAAGAATGCTAACATGTTCTTCCAAGATCTCTACTATTGCTCAGAAGCAGGTCAAAGCTACTCTGGAACTTCATCACTATAAATCAGAGGGCCAGGTTGCTGAAATCAGAATCGCGGCTTCAGAAGCAATTGAATCCAATCAGAAGGCTCTTCTTGACCCCAAAGGAAAAGGAATCGCTGAACCAGACTCTCCCAAATACAAACGCAAGTTTTATGGTGGGACTTGTAGCGAAGCAGCGAAGAAAGCCAGATTTAATGATTCTGAAGACTCAGATGATGATGAGGCCTCTGAATCACACGATAGGGAGATCAGAGATACAACCAAACACACCTCTAAAGCTGCTCCCTCTGTACCAGTTCAAGAGAAGGAACCAGAGAGGAACACCACCTCTTCTGATGACAACCAAACTTTGCAAACATTCACAACACCGGTAATACTTTACGCATCATCAACACCAGGTGTTCCAATCACTCCAGTTACCGATGCAACTCCAGAGAAAATTGGAGCTCTAGAAGAGGAAGAAAACGAACAACTTGTAGACTTCTCTACGTCCTCTGAAGATGCATTCTCATCACCCGAAAGACAACCAATGGTGATGAGAGATGCCTTTGACTCAGAGCTTGAGAAAGAACAGAACTCAGATTCTGACAGAGTGGAAGAAGCTGCTGGAGATCAGATCAAAGTAATTGATGTCGAAGACTATGTTTTCAAACACGCTCAACCTCATCATACCTCAACAGCTTCAGAATTAAGAAAATCACCAGAGATAGATGAATATATCTCTGAACAGCCTTCAGAGATAACTCAGTCACAACCCAAGGACAAAGAAACCATGGTTGTTGATGAACAAGCTCCTCAAGAGAATCTTGTTCAGAAGACAAGCATCGGTTTACCAGCCAAGGTATTCACTCATCCTCCCACATTCTTAGAATCTACTCCTGAACCATCGATAGAAGATCACTTTCGGCATATCTACTGCGAGTTTAATATGGGAGACACTCAAGTAATCCCTCTGAATCCAAGAATCAGAGAGGATATGTCAGACTACGAACGAAGATTCATACAGGCAAAGACATCACCAAGAAAGGTGGTTCTCAACGATGCTCCCATAATAAAAGTTGAGAAAATCACTGAAAAAACATTCACCTTCAACAAAATCATATATAGGCATTATGTGGTGACTCGATCTGATCAGAAGATTTATGAGTTCAATGATAATGATCTCGTAAATCTAAATCCATATGATCTCACTCATCTATATGCCTATTGCTCAGCGAGATACGATTCAGGAAGAAGGGAGATAAGAATGAGCATGGTTGAAGTAAGACGGGCAATGGAAGCTTATATCAAACACAAAGCCAAACGTGACTTTCAGATTGCTCTGAACTTAGGTGAAGAAAAGCTCGGAGTGACTGAACCAGTGGAAACCATCGAAAACCTGGACAAACAGAAGACTGGATCAATCATTGAAGAACCTCTGGGTTTCATCTACAGAATGAACCAAGAGAAGAAAATCTTTCTAGCTTCACAAGTAGAAAAGTATTCTGATGAAACCTTGAAAGGCATACAAAAGTTGATTCAAGTAAAGAAAGAACAGCACAGAGCAGACCTACTGGCAAAACTAGACTTGGAAATTGGCTCAATGATTAACTTCAGAGAGCTCATCATGAAGTTTCATAGGATATGTTCTAGTGATAGGTTCTGATTATTTTTTGAATATTATTCTCTTTTGTAATTTCAAATTATTATGAGAAGTAATATTTACAGAGTATAACTTTCTTCTCTTCGCTTTCTAGTTTAAACATTCTCTGTCCTTTATTTATTTTCAGTACTTAGGGGGAGATTGTTAGCCCCAAATCTGAACCAATGAAAGTATTGAAAATAACTCAGTCTTCATCTAAAGACTTTCAAGGGACATCAGCGGAGAAAGCAAGTCTGTCTCTGAAGTCAGTTTAGAGTCACTCTGAAGAAAGCAAGTCTGTCTCTGAAGTCAGTTCAGAGACGGTCTCGGAGAAAGCAAGTCTGTCTCTAAAGTCAGTTCAGAGACAGTCTCACGGAAAGACATCAGAGAGCTCCTCATCAGAGATCCTATTTCAGAGCTCTGAAGATGTTCACTCTGAATTTCTTGACAAAGAAGAACAGATGACACGTCACCTAGTGATAAGATTTACTTTCTAGAGTAGGTCACTGTTCAAGTATGTCTTGATCTTACCTTTTAGGTAAGACACTGTTCAAGCATGCTTCTATTTGTCAGATAAGTACACTGTTTACTTTATGGTCCTATAAATAGGACCATCACCTTATTGTTAAAAGTGTGCTTACGAAGTCTTATAACTGATAATATAAGTTGAATATTTTATTCAAAGAATATCTTGTTTATCTATTATCTGCTTTATGAACTGTGATATTTGAATCTCCTTTGATATTAAACTATATTGCTTCCGTTGTTATTACTTTTATTGTTTATATCATTGTTATGAGATTAAATCTGGGATCCAACAAAGTTCTTTGATACCCTAACCATTTTATTTGATCTGATTGATACATTGTCAAATTCTCAAAACAATTTTCTTGATTCCATTTCATTCATTCAATATCTTTGTTTTGAGAAATCTTCATTGTTCAAATGCTCAAATCTCATTCATATTTTTAATGAGCATACATTTTGACAATGTTATCATATTTGTGCTTCATTGTTCAAGTTAAACTGTTGAGCAACTATTCTTTTTAGGACTTACATGGGATCAGTGTGAGAGCTTAAACAGAACTTCCATGGATTCACGTTAGCCAGTGTTTCCTACCCCATAAGTTATCCTAGAGTGATTGAGGGGTGAGGGGTCAAAATCAAAGAGTGAGGGAGATAACTCATCCGGTTGAGTTTTTCTCAGTGTGTGGAGCGGAAAAATGTAAAAGAGAGTTTGGTTAGAAGTGAGCTTAAATGTTCAAAAGAAAGAGGTTGTGAGATCAGATTTAAAAGAATATCAAAACTCTGCACCAACCACTTTTTGAGTCGGGCAACCACATCTACTGATTGGTTCACATTCTTTGGTGACCATCATTGAAACAGGCAGTGAGCCCATGCCAACTCTTGCAATTACCCCACCAGCCACTCGTTTCTTTCCCGAAAAAAAAATGTTTCATTTTCTTAGGGACGCAGCATATCTGCTATCTAATCTTCACTCAGAAGATTTAGATATTGAAATAGAAAGAAAGTTGCCCCACCTTCGCACCTCTTTCATGTACATTGAGTCCGTGTAATACTTGTTGCTGTCTCAACAGTTTACACAATTTGAGCCTGAAAAAACTTGAGTAGCTTCAATCATTCTACACTTTCACGTTCACACAAGGAATGAGTTTTCTTGTCATAACATTCATAGAAAATTCCTTTGTGGTTTTTCGATGATTGAATGGAAGCCCTAGGGGAGTGAACATTACAAAAAGTCCTTTCCAATGTACATCCGTTGTACAAAGTGGCTCTGTGCTACTTACAGGCATACTAACTGTATCATTTGTTGATTCAGGTTTACTATTCTTATTGTGTCTGAATTTGAAAAGATTCGGATGAATACATGTTATGAATTGACGAATACACAGATCAAAATGGGCGGAGATTGCTATTTTCTCATAAAGGGAGGAGATTGGTATTCAAAGACAGTGTTGAAATTGAAGAGTTTTGATGATTATGATGCTCACAATCATCAAAAAGGGGGAGAAATTTACAAAGTTCAATTTCAAAGTCATAAAGAAAGAAAGTTCAAAATGAAAAAGACTTGTGGAGAAATTCAGAAAGTTCAATCCAATCAAGTCTGATGAAAAGAAATTATTCAAATATGACTTTCAATGACAAATCAAGATGACTCGAGAAAGTTTGTTTTTCCGAAGACTGATCAGAGATGAAGATACAAGTTTTAGAAAGATTTCTCAAAGTTCCAAAGATCAAAGAAATTTCAAAGACTTCAAGAAGATTTAAAATTCTTGTTCAAGACTGGATGACTTTTCAAAGACAAAGTGAAAGACTTTCCAAGATTCTTCAAAGCATCAGAGTTTGAAGATTTCCAAAGCTTCAAAATTCAAAGCTGTCAAAGTTAAAGTTTTGAAGAATCAAGAGCTGAAGACTATTGTCAATTTTTTTTAAATCTTGAATACAAAGGGGGAGATTGTTAGTGTATAATTGTATCCAAGATTTAATTGTAAAAGTCTTGTAAAGTCTTTGTAATAGAAAAATCAAAGAAAGTCAAAAGAAGTCAAATGTCAATGTTGTTTAGTAAAAAGTCAAAGTTAGCTTAGTTTGATTTGTAATGTGATTGTAATTAGAATTAGGAGATATATTAGTTTCTTAGGAGCTAAGCATTAGGTTTTTAGAAGAGCATTCATTATTATATCTTGTAGAGAGAGTTTAGAGAGAGTTTAGAGAGAGAAAGTTCATTTCATGTAAATTCTTCAAGATTAATAAAGTTCATGATGTTTACCTAAAAGATCTGGCATTTTCACATTCTTATCTTATGTTGGTTACATATCCTTAGCAACTGATCTAATCTTTCACGAGTGCTCATGTTTGTCAAGATTTTCATATACTGGATGTGGGGATTTAGTCTCTGATTGGATTGATTTAGCAGCCTGAGTATCTGCAATCATCAGTCTAGAGTGCTTCTATTTGTTGTTAGACCGTTGAGTGCTCTTGATCATTCTTCTGACCTGATCAATCAGTAGTGTGAGCGACTGCAATCATTGTTCTGATACTTTGGTGGTGTTTCATAATCCCGAGTGCTTATAACCATCCAGCTGATTCGTGAAGAAATGAGTTCTGAGTTTGATTGTTCAGTGTTCTGGAAAGCTATTAGAAAATGAGCATAATTTATCAGTTGTTGAACATTTATCAGAGTTGTCTTCTAACCCTTGCATTGTAGCGTTTGCAACCAGATGGTACCCCATGTAAGTTGATCAAATTAAGTTCTTAAGCTGAATTCTTATTCAACTCGAGGTTCAAAGACAAATCAGATGTTATACACTGAATATGCACTTTGGGTGTCACTCCATAATCCAACACATATCATTCTTGTGGGCGTAAGGAATGTGTTGGGTTTGCAAAAGATAAAAGTTGTCTTTATGTGCACTCAGTCGAGGTTACTGTCTACATCAGATCTGATTTTAAAGTTGAAACTTCAAGAATAAGAGCTACTTTCAAGGGGGAGCTAGAGGAGCTTTGAAGTTTATACAACACTAAGTTTTCTAAAGAAATCAAGGGGAAGAGGAGCTGAAGTGGATGATTACTATACAAAACTTAGGGGGAGATTGTTAGAACATAAATTTTCTATTTTAGAGGTTTAGTAAAGTAATCCTTTTGTATTTGTAATTGGGCTTTGTACATGGGTTTGGGCTTAAATGTATACAAGGATGTAAGGGGTATAAATAGGGTATGTTAGTTGTTGTGTTTTGTAACTTTAAATTTACAATGTAGCTCGTACGAATCCTTTGTTCTCTGTAGTGTAGTTTACTTTCTGTGAATAATAAAACTATAGATTCCTCCCAATAATCCTTGTCTATCTTGTTAATCAATTCAATCTTGATCTCAATGGACCTCACAGACGGGGCCGTTTACCAAACACTTATCGGGTAAGTACTTACTAGGTGTCACTTACCTTCCAGGTGAGCATGCCAAGGACCTAGAATCTTACTCGGTAAGAGGCATAACAAGGTAAGTGAAGGAGAAGACTCTTACCCAATAAGTGCTTACAGGCTAAAAGTTGCTTACCAACAATCCGTATTGATGGTTGATAATGTTATATGATAAGGCAAGTAAGGGTGACGCTCTTCCGGGTAAGTGATTACCCCGTAAGCATTTGGTAAACAACTCCTAACCCTATGGGTAAATATATATAATGAATTAGTAATGTTTTCACTTTATTATTTTATATGACCAAAAAATCAACCAAGAGACATTCTAAAGATTAAACGTAATTATGTCATGAATAAATCACAATTAATATAAAATTTGACAAAGCGAAGCTATAACAAGTTTCATGTTATAACATGATGTAGACAAAATTGGCACCAATATATCTACACTCCTATTTCCTTCTTAGGTAAAGAGAATAAAACCCCATTTTATACAATTAACAAAACTGCTAATTACAAAATATGGATAACATAGCCCTCCAAAACCAAAATCTATGTGCCTTCCTAAAACGTGCTTAAGAAAACACACTAACAAACACATACATCTATACCCCTGTACATTTACAAAAACCCAAACGACTCAATCAAAATCCCTCTTTACAATTTACATATAGACAAAAAAATTAACATAGGAAAGGAAAGATTCATATGTTGTTAAGCTTTGTATAACTCCATTTTTAACACAACTGAATTGAAGAAAGATTTTTTATCAGATGGATTGAAGAAAGAGCTTAGATCAAGTATTAAAGAAGAATATAAACCAGAATCCTAATTCCTATACAAACAATCATTCAACCGACACAAATAGACAAGATTTGTGCCTTCTCAAATATTCTATTTAGTCCTTAGCATAGAAGACAACTATCACAACATATATCCACTATAAACAACATGCCACATCAGGTAAATGAACGCCAAGAGCACCAACAACATGATAAGTGATTGTTTCTGCTTCGGCAAACCAAGTCAACATGAAACATCCCCTCAATTTTAATCCACATCAGCTACTACTACAGTTGTGCATCTAGATGAATGGCAGCAAATGTACTACAAGAATATGAGCATATGATATCAACAACAAATCTTGTCGGTCCGTAAATAAACCGTTGAACCGGTTCTTATCAAATAACAACAAACAATATGATTACCAACCTGTTTGGATAATAAAATCACGGATTACAGATTGATGTTTTCGGTTTGAAGCTCTCGATGTTTTTCTCTCTGATGAACAGTAAAACACCGTGTATGTGTGTGTTGTATGTGTTCTGATTATTGTATCTTCTCTAACACACTAACATACATAATATATAAACAAAGATATTATATTATCTAAACTAATATCTAATAAATATATATTTAGGATATAATATAAAATACTAAAAACTAAACTTTGACATTTTAATACAAACGACTTTTAGACTAATATTTAGAGTTGACTTTCCAGCGTTAGCTTCAGATTGCAAACTTCAGATTGGATTATCTTGAATCCAATAGATCTGTGCGCTAACAAATCTAACATAATAAAACCCTAATGTATTCAATTCTACCTTGATTATTCAATAATTCTACAATATTAAGTGTTTAAGAGACAACTTAGAAAAGGTAAACGTAAGAAAAGGTGTATATAGATATAAACCAATTACAGTTCTGCTTGTGTAATCTTTTTGTTCAGCCACCTTCCTATCATTTTACCACGCTGCAAATAGTTCTTCAATGTACAAAATACAGTTGAGTATTCGAAGATATATAAGACCCCTTGACTTCATAAAAATCATGCATCTCAATGAAAGATAATATCGATAGTAAAGTTATATTTACAACAGAAGTTTCTAACTTGAACTTCTTCTCATTGAAACTTTTATCAGACACATTCTTATGATGTAAAAGCAAAAACAAAACATCTAAGTGTAGTTATTAAAAGTTCAAAAGGCGAAATCTTGAATCACATAGAGCAAATCTCAATTGTGGAGCATATATAATAGTCACACAAAATTTAAGGCTACAAACAAAAAATAAAGTGTTGATTGAAACCATGAAAAGCTAAATGCCTAACAGAATAAAAAAGGTAGCCAAACAACTATTATATGTACCTTTTAATCTTAAAGACTGAGATAACATTTGCCACTCCATGCAACCAATTAGTTTTAGACATTGAATCACGGATGGATTGTTTCAACTATTTACGTATATAAGGGATAATGTATGGTTTTCTAAAACAATGAATCATGATCTATAATCATTATATTATGTATGAAATTTCATCATCATAATAATATTGGATTATGTATGCTTACATTTTGTTGATAATACTTCATTAATATTTTAATTTGCGAAAAGAAATCATTCAATCTATTGGATTTCCAGATAGTAGGGGAATCACATGGATTTCTTAAGTCCCTACAAACCTTGGGGCTATTTACACCGTTTGACAAAATCCAATCGATATTTTACGATTTATTTAATTTGAAGATAACATTGTTAATTATAGAGGTTTTGACATGAGCCCAAAATGAATATGAGTTTGGCATATGAAGCCAATTTCAGTGTTTTAATACCTTAGCTAGAAGCGTACTCGCGCAATGCAGCGAGATCCATCACGATTTTAATGTGTCATTTTATTTTTTTGTCGATTTACAGTACGATTTTGGATGGTTTTGAGAAAGTGATAATATTTTTTTATAAATTTGTTTAATTTAGGCTTAATAATATAATATTTTTTATATAAAAAAATTAAGTATTTTGTTAGAATTCAATGATTATCTTATATATTTTAATGATATCTAAAAAAAATAACTAATTACATATTTAATAATATAATTAAAACAAAATTAGAGTAATATAATATATTAATTAATAATGATACATGGAAATGTTTGCATAAAAGGAAGGCCTTGGATTATAGAAGTATGCGAGATTGATTGATGAAGTTGGAAACCAAAAATCTATCCGTGAATTGACTGGGCGTACATGCTAATAACGTGTTACAGAACAATCAATAAAGAGAGAATAATAATAAGACAGAGAGAAGAAGCCCGTAATTCTTATTAATCATAAACCCTTTAAATAGGGAGGAGTTTACAAATAAAAAGAAAACATTTATTATAGTAATTTAATACTAAGAAAATATTATGTCAATCATTCCTTTTGATGATGACACATAATCCTTCAACAAGATAGAATTTATCTTATCAAAATTTAGATTTGAGTTTTAGTAGTTAATAAAAATAAATATAAATTTTTTAACTATAAATCATTAAAATTATATTTAGTTTTTTGATGCTTTAAATGATATTTTGTAATTATAATAAAGAATATTTTATATTATAAAAATCGTTATATATCACTCTATAAGGCACTCTTTGATATATGTTCTCTAAGGGGCTGTTTGACAGTTGTTGAATGGTTTAATACAAAATGATTAAGTGGTCAGAATGATTAAAAGATATTTATGATATAGTTCAAAGTGAAATAGAGTTGTTTTGTAATTGTTTATAATCAAATTAGGGCCCTTAATGGTTAAAGGAGGTCCATGATACAAAATCATTCGGAGGGTTTTAAAACCATTAAGAAGCAAACATTTTTTTTGTCTAACAAAATTCACCTCTTAACGATTCAGATGTTACCTTTTAACGAAACCATTAAGAGGTAAACAAACAACCCCTAAGCCGCTTCAGTTTGGTAGTTTCCATCCACCGTCTCGAATAAGACAGCGGACGTGAAAAACCCTACAAGCACTTAGAGCATCTCCAATGGTAAAAATAAAGACTTGATGAAAAGGTTGAGAACCACTTGATCCATTGGAGCAATGACTTGAAGAATGACTTCACATCCAAAAGCTTGGTGGATGTCAAGCGTTTGAAGATTCAAAGAATGTTATATATATTACCTTTAAACTATCATGTATTTACATATATTACCTTTCAACTTTTAATCAATAATGCTTCATTTATTAAATACATAAAATGAAATTATTATTATTATTCTTAATAAAATACATCATTGGAAAGTACTCATACCCTATTGTTGTATTATATTTGTTTTAAAAAACGTATTTGTGCTTTAAGTAACGATAAATAATGGAAGGAGTTTTATAAAACATTTCAAATAGATGAAGATAGTTTATGTATATATATTAAAAATGAATTAAAAATGCAAAAAAAAACTTTTCGAAAACTTGACCATTGGAGTAGTAATTTGAAGATGACTTTTTGGTGACGTAACAAATAGATCAAGTTTTTAAAAGACTTGACCATTGCGGATGTCTTTCATTTAGGAGAGTTTGATATTAGAAGGAAAAACGTATTTAACAATTAAATATTATATATACCTTTCTTGAAGTTATAAAACAAATACTCTAATGATGGGATACAACCACGCACATACGCGTCACGTCTCTAGGAAAGGAAACTTTGGAATGCCAGCCACCATCCCAAATACTGTCGGACCCATTTTGTCTCTTCTATATTTTTCTTCAATAATTTTATATTGTTAATAAACAAGGTTTTATATCAAAGTACAAACAAGGTTTTATATATCTTCTCTTTAGTATATCAAAATATTTTTTTTCTTAAACGAATGTAATAAACTTTAAATCTTGTCTATTTTATACAAATTTTACCTGATAAATCAATAACCTACAATATTATAAATTTTATTTAAATATCTTGCACTACACAATGACGTGTTATAAAATTGATTACATAGATTGCCAATTCAATTCATATTATGGTTTTATATTTTTCTAAAAACTCTTAGAGCCGTTTAGCAAATGCTTACTCCAGTAAGTGCTTATCGGTAAAATTAAATACTATCACTTACTTATCGGATAAGATTTAAGTTCATAAAAATGGTATCGTATGATACAATTTACCCGGTAAGCGCTAACCGTGGTAAGAGACGACGACTCTCACTTACCGGGTAAAACTCTCGGTCTTTGTCTTCGCTCTTACCGGGTAAGATTTTTGATCTTTGCCATATGTATCCGTTAAGGTAATGTGACTTGGTAAGCGCTTACCCGGGTAAGTGTTTGATAAACAGTCCCGTACATTTTTTATAGCTAGCTAGTACTCTAATAACCAGTTTAATAAGGTAAAATAAGTACAAAATCTAAAATAATGTAATTACACCAATTGAAAAAAAAAATTATACTAAACAGAAAATAAAACAAACTTTGTGTTATTTTGAGGCAATTCATACTTAATTAACATACTATCACTTTTGTAAAGACAAAATATCTCTTAAATTATTTTTTGTCAATGCAAATTAAAGACCCAAAAAATGATTTAAAAAAAATTAAATTATTCAAAATAAATTTGGTAGAATATAAATTGCATTTTGCTACATTTTCTTCTCTATAAATACAAAGCTAGCTAGTTTTCTTTAAATCGTTTACCAAACTTGTCTCTCTTCAAGTTAACATTACAGTAGCAAGAGATTCAAAAACAATAAGGTGATTTCAAACCTCTGATCTTTATTATCGTGTTTCCTTTAAATTTATTTTCAGATCATTTTGTTCATCATCCATGATCGTATGATTTGCAGAATCACCAACTCGTTTGCATCTTATCCAGGTTCGATCACTTGATGGCACCATCGCTCACCGATGCTCGTGAACTCAAAGCATTTGTGGTCGATGAAGGGCATGGCGTGAAGGGTCTATCCGAACTCAAGATCAAAACTTTACCCAACTTATTCATTCAACCTCTTGAAAAACGGCTCGATTTGAGCAAAGTGGTGCCCCAGGAGTCTATCCCATTGATCGATATGTCGAATTCTGAAGATCCCGAGGTTGAAGAAAGAATCTGTGATGCAGCTGAGAACTGGGGTTTCTTTCAAATCGTTAACCATGGAGTGCCTGTTAGCGTACTTGAAGACGTAAAGGAAGCTACACATCAGTTTTTTGCTTTACGGGCTGACGAGAAGAAGAAGTATTTGTTCAAGAATAGTCCAACGAAAAACGTTCGACTCGTTACGAGCTTCATTCCTGAAGTGGACAAAGTTCTGGAGTGGAAAGATTACCTTAGTTGTTTCTATGTGTCAGATGATGAAGCGATGGCATTTTGGCCCTCTATTTGCAGGTAAATCGCCAATCTACGGTAACAAAATTGGGTTTATATGATACAAAAAATGATCAAGTGTTCTAATAGACTGTTTCATAGTTAGTAGACAATGATTTAGTGTTCTAATAGATTGTTTTATATAACCTATATATACGTCATATCTAAAATTGTTACAATAAATTTATAAGACATTTTTTTGACTTTTAGCAAGGTTTTTAGAACGTTTCTAAAATAAAGTGTCTGTATTAGCTATTTTGTTAAAAAAAAAAGTGTCCCATAAGAACAAGTGTCTTATAAAAATATTTGTTTGTCCAATAAACTAACCAATATGACAATTTATTTCATAAAAGTTGTTCTAAAAATTTGTTAAGACATACAAAAAACATCTAAAAAACTTATTATAACACTTTAGATAATACGTATTATTGTTTGGTTATAAACTTAAAGGTCCTATAAAACAAGTCTATTACCACACTAGGTTATTTTTGACGTTTTATAAACTTGATTTTATTGTAGTGTCAATTAAGTTTGCTCAATTTCGTAAATAGAAATTATTATTTATGGGGAAGTTTTTTGTTGTATAAAATTAATGTCTCATTAATTATTCTGTTATGACTTATAAAAAAAACACATTTAATTTGTTGTAGTGTGGATGTGACTTGATAATTCTGTTTGGTTAATCTTTCAAGCAAAAACCTGTCTGTTTTAATTTAGGGATCAAGTTCTGGAGTATATGAACAAGTCGGAATCGCTTATCAAGAGACTATTAGAAGTGTTAATGAAGAGACTGGGTATACCCGAACTTAATGAAACAAATAAGCCGATTCTTATGGGGTCGAGACGAATAAACCTAAACTATTATCCTGTATGTCCCAACCCTGAACTCACAGTTGGTGTCGGAGGTCATTCAGATGTTTCTACGCTAACTGTCCTTCTTCAAGATGAAACCGGAGGGCTTTACGTTCGAAAACTCAATAGTGAGAACTGGGTCCATGTCCCTCCTATTAAGGGATCTTTAACAATCAACATCGGTGATGCTCTTCAAATCATGAGCAATGGTCAATACAAGAGTATTGAACATCACGTGGTTGCTAATGGGCACGAAAACCGGATATCCGTGCCAATTTTTGTTAACCCTCGACCTAGTGATTTGATTGGGCCATTGCAGGAGGTGGTGAAGACAGGGGAGAAGGGTTTGTATAAGCAAGTTCTGTATTCGGATTACGTCAAGCATTTTTACAGGAAATCCCATAATGGGAAGGATACCATTGATTTTGCTAAAGTTTGATCATTTCCTCCTAAAAACGATATGAATTTAGAAGTAGATATATAAATATTTCCTTTGATTTACATGTTTTGTTTCTTCATGTTTAGTTTTGGATTAAGTGTTCAGTTCTTAATTTATTTGGTTTGTATTGTTTAGTTTTTAACTTTTTAGTAATTATCTGATAACCGTATCAAATAAGGTTCGGTTTAATCGATGTCGGATTATTGAAAAAACCAAAAAAACGTTTATAATTTAATAATGTTTTTTGAACAACAGTTGTTTGTTTTTCTTTATAAATTTTGGCTTCCGAACGAGTTACAATTTTTTTGGGGAAATTATGATTACGAAAGGTGGAAAATCTTATAAATGAGTTACAAAATAAATATTATTTGTATTTAAAAGAGTTTATAAATATAGAAATATATAAAATATAATATATTATTGACTTATTCGTTTATTTGGTTTAATTGAAACCATGTATAAAGAATAACTGAAATCAGATGGAATAAAGCTATCATTTTTGGATTAATGGAACCATTTAACTCGAAAATTGAATACTTTAAATTTTGTAGTTTCAGTTCTTTTACACCCTTAGTTTTGGAAGTACTGATTGTGAATTGCTTTCAAGGAATTATTTGATCTCATATTAATCGGGTTGATATTCAAATTTATATAGACGTACAATAAGTAACCATCGAAAACTGATTCATGTGTCAAGGATAGTTTGCTAAGTTGCTAAGTTAAACCAATGTAGAAAAAATAGGTTAAATTAAAACAACTTGACCGATTTTAAACCAAATAAAGTTTATGGTGACAATTTCGACCGATTGTGTAAATGTAATATTCCCAATATCAATCAAGCACAATCTAATCAAGATATGTCAGTCAAAGTTCTAGAGAGAAAGTAGAGAGAGAAAATCCAAGTCGTATGTATTGATATGACAATTACAAAGCACCAAGTTACACACACACTCACAACACATACACTATTTATACAAGCTACTTCTCTCATGACAAGTAAACTCTAAAGACATATAAACTCTTACAACCTTACAATCTTTACAAACTCTCATAAAGCTAAACTCTCATATCACTAAGGTTGACTTTGTTGACTTTACAGACTTTGAATTTTCACATTAAATCTTGGATACAATTTATACACTAACATTCTCCCCCTTTGTATTCAAGATTTAATAAAAAATTGACAATCATCTTCAGCGCTTTGATTCTTCAAATTTTGATTCTGACAACTTTAAACTTTGTAGTAGGGGTGTTATTCGGTCGGTTAAATCGGTTTTCGGTTTATTCGGTTCGGGTTAATCGGTTTTCAAGCTTTTTAAAAACTAACCGATAACCAAACCAAATAAGGTTCGGTTTAATCGGTTTTGGGTTATTCGGTTTCGGGTTATTCGGTTCGGTAACCGGTTAAACCGAATAAGGATTTATATTTTTTCGTTTGACATTTGAACAAATAATGTTTTCAAATCAAGTGTTTGTTGCTTATAATATATAATTATATCATACATACATACTCAACAATTGACTTATATTAAGTAAAATACACTATCTATCAAAACATATTTCTACCATATCACATTATTTTTCTTCATGCGACGATGTAATTCATGCATAAAATGTAATCTAATAAAAATACATTATCTACTCTCAATAAAAACATTATATATTAATAAAATATGTAAAATAATAATAGTATAACATGCCTTGGGTTTATTTTTTTATAAAATGCAATATATAATATTACTAGATTGTATTATTCGGGTTATTCGGTTTAACCGAATTAGGAAAAAATTAACCGAAAACCAAACCGAATAAGAATCCTTATTCGGTTAACCGAACCGTTTAACCCGAAAACCGAATAACCCGAAACTGTTTAACCCAAACTTCATTCGGTTCGGGTGGGTTATTCGGTTTCGGTTATTTTTGACACCCCTACTTTGTAGCTCTAACAGTCTTTAGTCTCTGATGCTTTGAAGAATCTTGAAAAGTCTTTCACATTTAGCATCTTTGGAAAGTTAACAAGTCTTGAACACGAATTTGAATTCTTGAAACTTTTTAATCTTTGAACTTTAAGACAGGTTTGAGTAATCTTTGAATTTCTTGTCTTCATCTCTCTAATCTCTGAACTGTCTTTGGAAAAACAAACTTTCTCGAATCATCTTTCAAAAGTTCTCCACAAGTCTTTTCAACTTTGATATCTCTTTATGACATTGAAATTGAACTTTCAGAATTTCTCCCCCTTTTGATGATTGTGAGAATCATGATCATCAAAACTTCTTCAATTTCAGCTCAATCTTTGAAACTTCTCCCCCAATTTAAACAATGTAGAACAGTCTTCATGATCTCTTCTGATAAAATATGAACAT
Organism: Arctium minus; assembly: GCA_954870635.1. Taxonomy (NCBI): domain Eukaryota; kingdom Viridiplantae; phylum Streptophyta; class Magnoliopsida; order Asterales; family Asteraceae; genus Arctium; species Arctium minus. The sequence continues at coordinate 72,410,990 of OX941088.1, read as the reverse complement.
TCTCCCCCAATTAATCTGATAATGAGCCGTTAATTCATAAATGTATTCATCTGAATCTTTTCAATTTCAAACAAATTGGAATGATAACCCTGAATCAACAAATGAAACAGTTAGAAATGCCTGTCAGTAACACAAAGTTACTGTGTACAACGAATGTACAAATTAAGGAGCTGGTTTGATGTTGATTCCCCAGGACTTCCATTCAATCACTGAAAAACACAAGGTATTTTCTATGAATGTTCTGACAGAAAAACAAATTTTCTGTGTGCTCGTGTTATGAATGAATAATCATGAAAGAATAGAAATGTTTTGAAAATCTGACAATGATTAAGATAAGATCAAAATTCATGAAGAATAATATTTTAGGAAATCAAAGACGTAAGATGTTTATATGAACAATATATAAACATATTAACAATGAAAGCACATGAAATAATTAAATGATGTATGATTCAAACAACAATGCATAACAAACGGGAGTATTACCATAGAAAGATTATACTTTTGATACATGGTAATAACAAATTCAAGGAATGTACTGAACCGATGTGTGTATGAATACTTGTTAGTATAAAGATATGACAATTACACAAGTATTTGTCATTAGAAACACACGGTCAGATATGCATTAAAGTATCCAAAAACATTTTAAAAATCACACTTCTCAATTCATGAAAGCATTTTAAGAATGTGAAATGGTTTGAACATTTAAGAAAATGTTTTTTTATGCTTGAAAGTTGTTCTTCTTTCAAACAATCAAAGATCGAGATCAGAAGATACTTACAAAAATTTAAGCTCCCCCTCAAACCATGATATAATGATTTAGATTCAAATAAGCCCCCCCTGGATATTTGCATAATATCCATATCCTTAAACATTAAAGACCGAGTCCTAGACTGTTTTGTCTAGAAGTCATAGTCCTTTAACATTAAAGACCGGTTTCTGAACCGAAGTATTCTGAAGCCTATGTTCTTGACATTAAAGTCCGGGTTTTGAACTATTTTGTTCAAAAGCCTTTGTTCTTGCTCCCCCTTAAACTTTGGGTGCCTGCAACACAGATTTAGCTTTTGGTACCCACTGGTATTTGGGTCCTGATGTGTTAGTTGCAGTTCTTGTGGGGTTACATAATAAGAACCATACCAATAATTGACAAAATTGTTACTTACAAAGTCATTTGCACCACAGTAAGAACAACAAATTTTCTTTTCAGCAACCCTGATCAAATGATTAGTAGAATGTAACATATAAGAATTACCAAAAGATTTACTTTTATGCACTCTATTCTTTTTGGCTTTGGATGTGGATGCAAATGCTTTTTCATTCTTCTTCTCATCCAAAGAACCTTTAACTCTCCAGACCATCTGTTCTTTCTTAGAATGCTTTCCAAAAGATTTGACATAAAAGCTCGCTGGACTATCAACAGATTTGTCATAGAACAAATTAGATGGACGAATCTGATTTGATTTGACAATGTTTACTTTGACACTTTTCTTTTTGAAAACATTTTTCTCATGAATAGAACTTGAAGCTGTTTTGAAAGAACAGACTGATTCTGTTGAATTATCAACAGGTGATTCATTAATCACATCAGCTGAAATCTTTTTTGACAAATCACTATTTGCAGCTTCCAAGTTTTTTTTTATCTTTTTGGACAAAATATTTCTTTCATCAGAAAGTGTGTGAAACTTGTTTTTCAAATCAGATCTAGCTATCTGTTCTTTAAGAATGTCTGATGATAGAACAAATATCTTGGATGTGAGCTTAGATATTTCAGATTCAAAATTTAAACGTTCTAGTTCAAAATCTTTTTCCAAGTTTTTGGTCTTTTCAGATATTTCCTTGAAAATCCCAGTATTTCTCTTTTCAGCATTTTTCTTTTCAACATCATAAGACCTTTTATTTTCCTGAAAACATTTTCTTTCTTTCTCAAGTAGGTCTTGTAATGTAGAGATCTGTTTTGGGAAATTCAAGTACTTTATCTTCAAGAACTCTTCTCTCCTTTGCAAAAGTGTCCCTTTCAGTTATAATAATCTTTTCAAACTCGGATACTTGTTTTGAGAGTTTAATGCATCTAAGCTCAAGATCCTTTTTCTCTTGTAAAGTTTTCTTTGAAAGATCAGACAGCTGTTGAGTAGATGCATTCTCTAGATTTGATTTGACTTTATCTGCTTGGAGACTTTTCAGTAGTTCAACATTTTTGGCTTCCAATGCAGATATCTGATCTTCAAAGGCCGTAAACTTGTGTTGAAGCTTAACTGATTCATGTAGCATTTCTGATGCTTTTTGTTCATTTGTCTTCAGTTGGCTTTGAAGATTCACAATCTTTCTCTCTTTTTTCATGATAGTTTTTACTTTAACCCCTATGATTTTTTCTTTCATTTCAATTTGATTCTCTTTATCTTTAATCTCTTTTTCTCTTTCCTTTATGATACCTGCAAAATCAGATTTATCATGATTAGCACATTTTATACAATCAGGAGTTTTATCAGAATTTGACAATTTAGATTTAAACTCCTGAATCTGTTTTTGAAGAGCTGAATTCTGATTTTTTAGTTTATCACGTTCAACCTCTATTGTTGGTATCTCGGGCATGTACATGACAGCAACATCTCTGGCTGACAGTACAGTATTTCCTCTCTCATCTGTAGTAGACATCTTGATCAATAAGTTAGCTTGATATGAATGATCGTTCCCAAACAATTCAGAAAATTTGACTGAAAGTCAAACTTAGATCACCACTTAAAAAAAAATCTCAGAAAAATTACAAGTCCAGAACTCGCAGATACTTAAAACTCGCAAAGCACTATTCACAGGACTTCACGCTAAACTTGTTATGCACGTTTGAGAAACTCGCAGGCCTCTTTGTGCGCGTAGTAAGAAACTCGCACGTAAGGTTGTGCGCGAAGTAGCTTCTCGCAAGGTACTATATGCGCGTTTTTGAGCTTCTCGCAGATAAGACGTGCGCGTTTAGGACTTAGAATAATTTCGATCTAATCACTTCTCGCAGATGAATGCAAACTCGAACGTCAAAAGATCCTTGCGCGTTCCATACTTAGAAAATTTTACAATTATAGAACTCTCTAAGATGGAAACTCGCACATCTAAGCAACTCGCAAGTCACTGTTCATTACACTACTCGCTGAATGTGTTGTGCACGAACTAGAAACTCGCAGAATGCTTATACGCGTTTTATCACTTATCGCAATGACCTTATGCGCGAAACAACATCAAACTCTCAAGAATCATCGTGCGTGTTCTTCATTTGGTGTGTGTTCTTGATTAGCGCGAAGTATAGATCTTGCGCGTTCTTGACTCTGATGTTCAAAAATCGATCTAAAATCCTTAATCCTGCAATTAGAACTTGAAAATGCACAAGATTGATCGATTAATCATTTAGAACACGTTTCTAATACTAATTTCAGATTAAAAACAACAAAACACAATAATTCGATTCAAACAGTGTTCGATGAACATTTTTCAAGAAAACCAAAATTTCAAAAATTGAAATTGTTTTAGTGATAAATTTGTGATCGTATTTAAACAAGAAACATTCTAAAACAGAATTCGAACTCAATGAAATCAATTTCACACACAAACAATCAATTAATCAAAGAAAAATTGATTCAACAGTACTCAACAAGAACAGTTCTGCGTGTTCTTGAATTTTTCAAGAAATCAATCAAAATTTTGAGATGTGATCTTTCTGAATATGATTTGGTCTGGCTCTGATACCAATTGTAAATGTAATATTCCCAATATCAATCAAGCATAATATAATCAAGATATGACAGTCAAAGTTCTAGAGAGAGAGTAGAGAGAGAAAATCTAAGTCGTATGTATTGATATGACAATTACAAAGCACCAAGTTACACACACACACTCACAACATAGACACTATTTATACAAGCTAATTCTCTCATGACAAGTAAACTCTAAAGACATAGTAACTCTCACAACCTTACAATCTTTACAAACTCTCATAAAGCTAAACTCTCATATCACTAAGGTTGACTTTGTTGACTTTACAGACTTTGACTTTTCACATTAAATCTTGGATACAATTTATACACTAACATTTTGAATTACACTTTACAGTCTAAACCGATCAAAAATAAATTGTGATTATGTCTATTCGTCAAGACTCAAAATTCTACAAATCCACATGAATTGAATCATGTGGATTAAGTGAAGTCCTATACGACAAACCAAATAGGAAATAAACATGTATAATAGGAATGCAAATAGAAGAATTTCAGGACCTAATATAAGATGAATAACATTGAAAGGATCAACCTTGTTTTTTGTTGTATCGACCATAGAAGCATGTCGAGATGGACAAAATTAATTCATGTGTCATTAACGAACCTGATACAAGATGAATAATATAAGACATGATGTATCAAAATGGAACGACTTTATTTTCATCCCTACTTTGGGAAACCAATGAATTAAAATTTTCGTTTTAGGAAACTATGATTTTAAATTCTCATTTAAGAACACCTGGGTGTAGGTTTTTTTGTCAAAATGGAATCATTATAGAACATAAAATTTTCATGAACGGAATAAACTGTCGGTAATCCGTCGGTGAAATCGGATTGGTCGGTAACTGTTGAAACTATTTTGTATTCAAGATTAAAATAGTGGGTCAAATGTGTAATTGTTGTTTTTTGTAAGGGTTTTGTTGTAAAGTTAACTAATGTTGACTTAGTATAAATAGTTGTTCCCTTTGTAATCTTGTAGACACACTTACATTTCTGAGAACACAAGACAAGCACACAGAGATAGAACACAGAGAATTCGTTTAGATACAAGTGAGATCTGTGACACCTAGACTTGTGACTTCATTGTAATCATATGGTTTGAATATAAATGTTTGTTTGATAATCCAGGTTAATTGTATGCTAGTAAACTGGGATCACATTTTTCAGGACTCAAGCTTAAAGAAAAGGCTTCTATTCAAAGTGGAATAGAACCCGAATCTTCAAAGACTTAGCTTTCTGACTCATCTAATGTACTGTCGGTCCACACAATATATGTTTATATCAAGCTTTAAGGATTAACAACACAATATCGATTACCAACCTGTATTGATTAATAACAACGATTACAAGGTTCGGTATTGATCTTTTAAGCTCTCTGTTTTCTCTCTGTGTATTACACCTTTTTGTGTGTGTTTTGTGTTCTTGATAATATCTGATTATAGAGAGAGTTGTTGAGATACGATATTATCTCAAGCTTCTTAGACACTCAACCTAAACTACTTGCAACAATAAGTTGCAATAATAAACAATATAAACAAAATAATATCTAATCTAACTTAGATATTATAAAGCTAACTAAACTAACTAACTAAACTAATAACAATAAACATTAATTACTTTGACATTTATTACAAATAAACATAGACTTAATATCGAGAGTCGACGTTTCGGCTTTAGCTTCAGATTGCGATCTTCAGTTTGGATGATCTTGAATCCAATAGATATGTGATCTAACATGTACCATCTAAGTTACATTTATTGTTTCTTGATGCATTTATGGACATTTGTGCATATTTTGATAATTCAAGCGCGTCCGCATCAACATCAGAGGTCCCAACTGTCACTAAAGTTATATCTGGACCTTCTGAACCTGTCACTACAACAACCTCGTCAGGTACATCTACACCGAATATTTCTGAAAGTGCTAAAACTGATTCTGCTTCTGCAGATACAAATTTTGGAAGAGAAGTCCCGAGTACTTTATCTGTTGCTCCAGAATTACCTGATTCAGAAATAAATGTACAAGATGTCCCGAGTACTTCCGAGGTTATGCCTGCAGTGTATGATGAATATGATGATGATAACACGCAAGAAAATGTTCAACCGATTCCAAGCACAACACGTTGTACAAGAGATCATCCCCTACATAACATCATCGGTAACGTATGTGATCCCGATTACTAGCATATATTCAAAACAACAGATTGAGAACATATATTTTATTGATCAAATCACATGTATTACAATTAGTCACATATCTCACGTATAGTCACAAGTCTCACATTTGTATGTGTTCTGAGTGTGTGTGCGAGTTCTTTCTTACCAATCCTCTGAATTCGTATGACTATGCGCGTACTTACAAATCTAACACAAAGACTCACTATTTATACTATGTCAAACTAAGTTGAATTTACACTCAAACCCTTACACTATCAAACTATTACAACTTTTGACCCTTTATTTAATCTTGAATACAATTATAGTCTAACAATCTCCCCCTTTGGATTGAAGATTAATTTTTTTTTGACAATTATCTTCAGGTCTTCTTATCTTCAAACAATCTTCAGCAGACAATCTTTATCAGCTTTAAACCTTGAAAACTTTGAAGCTTTGTATAAACATTGATAGCGCTTGAAATAAATTTCCTCCTTTGACTTTTCCAACAGCTTTGACAAATCTTCAAAACTTTGACTAACTTCAAAACTTTCAAACTTTGTCATTCTTCAAACTTTATTTCTTTTCTCAACTTTTTCAAACAACTTGTAACTGACTTGAACTTTGAATAACTGAAACTTTGTATCCGACTTTGAAATTTTGAAATTCTCCCCCTTCTTGATAATATCAACTTTAGTCTATCTTTGAAAACTGGATATATCTCCCCCTTTTTGATGAATTGTGAGAATCAGAATCATCAAAACTTTTTCAAGGTTAGTGCAGTCTTTGAATGATTTCCCCCAAACCATCTGATAAGCACAGTCTTCATGATTAACAATCTGCTCCTTTTTTTTTGAGGGAAAACTCTGGCAATAATATAAAACGAAAACAAAAGAGTACGACACACCGCCTACAACCAAATGAAGAAACACAAAAACTTGGAAAGAACCCCATACCAAGCAACTAACAACCAAAATAAACACAACATAATAGACGCAAATAACATCGAAAAAAAGATGCTAAAAACCACCGGAGCTCCAAACACCAAAGCCGCAAGGCCAAAGCTAAGATTAGGTCGCTTCATAAGATATAAGACGAGATCTTCTAGTAGTCCAAGCAAGCCGACATTGAACCATGTCCCGTATCTCTTTGATGATCACCTCCATATCACGCTTTTCATTACGGAACAAACGATTGTTCCGTTCTCGCCATATAAAGAAAACCGCAGCCGCAATGTGGAGTTTCGGCCCAAGCCGATTGGGGAGCCGATTACCATCCGAAAGAGCCATCAAAACATCGTCCCAACGATCCGGCCAATCTTCAATATCTGCAAAAAACTTTATCCGCGTCCAAATTTCATTGGAAAATTGGCATTCAAAAAACAAGTGGTTATGGGAATCCATACAAACCTCACATAAAGGGCAAATAAGGTTTAAACTATCCGAGTTTCATGAGAACATACGATCCTGAGTAGGTAACCGCCGAAGGCATGCAGTCCACATGTAGAAAGCGTGTTTAGCAATGTGCCCTTTAAACCAAACACCTTTTGTCTACGGAACATTCTGGGAAGACCCACTCAAAGCTTCCGAAGTTTCCCTCACCGAAAATTCGTCCATATGCCTATTCCCATCCTCCCAACGAATCTCGTCCCTTTCATGCTCATTTAGACTCGGAAACTGAATAGTAGCAAGTTGTGGAAGCCGATCCACCCAACTGTTCGGCCAAACCCCCTCAAAACGAGAGCTTAACTCTCTTAACGACGACTGCGGCGTGAACCCTTCCGAATGAACAAAACGATAAGAAATAAAAGAGGAAAGTGGCGTACCAGGAGCCCAATGATCCTCCCAAGCGTTTATTGCTGAACCATTGCCAACACGCATCACAATAAATGGTCTCAACACCGAGCGAAGATCCCATAATTTCCTTAGGACCCATGACCAACGAGAGCTTTTGTGAACAAGCCAGAAGTGCATTTCTCCCAAGCAATGTAGTACAATCCAACGAACCCAAAGAGAGTGATTTCGGGTTAGAATGTTCCAAAGGTGACGCGACAACAAAGCTTTATTCCACGTAGCTAAAGGTTTTATTCCCAAACCTCCTCCATCGAAAGGCTTACAAACTCGTTCCCAAGCCACTTTGCATTTTCCTCTTGAATTTTCACCTTGAGCCCATAAAAAATCCCGACAAAGAGATTCAATCTTTTTTTATCACCGTGGTTGGGAACTAGAATATAGACATCCAATGAATCTGTAAAGATCCAAGGACTGATTTAAGAAGTTGAAGACGACCTCCAAATGACAAAAACTTGGCCTTCCAATTAGTAATACGTGAAACCAACTTCGTCAAGAGCACATCATAATCACGGTTTTCAACCGAATAGGGGAGAGCGGCACCCCTAAATACCGAATGGGAAAAACCCCATTCCGAAAAGATAAACACTCCCAAATAGCATTTCGAGCTTCCAACGGAACATTGCCATAGAAGACTTCACTCTTTTCAAGGTTTGGGGCTAACCCCGATTTGACCTTAAAGAGAGCAAGGGCCTTCTTTAGCACCAACACCGACTCCATATCGCCTCTAGTAAAAACGAAGAGATCATCTGCAAAACAAAGATGGGTTAAATCAAGAGCTTGGCAATCCTTATGATAGCCAAAATTACCGCCTCCTTTATGCACCGTTTGAAAATAATTGAGAAACCCTCCATCACGATGGTAAAAAGGTAAGGAGACAAGGGATCTCCCTGACGAAGACCTCTACCACCTTTGAAAAAGCCCCAAGTCTCTCCATTGACGGCCATCGAAATAGGAAGGAGATGAAACCATTTCTTTAATCCATCGAACATGAGCCCAATGAAATCCCATGCCCTCCAACATATTAAAGAGATAATGCCAATCAACAGTGATACGCCTTCTGAATGTCAATCTTGAAAGCAAACGAGGCGGCCCATCACCTCTTTGGTACCCACGAACCAACTCATGAGCCATCAAAATATTATCAGTAATTTGCCGGCCCGGGATGAAAGCAGACTGAGAGGGACTCACCAAAGAATCCAAACTACCCTTCATGCGATCCACAATCACCTTGCTGATGACTTTATATAGGACCGAACAACATGATATAGGCCTGAAATCCGTGACTCTAGTCGCATGTGGCACTTTCGGAATGAGACAAAGGAGCGTGTGATTGAGCTCTTTCTCTAGCTTAGCCGAGTAGAAAAAATTATGAATAGCCGTAGTAACCTCCGTACCCACCACACTCCATGCAGCTTTAAAAAACTTTGCCGAAAATCCATCCGACCCCGGAGCTTTAGCATTCCCAATCTGAAAAATAGCCGCCTTAATTTCATCATTAGAGATCGGTCGGATCATGAAATTTGCTTCTCCCATCGTGAGAACCCTACAAAAGGCAAAATCATCAATATTAGGGTCAACGACGCCATCCCTAGCACCAAGAAACGATTGAAAATGGTTCAAGAAGACCTCCGCAACATCTTGACCATAGTGAAAATCACCATTTCCATCAGACACCACCTGTATACGCTGTCCATGGCTTTTCTCCTTCATAACACTATTAAAAAATTTCGTATTTGTGTCTCCCTCATTTAGCCATTTGACTTTCGCTCTTTGACTAGCCGCACTTTCCTCATCTTTACAAGCTTGCTGGTAAGCTATACGCCAAACTGCAAGATCCTCTTGGATTTGCCTATTAGTAAGATCAACATCACTAGCCAACTGGACCACACCCAGTTCTTTTTTGCAAAGGGCCACCCGCTCCGAAAGATTTCCATAAGAACTTCTTAGCCTTCGAAACTGGTGCTTCAAGATCTTTAATTTAGCCAAGACTTTAAACATGAAAGTCCCATGAACTTGGGCCTCCCATCCATCGTTCGTAATCTGCATAAAAGGAGGGTGGCCCACCAAGAAATTATCAAAACGAAAGTTGCGAGAGTGCAAACGAGTACCTCCTGTAAAAGATATCACCGCCGGAGAGTGGTCCGAAACCCCCCTAGGTAAGAACTCCTCAACCGTATCAAGGAACCGATCAGTGAAAGCAACATTAGCCATCACCCGGTCCAATTTTCGCCGGATACCTGAATCATCCATGGGCTTTTGAGACCAAGAGTATTGGACCCCTGTGTATCGAACATCAAAGACCTCGATATCATCCACACACGCTATGAAATCAAGCATCTCCCTCTCCCGGAGAGAAGATCCACCCAAACCATCATGAGGAAACAGCATTGCATTAAAGTCCCCCATTAAGACCCATGCATGGTTTCCCATAAGAACCTTAAACTTCCGAAGACCCGACCATAACTGCTTGCGATCAATGTAGTTCGTCGCTCCATATACCACCGTACAATAAATGGGATTCAGATCAACATGCAACCGAATCTCACAATGCATAAATTGCGCATGCATTTCAATTACCATGACATCCATACACCTTGGATCCCAAGAAACCAAAATACGAGTACCAAAGTCCGACAAGGAAAGGTTTGATCTCCATTCCCACCGACCAAACGTACGCTTACAAACATCCTCCAAAGCCTCTCTTTTTACATGGGTTTCTAAAACCGTACCAAAGTTAAAGTTACCCGAATGTAAAATATCACAAACCTCCCGTTGCTAACTAGGAGCATTCAGCCCCCGAATATTCCAAGAGAGAAGCTTCATTGGGAACTTGAACTAGTGTCCACTCCTCCGCCCCCTCCATTCACGTCACCCATTCCCCCATCAATATTCAAGGTCGTATAGCGATTGGACGTTTTCAAGATGCCCTTAAGCGGCTGCTTAACGGATGAAACCCCCACCACCGATGGAATAACTGCAGTTTTGGGTTTATAGGGAGTGCCTGTCCGTTGTCGTACCCCATCCGAACCATTCCCGTATTTACCCGATGGCCCTCCTTCCATACGACAAGTGACATCATTTAAAAACTCTCCTAGGTATTTCGGCGGTCCATCGCAAACCTCATTGCTCCCCTTGGTCCCGTCCACACGGACCTCGCTAGTTGTCCCCGTCGCCACCTCATTAAGCGGCTCATCATCCACCACGACATTAGCCTCCGTACCCGATTTAGATTCCCGTAAATTATTTTCAACCACCATAGGCGTCGAACTAGTATTGCAACCTCCAATACACAATCCCTCACACATGTACGTACTAGTGTTAGTGTTTTGATCCTTGCATGCACTTGTGCATACAACATCAACCTTGCATGCACTTGTGCATGCAATGTCTTGCATGGACTTTTTTGATGGATCCTTCCTCTCAGTGCTCACCACCGCCTCTTTTCTAGGCTTCTCTTTGTACTCCACATTACGTTTGGCATCATGCTTCCTACCCGTCACCAAAGTGAACCCATCACCAGCCACAACTCCTTCTACGGATTTTGCATTCTTTGGAAGAGGAGCTTTTGCACACGATCTCAAAGAATGGCCAAATACACAACATATTGGACATTGTCGGGGTTCCCACATATATTCCACCATAACCTTCATTTTCTCGTCCTTACCTCCATTCACACTAGGGATAACAACTTCGATCTCCCTTTTTAGCTCTCCAACCGCCCAAACGTCAATAAGCACTTTGGCAAACCCAGGTCTTCCCCATTTCTTGTCACACATGGATGCCGTGCACGCATCCATGGTTTTTGGGACCCCCAATACACTAGCAATACGCCCAACGCCTTCCTTGTTAAACGCGGCCAACGGAATGTTGTGGAGTTTTACCCATAGCGGGCATTCCGTATGAACCGGTTTATTGAGAGCCTTAGTAGAACCCCACGGCGAAACAAACAATGGTACCCCATAGATCATTAAAGGTCCGTTATTAATCACTTGATTGCACCCACCCAAGTCATTGAAACGAAAAAAGAAGATATCATTGCCATTGAGCATAACATCGTTCAATCCAAACTTACCCCATTGCGAGCGAGCAACCCGATTAACCACTGAGAACTGTGGCCTAGGGCCTAGGAAATACCCAAAAAGAGTAGATTTGTAAGAGACACTCAGCTCCTTTGCCAGTTCAATAGGAATAGCGACAACATTGTACTTCCGATCCGACAATGGAAAGAAATCCAACCCTCCGGATTCCGACTTGCCAACCGCATTCACGTAAGTCAAACGGGAAAAGACCGATTTACGACCTTGATCTTGCGAAGAGTTGTCGCCTATCATCTCGAGTTCAACACTTGAGGCCGTCGACTCATGCATGTTGAGCGGAAAATGAGGATTCCCGTTCCCCGTACCCTTGCCTTGCGTCATGCTTGCTTCGAACAACATAGCATCCATGATGACAAACGATCATCCACATCCGTCGATCGAAGTGGGGATCGAAGCCTAGGGACGCACATGACCAGAAACCCTAGACGGGATCACAATGTCGTGTTTGGACCTAGGAAACACGATGCCACAAAGATACACCGGAGGCAGGAGATCAAAAAGTGGACAATCACGATGCACAGAGACAGAATGCAGAAATGTCGAACGAAAAAACACAAAAAATGGCTGATGAACAGTACCTGGTACAATGAACAGTAACAGCCGCCGATGAACAGTACCTCGTACGATGAATAGTACCTCGTACAATGAACAATACATCGTACAATGAATAGTAACAGCCGCCGATGAACAGTACCACCACCGATGAACAAGTATCGGCAAAAATGCTTAAGACTCAATCGAAAAACACCAAAAAAACGGCGATGAACAGTACCTCCGCCGATGAATAGTACCACCGCCAATGAATAGTACCTCGTACGATGAATAGTACCTCGTACGATAAATAGTACCTCGTACGATGAATAGTACCAGCCGCCGATGAACAGTACCCGCCGCCGATGAACAGTAACCCTAGAATTTTTTTCCCAAAAATTCTCCTCAACAATCTCCCTTTCTTGGTAAGATGTAAGATATTGATCATTCTCGACCAACTGATCTGATAATGAGCCTGCCGTTAATTCATGAAATGTATTTATCCGAATCTTTTCAAATTCAAACAAAATATGAGTTGTAACCTTGAATCAACATATGAAATAGTTAGGAATGTCTGTCAGTAACACAAAGTTACTGTGTACAACGAATATACAATGGAAGGAGCTTGAAATGATGTTCACTCCCTAGGACTTCCATTCAGTCATTGAAAAACACAAAGTATTTTCTATGAATGTTCTGACAGAAAAACATATTTTCTGTGTGCTCGTGCTTGTGTTATGAAAGAATTAGCACAATGATTGCTGGTTAGGCTCAAATGTATGTAAACCACTGAGACAACAATGGTTATACATAGACTCAAATGTGCATGAAAAAAAGGGTCGAAGGTGGAGCAACTTTCCTTTTTTCCAATATCAGTATCTTCCAAATGAAGAACCAATAGCGTATGTGTTGCATCCCCAAAAAATGTGAAACATTCTCTTTTTGAGAAAAGAATGAGTAGCTGGTGGGGTGTTTGCAAGAGTTGGCATGGGTTCACTGCCTGTTTCAATGATAATCACCAAAGAATGTGAACCAATCAGTAGATGTGGCTGCCCGACTCAGAAAGATTTGGTGCAGAGTTTGATATTCTTTTACTCTATTCTAACACTCTCTTTCTTTTAATCATTTTAGCTCACTTCTAACCAATCTCTCATTTCCATTTTACCTCTTCACACACCAACACTCAAATCTTTTGACCCCTCTCCCCTCAATCACTCAAGGATTACTTCCGGGGTAGGAAACACTGGTTAATGTGAATCCATGGAAGTTCTGTTAAGCTCACACATTGAATCCCATGTATTTTCCTAAAAGAATGTATTGCCTCAATGATTTTCTTGACATTAAAGCGCAAAAAATCATATGTCAGTATATATATGCTCATAACAGATAAGAATGAAATTTGAGCATTTTAAACATTTAAGATTTCTCAAAACTTTCTATGAATGGATAATCATGAAAGAATAGAAATGTTTTGAGAATCTAACAATGATTTAAATTAGATAACAAATATCATGAAGAATTATTAAATTGGGAAATCAAAGACGAATGTTGTTTATATGAACAATATATAAACATGTTAATCAATGAAAGCACATATAATGAAATGACGTCTGATTCAATCAATTAAGAATAACAAACGGGAGTATTACCATCGAAAGATTAAACTTTTGAGACGTGGTAATATCAAAGTTAAGAAATGTACTGAACTAGTGTATGTAAGAATACTTGACAGTATATAGATATAACAACTACACAAGTATTTGTCATTAGAAACACACGGTCAGATAAGCATCATAGTATCTAAATTAAAATCATTTAAAATCTCACTTCTCAATTCATGAAAACATTTTAAGAATGGAAGTGGTTTGAACATTTAAGAAAATCATTTTTCACAAGTGAAATTTGTTTATCTTTCAACAAGTGGTAAAGATTAAGATATAGAAAAATATACCTGTATTCTCCCCTTAAAATGAATAATCTCATTTAAGCGTCCTTAAAATCTATACCAGTCCAACGTATTAGAAAAATATGACAATGAAAGTATAATAAACTTCGTATATCTCCTCCCCCTAAAAGATATAGCAGTGTAATTTACTAACTCCCTCTCAAATGAAAAAAAAAACTTCTTGAAAAGATGTTATCTTTTAAGCATCCATCAGAAGAAAAACAGTTTGAGATTGGGTTCTGAACTAAGATATTCAGAAACCAGGATTACATATTCTCTGGTGAGAATAGTAATGTCAGATTTACCAATTACGAACGGGTCATGATCTGATGTAATCAGAAATCATAGTCACGTAAAAAATAACCTGCAAGATAAAAGATATTGGTAATCATTTTAAAAATGATTCCGCCTTCGTCAGTAAATGATGAATAGTAATAATTGTTCATGATTTCCAAAACATAATCAATATAAGCACAAAAGAAATACACTCCCCCTCGAATCATGGAATGGCATTCAACATACCTAATTTGCTGACTAGAAAGGTAAACCTCTTTTCATCCAACAGTTTGGTGAAAAGATCAGCCAACTGGTAGTCTGTTTGCACGAAATGCATCTCTATATCACCCTTTTTGACAAGATCCTTGATGAAGTGGTACCGTACATCAATGTGTTTAGTCTTTGAGTGTTGCACTGGATTAGCTGTTATGACGATAACGCTCTTGGAATCACAGTAAATAGGGACTCGTTTATATGAATAGCCAAAATCTTACAATTGTGTCTTCATCCAGAGGACTTGCGAACAGCAGCTTGCGGCAACTACATATTCAGCCTCGACAATGGATGTAGATACACAATTCTGTTTCTTTGACGTCCATCTTACCAACTTATCTCCTAAAAACTGACATGATCCAGGCGTGCTCTTGCGATCTAGTTTACATCCTGCGTGGTCAACATCTGTGTATGCAGTTAGATTAAAACTAGAACCCTTAGGATACCAAAGGCCTAACACGGGAGTGCCTTTGAGGTACCTAAGAATTCTTTTTACAGTGACTAGGTGAGATTCCTTTGGGTTCGCTTGATACCTTGCACAGAAACACGTGGCAAACATAATATCTGGTCTACTTGCTGTTAAGTACAACAATGAACCAATCATGCTACGGTCCACTTTTTGATCTACAGATTTACCAGACAAATCATCATCTAAAAGTGTTCCCGTTGCCATTGGTGTTTTCATCACTAAACTTTTAGACATGTTAAACTTTTTCAGGATATCTCGAACATATTTTGACTGATTGATGAAAATGCCTTCGGGTAACTGTTTTACTTAAAGACCAAGAAAAAATGTCAGTTCACCCATCAATAACATTTCAATGCGAAATTCCATGATTTTAGAAAAGTTTGTACAAAATTTAGGATTTGTAGAACCGAAAATAATGTCATCCACATAAATCTGTATTAGAATCATATCTTCACCTTGCTTTTTCAGAAAGAGAGTCGTATCGATTGTACCTTTCTTAAACCCTGAAGCGAGTAGAAATTAGGTTAACGTTTCATACCATGCTCTCGGTGCCTGTTTTAATCCATATAGTTCCTTGTCTAGAACTTAGACATAATCTGGGTGTTTCGGATCGACAAAGCCTTCGGGTTGAGCAACATAAACTTCTTCATGCAGAATCCCATTCAAGAATGCAGACTTTACATCCATCTGATAGACTGTAAAGTTCTTGTGGGCTGCGTAAGATAGAAAGATCCGAATAGCTTCAATCCGTGCTACAGGAGCAAATGTCTGGTCGTAATCAATTCCCTCCCGTTGGCAATAACCCTTTGCAACAAGGCGAGATTTATTTCTAACCACAACTCCAACTTCATCTCTCTTTTTTCTGAAAAACCCAGTTGGTGCCAATCACCGATTTTCCTTCAGGTAGTGGGATAAGTCGCCAGACATTGTTCCTCTCGAATTGTAGAAGCTCGTCTTGCATAGCTAAAATACAGTCAGGATCGCGCAAGGATTTTGATGCTTTCTTTGGCTCTAGGGAACTAAGGAAACTCGAATAGAGACAAAAATTTGCAGATGCCACCCGCGTTTTAACTCTACTGTGTACGTCACCGATAATATTATGTAGGGGGTGATCTCTTGTCCATCTTGTAGTGCTCGGAAGTGGTTGAACAGAGATCTGCATGTTTTTTTTTGAGGGAAAACTTCGGCAATAATATAAAACGAAAACAAAAGAGTACGTCACACCGCCTACAACCAAACGAAGAAACACAAAAACTTGGAAACAACCCCATACCAAGCAACTAACAACCAAAATAAACACAACATAATAGACGCAAATAACATCGAAAAAAAGATGCTAAAAACCATCGGAGCTCCAAACACCAAAGCCGCAAGGCCAAAGCAAAGATTAGGTCGCTTCATAAGATATAAGACGAGATCTTCTAGTAGTCCAAGCAAGCCGACATTGAACCATGTCCCGTATCTCTTTGATGATCCCCTCCATATCACGCTTTTCATTACGGAACAAACGATTGTTCCGTTCTCGCCATATAAAGAAAACCGCAGTCGCAATGTGGAGTTTCGGCCCAAGCCGATTGGGGAGCCGATTACCATCCGAAAGAGCCATCAAAACATCGTCCCAACGATCCGGACAATCTTCAATATTCGCAAAAAAAAGATCTTATACATTTGTTTCATCATATATGGCAGGAGCAGCCTCAGATGTACTCGGGACATCTTATACATTTGTTTCTGACTAAAGTAATTCTGGAGCAGCAGAAGAAGTACTCGGGACTTCTTTTCCAGAATTTATATCTGCAGAAGCAGAATCAGAATTAGTATTATCAGAAATAATAGGTGTAGATGTACCTAATGAGGTTGTTGTAGTGACAGGTTCAGAAGGTCCGGAAATAACTTCTGTAACAGCTGGGACCTCTAATGTTGATGCAAATATGTCAAATTTTTTGAAATCTGCATAAATATCCATAAATGCTCAAGAAACAGTAAATCCAACTCAGATGTAACATTAAGTGAGTCAGAAGACTTAGTCTTTGAAGGTTCGGGTTCTATTCTGTCTTGAATAGAAGCCTTCCATTTAAGCTTGAGTTCTGAACTGTTGTGTTCAGAAGTCAATGTAGACGATTCATCAAACGACACGTTCATGCTCTCCATGATAGTCTTGGTTCGTCTGTTGTAGACCCGATAGGCTTTTGATATCAAAGAGTATCCTAAAAAGTAGCCTTCGTCCGCTTTTTTGTCGAACTTGTCAAGATTATCACGGCCGTTTAAGATGTAACACCTGCAACAAAAGACGAGAAGAAATTTAATATTCAGCTTTCTATTATTTATAAACTCATATGCTGTTTTCTTATGTCGTTTAACCACAATACTATGGTTCTGAGTAAAGCATGCAGTTGCTACGGCTTCAGCCCACAAATACATTGGAAGACCAAAATATGCCAGCATAGTTCTAGCAGCTTCAACAAGAGTTCGATTCTTCCTTTCGACCACGCCGTTCTGTTGAGGAGTATATGCAGTAGAAAAATTATGTGAAATCCCGACTGATACGAGATCACTCTGAAGAGTATCATTTTTAAATTTTGTCTCGTTGTCACTTCTAAATGTCTTTACCGACAGTTGAAGTTGAACCTAGATCTTTTTAATGAAGGCAATTATAAGTTCTGGTGCGTCTGATTTGTTTCTTAAAAACTCCAACTAAGTGTATCTGGAGTACTCGTCTATCATCATAAGTATAATTCTTTCCGTTAATAGACTAAGTTCTCATAGGGCCGCAAAGGTCCATGTGAATAAGCTCCAGAGGTGTTGAGCAAGAGAATTCTGTCTTTGCTTTATGTGAACTGCGTTTCATCTTTCCCATCTCACAGGCGGGGCAAAGAGAATATTTCTCAAACCACAGTTCTGGTAGACCTTTGACTATACCATGTCTCGCCAATTGATCTATCGCTTGAAAATTCTGATGAGACAGGCGCCGATGCCAAATCCAACATTCAGCTTTTGATGCTTTAGCAATTAGACATACAGATCTAGTTGCAGAAAGTGTTGGAAAATGCACTGCATATATATTTCCTTGACGTTCTTCTCTAAAGACCTCACAACCGTCCTTGTCTTAAATGAAACAACTATCAATAGTAAACCGAACTTGAAATTGACTGTCGCATAATTGACTTGTGCTGAATTGATTATGATCAAGTCCATCTACAAACAGTACACTCTTGATTGTCACGGTGCCGTTTTTCAATGAACCGTGTCCTCTAATGATTCCGTTAAGCTCAGAATTTGCAAAAACTGACTGTCCCTGCAGGTTCCTCAACATAGTTATGTAAGAGATGCTTAAATCCAGTCATGCGTCGCGAGCATCCTGAATCAATATACCATAGATGTAAGGCCTGCAAAAAGAACAAATCACTTCTTCTTAGGTACCCATATCCAAATGGTTCCTTCTTGGTTAACCTTATCCAATTTATTTAAATCATCTACCTTAGCCTTGATTCGGCATTCATAACGAGGCTTAGGTATCCATTTCCAAACCATTTTTACATTCAGTTCATGAAATTGCTTTTTATTTGAAAAATGAGCATTCTTAGCATGAAAGACTTTAGCATGTTGTGCTGAGGATTTATAGACAGATTTAGCTTGATATGCCTTTTTAACAGATTTGAGCTTAAGAGGAATGGAGTGAAATTTAAAAGCATTGTTACCACAATGTTTACAAATCAAGTTCTTGCGAGGAAATGTCAATATTTTTGATTTATCAAATTGATTACGAATCTTCAAATTGATTACGATTCTTCATACAATTTTGACATTTATTTGCATTCGAACTTGTACAAGATATAACAACACTATTGGCAACATTACAATCATTTTTATCAACGCTCTTTTCACACTTTTTCTTCCTCCATTCTCTTTTATCATTTTGCTTTCTTAAATCTGAAACAGGAAATGAAACCTTGTTAGTTTTCTTCTTAAAAGATGAATTTTTCTTCAAAGTACCAGAAGACTCGCCTTTTTCAAAGATGCTTGGAGGATATTCAGGAGTTTCAGTATAAACAATAGAGGTTTTGGAAGTAGTAGTTTCAAACTCTGGATTTGAATGAACATTCCATTTCTGAGATTCAAACAACTTTTTCTCATTCATATTTTTCTTAAACAAATCAACTTTTAAACCATTTAACTCTTTTGAGAGTTCTTTGTTTTCCTATAAAGACTTGTCAAGTTTGAATTTGAGATCACAATTCTAATCTTCCAACTCTTCAATAGTCTTTTGAAGATCTTTGATTTGTTTCTCAAAAGTTGATGTTTGATTCATCACAGAGTTTGATTCTAACTTCTCAATAATAGGAACAGGATCTGAAGGATTCATCATGTTTTCAAAAATCTCCTCAGTCATTTTCTTTGAAAAATCAGTTTTATTGCTATGATTCATGACATTTAAACACTCATCAGTCTTAACCTCTTATGGGGATTCAGAAGTGACTGATTCAGAAATTAGAATATGATTCTCAACATCAATGTCTGATTCATATTCATCATACTGACATTGAGTTTCAGGTATATTTGTTTCATTGTTGGCTGATTCTGTTGGTGATGGTGTAGAAAATAATGATTGAAACTCAATTGTTGATGCTTTTTAGTTTAGATCATTTTATGTTGACTTTTGTTTGTATTTTTGCTTGTATCTTGGTTGACCTATAAATAGGGTCTTCCTTGTTTTTTTGTAGTTAAGTAGCACAATCTTAAGAGAATCTAGAGAGAGAAATACTTTGTACGCATACACTTGTGACATCAATACACTTGTGATTTCCTCCATTGATTCTCATTGTTCTTAGATAGAATTGTGTTTGTGATTTGATAGGACAATTTCATTTGGTATCAGAGAAAACAAGAAGGAGCAAATTCATATCAATTTGAAGATTTCTTGATTTTTTTTTGAACGACTGAAATTTACTGTTTGATCATCGATTATCTTGTTTTTGCACAATTAAATCAAGAATTTGATTTGATTGTGTACGTATTATCACTAGGATCAATTTTCATTCAGATCACTTAGACTGATTTCACTTTTAGATTGATCAATTTGATCAAATTATCGTTTTCTTGAAACTTGATAGTCGAACACTATATTTGCATTGATCACTGTAAGTTTTCAATTGATTTTGTAATTTCAGTGTTGTAATCGTGTTTAGTATTGATTCGTGAAGATTTTTTGCAAGTTTCAGAATCAGAAATCAAGATTTACTTGATTTTTGATTGATTAGGCCAAGAACACACAAAGAAACCCAAGAACATGCAAGATCTACAAAACGCATAAGATTCATCGGAAGAACGCACAGGCTGAAAGTTCTGGATTTTCACTGAAAAACGCAAAGTGTCATTTGTGAGTTCTAGAAATGTGCAAATCGAAGTTTGTGTGTTTGCTCTTTAATCTGTGAGTTTGAGTTGATTTTTTTTCAAAGTGTTTAAATGCGCACATCATTGCGTGTTTCATTCTGCGAGTTTTATCTTGCGAATTCTGTAAAACACGGAAGTAGGCATCTGCGGGTTCTTCAAACACGTACGACTCAGTCTGCGAGTTTCTTAGTGAACAGTTATCTGCGTGTTTAGGCGTCTGCGACTTTCAAACTTTCTGTAGTGGTCTGCGAGTTTCTGTACATGGTCAATTTTTACCAGTTGTTTCAAATTTGATCAAATTTGGATTTTACACACCGGGTGTAATCCGCACTTCTTAAACGATCAGTTCAAATCACATTCTTGCTACAATCATGTCTAGAGACCTTCTCAGTATGGGTTCGAAGTCCAAGCCTCCGGTTCTTCAAGTGGATGATCAACTTTCTCAACAATCAAGATAAAGCCTTGATGACTTCTATTCAGAAAGGACCCCATTTTCGTCATGTCAACACAACAAGGATTCGTGCAACTGAAACCACACCAGAAATTCCTGAAAGAAAAGTTGCCAAAGATCCAATTCAATATAATGAAAATGATAAGAAATTGGTTGAAAGAGATGCTAATGCAACTGACCTTCCTGATCATGGCAATTCCAAACGACATATTCAACTGGATTAACAATCGTGATTCAGCGAAGGATATCTGGGATGAGTTGGAAAAACAGTTTCTTGGATCGGCCAAGTCTCAAAAGACTAAAAGAAATCAAAGCATTATTGCTTATGAAGGTTTCAAGGCCAAGGATGGTGAATCTTTGAAGGATGCTTATGATAGATACAACATTATTCTGAATGAACTGAGGAAGAATGGAGTTCAGAAATTAGATTCAAAGATAAACTTCAAGTTCATCAAGAATCTTCAGCCTGAATGGGAAGTCTATACAATCCAGATGCAGATTAACAAAGACATGGATGAAAAAAAGATGCATGATTTGTTTTCTGCCTTAAATCAGCATGAGGATGTGATTAAGAAACAAGCTGCTGAGACAAAGGAACTGAGTCAGTTAAAAGAAAAGCACAAGAAAGTGGAAGATTCTCTAGCTTTACTGACACATAATCCTGGAATGATTTTCAATGCAACTTCTGGATCAAGCAAACCAGACAAGGCTAAAGCTATGGTATCAAGGATTGTTGATTCTTCCGATAGTTCTGATGAAGAAGATGAGGAAGCTGAACCTGAAGAAGTAGATGAGATTACTTCATTCACGGAGAAACTGGCTTTGTTAACCACAAAATTTCACAAGAAGTTTGCAAAGAAGAAATTCTACAACAAACCCAAGCATGATGGTTACAAGTCAGGAAAGTTCAAAGGTAAATTGTTGATAGAGAAGGAAAAGAAGGAAGAGAAGACATAAGAAAAGAAGGAAGAAAAAGAGAAAGAAAAATCATACAAGTGCTTCAGTTGTGGAAAGTCAGGTCATTTTGCAAGAGATTGTCCGGAGAAAAAGGTAAAGAATTAGGAGTACTACAAGAAGAAAGCTCAACTTCCCAAGGCTGTTGAAAAAGGGCAAGCTCTGAAAGCAGAAGATAAAATCTGGCTATACTACTCTGATGATGAAGAAAGTGATTTAAAAGCAAACTTGACTGAGGTCCACTACAACCTCATGGCTCACTTACAAGAAGATTCTAATACTGAGGTAACTTCAATTTCTGATGAATCTGACTCTTCTGAAAATGAAGAGTTGATGAACTTGATGTCCCAATTAACTCAAATGAATACTGAATTTTTGAAACTAAAAGATAAAGTTGAAGAACAAAAATTCATCATACAGGGACATCAAGATCAAGTGTTGTTATATAAAACATTATCAGAAGATAAAGAAGAAGAGAAAAATGTTTTAAAAATGGACAAGATAAAGCTTCAAAATGAAATATCTGATTTGCAAAAAGAAGTTGTAACTCTTAAAGATCAAAAACTTGATTTAACTCTTTAGTATGAACCTGTTATGAAGGACAGGATTGAGGCATATACCATAATACAAGAGTTAGAAGATTTAAATCTCAAAAGAGGTCAAACTGAACAGACTCTAAAATTTTTAACAAGCAGCCAAAAGGAAAACAAATTTTATAAGGCCAAGCCTAGTCTAGGTCTTTCAGATGTGGATGTTCTGAAGAAGGCACCAGAAAAACTTTACAATTTAAACAATAGAGATTTGGAGCCTATTATTTTAGTTCCACATATCCTTGATACGTTTGTTAAAACAGAGACTAATTCAGATACATCAGCTAAAATAGAAACATAAACTATTATTGAGGATAACTCTGAAAATGAAGTGAAGTATGAATCTCAATGTCTCAAAAATGTTTACTTCAAATACAACGAATTAAATTCTTCTTATGAAAATAAAGAGAAAACATTTGTTGAATTTGAAAATTTCTTTTCAAAAGAAAATGAGACTCATACTACATCATTCTTTTCTGATTCATCTGAAATAATAGTTACATGTCCTATTATATTGGATGGAAATGAAACGTTTTCAATTTTAAATAAATCTGGTTCAGAAATGACTTCCAAGAGTTTTGATCTTGAATATCAAGCAACTTTAAACAAAATTTCTGTTCTTGAAAAGGAAATTTCAGATTTACAAAATCAAAAAGCTGATCTTGAAAAGAAAACTTTCCAAGAAAAGAAAGATTTCGAACTTAGATGTATGAAACTATCAAAGCAAGTCTCTGAATTTGAAAAGATTTTGATAACAGAAAGAGACACATTTGACCAACAACGTCAATTCTTTGAAAGTGAAATATCTAAGCTTGTCAAAGATCTATCTATTCTATCGTCAGATATTATGAAAGAAAAATTAATTAATTCTGACTTGAAAAGGAAAGTTGATATGTCCAATTCTAACTCTTCTAAGCTTGTAAATAACAAGATTCATTCTTAAGAACCTGTTTCATCTGAAGGAGAAAGTTCAAATTCTGATTTAAGTAACATGACTTCTGATTGTGTCTCAGATTGCTTATTGAAGAAAAGCATGTGCAAAGACAAGCAGAAGGTGGAAGAGAATCTGAATACTTCTCATGACAATACATGTAATAGAGTAGCCTCAACTTGTAATAAATGTCAACAAAGTTCTAATAAATAAAAATTTATTTCAAAGATTGATTTGTTGACACAAGCCTCTACTAGATTGCAATGTTCATTCTGTTATGAAAGTTCATTCTCTCTTAAACCTAAATCTTCAAAGAAAAGAAGAAAAGTTCAGATGAAAAACATTAAACCTTCTATTTCTTCTTTTGATAAACCAAAAGCTGAAGTTTATACTATAAAGACTAAAAGTCACAAATTTCAGTTAAAGAAAGTTGCTGAATTACAATATGTGCAAAGATGGATTCCTAAAGACATACTTAATGCACAAATTGTAAAAAGGAAAATTTCAAAAGATAAGCATGCTACTAACCAGAAAGGACCCATTCTTATATGGGTACCTAAATTGAAGTAATTGTTATTTCAGGCTTGTCATGTGTGGATCATAGACTCAAGAGCTTCAAGACACATGACAACTTACAAACACCTGCTGCACGACTATGTAGAACATTATGCAGGAACAGTTAACTTCGGGAATAAGATGAATGGTTATGTCAGAGGATATGGTGTTCTCAAGAACAGGATGATCTTTATCTCTAAAGTTTTGTATGTCGAGGGGTTAGAGTACAACTTATTTTCCATCAGTCAATTCACCGAGAAGAAGTGTAAAGTTGAATTTGATGAAGACTTCTGTTACATCAAGGATAAGTCAGGCACATAATTAATCAAAGGAGAAAGAATGGGATTACTGTATGGTGTTTACTTTCCAACCCTACAAGCTTCAAAACTTGTATGCCTTATCTCAAAAGCTTCAGTAGATGAAAGTTGGTTATGGCATCGTCGGTTTTCTCATCAACATTTCAGAAACTTGAACAAGTTGAGGACTCAGAATATTGTCACCGGGCTTCCAGAGCTGAAAATAGAACAAGACTCTCTTTGTTCTGCATGTTAGAAGGGCAAGATGAAAAGAAGTTCTCATAAGGTGAAAATGTTATCAAACTGTTCAAGGTGCTTAGAGCTTATTCACTTGGATTTGTGCAGTCCGATGAGAACTCAGTCAATCAACGGCAAAAAGTATATGCTGGTCATGGTTGATGAATACTCCAGATATACGTGGTTAGAGTTCTTAAGACAAAAGTTGGATGCTTCAAATCTTATCATCAAGTTTATAAAGAAAATATAAGTTCGTCTTCAAAGTCAAGTGTAACAATGAAGTGATAATGGCACTGAATTCAAGAACTCAACTCTTCAATCATATTTGGATTCATATGGCATTTCACACAGCTTCTTAGCTGCAATGACACCACAAAAAAACGGTGTTGTGGAAAGGAAGAACAGAACTTTGGTAGAAGCTGCACGAACGATGCTTGCATATTCCAGTCTACCGTATTTTCTTTGGGCTGAAGCAGTAGCAATCGCATGTTTCACACAAAATAGGACAATTATTAATAAGCGATTAAATAAAACTGCTTATGAAATTATTAATTGTTGTAAACCAACTGTTAAATTCTTTCGTGTGTTTTGATGCAGGTGCTATGTGCTGAATGATAGAGAAAATCTATCCAAATTTCAAGAGAAAGCTGATGAGGGAATCTTTATTGGATACTCACTAACCTCCAAAGCATACAGAGTTTACAACACAAGAACTAGATCATATATTGAAAGCATCAATGTGTCCTTTGATGAAATAAAGACAAGAACTTCTTAACAAAGCAGTTCAGAACTTGGATCTAGTGATAAAGCTTCCACATCAACCAGTGTGGAACCTGCTTCAAAACAGACCGAACTTTCTAAATCCTTAACTGAATCTGATTTAGATTTGCTGTTTTATGATGCTTTTGATGATTTTCAAAAAGAACAAAGTCAAAATGATATACCTACCACTGATACATCTACTACCACTGCAGATATATCAGGATCCTCTGAAGATAATGGTGAAGCTTCTACAAGTCAAGTTAAAGAAGTTTCAGACAACACAACTTCAACTACCAATGAAGATGTTCCATCTACATCAATCACACCTGAAGGGAATGTGTTGGAAACTCCCACTGAAAAGCTATTCCATTGTAAAGCACATCAAGTCCAATCTTATCTACTTCAGAAGAAACAGAAGTACAAATCACTTCTACTTCTGAAGAACCAACAATACAAGATGAGTTTGACTCTTCTAACAATCAAACATAAGTCGATGTTTTACCAAGCTCACACAAATGGACAAGAAATCATCCTCCAGAAAACATTATTGGTGACCCGTCTGGTAGAGTGTCTACCAGATCTGCTTTTCAACCGACAACAGCCAATTTCTGCATGTTTGCAAGTTTTCTGAGCAGCATTGAGCCCAAGAAACCATCTGAAGCTTTAAAGGATCCAGATTGGCTAAATGCAATGCAAGATGAGCTAAATGAGTTCAAAAGGAACAAGGTGTGGAGATTGATACCGAGACCCAAAGACATATTCATTATTGGCACAAAATGGGTCTTCAGAAACAAAAAGGATGAGGCTGGAATTATTGTGAGGAACAAAGCACGACTAGTGGCAAAAGGTTACAATCAACAATAAGGAATTGATTATGACAAAACCTATGCACCCGTTGCTCGGATTGAAGCCATAAGGATCTTTCTTGCTTATGCGGCTCACAAGAACATCAAAGTCTATCAAATGGACGTGAAGTCTACTTTTTTCAACGACA
The DNA here is from genome assembly GCA_954870635.1 of Arctium minus. Lineage (NCBI taxonomy): Eukaryota > Viridiplantae > Streptophyta > Magnoliopsida > Asterales > Asteraceae > Arctium > Arctium minus. Next base: position 72,384,470 of record OX941088.1, on the reverse strand, counting down.
TTCTTCATGAAGAAGTAAATATGAGTCAACCTGAAGGCTTCTTGGATCCGAAGTTCCCAGATCATGTCTATGTTCTTGACAAGGCACTGTATGGATTAAAACAAGCGCCAAGAGCATGGTATGAAACTCTATCAGTCTATCTAATCGAGTCTAGTTTTCGGAAAGGTACAATTGACACTACTTTATTTCTTAAAAAGAAAGGTAAGGATCTCATACTTGTGCAAATTTATGTTGACGACATTATTTTTGGCTCTACTTCACAAGAATTATGCATAGAATTTGAAAATATTATGAAAAAGCGTTTTCAAATGTCAATGATGGGTGAATTAACATTTTTCTTAGGCCTGCAAGTCAAACAAACCCTAGAAGGGATTTTTATAAATCAAGCAAAGTATATTAGAGACATATTGAAGACATTTGACATGAACACTACTTCACCTATGAAGACTCCCATGCAATCTGGAAGTTTGTTGGTTGCTGATATCTCCGGAAAATCAGTAGACCAACATACCTACAGAAGCATGATTGGATCTCTTCTTTATTTGACAGTAAGTAGGCCAGATATAATGTTTGCAACATGCTTTTGTGCAAGGTATCAGGATAATCCTAAAGAGTCACACCTTTCTGCTGTGAAAAGAATCTTGAGGTATGTAACACCCTGAATTTTGGGGTTGGGTGAAAAGTTGACCTTTACCCAAAGTTCAAGGGGGCAATTTGTAATTTGGGCTATATATATAGAAATCAAATCTGAGATATTTCTGATATCTCATTTGATCTGATCTCCTATCTAAGAAGCTAGAGAGAAGAGCAGGAGAAAAGCAGTGTAAAAGGGTTGATCGGTTCGGACAAATCGAGGTACGAATCTAGCTTAATGCTTTGATCTATATGCTTTTAGCTATGTAGAATCTTGTCGTGAAGGTTTTAAACCGTTCCATTTTGAGATCGGAGTATTTCTCGTTTTGGATCTGGGTCTGAGTCGATCTGTTCTTGATGAACAAGACGACCGGATGAGCAAGGACCGGACGAATGCGTTCGACCGGTGGGTCGTTTGACCGGTGTGTCCTTCGACCGGTGGGTCATTCGACCGGTGTGTCCTTCGACCGATGTGTCCTTCGACCGGTGTGTCCTTCGACCGGTGTGTCCTTCGACCGGTGTTGTCGTTCTACCGTTGTTGTCCTTCGACCGGTTTAGGTTCTGTTAAGTTGTTAGCTTCTGTGTCTTTGAGTTCTAGTCAAGTAGCGAGAGGATTATCTGTATTTCGACTTACCGATTCTTTCGGTGTTGTCATAGGTAGCACTCGCTAAGAAGAAGGAAACAAAGGTGAGTTCCTACTATCCTTTTAAACTTTATACATATCAAAAGTTACCTTTTTGGATCTTATCTTGTTAAAGTAAAATGACGTATTACTTATGCATTTATGCGAAAAGATTATTTAAAAGAACTCCTTTTAATGATTTTCATTCTTACCAGAAGTTGAACTGGGAATAGCATTTTGTTTATAAAATGTATTTATACCATATATTTATTTATGGTTGGTCACATATGTTGTTGTGACGAGTCCTTACCATTACTAGTGGATCCCTAGGTTTTGAGTAGACTGTATTGCTGGGATGATACATTCCCCAAATTTGTAGCTATGGATCACTTGTTCCTAGAGGGCAACTTGGTACGGTTATGTGAGGTCGGATACCAGCCATGGTTCATAGTGATCCTAGCGAAGGAGTATACCTTGGTTTTGCGCTTGGGGCTTGATCTCACGTTGAAGCACGGACTTTGTGATTCGTATCCGCGGATTCCAATTGGTTTAGCTCATAACTCGGATTGTTGGCCTAACTTTGTGTTACGCCACAATCCTTGGTAAAATGTTTTGTTTTCGGTCCTTTTATGGCATGTTTATAACGAAAAAGCCCGATTGTTGCAAGGACCTAAATTGTAAATTTAACCTCTTTGGAAATGTTATCTTGGAACTGATGTTTTATCTTTTGAGCTTATAAACTGTATGTTCTCACCAGGATTTTAAGTCTGACACTTTTTCTCAAATGGTATGTGTAACAGGTTTCCATTAGCGGTGGGTTGTCGGGGTTTTTGGAGAGACGAGTTTTGAGTCTCGAGGTTTTTGCAGATGTTTTAGTATTGTTGCTGGGCATTGTTAAGTCCCATTCTTTTGATGAAATCCTTGTATAGGATTGTATAGTCTTAAGGACTGGTCCCATTTATGGGAAGTTAATGGTTTTACTTTCGTCATGTTGTCAGGTTTCCAGGTTTTAATTTACTCTGATTTTTGAGGTGTTACAAGGTATCTCAAAGGCACACCAAATCTGGGCCTTTGGTATCCGAAAGATTCTAAGTTTGAACTAATAGCATATACAGATGCAGACCATGCAGGAAACAAATTAGACAGAAAAAGTACATCAGGAGCCTGTCACTACTTTGGAGAAAAGTTGGTCAGCTGGTCGTCAAAGAAACAGAATTGTGTATCCACATCTACAGCTGAAGCGGAATATGTTGCGGCTGCAAGCTGCTGCTCACAGGTTCTGTGGATGAGAACCCAGCTGAGAGATTATGGATATACATTCAATAAGGTACCAATCTACTGTGATTCCAAGAGTGCAATAGCAATCACATCAAATCCTGTGCAACATTCAAAGACGAAGCACATAGATATCAGGTATCACTTTATTAAAGACCATGTTGAAAAAGGTGATGTAGAAATGCATTTTGTTTCAACTGACTTTGAGGTTGCTGATTTGTTTACTAAACCTCTTGACGAAAAGAGATTTAATTTTCTAGTCAGCAAACTTGGCATGTTGAACCTTAATGAATAATTACATCATTCTTTAAAATTTTGAGGGGGAGCATTTCTTTACATTTGGCATGCTTATGTATTTCATTGACTCAATTTCAAAAAGTTGAATATTATTAACAAACCTGGACTCATGTTCAATGAGTACCAAAGATTTATCTGTTTTACAGGTTTGCATATTGGACTATGACTTCTGATCAAATAAGATCAGGACTCGTACTTCAAGATTTGAGCTTAAATGCAAGAATCAAGGGGGAGAAAATTAAGACATGTGCATACTTCGAGGGGGAGCTTAATGAAAAAGTCTGTAAGTGTGTGTGTGTTTGTGAGACCAGCAAAAGTTTTCATGAGAAAAATAATGATTTTGTGCTAAAAAGTGATTTTTGGAAAGTTACTATTTTGGGAAAGTCAAAGTTTCCATTTTTAGAAAGATTTCATTTCTGGAAAATTTTCTCAAAATATTTTAAGTGTGGAAACGCGCAGAGTACTGTGTTGACTACAAAACGGTCAACTCAATCCTTGCGAGTTCTTGAAACACGCAAGACATGATTTGCGAGTTTCATAAACACGCAAACCATAGTCTGCGAGTTTCAGAAACGCACAAATCGAGACTTGCGAGTTTGGTCAAGTACTTTCTTTAGTTTGTGAGTTTCATGGTTTTTACTCCTTAGGCTTGCGTGTTTCACAAATTTTCACTTAAATTGATCCTTAAGTGAAAAACAAACACATATTTGTCGGTTTTTGAGACAAATACCACTTTCCTTGATTTGAGAGAAGAAAAATTCAAATCGTGCGTTGCTTGCGAGTTTGTCCAGTTTGCAAGTTCTAGGGCTTTGCGAGTTTTATTACTTGCGCGTTCTTTGACTTGCTCTTTTCTTCGAGTATATATACATCCGACACTCTCACTTCTCTCATTATCAGTCATTGCGAGTTCTAGCACTTAGAGTTTTTCTCTCGACTAACTTTTGCGACTTTTGGATTTCACTCTCATATTCTCGAAGAATCAAGTGTAGGTGTTGATTTCTTTGTTCGATTATTGTCTATTTGGCTTGTTTACTTTGTTTTTCAGATTCGATTTTCAAAATCTAGGGTTTTGATTTTAGTTCTGTCGATTCATGCTTTTCTATCTGTTCATCTTCTGGACGAACACTTGTATTTTTTTAACTTGTTCTTTCAAAATATATGTTTGTATTGAACAAAATACTTGATTTCTATCTGGGTTGTTTCGATTATTTTGTATTTGCAGGTTTACCTTAACTATTGGAATTTTGGACTTGGACTTATGAACTATTGAACTCGATATTCTGTTCTGAACTTGAATATGATTCTGAACTCGAATATGATTCTGAACTCATGGATTCTGAACTGAACTTATGATTAATTTTTATCAAGGAACTGACTCAAGGATTATTGTTCTAAAAATTTGATACTTTGATCTTCAAAATCAAGAACTGGAATTTGTAAGTACTAATAAAGGATTAAAAGCAACTTTGAATTAAATCTGATAATTTCTTCTCGAAATACTCAAAGGGTATAAACCAGATTGATTGATTTTAAAAAAGTTGTAAATTTGAATTCTTGAAGTTCAAATTTTCGAAATTCAAATTAAGTGAACAGTACCTAAGAGTTCTTTATTTCGAAAATTTGAGACAAAGTTCATGTTCCATTTTATGAGAGTTTAAGACACAGAGTTCATGTTACATTTTATGAGAGATTCAAATTCTAACTGTTTTGGTAAGTCTTGCAAGTTCTATATTATGAGAATTTCATACTTAGAAAACTATCCAGATTTCAAGTGTTTAACAATACAACATAATTTTGTTAGAACAAATTCAAAATGTCAAGTGTCATGTTCAAGTTTGTGTCTTTCTAATTTTTTTTCCTTTCAAAGTTACATTTTGTTTTCTTGTAACTCTCTGTGCGTATCTGTTCTAATCTTTAAAGTACAATTGTTTCTGTACTTGATATCAAAATGGTTTTCTGAAAAATATTTTTGAGCTTATTGACTAACATATTGCATTTTATCCAATACTTGTTATATTTTTCAGGTAATCAATGGCGGAGGAAAATATCAATGATCAAAGTGTTCAGATGGATGAACATGATCCAAGTATCTCACGAGAGATGCCTGTGTCTTCTTCCCGATCCCATGTTCAATTTGAAATTGGTGCAGATCCAGATCTTCAATTGATCAATTCACAAGATTATCTTCTATTGTCACCAAGCAATCATCATGTGGTCCTTGACAACCTCATGGTCAAGCCACTGATTAAGGAGATTCTGAAGAACCACCCAATCAGCACTGCCTTAACTGCTACTGCTACTGTGCCACTGATTTACTTACAACAATATTGGAAAACCATTGAGCATGTTGTGGAAGGCAAAAGGAAGTATTTCACAATCCGAATTGACAACTTCACATCCGTGTTGACCTATCAGAGATTAAGAATGATTCTTGATCTTCCATTGCCAGACTCAAGAGATGGAAAGAATACTTTTGATCCTTATCCAAGATATCAAGAAGTGTTTAATGGTATTCTTGCCTTAGGATATGTTGGGAGCCTCACAAAGATCAGTGACTTTCAGAAGTCAAATCTGCCTCCATTTTATTATCAGTTCTTTTCTGTGATCAACAAGTGTTTGACTTCAAGGCACTATGGGCATGACAACACCAACATGCACACTTTGAGGTTGTTCCATGCTATCATCTATGACTTGCATGTTGATTATGCCTTAGCTATCTGGACTGAGCTCTATGAGAAGGTTATGAGCAAGAGACATTCAAGAAAGCCAAAATATGTGCCTTATCAGAGGTTTCTACAACTTATTGTCCGAAGCATGCTGAGATCCAATAGAGAGATTCCAAAAAGACTGAATCATGAGATTGCACCTGAACATGAAATGACACATCTTCAAAAGCAGAAGCAATCCTTCACTTTTGAGATTCCAGTACCTGCTGCACTACTTGCTTATGCCGATCAGACTGTTTCGTGTGTTAGGAAATATAGGCAGTCCATGGGAATGCCAGAGCCGGTAATCCCTACCCAGGACTTAGGGCCAGTTAGACGAGAGGAGTCGGTGAGAGTTCATACTACTACGGGGGTAGTTGAACGGGTAAGTGAGCAGAGGGAAAATTTTGAGAGGGGTTCTAGAGTAGGTCAGACTTCTGTACTGGAGGGTGTGGGAACACAGGTACAATCTTCCACACGTTTAGTGATTTCCACATCTCAACCTAAGACGGATATCATTCATCAATCGGGTCCTCAGGAAGAGAATCCCAATGACAGTCAGAATTCTGAAAGAACTTTATCGGTTAGACAAGCAAGCTTATCTAGTACTTTAGTACCATCAGCAACTTCAGATGCTGAAAGTCAAGGAAATGATCAAGATGATGATGATCAGATTGACAACTCAGGTCATAGTTTTGGATTCTTGGAAAATGTCTCTCTACACCATAGTCTTGATACTGTTGCAAGAGAACTTGATTTGGAAGGAGTTGACTCGACAATTATGAATGTTGTATCTGATTATAGAGTTATAAGGCCGGATGAGGGAGTATTAGTTGAAAATTCAGAAAATGTGAGGACTAGAGTGGTTGAAGGAAAAGAACATGGTGAGCATGCGTGCATCCAAACTTACCATTCCAAAAGGGCAGCCACATCCACTACCTCGCCGCATTTGTTGCGACCAGGAGGTATTGAAACAGACATTAGTCGCCCACTAATGCAATTGCACACCCATGCCACTCATTCTGCTGTCTCTCAACAGACAGTAGTCTCAACTTCTCATGGGGTTTTAACACATAATCTACCTAATATTCATTTGGAAGGTTCAGGTATTGAAAATAGAGATCTGTTGCCCCCGATCTCACTTCCTTCGTGCACACAATCGAGTCTAGCTCCTCTTACTATTTCAACTTCCTTGGCTAGGACACAAATATCTGCTAACATCGGGAGTCTTAGTGCCCCGATTGGAACATCCGTAGTAGCTCCGCAATACGGACTACGAGGATCGGATGGAAGTCCTGCCATTGCTAACACTATGCCAGCTTTGAGAACAGGCCACACTGTTGCTTCTACATCAGTTGTGTTAACTGGAAGCTTGAGTAGCCCCAGTGTTATATTACCCGAATTTGTTTCAAGGTAATTTCTCAATGACGCCCTAAAGGTCGTTGAAAACTTTTTGTCACAGAAATTTCAGTCGGGGCTGAGCAAAGTAACAGAAAACTTTGAGGAGGAGATTGGGAAAGTGATGAGATTTTTGAAAGGGAAAAGTCCAGTCGTTGAGGAGCCAGTGCAACCACTTCCACCACCATCAGTTCCACCGCCACCACCAATCAGTTTCTGAGTTAAAGTCTTTACTATTGGCTCAATTGTTATCAGATACTCCAGCGGATCAGACAGAAGCAGATCTTATTGGATTACTGAGGCAACAATCCCAACCAGTTGTTCCTCAAGTTCCAGTAGATTATGTTACTCAATCTCAGTTTTCACAGTTCAAAGAATCAGTGGAGAAGCATCTACAGGATCTCACCAATGCAGTACAATTTTCATGCAAAGCTACATCTGAAGCAGTTTCAAAGAAAAGACATGATCGTGATTCTGATCAAGATCATGAGGGGGAGATGAGCAAGAGACAGAAAACTGCTGAAGATGTTTATATTATTACTGCTGAGGATCAGGGGACTGAAGTGGCTGAAACTACTCAAGGAGATTAGTCGGGTCAGGATCAGTTGGATAAGGATGCTCCACAAGCTGAAATGGAGTTGATGATTTATGATAACACATAATCAACGGTTGAAAAGCCTGCGATTGCTACTGTTCAAGAAGTTATGGAAATGTTGGGGTCACGTCGGAGAATTTTATCAATCTAGATGACTATGCCAGTGATGATGATGAGAAAGTTGCTGCCAGATATGACAGTTACTGGAAATTCAAACAAGAAGGGATGGATGTTATTGACACAACATTCAGAGTGATGGACCAGATCCTGAGAATACAGTCACTGTTGAAGAGATTGTACATAATGCTATTGATCAGGGAAATCTGAATAAGAATGAGAATTGTCAGGATCTTAATTCTAAACAAGAATAAACACTCAGAAACAATATCAAAGGAGTTTGCGGAATAACACTTTGATATTCAATAATTTATGGAACAAAGTAAATCAGAACAAGAATTCGCAAACTTTATTGAATGATTATAAAGTTACAAGATTCAACACACAACCTCAATATTGATGAACATGCTCACCAATACGAATTCTACTTCTCTAGAATTAGGATTACAAACCTTGAGGTTGATTCTCTCTATGAAAACAAAAACTCAGAATGTTAAAGTTATTTTCTATCAAGTCTAAACTATTCTATATATACTGAAGATAAAAGATAATTACAAATAATAAAAGATCTTCAAAATAATCTTCTATCTTTATCTTCAAGCTTTCCTTAATCTTCAAACTTGATCTGCACGAATCTTGATTATCTCATAAGCAACATTAAGTTTTCAGCAGTATTAATACTTTGAGCAGTATTAACATTCAACAGTACTAACTACTAGAAGTACTAAAATTGCTTAGCAGTATTAACCTTGACTTAGCAGCATTAATCTTGTTTAGCAGCATTAACTTCAGAAGTAGTAATCTTCAGAAGTAGTAACCAAGTTCTTCTAGCAGTATTAATTGTACTTGTGAAATTCTGAATTTCCCAACAATCTCCCCCTAACTTGACTTTTAGGAAGAGAAGTCAAGTTCTTCAGATAATCTTCAAGATGCTCCCAAAACTTCATCAAGTCTTATACTCCTGTATTTACATCCAACCCCAAACTCTGATTTATAGTTCTTTGGATCAGATACTTAGCCATTTCTGAATTTGAAACACATCCTAGCTTCTTCTTCAGCATAGCATGAAGCTTGAATCTGCTGTGATTGTACACTCTATCCACTAGGAAGTACTCTATGTGATTTAAGTCCATAGTTAGTGCATATACTCCACTAGTTTCATATAGAGTCCAGTTGTTGACAGTTTTGAACACATTTCTGATGACATGCTCCACTTCTTCAGGCTTGAACATCATACACAGATACTCCATCACTAATTTTGTAAGTGAAATCTCTAGAGCTTACAGTTGATCTGCATACAACTTCATTCCTATCTCAAACATTTCTTCAAGATCTGACCTGGAGCATGTTCTTACAATCTTTGCCCAAGTATTGTGTACTTCATACTTTTCATCCTTCCTCTTGAGCCTGATGTACTCTTTACCATCAACTTTCAGTGTATCCCATAAGATGACTTCAGGAGGCTTCACACCAACAGGTTCAACAGAAATTGGTTCAGGCACTTTGTCCATCACTACCATGTATAGATTTACATCATCAAACCTTGCTGATTCTTTCTGTTCAGATGACTTAGGTGTCTCTTCTTCTTCAGGAACCTTCTCAACTTCTTCTGTAGCTATTCTAGGCTTCTTGATTGATTTTCTTCTTGCCACCATCTTGGTTCTTTTTAGAGTCCTTAGACTTTCACCAAGAGTTGCTTCTTTCTTTGGTGGTGTTTCTTGCTCATCTGGAAATGGTTTTTCTATCATGAAATCATTGCTTTCTTTCATTCTCTTCTCCATTTCCACTCTTGCAGTTTCATTCCCTTGAAGCTTGAGCATTTATGAATCATACAACTCTTTAATCTGTTCAAATGGCATTGTTGAGAACATCTCCTTTCTGACTCCTACAGCACCTTTGAGAAATGTAATCATCTTGTTTCTCTTTTGGTTACCTAGGAATGTATTTGAGGGTTGTCTCTTCTTTGCAGCCTTCTTGACCATCATAGATTTCTTAAGAGTTGCAGCTTTCTTCTGAGCCATTTCAGTTGCTAAGCTTTGTTGATAAGCTTTATTCAGTTCTGCAGCTAAAGCCTTTGCCATCTCTCTATCTTTGTCTACTTGAACCCTCTCTTCTTGCTCAAGATCGGCTTGCATCTTCCTAGCCAAGGCTTCATCTGACTCAACCAACTTTTGCTTTTTGATAGGTTGATCAGATTCCACTAGCTTAGCTTTGCCTTTATCTTTGCTCATCACCTTCTCAATGCTTGATTTCTTTACAGCCTCACCTCTTTCTTTGATGACAACTCCTTTTGCCTTTGAGGTGACCTTGGGAGTATCATGCTTGGCTTTGATTAGAGTTTCAGCAATTTCAAGATCTGTTAGTACCTCTTGTACTATTTCTGCTGCTTCTTTCAGATCAGCTGTATTAAAAGTTTCTGCTTCTTGGCTTGACTCAGCAACATTAACTGTTACTGCTTCTTGTTCTGTTACTGCTTCTTTCTCTTTTTCTGCTGCTTGTACAAACTCAGTTTCCACAGCTTGTTGCTCCCCCTCAACATCCACTTTCTCTTGCTCCCCCTTAGCTTTGGCATCAGCTTCTGACTCCCCCTTTTTGGGAGTATCAATCACTGGTTTCCTCCTTCTAAGCACAAATTGTTTCTTCTTCTTTTGTAGAATCAATTTCTTCACCATTTGCTTCAAGTTGACAATTTGTTCTTGTTGAGACAGAACTATCAGTTTCAGCTCTTCTATTTCTTTGCCCTGTTTGATCACATCCATGTTGATGTTTCCCATGGTTTCCATCAATTCAAAATACTTATATCTGTCCTCACCTTCTCCAGAAGTATTACCCTCTTTTGAAGGATCATGGGATCTTTTTGTAGTAGAGGTCTTCTGCCTAGCAGAAGCACCTGCTATCCCCTTGGGTTCTTGGCACCTGGGACCTTTGGATGATTGCTCATCCAAAGTTGCCATGGGGAAGGTCTTATTTATGTTACCACTGACCTCCTCTGTGCTAGTAGGAGTAGTGGCAGCCTTAGCACCCATATGCTCATTCATCTCCTTGTTGAGCACCTCCTTGGGGTTGGGAGACACCCCTGTGGTTTCCCTGCAGATATTCTCTAATGGAGAATTCTCCATTAGAGGGCTTAAAGGCTCAGTGGGTGATGGTACAAGAAGGGAAGGAGCCTTCTTTACCTTTTTCCTTATATAAGTTTGGGTTATTAGAGAAATTGGCTTTTGAACAAGAGACTGGGGGATTGCTATGGAGGGTGAAGGTTGGTATTGACTAGTAGTGGGATGGTCTAATGAGGGCCTTGACCTGCTGCCATACCTTCTTCATTGTGGGACACCACCATCATTGTAGAGAACAATGGGGTGTCAACTCCTTTCGAGTCCAATGGAGATCTTTTCATGTTTGAAAAGACCTTACCTTTGGGGATTTTTGGTACATATACCTCATCAAAGTGAGGCATATCCGTCAATTCATGGGTTATAACTTCCTGAACAAACCTGGGGTACATGTAAAAACTCTTTTTGCTTCCCAAGTTTGAAACAAGATCACTGACAATCATTCTAGAAAAATTGTACTTTCTGGCAGTGGCCAAGCAGACCAAAGCATAAGCAATGGTACTGCTAAACTCACTCCATCCAATAGTCTTTTTGGAAATTCAGTGCATTAAGGTATGAACAAGAAAACGCCATTGGGTATAAAATTTTGCTTTTGAGAATGTGAACCCACCCAATTGGCCTCCATACCCCATTCTTGACAAATTAGAGAACAAGTCCTCATTTGGAATAGAAGTAATACCTGCAGCATCGTCTAGACGTAGACAAATGCGTATCACCTCTTCAGTAACAGACAAGGGTTTGTCACACACCCTTGTCTTCATTATCTGCACACCATTCTCTGTCACTACGGTGGCATTCGCCCAAAACTATCTTTGATGCTCTATGTATGTTGTTGGTGACACAGTGAGAGCATGGGCAATGTGGCTGGACTTAAGAAAATCCACAATCTGGTGGAATCCAGCATCTTGTTTCGGCTTCTGTAGCATCGCAATCTCGTTGTGCTCATCAATGAAAGCCATTGATGCCATTGAAGCTTGAGTATGTTGGACTAAAACACTTGTTCTTGAGAGAAAAAGGGTTAGAGAGCAGATGAATCGAAATCAAAGATTCGTTATGAACTTTTGGGCGGGCAAACAGGGTATTTATACGATTCGGAACATAAGCAGTATTAACTAACTAGCAGTATTTACTGAGAGCAGTATTAACCACTAGCAGTATTAACTAACTAGCAGTATTAACTGAGAGCAGTATTAACCACTAGCAGTATTAACTAACTAGCAGTATTAACTGAGAGCAGTATTAACTGAGAGCAGTATTAACCACTAGCAGTATTAACTAACTAGCAGTATTAACTGAGAGCAGTATTAACCACTAGTAGTATTAACTAACTAGCAGTATTAACTGAGAGCAGTATTAACCACTAGCAGTATTAACTGTGCACTGGCAGTATTAAAACTGCAATGGCAACATTAACTATACTTACACTGTTTGAAGCTTGAGATACTCTGAGCAAGGTAATAACTTCCTGAAAAAGATGTTAGTAGCACCAAAGAATAAACCAATAACAGGTATGAAAACACTTTTTAAACCAAATGATCTTATTCAGAGTTGATCATGCCCACACTTGTGACCAAGAAAGTGAATCTACCCACATCAAAAGCTTTAGTGAATAGATCAGCAAACTGGTTGTCAGTATGAAATTTAGCAACTTGAATTAGCTTCTTTTCATTACAATCTCTGATAAAGTGATACCTGATCTCAATGTGCTTAGTTTTAGAGTGCTTGACTGGATTGTTAACAATGCTTACAGCACTGCTATTGTCAATGAAGATTGGAGTGTGAAGAAAGATTACCCTATAGTCCAACATCTGATTCTGAATCCATAGAACCTGAGAGCAGCAGCTTGCAGCAACAATATACTCAGCTTCTGTTGTTGATAAGGACACTGTGGTTTGTTTCTTACACTGCCAGGATACTAGTCTTGCACCCAAAAGTTGACATCCACCTGAAGTAGACTTTCTGTCCATGTTAGCACCTCCCAAGTCACTATCTGAATAGGCAATCAAGTCAAAGTTGGATTCATATGGATACCAAAGACCTAGTCTAGGTTTCCCTCTTAAGTATCTGAAAATCCTTTTAACAGCTTGAAGATGTGATTGCTTTGGATTGACTTGGAATCTGGCACACAGGCACACTGGAAACATGATGTCTGGTCTTGAGGCTGTGAGATACATGAGTGATCCAATCATTGATCTATAAAGATGGACATCCACATCCTCCCCCTCAAGATCAGCAGTGATCTGTTTATGAGTCTCCATAGCTGTGCTTGCTGGCTTTGAGTCTGTTAGACCATATTTGTCTAGGATGTCTTTCACATATTTTGATTGGCTTATGAAGATCCCATCTTTCTTCTGTCTCACTTAAAGCCCAAGGAAGAAGGTAAGTTCACCCATTGAACTCATTTTAAAGCTCTTGTGCATCAACTTTTCAAAGTCTCTACACATCTGATCTTTTGTGGATCCAAAGATGATATCATCCACATAAATATGAACCAATAGGATGTCCTTCTTACTTCTTTTAAAGAATAGGGTCTTGTCAATTATTCCTCTTTCAAACCCATTCTCCAAGAGATAGGTAGACAGTGTATCATACCATGCTCTTGGGGCTTGATGCAGACCATAAAATGCTTTATTCAGTTTGTATACTCTGTCTGGATATGATGGATTTTTAAATCCAGGGGGCTGACAAACATATACTTCTTCATCAATTGTACCATACAGAAAGGCACTCTTCACATCCATTTGGTATACCTTGAACTTCATGTATGAGGCATAGGCTAGAAATAGCCTAATTGCTTCTACCCTTGCCATTGGAGCAAGCACTTCTTCATAGTCAATGCCTTCTTCTTGAGTTTACCCTTGTGCCACCAGCCTTGCTTTGTTTCTTATCACAATGCCTCTCTCATCCTTTTTGTTCCTGAAAATCCACTTGGTGCCAATAGCTCTATGACCTTTTGGAAGGTCCACCAAGTGCTAAACTTCTTGCAACTTGAACTGCAGTAACTCTTCTTGCATAGCTTCTATCCAACTGGAATCTTTCATTGCTTCAAAAACCTTCTTAGGCTCAATATGGGATAGAAAGCAGGAGAGTACTGTGTATTGCTGATCCTGCAGCTCTTGAAGTCTGCTTTGATTCCTTGTTATCCTAGGAGAAGAGATGTCTCCTATGACCAGCTCTGGAGGATGATTCTTTTGAGTTCTAGTCTGATGACTAGGTTCTTCATTGATTCCCACATCCAGATTGGAATCATTGAAGTCAGCTGAGGGGATCTCATCAGCTGCTTCTGGCCCATCATGCACATGATTCTCCTCATCTCTTCCTTCTTCTTCACTCTGAATTGGTTCAGCAGCAGTCTCTTTTTCACATATATCAACAGGCTCTATTGTAGGACTGGGAAAGATCACAGACTGAGGAATAATATCTTGTACTTGTACTTGTTCATCTCCTGATCCTCTACTTCTTGAACCTGCATTGTAATCACTACTGAAACCCAAAGAGTTAGTTAGTGAATCAATGTCAAATAACCACTGAGGACCAGATCCAATAGGATTTGGTGTGTTCTCATTGTACTTGACATTGTCACTTTCCTCAATTATTCTAGAAGAAGTATTAAAAACTCTGTAAGCCTTACTCTGAGATGAGTAACCAACAAGAAAACCATCATTAGCCTTGCTATCAAACTTTCTTAAGTAAGTTTTGGTATTGAGAATGGTACAAGGACACCCAAAAGGTTTGAAAAATCCTATAAAAGGTTTTCTGTTATTTAAAAGCTCATAAACTGTCTTGTTTTTATGCTTGACTACTAGAACTCTGTTTTGGACATAGCAAGCAGTATTAACTGCTTCAGCCCAGAAAGTAATTGGAAGTTTTGAATCTGCCAACAGAGATCTAGAAGCTTCAATCAGTGTCCTATTCCTTCTCTCAGCAACACCATTATGTTGTGGAGTCCTAGGAGCACTGTATTGCCTCTCAATTCCTTTTTCCTCACAAAAGGTGTTTAGGTCATGATTTTTAAATTCAGTACCATTGTCTGACCTAATGACTTTTACCTTTTGATTAGTTTGGTTTTCAATTCTTAGAATAAAGGATTTGATCAGTCCACTTGTCTCATCCTTAGTCCTTAGAAAATATACCCAAGTAAATCTAGAGTAATCATCAACAATAACTAGGCAGTATGATTTCTTACCAATACTCATAACATTTGTAGGACCAAACAGATCCATATGCAACAACTGAAGAGAATTAGAGATTGTGTTCAACTCTTTGGACTTATGAGAAGTTTTGTGTTGTTTGCCTTTGAGACAGGCAACACAATGATCATCACATGAAAAGACTTTGGAAGGTAAACCTCTTACAAGGTTGTTTTTAACAAGTTTATTCATTGTTTTAAAGTTCATGTGACACATCCTTCTGTGCCATAGTGATGATTCATCCAAAGAAACTTTTGAAACAAGACAGTTTAGGGATGAATCAGTTGAAACACTATCCATATCTAAGCAATATACATTATCCTTTCTGGGAGTTCTTAGTAGTATCATCTTCTCATCAACTACCTTGAATCCAGGAGCAAGGATAATGCATTCAGAATCTGTAAATAATATACTATGTTGCTTGTCACAAACCTGTGATACACTTAACAGGTTGTACCTTAACTGTTCAACATAGAATACATCTTCAAAGATCATTTTACCTTTGGATATATCCCCCTTACCACTTATCTTACCTCCATCTGGAGTATTACCAAAGGCAACATGTCCACCATCAATTTTCTTGAAATTCTTGAGGCAGGACATGTTCCCTGTCATGTGCCTAGAGCAACCACTATCAACGTGCCAGATGCTCTTCCCCTTGAGGTGCTGGTTGCCCTGCACATAAGATTAAATAATTAGTATTGCTTGGGGACCCAAGCCAAAGTGGTCTTGGGTCTCCGTTTCTCATCAAAGTATTTACATTCCTTTTTGATGAGGTTTTTAAACTTAGAGCACTCTTTATTAGAGTACTTTGTCAATATGATTGGCTTAGCAGCACAAACACTAGAAGCAGTACTAACTTTGGAAGCACTAACAGAGTTAGCAGTACTAACAGGTTGAGCAGTACTAACCTTATTAGCAGCACTAACAGAGTTAGCAGTATTAACTTTTGAAGAAGTACTAACAATGTCAGCAGTACTAACATTGTTAGCAGTAGTATTACTTCTAGCAGCACTATCATTGACAGCAACACTATTTGTGGTGGCAGTACTAACATTTTTAGTGATTTTAGGAACGCACATATTGACACTTTCTTTAACAGACTTTTTCTTCATGTGGCTTTTAGATTTAACAGATTTCTTAGCCACATGGTTCTTTTCAAACTTCCTATAACCCAAGGGTTTTTGCATAGGTCTTTGAAAGTTCATCCTTTGGTTTATAGGATTGAAATAACAGTATTTGGCAAGATGATTTACTTTGCCACAGATAAAACAAGGTTTTGGTCTATTGATTTTACTCAGATCAACCCCTTGTTTCTGTGCCCACTGATTATTCCAGTTTCTTTGATTTCCCCTCTTTTTATCATGTTTTTGGGGCTCACTCGTCTTACATGCAAACTGTTTGCAAGGACCTGGATTCACAACTGTGGTTTGTTTGTAATGGACCTTACCAGAATTTCCCTCTGTTTTCTCTGTGTCCTTGGATTTGATCCAAGCCCTTCCACAGTCCTCATTGGTGATAATATTATTTTCTAGAGGAATCTCACCACTCACCTTGTTTTCCTTACTCTTGTCAACCTCTTTGTCAGACTTATCTTCAACAACTACCTCATCTAAGGGATCTATCTCAGTGGTTCCCTCAGGTAAGTCCTTCCTATCTTTGGTTTCTAACAGGTCTGAAGTAGGAGGAATGTAATTGTTGTTGTATGGTGGAGGTGTGGCATTATATCCAATTCCTCTTCTCAGCTTATCATGAATCTGAGTTTGTAGTAAAGAGTCCATTGCTTTAGAAGCATTGGAAAACTTTTCTACATCAAGCTTGACCTTGGTTAGTTCATCTCTCAATTTCTCACTCTCCTCTTTAGATTTGGTCAGTTTGAGCTCTAGATCCTTTTTCTCCCACTTCCAGTAATTTGTGTCATATGAGTGTTGGAGTTCATTGGATTGAAACCCTTTAATTTGTTCCTCAAACCTCTCAACAATTCTCACATAATCTTTGATATCCTTTTCTAATCTCTTAAGGTCATCACTCATCTTCTGATTGTGATCCCTGTACCTTTTAACAGTGTCTATGCAAGTTTTTGAATAGAGATTAGAATTTACCTCAGATGGGAGATCAGATACTTCAGCCATAAGAGCTTGATTCTGGATAGCCACTTCTGCTTAATCACTCCAATCAAACCCCATTCCTTGTTGAGAAACAAGGGCTTGAGCAGAGTTTCTGTTGTTATTGAAGTTTCAAGATTGAGCTTGTTGGTGGTTGTTGTTGTGAGACACTCCACTTCTGCATTCCCTTGCAAAGTGTCCCTTCAGATGGCATTTGTAGCATTCCACCTTTGATTTATCAAACCCTGCTCCATCTTCTCTTCTTTGGGAGAAGTTGTTCCTCCCAGTCCTCTTTATGAACTTCTTCACCCTCATGGAGAGCATGGCCATCTGCCATTTAATATCCATCTCTTCCAGATCATCAGGATGAAGTTGTTCCAAATCATCATTGATTAAGGAGGAATTCCCATGACTGGCAAGAAAGGCTTCAAACACAGAATCAGTGCCTTTTTCTTGATTTGCTCCATTAGCAGCATTCACTGATTCAGGGTAGCAGTAGAATCAATTGATGCTGATAGAAGTGCAACATTATGAATATATCTAGAAGGCTTCTTCTTTGCCTCCACTTCAGCTTCAAATACTATAAGATCATTGTCCAGATCATCAAGTTCTTTTTCTTCCAACTGATCATTCTGTCTGAATGAAACAGTGTACATGGTCCACTCATCTCCAAGAGACCTTAAGAACTTTCTGTTCACATCATCTTGATCAATCTATACTCCCATAGTAGCCAGTTCACCAATCAGTTTGTTAAACCTGTCAAAAGTTTGAGTCATGGACTCATTCTTAGTTGACATAAAGTTTTCATACTGTTGTTTTAGGATTGCCTTTTGATTTCTCTTGGTACTTTTGGTACCAGAGAATCTCTTCTCTAGAGCATTCCAGAGCCTCTGTGCATCAGTGCAATTACAGAATTGGTGTTGATATTCATTGGGAATGGCCAGGAGTAGTGTGCTCATGGCTTTCATCTCTGTCTGCCTTGTTTTTCTTTCTGCATCTGTCTTTGGAGGGGTTCTTTTTCCATCTTCACCAATCTTTCCTGCATCAGATGGACCATTCTCAATGATGTCCCACATAGAGTAATCTGTGAGGAGAATGTATTGCTTGATTCTAATCTTCCACATGTCAAATTCATTGGATCTGAGCATTGGAATTTTTGAGACCAGAGTACTGTTTGATTCAGCTGTGTTTTCCATGATGAATAAGATTTATGAGAATACTAGCTCTGATACCACTTGTCAGGATCTTAATTCTAAACAAGAATAAACACTCAGAAACAATATCAAAGGAGTTTGCGGAATAACACTTTGATATTCAATACTTTATGGAACACAGTAAATCAGAACAAGAATTTGCAAACTTTATTGAATGATTATAAAGTTACAAGATTCAACACACAACCTCAAAATTGATGAACAGGCTCACCAATACGAATTCTACTTCTCTAGAATTAGGATTACAAACCTTGAGGTTGATTCTCTCTATGAAAACAAAAAGTCTGAATGCTAAAGTTATTTTCTATCAAGTCTAAACTATTCTATATATACTTAAGATAAAAGATAATTACAAATAATAAAAGATCTTCAAAATAATCTTCTATCTTTATCTTCAAGCTTTCCTTAATCTTCAAACTTGATCTGCACGAATCTTGATTATCTCATAAGCAACACTAAGTCTTCAGCAGTACTAACTACTAGCAGTACTAAAATTGCTTAGCAGTAGTAATCTCATCTAGCAGTATTAACCTTGACTTAGCAGCATTAATCTTGTTTAGCAGCATTAACTTCAGAAGTAGTAATCTTCAGAAGTAGTAACCAAGTTCTTCTAGCAGTATTAATTGTACTTGTGAAATTCTGAATTTCCCAACAAGAATGTTCTGGATGATTTATTTGGAGACAACTTAGATGGAAACTTTGATGATCTTGATAATGAAGGTGAAGAAATTGTAGATCTTGATCAAACTTTTCCTGTTGAACAAGCAGAACTTGTAGAGGTTGCTCAAAATGTCATTGTTGTTGATTATGCTCCACCAACATACAGATTGTTTGATGAAGATGAAATTTTAACTGTCGTTCCAATAGTCTCTCATATCATAAACTATTATGTACCAAAAAATATTGATGTTTCTGAACCAAGGATTGCTCTACCTCTACCGAAAGACTTTGAATCTGAAGAACCAGTTGAACAACCTAAGCAAAAGTAGGTTGACAAGCCCAAGTCTTCCAAGAAGTCTAAGAGATCAAGGATTCCAACTTCAAAGCCTAAGCCAAAGGATCTTGAAGAAGAAAGACCTATCATTGTTGACATCCAAGACTTTAGAAATCAACTGTACAGAGATAAGAAGCAAAGGGAAAAGGAAGAAAGACAGTTGATCAGAGAAGCAAAAGCTGAACTCAGAAAAGAAGAAGAAGAAGCCAGAGCCAAAGCTAATGCACTTCCTTACATCAGGAATCCTGACAGTCCAAAGATACTCAGTGTTGTTGAAGCTTCTAAAATGCTTAAGCCAAATCCAGTGTTTGTTAGTCCAATGGAAGTGGAAGAATACTCAAAGTCTCATGGTCCAGAAATTGAATCTATGCAAGCAGAAGACTTCAACACTTATGAATTCAGTGAAATAGGAAAGATTACCTTCAAAGGAGATGTTCGTGTTGGTTCTGTTCCTTACACAGGTTATGATGTTAAGGGGGATTCTTTGAAGTTCATTGAGATTATCAGAAAATCACTTAAAGTGCCATTTCTTGAAGAAACAACCAAGATTTTTGTTTCCTCTTTACAACCAATTGATGATGCAAAATTCTATGGCATTAGAGACAGAGACAAGATCTATCAGACCAACTACATCAGGTTCATGAAAACTCAGAAAAATCTTTCACCATATGCCAAAAGAGAAGGGATTCTGCATATTCAAAATTTCACATGTGCAAGATTCTGAATGTCCACTGTCCAAAGTTCACTGTGCAAAGAAAAGATATGAAGATCAGTACCTTCACAGAAGCTGATTTTGATAATTTGGATTTCTCAGATATCATGTTTATTGTGAATGAGTTCAGAGATAGGAAGAAGAGAAAAAGGACACAATCTGTTGCTTATGCTCTGGATGCAATCAAGAGATTCATGACAAGAAGTGTTTATAATGCCTACACGTTTTATTTCCAGCTTGGCATTGAAACAAACCAAAACAGAGTGAACCTGCTAGCACCAAACTTCAACCATTCAAAGATCAGAGTTCTAGAGCCTTTTCAGCTTTCAAGATATCCAGAATTGGGTGTAATGTATGTGAACACCAAGACTCATAAGAAGTAGTTCATGAGAGCTTCCAAATTAGCAAAGTATTCAGATGGTACACTGAAGTATGTTTGGAAAGTGCTTGAAGACAAGTTGTTCCTATCAAAGCAAAAAAGATTCAGAAAGAATGAAGCTTTGAGATCAGTTGACTCTATGAACATGGAAACTATGCTTGAAGAGATCAACAAGAAGATAGAGTTCATAGAGCATATCAGAAGGTTTGAAGCACACCTTGGAATCAGAAGAATTTGCTTCAAAACTTGTAGTTGATCTCAAACACAGATTTGTTCATCCCGTTTCTCCTCAAGTCGTTTAATAGCACATTAAACCTTGTATATGTGTCCAATAGAGCTTCCCCTTCCTTGGCATGAAATCCTTCATAAGCATTGATGCTTTGGTTCAACTTGGCTTGAATTGACCGCTTAGTACCTTGGAACTGTCTTTCCAGCTTATCCCACATGGCTTGATCTGATTCTCAACTATCTACTCTATTGTAGATATCGTTTGGAATGGCCATAGTGATATAGATAAGAGCCTCTTCATCTATCTTGTACTGTTCCTTCTCCTTCTCACTAAAATATTGATATGGCTTTGGTACATTTATGTCAGGAATTTCTTGAGAAGTATCTGTTTCAACTTTTCCAGGTACATTTACAACAGGTTGAACAGGTCCTTCTGTGATGGATTTCATGTATTCTCTGTTCTTATGATTCAAGAACTGAATCATCCTCCTCTTCCACTGTGAATACTCTCCGATAGACAAGATCGGAGGTTTTGATTAGGAACCCATGGAAAGCAATTCTTTAGACATGATGATTATATCTACACACAAAGAAATAAGGTAGTAATGATATTTTAATCCAACAAATTGAGCAAGATTTGAATTTTTTTTTTCAGAAACTGAAATTTCTAAAAACCTTAAGTCTAGAATTCGCATATACTTAAAAACAAGTAGCAATTAGCAAGAAATTTGTATTAGAATTCGTACAACATTTGAAATTCGTATAAGCAAGTTTCAAAATTCGCACAAGTATAGAATTCGCAGACAAGAGAGAATCAGAAACAATTCGTAAAAAGCCTTATGCGAATTCGTTCAGAATTCGCACATCTCTATCATACGAATTCCAACCTTAGAAAAAAATTTGAAATCTAAACTTTTCGCACAAAAAGCTTTTCGCAAACAAAATTCGTATAACAAGAAGGTACGAAATCTTTACTTAGAAATAATCTTTGAAACACTTATGCAAAAACTTATGAGAATTCGTATGAACACTTGTACGAAAAATAGCAATTCGCACCACTCTACCTTGCAAAATCTACACAGTTCGCATTACTCAGGTAAGAGAATTCTTGAACAATTCGTATGATGTTTCCTACGAATTCTTTCCTTGATATTTCAAAAATCAACTTTTCGTAAAACACACTTCTGCGAATCCTTGCATTTCGGATAATGAGGTATACGAATTCCAACACTTATATATTTTTAAGAAAGTTCTATGCGAATTCTACAACATTTCGTATATTACTGATATGCGAATTCTTTACTTAATGATTTTAGATTAACTATTATGCGAAATCTTTCTGCTTAAAACTGAATTCTGCGAGTTCTTCGTACGAATAGTACAAATATTGCGAGTTCTTGATTTCATAGTCTAAAAATTCGATTTTAGTCCAGAAATCGATCCAAATCTACAAATCAGAAGCTGTAACTTCACAGAATCAGTCAAGTTAGTACAATGATCAATCTAATGCAATATCATAATCAAATTTACATTCTATCACATACATCTTGATCAAACAGTACTCTACAAACTTTCGAACAAAACTTTGTAAGAAAATCACAAATCGACTAACAAAAATGATTTTTCTTTGCAATTAAATCACACACAAATGTTCTATAACATTTTTCGACCACAAATCTACCAAAACATTTACCACAAACACATTTTTGCACAAAAATCACATCAAGAACCCAAGAAACAGAATACGAACTCATTTTTCTCAAATTGATGAATCCTAAGCTCTGATACCAATTGTGATCCCGATTACTAGCATATATTCAAAACAACAGATTGAGAACACATCTTTAATTGATCAAATCACATGTATTACAATTAGTCACAGATCTCACGTATAGTCACAAGTCTCACGTTTGTATGTGTTCTGAGTGTGTGTGCGAGTTCTTTCTTACCAATCCTCTGAATTCGTATGACTATGCACGTACTTACAAATCTAACACAAAGACTCACTATTTATACTAAGTCAAACTACGTTGAATTTACACTCAAACCCTTACACTATCAAACCATTACAACTTTTGACCCTCTATTTAACATTGAATACAATTCTAGTCTAACAAGGTACATAGTGGAGTCAAAACGCGGGCAACATCTGCAAATTTCTGATTGTATTCTAGTTTCCTTAGTTACTTGGAGCCTAAGAAAGTATTAGAAGCCTTGCGTGATCCCGACTGGATTCTAGCTATGCAAGATGAGCTTCTGCAATTTGAAAGGAACAAGGTTTGGCGACTAATCCCACTACCTCAAGGTAAATCTATGATCGACACGAAGTGGGTTTTCAGGAACAAAAGGGATGAAGATGGAGTAGTAGTACGGGACAAAGCTCGCCTAGTTTCTAAGGGTTACTGCCAACAAGAAGGCATCGATTATGAGGAGACATTTTCCCCTGTAGCACGGATCAAACCCATTAGGATCTTCTTATCCTATACAACCCATAAGAATTTACTGTCTATCAAATGGACATATAGTCTGCGTTCTTAAATGGGATTCTGCATGAGTAGGTCTATGGTTGCTCAGCCTGAAAGCTTCGTTGATCCGAAACACCCAGATTATGGGGGTGTTTGGGATTGCTTATTTGAGGTGCTTATTAGCTTATTGCGATTTGGGACCGAAGATAAACACTTTTGAGTGTTTGGATGAGGAAAAATTAGAATGGCTTATAGCGGTGCCAAACCGCTGAAAAACACTTTTTGACAAGTCATTTGGTTTGAACTTATCAACTTATTTGAAAAGTGCTTATGACTTTTGAAGTTATTTTATATGTATAAGCAATCCCAAACACCTTTAAATAACAACTTATTAGCTTATTACGTTTTGGTACCACAATAAGCTAATCCAAACACTTTTTTAACACCACATAAGTTGATAAACACTTTTTAAAATAAGCATAAGTTGTTTTAAATAAGCAATCCCAAACACCCCCTATGTCTACGTTCTAGACAAAGCGCTATATGGTTTAAAATAGGCACCGAGAGCTTGGTATGAAACTTTAACTCAGTTCCTACTCGCTTCTGGATTTAAAAAAGGTACAATCAATACAACTCTGTTCTTGAAAAAGCAAGGTGATGACATGATTCTAATAAAGATTTATGTGGATGATATTATATTCGGGTCTACTAATCCTAAAATATGTAAGAACTTTTCAAAAATTATGGAATCTCGTTTTGAAATGTCAATGATGGGTGAACAAACATTTTTCCTTGGACTTCAAGTAAAACAGTCACCCGAAGGCATTTTCATAAATCAGTTTAAATACATCAGAGATATCCTGAAAAAGTTCAATATTGTTGATAGTTCAGTAATGAAAACGCCGATGGCAACCGGAACACTTTTAGATGCTAATTTGTTTGGTAAATTTGTTGATCAAAAAGTGTACCGAAGTATGATTGGATCGTTACTATATCTAACAGCAAGCAAACCCGATATAATGTTTGTTACATGTTTTTGTGCGAGATATCATGCGAATCCGAAGGAATCTCACCTCGTCGCCATCAAAAGAATTCTTAGATACCTCAAAGGCACTCCCGAGTTAGGCCTTTGGTATCCTAAGTATTCTGGTTTTGATTTAACTGCCTATACAGATGTTGACCATGCAGGTTGCAAACTGGATCGAACATCGGGATCTTGTCAGTTTTTAGGAGACAAATTGGTTAGCTGGACTTCAAAGAAACAAAACTGCGTTTCTACATCCACCACTGAGGCTGAATATGCAGCTGCCGCTAGCTGCTGCTAGCTGTTGTTCACAAGTCCTCTAGATGAAGACAAAGATGAAAGATTTTGGCTATTCCTACTAAAGAGTCCCTATCTACTGTGATTCCAAGAGCGCGATAGCGATAACTACTAATCCAGTGCAACACTCAAAGACGAAACATATTGACATACGCTACCACTTCATCAAGGATCACGTGGAAAAGGTCAACATAGAAATGCATTTTGTGCAAACCGACTACCAATTGGCTGACCTTTTCACTAAACCGTTAGATTGAAAGCATTTCAAATTCTTAGTCAACAAATTTGGTATATTAAATGCTAGTCCATGATCCAAGGGGGAGTATATCTTAATTTTTTCTTCTATTGATTGTGTCTTGGAATTTATGAATATATACGAATATTCATCAACTACTGACTAAAGCGGAATCATTTTTAAAATGATTACCAAAATATTTTATTTTGCAGGTTTATTTCATGTGACTATGGTTTTTGATTACATCAGATCAGGACCCGTTCTTAAATGGTAAAACTGAAAATTACTATTCTCACCGGAGAATACTTAATAATGGCTTCTGAATACTTCAGTTCAGAACCCGATCTCAACAGTTTTTCTTCGGACGGATGCTTACAAGATAACATCTTTTCAAGGAGTTTTTCTTTTGAGGGGGAGTTTAAGATAATTTTCACTGTTATATCTTTTAGGGGGAGAAAATTTTTATACTTTAATTGTCATATTTTTCTGATAAATTGACTTTTTACAGATATTGAGGGGGAGAATATCTGAAGTTTTGTCAAGGGTGCTAAAACGATAATATTCATTTTAGGGGGAGTTAAGATTCCTACATTACAGGTATATATTTCTGAATCTTAAACTTTATCACTTGTTGAAAGAAGAACAACTTTCACTTGTGTTTTTCAATGATTGAATGGAAGTCCTGGGGAGTGAACATCACTCAAGCTCTTTAAATAGTACATTCGTTGTAGTTAGTAACTTTGTGTTACTGACAGGCATTCTAACTGTTTCATTCGTTGATTCAGGGTTACCATTCATAATTTGTCTGAATTTGAAAAGATTCAGATAAATACATTCATGAATTGACGGAAGATCAGATCAGTTGAAGATTGTTATTCATGAAGACTGTGCTTATCTGATTATTTGGTGGAGTATATTCAAAGACTGTGCTAACATTGAAAAGTTTTGATGATTCTGATTCTCGAAATTCATAAAAAGGGGGGATAATTTCAGGATTTCAAAGTCAGATTAAAGTTATTAAAGTTGAGCATGTCAGAAATGGAAGATTGTTCGAGATTTTAAAGTCAAATCAGTTTCGAAGCGGAAAGTACAAGAATAATAAAAGTAAAGTCAGATGGTTGATTAATTCAAAGAAAGAGAAATCTGAGAGCTGAAAGCTGTATCAAAGTCAGATTTTGACGCTAATTCAAAGGAATAATTGTTTAAAGTTTCATACATTGAAGACTGACCAAAGTGACAAAGTTTTGAATATGCAAAGTTTGTAAAAATGTCAAAGATTTCAAGTTTTAAAGCTGAAAAAGATTATTTGCTGAAGATGTTTCTGAACATAAGAAAACCTGAAAATAATTGTCAAATTTTTTTTAATCTTGAATCCAAAGGAGGGATTGTTGAAGCTATATTATATTCAAGATTAAAATAGTGGGTCAAATATGAAATTGTTGTTTTTTGTAAGGGTTTTGTTGTAAAGTCAACTAATGTTGACTTAGTATAAATAGTTGTTCCCTTTGTAATCTTGTAGACACGCTTACATTTATGAGAACACAAGTCAAGGACACATAGATAGAACACAGAGAATTCATATAGATACAAGTGAGATATGTGACACCTAGACTTGTGACTTCGTTGTAATCATATGGATTGAATATAAATGTTTGTTTGATAATCTGTGTTAATTGTATGCTAGTAAACTAGGATCACATAAACCATCGATGAAAGTTAGATTCGTCATTTATCTGTTGGTGAAAGTCTACTAGACATAATAGGGTGGGTAAAGCCATCACCAATGGTCATCTTTACCAAGGATCACCCATAGTCATCTTCATCGACAGATTACCAATGGCCGAAACTCACCGACAGATCACCGATGGATCACCAACGACCAATGTTACCGACGATCTATAATGTACCTAGGAAGGGGGAGGGGGAGGGTTTCCAGACAAGCAAAAATTTGCTCCGTTAATGCCTTTTGCCGAGCTAGTTTGTCAACTCTCTTTTTTGTTGTTTCACCAACGATGCCCTCTTTTTCTGTTTAGTCTCCTGCTGGCTCAGAAATTCCTCATGATCCACCGCATACTTCGTCAATTTTCTCTTCTAACGCATCTACCTGTAACTACTCAAAATCTGACCAAAACTCAACAAAAACATTATATATAATACATGAAACATACTTGCGTCGAAAGATTATTGTACAAGCCCCCGCTGGTGCACCTGCCACCGTGATCACCGCTTATAGCGTATCAAGGATCCAAACTGGTCGAAAATCCAAACAGGCAGTCCTTCTAATGACTTCTGACACTACCATCCCATAGATCTATGCCATGAGGGGGAATGGTTCTTAGATCTGAGCGACTTATGTCTCCTCCGGAAGCAGCGCATATGTCTTCTACGATTTACTAAAAATGTTCGCTAACTTATAGATAGTTCAACAACATAACTACTGTAAATTGAACGCATTCATTACCTGTTTTTAACAAATTATTCAAGCCTTATGTCTTCCCAACAACAGGAGCCAAAAATAATAGTTATATATACCATATTAACCGAACCAATCCTATAAAATAAACTAATTTGAGCAAGAAAGTTAAATTGACTGCTGCTGTAGCCGCCTTCGCGTAAATATAGATCTGAGGATCAGTGGGCAGATCGGTCGAACTCGGAACGACCTTCCGATTGGAGCGGTGGATCCTCTCAAAAACCTTAGTAGAAGTGTGTTCACGGCCTCATTCATTTCCATACAATAGATAACTGAAGATGTTAATAAACAACAAGATCATATATATTCCAAAACTATATACATTTATTATAGTAGACTTAATTACCATGCCATCCCGATGATCAATGACACTAATCGATCCCCCGGTGCGCTTGGATGACATCCCCTCAAACTGGGTCGCCCGGTTGAGTTTGGTGGCGCCAAAATGATGCATAAAAGTGTCTGTATCGCACAGGTTTTTAGACATAACACACGAATCAGTATGAAACAAAATAGCAAACGCGTACATGATCAAGAATCGCTAGTTAAGTGGCTCTAGGATTCAGTCTTAGGGGCACCCTGTATGAGGCGTGAAGTCTTGACCATCGGAAGCCACCCCATATAGTTTAATGGTTCGGAACATAAACCTTTCCTTAAATAATATATAAGTAAAGGCAACTACTCATAGTTGGGCCCATAACCATACGTCCTTCTTTTGATATGCATACCTATTATCCAAGGTACAACATAATGCGCTGTAAACATCTGTCTCCATTTTCGACTCCCACTGTAACTTACCCTCCATACATATATTATTTTTATTAAGTTGAATAAATAAATCAAAACAAATATTTCATTAAACTATGAACAAACCCAAAAACGCTCGATCATAATCATGATGCGAGCCTCAGGGACATCTCTGTTGAGACTGTTGGATCACCGATTCTTTCTTAGATGATTAAAACAAACAATTATAAGAAATTTCAGCAGAAGCATATATTGTTTAAACCATACTATTGATCCGAACTCAAGTTAAAGAAGATACATCCAAAATATAAATAAAGAATAAGCCTTATATTCACTTGATAAAACTGTAGATTATCAAGAACACCTTGAACGTGAATTAAATAAATCTTACAATATCTTCTTGTACAATTCACCGTACTAAAGATTAATTCTTTATACAAGCATGTAAGAAAAGCACACTTTTGAACAATGGAGCACGTCCTATTTATTAGACTAAAAAGGTGAATAGTGTACTATCCTGACATAAAAGACATCGTTAACAGTGTTCTACCTAAAAGGTAAATCTTATCTTTATGATGACGTGTCTTCTGAATTTGTGTCAAGACTTGTAAGATTTCTTTAGCATTAACTTTAGATAGAATGTCTTCAGAACTTTGGAGTTGTACCTCTGATGAAGCTATCTCTGATGTCTTATGTGCTGACGATTCTATCTCTGAACTGCCTTCAGAGGTGGACTTGGTGTTCTTGATAATTATCTCTGGAAGTCTTTAGAGGAAGACTTGGAATATTTTCAACACTTTTACATTCTGAAATGGGGCTAACAATCTCCCCCTAAGTATTGAAAATAAAAATTACAAAATAGAAGAGATTTAAACTAGAAAGAGAAGAGGAAAAAATCATCCTCTGTTAAATGATACTTCTTTTACTGAAATTTAAAATTACATTACACAAGAAGTTATCAAATAAAAAATTTACAATTAAGTCCTAGAACAGATGTTGTGAAAAGTCATGATCAATCCTCTAAATAGGATCATGGAGTTAATCTCTGAGTGTAGAAGTTCAGACAGATCTGCTGGGCACTTAGTTCTTTTTGCGTCCAAAATCCTCATCATCTCTTTGAGTGTGTCGTTAGAGTACTTTGCCACTTTAGAAGCTAGAATTTTTTTCTTTTCGTTAAAGACCCTGTAAATGAATTCAGAGGCTCTACTATAATTGACCCATTTTTAATCTTGTCCAAGTTCTTTATGGTTTCAATGGGAGCAGCGACCTCTACTCTGTCAACACCAAGAAATCAGAGCAATCTAGAAATCAATCTTTGCTCTGAGCTTCACGTAGGCTTCCATAGCCATCTTTGTTAGCCCCAACTATGACATGTCAATTTATTGAAAATAATCGAAGTGCTATTTCAGAGGACTTCCAGAGATAGCCTTCAGAGAGCTAGCCTGCCTCTA
This sequence comes from Arctium minus, assembly GCA_954870635.1. Lineage (NCBI taxonomy): Eukaryota > Viridiplantae > Streptophyta > Magnoliopsida > Asterales > Asteraceae > Arctium > Arctium minus. The sequence goes on along the minus strand of OX941088.1, from coordinate 72,355,204 downwards.
AAGAACATTCCAGAGATAGAGAAATTCACAAGAAGACATCAGAGATAGCTTCATCAGAGGCACCAACATCAGAGCTCTGAAGACATTGTCTCTGAGGTTTCAAGCTGAAGAATTCTATAAGTCTTGACACAAGAACATAAGACACGTCACCTAGTGAAAAGATTTACCTTTTAGGTAGATTATTGTTCAAGCATGCCTTAAGCTTACCTGGTAGGTAAGTTACCGTTCAAGCATGTCTTGTGTGTCAGTAAAGTACACTGTTCACATTATGGTCCTATAAATAGGACGTGCAACCCATTGCTAAAAGTCTGCCTTTCCTTACCTACTTGTAAAAGAATTTTTTATTTATGTACTAAAGAGTGTACAAGAAGATCTTGTAAGATTAAACCACCTTTTAGGGTGTTCTTCATAATGTACATTGCATTATCCAGTGAATATTTGTCTTGTTCATATATTGGCTTTATTGGATATATCTTCTTAAAACTGTGAGTACGAATCTTGTTTGGTTTAAACATTGTTTGCTTCCACTGATTATTATTGTTATTACATGTTTATTTGTTTAAATCATTGTTAAGACTAGAATCTGGGATCTAATAATTGGTATCAGAGCTTCTTTGTTTTTCTAAAAACAAACATGATCAAATATGTGTACTCGGATTGATTCATTTTTTTTTTATTCAAGTTTTCATAAATGTGCATGATCATATAAACTTCTGTTTATTCAAGAACTTCATATGCTCCAGGTTTGAAAAACTACTCACAGTACTTTATATTGTTGAAGGCTACTTTAGTTTCATTATCAAAAGATCTCAAAAGTTTCATCTCTTTCAAAGCATTATCTTCTTCTTTGCAAAAATGGCAAATTCCAGTATAAGTGCCATATATATATAGTTGGATCTTTGACAAAACGTCTTACTCTTCTAAGGGTTGAATATCCTCAGTGGAATATTAGGATGGTCAACTTTTTGGTAGGAATGGACAAGGAACTCATGAGATTTGTAACTGATGGACAACACCAACCAATGGTTTTGGTACCTAGAGTTCCTGCCACAACAACAACAACAGAAATACATGCATTATATGAAAAGAAAACATCAAACTTCACTGATGAAGAAAATAATATGATGGAAAATGATTCCAAAGCTGTTAGAATGTTGATCATGGCAATCCCCAATGATATCTTTTAAGAACTAGACTCTTGTGTTACAGGCTTACAGCAGGAGAGATATGGGACCAGTTGTTAAACCAACTTGAAGGTGGCATTCAAACTCAGAAAACAGAAAAACACAATTCATAAATGAATATCATGATTTTAAAGCACAACCTGAAGAAACACTTCATCAAACATATTCCAGGTTTAATATCTTGATAAACAAATGCAGAAAGTATGGGGTCATCATATCCAAGGAGGAGAACAATGTTCTTTTTCTTAAATATTTAAATGAAGAATGGCTGCAACTGTCCATGTCACTTCAAGCCAACCAAAATCTTGAATCATGATCATTAACAGACATTTTTTGCACCCTTGTTGCCCAAGAAAAAAAATCGTCAAGCAAAAGACCAAAACCTCTTTGGGTGGACCTCTTGTCCTTGTGTTAAAAGAAAAAACAAGTTTTAGAAGAAAACCATGAAGAAAACAGATCCAAAAGATCAAAAACTTTAAAAGAAAAGGTGTTAGAAAAAGAGTCGAAAAGAAAATCAAAGAGGACCATGATAGCTGAAGAAGACAAGAACTCAGACTCAGACTCAGATGAATACATAAATGCTTTTGCTAAATCTCTTGCTTTGATAACTCATCATTTCAACAAGAAATTTGGCAAGAAAATATTTGAAGGAAGGAGAGATGATGGAGAAGGTAGAGGAAATCAAGAAAGGATGTGGTTTCAGAAAGAAGAATATCATCAAGAGCCAAGATCTACTCTGCATTGTGATCAAAAGGATGTTCAATACATCCAACACGATCATGCTCAACATTCAAGACCTCAACAACAGTTTCAATAGAAGTATCCCCAACCGCAGACATACTACCAACAACAACCTCAAAAGACAAAAGCGAATGCTGCTCTTCCAACAAATCAGAACGATGGAAGATGCTTCAGATGTGGCAAGCCATACCACTTTTCTGCAAACTGCAGAGGTAGACTGATCAAGGACCAGAACTACTATAAGAATAAGTACAAGAATAATGTAAGAGAAAGAGTACTTGTAGTAGAAATGGAAGACTGGATTTTAGACTCAACCAGTGATGGAGAATAAGAGACAACCAACCTCTGTGGTATGGCTATAGTAGATGGTGATGAATAAGATGGATCATCACATGACTACTCTGAAAAGGTAAATTCTCCATCCACTTCTGAAACTGAACTTGAATTAAATGTGCTTAAACTCACAGATGAATTTCAGAGCTTAAAGCAGAAACTTTCGGATGTAAAAGAAAAGAGAAAACAAGTCACAAAAGACTTGAACTTTTATAAAAGAGAAAAGGATCTTCTTGAATCAGAGAAGAAAGAGATTTTTAATGAAAAAGTTGAGCTTGAAAATCTTAGAGAATAAAATAAAAATATTTCTCTGAAAAGTACAAAGAACTTGAAAAGGTTTTAAGGATAAAGAAGAAGAAATTAAAAAATCAGAGTATGAAAGGCTCAATTCTATTGCTTTGACTAACTTTTTCCAAAAAGAAAGATTAGTTTTACATCAATTTCTGGAGAGGAAAGAGCTTGAAATCAAAAGTTATCAAGATGCACATGATTTGCACATTAAAATCAACTCTCGGATGTATACACAAGGCTTAGGATTCAATGATTTGGATCCATTTACTGGAAAGAAGAAAACATCACTATCTTCCACTTTTTGTATTGGAAAGGTCCAGAAGCCTATTGTCCATCTTTAGAAAACTCTAATATCTTCAAGAGAGTAAAAAACTCAGAGTGGTCAAAACTCAGAGCTCTTAAATTCAGAAATATTTCCTTCTCTGAAGCTAAGACAGATTCAAAACCTGTTTTAGAATTAGAAAAAGAAACTTCAAAAGTTCGTTTCATAAAATCTTTGAGCAATGATCCCAAAGAAATTTTTAGATTTGATTCCTTCATTACTCAAGAACCAGAGGTCTCTGAAGCAAGTACCTCTGAAGACAAAACTCAGAGCTCACTTAATCCAGAAGCACCATTTTTGAAGAGGATATTAGAAGAGTTTACAAAGAAAATGTCATATATGACTTTATAAAGAAATCTTTCATGAAAAAGATAATCAAAATTTTAAAACGCAGAGAGATTGTTAAAACTTCAGAGGTAGTCACCTCTGACAGAGTGAAAAGAGACTTTCTTGACTCTGACTCTGACTCGGAGGTTGATGAACAAATAATTTTTACCCCAGAGAAGGTAATTCATAAAAGCATACAGGCTGTTGGTTCTGGAATTTTGAACATCCCTGTTCCTATTTCAAAAGCCAAACCCAGAGTACCAATTTATTCTTATTTTCTTGACACGTGTCTAAAAGCCAAAGCTTCTCTGGAGTTGGAAAAGGAATTAAAGAAAAAGGCAAAGGATAAAACTAACTCTTCTCAATTCTATGCCTACAAACCCATCAAATCCACTCCTGAACAAAAAGGCAAATGGCAAGTAATTAACCATTTTGTTCCTGATTGTTCAGTGAGCAAGAGGGAAAAGATGATGTTTTTGGCTAAGAAAATCCAACTTGAAAAGAAGGCCAAGAAGTCTGGAGTAGTTAGGAATACTTATAATGTTCCTAGTGCTAGTTCAGATAGATTCCCAAAGAAACATGTACCAAATGTCATCAATGAAATCAAAATCTTTGCTCCAACTTCATCTTGTTCAGTTAATTGTAATTGCATCAATCTCATGATTAACTTGAAAAATCATTTCAATGGTTCCTACTACTTTCTGAATAAGTTTCCTAGATTTATCTCGATCATCATCAGAGGAGCCATCCGAAAATACCCCCTCTCTGAAGAAGGCCTAAAAACACCTTTGCTTGTCATGAATAGTTTTAAGCCAACAACTATCCCGCCTTACCCTGCAGAGAGATGCCTTCCTCAGAGCATGATCAGATTCATTCCCGTAGAAAACCCCATTCTTTACTATATTAGAAGTGTTGCCCAACCATCAGAGCCGATGGTAGGATCCCCAACACACTTAGGCCCTGAGCCTGAGATGGAGTCAGAGAGTGAGCACTCTAGTGCTCCTTTAGATGAGATCTGAGGACAACCCGAGGGTGACTTTCAAGAGAGAAGAACAGAGAGTCCTTCTCACTCTAGCGAAGAGATTAGCTTTGCCAGAGTAGAAGAGAGTGAGGCAGAGAGTCCCAGAGAGGGAGTGTTTCTTGAAACCATAGGATTCGGGAGAAAAGAGATAGAAAAAGATGTGATTCCAGATTCAAGCATTTAACATTCAAAGATTAAGAAATGATTAACAAGAATCTTGAGAGAGAAAGTAGCCACAAGTCTTTAGTCATATATCTCTTGAAGAAAAAAGTTACCAGACTTTGAAGGAATGCGTACAATGACTACTCTTGCTTCTAATTACAAGACAAGAACAAAACAACATGTATTTATATGGGTCAAACAAGCCTTGAACTCATACAATACTTACAACTCAAAAAGTCAAACAACAATTACAAATTGATTCAATCAAGCTCTAACAATCTCCCCCTTTTGGATCAATTTGTAAATCTTCTGACACTGTTATCTATGATTCCCAAATGCAATTCAAATATCATGCCTCTTATGAAGTCAATTCTGTCATCAATAGCTTCAAGAATCCTAAGCATCACAAACTTAACTCTTCTTGGCAAGTGCTCTCCTCCTTCCAGTCTCTGCCTTTCATTTTCTTTGTACCTGGAGTCGATTTGTAGTCTAATCACCTTAACAGTTCCATCAGAGAACATAGAAATCTCAGATACTCTGAAGAACTTCTTCTCCTTCTCATTATTATTGTATACTACTCCCAACTCAGGTTCTTCTAGCACAGTAAACACATCATAGTTGTCAATATCAGAAAGAGTCAAATTTGGCTTTATGATGTTGACTTTCTTCTTATTGCTCTCTATGCCTAATTGTAAATCATAGCAGTAAGTATAGAAAATATGTCTTCTCATGAACCTTTTGATCTCTTCCAAAGAAAAGACAATATTCTTCTTTCTGATAGCCATGGTTCTGAACAGATGATACATGTGCTCGAGGTCATCAATATTCAGAAAACTAAAATCTGCTTTAGTAGAACTGCATTCACTCATATCCCTTCTTTGGACATAGAATTCCGGATACCAGATTCTGAAAAACTTCTTCAGTCTAACATCTTTAATAGTGACAATTCCAGACTTATTTTTCACAGCACGTTCAGTATGTCTCAGATAGTTTATCATACTAGCATATTCTTCTTGATACTCTTTCAGTTGATCAGAAACCTGCAAAACCTTATACTTGTCTATTGGACTAACTCTGTGAACAAACACCTTCTTCATTTGCTCTTCTAGAAAAGGAACTCTAAGCGCATGTCTCATGTGCCTCAATTCACCTTCAGTAGACACAAGAGATGCTTCAGGAGCATTTGAAGGGCCTTCTGCACCTTGATTTGGCATGACAGGTTCATGAACAGTTTCATCATTTGGTTTATCAACCTCATTTTCATTCTGAACATCCTGAACAGGTGGATCATCTTGTATCGGGCTTTAATGTCTTACAGGACTTTGCTGACTTTGACTGACAAGAACTTCAAAGGCTTCAGGAAAATTGAACTCTCTGAACAAAGGAATCACTGGGACATCATTTGTTGCTTCAGGAACTTCATTGTGTACAGGACTAAGATGAATGTATTCCGGAGTACCCTGCTTATAGATTGCTTGTAAAGCATCAGAATCTCTGTTTTCTTCCAGCAAAGTATCCAAAACATTCTCTTCACCATCAAGAATAACATCATCTGATCCTTCCATGAAATTCTCTTTTTCATCCTCCTTTACTTTCCAAAAATTTTCATACTTTTCAAAAGAATCATCTTCATCATCTTGAAGATAAGTCAATAATATCAACAGATTCCATTCCGGTAATCTCCAAAATCTTAGCTCTAGTAGCAGCCTTAGGCTTTGCAACCCTTGGTTCTACTTCTGAATCAACATATAAAACAAGCTTTCTACATTCATTTTGATCATTCATCATATTACCATGATCAACACACTCTCTTTCAACATCTTGAGATTCAACAACCAATCTAGCAACAACATCAACATCAACTCTCTGTTTATGTCTCATCTCCCCTTCATGCTCATGATCTGAATCATGATTATGCCTTGATTTGTAAATAGAGGCTTGGGCTTTGCATGAAGTTTGCACAACCTTGTTAAGATCAGGTAAGGCTTGCAAAACATCACCTTTGAAAGAATTAAACTCTGCGGCTCTAACCACATCTGTTGGTTGCACAAATGGTGGTGTTTGTGTTTGATGTTGGGATTGCAGAAGTGAAAGAAGATCTGCATCAGCTTGATTTGCTATCCCTTGAGATAATATCTTTGTAAAAAGCAATGATTTAAGCTCATCTATTGACATGTCAGCTGGTTGAGTTGACTGAGGTGTAGGTGGAACTTGACTTACAGACTATTGTTCCAGTTTCTAGCAATCAAACACTACTCAGATTATCACGAAAGACATTGTTTATTGATCACAACACTTAAATCAAACCATATACCTATTTGTTGCTTATTACAATTAAGCCCTATGTGTGTGTAAGTATGGTGTTCTTACGCTGATCTGCGCATGTGTTGTTATGACAAAACAACACTATGACCTGCTATTTATATGGTCAACATGACCTTAGCATTTTGGTTAACACTTAACAACTATTACAATATGCACCCACACACTTTACAATAATTACATTTCAGACCCTCCTTTTAATCTTGAATACAATTTATCTCTAACAATCTCCCCTTTGGATTGAAGATTAAATTTTTTTTGACATTAATCTTCAGGTCTTCTTTTCTTCAGAAAAATCTTCGAGAATGAATCTTTAACAACTTTGACATCTTCAAATCATTGACATTTTGATCAAACTTTGATATCGCTTTCAGTAAATCTCCCCTTTTGAATTACTTAACAACTTTAGACAATCTTCAGTCTCCCCCTTTGATTACAAAAATGCAATAAGCTCTTCAGAAACATCATCAACTTTTCAACTTTCTTTAATCATTACTTTGACAAACTTCTCTCCCTTTATCACATTCAACCATCTGACTTTAATTTCTCATCCTTGTATTCTCCCCCTTTGTAGCATCTCACTTGACTTTCGCTTTAAAATAGATCTGACTTTGAAATCTTGAACTATCTCCCCCTTTTTGATGAATTGTGAGAATCAGAATCATCAAAACATTTCAATGTCAGCTTTGTCTTTGAAGTATCTCCCCCAAATAACAATATAAGCGCAGTCTTCATGAACAATCTCCCCCATGTAAAATTTTACAAACTTCCCCAATCTGATTTGACAATAAGATTCTGCCGTCAATTCATAAATGTATTCATCTGAATCTTTTCAAATTCAAACAAATTAAGAGTGGGAACCCTGAATCAACAGATGAATCAGTTAGAATGCATGTCACTAACACAATGTTACTGAGTACAACAAATGTACTTTATAAGTAGCTTGTGTGATGTTCACTCCCCAGGACTTCCATTCTATCATCGAATAAAACATGGTTAATCTATGAACGTTCAAACAGAAAAACGAATTTTCTGTGTGTTTGTGCTTGTGTATGAAAGAATTAAGCATAAAGATTGCTATAAAGCCCAAAATAATGTAAACCATTGAGACAACAACAATTATACATAGACTCAATGTGCATGAGAAATGGTCGAAGGTGGGGCAACTTTCCTTCTTTTTCAATATTCGAGTCTTCCAAATGAAGATCAAATAGATAATGTGTTGTTTCCCCTTGAAAATGAAACATTCTTTTGTTGAGAAAAGAATGAGTAGCAGGTGGGCTTTTATGCAATAGTTGGCATGGGCTAGTTGCCTTTTTCAATGAAGTTCACGAATAATTGTGAAACAACAGATTATGCGGCTGCCCGACTTAGAAAAAGTTTGGTGTAGAGTTTGATATTCTTTTACTCTGATCGCTCACCCTCTTTCTTTTAAACATTTGAGCTCACTTCTAACCAATCTCTCTTTACAGTTTTACCTTAACACACAACCACTCTCAATTCTTTTGACCCCTCTCCCCTCAATCACTCAAGGATTACTTCTGGGGTAGGAAACAATGGTTAACGTGAATCCATGGAAGTCTTTTAAGCACTCACACCGAGTCCCATGTGTATTGTGCTAAAAAAATATGTTGCTCAATGATTTTCTTGACATCTAAGCACAAGATATCATTATCAGAATATGTATGCTCATGAATAATAAGAATGAAATTTATGCAATATGAACAATTAAGATCTCTCAAAACTTTGAACGTTTATGATAATTCAATTTAATTGTTTTGAGAATCTGACAATGATTTAATCAGATCAAATATCATGAAGAAAAATAATTTGGGGTATCAAAGAACGAAAGTTGTTTATATGAACAAGATATACATAATTTAGCAATGAAAGAACATTTAGTAAGAAATGACGTCTGATCTCAAACAATAATAATTCAAACGGGAGTATTACCATCGAAAGATTAATCGTTTGAGACATGGTAATAACAAAGTCAATGAGAATGCATTGAACCGATGTGTGTATGAATACTTGACAATATATAGATAAGATAATACACAAGTATTGATCTTTTGGAAACACACGGTCAGATAGACAATAAAGTATCCAATTGAAAATCATTTAAAAACACACTTGTCAATTCATGAAAATATTTTAAGAATAGGAAGTGGTTTGAACATTTAAGAAATCATTTTTCACTAGCGAAAGTTGTTCGTCTTTCAACTAGTGATAGAGTTTAAGATTCAAAAACATATACTTGCAATGTAGGAATCTTAACTCCCCCTTAAAATGAATATTATCATTTAAGCATCCTTGACAAAAACTTCAGATACACTCCCTAGGTATCTGTAAAAATTCAATTCATTAGAAAAATATGACAGTTAAAGTACAATTAACTTTTCTCTACTCGCTCTTAAAGATATAACAGTTAAAATTTCATAAACTCCACCTCGAATCAACAGTAAAAATTTCTTTGAAACATGTTATTCAATCAGCATCCGTTAGAAGAAAAACTTTTGAGAACGGGTTCTGAACTGAGTTATCTAGAAGCCATCGTCACATATTCTCCGGTGATAATAGTAACTCGCCATCTTTATCATTGAAGACCGGGTCGTGAACTGCTTTGTTCAAAAGCCAATTATCTTAAACATTGAAGATCAGGTTCTAATCTGGTGTAATCAGAAACCAATCATCGTTCTTTAACATTGAGGATTGAGTCCTAAGTTGCTTTATTTAGAATTCATCGTTCGTTGAGATTAAAGTATGAGTCCAAAACTGATGTGTTTAGAAGTCATTGTTCTTTCTCACCTTAGTCTTTAGGTGCCTGCGACAAAGATTTAGCTTTTGGTACCCACTAGCATTTGGGTCCTGATTTGTTAGTTGCAGTTCTATTAGAAGAGATGTAGTAAGAACCATACCAGTTATTCACATAATATTTGCTAACAAAATCACTTGTACCACAGTAAGAACAATTAATTTTCTTCTGTGCTAACCTGATCAATTGATTAACAATATAAACAAGGTCAGGTTTTCCAAAAGTTTTACCTTTAGGAACATTGTTCTTCTTTGCAATCGGTGTATGCATAAATGATTTCTGATCCTTCTTCTCATCTGCGGATCCTTTTACTCTCCAAATACACTTTTCTTTGTCTTTCTCATCTTTCCTTCTCCAAACCATCTTCCGCTGAGACTTGTTCGTTTTGATGTTAACTGAACCATCAATAGATTTGTCATAGAAAAGGTTAGAAGGACGAATCTGTTCTTTATGTTTAGAAGCATGATTATCATTTGCATCAAACAACGGATTATTAGAAACATTTGTAAAAATTGAACTTGCAACTGATTTAAATAAACATTCTGATGCAGCTGGATCATCTCTCGGTGATTGAATATTTGATTATGGCGTCTTTTGCTCAGTCAACTTCACCTTGAACATAATCTCTTCAATTTCTTTGATCTTTGATGACAAACTGTTTCTTTCCTTTGAAAGTAGATCAAACTTCTTGTGCAATTCAGACCGTCTTCTTCTCCTTCATAACAGTTGAAGACTGTTAAGTCTAAATATTGTATCCAAGATTTAATAGGAAAGTCAAAGTTGTAAAAGTCAACATTGTCAAAGTCTTTCAATAGTCAAAGCTAGTTTAGCATTTCCTTAGTTATTAAGTCTTTTTAGATTGGTGGTTTATATAGGTTGTTGGTGTTGTTAGCTTGTAACCACGTAGCTCATATTGTAACTTTCAGACTTGTGACTAATGAAGATTACTTTCTCTCTCTAGTTCTTGTTCCTAAATGTTCTAAATCTTGAGTAATTTGTTGATATATTGGGATTTATTGATTAACAATTGGTATCAGAGCTGAACCAAACTTTTCGGAATTGATTTGATCAAAGTTTGAATTGAAATCTGGTTTTTTAAATCGAAAATTTGAGTTTTTCTGAGATTTTTCACGAACTCAAGGTTTCACTGTTTCATTCAATTTTTTTTTTGTGAAAAATCGATTTTAGGGCAAGAAAATGGATTCATTGTGTTCGATTTGTGTTGGTGATTGATTCTTGTTCTGATTACATTTCATAATTCAATCAATTTCGATGTCAATTTTCGAATTTTGAGTTTTTCTTGAAATATTCGGTCGAACACTGTTCTTGGTTGAAAATATTCGAATTGGTGATTTTAATCGAAAATTGATAACAAATCTGTGTTTAGTATTGTTTGTCGATGTTACTGATAAGTTCTTAAGTTCAAATTCGCAGATTTGGATCGATTTGACACATAAATCTGTCTTTTCACAAAAATCAGTTAAATATTTTGATCAGATTCGTCGATCTAACATTTTCTTTGATGAATATTTAGATGGTTCAGATACATATTCAAGGAGAAGAAGTTACAAGAAAGAGAAACTGGTCTGGATGAAGAAATTTGTCAAAGATGACAAGAAAGATGTGCTGAATGGAAAAACATCATGTGTACATGTACACAAAGCAAAGAAGAACAAAGAGCATAAAGGTAAACATGACCTTAAATACTCAAAAGACCAATTACTCAGGTTTTCAGGTAATAAATTTTATTGTTCTTACTGTTGTACACATGATCATATCCACAAGACCAGTGATCATTTCTGGTATGGTTTTTATTCCATCACCCCCACACGAACTGCAACGAACATTTCTGGACCCAAATACCAGTGGGTACCAAAGAAGAAAACTGATTCTATGTTGCACGCAACAGAAGTCAAGGGGGAGTAAGAATGATTATGGCTCTTGAGTAAATCAGGTCAAGACCCGGACTTCAAAGTTGAAAGATTATGGCTTTTGAACACAGCAGTTCAAAACCCGGACTTCAATGTCAAGATTATGGCTTCTAAGTACATCAGCTTAGGACCCGTACTTCAAAGGTTTAAAACCCTCTACTCCCGTGATATCATAAGAGATCGTATTCCAACACTCAAATGAGGACATCAACCTTCAAGGGGGAGTACACTCTTTCTGCAATAGAGAGATATGATGGACTACATTCCAGAGGGAATTGTGGATCTCTATCCTAGACTTTTCATTGATAGATTTTCCTGATATGATGGACCGCATTCCAGAAGGAGTTGTGGATCTCTATCTTGTTTTAATTGATATATCTACTAATGCATAAATTATAGGGGGAGTACAGGTGATGGCTTCTGATCTCATTACAGATCAGGACCCTCTTTTCAATGATCAGAAAAGGATATTCTGCTAATATCCAGGGGGAGCTTTAAAGATATAAATCATTTAATCAGTATTTGAGGGGGAGCTGAAAAGGTAAATATTTTCTGATCCTAGATCTCTGATTGTTTGGAAGAAGAACAACTTTCAAGCATGAAAAACGCTTTCTTAAATGTTCAAACCACTTCTCTATTCTCAAACGATTTCATGAATTTAGAAGTGTGCTTTTAAATGTTTTTCAAATATTGAGCCTTAATGTTTAACTGACCGTGTGTTTCCAAAGATCAATGCTTGTGTATTATCTTATCCATATAGTGTCAAGTATTCACACACACTGGTTCAGTATTTCATTTGAATTTGTTATTACCATGTCTCATATCGACCATATTTTTTCGATGGTAATACCCCCGTTTGCATTCAAAATTGTTGAGCATCATTCATCTTTTACATATTTGTGCTTTCATTGATAAATTGTTTATATTTGTTCATATAAACAGATTTCCAATTCTTTGATACCCTATCCTTTTCATTTGATCTGATTTTAATCATTGTCAGATTCTCAAAACATTCCTATTCTTTCTTGATTATTCATTCATATAAAGTTTTGAGAAATCATAAATGTTTAAAAATGCTCAAATTTTATTTCTGATTTTTGTTGAGCATACATACACTGACATATGATTTCTTGTTCTTTACATATCAAGAAAATCATTGACCAACATGTACTTTTAGGAACATGGGATTCAGTGTGAGTGCTTAATAGATCTTCCATGGATTCACGATAACCAGTGTTTCCTACCCCGGAAGAAATCCTTTGAGTGATTGAGGGGAAAGGGGTCTAAAAGAATTGAGTGTGGAAGTGATCTGAGGTAAAATGGAAATGAGAGATTGGTTAGATGTGAGCTTATATGTTTAAAAGAAAGAGGGTGTGAGAACAGAGTTAAAAGAATATCAGAACTCTGCACCAAACATCTTTCTGAGCCGGGCAGCCACATTACTGATTGGTTCACATTTCTTTGGTGACCATCATTGAAATAGGCAAATAACCCATGCCATCTCTTGTATACAACCCCACCAGCTACTCATTCTTTTCTTAAAAAGAAAATGTTTCACATTTTCTGGGGAAGCAACATATAATCTATCGGATATTCTTTTGGAAGATACTGATATTGAAAAAGAAAGAAAGTTGCCCCACCTTCGACCCTTTCTCATGCACATTGAGTCCATGTATAATCATTGTTGTCTCAGTGATTTACACAATTTGAGCCTTAATGAAACACAATCATTGTGCTAAAATTCTTTCATACACAAGCACGAGCACACAGAAAATCTGTTTTTCTGTCAGAACATTCATAGATAAATCTTGTGTTTTTCAATGATTGGATGGAAGTCCTGGGGAGTCAACATCAAACTAACTCCTTAAATTGTACATTCGTTGTACACAGTAACTTTGTGTTACTGACAGACATTTATAACTGTTTCATTTGTTGAATCAGGGTTACCACGTCCATTATGTCTGAATTTGAAAAGATTCGGATATATACTGTTCATGATTCGGCTCTTCAGATCAAAGCGCGCCTATTGTAAAAGGGGAGATTGTTAGTTGTTCTCAAAGAGGAAATCAAAGTCTGAGCTGAAATTGATGAAGTTTTGATGATCTTGATGCTCACATCATCAAAAAGGGGGAGAATTATACAAAGATCAATTTCAAAGTTGAAGGCTGACGAAAGTTTGTTTGGAACAAGATCTTGAAAGTCTGATGAAGAAATTCTGAAAGTTCAAAATGCTTCCGCTGTTACAAAGATAAATGTATCTGAAAAAGATTGTTCAAAGTTAATTCAAGATGATCTGTGAAAGTCTGTTCTTCCAAAGATGGTCTAGAGATCAAAGAGATGAAGATACAAAATCAAGTTGTTTCAAAGAATTTTCAGAAGTTTCAAAGTTTGGTTCAAAGTTGTCAAAGTTTTTCAGAAGATTCAAGAAATATGTTTCCTGTTCAAGACATGTTGACTTTCAAAGCTTCAAAGATTAAAAAGACTTTTGAAGATTCTTCAAAAGGCTGAAAGTGTGAAGACTGTGAAAATTTCAAAGCTGCCTGAGATAAAAGCTGAAGAATCAAAAGCTGAAGATCAGTATCAAATTTTCATTAAATCTTGAATACAAAGGGGGATATTGTTAAGTCTAAATATTGTATCCAAGATTTAATAGGAAAGTCAAAGTTGTAAAAGTCAACATTGTCAAAGTCTTTCCAGTTCTTCGTTTCCAGAAAGACCATCTCTGCCAGGATTGTGAGAAAGGAAAGATGACTTTCTTGAAAAGTCAGAAAACTTTTGAGCATAAGCTTTTCTTTCTCTTTCAAACTCTTCTATTTCTTTCTTTGACTTCTTCTCATCTTCAGATATCTGTTCTTTCAGTTTAGTAATCTTCCTTTGAAGCTCAAAATCATCTCTTTCCAAATCCTTTCTCTTCTTTTTCAATCTTCTTTATCTCCTCTTGAGCTCTTGAGTTGTTCATCTCTTTTGTAGCTTTTTATTTAAGCATGATTATTTCAACTTCAAGACTGAACACTCTGTCTCTTAACTTGTCTCTTTCAGAGAAGATTTGTGATTAAAATCTTTCTTTAAAATTTTAGAATTTTCTTTCAATTTGTTAATCTGATCAAGAAGAGATGATTTCTAAATTTTCAGATTCTTATTTTCTGCTTCAAGATCTGTAATCTCTGGCATATAAGTGATAACACAGTCTCTCTTGGTCAAAACAATATTTCCCTTCTCCTCAGTGTAAGGCATCTTGAAGTATGTTAAAAATGAGCTAGAAATGATCGTTAGTCCAACAAAATGAATTAATAGATGCAATTTGTTTTTCAGAAAACAGATTTCCCAAAAACTCTGAAGTATAAAATTCGTATACAATGAAGATTAGAAAACAATTCGCATGAAAGTAAGAATCAGAATTCACATAACATGAAGAATTCGTACAATTTAAAATCAGAATTCACACACTATCCTCAATTCGCATACTAGAATCAATCCAAATCAATGATTATCACACAAATAGACTCGAATATCAAATTCTATGATCAAACAATGCCTTCGACTCGTTGGAACCAAAAACTTGCTAAAATCAAAATTAAGTGATCCAAAACAGTTTAACAATGAAATTCAATCACACAAACTCATTTTAGATCATAAAACGATCACTTTTCAACGAAAGATTTAACCAAAATCACTTTTGAACTCAAAAAATCGATCAAAAACTCAAGAACACAGTTTATGACTCAATTTTCTGTCAATTCGTCGGATTAAGGTGTTAGTGCATATATATATGTTGGATACAAGATCATAGAGAATGAAGATAAAAGTCAAGTCAAAGAGCTCAAGTCAAAGCCCCTTTAAGTTGAAAGTCAAAGTATTTATAATAAAAGTCAAAGTTTAAGTTCAGTGTTGTGAGTGTTTAGTGTTTAGAGTGTTTTAGCTTTATAAGTAATTTCTGTTACTAGACTCATTAGGTTAGGAGAGGCTAGAAGTTAGATGCGTGTATTGTGTTAGAGAGAGAGAGAGAAATATTCAAGAGCCTGTTGTAATCGAAATTGGTTGAAATAGAAATTGATTGAATTCGTACTAGCTTGTCATCTTGATCATTTGCACTGATTGTGGGACACACAATTAGTATCAGATCAGAGAAAGAATTCAGAATCATGGTTTAATTTCAAGATTCTTGGCCGATTTTTTAAGAAGTCGCAAAAACAACTGTGCAAATTCGATTGTCGAAGTCCAGTGATGTTTTGGATCTGATTTTGGTGCTATAGTGATCGTTTATACATCTAGAACACTTTTGATTTGTAATGTTTAGTCTAATTCACATTTCTTCTGTGTGAATTTTGGATTTTTTAGGATTTTTGTTCGAAGTTTAGAATCGCACTGTTCTAGATCGAAGTTGTAAATTTTAGTGTTTTTTGATCGAAATCTTTCAATTGTAATCTATTTGAGGTTTGTTTTTGAGCTAATCTACAAAGTTTCAGATATTTGGGTGAAGGTTTGGATCGAATTCGAGGTGAAAAACTTAGTTTTTGGTCGAGTTCATCAAGAAGTTTGCTAGATCCAAAGAACGCGCAAAGGTCATCATGAAGAACACGCACGTCAAAGAAGTTTGCTTTGGGTGAAGAACTCTCTAGAAGCCTCATGCAAGATAAGAAAATGCGCAAATCATTGCTTGTGTGTTTCAACTGTTCCATTCCTTTGTCTTGTGCAAAGTGTGTTCTGCGAGAAGTGAATTGTTTGCGAGAACTAAAAGTGAAATTTTTTTCTAAGTGTAGAACGCACAGACGCATTGCGCGAAGAAACATCTGAAGAACTCGCAAGTCGTTGTATGCACGAAGCTAAAACGCGCACGACTCGTCCTCGCAAAACTAAAACTCGCACATCCCTGTTTGCGTGAACTCTAAACTCGCATCCTTCGGTGCGCGTGAATTTCAAACACGCATAATACTGTTTGCGCGAAGTTCAAATCTCTTTGTTCTGCGAGTTTTGTACTTAGAGAATATTTTGTGTTTTCAGGGTTGACCAATTTTGACTTTAATAGTCCAGTTTGTTTTTGAATTTTTGACGATTAATTCAAAACAGTGTAAAGCTGAAGATGACTTCCAAGGATGCACTCTCTATCGGTACAGATGTCAAACCTCCGGTTCTGTTCAAAGGCGAATATGAAAAGTGGAAAGACCGATTTTTGTATTTTGTGGACAGACATGCCAATGGAGATAATATTCTGATGTCTATTATGGAAGGACAAATGATACCTTTAACCATGTAAATCCCAAATGATGAATCCTTTGACAGTGAAGATGGGAATATGGAAAGAGCACAAAAGACAAAGACATTACCGAAGGATATTTCTCAGTATACTGAAGAGCAGAAAAAAGATATAAGGGTGACACGCAAGCTATATCTCTACTCTTGCAAAGAATACTAAATGAGATCTACATCAAAATAGACAGCTACAAGGCAACAACTAAGAAGATGTGGGATCAATTGTAGAAAATGATGATGGGATCCAAAGTTGGTCATCAAATGAAAGTGTCCAACTGCATCAATAGTTATGAGGAATTCAAAGCAAAGGAGAATGAAAGTATTGAGAACACTTAGGAGAGATTTGTTCTGCTGTTGAATGAACTTCCTAAGAATAAAGTGAAGAAGAAGCAGATTTAAAACAATGTCAAGTTCTTAAGCATCCTTCAGCCAGAATGGAAGAAACATACTCGAAGGATGAAACAGATGAAGGATCTCAGGGACATTCCCTTGCATGAAGTGTATGAGACACTGAGACAGAATGAGGAGGAAGTAGAAGAGAAAAGAGGAGAGAAGAAAAAGTCCGCGAAAGCTGCTGATCCTATTGCCTTTGTAGTTGCAAAGAAAGAGATAGAGAAGAAGAAGAAGAAAAAGAAAGTTGTTATTTCAAGTCCTGTTGATTTTGATGATGTTGATCCTGACTCTGATGATGGGGAAAACTTAAAGAAAACTATGCTACTGTTGAACCGAGCATTTCAGAAAAAGTTCTACAAGAAGCCAGGATCCAATAACCAGAGGTACTCGTCAGGGTCAAGGAATTATGATCATAAAGAAAGAATTGAAGGGAGAAAGTTTGATGAGAAAAGATCAGAAAGGAAGAAGCTAGAGGAGAAAAGAAGACATTTGAAAGATTATGGAGAGAAGAAATCTAAAGAGTTGATTAAGTGCTATAACTGCGACAAAGTGGGCCATTATGCCAAGGATTGTCGGAAGCAAACTGTGAGGAACTCAGATTACTATAAGAAGAAGATGCTTCTGGCAAAGCAAAAATAAGCTGGAAAGGTATTGATGACTGAGGACGAGTATTGGCTTGATCACTCAGATGATGAGAAAAAGGATGAGGCTGGACACATGTGCCTTATGGGAAAGGAAGTGAAATACGATGAATCAGATGAGGAGACTTTCAATGAGGTACAACTTAGTTTTGAATCTGATTTTTTTAAAGAAAATGGAACCAATGATGATTGAACTTCAAGACTTACAAGCTAAACTTAAAAAGAAGAAAAGTAGAGTTGCTAAGAAGCGTCAAACAATTTTTTATCTTAACAAGAAAATTGTTGGGAACAAAAACTTGCTTGAGTCTCTAAACAAATATACTGTTGTTTTTGAAAAACAAAAAGTTTGTCTTGAATCTCAAATTTCTGAAACTGTTTCAAAATTAAGTTCGTCTGAAAGTGAGAAACAAGAGTTTGTATTAAAAGTTCATAAGTTGCAGATTGATAATAAAAACTTGCTGAAAAAGATTAATGGTTTGAAAGAGAAACTTTACACTTGAGGTCAAACAGATCAAACCATCTTTCTAAACACACCGAATGAAGATTATGATTTTAAAGAAAAGTGTGGTCTCGTTTACGATAACCCACACTATTTGAAGAAAGCAATCAGAAAATAGCCAGCTTTATACAATTTCGATTTTCTACAAGTGGCTGATAAATATCCTCATTTATACCCAAATTTGTTACTAAATCTTCTGATGAGGTTAAGGCAAAGGAAGACATGAACATAAAGAACACAACTAAAATGCAGCTACCATTCTGCTATAAAAAGTTGAATGATAGTTATCTTTCAAAATAACCAAAGTTTCTGTCAAATGATTATTTTGAAAGTTATTCTATTAAGGAGTTGGAGGCAAAACCTGTTAAAGCCAAAATTTATGTTCCTCCACTCGTTTTAGAAAGCAAAATTGTTGAGCTTCAAAATGTTTTAGATGATGAAAGAACTTTGGTTGAAATTGAGAAAATTGTGTTTTCTACAGTAACACTATTTTTAAATCTGATCAAAAGGTGTGTTCAAATTCTTCCAAGGAACCTCAAGTTTATGATGATGATTTTGATGACTTATTTGCGGATGCAAATGAGTTTTTTAATTCTGGTGGTTGTGTTAAAGAAAGTGTTGAGATGTTTGATTTCACTTCAAAACTTCCAGATCATTCTGATTTTATTATAAATTTTGAAGCTTTACCTAGTGTGTTTGAGAAAGGTGAATCATCAACTAAGGTTGATGAAACAGTTCCTGTAAGTACCTATTCTTCTAAAGGTAAAAAACAAAGGAAAAGGTGCTCACCGAAATGGACTAACATAGGTAAGCAAAAGAAAAGACAAACTCAGAAATCTCATGTTCCTAACAAAGTTAAATCTTTTGTTTCATAATTGAGCAAGAAAAAGTCTGAAGTGAGATTTGAATGGCGACCTAAGAAGAAGATTGAAGATCCTACAAAATCATGTTCTGATTCTTCTTGTAATAGAATGACTGACAGTAAAACTGATGTAGTTGGTAAGGTTGTTTTTCATAAACAAAAACTTGTAACTTCTTACAAGCAATATTCAATTAAGCAATTACTCTAATTAACCCCGTCTACTAAAAAGTCTTCTAAATATCGTCGGAATGATTTTGTGACTCGACAATATTTTGATGATTGGTTTGGTACATATCATGTATATAATGCATTTGTCTTCAAAGTTTTTCATACGATCAGAGGGTCCAAATTCAAATGGATGCCAAAATCATGTGCTAACACAGTAAGACCCATCTATAAATGGGTACCTAAACCTATTGTTTTCTGATTTCTTTTGTGCAGACCCGTCATATGTGGTATTTGGATTCCGGTTGCTCCAAGCATATGACTGGGCAGAAAGATATTTTGTCTAATTATACAGAGAAATTTTGCGGGAACGTTCATTTTGGAAATGACCAGTTTTCATCTATCTTGGGATATGGAGATGTTATCGAAGAAAATATAACGATTAAGAAGGTGATCTACGTTGAAGGCCTGGGACACAACCTGTTTAGCATTGGTCAGTTTTGTGACAAGGACTTAGAGGTGAATTTTAAGGCCAAGAGGTGTTGTGTGCGAACTGAAGACGGAAAAGAACTCTTGGTTAGGACGAGAAAGTCAAACCTCTACAAGATCAATTTGTCAAAAGTCAAGACTGATAGTGCTATGTGTCTACTCACTAAAGCCTCTAGGCAACAAAGTTAGTTATGGCATAGACGGCTATCTCACCTCAACTTTCGGTACATCAACAAACTGGTGACTGGTAACTTGGTGAAAGGACTTCCAGAGTTAAAATATGAAAAAGAACATTTGTGTTCGGCGTATGAGAAGGGTAAGATAAAGAGGGCTTCTCATAAGCCTAGGCCTGAACCGAGTACAAGTTCTTCATTGGAATTGCTGCATATGGATCTTTGTGGTCCAATGCGAACTCAAAGCATCAACGACATGAAATATGTTTTAATGATAGTGGATGATTATTCAAGATACACTTGGGTTAAATTTCTAACATAGAAAGATGAGACGCCCACCCGATGTCATCATATCATTTCTAAAGACTACTCAAGTGAATCTGCAAAAGACAGTAAAGCTTCTTAGAACTGAGAATGGCATAGAATTCAAGAACAAAATTGTTGACGATTATCTCGAATCGGTTGAGATAACACATCAATTTTCTGCTGCCAGAACATCTGAACAGAATGGAGTTGTAGAGTGGCAAAACAAAACCTAAGTGGAGGCTACTCGCATGATGCTGAGTCAGTCAGATCTACCTCTATTTCTGTGGGCTGAAGTTGTGTCAACTGCATGTTATAATCAGAATCGCTCCATTATTCATCGTCGGTTTGGTAAAACACCATACACTTTGATTAATAATCGATTACCTAGCATTAAACATTTTCATATTTTTGGATGCAGGTGTTTTGTGCTGAACGATAAGGAATACTTGAACAAGTTCAGTCTGAAAGCTAATTAAGGCATTTTCATTTGATATTCTTAGACATCTGCAACATATAGAGTTTACTTGAAGAAGTCGAAGATCGTTGTGGAGAGCGTTAACGTAACATTTGATGAATAGATGGCTTCTAATCAAAACAGTTCAGAACCCGTGATTACCGGAGTATTAGCTTCTGGGCAAATCAGTCTAGAACCTACGGTTAACGTTACTAAATTTGATAAACCGTCAACGTCGACATCTCACTTAACAGATTTAGATTTATTGTTTGAATTTTTCTATGATGAGTTTCTTGGTACTAATTTGCCTAAACCTGTTGTGATTGACAGACCTGAAGGTTCAAGCAATCATCATCCAATCACTTGAGATGTCTCAACTGAATCTGTTCCCCCGATTGATGAAGAAACTCAAATTCCCACACCTACTCAATCAATTGAAGCTGTGAATGTTAATGAAGAGGCAGAAGTAACTCAATCAGTTGGATATACTACAATGCCTACTCAACAGACATCCACTATCCAACCAACTGAAGCTTCTGCACATAATACTTCAACTGAACCCCTTACTAATCAACAACACGATGAAAGTGGATACATAGATGATTATCATGATCAATCTACATCTAATCCACTTCCTTATGAACATAAGTGGACCAAAGAGCACCCAATACATCAAATCATTGGAGATCCATCCAAGCCGGTGCAAATTAGGTATGTGACATTGAAACAGTGCATGCATGATTCCTTTCTGAGTAAGATAGAGCCAACACGAGTATCTGAAGCTCTATCTGATTCAGATTGGATAACAGCAATGCAAGAAGAGCGTAATCAATTCGAAGCACTTAAAGTCTAGAGACTCGTGCCACGTCCTGAAAGTAAAACAATCATTGGTACGAAATGGGTTTTCAAAAATAAGAAAGATGAAGATGGTATCGTCATTAGGAACAAATCAAGACTTGTTGCTAATGGATATAGGCAAGAGGAAGGCATAGATTACGATGAGACTTATGCTTCAGTTGCACGTATAGAGGCAATCAAAATGTTTTTAGCCTACGCTACACACAAGAACTTCACAGTATATCAAATGGATGTGAAAACTGCCTTTCTGTATGCCATTCTCAAGGAGGAAGTCTACGTGTCTAAGCCTGAAGGTTTTGTCAATCCAGATAAACCAGATCATGTTTACATCCTTGACAAGGCTCTTTATGTTTTGAAACAAGCCTCTCGCGCCTGGTATGACGTTCTATCCAAATTCTTAGTAAAGTCGGGTTATTCTAAAGGTAAAATCGATACTACTCTTTTCATTAAAAAGGAGAAAGCTGATATCATTCTAATTCAAATATATGTGGATGACATCATATTTGGTTTAACTAATCCAAAGTACTATAAGAATTTTTCAAACTCATGGTGTCTATATTTCAGATGAGTATGATGAAGCGAGATGAATTTATTTCTCGGATTACAAGTCAAACAATTTTCTACGGGGATTTTCATTAATCAAGCGAAGTACATTTCTAATATTATGAGACAAATTAAAATGGAAAATTGTACTCCAATTGGAACCCCGATGACACCAGGAACTAAGATCGGAGTTGATCTTTCGGGAAAAGCTGTCGATATTAGAACCTATAGAGGGATGATTGGTTCTTTGATGTACTTGACGGCTATTAGGCGATATATTATGTTTTCTACATGCTTATGTGCTAGATATCAGGCTTCACCTAAAGAATCCCATCTTTCAGCGGTAAAGAGTATACTTAGGTATCTGAAAGGCACTGCAGATCTTGGTTTGTGGTATAATAAAGATACTGGTTTTGAGCTCACAGCGTTTTCAGACTCAGATCATGCACGTTGTATGCTTGACAGGACTTCCTTCTTTTTCAATATCCAGACTTTCCAAATGAAAAACCAGATAGATTATGTGTTGCGTCCCCTTGAAATATGAAACATTTTCTTATTGAGAAGTAAATGGGTGGCTGGTGGGGTTTTTATCAAGAGTTGGCATGGGCTATTTGCCTGTTTCAATAATGTTCACATAGAATTGTGAAACACTAGTAATGTGGTTGCCCGACTCAGAAAGTAGTTGGTGCAGAGTTTAATATTCTTTTACTTTGATCTCTCACCCTCTTTCTTTTAAATCATTGAGCTCGCATCTAACCAAACTCTCTTTTACATTTTACCTCTTCACTCAACCCACACTCAGTATATGACTCCTCACACAATCGATCACTTAAGAATTAACTTCTTGGGTAGGAAACACTGGTGAACGTGAATCCATAGAAGTTTCATTTAAATCCTCCCAAAATGAATCCATGTTGTCCTAAAAGAACATGTTGCTCAAATGGTTTAACTATATCAGTTAAAGCACAAATATAGAAGTCAGATTGTGGAATGCTCAATGATATAATCATGAAGATTTAATCATTTCAAACATTGAAGATTTTTTAAACAAGATAATTGAATGAATGAAATGAATACAAGA
This sequence comes from Arctium minus, assembly GCA_954870635.1. NCBI lineage: Eukaryota > Viridiplantae > Streptophyta > Magnoliopsida > Asterales > Asteraceae > Arctium > Arctium minus. The sequence continues at coordinate 72,332,041 of OX941088.1, read as the reverse complement.
AACTTATTTGAAAATCTGACATTGTACGAAAAAGATCAAATATTGAAATGATTTATCAATTAAGGCTTAGGTCAGCAAAAATTGGATATTATCTCTATGAATAAAAAATATAGACATTCTTGAAAGAACATTTAGAAATGAAATCATGCTCAAACTTTGAATAACAATCGGGGTGTCTTACCATCGAAAAATATTGTTTCAATTTAGAGATATGGTAAGAACGAATTTTGATATTCCCAAAATCAACCAAATCATAGAGAGAGAAAGTAGAGAGAGAGTTGAAAGCGTAAGATGTAAACTATATTGAATATGTGTGAGGTTCCTTTCAAAAAACAAAGCCACAAGGGACTTAAATACCCTGGCCAATACTACACAGAATAGCACTCTAAACAAAGTATTAGACCAAGCCTATAAATACAATGATTACTATAAAATCTGACTTAACAATCTCCTCCTTAGTAATCATTGGCGTTGTGGTCTTCAATATCCATCTTCTAAATCAACTCAGACCATCTAGGCAACTTAGCAAAGCTTCTTGACTTTATAAAAAAAATTTCTTCTCAGCATCTTTCAATCTATGTTGCCTTTGCTGCCTTGACAAGACTGGACCTATTTGTAATTAGGTTGAAAGAACAATTAGTTCATCAACTTGTGCTCTAGACGACACACCTCTTTTAAATGTACTTGAATGAACTGTAGTGGTCGGAGCTGGAACAACAAAAGAATTAGTAACTCAGAGAATAGAATCTTGAGCGAATCTTGATCAGCAGATAAACGTTTGAACTCTTTGTCTCTCTATGTTCTCCTTAACTTCCCCCCCTCATGACCTTGATGATCTGGATCAACTTGGTCATGCAAATGTTGGAGACGAGACGACTTAAGATCTGCAAAATCATAATAAAAGAGAAAGAGAGAAGTTTTGCGCTACATGTTGGTGGCGCAAACTTAGTTTTGCGCTAGATGAAGGTGGCGCAAAGTTGAGTTTTGCACTACCAACTGTTGGCGCAAAACTGACTTGAAATCTGAAAATTTTCACTTTGTTAAGCTCTTTGACTCCCCCTACACAAATGCACTAAATATGACAATTCAAATTAGCATTTGTATAGAAAATCAGATACTCACCCTCGAAATTAGATATGATCTTTACAGAATAGTTTATTTATTCACTCCCCCTTGAAGAATGCACAAACCCATTTACAAAGATATGAGAACACAAGAATTGAAACATCAATGTAGAAAGAAAAATATACTGAATAAGTATTTTGAAACAACTAAACATATAAAATTTTAAACACTAAACAAATTAAATTCTACTCAGTAAAATATCACAGATTTATCAATCAATTGAAATCAAATATGTGTTTTTGGATACAGATACAAGTTTCATTGCATATCAAGTTAAGACATGTCCAGTTTCAAAAACTTTCATCAATCTATTTAGTGTGCTCGCATGCGAACTTCGATTAGCTTCAAGAAAATGCATTTCTAAAAATATAATAGAAAACTTTGCATGTACTCACACTAAGCCATCAAAAATTAAGATATTCACAAATTTATAGGTTTATCGCAACTCAAACACATCACCAAGTATCATGAGATGTGTGCTTATTGGCATCTTTTAGCATTATGCACATTGGCATCTTCACATGAGTGTGCTCTTTGGTATCTTTTAAGCTTGTGCACTTTGGAATCTTTTAATGAAAAAGTTTGGTAAGTAAAGAACATGTCGTAAACGTATCTTTCTATCTGATCAGAAAGGCTACATCGACACATCCTAAACCCATTCATACCAGTAGAACATGACATTCGATCTGATTCTATAGAAGGATTTGGGTTTGATCACTCCAAGACCAATTGACCTTAGGGGATCAGATGACAAGCATCCCACGGAACTTACTTTCCCAAACCAGAAAGGTCACAGGTACAAACCTTTAAACTTAGAGATTTCTGTATTTTATATATATAATTCATCTCAATCACCCAGTTTTACATCTAAGAGCTTAGCCCATATTTTCATTACGATCCATAATTCAGACTTTTTAGGATTTCCAAGCATTGTAAACTATAAATATTCCGAATCACATATCTTTAAAGCAAAATGCAAAAGTTTCAAACATGTTGCTAACCTTTCGACTTTTGTAAGACTTGAAAGTTGAAAATTTATCCTAGATACACATTTTATTCAAAAGAAAGAAAACTTGTAAAGCTTTTACTTTATAGAATAAAATTTGTAAAGGTTAAAATTTTTAAATTCAACATGCCGAGATTGAAAAATTTTCATTTAAGTCGAATGTAAAGAATTCGGCAAATTGATATTTAGTCGGAACAAAATTAAATTTAATAATACCTTCTTCCACATAATGTATAAAGAATTTGTGTCTCATATGAAAGATTTGGGTTGAACATGCTCAGATTCTTGAAAAACATGAGAAAATTGGAACAACGTCATTAACAGAGATATATGCAGCGGAATTCAGTAGATGCACTCACACTTTCTCATTTGTCCAGAAGCTTAATGCATTGAAGAACGAGTCCTAAACCGATATGTTTAGAAGTCGAAGTCCATTGAAGTGTCAGAAAAACAATTTCAGAAATTTCAGAAAACCAAACATTTTCAAATCAAATTTAAGAAATTTTAACAATTTGTATCAGAGCTATACCAAACAATTTCAGAAAGTATTTCACAAAAAGTTAGATCGATTTCTGGATTTTTTGCATCGAAAAGTTGAATTTCCTTGAAAAGTTCAAGAACACATATTTATCTCTGCTAAATCAAATTTTCTGTGATTTGTTGTTCATTGTTTGTGAAATTGATTCCATTGTGATCGAAAATTGCTTTTGAATATTTCTTGTTTAGATTCGATCACAAATCTATCACTAAATCGGATTCAATTTTGAATTTTGGAATTTTCTTGAAAAATGAACTCGAACACTGTTTTGAATCAGATTGTTGAGTTTTGTTGTTTTAATCGAAATCTTGTGATAGAATTAGGTTCTATATGATTAATCGGTCATTCCTGTGCAATTTCATGTTTTAATTTCCAGGAATTGAGATTCAAAGTGTTAGTGGTTTACGGCGATGATGTTTAATCAAAGTGTTAGTGGTGGAAATGAAATTCAATCGGTGGTGGTGGTGAAAATCTGCACCCAAAATCATCATTTACAAGTTAGTGGAAGAATTGAAATTACAAGTTAGTGGAAGAATTGAAATTTCAAGAATTGGAAATAATTGCGCCAGTTCATATGTTTCATACTTGAACTTGCGCCACCTGCATCAAAACTTTACGCCTACAACAATTCATTATGCGCCACTTTCTTCATTGAACTTTGCGCCACCTCCTTCATCTACTCATGCATCAAACTTCATCATTTTTATGAATTTGATTGTGGCTGACACCTTTATCACTTTCTTTGTGAATTTTTCATTTTGATAGTGGGCAACACATTCTTTGTGAATTTGTGCCAATCAATGGTGGTTTGTTAGGACTGAAAGTCCTATGTGTTGAAAGTGGAATAGTTGGGCCAAAGCCCATAAACCCCAATTAGGCCTTGTAAGCCTAATTATAAAAAGGCAATTTTAATTCATTATTAGGTTAGACATTCATATTTTAGTTTAGAGAGTTTAGAGAAGTTTAATCTCATAATTTTCCAAATCTATAGTCAAATAGGTTTACTTTTCTCTGATCAGAAATTCTTTCTGTAAACCTGTAACCTTTGATTACATATTAATCATATGACTAGAGGTTGTGTACATTACTGTTCATCTTTGATAATATTTGCTGTTGATTGCACTGTACTGGGATCTACAATTGGTATCAGAGCGAAAAGACTGAAGGTTTGATATAGAAAAGGTTTGTCTAAAACTCTTAATTATTTTCTCTGGTTTTTGGTCGACTACTTGGTAATTTGTGTTATTTTTGAAAATCGTTGTCTTTCTGGAAAACAGTAGTTGATTGATCTTTTTCCAGGAAAAGCGTTTTCTGGGTTACTGTTCATTATTATCGGTCGATTGTTTTTCTGTGTTTCTCGGTGTGTGTTACTAATCTGCTTATCGATATGCAAATCTTCATTATTGGTTCATCGATTTTCTGGGTTAGTTTACTATATATCGATTAATTGAATGTTTATCGGTTGAATTGTTTGTGAGTAAATCTGCTATTCGTTCTGTTTATTTCAGTTATCGATTGTGTTTCTAAGTTTGAGTTCATCGATTTCCAGAATTCATCGATTTTATCGGTCGAATTTCTGTTTATCGAGTTTATCGGTCTTCAATCGATCAAATTATCTGTTCTTCGTGATTATCTGTTCTCGACCGGCATATTTGACCGGTGTTTTATTGGACCGATATTTTATTGGACCGATATCCTTTGTTCGACCGGTACATTGTCTTTACCGGTTCTTTGGTTCGACCGATACATTGTCTTTACCGGTCCTTTGTTCAACCGGTATGTTGCCTTTACCGGTACTTAGATTCGACCGGTACCCTGCTTTACCGGTCAATCCTATCAACCGATACCTTATTGTCCTCGACCGGTACCTTGCTATACCGGTCCACCATATTGACCCGTACCCTATTTTACAGGTTCACCCTTTCGACCGATATCTTGTTATCCAATACTCACCGGTTGACCGATATTCTTTGTTGACCGGTACCCTGTTGACCGGTATCCTCTGTTCGACCGAACACCTGCTCGACCGGGTCCTTGCTTCGACCAGATCCTTACTCGACCGGATTTGTGGCTAAAAAAAAGAGTCAAATATTTTGTCTCACGATCATTTTGCAGTGCATTTCTTTTAGCCCCCGTACTTCAAGGTTTCTGTAGTTTGTCATTTGTGACCCTAAACATTCAAGTTTCACACTTTGTCACTTTTGGTCCTTACACTTTCAAGTTTCATCTATTGTCAAGTTTTTCAAAAGTTTGAATTAGATAAGTCGAAATGGGATATTTTTCTGAAGTTCAAGAGCTCAAATTAGAGAACACAAATCTTCAATTACCTGTTAATTTCTACTTGAAGAGATCTAAACAATATATTAAAGAAAGCAACATACTGAAAGAATAAGTTAGTGCATTAAAGGCAGTTACTGAAGATCTTCTGAAAAAGACTTCTGAGCAGAAAAATGAGAAAATACTGACTTTGGAAACTGAGAACACAGAGATGACAAGAAAAATCTTGAACATGGAAGATCAGATTGTCCAAATCCAGAAAGCATCCGTTGAAAGTTATGAGGAAAAGCTTACACGTCTGACGGATGCTAATACTGAGCTTCAAACGAAATTATTTGATTTAGAGCAAAAGCATGCTAAAGATAAATCCGAAGTTGAGAAATCATTCGCAAAGAAGTTCTCAGACTTTTCGAGAAAATGTGCTGATGAGAAGAAAGAAGTTGAGCTGAAATGCATAAAACTTTCTCAGCAAGTTTCTGATTTTCAGAAAGTAATCATTCTTGAAAGAGAAAAGTTTGCAAAAGAAAAAAAGGTCATTGAACAAAAGAATGTGGGATTCTTCAAAGAAATATCCGGCTAGAGAAACAATGTTGAGAAGGGATTTGAAGAAGAAAGAAGCTTGTTTGAGGCCGAAATCAAAAAGCTTAATGAGAAGCTATCTGAACTATCTGCAAATGCAGTAAAAGAGCAGAAAACGAAGTATGAGTTCACGAACAAGTTTGACCTGCTTGTTAAAGAAAGAGACAACTTTTCTTCGACGATTAAAGTGCTTGAAAAGTCTGTATCAAGTTCAAATCGAAAATTTGTCTCTTCACAAAGGTCAGTTAAATCTTTTGATCAGATTCGTAAAACTAACCTTTTCTATGATAGCAATATAGATGGTTCAGGTACACATCAAAGAAGAAGGAGATACAAAGAAGAGGAACTGGTATGGAGGAAGAAACCAGTTGAAGATGAGCTGAAAGAAAGAGGATCATGTGTACATGCGTTTAATGCCAAAAGGAACAATGTGCGTAAAGGGAAACCTGATAATATCTATACGGGAGATAAATTAATTAGGTTATCAGGTAAGAAAAATTATTGTTCTTATTGTCGTACACATGATCATATTCACAAAACCAGTGATCATTTCTGGTATGGTTCTTATTACGTTTCCCCCACAAGAACTGCAACTAACATTCATGGACCCAAATACCAGTGGGTACCAAAGCCAAAAACTTATTCTGTTTTGCAGGCACCAACTGTCAAGGGGGAGTAGAAGAACAATGGCTTCTAAGTAAATCAGCTTAGAACCCGTACTTCAACGTAGTTTGGCTTCTGATCATATGACAGATCAGAACCCGTTCTTCAACGTTCAGACTTGGATATGTTGCAAATATCCAGGGGGAGCTTAATAGATCTATATCGTTCTATCATGAATTGAGGGGGTGCTTAAAGGTAAAAATCTCCGGATCTAGATCTCTGATTGTTTGGAAGAAGAACAACTTTCGAACATGAAAAACGTTTTCTTAAATGTTCAAACCACTTCCCTATTCTCAAAAGATTTCATGAATTTAGAAGTGTGATTTTAAATGTTTTTCAAATTTTGAGCGTTAATGTTTAACTGACCGTGTGTTTCTAAAGATCAATACTTGTGTATTATCTTGTCTATATACTGTCAAGTATTCACACACACCGGGTCAGTACTTATTTGAAAGTGTTATTACCATGTCTCATAACGAACCAATTTTTCGATGGTAATACCCCCGTTTGAAATTCAATGTTGTTGAGCATTAATCATAATTTTTATTCTTGTGCTTTCATTGAAAAATTGTTTATATTCGTTCATATAAACATAATATCGAATTTTTTGGTACCCTAACCATTTCATCTGATCTGATAGATACATTGTCAGATTCTCAAAACAATTTTTTTTTTATTTCATTTCTTTCATTTCAATATCTTTGTTTTGAGAAATCTTCAAAGTTCAATTGCTCAAATCTCAAGAGCATACATTTTGACAATGTTATCATACATTTTGTGCTTAATTGTACAAGTTAAACTGTTGAGTAAATATTCTTTTTAGGACTTACATGGGATTCATGTGTGAGCTTAAACAGAACTTCCATGGATTCACGTAAACCAGTGTTTCCTACCCCAGAAATCCTAGAGTGATTTGATGGGTGAGGGGTGATAAATCAAAGAGTGGGGGAGATAACTCATCCGGTTGAGTTTTTCTCATTGTGCTGAGCGGAAAAATGAAAAAGAGAGTTTGGTTAGAAGTGAGCTTTAATGTTAAAAAGAAAGAGGGTGTGTGAACAGAGTTAAAAGAATATGAAAACTCTGCACCAAACACCTTCTAAGCCGGGCAGCCACATCTACTGAATGGTTCACATTCTTTGGTGACCATCATTGAAAAGGCACCTAGCCCATGCCAACTCTTGCATTAACCCCACCAGCCACTCATTTCTTTCTTAACAAAGAAATGTTTCATTTTCTTTGGGGACGCAGCATATATGCTATGTGATCTTTACTCGGAAGATTTAGATATTGAAAAAGAAGGAAAGTTGCCCCACCTTCGCACCTTTTTCATGCACATTGAGTCCGTGTAATATCTATTGCTGTCTCAACAGTTTACACAATTTGAGCCTGATCAAGCTAAGTAGCTTCAATCATTCATACACTTGCACGATCACACAAGGAATGTCAAGTAACTCGCACATTATCTTTCTTGTGTGCTGATTCGTTGTGTTGAGTTTCTACAGTTGAAAGCTGCTTCATAGTGCGTCCAGTCGAGGCTACTGTACATTGAATCTGGTTACAAAGTTGAAAATATGAAGACCAAGAGCTTTATTAAAGGGGGAGCGTGGAAAGACATGAAGTCATGAACACCAAAGTTCTTCAAAGATTCAAGAGGGAAAGAAGATCAAGGCCTGAAGTTTTTTCAAGAAGATAAATTCCTTATTCAACTTTAGGGGGAGATTGTTAGGACTGAAAGTCCTATGTATTGAAAGTGGAATAAAGTATTTATAAGGGTGCTTAATGTAATTCATTAATAGTTTATTTAATAGTTGGGCCAAAGCCCATAAAGCCCAATTAGGCCTTGTAAGCCTAATTATATAAAGGCAATTTTAATTCATTATTAGGTTAGACATTCATATTTTAGTTTAGAGAGTTTAGAGAACTTTAGTCTCATAATTTTCCAGATCTCTAGTCAATAGGTTTACTTTTCTCTGATCAGAAATTCTTTCTGTAAACCTGTAACCTTTGATTACATATTAATCATATGACTAGAGGTTGTGGCTACATTACTGTTCATCTTTGATAATATTTGTTGTTGATTGCACTGTACTGGGATCTACATGGTTTAATTGTGTGTGGCCGGCGGTGATATTAATCAAGTTGAGAAGCAAATTCTGTTTGGAGGCTTCACGATAGTGGATTTAATTTGCAAGTTTAACAATTGTGCTAATCACATCTTGCGCAAACCTTAGGTTTGCGCCATCCACATGTCACGCAAATCTCATTTGATGATTGCAATTTGATTGGTTGAATTTTTATCAATATTTATTTTTGCAGATTTTAATTGGTTTTGTTTTTATAATGAGGCGGTGGTGTTAACAAATTCATGTTTTGCGCCACAAGTTTCTCGCGCACAATTCTTTATCGCGCCAACAACAGTTCGCGCAAAACTGTTTCTTGCACCACCAACAGCTTGCACAACTTTGTTTCTTGTGCCACCAATAGTTCGCGCAAAAGCTTACTTTGCGCCAATTTTATCACTTTTGCGCAAGATTTCATTTTAATTGAAATTTACTTTTGCGCATTTCTTTTTTAAATAAATTGATCTGCGTTAGTTCAGGAAATTTGAGAGAATTCCAGTGTTTTGAAGAGTTCCAGAAATTGAATTTTTTCTGAGATTATTTTGTTTGTGATCTAAGTTTGACTTTGAGTCAAATTTTTCTGAATTGTTTGGGAACGATCATTCATATCAAGCTGATTTCTCATTCAATATTTTCTAATAGAGGAATTACTGTACTTTCAGTTAGATTGTTTGAATTTTGTATTTGAATTCATTTCAACTAACGATCATTTTGTCAAATTCTTTTTGAAACAGGATGAGTTCACCAATATTATTCAAAGGAAGATACGAGCAGTGGAAAGTTGATTTTTTCAACTTTGTAGATAAACATGAGTTGAGTTGCTATATCAGATTATCATTGACTGAAGGAGAGATGAAACCTCAAACTCCAACAGAAGATTATACTGAGGAACAGGAGAAAACAAAGAGAGCTGATAATTTAGCTCGAAATTTTTTGTTTCATAGTACTCTTCATGATATTTCTGGTCAACTAAATATCTACAAGTTGACAGGAACAAATTTATACAAGTTGACAGGAAAAGATGTATACAAGGCAACATGAAAGGAGATATGGGATTTTCTTGAATGGCTGATGACAGGGCCAAAGATTTTGTTAAAAGCAAGAGAATTGGAAGCTGAGAACTCTGAGCTCAAAGAAAAGATTTTTGATTTGGAAGCTAAAATTCAGCAAACAATCTCTGTTGAGAGCAATGAGCAGAAAGTTAAGGATTTGGAAAGTGCAAATGCTGATCTTCAAAAGAGAATATTTGATTTAGAGCAAAAGATTGTTAAAGACAAATCTGATTTTGAGAATGAAAAGAAAGGATTTTCAAAGAATTTCTCAGATTTTTCAAGGAAGAGTTTTGAAGAAAAGAAGATAGTTGAGCTTAAGTGTATAAAACTTTCTCAACAAGTTTCTGATTTTGAGAAAGTACTCATTCTAGAAAGGGAAAAGTTTGCCAAGGAAAAGAAGGCCATTGAACAAATGAATGTGGGATTTTTCAAAGAATTATCAGGCCAGAGAAACAATGCTGAGAAGGGATTTGAAGAAGAAAGAAGCATATTTGAGACTGAGATTCGAAAGCTGACTGCCAAGTTATCTGAACTATCTGAGAATGCACTGTAAGAGCAGAAAACGAAGTCTTAATTCAAAATGAAGATTGACCTGCTTGTTAAATAAAGAGACAACTTTGCTTTAAAGATTAAAGAGCTTGAAAAGACAGTCTCCAGTTCAAATCAGAAAATTGTTTCTTTCAAGAGGTCAGTTAAATCTTCTGATCAGATTCGTAGTACTAACCTTTTCTATGATAGCAATATAGATGGTTCAGGTACACATCAAAGAAGAAGGAAATACAAAGAAGAACTGGTCTGGAAGAAGAAACAAGTTGAAGATGAGAAGAAAAATGAGCCGAAAAGAAAGAATTCATGTGTGCATACACACAAAGCCAAGAAGAACAATGCGCGTAAAGGTAAACCTGATCATATCTACTCGAGAGATCAATTAATCAGGTTGTCAGGTAAGAAATACTATTGTTCTTATTGCCATACACATGATCATATTCACAAAACGAGTGATCATTTCTGGTATGGTTCTTACTCGATTACCCCCATAAGAACTGCAACTAACATTCATGGACCCAAATACTAGTGGGTACCAACGTCGAAAACTGATTATGTGTTGCAGGCAACTCAAATCAAGGGAGAGTAAGAGAACTATGGATTCTAAGTACATCAACTTAGAACCCGTACATCAACGGAGTTTGACTTCTAAACACAACAGTTTAGGACTCGTACCTCAGCAATCAAAAGACCTTACTATGGTAATACTTTGCATCCGATAAGATATGACGGTCTACAATTCACAAGGGAGTTGTATTGATCTCTATCCTGTGCTTTTTCATTGGCAAGATTGGTATGCTCAACATGAGTTGACCACAGAGCCTCTATACCCCTGCATAGAGCCTCTGTTGTACATATCTGTATGTAACTTTTTTTCTTGTCTGTAAATAATCTCTTCGACTTTCTTTATTATATTATTTTTTGCGAATCTATGTCATGTGCAAATATTATCTTTATATGATCCAAGCATCGTTGAAGGGGGAGCAGAACAAACCATCAAAGACCAATCGTGACTAGTCAAGGGGGGGCAAGACAGTTCTGCGCAACAGACTACAGAGTGAGGTTAGTCCATCTGAACCAAGGGTCAAAACTCTTTCTCGAGAACTATGCCCTCAGAACGATCCCACTTTGTACTAAATTTTCTGTCAAAACGTTGAAATGATCAAATCTTTAAAAATCTTTCCTAAAAAGGAAATTTTTGGTCTCAGAACCTCTGAGGTCAACCATAGAGCCTCTGTGATCTATCACAGAGTCTCTGCACCTCTAAACTGATGGTGCTTCACCAAATGCACTTTAAAAGGAACTCGATCATTTCATCGCACTTTTCTCCCTCTTAAAAAGCTCTTCTGATAACAACCTTGCAAATGACCTCAGAAGTCTCTTACCCACAGAGCTTCTGTCATTCCCATCACTTGAAGAAATTCAGGTCATGTGCTGCGGGTTATTTTTTGAAACTCACTGTCACGTGAAAATAGAAAATGCCAGGCGCGTGAGAATAGGGTGGCGCACGTCCTAGATCGTGCACCGCCATCATCTGACGTGGCAATATTTGATTGGTTCGTAACCTGTACCGTCGTTTTTTTAAAACGGCTTCTTATCCGTTACCACTCATCACGGATTTGAAAATTTTATCTTTTACCGCTCATTCTTTTTACCCTCTCTTTTCATATATAAACCCCTCTCATACCTCAAATTTCTGTTTACCTGCTATTTTCTCTCCTTCAAGAGTCCCTTTGCAAAGAATTCTCATTCTCCATTTCTTTCCATGGCTTCTCCCTCATCTTCCTCCAAGAACTCTAATGGATCCAAGAAATCCAACAACTCTCATCACTCGATGGTTCAAAAGGCTGATTCAGACTCCGTCGACCAAGAACATGTGCTTACCAGCAGAATGTTATCCTTCACCAGGCATGACTATCACTTGACCCAAATGAACAATAAACCAAACAACCATTTTGTCACCCTCAATCCCTCTGGTTTTCCCACTGAAGCTGCACCATTGATTCAACTCCTCAAGAATCATTTCCTGGTTAGAGCCCTAACGTTGAAATGAGATGACATCCCGGAATCTTACATCCAACAGTTTTGGCTAAGTGCCCGCCATGCCAAGATGGACAAATATGGACATTGCATCATTGGCTATGCAACCCATCCATCAACTGTAAAAATTCTGGACTTAGGGATCAATCGTAGGAAACTCTCCGATGTATTTGGACTTCCCACCAAATCAGAACTCAACCTGCGTAAATTCTCAGAGAAGCCCACAGAAGAAGAGATACTAGAGTTTCTGAGGTTCATTGGCTACGCAGTTCCAATCTCCAAAAGAACAAACTTTAGACGACAGAATCTACCCCCTCTGTGGAACGTACTTTTCTCTATTCTGAGCCGATGCCTAACATCGAAGGTTGGAAGCCCGGATCAATCAAGCCATACAATTTTGGCTATAATGCATGGGATTTACTATGATCTCCCACTGGACTACGCTGGACTAATTTTCAGGGAGATCCAAAATGCTGTGATTTCCAAACAGCAGGACCAAGATAGAGGGACAGAACCAAAGAACATTGTGTTTGGACGTTTTCTAGGACTACTTATAGGCGATGACTTGATAGGAGAAGGAAAGCTACCAGCAGAGGATAAGACAATCAAACTCTATGAGATGAAGTCTCATAAACCCACCACCATCAAAATAGGATATCCAGAAGCCAGACCTCTGTCAACAAAGATGTTGACTTATTTGGGTAGTAAAGAAGGCGTTAGGGAATACATACGAGGGAACAGGACACCAGAACCATGTTCTGTAACCCCCCCTTGCGCATGATTTAAAGTAGGAGACATTGTAGTTTACTTGAGAGACGAGGGAGTACGGACAGAAGTTGAAGCCACAGAGGCTAAAGTGAGTGAGAAAGAGAGCCCATTAGTTAGAGGGGAGGGGAGTGAGAGAAAGACGAAAAAGAAAAACAAGAAAAAGAGAGTCGTAGAGGTAGAGACTCCAAAATCCTTGGCAACTGAAGAGAAAGCCACAGAAGAAACTGCAAAGATCAGAGCCTCTGAGAAAAAGAAAAGAAAATTGAGAACGCTTGCCGAAAAAGAACAAATATTGGAAGCCCTCAAACAGAAAAGGACAGACCTGGATGAATACCTTGCTGCAAGAACCGAACCTGCTGAGGGTCAGACAAAGCCCCTGCAGAAGGCAAGAAGAGCCCTAGACCTTGAAGAGTCCCCTAAGGATAAACCTTAGAGCCCAATCCAAGTAGCCTCTGCAATTGCACGTGAGGTTTCTCTCCAATACTCTGGAGGATTAGGGGAAACCATGGAAATGGAAATAGATGATGTGACAGGACGGTCACAGAGCGAAGATGAAGAAGAAGAACCAAGTAAAAAATCGTTGGAGGTGAGGGAAACAAAAGATGCCTTTGGCACACCACCAAAACCAACTCCCAGTGCAACCCACACTTCTACCCCTGCAGTTCTAGTGCAGAAGGGTATTGAAACAGGACCGCACAGTCTGAACCCAGCCCAAGCCATCTGGGTAGAGGATATTCCTTCATCCTCTGTACCACCATCCGGGGAAACCAAAACCACCTCACCCTCTCAAAAGGGTGAGAGTGTTGCTCTACGTGTCCATTCGCCCCAGGACACATCTCTTCCACACACAGAGGTATTCGTTACCTCTGTCACACACAAGAGTGATACCCAAACCACCTCAGAGTTAGTGGTGAAAGCACACGATGATTCTGTGGCTCTAGAACACCCACAGGATCCATTCAACATAAGTCTTAAGGGAGTCTCTAAACCCTCCCCCAAAGAATGTGTTGACAGAACTTCCATAGGTTCTTCCTCTGTGGAACATCGAGGATTGGAAGGAAATCCTCCAGAGCTCAACATAAACACTGGCTCTGAAGGTGCCAAAGACTCGTTGGCTAAATCTGGAACATGTGTTGTTCCAGAGGTTACCTCTGACACCTTTGTCACAAAGGGCGAGTTTAAAGCCTTTGCTGACATGGTGCTCACAAAACTTGATGAGTTGCAAAGCTCTATCTCCAGAGAGTCCCAAGCCAACTCTCAAATCCTTGCAGAGTCCCTAAAAGCCAATACTGAAGCTATGCAAGCCCTCAATACAAACTGCGCGAAAAGGGCTGATCTTCAAGCTTGTGGACAAGCCATCATTGCACACTCCAATCAGATTCAAATTCTAGGGGATCTTTGCACAAAAAGTTCCCAAAATATGCTACGCAAGGAGTTCAGACTGGAGTGAAAGAAATGGGATGGCTCAGAGAGGAAATAAAGGACATAACTCGCAGTGTTATGGTCCCCTTTCACACACAGGCATCAACCTCTGCCCCAGACCCCTCTGCGTTTGCAACAAAAGCTGACTTGGAAGCCATGGGAAATCAGTTTCTGCAAAACCAAAAGCTCCTTCGATCCAACTTCAACGACCAAGGAAAGAAGGTGGCAGCAGACTTGAAGAAAACCATAGCCACATTTCGGTTCAAGTCTGATGTGGAAATCAACGCCCTATCATTGGCTGCAGAGGACGCCCTGCAGAAGATCAACAAACACGCTGATGAACACCTCTGCAAGAGGAAGAAGCGAAAGGCCCCTGCCGCTTGTCATGAGGAGGCCTCACGGAAGAGGGCTCACCATGATGATCAGGACCCAGATGCCACTGGCCCTGGCCATCATGAGGGGGAGAAGGCCTTAACACCAAAAGCACCTGTCATGTCTGCCACTCCTCTTCAAGCCCTACCCTTACAAAGACCATTTTCAGAGGCACACAAAACACATAATCTCATGCCCAGTGTCTCTGAGGAAGCAATACCGTCTTCTCCAATTGTCCAAGGAACAACCTCTACAGGATCTCAGAAAGGGAAGGTCAGTGTAGGCTCTGAACAGATCGCAGAAGGACTCGCAAAGTTTGTAGAACCCTCAAGTCCTGAACTGATGCCCACTGCACCCACACCAGATGTACAGTTTCAAAGCCTTGATCCAGTAAATGCAGCAGATACTTCAGAGACCTCTCCATGAAATAAAGATCAAAACATCTATAAACCTGACAAGAAAAATCCCTCAGAAAAGTCCTCAGAGCAGAAACATCAAGAGGACAGAGTCAAAGAGATAGTTCAATCGATGGACGCCATGAGAGTTCCAATCCCAAGGCCTCCACCGAAAAAACTTAAATTTCAAGAGAACATTCATACCTATCTTTACAGCGCAGAGCCCGAAGCTGTCTTCTTAGCACAAGTCTGCATCCCTTAATCAAAGAAGACATCAGAAGAAGCTTCGAGCAAACTGCACTAGAAAGGGATGATGTGTTTTCCACAAAAGATATCAAAACCGTGATGAGGATCTCTCTGCACTCCTTCGCCAACAAGTCAATCATGTATGCGAAATACTTAGTTGAGAGAAAATATGGGAAGCAATACACGTTCACAGATGCAGACTTGAAGAACCTCTGTGCCTACGATCTTCCTCAACTACATGCCTTCACAGAGCAAAGACTTGAAAAGTGTAAGGAGTACATGATAGCGAATGGCAGGATCAAGGAGGTGAAGCGCGAACATGTAAAATATCAC
Organism: Arctium minus; assembly: GCA_954870635.1. Classification (NCBI taxonomy): domain Eukaryota; kingdom Viridiplantae; phylum Streptophyta; class Magnoliopsida; order Asterales; family Asteraceae; genus Arctium; species Arctium minus. Next base: position 72,316,559 of record OX941088.1, on the reverse strand, counting down.
AGCAAAATGGACTTCGAGGTAGCTCTACAACTCGGAGTCGAGAAGATGTCGATCACCAAACCTCATGACCAATTCCCCGGAATCGAGAACGTTTCTTCCAACTCATTAATCACAGAGCCTGAGTTCGGATTCATCTACAGAGACGATGATAGGCTTAAGAAGATGTATCGGCCAAATCAAAGTCACAAGTATTCAAACAATACTCTGCAGAAGATAAAGAATACGATTCTGAGGAAGAAAGACTCTGAGTTTGTGCAAGCGGGACCTGCAGAGACAATGATCGGACAGATTGATGCACAATTGAAGTACAGGGAACTCATTCTATCGATGAGAAAAACTCTAGCTGAAAGATTTACCAACCCGATAAATGATTTTCCTCAATGTCTTCTGTAATCTTTTGTTGCTCATACATGTATTTCGATGCTTAATGTAATTGCCTTTTGGCATTTTTCTTTTACGAATGAATATCACTTTTCAGAGGTTGAGTTCCTTTCACCTCTTTTTATTTCTCAATACTTAGGGGGAGATTGTTAGCTCCACTCACATTATATAGAAGTATTGAAAAATAGGCTAAGTATGGGAATCGGAGAAGTACACCACAGAAGGTGCAAAGCTCAGAGGTTGCTCCGCAGAAGATCTACCCGAAGTCAAACCTGAAGATATTCAGATCACAGAGCCTCTGTGATCACTCACAGAGCCTCTGTGAAGGCTAACCTCTGGAGATCAATGTTGAATCTTTTCTAAGAGTTCAAGACAAGACCACGTGCCAAGCACGTGAGACCTGCTGTACGAAGATCCGCATGATCAAGTAATGGGTGTCCCACGATGTTTACTTTACAGGTGGCATTCCATTTATGGAATATCAGTTTTTGTCTTGTACCAAGGGGTGTATCCTTCTGCTATATTAAGGAGCACCACCTTAGAGCTCAATGTACGAGAGCACACACACAAAATAGTAGTCTGTATAATCCTTGAGCATTTTTGCACACACCAGTGCGTGTTCTTGGTGTTCTTGAGTAATCAATGAAACAGTTATTTGAGTAACTTTCTTGTAATACTTTACTTCCTGCTCATTAATTACTTGTGTGTTTACTACCTTGCATGTTCAATCTTTTCTACACGTATTAAATGCTTCCGCACTCTATTTATTTAATCTGTGTGTAGTAAAAGGTTAAATCAAGTTAAAGAACATCACAACTGGGATCAACAGTTTCAGTTGGGTGTAACACACTGTCAACTCAACAGCCACAATCTGTTGTTCCAACTGATGCTTCTGCACCTGAAACTTCAACTGTAAACCCCCCTCCTGTTAATCAAACTGAAGATTCTGATAGTGGATTTCAAGATGATGATCATGTTCAATCAATATCTACTCCACTCTCTCATGAGCATCGCTGGACCAAAGAACATCCATTACATCAAGTAATTGGAGATCTCAACAAGCCTGTACAAACGAGGTCAGCGACTCTTAATCAATATATTCATGACTCATTCCTCAGTAAGATTGAGCCAACGCAAGTATCTGAGGCTCTTGCTGATTCGGACTGGGTATCTGCTATGCAAGAAGAGATCAATCAGTTTGAAGCCCTAAAGGTTTGGAGATTAGTTCCAAAACCAGAAGGTAAAACCGTGATAGGCGCTAAATGGGTATTCAAGAATAAAAAGGATGAAGATGGTATCGTCATAAGGAACAAAGCTAGACTTGTTGCCAAAGGTTACCGGCAAGAGGAAGGCATAGACTACGATGAGACGTATGCTCCAGTAGCACGTATAGAAGCAATCCGCATGTTTCTAGCATACGCAGCTCATAAGAATTTCACAGTCTTTCAGATGGATGTGAAAACAGCCTTTCTGAATGGCATTCTTAAAGAGGAAGTGTACGTGTCTCAACCAGAAGGGTTCGTCAATCCAGATAAGCCAGATCATGTCTACATCTTGGATAAAGCCCTTTATGGTTTAAAACAATCCCCTCGAGCATGGTATGACGTTTTATCTAAATTCTTGGTCAAGTCCGGTTTTTCTAAAGGTAAGGTTGATACCACTTTATTCATCAAAAAGGATAAAGATGATATTATTCTTATTCAGATTTATGTTGATGATATAATATTTGGTTCTACAAATCCAAAATTTTGCAAAAACTTTTCTAACCTCATGGTGTCACGTTTTCAAATGAGTATGATGGGAGAGATGAATTTCTTTCTCGGATTACAAGTTAAACAATTTTCTACGGGGATTTTCATTAACCAATCTAAGTACATTTTGGATATTCTTCGGAAGTACAAAATGGAAAATTGTAAACCAATTGGAACCCCGATGGCACCAGGTACTAAAATTAGTACTGATCCTTCGGGTAAAAGTGTTGATGTTAGAACTTATAGAGGTATGATAGGATCGTTAATGTATCTTACATCTAGTAGACCAGATATTATGTTTTCAACATTCTTATGTTCTAGATATCAGGCTGCTCCCAAAGAATCCCATTTGGCTGTTGTCAAAAGGATTTTTAGATATCTGAAGGGGACTGCAGATCTTGGTCTGTGGTATCCTAAGGATACAGGGTTTCAACTGACTGCCTATTCAGATGCAGATCATGCAGGTTGCATGTTGGATAGAAAGAGTACTTCTGGTCACGTTCAATTTCTTGGAGACAATCTCGTTAGCTGGGCATCAAAGAAACAATTATGTGTTTCCACATCGACTGCTGAAGCAGAGTACGTAGCTGCTGCCAGTTGCTGCTCTCAAGTCTTGTGGATGCGAACACAGCTGTGAGACTATGGATTCAAGTTTGATAAAATTCCAATCTATTGTGACTCAAAGAGTGCAATCGCGATATCTGCTAATCCTGTCCAACATACGAAAACCAAACATATTGATGTCAAGTATCATTTTATTAAATATAATGTAGAAAAAGGAACAATTGAACTTTATTTTGTAAAAACAGATTATCAACTTGCAGATTTATTTACCAAACCCTTAGATGAAAAGAGATTTAATTTTCTTGTCTCTAAGCTTGGTATGTTAAATCTTAAGACGTAATCGGTTGTTACCTAATAAAGTTACGTATTGTTATATTTCATCATTTTTCTTTATCATTACGTTTGAAGGATATCTGCACTTTAAATGTTTGCTCATGATCTCAGGGGGAGTAAGAGAAGATTTTAGATGATCTACATTCATTTGAGGGGGAGCATAACTAATTTCTGCATTTTACTTAAATGACAAAATTTTTGTGATGCATGATTTTAGGGGGAGCATATAATATCAAAAGGAGTAAGACTATGATTTCTGATTATTTCTGATCAGAACTCGTACTTTAATTGTTTTACTGCTTTACGTCTTTTATTTTTTTTATTTTCGAATAAATTTTGTGAATAAATTTTGACTAGACTTTGAGACTTATGCAGGATGAGAGAGGATGACCCGATCATACCATTTTTGACTTCAGCTTTCTTTATGAGTATTAAGATTGAGCGAAAAGGTAAATTTCTTATCTTAATCTCAAATGTATCTGAAAGAAGGACAACTTTCAGATATAGAAAACATGTTCTTAAATGTTCAAACCACTTCCCAATTTTTTAACATATTTTATAATTTGGAAGTGTGATTTTAAATGTTTTTCATTTTATTTTTTGTGCTTCATTGATAAACAAACCGTGTGTTTCCAAAGATAAATACTTGTGTATTGTCTTTTCTATATACTTTCAAGTATTCATACACACCGGTTTAATTTTTGATCACATTGTTCTTACCATGTCTCTAAATTGAAACAATTTTTCGATGGTAAGACACCCCGCTTGTATTTCAAAGAATTTTGAGCGTTATTTTATTTCTAAACGTTCATTTCAAGAATGTCTATATCTTGGTTTGTATAGACAATATCCGTTATTTTTTTGACCATAAGCTTTAATTGCTATATCATTTCATTTCTGATCATTTTTCATACAATGTCAGATTTTCAAACAAGTCTTTTGTATTCATATTCATTCATTCAATATACTTGTTTGAAAATACTTCAATGTTTTAAAATGCTCATATCTTTATGATTATATTCTGAGCATACATTCATTTGACATTTGTATTTGAGCTTTAACTGATAAAGCTAAACCATTTGAGCAACATTATGCTTTCATAGGATTATATGGGTTCTTTGTGCTAGGAATTAACTGAACTTCTATGGATTCACGTTAACCAGTGTTTCCTACCCAAGAAGTTAATCTATAGAGATTGAGTGTGAGGAGTCTAAAAGAAATGAGTGTGGGTGTGATGAGGTAAAATGGAAAAGAGAGTTTGGTTAGTAATGAGCTTAATGATTAAAAGAAAGAGGGTGTGAGATCAGAGTAAAAGAATATCAAACTCTGCACCAACTACTTTCTGAGCCGGGCAGCCACATTACTAGCGTTTCACAATTCTTTGGTGAACGTTATTGAAACAGGCAACTAGCCCATGCCAATTCTTGACTTTCACCCCACCAACCACTCATTTTCTTCTTAAAAAGAAAATGTTTCATATTTTCTGGGGACGCAACACATAATCTATCTGATTTTCATTTGGAAAATCTGGATATTTAAAAAGAAGGAAGTCTGCCCCCCTTCGCACTTTAGTCATGCACTTAGAGTCTGTGTTTATCTACTGTTGTCTCAGTGGTTTACACAATGTTGAGCCTTAAAAAGCAATGTTTCGTGCTTAATTCTTTCTACACTTGCACGAACACACAAAGAATTTGTTTCTTTGTCATAACATTCACATAAATTGCCTTTGTGGTATTTCGATGATTGGATGGAAGCCCTGGGGGAGTGAACATCAAAAATCTCCTTTATATTGTGTATTCGTTACACAGAGTGACTTCGTGTTACTGACAGGCATTTTAACTGATTCATTTGTTGATTCAGGAGTTACATATTCTTATTTTTGTCTAGATTTCAAAAGATCTGGATGATTACTTGGTTATGGATCACAAATTCAGAGGCTCAGATTGACAGATCAGAATGGTCAAAGACATTTCTTGGGAGAAAAGTTTTGATGATATAGATGCTCAAATCATCAAAAAGGGGGAGATGATATCAAGAAATGTTAAAGTTTTAAAGTTTGGAAGAGATGATATCAAGAAGTGATAAAGTTTTGAGAGATGATTTTCAGAAATATCCAAGTCAGAAAAGTTCAAAGTAAAGATTTGAAGATTTGAAGAAATTTTATTTGAAGATTATTTGCTAAAGCAATTCGAGTTGATTCTGAAGATAATTTCTTTCCAAAGTCTGAAAGTTTGTTGTGAAAGTTTTGGGGAGATTGTTCATTTTTTGAAGATATTTTTGGAAAGAATACAATCCAAGAAAAAAAGGATATTGTACTGACAGAGCTTAAAGTGAAGACTGAATTGCTAGATCTTTCAAAAGTGATCTTGAATCCAAAGGGGGAGATTGTTAGAGCATAAATCTGTTGGATACAAGATCAAGAAGACTGAAGGTCAAAGTACAAGAAGTCAAAGCTGAGAAAGTCAAATCTCATTAAAGTCAAAGTCTTTTGTAATAAAAGTCAAAATCTTTGTATTGTATTTTAGTTTGCTTGTTTTAGTTGTAGGTATAAATAGTTTCCTTTTCTTTGGTAATTTGTAGAGAACTTAATTGAATCATTATTCAGTTGTATTTTAGAGAGAGAAATCTGTTGAGAGAGAGAGAGTTCTAGAGAGAGAAAGTTGTATTCTTGAATTTGAAGTGAAATTAAACAGATAATTTGATTGAAATCTTGTTTGTGTTTGATTAATTGTGTTTAGGAACTAGAATCTGGGAATAACAGGGCAAAATCATCAAAAGTTGTTCCAGAACAGACCTAGAAGAAATGTTTAAGGTTGGAATGAGCTTGTATGAAGAGGAATTGACAAAAGCAGGAATGAGCTTAATAAGACTAGCCATGGAGTACTTGTGCATGATGTTTGATCCTAGCAAAGTTCAACATGTGGTCAGAGATCTGCATCTGGAGAATAAATTCCAAAGAATAGAAAATTGGATATTGTTTGAAAGGTGTGGAGTCTATGTCATCACTGTAGACAGAGCTTATCATGAGTACTATGATCATAGCAAAGCCAAGTTGCAAGGTATGCTGAATGCAAAGCTTATATGTTCAAAGGATTCAGAAATGGCCAGGATAGTAGTCAGAAGAATTATCAATCAAAGTCTGGGACTGGATCCAAATCTGGGCAACTGAGAAGAAGTGTTGAAAGCATCATGAAGACTTTATTATGAAGAACTTAACTTCTCATTCTGAAAAGTTAAGTTAGGGGGAGATTGTTGGGTCAGAATATGTCAAGGATGGATACTACTGCTAGTTGAGAGGTATTACTACTGCTTGTAATTTTAATACTGCTAGTAGAATTAATACTGCTTGAAAAGTTAGTGCTGCTACTTGAATAGTTAGTACTGCTTGGAGAGTTAGTACTTCTAGTAGTTAGTACTATTGAAAATTACTACTGCAAGCATGGTTAGTACTGCTCAAAGATTAATACTGCTGAGGATGTTTATGCTGCTCAATGATTAATACTGCTAAAAGAAGGTTAGTGCTGCTTCTAAAGATAAAGAAGACTTGAAGATAAAGATGAGTTGGAGATAAGATGAAGATAGTTATGGTATTGATATTGAAGATCAATGTTATTTTGATAATTATATTGTAATCAACTATGTATATATAGTATAGAAGTCTTTGTTAGAATTAACAATTATTCATACGTTTTGTTTAGAGAGAATTAACCTCAAGAATAGTTTAGATCCTTTCTATAGAGAAGCATAGAACGTTTGTTGAGCCTGTTCAACAGATTGAGGTTTTGTGTGTAATCATCAAGTTCAATTAATATAACTTGTGATTTGAGTCCTATATACTGTTTCATTGATTTTCTGTTAAAGTGTTTTTCCGCAACTTCTTTAACATTGTTTCTGAGTTTGTGTTAAATTCTTGTTTGAGTTTCGATCCTGACAAGGAAGTTTGGTAGTAAAGTCAAACTGAGCAACACATTCATCAAAAACACCATCAGAGTTTAAGAAATTAAGGTCATTATCAAGAGAACCAGATCTATCATCAGATTTTAAAGCCTTGGATTGTTTAGAAAACTTAGTATTCTTGAACACAGTAGAAAAAACAGTTTGTTCTAAGTTCATCAAAACTCTTTCGTCTGTAAGCGTATTCTCGAGTTCAGAAATTTTACTTTCCAAAACTAGAGGAGGAACGTAAAGCTTACCTTCGATTGGCTTAGCCTCCGTTTCTTTTACAGAGTAAATATCAAAATAGTCATTTGAAAGAAAATTTGATTTGTCAGAACTATAACTATTATTCAACCTCTCATAACGAAACGGAAATTGAACTTTAGTTGTGTTCTTTCTTTTAGCATATTCCTTGGCTTTATCCTCTTCAGACAATTTTATTCAGAAAACTTGAAGTTCAGGGTAATCAGGTGCCAGTGTCATAAATCCAAAATCATACAAGGCAGGTACTTCAGATATACCCTTTTAAAGACGTTGTGGGTTCTCGTAACCGAGTCCCCACTTCTCTTTATCCTCTTTGGGTTTTAAAATATGAATGGTTTGTTCAAACTGACCCATAGTATATAATTTCTCTTTCAAAGCATTCACCTTTTCAATTAAAGATTTCTTTTCTTTTGAAGTTGAAGAGTACATTTTAGAAAGCTCTTTAGACTTAAACTCACATTCTTTATACTCTTTATGAATTATAGTCTTCTCTTTAGCGCTGGTGTCTATATTTTTGTGCAAAGTTTGAATTAATACATTTTTCTCAGCAATATCATTACTAAGTTTATGTATAGATTGATTTTTCTCATTAATGACACCTTTCTCACGCTTTAGTTTAGACTCTAATTCTTGGAGTTTAGACATCATGGCATGCATTTGGTTCAGTAAATCAGATTCAGTTAAGTCACATACCACTTCATTATCTCCATCATCAGAATCAGCTTCAGCTTCTGACTGCTGATTACCCATCAAGCATAGGTGTGTTGTCTCGTCCTTCTCTCCTTCTTCAGATTCTTGGTCCGAATGGTCGAGCCAGTATTCATCCTCGGCCATTAATGCTTGTCTAGCCTCTTTTTGCTTGGCTAGAAGCATCTTGTTCTTGTAATATTCAGAGTTTCGGACTTTTGGTTTTCGGCAGTCCTTGGCAAAGTGACCGAGTTTGCCACAATTGTAGCACTTGATCGGTTCTTCCTTCTTGGGCTCTTCATCTCTATCCTTCTTCTTCGGTTCTTCTGGTCTCTTTTCTTCAAATTTCTCCTTGTGTTTGTAGTTGTTTGGACCAGACGAGTACCTCTGACTGTTGTAGTTAGGCTTTTTATAATACTTCTTTTGGATAGCCTTGGTTAACATTAGCATGGCTTCCTTCAGTTGATCACAATCGTCAGAGTCAGACTTTGCCTCACTATCAGCCTCTTCTGATTCAGATGCTATCATCTTCTTCTTCTTTGACTTCTTCTTGACTACAAGTGCAACTGGATCAGCAATTGCTCTGTCAGCTTTCTTCATCTCATCCTTGATCTCATCCACCTCTTCCTCATTCTGTCTGAGGATTTCATAGACTTCATGAAGGGGAATGTCGTTCAGATCTTTCAACTGCCTCATCTGGTGAATCTCTTCCACTCTAGCTGAAGGTTGCTTACAAATTTCACATTCAGCTCAACTTGAGATTTGCTTATCTTGTTCTTGCTTAGCTCGTTCAGCAATGTAACAAATCTGTCATAAGTGGCTTCAAGTGATTCTCCAACTTTGGCTTTGAATTCTTCATAATTGTTCAAGTAGTTGGAGACTTTGAGTTGGTTGCCGACTTCAGATCCGATCATCATCTTCTCCAAATGATCCCACATTTGCTTTCCAGTAGCGTTGTAGCTATCGATCTTGACATAAATTTCATTAGGTATGCCTTGGAGAATAAATGATCTTGCCAGCTTGTCACCCGTGTGTCTCTTCTTCTGTTCATCCGAGTATTCACCAAGCGGTAATGGATACTCTATCTCTTCTTCTTCTCCATTTTCTCCAGCTACGGTGAGAAGCTTGGTTAGAGGTGTCATGATCCCTTCTTTTAGATATTTCCTGATGTAATCTCCCAGATCATTTCGATCGATGAATTGCAAGAATCTGTCCTTCCATTGCTCGTACTCCCCCTTGAAGAGTACTGGTGGCTTCACATCTGTTCCGATAGCAAGAGCTTCCCGTGATGACATTCTTACTGATATTGATTATTCAAAGAACTGATAAGAGACTTGAAAAGAGATCGTTAGCCCAGCTAAAAATCAAACAATACTGAAAATCTTAGAATGAAATTCAGAAAAATTTGATCACGAACAGAATTGTGTCCCTGTGATTCACGATTCAATCAAGCAATACAAATAAACAATAAGATTAAGCAAACCTGATACCATTAATCAAACGATTCAAAGGGTTACAAGATTGGAGACTGATCAAGCTCTTTTCCTTCTCTCTGTCTCACGCCTGCGTTCTCTCTCTCAATCTCTCTGTACGGCGCTTACACACACATTTATCACTTAAAACTAATTAACTCTTAAACAAATAATTTATACATAGGCCTTATTAGCCTAATGGGCTTGGCATAGGCCCAACAGCTAAATAACTATTAGCTAAATTAAAAGATAAAAACTAATAATGTAAATACGAAAAACAAACTTTGACTATTTATTACAAAGGACCCTAGACTATTTGTTGAGAGTCGATTTTATCAGCTTTGACTTCAGACTTCCATCTTCAGATAATGATGATCTTGAATCCAATAAAACTGTGCTTTAACACTTTTGCAACAAGTCGTGCTTTATTTCTAATTACGATACCGTCTTTATCCTTCTTGTTTTTGAATACCCATTTTGTATCGATAATATATTTACCTTCAGGTCTTGGTACAAGTCTCCAGACTTTCAAAGCTTCAAACTGGTTCAGCTCCTCTTGCATCACAGTAACCCAATCCGAATCACCTAGAGCTTTGGATACTCGAGTAGGTTCTATCTTGCTCAGAAAGGAATCATGCATACACATGTTTAATGTTGCAGACCTAGTTTGCACTGGAAAAGTTGGATCTCCAATTATCTGGTTTATCGGGTGCTCTTTGGTCCACTTGTGTTCGTAAGGGAGCGGATTCGATGTAGATTGATCATAGTTCTCATCTAAGTATCCACTGTCAGCTTCTTCTTGTTCAGCTACTGTTGGGGGTGCAGTTGAAGTTTCGTGTACAGAAGTTTCAGTTGGGACAACTTGTCCAGTCTCTTGATTATTCATCATAGTACAACCAACTGAAGTAGTAACTTTTGTTTCAAGATGATCAGGTACAACTTCAACCGTAGGAGTGTGTGTTTGAATTTGAGTTTCTTTCTGAACCGGGGGAACGAGTTCAGTTAACACTTCTGAAGTAATTGGATGTTGACAGCATGATTCTTCAGATCTGTCAATCACAACAAATTTAGGAAGTTTAGATCCTAGCAACTCATCATAAAAGAATTTAAACAATAAATCTAATTCAGATAAATGAGATGTAGATGTAGAAGCTTTATCCGAATTAATCTCATTAGATACAGGTTCTGTACTGATTTGTCCAGAAGCTAAAACTCTTGTAAGTACGGGTTATGAACTGTTTTGTTCAGAAGCTACCTCCTCATCAAATGTGACATTGACGCTTTCTATAACAGTCTTTAAGCTCTTCATATATATAGCCTATATGCAGCAGATGTCTGTGAATATCCAATGAAGATTCCATCTTCAGCCTTCGGTCCGAACTTGTTCAAGTTCTCTCTATCATTCAATACGAAGCACCTACATCCAAAAACATGAAAGTGTTTAATGCTAGGTGTACGATTATTAATCAATGCATAAGGAGTTTTACCAAACCGACTATGAATAATGGAGCGATTCTACGTATAACATGCAGTAGATACAACTTCTGCCCACAGAAACAGAGGTAGACCAGACTGCCTGAGCATAGTGCGAACGGCCTCGACTAGCGTTCGATTTCGACTTTCTACTACTCCATTCTGTTCTAGAGTTCTAGCAGCAGAGAATTGATGCGTTATCCCGACATATTCGAGATAATCTCCAACTGTCTTGTTTTTAAACTCTGTGCCGTTATCCGTCCTTAGAATCTTTACTGACCTCTGCAAGTTCACCAGGGTAGTCTTCAAAAAGTTGATGAGTACTTCGGGCGTCTCATCTTTTGTCCTTAGAAACTTTACCCATGTGTAACGCGAATAATCGTCCACTATTACTAAAACTTACTTCTTTCCTCCTATGCTTTGAGTGCACATAGGACCACAAAGATCCATATGCAAAAGTTCAAGTGGAGAACTAGTACTCGGTTCGGGTTTTGGCTTGTGAACTGCTCTCTTCATTTTACCCTTTTCACATGCTGCACACAGATGTTCTTTTTCATATCTCAGCTTAGGAAGACCTTTCACCAATCTGCCTTTGACCATTTTGTTTATGTATCGAAAATTCAGGTGCGACAGCCTTCGGTGCCAAAGCCAACTTTGCTGCATCGAGGCTTTTGTTAGTAAACATACCTGATTGTCAGTCTGGACATTTGAAAGATTTATCGTGTAGAGGTTGGACTTTCTAGAGCCGACCAAGAGTTCTTTACCATCTTCAGTACGCACCGAGCAACTCTTAGCCTTGAAATTTACCTCTAATCCTTTGTCGCAGAACTGGCCAATACTGAATAGGTTATGCCCTAATCCTTCTACGTAACTCACCTTCGTAATCATGACATTATCTTGTATAACGTCACCGTATTCGAGAATCGGTGAAAACTGGTCATTGCCAAAACGTACATTCCCGCAGAATTTCTCTGTATAATTAGACAATAAATACTTTTTCCCGGTCATATGCTTGGAACACCCGCTATCCAAGTACCACATATGATGGGTCTGCATAAGAGAAATCAGGGAATAACAACTTTAGGTACCCATTTAAAAGTGGGTCCTAACGGTTTAGCACAAGATTTTGGTATCCATTTATATATGGATCCTCTAAAATTTTGAAAAACTTTTGAATTAAAAGAATTATAAGAACAAACATGATAATCTCCAAACCAATCATTAGAATATCCGTGAGAGACAAAATCTGTTAGTGTATTATTGTATCCAAGATTTAATAAGAAAAGTCAAGTCTAGAGAAGTCAACAAAGTCTAATGTAATAGTTAGTATTATTCATGCGTTGTAAGAGTTTAGGCTTATGAGAGAAGTGTGCTAGCATAGTGTCATGAGAGTTCCTATTACTTGAGAGAAGTATTGCTTGAGAGAAGTGATACTTGAGAGTTTAAGTAGTAAGCCCTTGAGAGAATCTTGGAACTCTTGATCAATTGTACGCTTAATCTTGTGACTGAATGAGACATATGACTTTCTCTCTCAACATACTCTCTCTATAATCTTGAACATAATTGTTCTTTGATTGATAGTTGTTTGGGTAGGAATTCCAACAGTCCATCGTCGCACGACCAAAGAGATAATCGACGTCCTTCCTTTGAGCAATCACGAAAAAACTACCTAAACCCGTCCGATAAATTCCGTCGTACGACCTGATTTCAGTTACTAACCTACAACATACATTATATTATATTTAATGCAGGATTCAAAAGACATTTATGATTAAAGATTATAACGGAAGCCATCATCAATCACAACGGACGTAACGGACGCTATCATCAATATCAAGCGTTCATTTCATTAATGATCAAGATACGCATTCAAGACGTATCAACGGAAAAATTGAGTATTAATATGAAGATGGAACATCACATTCTGGACATTTGATGCTCAGGACTTAGAAGCTCACAAATTACGCTCTCAAGCTTGCTCAGTCTCTTTCAAAGTTCACAAAATTTACTGTCATTTGTCGCACGACACACGATTAAAGTTTAATTATACACGACGCACGGCAAACTTTACTTTACTATATTGTTTTACATTGTATTACATACACTTATAACATTTGTTAACAAGGACGAAGTCCCTGATTGACGTCTATAGTGCACGACGACTCACACTCGTCCACGGTTTTTACCCATTTTAAGGGTTTTCCGCGTCACCAATTCTCTCGTCTCCTTTACTTTATTTTTATTGTCGTACGATTACTGGAGTTACTTTCTTTGGTTGGATCAAGCTTCACATTTACCTTAAATTTTCCTTGGGAGATTTTTGGCATAAACAGTTTGGCGCCCACCGTGGGACTCCATCCAAAGAAAATCTTCGATAATCTTACGACGTACTAACGTTTTCCTTCTAGTGTTTACCTTTTTCATTCGTTTAGGACAATGGCATTCCAAGGAACCCAAGATCATGTTGTGGCCCAGATGAACATGGAGCTGACTACTGCCCGTGCTCGTATTGACGCCCTAACAGCTCAGGCTCGACAAGCAGCTGAAACCATCGAGCATATAAGAAAACAGAATGGAAACAATATGACAGGGACTACGAATGCTTATGCCGGTACTTGGAACGTGCCACCTCCATTGCCCAATTATCCTCGTCCACCACTAGTTAATCCTGCGACCTTCATAATCCCAACCATGCCTATGGCCTTTATGCCATTCAATGGGCATGCCTCTGATTCATCGCAACAGACTAGGTTCAACGGATCAGGTTATGTTCCATTAGGTGTCCCAAATGGTGTCCCGATAGATCCCATTGCACAACTATTGAAGCTTCTGGAAGAGCAGAATGAGCGTGTCTTGTCGATGCTAGACAAATTGCCGGGGGCAGCAGTTCCAGTAGATGTCGAGCCACGCACAAGATTTCAGGCATTGTCGTTCGTTGATGAGATCGCGTTGGTGGACGTCCCAAAGAAGTATAGCATCCCGACCTTCACCCCAAAATATTCAGGCATCACTGATCCGACAGAACACGTCGCCCAATACAAACAACTTATCTGGACTGTCTCGATACCATATCAGTTTCAAGAAGTCTGCATGTGCAAAAGTTTTGGGGCGACCTTGACTGGAGCAGCGTTACAATGATTGATCAATCTCAAACCCAAAACCATCGGGTCTTTTGCAGAATTGGTGAACCAATTTTCTCAACAATTCGCCAGCAGCCGAAAAATGGAAAAAGAGACGAGCGACCTTTACTATGTCGTACAGAAAAATGGAGAGTCCATCCGGGACTATTTTAACCGATTCAACGCAGAATTGATCGGTATCCGAAATTGCGACGTAAAAACAGCTATTGAAGCATACAAACGGGGTTTGGACGATAGTTCAGGGTTATATCTCGACCTTACGAAATATCCTCCAGAAACCTTTGAAGACGTACGAGAAAGGACACTCACTCATATGAGGGTCGAGGATGACATCGCTTTCAGAAATAAACACTCGAGCGACAAGAAGGGCCTAGGTGTTAAAAAGTCAGACTTCAAACCAAAGCCGACCGGTCGATCAGAGCCTACCAGACAAATTTCAAATGTCAGATTTGGGAAGAAAGGGTCGACTACTTTCAAATCTGTCCAGTATCCTAAGATATCATCTTATGGCTTCCCTGGATCAGCCAAGGACGTCGTCACATCCCTGAAACAGCTCCAACAAAATATTCGATGCCCAAAGAAAAGCGACAAAGACAATGATAAGAAAGACAAAACAAAATGGTGCGATTTCCATAATGACTTCGGTCATGTAACGGATGATTGCATCTCCCTGAAGAAAGAACTGTCCTGGATTAACTCGAAAGGTTATTTACAAAAGTTAACAGGAAAGAAGGATGTGCGTCCCACATCCCCAGAGCATGCCAAGGTGATTAATTGTATTACCGGAGGTTCTGATATATGTGGGACCACATATTCAGCTGCTAAATGTCAGGATCGAATTCTTAACAAGAATTAATACTCAGAAACTAATATCAAAGAAGTTGCGGAAAAACACTTTGATATTTAATAAAACAGTAATCAAACACAGTATATAATGATCAAACAGTAAACTTGTATTGAATGCTTAAAGTTACAAGATTACACACTCAACCTCAATATTGATGAACAGGCTCACCAATACGAATTCTACTTCTCTAGAATTAGGATCTATGCCTTGAGGTCGATTTTTCTCTTAAAAAACAGTTGTCTAAAAGATCTGTTTTTCTATTCTAAATATTCTATACATATACTAATAAAAAGATAATTACAAAGAATAAACAAATCTTCAGTATATCTTCCATGTATATCTTCTAAGTATATCTTCAGTATATCCAGCTGTAGTATTCTTTCCATCCGGATCTCTTTAGCAGCACTAATAATGCTCAGCAGCATTAACTTCATCTAGCAGCATTAACTGCAAGCAGTATTAACTACTAGCAGTACTAACTAGCTAAGCAGTACTAACTTTGTTCAAGCAGTACTAACTTTAACTAGCAGTAGTAATTCTACTAGCAGTAGTAACACTTAGCAGTATTAATCTTCAACTTGTTCTGGCAGTAGTAACTACACTTGTACTAGCAGTAGTAACTACACTTAGTAGAATCTTCAGTTCCCAACAATCTCCCCCTAACTTGGCTTTTAGAAGAGAAGTCAAGTTCTTCAGATATTCTTCCAGATGCTCTTTTTAATGCTCCCAAAACTTCCAAGATCACGCTGCTAAGTCTGGATTCAGTCCCAAACTCTGATTGATTATCCTCTGAATGAGATACTTGGCCATTTCTGAATTTGGTGCACAACCCAACTTCTTCTTTAACATAGCATGGACCTTTAGTCTGGTGTGATTATATACTCTATCCACTAGGAAGTATTCTGTGTGATTTCTATCCAAAGTCACTGCATATACTCCACTAGTTTCATATAGAGTCCAACTTGTAACTTCTTTAAACACACTCTTGATGACCTGGTTCACTTCTTCAGGTTTGAACATCATGCATAGATACTCCATCACCAGTTTTGTAAGAGAAATTCCTGGAGTATTCAGATGGTCTGCATACAGCTTAATTCCTATGTCAAACATCTCTTCTATATCAGATCTAGAGCATGTTTTGACAATTTTGATCCAAGTATTGAATATTTCATACTTATCACACTTCCTCTTTAGTCTGATGTAATCTTTTCCATCCATTTTCAGAACATCCCAGTGAATGATCTCTGGTGGCTTAACTCCAACAGGTTCTGCAGAAATTGGTTCAGGCACTTTGTCCATCACTACCATATATAAGCTTACATCATCTTTGATTGATGACCCTTGTTGACTTGATGACTCAGGTGCCCCTTCTTCTTCAGCAACATTTTGTTCTTCTTCTATTCTGAGCTTCTTATCTTTCTTTCTTTTGGCCATCATCTTGGTTCTTTTCAAAGTCTTTTGAACCTGTACTAGAGTAGCTTCCTTCTTCTTTTCTTCCTTTTCCCTTTCTATTTCTTTTATAGGAGTTCCCTCTTCACTTTCAGGGAATGGTTGATTCATGTCTATATCATGTCTCTCCTTTGCCTTCTTTTCAAACTCCACTCTATCCTTTTCATTGCTCTTCAGCTTCTCCATTTCTTTCTCATATAGATCCTTGATTTGATCAAAATTCATCTTCACAAACATTTCTTTCTTTACCCCAATTGCACTTTTCAAGAAAGTTATCATTTTGTTTCTTTCCTGAGTGGCAAGGTAAGTTTGTGAAGGTCTTCTCTTCTTTGCACTTGATCTGGCCATCATAGCCTTTCTCAAGGTTATTGCCCTTTGCTTGGCTTTCTCTGTTTCCAACCCTTTCTGGAATGCTTCATTTAACTCATTTGCTAGTGCTCTGGCCATTTCTCTGTCTTTTTCAACCTGTTCCTTTTCTGCTAGATCTAACTCTTCTTGCACTTTCTTTGCTAATGCTTCATCTGACTCAATCATCTTTTGCTTTTTAGATGGTTGATCAGATTCTATCATCTTTTCTTTCCCTTTTCTTTTTATATCTGCAGCCATGTCTTTCTTTTCTGATTTCTTGTCTCTCCCTTCATTTATGACCACTCCCTTTGCTTTGGGAGTGTCATTCTTAGCTTTGATTAGCACTTCAGCTACTTCAATTTCTGTTGGTGTTAACTCTGTTACTGCTGCTTGTGAGGTTTCAGCAGCATTAACAGTTTCTGCTTCCTTCTCCCCCTCAACTTCTACTCTTTCTTTATCAATCTCCCCTTCCCTTGATGCTTCTTCCATGTTGATCTCCCCCTTTTTGGGAGCATCAGTCTCTGGTTTCCTCCTTCTGAGCACAAATTGTTTCTTCTTCTTTTGTAAAATCAGTTTCCTTACCATTTGCTTCAACTTGATGATTTGTTCTTGTTGGGACAGTACTATGAGTTTTAGCTCTTCTATGTCTTTGCCCTGTTTGAGTACATCCATGTTGATGTTGCCCATTGTCTCCATCAATTCATCATAGTTATATCTGTCCTCACCTTCTCCAGGAGTGTTACCCCCTATTGAAGGATCATTGGATCTTTTAGTAGTGGAAGTCTTCTGCCTAGCAGAAGCACTATCCACCCCTGTGGTTTCTTGGCACCAGGGACCTTCAAATGATTGCTCATTCAAAGTTGCCATGGGGGAGGTCTTATTGATGTTACCACTTTCCTCCTCTGTGTTAGCAGGAGTAGTGGCAGCCTCATCGCCCATATGCTCTACCTCCTCCTCAGAGAGCACCTCCTTTGGGTTGGGAGACACCCTTGTGGTTTCCCTTTGGATATTCTCTAGGGGAGAATTCTCCCTTAGAGGGCTTAAAGGTTGTGTGGGTGATGGTACAAGAAGGGAAGGAGCCTTCTTTACCTGTTTTCTTTGATAAGTTTGGGTAATTGGAGAGGTTGGTTTTGTAAGAATGGACTGGGGAATTGTTTTTGAGTGAGAAGGTTGGGCTTGGCTAGCAGTGGGATGGTCTAATGGGGGCCTTGACCCTGCTACCATACCTTCATTGGTTTGGGACACCACCATCATTGTAGAGAACAATGGGGTGTCAACTCCTTCAGAGTCCCCAGCAGATCTTCTCATATTTGAGAAAACCTTGCCTTTGGGGGGTTTAGGTACATATACCCCAACAGGTTGAGGTATATCCGTCAATTCATGGTTGATAACTGCTTGAACAAACCTGGGATACATATAAAAGCTCTTTTTGTTTCCCATGTTTGAGACAAGATCATTGAAAATCATTTGTGAAAAATTGTACCTTCTGGTAGTGGCCAAACAGACCAAAGCATAAGCAATGGGACTGCTGAACTCACTCCATCCAGTGGTCTTTTTAGAGATGCAGTGCATCAAGGTATGAACAAGAAAACGCCATTGGGGTGAAAATTTAGCTTTTGAGAACTTAAAAATACCCAATGGGCCTCCATACCCCATTCTTGTCAGAGTAGAAAACAGTTCATCATTAGGGATAGACGTTATACCAGAGGCATCGTCTAGACGTAGACTGATGCGTACTATCTCTTCAGTAACTGTCAATGGATTGCCACATACTGTCGACTTGATCATTCGCACACCATCCTCAGTAACAATGGTGGCATGTGCCCAGAATTGCCTTTGGTGCTCAATGTAGATAGTTGGAGACATAGTGAGAGCATGGGCAATGTGGCTCGACTTCAGAAAGTCGACTATCTGATGAAATCCTTCAGATTGTTTTGGCTTTTGGAGCATCGCGATTTCATTGTGCTCGTCAATGAACGCCATTGATGCCATTGACCTTGAAGATTCTTGCCTGAAAACTTTGAACTTTGAGAGAGAAAGGGTTTAGAGCGCAAGTGAACAGTATGCAAAGAGTCGTTATGAACTTTTAGGCGGGCAAAGAGTATTTATAGTATTCGGAATATAAGCAGTATTAACCTAGAGCAGTATTAACTGAACTAGCAGTATTAACTGCAAGCAGTATTAACCATGAGCAGTATTAACTGAACTAGCAGTATTAACCGCGAGCAGTATTAACCACGAGCAGTATTAACTGAACTAGCAGTATTAACCGCGAGCAGTATTAACCACGAGCAGTATTAACTGAACTAGCAGTATTAACCGCGAGCAGTATTAACCACGAGCAGTATTAACTGAACTAGCAGTATTAACTATACTTACTCCTTTTAAACTTGCTAAATACTGAGTACTGCTATGCATATCCTGAAAAGAAGATTAGTAACACCAAAAATAACAATATACAGGTATAAACTCACTTTTTGAGAAGAAGATTATTCAAAGTTTATCATTCCCACACTTGTTACCAAGAAAGTGAATCTACCCACATCAAAAGCTTTAGTGAATAGATCAGCAAACTGATTATCAGTGTGAACTTTGACAACTTGAATAAGTTTCTTTTCATTACAATCTCTTATAAAGTGATACCTGATTTCAATGTGCTTTGTCTTTGAGTGCTTGACTGGATTATTTACAATGCTAATAGCACTGCTGTTGTCAATAAAGATTGGAGTATGTAGAAAGGTTACCCCATAATCCAGCATTTGATTCTGAATCCATAAGACTTGAGAACAGCAACTTGCAGCTGCTATGTACTCTGCCTCTGTTGTAGATGTGGATACGGTGGTTTGTTTCTTGCACTGCCATGAGACTAGTCTAGCACCCAAAAACTGACATCCTCCAGAAGTAGATTTTCTGTCCAAGTTTGCCCCACCTAGATCACTGTCTGAGTATGCTATTAGGTCAAAAGGTGAGTTATGCGGATACCAAAGTCCCAATCTGGGTTGCCCTTTGAGATATCTGAATATCCTCTTAACAGCTTGAAAGTGAGATTGCTTTGGCCTAACTTGAAATCTTGCACATACACAGACTGGAAACATAATATCTGGCCTTGATGCTGTGAGATACATGAGAGAGCCAATCATGGATCTATAAAGATGTACATCCATATCCTCCCCCTCAAGATCTGCTGTGATCTGCTTGTGTGTTTCCATAGGTGTGCTGGCAGGTTTTGATTCTGAGAAACCAAACTTGGTTAGAATATCCTGCACATACTTGGATTGACATATAAAAATGCCATCTGACTTCTGTTGAACTTGGAGTCCAAGGAAGAAAGTAAGTTCCCCCATGGAACTCATTTTGAACCTTTGATGCATTAAATCCTCAAATTCCTTGCACATGTTGTTTCTTGTAGATCCAAAGATAATGTCATCAACATAGATTTGGACCAGCAAGATATCCTTCTTCTTTCTTTTGATAAATAGAGTCTTATCAATGACTCCTCTTTCAAAGTCATTTTCCAAGAGATAGGATGACAGAGTGTCATACCATGCTCTTGGGGCTTGATGTAGTCCATAAAGTGCTTTCTTTAATTTGTATACTCTGTCTGGATAGCTTGGGTTTTCAAACCCTGGTGGTTGACAGACATATACTTCTTCTTCAATTGACCCATAGAGAAAAGCACTTTTTACATCCATTTGATAGACTTTGAAGTTCATGTAAGAAGCATAGGCTAGAAATAGTCTGATTGCTTCTATCCTAGCCACAGGTGCAAAAACTTCTTCATAATCTATACCCTCTTCTTGAGTATAGCCTTGAGCTACCAGCCTTGCTTTGTTTCTTATAACAATACCTCTTTCATCTCTCTTGTTTCTGAAGATCCATTTTGTGCCAATTGCTCTGTGACCTTTAGGAAGGTCTACTAGATCCCACACATCTTGTAGCTTGAACTGTAACAATTCTTCTTGCATTGCTTCTATCCAGCTAGATTCTTTCATAGCATCATGTGCCTTTTTCGGCTCAAGCTGGGATAGAAAACATGAGAGCACTGTATGCTGTTGATCTTGCATTTCCTGAAGCCTGCTTTGATGTCTAGTCATCATGGGAGAAGAGATATCTCCTATTACCAGCTGTGGAGGATGATTCTTTTGAACTCTGGTGTTATGACTAGGTTCTTCATTCAGTCCAGCCTCTAGATTAGAGTCATGCAACTCAACTGAAGTGGTTTCAGATGTCACTTCTGATTCTTGAGTCTCCTCATCTCTAGTGTCTTCTTCACTCTGACTTGGTTCAGTAAATGATTCCTTTTCACAGTCTTCATTTACTGTGGGTATGGGAAAAATCACAGATTTAGATATACTTTCTTGAACTTGTGTGATCTCTGATTCTCCACCATCTGTTCCTGTATACTCATTACTGAAACCAAAAGAGTTAGTTAGTGAATCAATGTCAAATAGCCATTGAGGTCCAGACCCAACAGGATTTGGTGTGTTCTCATTGCATTTGACATTGTCACTTTCTTCAATTATTCTAGAAGAAGAGTTAAAAACTCTGTAGGCCTTACTCTGAGATGAGTATCCAACAAGAAATCCATCATCAGCTTTGCTATCAAACTTACCTAAGTGAGATTTGGTATTTAGAATTGTACAAGGACACCCAAAAGGTTTGAAGAAACCAATAAAAGGTTTTCTTTGATTTAAAAGCTCATATGGGGTCTTGTTCTTTTGCTTGACCACTAGAACTCTGTTTTGGACATAACAAGCAGTATTAACTGCTTCAGCCCAGAATGTAATTGGCAATTTTGAATCAGCCAACAGAGATCTGGCAGCCTCTATTAGTGTCCTATTTCTCCTTTCAGCAACACCATTCTGTTGAGGAGTTCTAGGAGCACTATATTGTCTCTCAATACCTTTTCCTTCACAAAAAGTGTTTAAATCATGATTTTTAAATTCAGTTCCATTATCAGATCTAATGACTTTTACTCTTTGATTAGTTTGGTTTTCAATTCTTAGAATAAAGGATTTGATAAGATCACTTGTTTCATCCTTAGTCCTTAGAAAATATACCCAAGTAAACCTGGAGTAATCATCAACAATAACCAAGCAGTAAGATTTCTTGCCTATACTCATAACATTTGTAGGACCAAACAGATCCATATGCAATAACTGGAGACAAGAAGAAACAGAATTTAACTCTTTGGTCTTATGAGAAGTTTTGTGTTGTTTGCCTTTAAGACAAGCAACACAATGATCATCACATGAAAAGACTTTTGAAGGTAAACCTCTTACAAGGTTATTTTTAACAAGATTGTTCATAGTCTTGAAATTCATGTGACACATCCTTCTGTGCCAAAGGGAGGATTCATCTATAGAAGCTTTTGAAACAAGACAATTTAAAGATGAATCACTATCAACATTGTCCAAATCAAGACAGTAAACATTGTCCTTCCTTGGAGTTCTAAGTAGTATCATGCTTTCATCAACTACCTTGAACCCTGGAGCAAGAATCATACACTCAGTATTAGTAAATAATATACTATGTTGTTTGTCACAAACCTGTGATACACTTAACAGGTTGTACTTTAATTGATCAACATAGTAGACATCCTCAAATGTCATCTTACCTTTGGTGACATTACCTTTTCCACTTATCTTACCACCAGTAAGATTGTCTCCAAATGCAACATGTCCTCCATTAATTTGCTTGAAATCCTGAAGGCATGACATGTTGCCAGTCATGTGCCTAGAGCAACCACTATCAACATGCCATATGCTCTTTCCCTTGAGCTGTTGGTTGCCCTGCACATTAAATAAATCAATTAGTATGATTAGGGACCCAAGCCAAAGTGATCTTGGGTCTTCTTTTCTCATCAAAGTATTTACATTCCTTTTTAATGAGGTTTTTAAACTCAGAGCACTCTTTATTAGAGTACTTTGTCAATATGATTGGCTTAGCAGAATTAACACTAGAAGCAGTACTAACTTTAGAAGTACTAACAGAGTTAGCAGTACTAACAGGTGTAGCAGTACTAACAGGTTTAGCAGTACTAACCTTGTTAGCAGCATTAACATTGTTAGCAGTAGTATTACTTCTAGCAGCACTATCATTGTCAGCAGCACTATTTGTGGTAGCAGTACTAACAGTTTTAGTGCTTTTAGGAATCCACATATTGACACTTTCTTTAACAGAATACTTTTTCTTCATGTGGCTTTTAGTTTTAACATTTTTCTTAGCCACATGGTTCTTTTCAATTTTCTTGTAACCAAAGGGTTTTTGCATGGATCTTTGGAAATTCATTCTTTGGTTCCTAGGATTGAAATAACAGAATTTTGCAAGATGATTCAATTTGCCACAGATAAAGCAAGGTTTTGGTCTATTGATTTTACTCAGATCAACCCCTTGTTTATGTGCCCATTGATTATTCCAGTTTCTTTGATTTCCCCTCTTTTTGTCCTGTTTTTGGGGTTCATTCTTCTTACAAGTACACTGTTTGCAAGGACCTGGATTCACAACTGTGGTCTGTTTAAAATGGACCTTATCAGACTTTTCCTCTGTCTTCTCTATGTTCTTGGATTTGATCCAAGCCCTTCCACAATCCTCATTGGTGATAATGTTGTTTTCTATAGAAATCTCACCACTCACCTTGTTCTTCTTACTCTTGCCAACCTCTTTCTCAGTCTTATCCTCAACAATTACCTCATCTAAGGGATCTATTTCAGTGGCTCCCTCAGGCAAGTCCTTCCTATCTTTGGTGTCTAACAGGTCTGAAGTAGGAGGAATGTAATTGTTGTTATATGGTGGAGGTGTGGCATTATACCCAATTCCTCTTCTTAATTTATCATGAATCTGATTTTGCAGTAAGGAGTCCATTGCTTTAGAAGCATTGGAAAACTTTTCTACATCAAGCTTAACCTTGGTTAACTCCTCTTTCAGTTTTTCACTCTCCTCTTTAGATTTAGTCAGTTTAAGTTCTAAATCCTTTTTCTCCCACTTCCAGTAATTAGTGTCATATGAGTGTTGTAGTTCATTGGCTTGAAAACCTTTGATTTGATCTTCAAATCTCTCTACTATCCTCACATAGTCTTTTATATCCTTTTCTAGTCTCTTCAGGTCATCACTCATCTTCTGATTGTGATCCCTGTACCTTTTAACAGTGTCTATGCAAGTTTTAGAGCAGAGATTAGAACTTACCTCAGATGGAAGATCAGATACTTTAGCCATTAGAGCTTGATTCTGAATAGCCTCTTCAGCTTGATCACTCCAATCAAACCCCATTCCTTGTTGAGAAACAAGGGCTTGATCAGAGTTTCTATTGTTATTGAAGCTTCCAGATTGAGCTTGTTTATGGTTGTTGTTGTGAGACATTCCACTTCTGCATTCTCTAGCAAAATGTCCCTTAAGATGACATTTGTAGCATTCTACCTTTGATTTATCAAACCCTGCTCCATCTTCTCTTCTTTGTGAGAAGTTGTTTCTTCCAGTCCTCTTTATAAACTTCTTAACCCTCATGGAGAGCATGGCCATCTGCCATTTAATATCCATCTCTTCCAGATCATCAGGATGAAGTTGTTCTAAGTCATCATTGATCAAAGAAGAATTTCCATGATTAGAAAGAAGAGCTTCAAATGCATAATCAGTGCCTTTATCTAGATTTGATCCATTAGTAGCATTAATTGATTCAGAGTTAGCAGTAGAATCAATTGATGCTGATAGGAGTGCAGCATTATGAACATATCCAGAAGGCTTCTTCTTTGCCTCCACCTCAGCTTCAAAAACTCTAAGATCATTGTACAGATCATCAAGTTCTTTGTCTTCCAACTGATCATTCTGTCTGAATGACACAGTGTACATGGTCCATTCATCTCCAAGGGACCTTAAGAACTTTCTGTTCACATCATCTTGATCAATCTGTACTCCCATAGTAGCTAGTTCACCAATTAGTTTATTAAACCTGTCAAAAGTTTGAGTCATGGACTCATTCTTAGTTGAGATGAAGTTTTCATACTGTTGTTTTAAGATTGCCTTTTGATTTCTCTTGGTACTTTTAGTACCTGAGAATCTCTTCTCCAGAGCATTCCAGAGCATCTGTGCATCAGTACAATTGCAGAATTGGTGTTGATACTCATTTGGAATGGCCAAGAGCAGTGTGCTCAAGGCTTTCATCTCTGTCTGTCTTGATTTCCTATCTGTATCTGTTTTTGGAGGAGTTCTTTTGCCATCTTCACCAATCTTTCCTCCATCAGATGGGCCATTCTCAATGATGTCCCACATAGAGTAATCTGTGAGGAGAATATATTGCTTGATTCTGATTTTCCACATGTCAAATTCATTGGATCTGAGCATTGGAACTTTTGAGACCAAAGTACTGCTTGATTCTGTAAGATTTTCCATGATGAATAACTGTTTCTGAGAGAATTTAGCTCTGATACCACTTGTCAGGATCGAATTCTTAACAAGAATTAATACTCAGAAACTAATATCAAAGAAGTTGCGGAAAAACACTTTGATATTTAATAAAACAGTAATCAAACACAGTATATAATGATCAAACAGTAAACTTGTATTGAATGCTTAAAGTTACAAGATTACACACTCAACCTCAATATTGATGAACAGGCTCACCAATACGAATTCTACTTCTCTAGAATTAGGATCTATGCCTTGAGGTCGATTTTTCTCTTAAAAAACAGTTGTCTAAAAGATCTGTTTTTCTATTCTAAATATTCTATACATATACTAATAAAAAGATAATTACAAAGAATAAACAAATCTTCAGTATATCTTCCATGTATATCTTCTAAGTATATCTTCAGTATATCCAGCTGTAGTATTCTTTCCATCCGGATCTCTTTAGCAGCACTAATAATGCTCAGCAGCATTAACTTCATCTAGCAGCATTAACTGCAAGCAGTATTAACTACTAGCAGTACTAACTAGCTAAGCAGTACTAACTTTGTTCAAGCAGTACTAACTTTAACTAGCAGTAGTAATTCTACTAGCAGTAGTAACACTTAGCAGTATTAATCTTCAACTTGTTCTGGCAGTAGTAACTACACTTGTACTAGCAGTAGTAACTACACTTAGTAGAATCTTCAGTTCCCAACACTAAAAGACATGCTAGTCGTGGTCCCGACGACCAACCAATTCCAAAGGAGGCAAGACCCAAGGAGGACGTATAGTTGGAAGCTATGCCCTTAACGTTCAATCAATCAGATCTTGACGACGTACACCAAAAACCTCATGACGGACTAATTATCCAATTGAGCATTGGAAATTGCCTGACGAAGAGGATACTCGTCGACGGAGGTAGTTCCGCTAACATTATCTTTTTTGATGCAGTGAAAGCTATGGGGATCAACAAATCCGAAATTACCCGACGCTCGACTACACTCGCTGGATTTAATGGAGGAGCGACAAATACCATTGGGGAAATCACACTACCACTATATGCTAAAGGAAACAACAGGCAGACGAAGTTTAACGTCGTCGACTGTTCATCAGCTTATAACGTTATCCTTGGGCGACCATGAATCCACGATATGAAAGCCGTACCTTCGACGTACCATCAAACCTTGAAATTCCCCACACAATGGAGAGTACAGGAGATCAAAGGCGAAAGAAAGGTTGCTAGGGAATGTTACAAAGTCTCTTTGAAGCCCCCGAAGCAGACAATATAGCAATTACAGAACCAGGACATTCCTGGGACTGATGACGATTATCGCTTGGAAGTTGTCATTCTAAACCAGGATAAGCCTGATCAGATGGTCTACATAGGTTCGACACTCGATCCATCCTTTAAAAAGAGACTAATTTCTTTTTTGCAGGATCACTATGATTGCTTCGCATGGACGCACGAAGACATGGTGGGTATCGATCCAAGTATTATTTCCCATAAACTCAACGTCGATCCATCATTCAAGCCCGTTCAACAGAAAAGGCAAAAATTTGCTCCTGAAAGAAATAAAGTTATCAACGACGAAGTTGATAATCTACTTAAAACAGGAAAGATACGAGAAGTCAAATATCCATATTGGCTCGCCAACGTCGTTGTCGTCCAAAAGAAAAATGGCAAATGGAGAGTGTGCATTGATTTCACAGACCTTAACAAGGTCTGTCCAAAAGATCCATTTCCGTTGTCATACATCGATTCTATGGTCGATGCTACAGCTGGACACGAATTGCTAACCTTCATGGATGCATATTCTGGATATAACCAAATATTGATGCATTCCGACGATCAGGAAAAAACAGCCTTCATGACAGATAAAGGTATTTATTGTTATAAAGCAATGCCTTTTGGTCTTAAAAATGCAGGTTCGACGTATCAACGACTAGTGAATATGATGTTCAAAGAACATTTGGGCGAAACTATGGAGGTATACATCGACGACATGCTCATCAAATCGAAACATACGGATGATCATATAGGACATTTGAAGCAGTCGTTCGACATTTTGCGTGAATACAAAATGAAGTTAAATCCGACAAAGTGTTCTTTTGGAGTTCGAGATGGCAAATTCCTCGGTTACATGGTCACACGACGAGGAATCGAAGCTAACCCAGATCAAATAAAGGCATTTATCGAAATACAGTCGCCCAGAAATTTTAAAGAAGTCCAACGTCTAACACGTCCTGTAGCAGCATTAAACAGATTCATCTCTCGGTCGTCCGACAGATGTCACCTATTCTACAATGTCCTGCGAAAAAACAAAGGATTCGAGTGGACTGATAAGCACGAGGAGGCGTTGCAACAACTCAAGAAATACATTACATCACCTCCCTTCCTCTCCAAACCTGAGAAAGGTGAAGTTCTTCAACTCTATCTAGTCGTCAGTGCTAATTCAGTAAGTGCAGTCCTTATACAAGAAACCGACGGACGAAAATTGCCAATTTTTACTATGTAAGTAAAACTCTATTAGACGCTGAAACCAGGTACTCGTCTATAGAAAAACTTTTGCTTTCGTTAGTTATGGCCGTTAAGAAGTTACGACATTATTTTGAATCACATCCTATAACTGTTGTAACTAACTTTCCATAGAAGTTTGTGTTAAGAAAACCCGAACTAATAGGACGACTAGCTAAATGGAGCATCTACCTCAGTAATTATGATCTGGATTTCAAGCCCAAAACGGCGATTAAATCACAGGTCTTGGCAGATTTTGTTACAGATTTCAGTCCAGAACTAGAAGAAGCGACGACGTCCAACGAGTTAATTGTGGCGACTTTGCACGACACCACTTGGACACTCGACGTTGATGGTTCGTCGAACATACGAGGAACAGGCCTGGGTGTCGTTCTACAGTCCCCACAAGGGGAAAAATATTGTACTCCATACAGTGCGACTTCAAGGCAACAAATAATGAGGCAGAATACGAAGCACTGATTGCAGGAATTAAAATTGCTCATGACTTGGGGGCAACACATTTGGATATCCGAAGCGACTCGTCCCTAGTTGTTAACCAAGTTAATGGAGAGTTCGCAGCAAAAGATTCGAGGATGATTGGCTATTATAAAATAGTAAAAGAAGAAGCAAAGAAGTTCAGTCACTTCATAATCGAGCAGATACCAAGAGATCAGAACACTCAAGCCGACGCACTAGCCAATTTGGGGTCAGTACTTAATCAAACGACATTCGACAATATCCCAATAGTCCAGCTTGCACCACCATCTATCAAAGACGACAATAATACTTTGGTCGCACCAATTGAGGAAGAAAATTATTGGTCGGACGACATTAAAAATTATCTAGAGAACGATATCAAAGACGACAATAATACTTTGGTCGCACCAATTGAGGAAGAAAATTCTTGGTCGGACGACATTAAAAATTATCTAGAGAACAATCAACTGCCTGATGACAGAATGGAAGCAAGAAGGGTTAGATTTAAAGCATCAAGGTACATCATGATCAGAGGACGAGTATATCGAAGATCTTCGACTGGTTTGAATCTACGATGTATTACTAACAAGACGCAAGTCCAGAAAATCCTACAAGATATGCATGATGGTGAATGCGGAAATCACTCAGGAAGTCGTAGTCTAGCCAACAGGATATCACGACAAGGTTACTATTAGCCGGCATTAAGGCAAGATGCAATCAGGTAAGTACAGTCGTGCGACGCATGTCAGCGATATGCAGGTATGTCTCATAAACTGTCTGAACCTTTGCACTCGACATTGATCCCATGGCCCTCTATGAAATGGGGAATGGTCATCGTTGGGAAGTTACCACCTGCCCCCGGGCAAAAAGTATTCCTTCTAGTTTTAACAAATTATTTCTCTAAGTGGATAGAAGCAGCGGCTTTTTCCCAAGTTCGGGATAAAGAAGTCGTTTCTTTCATCCAAACTAACATCATTTGCAGGTTTGGAATTCCATCCGAAATAACATGCGACAATGGGACACAATTCATCAGTGATCGGACGCGAAGATTTTATGAAGAAAGAAACATCAAGTTGGTAACATCGACACCTCAATATCGACAGTTGAATGGTCTAGCCTAGTCAAGTAATAAAACTATTATCAATTCAGTCAAGAAAAGACTCAAAGCTGCCAAAGGAAAATGGGTGGAAGAATTACCTTCCGTTCTATGGGCTAATCGTACGACATCACGTACGTCCACAGGACAAACTCCCTTTTCCTTAGTCTATGGATGCGAAGCTGTCTTATCTATTGACGTACGATTACCGACTTTAATACATACGTCCATTGAGCATAACTTTGTCGACCTGAGCTATGATCTCGATGCCTTAGAGGAACTTAGAGAAGCTGCACACATTCGTATGGCGTCACAGAAACAAACGGTGGAACGACATTTCAATAAAAATGTCTAAATCAAAGTTTTCCAAGAAGGCGACTACGTCCTACGTCGAGTGTTTCAAAACACTCAAGAGCTCAATGCAGGTAAGCTCAATGCAGGTAAGTGGGAAGGCCCTTACCAAATCTCTGGCGTCGTGGGTAAGGGAGCTTATAAAATCCAAACCCTCGACGGTCGAGATATCCCACGAAGTTGGAATGCAATTCATTTAAGGAGGTATTTCTTTTAAATTCCTAGTTTATTTCCTTTGGTTGTTTCTTAAGAAAGATTACTGACTTAAGCATCGGAGGGTCGTTGGTCAAACCAACGACCACCCCAATAACGTTGTTTTTTGCAGGGATGCACGACTTAATGTCGGGTAATGCTCATACGATCGTACGTGTACGGTCGATCGTAATTGACGATAAAGGTTAATCTTTGCTTACATCCGAGAACCATTATTACAATCGTATTTGGTTAATCATAGATATTGGTTGATTTCATTATAATACATTATTGAAAGATGGTGTGGTTAAACGTACGATATACCGTGACTACATATCTTTTTAACTTATTTGACGTACAATAAAATATAAATTTAAAAAATAAAAGCAAGTGGCAAGCATCGACGAACAAAAGAAAATTTTTTCATTAGATGTCCAAAAGAAAAACTACAAGTATAAGGAACGACCACAAACGACCAACCCTTAATAAATTCAAAGGGAAATGAGCTAAGAAGGAGGAACGTCAGGTTGTTCTTGCACGACATCAACTACTGCCGCCGCCTCTTTCTCGGTCCCCACGGTGTCGAGGTAAGTTTTGAGCTCCTCAGCGGCCGACGCCATGGGGTTCTTCCCATTCAGATGGCGCCTCATTAAGGTGGCTCGGGCCGTGACACGATAGAAGGCCTCAACTTGCCTATACTCCTCCTCAAGGTCCTTTATGTCACCCTCCAGCTCCTCAATCTTCTTCTTGAGAGACGGGACCTCGTCAGAAGAAG
The DNA here is from genome assembly GCA_954870635.1 of Arctium minus. NCBI lineage: Eukaryota > Viridiplantae > Streptophyta > Magnoliopsida > Asterales > Asteraceae > Arctium > Arctium minus. Next base: position 72,286,126 of record OX941088.1, on the reverse strand, counting down.
CAACAGCAGTAGTGACGGCTTTAATCCTCTTGACCTCCAATTTGGATGACGACGCCTCAAGCTCAAGGAGTCGATCGCTGAGCTTAACCTTCTCACGATCTGAAATCTCTAGTAGACTTCGGGCATCAGTGAGTTCAGTCTTGAGGCTCTCGACCTTCGCCTTTTCAGCCTCGACAGCCTCCAGGGCGACCTTCTCCCTTGCAAGAGCCTCGTCGGCATTTTTCTTGACGTCAGGGAAGGACGCCCTAAGACCTTCCGTCTGAGCAAAGAAGCTTAGACATGCTTAGAAAGCCTACATGATAGAAGGGAAAAGAGTTAATATTAAGAAAAATGAATAACAAAGAAAAAAGAAAATAAGTAAGACTTACCATGAAAGAAAGACCAGCGGCGTGGGCCCCCGTGTCCTCGACCCTAGACTCCTTGTATCGATCATAGAAGGTCAGGAGGAGGAATTTTCCCAGGTGTGGAAAAATGACGTCCCTCTCGAGGACGTCATTGGCCATAAAGTCAGATGGGAGAGTGACTTTGAATGTTGTCTCTCCCACTTTCTCCTTATTCTTCTCCTCACTCTTAGAGGAGGAAGAAGGTGCAGAAAAGGGCTTATCAACGTCCGACACCCCCGACATTGGGGCATCCTTCGTCACCTGAGTCGAGCCTCCGAGCTCGATCCCAACAACGGTTCCTTTCGATGGTGTATTCCCTGCAAGGGACGACAGAGCAGCGTCGCCCGTCTTCTTGGGCGAGAGTCGAGGTTTGCCCCGGACCCACCTTGTGTCTACCCCCGCAGAAGGGGCATATCTCTTCTTTATTTTTTCCCTCCCTTGGCGGGCAAGCTCCAGTTGTTCGGCTCGTCTAAGGGCGCACGACTTTGTAGGTGCATCTCCTGGATAAAATAAAATAAGTTAGAAAAAACATGCAATACGAAAATAAAAACACTGTCGAGCGACATACCAGTCATCTCTTCTTCTCTTTCTTCTTCTACTTCTTTCCTCTCTTCTTCTCGACAAGAAACCCCGATGAACGTCGCTTCTTTCTCAAAGACGACCTCCTCTTCTTCGTCGTTCGACCGAGCAGAGAACGAACGATCAACGATACTTATCTCCAAGATCCTCTGAATCTTGTCGTGAGAGTCGCGATTCGGCTTCACTTTAGAGAAGTCGATTACTGTCGAACAGAGAAAGAAACCATTAGAATAGATATTATAAAAAATAAAATGCACGACAACGCAGTAAACCTACCCGGTTCATTCCACCCGAACGACAACCATTGGCTGTCCTCGTCGCTCACAGACGCCACTTGGATGAAAACGTACTGGCGTTTCCAAGCACGGTCGTTCACCGCAATATTATGCACCAATACATTATCTCCCTTCGTTCGAAGGAATAGGATATATCTGTGATAATTATCCGCCCGAACGCTGTAAGTAGTCAGGAGGTCGTTCAAGTTGAACGGAACCTCCCAATCGGCCGTAAGACGCTCGACAACCTGGACAATCCGCCAGAATTAAGGCATTAACTATCCAGGCGTCAAGTTGAACGCATCCAAAAACGCCCTGACCAAAGGACTAAATGGCCAAGTAAAACCTATCTTGAAGGGATACTTGTATAAAACACAGTACCCCTTCGTAACCTCATCCGGCTTTAAATCTTCCGGCGTCATTAGATTGATTCCATCTGGAATCCTGGGCAATTTTTGAAAATAATCTAGGTGTTCTTCTTCCCTATATATACTCATAGGTTCGGTCGACATCTGAAAATCTGGGATATTCAGGGTCGCACGCCAATAACTAAGGATATCCCAATCTTTCCTAGGCTTTCTAGCTATGGACTTCCTACGCATATAATCGACACAGAGGGAAAACGGGAAGTCGTACCTTAAATAGAACTCTAAACCTCGAACTTAGAACGGAAAGGATTCTGATCGCTCGGAAAGTATCTTGCCGGAGGTGAACAATCTCTAAAAAGGGTAAGCATAAAAAAGGGAAAGATTGAGGGCAATCCCTATTTATACTGAAAATCGGAAAAGCGAATCACCAAAAAATCAAATCGCTAGTCGACGAATCGACATGTGTCGTCCGTATCAGGAAACCTTTCGAGTGCATCCAATGAATACATGACACCTGTCCCATATTAGCTGTCAAAACCGTTTATTTGGCAGAAAATGACGTCATTGTTTAGTTGGAAACAAACCGGTTCAGTTCCATACGAACTACCCGCGTTCTTCTATGACACATGTCCTGATTTTAAAAATTTTAATTTCAAAAAGTTGCCGCTTGAATTTTAAATTTGGGGGCAAACTGTTTGGGTAGGAATTCCAACAGTCCATCGTCGCACGACCAAAGAGATAATCGAAGTCCTTCCTTTGAGAAATCACGACTAAACTACCTAAACCCGTCCGATAAATTCTGTCGTACGACCTGATTTCAGTTACTAACCTACAACATACGTTATATTATGTTTAATGCAGGATTCAAAATACATTTATGACTAAAGATTATAACGGAAGCCATCATCAATAACAACGGACGTAACGGACGCTATCATCAATATCAAGCGTTCATTCCACTAATGATCAAGATACACATTCAATATCAACGGAAAAATGGAGTATAAATATGAAGATGAAACATCACATTCTGGACATCTGATGCTCAGACCTTAGAAGCTCACAAATTACGCTCTCAAGCTTGCTCAGTCTCTTTCAAAGTTCATAAAATCTACTGTCATTTGTCGCACGACACACGATCAAAGTTTAATTATACACTGTTATCCCAGATTTTAATCTAGTTGGTAAATAATCAATCAAGTAATCAAGCAACACAATAATAATCAAGAGATAATAAGATTAACAAAACGTACCAATCCCTTGAATAAACAATGAAACCCTTGAGTGTTCTTGATACCCTTTGAATACAGAGAAAATACGGCTAACTATTTAGAAAATTATCAGAGTTCTAACCTAAAACTAAACTAATCATAACTTTAAATACCTAAGCCTTATGGGCTTTAATCATAATGGGCTTTCAAATGGGCTTGGGCCCAATAGCTAATAACTATTAATCTATTACAATTTAAACCTTCTAACTTAACTTTAGAACAATTGCAGTTTAAACCCTGAACTTTAACTTTAATCTTGAATACAATTTATGATCCAACAATCTCCCCCTTTGGATTCAAGATTAAAAAAATTTGCAATTGTCTTCGGGTCTTCACTTTTCTTCAGATATGTCGTTGATAGCTTCAAAACTTCAAAACTTGATATCTTTAATTAATCTTCAAATCTTTAAAATTTTGAAAATCTTCAGATCTTCAGATTGTATTCTCCCTTTTTGTATCTTCTCCCCCTTTTTGATGAGTGGTGAGAATCATCATCATCAAAACTTTGCAAAACAATCTCCCCCTTTTCAAGACAATCTCCCCCATTGTGTATGATCACGTAAGCACAGTCTTCATCATGTAACGAGCCCTGTATGGAAATAAGAGCAGTCTTCCCAGATGGAAAAAGTGATTATTTCAATCTTTTCAGATTCAAATAACATAAAAGTAGTAACTATTCGAATCTTTTCAAATTCAAACAGTTTAATAGTTGTAACCCTGAATCAACAAATGACTCAGTTAGAATGCCTGTCAGTAACACAAAGTTACTGAGTAACACAAAGTTACTATATAAGGAGCTGGTTTGATGTAGACTCCCCAGGTCTTCCATTCAATCATCGAATAACATGGTTATCTATGAACGTTCTGACATAAAACAAATTTCTGTGTGTTCGTGCATGTGTATGAAAGAAATTAAGCATAGATGATTGCTTTTCAATTTAGGCTCAAAGTATGTAAACTTGTTGAGACAGCAACAAATTATACAAAGACTCAATGTGCATGAGAAAGAGTTCGAAGGTGGGGCAACTTTCCTTCTTTTTCAATATTAGTATCTTCCAAATGAAGAACCAATAGCGTATGTGTTGCTTCCCCAGAAAATGTGAAACATTCTCTTTTTGAGAAAAGATTGAGTAGCTGGTGGGGTTGTATGCAAGAGATGGCATGGGCTAGTTGCCTTTTTCAATGATGGTCACCAAAGAATGTTAACCAATCAGATTATGTGGTTGTCCGACTCAGAAAGAAGTTTGGTGCAGAGTTTAATATTCTTTTACTCTGATCTCTCACCCTCTTTCTTTTAATGCTCACGTCTAACCAATCTCTCTTTTCATTTTACCTCTTCACACACCATCACTCAATTCTTTTGACCCTTCTCCCCTCAATCACTCAGGGAATACTTCCTGGGTAGGAAACACTGGTTATCGTGAATCCATGGAAGTTCTGTTAAGCTCACACACTGAATCCCATGTATTTTCCTAAAAGAAACATGTTGTTCAACAGGCTATTGTACATGTAAGCACAAATACCACTTGTTACATGAGAAATAAGACTTTCGGAGATGTCAAAACAGTTATGTATGACGATGCAATTCTCCCTCTAAAACTAAAAGAGTTTGACAATTAAGCTCATATCATTTTATCATGAAGAATAATATGCTGGAGAATCAAAAACGAATGTTGTTTATATGAACAATATATAAACATATTTTCAATGAAAGCACATGAAATAACGTTTGATTCAATCAACAGTGAATACAAATAACGTGAGTATTACCATAGAAAGATTTTACTTTTGATACATGGTAATAACAAAGTCAAAATAGAATGTTCTGAACCATTATGTGTATGAATACTTGACAAAGTATATTGACAAGATAAAACGCAAGTATTTATCTTTAAGAACACACGGTCAGATAAGCATTTAAGTATCCAAAAATCTATTAATATCACAGATATTCTCCCCCTTAAATCACTATTGGGTTTTTTTTTTTTATAAATAAATAAGGAAATAAAGCATATAAAAAATAGATAGAGCACTGAAGTGCGGTTTCTAATCCGATGTGATTAGAAGCCATAGTCACTTGAACCAACCTGCATAAGTGAAAGAAACAATGGTAATCATTTATGAAAATGATTCCTTTCTCGTTAACAACAGTTGGAAAATAATCACACTATCAAGATTTGCAATACTCCCCCTTGAATCATGAGTAAGGTTTAAGACATGTTCAACATACCAAGTTTGCTGATTAGAAATTGAAATCGCTTTTCATCCAATGGCTTGGTGAAAAGATCAGCTAACTGGAAGTCAGTTTGAACAAAGTGCATTTCAATATTACCTTTTTCTACATGATCCTTGATGAAATGATAGCGTACATCTATATGCTTGGTCTTCGAGTGCTGTACCGGATTAGCAGTTATAGATATTGCACTCTTGGAATCACAATAAATCGGAACGCGCTTGTAGTTGTATCCAAAGTCCCTTAATTGTGTTGTCATCCAGAGGACTTGAGAACAGCAGCTAGCAGCAGCTACATACTCAGCCTCGGCAGTGGATGTTGAAACACAGTTTTGTTTCTTTGAAGTCCAACTCACAAGTTTGTCACCTATGAATTGACATGATCCAGAGGTGCTTTTCCGGTCTAGCTTACAACCTGCATGATCAGCATCTGTAAAGGCAGTTAGTTCAAAACGAGAATCCTTTGGATACCAAAGGCCTAGATTAGGAGAACCTTTGAGATATCTAAGGATTCGCTTAACAGCAGTTAAGTGCGACTCTTTAGGATTAGATTGATATCTCGCACAAAAACATGTGGCAAACATTATATCCGGGCGACTGACAGTCAGATAAAGTAAAGATCCAATCATGCTACGATACACCTTTTGATCAACAGGCTTCCCGGAGGGATCCGCGTCTAAGAGTGTACCAGTAGCCATTGGTGTTTTCATGACTGAACTATCTGACATATTGAACTTTTTCAAAATATCTTTTATATATTTAGCTTGATTAATAAATATGCCTTCGGGTAATTGCTTTACTTGTAGACCAAGAAAGAAATTTAATTCACCCATCATCGACATCTCAAACTTTGTTTCCATTATCTTTGAAAAGTTCTTACAAAATTTTGGATTTGTCGACCCAAATATTATGTCGTCAACATAAATCTGAATAAGAATCAAGTCATCACTTTGCCTTTTAAGAAATAAGGTTGTATCTACTGTACCTTTCTTGAAACCAGAAGCAAGTAGAAATTTAGTGAGAGTTTCATACCAGGCTCGCGGTGCTTGTTTAAGACCATAAAGCGCTTTGTCTAAAACATAGACATGATCAGGGTGATGAGGATCAACGAAACCTTCAGGTTGAGCCACGTAGACCTGCTCATGCAGAACGCCGTTTAGAAAAGCCGACTTTACATCCATCTGATAGACTGTAAAGTTTTTGTGCGCTGCATAGGCTAGAAAGATTCTGATGGCTTCGATCCTTGCAACCGGGGCGAATGTTTCATCATAGTCAATGCCCTCTTATTGACAATACCCTTTGGTGACCAAACGAGCTTTGTTTCTCACGACTACTCCAGCTTCGTCTTTCTTATTTCTGAACACCCACTTTGTTTCAATAACGGATTTACCTTTAGGTAGTGGGATCAAGCACCATACCTTGTTCCTTGCGAATTGTAGAAGCTCGTCTTGCATTGCAGTAATCCAGAAAGGATCACGTAGAGCTTCAGCCGCTTTCTTTGGCTCTAAGGAACTGAGGAAGCTTGAAAACATGCAGAAGTTAGCTGTTGCAGATCTTGTTGTGACACCAGATTGTACGTCACCTATCACGTTTTCCAGGGGATGATCCTTAGTCCAACGATGTGTGCTTGGTAGTGCATCAACTGCTTGTTGCGTATTTGATGCATCGTTGTCATCTTGTACGGTAGGTTGCTCCACAGATGTACTCGGGACATCTTGTACTGGTGTTTCTGACACTGAAGCTTCTGGACTAGCGCTTGAAGTGCTCGGGACTTCGTTTCCAGATAACTATCTGTAGAGACAGATTCAGTATTAGTAGAGTCAGAAACTAACGGTGTAGTTGTACCTGATGGAGTTGAAGTGTCAGTGACTTCGTCGGAAGGTCCAGGCATGTCTTCAGAGATAGTAGGGACCTCCGAGTTTGTACCACTTGTTATTGATGTTGATATGCCTTTTTCAAAATCTGCACATATATCATCAAAGGCATCAATAAACAATAAATCTAACTCAGATGAAGTAGAGTTAGAGTTTGAAGAAGATGATCCTGTTATAGCTAGTTCTATTCTTGCTTGAATAGAAGCTTTGTCGTTAAGACCGGGTTCTGAACTGTTGTGTCCAGAAGTCCTTGTAGAATTCTCATCAAAGGAGACATTCATGCTCTCAACAACCGTCTTAGTTCGAATAATGTAAATTCGATAAGCTTTGGATGTCAGAGAGTATCCAACGAGATATCCTTCATCCGCTTTCTTATCAAACTTTGATAATCCTTGACGCTCTTTTAGAATGTAACACCTGCAACCAAAGACACGAAGAAATTTGATAGTAGGTGTACGATTGTTGATTAACTCATATGCTGTTTTATTAAATCGCTTGACCACAATGGTACGGTTCTGTGTAAAACATGCTGTAGCGACTGCCTCGGCCCAAAGGTACATGGGTAGATCTGAGTAAACAAGCATAGTACGAGCTGCTTCAACCAGAGTGCGGTTCTTCCGTTCAACAATGCCGTTTTGTTGCGGAGTGTAGGCGGCAGAGAAATTATGTGAAATACCCACGGAAGTAAGATAACTCTTCAGGGTGTCATTCTTGAACTCCGTGCCATTATCACTGTGAATGATTCTGACTGGCAGTTGAAGGCGTACTTGAATGCGCTTGATGAAAGTGATAATCAACTCTGGCGCATCTGACTTGTTGCGAAGAAACTCGAGCCATGTATACCTTGAGTAGTCATCTATCATTACCAACACATATTTCTTTCCGTTGATAGATGCAGTGCGCATTGGGCCACAAAGGTCCATATGAAGAAGTTCCAGTGCTGATGAGGTCGATGATTCAGCTTTGGACTTGAAGGAGCTACGCTTCATTTTGCCCAACTCACATGCGGAACAAAGTGAGTCTTTTTCGAACCTCATTTCTGGTAGACCTTTGACCAGACCTTGTCTTTGTAGCTTCGCTATAGATCGGAAATTCTGATGAGACAAGCGTCGATGCCACGTCCATGATTGTGCTTTAGAAGCTTTGGCTAGTAGACATACTGGACGTGTGGCAGACAGTGTAGGGAAATCTACATAGTATAGATTTCCATGGCGCTCAGCTTTGAAGACTTCGTAACCATCGGGATCCTCTAGATAGCAATGAGTGGTTGTGAAGCGAACTTGATATTGCATGTCACAGAAGTGACTGGTACTGAACAGATTGTGATCAAGTCCTTCAACATATAGCACTTTTTGAATCTTCACAACACCGTTATCGAGCATTCCATATCCTCTGACGTAGCCTTCGGCTTCAGAATTTGCAAATCTAACTGCTCCGGAAGGCTCCTCCACATAGTTATGCAAGAGGTGCTTGTATCCTGTCATGTGGCGTGAACATCCGGAATCTATTACCCACAATCGACAGGCCTGCAAAAGAGACAATTAGTTTTGCTTAGGCACCCATATCAGGATGGGTCCTTCGCGGTTAGCATCAAGCAACTCAGGAATATCATCTGGTTTGACTTTCACTCTCCATTCATAACGCGGTTTTGGAACCCATTTCCAAACCATCTTAACATTCAATTCCTGAAAGTGCTTTTTAGAAGTAGGATTGGCAACCTTAGCACGATACACTTTTGGTTGTGTAGAAGAATCAGAATTAGAATCAGACTTAGAGTTCAACTTAGCTTTGCTTTTATTCTTTTTGGACTTAGGAGGGGAGTAGTATTTGAATGAATTATCCCAACAGTGTTTGCAATAAAGATTCTTTCGAGCAAAATTCATAAACTTAGATTTATCGGAACAAATCTTACATTCATGTTTATCAAAAGAAGTACTATTCAAAATAACACTGTCTGTAGGACAACTACTAGAATTCAAACTATTCTTTTTATTCAAACTAAGATCTTTATTCTTCTTACTCTTCCCAACTCCATTTCCTCTTATATCTGAAACAGAAACCGGAACCTTGTTAGTCTCTAACTTAGAAGGTGGTTCTTTTCTAGTGCTATTTGAAGTCTCACCCTTTTCAAAAATACTCGGTGGATATTCAGGACAGTCAGAGTAAACAACTGTAGGTTTTGTAGGAGCATCAAATTCTGGATTGGTTCTTACCTTCCAGCTTGGATCATTGAACATCTGTTTATCACTTGAAGCATTTTTAAACATAGTAACTTTCAAATCATTGATCTCTATGCAAAGCTCTTGATTTACTTTTAAAGACTTTTCAAGTTTATGTTTGAGATCAAAGTTTTCATCTTCAACCTCATCAAGAGACTGTTGCAACAAATCGATTTGCTTCATCAATTCAGATGTATGATCATTCACAGAATTTGATCCCTTTGAATTAGAAACAGGATCAGAGTCTGAAGCATTCATCATTTCAGAAAATGTAGCTTCAGTCATGGACTCAATAAACTCCATTTTATCATTTTGAACACAAGATTCATCCGCGGTAGCAGTAACTTCTTCAACCTCTTCAGGAAGTAAAGGTTTAGAAGCAATGGGAGTTGAGACTGATGGTATAGTAGATGGATCAACATTCGATTCATACTCATCAAATTTGCATGCAGTCTCAGGTAGAACTGTGTTGGTGCTCACTGATTCTTTAGAAGGTGTGGTAAATAGTGATTCAAACTCAGTAAATTCGATCTTTCGAGTTGCATAGCTTTCGTTCAAATCACCATATGTAAAACCAACAGATTTAAAAAGATTTTGAGAATCAGTGTCACCAGACTTGTTCTTTCCCATTTCTTCTTGACCTTTGGTCTCTTCAGAAGGTTTAGGAGAACTTGCTTCAACAAAAGTAGCGCGAATGTCAGGAATGGGTTTTATTGCGGAGCCAAATTTATCAAAATTATATAGGTGCTCCGGTGCCTTTTTCAAAATTTCATTAATTGGCACACCCAAACCTGGTTTAAGTTTGTAAAACCTTTCGTCTTGGAGTTTATTGGTCAACAGATTTAATGTCTATTCAGTCTGACCTCGTTTCATGTTAATGTCCTCCAGTTGCTTTATTTTGGTGAAAGCTTCATTTCTTTCTTTATAACAAACTTCAAATTTGATTTGAAACTCACCCTTTTCAGCATTAAGATTCACAAGATCTGTTTCTAAACCAGATATTTTTTCTTTTAAAGACTCTTTTTCAGCTTTTAAATCATCTTTTTCCTTTTCCTTTTCTTCCACAACAACTTTTAAAATAGCATTTTCATCACGAAAGCTTAAAACAGATTGATGTGCAGAGCTCAGTTTGCCTTTCAGTAAAACAAATTCATCTTTCATGCCATGTATTTGGGCCATTAAAGATTCAATAGGTTCAGAATTTTCACTTACCTCAGAGTTTGCTTCTTCGGATTGTGTCTCAGAGTCTTCATCGTCACCTTCCAGCTTTGCCATGTAAGAAACTTGGGTGAAATGTGCTTGCTCCTCGTCATCAGAACTTTGAAACAACCAGTTCTCTTCTTCAACCATTAGTACTTTTCCTTCTTCAGCTTTCTTGGCAATCAGTGACTTTCTTGAGTAGTACTCTGAGTTCTTCACTTTCTTGAATTTGCAGTCCCTTGAGAAGTGCCCAAATTTGCCACAGTTGTAGCATCTTCCTGGTTCATCCTTTCGCTTCTCCTCTCTCTTTCCTTCTCTTCTATCTTCCTTCTGATCTTCTCGTCCTTCCTCTCTCTTTCCATGCCTCGTCTTGTATCGCATCTCAGACTTCTCTTTCTTGTATCCATCATACTTTGGCTTTGAGTAAAATCTTTTCTTGCCAAAGCTCTTCTTGAATCGTCGCGTAATGAGAGCCAAGTCTTCAGAGAACTTTTGAATATCAGGATCTGAATCAACTTCCAGTTCTTCATTGCTTGAATCAGAGTCAGAGTCAGTAACTTCGGTAACTAAAGCTTTAGACGCCTTTTTCTTCGACCTTGCAGAGGATACAGAACCTTTGCCGGCTATGAGAGCCACAGAATCCTTCAGATGATTAGACTCATTATTCATACATCTCACCTCATCCTCATGTTGAGCAAGAGTAAAGAAGATGTCGGTGACATTTTCTCGAGCCATATTCTTCGACATCTGGAGGTTGATAGCAAAGTTCTTCCATTCTGGATTCAGATTCTTGATGAACTTGTAGTTTATCTCAGAAGCAGATTTGGTGATTTTGTTCCTCCGCAAGTCATTGAGAATAATGTTGTACCTATTATAGGTATCTAAAAGCAGCTCTCCTTCTTTGGCATGAAATCCCTCGTAAGCATTTATGCACATATTCTGCTTAGCTTGAATAGAAGCTTCACTTCCTTCAAACTGCCTTGCTAGTTCATCCCAGATTCCTTTAGCAGTACTCTGACTGTCGACACGATTGTAGATGTCGTTTGGAATTGCCATCGTCAGATAGATTAGAGCTTCTTCTTCTAACTTGAGCTGGTCTTTCTGCTTTTCAGTGAAGAACTGAACAGGTTTAGGAATATCTCTGTCAGGGATTTCAGGAGAGGAATCTGTAGCATGTTGACCCTTTACTGTGATCATTGGAGTTTTGGGACCTTCAATGATTATTGTCATGAACTCTCTGTTCTTGTGATTCAGAAACTGAATCATTCTTGTCTTCCACTGCTGATACTCATTTTCCACGAGGACAGGAGGTTTGACTTGAGAACCCATCGAGAGAAGCTGATTCGACATCTTAGTTGTACGGTTAGTAAATAGACTTTTCTGTACCAAGACAACCAACTAGATGAGATCGTTAGAATCAAAAGTAAAGACTACACTAAAAAATTTTCAGAAAAAATAAATTTCCAAAAATAATCAAATGCAGTCCTCGCACACAGTATAAAGCACTAATATCTATGAATATAATACTGAAAAATTAAGAAGATTTTGATCAAGAGTAAAACTTTGTCCCCCTTTGCAGACTTAGCACGGGGGTCCCTTCGCAAGACCGGAGTAACAGGTATCCGGTCGAAGGGAAGACCGGAGTAAGCAAGTACCCGGTCGAATGGCAAGACCGGAGTAACAAGTATCCGGTCGAGTGCTAGACTAGAAACCACTAAGGTCCGGTCGATACTCCTATCCGGTCGAAGGAAAGACCGGGGAATACTAAGGTCCGGTCGAAGGAATGACCGAAGATCACAACTATTCGGTCGAAGGTGTAAGACCGGAGATCACAACTATTCGGTCGAAGGTGTAAGACCGGAGATCACAACTATTCGGTCGAAGGTGTAAGACCGGAGATCACGACTACCCGGTCGAAGGTACAGGTCGAATAACTATCGGTCGAACAATAATATTGATAACCACAGTAACAGATATGATCGATTAACATATAAGACCGATAATCACTAAGACTAAACCGAAGAACACGAAGAATATCTGGGGTTCGACCGAAACCAAACCCAAAAAATTAATTCGACCGATAACACAATTAAACCAACAACTAAGCAATCCTTCGATCGAATGAAGCACAAAAGCACAAATAAGTAAATACTAATCGACCGGATGTATTAACAGTGATTTTGATAACAGATTCATGAAATAGGATGAACAGTAAATTTTCTCGATGAACAGTACTTTTCTCGATGAACAGTAATATCACAAAAAAAAATTGATTCTTTAGGCTCTGATACCAATTGTTATCCCAGATTTTAATCTAGTTGGTAAATAATCAATCAAGTAATCAAGCAACACAATAATAATCAAGAGATAATAAGATTAACAAAACGTACCAATCCCTTGAATAAACAATGAAACCCTTGAGTGTTCTTGATACCCTTTGAATACAGAGAAAATACGGCTAACTATTTAGAAAATTATCAGAGTTCTAACCTAAAACTAAACTAATCATAACTTTAAATACCTAAGCCTTATGGGCTTTAATCATAATGGGCTTTCAAATGAGCTTGGGCCCAATAGCTAATAACTATTAATCTATTACAATTTAAACCTTCTAACTTAACTTTAGCACAATTGCAGTTTAAACCCTGAACTTTAACTTTAATCTTGAATACAATTTATGATCCAACATACACTACGCACGACAAACTTTACTTTACTATATTGTTTTACATTGTATTACATACACTTATAACATTTGTTAACAAGGACGACGTCCCTGATTGACGTCTATAGTGCACGACGACTCACACTCGTCCGTGGTTTTTACCCATTTTAAGGGTTTTCTGCGTCACCAATTCTCTCGTCTCCTTTACTTTATTTTTTATTGTCGTATGATTACTGGAGTTACTTTCTTTGGTTGGATCAGGCTTCACATTTACCTTAAATTTTCTTTGAGAGATTTTTGGCATAAACAATAGTATTAGCTTGAATTTGGACGTTTTCAAAATCATTCCGTCTATAAGTAGATGACGTAGTAGTAGATTGCGATAATCGGAGTAATTGCTTTAATGAATATCGCTTGTAAGAAATTACAAGGTTTTGTTTATTGGAAGCAACACTACCAACTACATCAGAAGTACTACTAGTATATCTATTACAATCCATATCAGGAGATGATTCAGAACTCTCATCGATCTTCCTTTTTGGTCGTCATTCCTTTCGTTCTTCAGATCTTTCCCTTTTTACTGAAACATAAGATTTAGATCTGTTAAGAAAATCAGATTTCTGAGAATGTCTGTTCTTGAGCTTACCAGTGTGGTTTCGTTTCTGCGAGCGCTGTTTCTTTTCCTTCTTACCTTTTGCATAGTAATCAGCATTCACATAAACTATATCACCAACCTTAGTTGATGATTCACCAAATTCATGCACACTTGGTAAAGCTTGACCATTAATGACAAAAATAGAATGATCTGGATGTTTAGCATTAAAGTCAAAATATCAATATCTTCTACACACCCTTCATCAGAATTTAAAAAATCATTTGCAGACGCAAATAAGTCATCAAAATCAGGTTCAGAGGTTTGAGGGACTTTAGAAGATGTTGAACACTTTTGAGATTCAACATTTAAATTAGTGTTCTTTAAAACAGTAGAAAATACATTTTGTTCAATTTCAACTAAGATTTTCTCATCAGTTAAAAACATTTTCAAGCTCAATTATTTTGCTTTCTAGAATGAGTGGAGGAACATAAATCTTAGCTTTAACTGGTTTTGCCTCCATCTCAGTAATAGAATAGCTAGCAAAATAATCATTTGAAAGAACCTTTGGTTTTTCAGAAAGATAACTATCATTCACCTTTTGATAACAGAATGGTAGTTGCATTTTCTTTAAATTCTTTCTTTTATTATCTTCTTTAGGCTCAACCTCATCAGATGATTTGGTAATGAATTTGGGTTTCAAATGAGGATATTTAGCAGCTGCATATAGAAAATTAAAATTATACAAAGCTGGCTGTTTTCTGATAGCTTTCTCTAGATAGTGTGGGTTTTCGTAACCGAGACCCCACTTCTCTCTAACATCAACTTCCTCATTTGGTGTGTTTAAGAAAATGGTTTGATCTGTTTGGCCTCTAGCATACAATTTCTCTTCCAAACCATTTACCTTTTTCTCTAAAGTCTTGTTCTCAACCTGCAATTTAAACGCTTTTAGAACACTTTCTTGCTTTTCTGAAACAGACTCAAATAGTTTATATTCAAAATCAGAAATCTTACTTTCAAAACAATCTTTTTCTTGTTTAAAATCAGAAACAAATTTGCATAGAGAATCAATCAGATCTTTGTTTCCAATAAGTGCTTTGTTAAGTTCAAAGATCTTTTGATTTTTCTTTTCAACTCTACTCTTTTCCTTTTTCAGCTTATTTTGAAGATCTTGAAGTTCGACCATCATGGCTTCCATTTTGGTAAGAAAATCAGATTTGGAAAGATTAAGTACCTCATCAGATGTCTCTTCTTCAGAATCATCATCTTTCACCTCTCTGCCCATCAACCACATGTGTACTATCTCTTCTTGTTCCTCTTCATCAGAATTGTCTAGCCAGAACTCGTCTTCCGCCATAAGGGTTTTCCCCGCTTCCTTTTGTGTAGCGAGCAACATCTTCTGCTTGTGATATTCAGCATTCCTGACAATTGGTTTTCGACAGTCCTTCGCAAAGTGGCCAACCTTCCCGCAATTGTAGCACTTTATCAGCTCTTCACTCTTTTTCTCAGATCCATATTCATTCACATATCTCTTCTTCTCTTTGGGCTTTCTCTCCACATATTTCTTTTCTTCAAATCGTTTTCCTTCTACCCGTTCTCTGTGCTCATGATTCTTTGATCCAGAAGATGAATATCTTTTAGAGTTTGAATTCTGGTTCTTGTAAAATTTCTTCTGAAATGCACGGGTTAGTAGAAGCATAGCTTGCTTGAGGTTCTCTCCATCATCACTGTCAGATTCAGACTCAAAATCAGAACTGGGAATCACTATCTTTTTCTTCTCTTTCTTCTCTTTCTCCTTCTCTCCAACTACCAAGGTAATGGGGTCTGACACCTTCTCAGTCTTCTTTTTCTCAGCTCTTTTCTCTTCGACCTCCTCTTCATTTTGTCACAATATCTCTTACATTTCATGAAGGGGTATCTCACTCAAGTCCTTCATCTGCTTCATTCTCCTGGTATGCTTCTTCCATTCAGGCTGCAGAATGCTGAGGAACTTGACATTGTTCTCTATCTGCTTCTTCTTGACTTTGTTCTTTGACAGTTCGTTCAAAAGAATCACGAATCTCTCATAAGTTTCCTCCAGACTCTCATTTTCCTTGGCTTAAATTCCTCGTAGCTGTTGATATAGTTTGCTACTTTCATCTGGTTTCCCACCTTGGAGCCCATCATCATCTTCTGTAGCTGATCCCACATAGATTTGGCAGTTGCGTTGTAACTGTCTATTTTGATGTAGATCTCGTTAGTTATGCTTTGCAAAAGTAGAGACCTGGATTGTTTGTCAGCTTTGTATCGATTCTTTTGCTGTTCAGTAAACTGAGAAATATCTGTATCAACAGTCTTTGTCTTCAGAACTCCATCACCATCTGATTCATTATCCTCATCAGGAATTTCCTCAGTAGGCATTTTCATTGGACCCTCTCTGATTGATAATCGAATATTCTCTCCATTTGTGTACCGGTCAACAAAATCACGAAAATGGTCCTTCCACTATTCATACTCCCCTTTAAACAGAACAGGGGGCTTTACATCCGTACCGATGGAAAGAGCGTCTCTAGAAGTCATCTTTGATCTACACTTCTTACTGTGATCGTCAAAATTCATAAAACAAACTGGATCTACAAAAATCAGACTCAGTTAAATTTCAGAAAAATCAGAAAAATTTACTAAGTATAAAACGAGCATGACAAAGAATGGAAACACTTCGCGCAAGAGCTTATGTGCACGTTTAAGCTCCGCGCATACTAAAGGTTGCGTGAACTTCACTTCTCACCCAAAGAGTTGTGTGAGTTCTGTTTCGCGCACGATGAAACTTGCATGAACTGAGGTTCGCGCACATGCCTTATGCGAGTTCTTAGTTCTCGCACACAATTATGTGCAAGTTTTGATACTTCGCGCAACAAACTTTGCGAGTTCTAGACTTAGTATTTTTCCAAAAACACAAACTTGCTAAATGCAAACGCGCAAGAACAGGGCTTGCGAGTTTTGGACTTAGAAATATTTTGATAGATTTACTTCTCGCTAAATGGAAACTCGCACAATGAATATTTCTCGCAACTTTCACTTCGCGTACAAGGAAGAGAGGGAACAGTACAAACTCGCACTTAGTGATGTGCGAGTTTCTTCTTCACGCACACAACTGTTTGCGAGTTCTTGCCTTTAAACACAAGATTAAACCTTTGCGAGTTCTTGATCCTGCGAGTTCTTAGTTCTTCTAGTTCTTGGTCCTTGCGTGTTCTTGGTCTGCGAGTTCTTTGAATCTTGCGTGTTCTTGACTTGCACAGTTCTAAAACTCAATTTTTGCACTGATTTCGATTCAAACTTTAACCAATTCCACTAAAACTTTACAAAAGTCATCTTTTGCATGATTCGAACCAATTACAATCAAACAATTACAGTCTAATGCACTAGAATTACAACATTGATCCAATGTCAGTACGCCTAAACAACTCGAACAAAAACTATGAAAAATCTAAAATTCACTCTAAGTAGATACGAATTAGACTATGTGAATCAAATACAATTTGTTCTAGGCATTAAATCGAACCTAAAACAACCAAATTTATGACCAAAACAACACTAAATTTCAAAAATCAAATTTCTCAGTCCGTTTGCGAGTTCGTCCAAAATACGATCTAAAATCCAAATTGATCCAAGTTTTTCTCTGAATTATGTTTACTCTGATGCCAATTGTTATCCCAGATAACAATGTAAATCAACGATGACAAACAATTCCATCAAACCTCACTTTTATTTCAATTAAAGATTTTGATTACAAAACGCTCTGAACACTTTCTCTCTCTAACTCTAGATACACGTATGATGCTCTATGGACTACTACTTCTGAAATACACGCACACTACACTATTTATACAAAGGTTACATAATGCGCAAACTACTGTACACACAAACAACTAAAACGCGCACAACACAAGTAAACATAAAATACAACTTTGACTTTGACTTTTATTACACAAGACTTTGACTTTGATGTTTGAGAGTTGACTTCAGCTTTGACTTCAATATTCAGTCTTCTATGATCTTGTATCCAACATATTTATGCTCTAACGCAAGTGTTGTAGATGTGAACACAACTCCGAGATTATGGTTTCAAGTATAACAACATCCCGATTTACTGCGATTCAAAGAGCACTATTGCAATATCTTCAAACCCTGTTCAACATACGAAAACCAAGCATATCGACGTGATATATCATTTTATCAAAGACAATGTTGAAAAAGGTGCAATTGAACTTTACTTTGTAAACACATAATATCAACTTGCGGATTTGTTTACCAAGCCTCCTGATGAAAAGATATTTAATTTTCTCATTTCAAAACTTGGCATGCTAAATTTCAAGACTTAATATGTTGTTACCTAGTAAAATTTAGTTTTTGTTATTTTTCTTCATTTCTTTACTTTTAATTTGAAAGATATATGCACTGAAAAGTTTGTTCATGATTTCAGGGGGAGTGTGACACAAAGATAAGATGATCTATATTTTAGGGGGAGTTGTAGATATTTGCACGTATTATTTTACTGACATATCATATGATGCAAATTTTCAGGGGGGGTTAGGACATTGACTTCTTATTACATCTGGTCATAACTCATTCTTAACAAGTTTTATTGCTTTAATGTTTTAACTAGCCGTGTGTTTCCAACGATAAATAGTTGTGTAATATCTTTTCCATATGCTGTCAAGTATTCATACATACCGGTTTAGTATATGTGTTGACTATGTTCTTACCATGTCTCATATAGAAACATATTTTCGATGGTTAGACACCCCATTTGAACTTCTTTGCTATTTGAGCATTGATTGATTCAAAACGTTTCTTTCAAGAATGTCTATATTTGATTCGTATAGACAATATTCAATTTCTCATGACCTAAACTTTGATTGTTAAATCATTCACATTTGATACTTTCATACGATGTCAGATTCTCAAACAAGTCTTTTGTGTTCATAAAATTTGTTAAATTTTTGCATCTCACATAACTCACATCTGCGAAATCTTCACAATTCGCATCACTCACACCTGCGAATTCATAACTTTTTGAATCACACATCTGTACGAATTCCACACTTAATCAAAATTTCATCTTCAAAGAATGTTATCATGCACATTCTGAAACAATTCACATATAACTCTTGTGCGAATTTTGTACTTGGCAAAAATATCATCATCAAAGGTTATGTGAATTCAAGCATGTGAATTCTTAAGCATGCAAATTCTATGATGTGAATTCTTTCAAAATATTTCATTCTGCGAAATCTTTCTATTCTTATGCGAGTTCTTCAAACTATGCGAGTTCTTCATCAGATCATGCGAATTATATTGATCTCGAACGTTTTTCCAACTTTTCTTCAAATTATCCTTCTATGCTTTGAATTTTGAGATGTGCTTTTGAGAGCAGGTTCAAAAATGACTTTGGAACACATTTGTAGTTGATGATTTTGTCTAAATTCAACTCTAAGCTCCAATCGATCATACCACAATAATACGACATTTTTGAACATAGAATTCTCAAAATCGACCAATTCGACTTTCTGAATTGAAATCAGAGCAATTAATTGATTCAATGATGATCAACAATAACTTCTGAATCTATTTGGCAACATAGAACATCCAATCTAATGTCAATTCCAGAAATCCAAAATTTTCACATTGACTGTTCTTTTCAATCCAATCTGATCTCGATCGTGCGTAGAAAAAATCTGCGTTCGGCTCTGATACCACTTGTTAAGTCCCTGAGATCATGATTGATTGAATTAACAAAGATAACAAGAAATTGGGATTGGAAATATGTAGTTTTATTGATGACAGAAAAGTAAACTACAACTACAGAGAGAGGATTTCGTATGTCTACATGGTGAATTAAAACTTACAAACTAAACTACACTACAAGATTCCTATTTATACTAGCCCAACACCCTTGTTATCTTTGTTAATTCAATCAATCATGATCTCAGGGACTTAACACATTTCATTCATTCAATATACTTGTGTTGAGAGAATTTTTCAATGATTAAAATGCTCAAATCTTCATGATTACATTCATGAGCATATATTTATCTGACATGTATTTTATTATGTGCTTTAACTGAAAAATTAAATCAATTGAGTAACACTTTGCTTTTAGGACAACATGGGTTCATTGTGTGAGAACTTAACAGAACTTCTATGGATTCACGTGAACCTGTGTTAGTGCGCAAAATATGTTGGATACAAGATCATGATGGTTGAAGTTCAAGATGAAGATAAAAGTCAAAGAGTTCAAGTCAAACCCTCTTGCTGAAAGTCAAAATCTTTGTAATAAAGTTAAAGTCAAAGTTAGTGTGTTTAGAGTGTTTTAGAGTTGTAAGTGTTTTAGCTTTATAAGAGTTTTTTGTTTGTAGACTAATATGACTAAGAGACTAGATAAGTTGAGCGCGCATTGTTTTTAGTGAGAGAAATACTGTGAGAGAGCTTTATGTGTATTCGAATCAGAGTTTGAAATAAAAGTGTTTTGATTCATAATTCTTGGTTGTTATCTTGATTTACACTAATTGTGGGACACACAATTGGTATCAGAGTTGAGAAAGAATTCAGAAACAGGATCTAAATCAAGATTTTTGGTCTTTTTTTGCAAGATCTCGCAAGTCATCTGTAGAGATTTGGTTTTTGTGATTCAATGTTATTTTGGTCATGTAATTGGTTGTGTTAGAATCGATATGTTGTTTTGAACATTTTTCATTTGATTTGTTCTTCTTAATTCACAATAGTTGGTGCAAATTTTGGATTTTTCTTGAAATCTAGTTCGAGTCTGTATAACGTACTGTTCTTGATCGAATTTATAATTTTGTTGTTTTAAATTGAAATTCATTATTTGTAATATGTTCTAGATATGGAATAGAGAGTATCTGCAAAGTTTCAAATTACTTGGTGAATATTTGAGTCGATTTTGTTGAAAAATTATAGTTTTTGTTCGAAAAACTCAAGAACTCGCTAGATCTGAAGAACACGCAAAGGCAAGAACACGCAAAGGCTAAAGAACATGCACATCATAGAAACTCGCAAAAGAATGAAGAACTCGCAAGTTGTGACGTGCGAGAAGTAGAAACGCGCAAGATACATTGTGTTATCCTAGTTTCTAGCAGTATATTTCAGACACACAGATTATCAAGAACAATATTGTATAAATGTCACAAGATTACAATACAATCACAGATCTCACAAATGTCATATATCTAACTTTCTACGAGTTCTGGGTTCTCTCTAATGTGCAATCTTGTGTACTCTCAATGTAAACTTTCGTACTTTCAGATTACAAAGAAACCTAAGCTATTTATACTAAGTCAACTTACATTAACTTTACAATAAAACCCTCAAACTAAACAACAATTACAAACTAGACCCTCACTTTTAATCTTGAATACAATATCAGTCTAACAATCTCCCCCTTTGGATTCAAGATCAAAAAAATTTGACAGTGATCTTCAGGTCTTCTTATCTTCACAAATATCTTCAGCTTTGACTTCTTTTTTAGTTTTGACTCTTGAAAACTTTGACATCTTCAGATCTTTTACAAGTCTTTTAAAGTAGTCTCCCCCTTTGAATTTAACTTTTAAGAACTTTGAATAATCAATCTTTTCTTCAAACATTTACTTTCTTTCACTTTCATTTGACAAACTTTCACTTTGAGGATTTTAATATCTGACTTTGACTGTCTTGATCATCTGGAATTCATCTCCCTTTCTGTTCAAAACTTTTCTTCTGAACTTGAACTTTGATTTATCTTCCCCTTCTTAATGATTTCTGAGAATCAAAATCATTAAAACTCTTCAAGTTCAGATATGTCTTTGAATGATCTCCGCACACTGTCGGATAAGCACAGTCTTCATGAGCGTTCATCTTCCCCTTATGATTTGAGAAATCTCCCTTTTTGTAGAAAAATAGACAATCTCCCCCAGATAGGAAAATTAGCAATCTCCCCAAAACATGGTATGAGAGAATCGTTCATCTGATCTGAATGAGCCGTTGAATCATGAAAGTATTCATCTGAATATTTTCAAATTCAGACAAATTTAGAGTTGTAACCCTGAATCAACATCTGAAACAGTTAGGAACGCCTGTCAGTAGCACAAAGCCACTGTGTACAACGAATGTACAATATAAGGAGTTGGTTTGATTTTGACTCCCCAGGACTTACATTCAATCATTGAAAAACACAACGTATTTTCTATGAATGTTCTGACAAAAAAACACATTTTATATGTGCTTGTGCTTGTGTATGAAAGAATTATCACAATGATTGTGTTACATAAGGCTCAAAGTATGTAAACTACTGAGACAGCAATGGTATACACAGATTCAATGTGCATGATAAAGGGTCGAAGGTGGGGGAACTTTCCTTCTTGTTCAATATTAGTATCTTCCAAGTAAAGAACCAATAGCGTATGTGTTGCTTCCCCAGAAAATGTGAAACATTCTCTTTTTGAGAAAATAATGAGTAGCTGGTGGGGTTGTATACAAGAGTTGGCATGGGCTCACTACCTTTTTCAATGATGGTCACCAAAGAATGTGAACCAATCAGAAGATGTGGCTGCCCGTCTCAGAAAGAAATTTGGTGCAGAGTATGATATTCTTTTACTCTGTTCTCTCACCCTCTTTCTTTTAATCATTTATGCTCACTTCTAACCAATCTCTCATTTCCATTTTACCTCTTCACACACCAACACTCAATCTTTTTACCCCTCTCCCCTCAATCACTTAGGGAATACTTCCTGGGTAGGAAACACTGGTTATCGTGAATCCATGGAAGTTCTTTTAAGCACTCACACTGAATCCCATGTATTGTCCTAAAAACATACGAATCTCAATTATTTTCTTGACATTTAAGCACAATAAATCAATGTCAGTGAATGTATGCTCAACAAAAATCAGAATGAAATTGGAGCATTTTAATCATTTAAGATTTCTCAATACTTTATATGAATGAATAATTATGAAAGAATAGAAATGTTTTGAGAATCTGACAATGATTAAGATCAGATCAAATTATCATGAAGAATAGTATTTTTTGGGAAATCAAAGATGAATGTTGTTTATATGAACAATATATAAACATTTTATCAATGAAAGTACATGTATAATAGAAATGACGTTTGATTCAAACAACAGTGAATACAACCGGGAGTATTACCATAGAAATATTTTTCATTTGATACATGGTAATAACAAAGTCAAGAAATATTGTACTGAACCGATGTGTGTATGAATACTTGACAATATATGAAAAGAAAATACACAAGTATTTTTCTTTAATAACACACGGTCAGATAAGCATTTAAGTATCCAATGAAAATCATTTAAAAACACACTTCTCAATTCATGAAAAACAGTTTAAGAATAGGAAGTGGTTTGAACATTTAAAAAAATAATTTTTCACAAGTGAAAGTTGTTCATCTTTCATCAAGTGATAAAGAGTAAGGATTAGAAATATATACCTTTAGATCAAAATCCTTAACTCCCCCTGAAATGAACATTTTCAGTGAAATATCCGTGATAAAAACTCATATATCCTCCATCTTGATATCTGGAAAAAGTCAAGTTATTAGAAAAATATAACAATGAAAATACATTTAGCTAATATCTCCTCCCCCTAAAAGATATAGCAGTTAGCTTCCCCTCAAATCAAAAACTTCTTAAACAAATGTCATTTTGAAAGCATCTGTCCGAAGAAAAACATTTGAATACGGGTTCTGAACTGTAATATTCAGAAGCCAATATTACATATTCTCCGCTGAGAATAGTAATATTCAATTTACAAATAAGGATCGGGTTCTGATCTGATGTAATCAGAAGCCAAAGTTCTGAAACATTAAGAAACCGGTCTTGAACTGTTTTATTGAAGAGCCATAGTTCTTGCTCCCCCTTAAACCTTGGGTGCCTGCAACAGTTGCTAGCGCAAAACTAACTTTGCGTCACCTTCAGATAGCGCAAAACAATCTTTGCGCCACCAACATGTAGCACAAATCTTCCCTCTTTCTCCTTAAATCTGTTTTTGCAGATCTTAAGTTGTCTCGTTTCTAACATTTGCATGACCAAGTTGATCCAGATCATCAAGGTCATGAGGGGGAGAAGTTAAGGAGAAGTTAAAGAGACAAAGAGTTCAAACGTTTATCTGCTGATCAAGATTAGCTCAAGATTCTATATTTCCTCAGCTACTAATTCTTTTGTTGTTCCAGCTCCGACCACCACAGTTCAATCAAGTATATTTGAAAGATGTGCATCGTCTAGAGCACAAGCTGATGAACCAATTGTTCCCTCAAGTTTATTTCAAACAGGTCCAGTCTTGTAAAGGATGCAAAGGCAACATAGATTGAAAGATGCTGAGAAGAATTTTTTTTTTAGTCAAGAAAGAATCTTCGCTAAGTCACTTAGATGATTTGTGCTGATTTAGAAGATGAATATTGAAGACCACATCGCCAATGATTACTAAGGGGGAGATTGTTAAGTCAGTTTTTATAGTAATCATTGTATTTATAGGCTTGGTCTAATACTGTGTTTTATTGGCCAAGGGTATTTAGGTCCCTTGGGTCTTTGTGTTGTGTAAGGAACCAAACGCATTCATCAAATACATTGTTACTTTGCGCTTTCAAAGTCTCTCTCTCTACTTTCTCTCTCTAAAGATTTAGTGATTTTGGGATTATCAACTTTGTTCTTCTTAAAGAAACAATTTTCTGATGTGAGCTTGAAGCTGGCTTGTTAGAACCAACTGAACTATTTCTAGGTGTGTTGATTTGTGACTCTGGAGTCGTTTGCTCAGTCACCACCACCTTCGAAATAATGTCTTCAAGCTCTTTTATCTTTGAAGAATAATTGTTCTTTTCTTTGATGTGCAGGTCAATCTTTTCCTTGAATTCAAACTTCGTTTTTTGCTCTTTTAGTGCACTTCTTCAAAATCTTTTTCAGCATTCTTTCTTCCATCAGATATCTCTTTAAATAATCCAACATTCTTTTGTTCTGTTATCTTCTCCTCTTTGTCAAACTTTTCTCTTTCCAAAATGATCACCTTTTCAAAGTCTGAAATCTGTTTAGTAAGTTTTCTACATTTCAGCTCAAAAGTTTTCTTCTCTTCAAAACTTTTCCTAGAAAATTTTGAGAACTTCTTTGCAAATTCTTTCGTCTCTTTCTCTAAAACTGATCTCACTTCAGGAATTTGCAGTTCTAGCTCAAAAATCTTCTTTATCAGCTTTTCATTAGCACACTCTGTTTGTTGAATCTTGACACTTTGATCTTCTAAGTCTGAGATCTTTCTTTTGAGCTCTGAATTCTCAGAGTCCAAAAAATTAACTCTTGATGACATATTTGGTCCTACCATCATCTTCTCAAGTTGTTCCCATAACTGTTTTCCTGTTGCCTTTTTACAATCTAAACTGATAGAAATCTCTTTTGAAATCTCATCTGAAAATCCTTGCAATATAAAAGTTTTGGCCAATCTGTCAGCATCATATCTCTTTTTCTACTCATCTGTGTACTTATCGGGTGATATTGGAAACTCTCCTATTACTCTTTCCATTGATCCATTTTTATAATAAGAATAAATCCTTGTTGGAGTTTTCATTCTTCCTTCCCTCAGAGATATTCTGATATAATCACCAAGTCATGTCGATCAATGAAGTCTAGAAAGAAGTTTTTCCATTATTCATACTCTCCTCTAAAAAGCATCGGTGGCTTCACATCTGTATCGATTGAAAGAATTTCTCTGGAATTCATCCTGTTTTCACAAAAAGAACTTGAATTTGATCGTTATTCCAAAATGAAATCAAGTAAACCAGAAAATCTTAGAAAAATACAGAAATGAAATTTTCCAAAAATTATCTAAGTCTGGAATTCGCAAATTAAAGTGAAGTACTAAGAATTCGCAGATAGAACAAAATCAGAATTCGCAACCAAAAATAAGTCAAGAATTCGCAGGCTACAAAGGTTTTAGAATTCGCAAATTAAAATTCTCACATAAGAAACTCACGAATTCTGTACTTAGAAATTTATTTGATATCTCAAAGAATTCGTAACCAACAATCTTGCTAATTCTAAGGAATTCGTAACCACACACTTGCGAATTCTGAGTTTTCTTGAACAATACTTGTGCGAAATCTGAAAATTAGCACGAATCAACTCTGCGAATCCTATGCAATTCGCAGATCACACAGATGTGAATCCTACACTTAGGAAATTTTCAGTATCAAATAAGTGAAATCTGCGAAATCCAACAATTCTACGAATTCTTTCTGCGAGTTCTTGAAAAACTTGCGAGTTCTTCAGATCTGTTTGCGAGTTCTTCGAATCTCGAATGAAAAACACCTCTGAAACTCACAAAAACCTATCTATACATCGAACTTCGAACTAAAACTTTGACAATATGTTACCTAATACATCAAGAACAGATTACAATCAAAGATTTCCAACAAAACTTACTCAAATGTACATCTTGATCTATGACACAGTGTTTGAACTCGTGAAAACGAAAAACAATAAATTCATCAAATTGATGAAAAATTACAGTGCAATCACGGATCAAATCTCTACAAACTCAAACTAAAACACAATTCGAACACAAATCAAACAATTACAACTCGAAAAACAAGCATAAACTCAAAATTGAATCTCAACTTTGATGAAACAGTGTGGAACTTTCTTTTCAATCGATTTTCTTGATTTCTAATTGGATCTTCTCTGATACCAATTATTATTCCCAAGTTTATCAAGTTCTCATTACAAAATCCAATCACAAACAAGAATTATCAAACTACCTGTTTTGATTCAACTTCAAGATTTGATTACAGAATAATTCGTAGACAACTTTCTCTCTCAGCAATTCTCTTTCTCTCTCTAACTTTATGCGAACTCTACTAGTTACAAGTATTCTCTCTACAAAGACTTCTAACCACAAGTCTATTAAAAACAAAACAAGAAACACACGCTTACAAACTAAAATAACAAGACTTTGAGTTTGAGTTTATTAAACTTTACTTTGACTTTGCATGAAAGTTGACTTTTGAGATTTGACTTTCTTTGACTTTCAGCTTCAGACTTTATGATCTTGCATCCAACAAATTTGTGCACTAACAACAACTGATCCCATATCTCTTTTGCAGTTACACAAGAATCAAGTTCTTGAAAGATATCATTGGGAATGGTCATAATAAGTAATCTAACAGCTTTTGAGTCATTTTCCATCATTCT
Source organism: Arctium minus (assembly GCA_954870635.1). Taxonomy (NCBI): domain Eukaryota; kingdom Viridiplantae; phylum Streptophyta; class Magnoliopsida; order Asterales; family Asteraceae; genus Arctium; species Arctium minus. Next base: position 72,259,238 of record OX941088.1, on the reverse strand, counting down.
AGTTTCTTCATCAGTGAAGTTTGAAGTTTTCTTTTCATAGATTGCAGGTATTTCAGTAGTATCTGTTTGTTAGAGCATAAATTTGTTGGATACAAGATCAAGATATCTGAAGATCAAAGTTAAAGTTGAAAGTCAACTCTCTGTCAAAAGTCAAAGTCTAGTGTAATAAAAGTCAACATTTGTAATTTTTCTGTTTTTTAATTGTTTGTGTGTTTCTTTTATGTGCGTGAACAGTGTTTAGTGTGAAGTAGTTATGTTGTATAAATAGTTGTTCGCGTGTTTTAGTCATAAGTGAAACAATTTTATAGAGATTGTAGTGTGCGTGTTCTTGAGAGTTAGAGAGAAAGTGTATACTGTTGAATCTGAATTCAATACAAGAATGTTTAAATTGGAAATTCATTGTTGTTATCTTGTTATATACTGATTGTGGGACACACAATTGGTATCAGAGCCAATCAGAATTCAGAAACAAGGATCTAATTTCGATTTTTGAATCATTTTTGGTCGAACTCGTTTATATGGACTGTTACATGTGATCTTTTCGATCTAGTGTTGTTTTGATCATAATTTTGATTGTAATTGAATCAATTGGGTAATTAGAACAGTTTGTATTCAGGTCATTTAGGCTAATTCACTCAGATTAAGGGTGAATTTTGGATTTAGAAAGTAATTTTGTTCGAAGTTTTTAAAGCACTGTAAATTGAATCAAAATGTATCGATTTGTGTTTGTTTTGATAGTTTATATATTGTAATCGACTCGTATATTGATTTCGAGGATCCTTGCAAAGAATAGAGTCAATTGATCAAGATTTCAATCGAATTAGAGAAGAAAAATCGATCAAACTGAAGAACTCGCTAGATCTGAGTTTCGCGTAAAGGAAGAACTCGCAAGCCTTGAAGAACTCGCAAGCTACTGTGTGTTGAAATAGAAGTTGAAAACTCGCAAAAAGTGTTGTGCGAGAAGCTAAAACTCGCAATACCCTAGGTGCGAGTTGTTACTGTTCCTGTTCTTCATTGTGCGCGAAGTAAAAATTTGCGAGAAGTGTGTCGTGCGCGTTTTGATTTAGCGCGACGTTTTTTTATTGAAATTTTTTTCTAAGTCCAAAACTTGCAAGACCCTGTGCTTACGCGTTTGCATTTAGCGAGTTTCTCTTTTTTGAAATTTTTCTAAGTCTTGAACTCGCAAGGTCGTGCGCGAAGTGAGAAAACGCGCAAGCTTTGGTGTGCGCGAATCTCAAACTCGCATAAACCATCTTGCGCGAAGTGAAGTTCACGCTAGCTTTTTTGTGCGCGAAGCATAAACTCGCACATCTCTTTGTGTGAAAAGCTTCTTTGTCGTGCGCGTTCCTCAAACTCGCACACAAGCTTTTGTGAGTTTCATACTTAGAATTTTTCTGAACTTTTCTGAAATTTAACTGAGTTTGATTTTTGTAGATCCAGTTTGTGTTTTTCTAAATTTTGACGATCAATAAGCAGTATATTTCAAGATGACCTCAAAGGACGCTATTTCTATCGGTACAGATGTCAAGCCCCCCGTTTTGTTCAAAGGGGAGTACGAACAGTGGAAAGATCGTTTCCTTGACTTTGTGGACCGGCATGTCAACGGAGAAAACATTCTTTTGCCGATTACAAAAGGACCAATGAAAGTTCCTAGTGAGGAGATTCCTGCTGAAGGTTATGACTCAGATGGAGTTCAGAACACACGGAGAGAAAATAAAGAGTATGCCCAATTAACTGAAGATCAGAAGAAACGGTTTGATGTTGATAAACAAGCCAGATCTTTGGTTTTACAAAGCATGACCAATGAGATATATGTGAAAATAGATAGCTACAAGGAATGTGCCAAATCTATGTGGGATCAACTTCAAAAGATGATGATGGGTTCAAAGGTTGGGAACCAAATGAAAGTAGCTAACATGAAGAGTTCAAAGCAAAAGACAATGAAAGCTTCGAAGAGACTTATGAAAGATTTGTTCTACTCTTGAATGAACTCTCGAAGAACAAGGTCAAGAAGGATCAAATATAGAACAACGTCAAGTTTCTTAGCATCTTGCAACCGGAATGGAAAAAGCACACTCGCCGAATGAAACAAATGAAGGATCTGAGTTACATTCCGTTACATGAGGTTTATGAGACGTTGAGACAGAATGAAGAAGAGGTAGAAGAGAAAAGAAGTGAGAAGAAGAAAGTTGAAAAGGTTACTGATCCCATTGCACTTGTGGCTGGAGAAAAAGAGAAAGAAAAGAAAAAAAAGAAAAGGAAGAAGAAAGTCATTATCAGTTCTGAATCAGAATCTGAATCTGATGGAGATGACGGAGAGAGTCTTAAGGAAGCCATGTTGTTACTGACCCGAGCATTCCAGAAGAAGTTCTACAAGAAGCCGGGATCAAATTCTAAGAGGTATTCTTCATCAAGCTCAAAGAACCACGAGCATAGAGAAAGAGTTGAAGGAAATAAAAATTTTGAGAAGAAGTAGGAAGAAAAGAAGAAATATGTGAATGATTATACCAGTACTGAGAAGCCAACAAATGATCTGATTAAATGCTACAAATGTGGCAAGATTGGACATTATGCTAAAGATTGTCGAAATCCGAAGGTTCGCAACTCAGAGTACTATAAGAACAAAATGCTATTGGCCAAGCAACAGGAAGCAGGCAAAGCATTAATGGCAGAAGACGAATTCTGGTTGGATCATTTTAATGTGGAGGAAGAACAAGATGAGTCAGCTCACTTATGCTTGATGGGTAAAGAAGTGAAAGATGATGATTCTGATGATGAGACTGCTGATGAGGTAATAAACTTAACTGAAAATTATTTCATAACTAAAATGGAAGCCATGATGGTTGAACTTCAAGACCTTCAAATCAAACTGAAAAAGGAAAAAGACAGAGTTGCTATGAGAAATCAACAGATCTTTGAACTCAATAAATCAGTTATTGGGAATAAAGATTTAATTGCTTCTCTACGCAAATCTGCTTCTGATTTTAAAAATGAAAAAGATTGTTTTGAAAGAAAGATTTCTGATATTGAAAAACAATTGTCTAAGTCTAATTCTGAAAAACAAGAATGTGTACTAAAAGCTTTTAAACTGCAGGTAGAGAACAAGACTTTTGAGCAAAAGGTAAATAGTTTGGAAGCAAAATTATATCTTAGAGGCCAAACAGATCAAACTATTTTCCTGAATACACCTGATGAAGAAGTTGATGTTAAAGAAAAATGGGGACTCGGTTATGATAATCCTCATTACTTAGAAAAAGCTATCAGAAAACAGCAAGCATTATATAATGCAAATTATATGTATGCTGCTAATAAATATCATCATTTGAAACCTAAATATATCACCAAATCATCAAAAGAAGTTGAGGACAAAGAAGATGAGAAAAGAATGAATTTAAAGAAAATGCAACTACCATTTTGTTATGAAAGACTGAATGATAGTTATCTTTCTAAAACATCAAAATTTCTTTCAAATGATTATTTTGCTAGCTATTCTTCTACTGAGATGGAGGCAAAACTTGTTCAAGCTAAAACTTATGTACCTCCACTCATCTTAGAAAGAAAAATAATTGAGTTAGAAAATATTTTATCTGATGAAAGAATTTTGAATGATATAACACAAGATGTATTTTCTATTGTGTTGAAGAACACATATTTTCATTATAAATCTAAAGAGTGTTCTCCATCTTCTAAAGTACTTCAAACTTCTGAGACTGATTTTGATGATTTATTTGAGTCTACAAATGATTTTCTAAATTCTGATGAAGGGTGTATAGAGGAAATTGATATGTTTGACTTTAATGCTCCACTTCCAAATCATTCTACTTTTGTTGGTCCCTAAGGTGCTTAAAAAATTTGTAGAAGGGGGGGGGGGTTGAATACAAACACATAATTTAAAGTTTAATAAATTGTTTATTGATAAATCAAACACAATTGTAAGACTCAATCTAAACAAACTTAAGAAAACACTAAGATGGTTGCACAAGAATTTCAGAGAATGGGGGATTTAGAATATAGAAAACAAAGGTTTCTATTTGGGGTTCAAGGATTGAGCACACCCTCAGATGGAGGGGTGAACTTCCTATTTATACCCTATGCATTAAATGCATGGCAGGGCACTTTACACGTAGCGTTCACTGATTGGCTTTGGAAGTCTGACTTTGGGAGACATGCTTTCGGCCGGATCATGAACAGTGTAGTTGACAGAGTTGTTGTAAGAATTATGGCAGAGGCATGTCCTGTCTGACACATCGTACTGAGTTGTGCAAGGTAAGACAAATAGAAACTAAAGGTATAAGCTTTGTGATCATTCAATCGTTGAATATCTCTTTATGCAGAGATATCAAGAGTTCAGCGATCGCTGAAGCTTTACTCATGTTCCTTCGCGTATAAGTAGAGTTTTCTTTGCTTCACTGATATCCGAATCAGGTCACTAGTAGACTTCTCTTTGTTCAGCAGTTTCGTCTTTGATTTAGCTATGAACATCTGTTGACGCGAGACTTGTCTTCAAGGATTACGTTATTGTTTACATCAGAAACTATCAGCGATACTGAAAAGAATCAGTTTGATCACTGATAGTGAAACACTAATACATACTAAATGTTTATAAGAAGACTATCAGCGATAACTGAACAGACTTAGTCTGATCGCTGATGGTGAAACACTAATACATATTAAACGTAATTTTCACTAAGTATAGAAAAGGTTCGTTATCAAATCACTGAGAGAGTTTGGATCAACAATCTCCCCCTATTTGATAATTGCAAAGTAACTGAAGAAAATTAATTTATAATTCAAAATTATGGAATAATCAGGACTCATAATATACATGTCCCAATTACTATTTTGAGGGATCTTTTACAGTACTGATAGAGTTAAGTACTTCACTGAAATTTTCATTAATCCAAGAAAAGAATTACAAGGTATGAAAATTACAAGTACAAGTGATGTACTAACTACTGTAAGTTTAAACTAATAGATTACAAGAAAGAAAACAAATCTATCATCTATCTAAAGAGGGTTTAGGAGGATTGATCAAATACTCAGGTATTTCTTCTCCTTTTTGCCTTCGCTCTAAAGATTCTTTGTAGATGATCGCTATGATTGGCTCAGCAGCAGGAGAGAGAGTACACCATAGGCACATGAGATCCTTGAGAAGAGCGAGGGGACAGATATGGATTTCAGAGACTCTTTGAAATCTGAGTTGTTCCTCGTCATCTCTGAAGAAGATTCCAAAAGTTTCTTCAAGTACTTGTCCCGCAACATATGGTCCACCAGGAGGCAGAGATAGATCCAGAACTGAAAGATCAGGAGGAGGACCGAACAGAGCTTCTCTTGAAAATTTGATGGAGGTTTCATTCCTGATCACCGCGACATTTTCAGAGGAGGAGGAGACAGGATTTCTTCTGATCTGCTTTGACTTAGAAGGAAGATCAGACGGCACCTTTAAACTTTCAGCGACTCTGTTGATGAGAGCATCATTTATCCCTTCAACATAGCCTATGTAGATTGACTTTGATATCTTTAGTGTGTCTTTGAACTCAAGCCATTCCATATAGCCGAGGCTTTCCAACTTTGAAACAAACGTTGCCTTGCAGCTTCCATCCTCTCTGGTAATCTCCATAGTGACATAAACTTTGTCCTTCTTCTTTCTTCCAGAGATAGCGACAACTACGATCTTCATTGGGTCAGAGTGATAGTCAATTTTGTGCTTCCACCAATCGACTGTATTATCGTTGACCGCTTTTTTTTGCAGCGTTCCTCTTCAATCTCTTTCAAAGGAGCTGTCTAGACTTCCACTGGTTTACTTTTCAGCTTCTTATCTTTGACTTGAGAGGACTGAACTTTGAGAGCCAGAGAGGCATCTCTTTGACAGTCAGCAATCATCTTCTCAACCTTGACGGATTCTTCGATTTCAGCTTCAGTCAGGAACTCTAGATCCGTTGATTGAGAGGGGATCTTTCGACGTTGATTCTTCAGATGATAGATCATCTCTGTTCTTTTCTTCATCTCTTCCTCTGACCAGTGAGATGGTCTAGAGGGACTTCCATGATGTTGCAGGGACTCTTCTTCTTCTTCTTCTTCCCCTTCATCAATCTCTCTTATAGAGATTGGGATTGGTTGGTCATAAGTTCAGCAGCTGGGATTATTTGGAGCTCTTTACCCTTAAGTAGGGGAGAGAACTGTCTGGTCAGAAAATGAAAAAGGTTAGTTTATTTTTATAGAAGAAGAGGGATAAAGGCTAGAAAGAAACAGGGGTGGGATTTTTATAGAAGGATAAGGGAACGAGGGAAAGGCATACCTGAGAAGGATTCTCCTCAGATAGTGAAGTCTTCTTGAGGTTTCCCTCAGCAGTAGCACCTTTGCTTTAGGAAGGGGTTCCTGAAGAAGTTTCATGGCTCCCCCCTGCTTTGATAACTTCTTTCGAAGCTATCGCTGATGAAGTGACGGCTGAAGAACACCATAGCGATGGATCTTCTTCATCGTCATCATCATCATCTTGATGAGGTTCTTCCTCTTGATCTTCAAGATCAAGGGCTTCATCTTCATCGTCCTCTTCTTCTTCATCATCGATTAAATCTTCGAGAGAAGGAGGTGCTTTTTCAACAGCTATCTCCCCCTTAACCTGAGAGGGAGTTTCCTTCTGTTGGACCTCAGCAGTGACTTCAAACTCCATATTTTCTTCAGCTGCCTTCTCCCCCTCTTTGTCATTATCATTAAGGGAGGGATCTTTGGAAGGAGATGAAGCTTTTGCAGCGGCCAACAACTGAACTTCAGCCTCCAAACAGTCCAGACGGCCTTCAAACGCAGGAAGATCTGACATAACCTAATTAATGAACTCCACGACAATGTTCAGCGATGTACGATCGTTCTCTGTGAATGAGGGAGTAGGAGTCGGAGCTGGTGCCTTCAGGTGAGTCAGGATTTGCTGAAGAAGAACTTCACAAGAATCAACCTTTGTAGCCAGGGCTGCAAACTGTTGCTGTGAGTCTTCCCTGACTTTGATAATCGCTTCTTAGAGAGTAGCGATTTGAGAAACGTCAGCTTTGGAGGCGCAGTTGGCTGTCAGCGTCTTCAGTGCTTCACTAGCTGATTGAACAGCATTGGTGGTGTTGTTGAGAGAGGCAGTCAGAGATTCCACCTTTACACCCAAACTGTTGACATTGGTGTCAACAGTCGCCAAACTAGGACATGAAATATAAGTTAGTTTTTGAGAAATAGGCTTATATGGTAAGTTGGGAGAAGTGTTTAAGGTTATAGGGATACCTGAATTATCAAACATTTTGTAGAATTGTAACGATTCCTCAAAAGATTGATGTTCAGGTCATATGGGTCCAAACTGAGGTTGAGTAGAAATAGAAGGACTAGAGATGGGGATAGAAGATGTAGGGATAGGGGTAGTTACCTCAAGTTGTTGTTGAACTGGGATCGTAGGTTGCGTCACTGTTGTTGTGACAGCGACCGAGATCGCTGGCACGGTTGAAGTGGGTATCGCTGAGGATGTGGAGGAGAGACCCACGAATGCATCTAAGGAAGTTTGTTGATAAACATCCTTAGGTATAGAGCTAGAGGTAGCTTTCTCCTTGGTCACCTTGGCTTTTTTCGAAGGACCAAGGGAGCTAGTTGATGGTCGTTTAGAAGGGGTAGCGGCAGGGATAGCAGAAGAAGGAACCTCTTGCGTGGCCGCTGAAGACGAAGAAGTGAGGAGAAAGAGTCGGGAGTGAAGTTCAGAGATACTTACCTCGTTGGGGAGCGTCTTGACCTCCAGGGAGCGCTGACCCACTTTTGGAAAAGATGCATCCGAGTTAGTGGGCTAAGTAGCAGGGTAGACGAACTTCAGGTACGCGCAGATGAAGCGTACGTAGGGGACCTTGTGATCCCTCTCAGTCTTCTCTATCTTTGACTTTAGATCATCAAAGATAGTTGTTGCGTAGTCGAAGTTTCTTCCAGCGATCACTGAGTAAGCCATTTGGACCTGAACCTTGCTGGCTTGGTCCAGTGACCCACTATTCCCACTCATACACTGAATGAAGTGTGAGAAGATGTAGTTAAGATGAGAAGGCATCAGTGCCTTCTTCACAAGAGTCAGCTTCTTGTTTGGAATCGTCGTCCTTGGCTTGGGTTCCCAAGAGTATTCCATTGCGTCCAGGAATTGGATGAGTTCAGTATCAGTTAGCAAGGCATCGAATCCATTCCTGGGTTTGTCAGGAAAACGCAGAGCTTTCCTCAGACCTAAGGCAGTCATCATCCCTGATCCAAGTTCAGTGCTGAAGGAGATAGCAGGAACCTGTTCACCCTTTTTGTTGGTGATAGAGGTTTCTTCAGCGGTAAATCAGAATTGTTGGAGTAGAGCTTTGGAAGGAGTGGGATCTACAGTGATAGCGTAAGCAATGCAGGATTGCTTTAGAAACTTTGCGGCTTCTCTCAGATGTGGGTATTTGACACCATCAAAGTCAAGGCGAGCAAGATGATTGTCTTTGGGAAGATCCGAGTCAGAGATGGCGAACTTGAAGTTCTTAGAGGCGAAAAGTGCAGATTGAGACATTCTGAGAGTAAACAGATAGAAGAATAGAAGAAAGGTTTTAGTCTAAAAAATAAAGAAGATTTGTCCAGTTTCTATTTTGGGAAAGAAACATAGAAAAATCAACATATTTGAAGATTAAAAAGGTGTTCTTAATATAAGATATAAGAACAAGAAGAAAAACCAAACATTTTGAATGAAGAAAAATCAAAATAAAATGGTATTTAAAGAATAAAATCAAAAATGAAAATGATTTTATGTGATAAGAATCTTATAAACCCATAATGGCAGTCCATAAATGGAGTTTTATGTAAAAAGATTTAAGAGAAGAATAAGAAAAAGATCAATAATAACCTGTTGATCTTTGAAGAGGATGATGCAAATGCTTGAGAATGCTAGAATGCTTGAGAGTGAATTCTTGCTTAGAAAGTATTTCCAGAAGGCGTAAAATGAGAAGAATGGAAAAACATTCCTTTTATACATGAGAGAGAGAGAGAGTGTGTGAGAGGCGGGAAAACAAATGCTCATCATGACATGGACACGTCCCACGAAGTTGATTGGATGGAAGGGCAACGGACGAACGTGTCAGAAAAAAGGCATGTCGTGGATTATCGGTTCAAATGATGTCATAGAAGAGAGAGACTGTTCATTTGTCCGTTTTGAAATTATCGTTGAAGAAAAGTCAGCGATAGATTTTCTTTTTGAAAGTATCCCTGATGAGAAAGTTGGGATGAGTTTTCTTTTTAAGAAGGATCACTGACTAGAAATATCAGTGATAAATTTATTTTTCAAAAAGCTTTTAATCATTTGAAGAAAGTTCAGTGATTAAGGTTTATATTTTGAAAAACATCTTAACTGAATGAAGATTCAGTTGTAGGGATGAAGAGAACATACCTGAGAGTCAGAATGTTTATCAGAAAAAAATGATAAAAGGGGAACTTATGATTACTGACACAATGCATGAACGCTGAAGAATTATTCTTCGAGATTCAGCATTCCAAGCTCACTGATGAGAAAGTTGAATATTGTCTCATCGATAGGTTTGGTGAATAAATCAGCAAGCTGAAAGTCAGTAGGGATAAAATGAAGTTCAATATCACCGTTCATCACATGATCTCTGATAAAGTGATATCTGATCTCTATGTGTTTTGTCTTTGAATGTAGCACTCGATTATTTGCTATAGCAATAGCACTAGTGTTGTCGCAATAGATTGGAATCTTTGATAGCTGAAGGTCATAGTCTAATAGTTGATTTCTCATCCATAAGATCTGAAAACAACAGCTTCCAGCGGCTACGTATTCAGCTTCAGCTGTGGAAGTGGACCCTGAATTTTGCTTTTTTGCTTGTCCAGCTTACCATCTTTCCTCCTAGGAGTTGACATCCACCAGTGGTACTCTTTATGTCAAGTTTACAACCTACAAAATCACTATCAGAATAACCAGTTAGATCGAACCTTGAGTCTTTGGGATACCAAAGACCGAGGTTAGGAGTTCCTTTCAGATATCTGAATATGCGCTTAACAGCGATCAGATGGGATTTCTTAGGTTCAGATTGGTAGCATGCACATAAACAAGTGGAGTACATGATGTCAAGTCGGCTTGCCGTAAGATACAACAGGGAGCCTATCATTCCTCTATAGGCAGTGACATTAACAGGTTTTCAGAAGGATCTTTGTTAAGTGTCAGAGGAGGTGCCATAGGAGTTTTCATTGCTGAAGTTTGTGTTAGATCAAACTTCTTCAGCATATCATTAACATACTTGGCTTGGCTTATAAAAGTACCTTTGTCAGATTGTTTAATCTGAAGACCAAGAAAATATGTCAGCTCACCCATCATAATCATTTTGTATTTTTTCTTCATTCTTTCAGTGAAGCGAGTACATAGAGATGGGTTAGTAGAACCAAATATTATGTCATCGACATATATTTGTACAAGAATTATATGACCTTTTCTTTTTCTGAAAAATAACGTATTATCAATCTTGCCACGTTCAAAATTTTCAGAGATAAGAAAAGATGAGAGAGTGTCATACCAAGCACGAGGCGCTTGTTTTAGACCATAGAGAGCCTTATCCAATTTATAAACATAATTTAGATACTTAGAGTCATAGAACCCTGGAGGTTGTTCTACATAGACTTCTTCATTCAGCTTTCCATTGAGGAACGCTGATTTTACATCCATTTGATACACAATGAAGTCTTTGTAAACTGCATAAGCTAAGAATAGTCGAATTGCTTCGAGCCAAGCCACAGGGCCAAAGGTTTCATCATAGTCTATGCCTTCCTCATGTATGTATCCCTGAGCAACAAGTCGAGCCTTGTTGCGGGTTACAGTTCCATGTTCATCTCACTTGTTTCTAAACACCCATTTAGTGCCTATAACAGTTTTATCAGATGGTCTAGGAACGAGATTCCAAACTTTGTTGCGAGAGAACTCAGTCAGCTCTTCTTGCATAGCGCTGACCCAGTTTGGATCTCTGAGGGCATCATCAGTCTTCTTTGGTTCTATTAAAGAGAGAAAGTTGACAAAGAGACAGATATTACCTGAGCTTCGTCGTGTCTGAATACCTGCATCTGGATCACCAAGAATTTGATCTATTGGATGATCTCTGGTCCATCACTGAGCAGGAGCATGATCGCTCAACTCAGAGGTCGGATCAACAATTTGGATGTTTACTGATGAGGACGTTTGAGGTTCATCAGCAATTAAATGTTGAGTAGTGGACAAACTGTTGTTATCAGAGAGGTTTTCAGACAGAGGTAGATCTGATGGTAGTAAGGTGTTTAGAGGTTCAGCTGAATCCCATGAGTTGGATTCAGCGTTAGGATGTATGATGTTTGGATCATCATCAGCAGTAGGTGAATCTGTGTGTTGATCGTTTGAGAAGAAGGGTTCAGTTTCTTTATAGTGAGAAAACATCCAAGCATTTAACTCTTCATTATCAGCGATTGATTTGGAGTTCGCTGAGCGAGTTTCATCAAATGTGACATGAATTGTTTCTTCCACGGATTGTCTTCTTTTGTTGAAAACTCTGTAGGCTTTGGAGATGGAGGAATATCCTAGAAATATTCCATCATCAGCTTTTGGGTCGAACTTTCCAAGTTGATCTCTGTTGTTTAAAATATAGCACTGACAACCAAAGATATGAAGAAAGCTGATAGAGGGATTTCTTCCATGAAAAAGTTCATAAGCTGTCTTTCCAAATCGCTTTACTATCAGTGATCTGTTTTGAGTAAAACATGCAGTATTTACAGCTTCAACCCAAAATTCAGTAGGGAGATGAGAATCGCTGAGCATTAATCTAGCAGCTTCAATGATCGTTCTGTTTCTTCTTTCAGCGACTCCGTTTTGCTGAGGTGTTCTTACTGAAGAGAAGTTATGAGAAATTCCCTTGTTCTCAAAGAAATTATTCAGAGAGGTGTTTTTGAATTCAGTTCCACGATCACTTCTTACTGAACGAACAGTAAGATTATTTAGCACTTCCATCTTTTTAACAAAGGATATTAGTTCTTCTGGAGTATCACTTTTGCAGCGAAGAAAGATAACCCAGATATAGCGAGAGAATTCATCTACAATGACAAGCGTATATTTCTTTCCAACAATTGATTGGATATTGACAGGGCCAAACAGATCCATATGTAAGAGCTGAAGAGGACTTGTCACTGAGGAGACTTGTTTTGACTTGAAACTAGCTTTTGTTTGTTTTCCTTTTTCACATGCTGAGCAGAGAGATTCTTTAGCATATGAGTGCTGAGGAAGACCAGAAACCAGTTCCTTAGAAGAGAGAGAATTCAGGGTTTTGAAGTTTAGATGAGAGAGCCTTTTGTGCCATAAGCCAGTTGACATCAGAAGAGGCCTTAGAGAGAAAACATAAGTTTTCAGTGGTAGTAGAGTTCATATCTATTACATAGACATTTTCTCTGCGATAACCACTGAGAGAAAGTTTTCCTTTCTTATCATAGTAGTGTTTGAAAAGCAAACTTCGTAGTCTTTGTCACATAGCTGACTGATGCTTAGAAGGTTGTGCTTCAGTCCATCTACATACGCGACTCTTCGAAAGGTAGTTGTCCCATTGCTGAGGACACCAAACCCTCGGGTAAATCCTTTTCCATTTCCACCGAAGGTCACAGAGGGACCTTTCTCTTCCTTGTATTCAGTGAGCAGGTCTTTTTGTCCAGTCATATGACGAGAACATCCACTATCGAGATACCAGATGCCCTTTGATCCCTGCACACATAAGGAAGATTAAGCGTTGTTTGGTACCCACTTTTCAATGGGTCCTTTAGAGTTAGTGGATGTGGAAGATTCAGCAGTCTTCACTGCAGATGAAGATTCAGCTTCAGTGGTGATCTTCACTTTGGTTAATTTCTTAACCTTAGTGGTATTCTTCACCTTGGTTGATTTTTCAACTTTGGTGACCTTCTCAGCCTTAGATGCATTTATCTTTACTTTAGCTGTTTTATCAGCTTTGGTGGCAGTCGAACATTTGCTTGCAATATGGTCAGTAAAACCACAATGATAACATTTTCTGTATTTGAAAGTGGTTTTAGAACCAGAAGTAGAAGGTTTTGCAAGTTTAAGATGAGCAGGTCCAGGTCTAAGAAGACTTTTCTCATGAGATCTGGGAGGAATTTTCATTTCTTCAGATTTCATGGGTCTAAGATCAATCTTTAGCTTTGGAGGATAGAGATCAAAGATTTCTATCATTGAGCTAGAGGATTGATTCACTGAAGGTTTAGAAAGAACTTTCAGTTTTGCTTTCTTGGTACCCTTCTGAGGACGAAGAATGGATTTTCCTTTATCCGCAGACTTAGTGTCTTTGGATTTTTCCTCAGGGATAGAATTAGAAGAAGAAGGATAAAATTGATCATAAGAAGTGTCAGAGATAGGAGTGACAAACGTTCCAAACTTAAGCATGAAATTTTCTTCTTTAGGCTCATCCTGTGGTGTCCAAAATCCAAGACCAGTTTTATCACTTTCAAGAGTTTGAGCATTTATTATCTCAGAGATCTTTGTTGATGATTTGCACCATTTTTCAACATGAGCTTTTTCTGCTTTTAGAGCAGCGATGGCTTGTTCGCGTTCAATGCTGATGATTTCATTTATAATGACTTGATCTTTCAACTTTTCTTCTAAAAGATTTAGTTCTCTGATCTTTTCATGACATTTCTCTAGCTCTTGACTTAAATGAACATTTTTACTCTCAACTTGAGTTTTGTCGTTTAGAGCATTATAAAGGTCAATCGTCAGCACATCAACAACGTGACTTCTCTCAGGTTCAGGCAGAGAGGGATTTGTAGAGATAGATACCTGAGATGATATGTAGCTCATAGAAGGTTCAGATGGTTCTTCCACTTCTTCTTTAATCTCGTCCATGAGGCAGAGATTAGCGACTTCTTCTTCATCAGAACTTGATTCTTCTGATTCAGCCCAGTCGTGTTCTTCAGCGATGAGACCTTTACCTTTTTGTTTGTAGCTTTTCAGCTTTTGATATTTGTTCTTCAGCTTTAGGTATTTGTCATGACTGGATCTTCTTGAGATAGAAGGCTTGAAGACCTTTTTAGACCTGCACTCACTAGCAAAGTGTCCAATCTTTTCACAGTTATAGCAAGTGGCAGTAGCATTATCAACAGGAGTTGATTTTGGCTTTTCAGTAAGAGAGAGAGGCTTATTTCTTCGGAAATTTCTCTTTCTTGCAAATCTCTTAAAAGAGTTAGTCAAGAGTGCTAAGGACTCATCGAACTCTGAAAGATCAGGGTCTGATAGATACTCAGATTCAGAATCTAACTCAGTGATCGTGAGAGTAGATCGCTGAGATGGAATTATCTCTAAAGAGACTAAAGCAACAGGAGTGTTTTTGGAGTCTTTAGAATCTTTTACAAGATTCTTTTTCAGGAGATTCGATTGCTCATAGTTGAGCAATATTCCATACAAAGTGCTTAGAGAGAGAGAGAATTTAAGTCTTTTGTTAGCTTAAGACATATTGAATAACTGTCCCAGCTTTCAGGAAGACATTCTAAGAATTTAGTCAAGACCTCAGAATTAGAATAGGTTCTACCAACAGTTCTTAGATCAATGATTAAGCAGTTAAACCGCTGGTGAACGTCAGAAAGAGATTCATTCTTACCAGCGATGAAACTTTCATACTATCTTACCAAGTTAATCTTTCGAGTCTCTTGGATTTCAGTGGTGCCCTCATATTGAACACATATGGTTTCCCACATTTCTTTAGAAGTTTTCAGATGCATAATGGAATGGAAAACTTCATCAGGCAGAGACATTGAGATAATCGTCTTTGCTCTTGCATCTATACCTACCTTTTTTTTGTCTTCATCACTCTACTGTCTTATTTCCTTAACGACATAGCGTTCAGGGACAACTTCAGTGGTGGCAGTAGCGGGAACTGCAACTATAATTCTAATAGGTTCATAGGGTCCATTTTCTATATATTCAGGTATAGTAGGATCAACACCTTCAAGAAATAGCATCATTCGATTTTTCCATAGAGAAAAGTTCTCTCTGCTAAATCGAGGAGGTTTAGAAAGTGAACCATTATCATAGTAGTTTGTGTTTGTGTTAAGTGCCATTTAGAATAGCAAAGAAGAGAATAAAGCAAGATCTTGTTTATTAAATTAAACAAACTGCTCTGATACCACTTGTTGGTCCCTAAGGTGCTTAACAAGTTTGTAGAAGGGGGGGGGGGTTGAATACAAACACAGAATTTAAAGTTTAATAAATTGTTTATTGATAAATCAAACACAATTTACAAGTCTGTTGCGGAATAAGATTAAGTAAGACTCAATCTAAACAAACTTAAGAAAACACTAAGATGGTTGCACAAGAATTTCAGAGAATGGGGGATTTATAATATAGAAAACAAAGGTTTCTATTTGGGGTTCAAGGATTGAGCACACCCTCAGATGGAGGGGTGAACTTCCTATTTATACCCTATGCATTAAATGCATGGCAGGGCACTTTACACGTGGCGTTCACTGATTGGCTTTGGAAGTCTGACTTTGGGAGACATGATTTCGGCCGGATCATGAACAGTGTAGTTGACTGAGTTGTTGTGCGAATTATGGCAGAGGCATGTCCTGTCTGACACATCGTACTGAGTTGTGCAAGGTAAGACAAATAGAAACTTGAGGTATAAGCTTTGTGATCATTCAATCGCTGAATATCTCTTTCTGCAGAGATATCAAGAGTTCAGTGATCGCTGAAGCTTTAATCATGTTCCTTTGCGTATAAGTAGAGTTGTCTTTGCTTCACTGATATCCGCATCAGGTCACTAGTAGACTTCCCTTTGTTCAGCAGCTTCGTCTTTGATTCAGCTATGAACATTTGTTGACGCGAGACTTGTCTTCAGGGATTACGTTACTGTTTACATAAGAAACTATCAGAGATACTGAACAGAATCACTTTGATCACTGATAGTGAAACACTAATACATACTAAATGTTTATAAGAAGACTATCAGCGATAACTGAATAGACTCAGTCTGATCGCTGATGGTGAAACACTAATACATATTAAACGTAATTTTCACTAAGTATAGAAAAGGGTCGTTATCAAATCATTGAGAGAGTTTGGATCAACAACTTTTGTGATAAATGGACAAGCTTTACCAAGTGTTCATGAAAAAGGTAAATCATCAACTAAGGTTGGTGAATCAGTTTCTGTGAATGCTGATTACTATGCCAAGGGTAAGAAACAGCGCTCACAGAAACAGAATAACACTGGTAAACACAAGAAAAATCAATTTCAGAAATCAGATTTTCCTAATAAATCTAAATTATTTGTTACAGATGTTAGAAAGAAAAGGTCAGAAGTTAGATCTGAATGTCGACCTAAAAGGAAGATTGATGAGAAGGCAGAATCAATTACTGATAGTTCTTGTAATAGATCAACTAGTAGTATGTGTGATGTAGTTGGTTCTATTGCTTCAACAAATAAAAACCTTGTAACTGATTACAAGCGATATTCTAATAAGCAATTGTTCCGATTATCTCCTACTACTACTAAATCTTATCCTTATCAGTGGAATAATTTTGCTTATTATCATAACTCTAATAATTAGTTTGGATCATATCATGTTTACTCTTCAAAATCAAAAGTTTTTAAAGGTTTTCAAAGGAAAAGAGGATCCATATTCAAATGGATGCCAAAATCATGTGTTAATCTGTTAGGACCCGTTTTTAAATGGGTACCTAAAATTATTGTTTCCTGATTTCTCTTGCAGACCCGGCATATGTGGTACTTGGATAGCGGCTGTTCCAAGCATATGACCGGGCAGAAAGCTTTATTTTTTAATTATACAGAGAAATTCAGCGGCAATGTTCGTTTTGGCAACGACCAGTTTTCACCGATCATAGGATATGGTGATATTATTCAAGATAACATAACGATTAAGAAGGTGAGCTATGTCGAAGGCTTATGGCACAACCTGTTCAGTATCGGTCAGTTCTGTGACAAAGGATTAGAGGTAAACTTCGAAGCTAAGAGTTGCTCGGTGCGTACTGAGGATGGAAAAGAACTCTTGGTCGGCATTCGCATGTCAAACCTCTACACAATCAATCTGTCAAAAGTCTAGATTGACAATCAAGTTTGCTTACTGACAAAAGCCTCGATGTAGCAAAGTTGGCTTTGGCACCGACGACTATCACACCTGAACTTTCGTTACATAAACAAGTTGGTCAAAGAAAGAATAGTGAATGGACTTCCGAAGCTGAGATATGAAAAAGAACACTTATGTGCAGCATGTGAAAAAGGGAAGATGAAGAGAGCTCCACATAAACCGAAGCTTGAACCAAGTACCAGTTCTCCGTTAGAGTTGTTACATATGGATCTTTGTGGTCCAATGCGAACGCAAAGCATAGGCGGAAAGAAATATGTTCTTGTTATCGTGGACGATTATTCAAGATACACGTGGGTCAAATTTCTACGATCAAAAGATGAGACGCCCGAAGTTCTCATTACCTTTCTAAAGACGACCCAGGTGAATATGCAGAAACCAGTCAAGCTTCTTAGATCTAATAACGGCACAGAGTTTAAGAACAAAATTGTTGAAGAATATCTCGAATCGGTCGGGATATCACATCAATACTCTGTTGCTCATACGCCCGAATAGAATGGAGTAGTCGGAAGGCGAAATCGAACGCTAGTTGAGGCTGCTCACACTATGCTCATCCAATCTGACTTACCTCTATTTCTGTGGGCAGAAGCAATTTCGATTGTGTGCTACACACAGAACCGTTCCATGATACACCGTCGATTTCAAAAGACTCCGTATGCTTTGATCAACAACCGAACACCAACCATTAAATATTTTCATGTTTTTGGTTGTAAGTGTTTTGTGCTTAACGACAGAGAGAGTCTGAACAAGTTCAGTGCTAAGGCGGATGAGGGCATATTCATTGGTTATTCTTCTACATCTGCTACATATCGAGTCTATCTGAAGAAGTCAAAGACAGTAGTTGAGAGCGTCAACGTTACATTTGATGAAGAGATGGATTCTGAACAAGTCAGTTCAGAACCCGTGATAACTATTGTTCTAGCTTCTGGAAAGATCAATCTAGAACCTGCAAAGAACAAATCAGATGAAGCATCATCGTGTAATACTCATTTATCTGATTTAGATTTGTTGTTTGAATTTTTCTATGATGAGTTTCTAGGATCTAAATTTCCTAATTCTGTTGTGGTTGACAGGTCTGATGATTCAATGACAAATCCTACAACTGCTTCAGATAGAAGCTCAAGTTCAAACACATACTCCTTCAGTTGAAGTTGAATCTGTTAATGAAGAACCAGAAGTTACTGCATCAGTAGGGTGTATGATAAGGACAAATCAGCAGACTGAACAAGTTGTTCCTACTGAAACTTCTGCATCACTTACTTCAACTGAACAACTCCCTCCTATTGTACAAAATGAAGAAGTTGATAATGGATTTTTAGATGATAACCATGATCAAACTTCGTCTACTCCACTCCCTCACGAACATCGTTGGACCAAAGAGCACCCTTTACACCAAGTAATTGGAGATCTCAACAAACCAGTGCAAACTATGTCAACAACTTTAAACCAGTGTCTGCATGACTCATTCCTCAGCAAAATAGAGCCTACTCGAGTATCAGAAGCTCTTGCTGATTCGGATTGGGTGTCTGCTATGCAAGAAGAATTAAATCAGTTCGAAGCCCTGAAAGTCTGGAGATTAGTTCCAAAACCAGAAGGAAAGACCGTGATAGGAACTAAATGGGTATTCAAAAACAAGAAGGACGAAGATGGTATTGTCATAAGAAATAAAGCAAGACTTGTTGCCAAAGGTTACCGGCAAGAGGAAGGCATAGAATACGATGAGACATATGCTCCAGTAGCGCGTATAGAGGCAATCCGTATGTTTCTAGCCTACGCAGCTCACAAGAATTTCACAGTCTACCAGATGGACGTGAAAACTGCCTTTCTGAATGGCATTCTTAAGAAGGAAGTCTACGTGTCTCAACCAGAAAGGTATGTAAATCCAGATAAGCAAAGTCATGTTTACATCTTGGATAAAGCCCTGTATGGTTTGAAACAAGCCCCTCGCGCATGGTATGATGTTCTATCTCAATTCTTGGTCAAGTCAGGTTTTTCACACTTTGTTTATTAAAAAGGAAAAATCCGAAATCATACTTATTCAGATATATGTTGACGATATAATATTTGGCTCTACAAATTATAAATACTGTAAAAGAGTATGATGGAAGAGATGAATTTCATTCTCGGATATCATACTCATGGTGTCACGTTTTCAAATGAGTATGATGGAAGAGATGAATTTCATTCTCGGATTACAAGTAAAACAGTTTTCAACGGGGATTTTCATTAACCAATCTAAGTACATTTTTAATATTCTTCGGAAATTCAAAATGGAAAATTGCAAACCTATTGGAACCCCGATGGCACTAGGTACTAAGATTAGCACTGATCCTTCGGGAAAAAAGTGTTGATGTTAGGACTTATAGAGGTACGATAGGTTCTTTAATGTATCTTACTTCAAGTAGGCCAGATATTATGTTCTCAACATGCTTATGTGCTAGATATCAGGCTGGTCCTAAAGAATCCCATTTGGCTGCTGTCAAACGGATATTTAGATATCTGAAGCGGACTGCAGATCTTGGTCTGTGGTATCCTAAGGATACATGGTTTGAACTGACTGCTTATTTAGACGCAGATCATGTTGGGTGTATGCTGGACAGGAAGAGCACTTCAGGTCACATTCAATTCCTTGGAGACAAGCTCGTTAGTTGGGCGTCAAAGAAATAATTATGTGTTTCCACATCGACTGCTGTGTAGGGTATGTAGCTGCTACCAGTTGCTGCTCTCAAGTCTTGTCGATGCGAACACAGCTTCGAGACTATGGATTCAAGTTTGATAAAATACCGATCTATTGTGACTCGAAGAGCGCTATTGCTATATCAGCTAATCCTGTGCAGCACACTAAAACAAAGAACATTGATGTCAGGTATCATTTTATAAAAGATAATGTAGAAAAATGTACAATAGAACTTTACTTTGTAAAAACTGATTACCAACTTGCAGATTTTTTTACCAAACCTTTAGATAAAAATAGATTCAATTTTCTTGTATCTAAGCTTGGTATGCTAAATCTCAAGGTCTAATCAGTATTTACCTATTAAAGTTTCTTTTATTTTAATTTTTCATCATTTCTTTATCATTATTTTTGAAAGGATATCTGCACTTTAACATGTCGTTCATGTTCTCAGGGGGAGTGATACTAGTTTATAAGATGATCAATATTATTTTGAGGGGAAGTTTATAGAATTTAATTGCTAAATTTTTGTGATGCATGAATTTAGGGGGAGTTTATGCATACAACAACAAGGAGTAAGGATATGATTTCTGATTACTTCAGATCAGAACTCGTACTTTAATTGTTTTACTGCTTTATGTCTGTTACATTTGAATAAGTTTTGTGAATAAACTTCCTTTGACTAGACTTTTAGACTTGTGCAGAATGAGAGAAGCTATCAAGATCAGATCTTTATGACTTCAACTGACTTCATGAGATTTAAGACGAAGCAAAAAGGTTAATTTCTTATCTTAATCTCATATGTGGTTGAAAGAAGAACAACTTTCAATCATAGAAAACATGTTCTTAAATGTTCAAACCACTTCCCGATTCTTACAAATTTCATGAATTGGAAGCGTGATTTTAAATGTTTTCATTTTATTGTGCTTACTTGATTAACAAACCGTGTGTTTCCAAAGATAAATACTTGTGTATTGTCTTTTCTATATACTTTCAAGTATTCACACACATCGGTTTACTTTTTGATCAAATTGTTCTTACCATGTCTCATATTGAAACATATTTTCGGTGGTAAGACACCCCGCTTGTATTTCAATGAATTTTGAGAGTTAATTTCATTTCGAAACGTTCCTTTCAAGAATGTATGTATTTTGATTCATATAGACAATATCTATTATTCTTGACCATAAGCCTTAACTGTTATATCATTTCATTTCTGATCATTTCCATACAATGTCATATTTTCAAACAAGTTTCTTGCATTCATATTCATTCATTCAACCTATCTGACTTGTATTTGAGTTTTCATTGTTCAAGCTAAACCATTTTGAGCAACATATGTTTTCTAGGACAATATGGGTTCTTTATGCTAGGACTCAATTGAACTTCTATGGATTCACGATTACCAGTGTTTCCTACCCAAGAAGTTAATCCATAGTGATTGTGTGTGAGGAGTCGAAAAGAAATGAGTGTGGGTTGTGCGTTGAGGTAAAATGGAAATGAGAGTTTGGTTAGATGTAAGCTTAATGATTAAAAGAAAGAGGGTGTGAGATCAGAGTAAAAGAATATCAAACTCTACACCAACTACTTTCTGAGCCGGGCAGCCACATTACTAATGTTTCACAATTCTTGGTGAACATTATTGAAACAAGCAACTAGTCCACGCCAACTCTTGACAAAACCCCACCAACCACTCATTTTCTTCTTAAAAAGAAAATGTTTCATATTTTTCTGGGGACGCAGCACATAATCCATCTGATTTTTCATTTGGAAAATCTGGATATTGAAAAAGAAGGAAGTTTGCCTCACCTTCGCACTTCAATCATGCACATTGAGTCTGTGTTTATCTACCGTTGTCTCAGTGGTTTACACACAATGTTGAGCCTTAAAAAGCAATCATCCGTGCTTAATTCTTTCTATCACATGCACGAACACACAAATAATTTTTTTTCTTTGTCATAACATTCATAGAAATTGCCTTTGTGGTGTTTCAATGATTGGATGGAAGCCCTGGGGGAGTGAACATAACAAAAGCTCCTTTCCAATGTGTATTCGTTACACACAATCACTTCGTGTTACTGACAAGCATATTAACTGATTTAGGTGTTACATTCTTATTTTGTCTAGGTTTGCAAAGATCTAGATGAATACATTGTTCAAATTGGCAATGAATCAGAGGCTCTTGGACAAATCAGAATGGTTAAAGACATTTCTTGGTGGAAGTTTTGATGATATCGATGCTCTATTCATCAAAAGGGGGAGATGATTTACAGAAATGTCTGGATCAGAAATTTCAAAAGTTTGAAAGTTTGAAAGTTTGGATAAAGAGTTGAAGAAGATAAAGTTCAAAGTTTGAAAGATTGTTCAAGCAAAGTCAAAGATGTTTGAAGAAATATTGTTTTTCTGAAATTTTTCTTTGAAGATTATTTGCTAAAACAAGTCGAGCTAAATCTGAAGATAATTTCTTTCCGAACTCTGAAAGAGTCTTGTGATAATTTTGGGAGATTATTGAAGATTGTGTCTACCATATTTGGAGGAGATTGTTATAAAGTTAAACAAAAGGAAAAGATTGTCCAGATTGAATCAAAGGGGGAGATTGATTTGCTAAATCTTTTTGTGATGATCTTGAATCCAAAGGGGGAGATTGTTAGAGCATAAATCTGTTGGATACAAGATCAAGATATTTGAAGTTCAAAGTTAAAGTTGAAAGTCAACTCTCTGTCAAAAGTCAAAGTCTAGTGTAATAAAAGTCAAAGTCAACATTTGTAATTTTTCTGTTTTTAATTGTTTACGCGTTAATTTTATGTGCATGAACATTGTTTAGCGTGAAGTAGTTCTGTTGTATAAATAGTTGTTTGCGTGTTTCAGTCATAAGTGAAACAATTTTAGAGAGATTTCATTATGCGGGTTCTTGACAGTTAGAGAGAAAGTGTATACTGTTGAATCTGAATTCAATACAAGAGTGTTTAAATTGGAAATTCATTGTTGTTATCTTGTTATATATTGATTGTGGGACACACACTGTTGTTGTTGGAACTCTTGGTACCAACACCATTGGTTGGTGAGGTCCATCGTTCACTGATCTTAAAAGATCCCTGCCCATACCTTCCATGAAATTTACCATCTTTATCTTCCATTGAGGATATTCATCCCTTAGGAGTGTAGGAGGTTTGGTATTATCCAGCTGTATAAATGGCACTTATACTGGAGTTTCCCATTTTGAAGAAAAATAGAAGATTTGAAGAACTAATGCTTTTCTAAGATGATCTTTTATAAAAAAAAAAATGAAACTGTGATTAACTTTCAAATCTGGAGCATATGGTGTTCCTTTAAATAAACCAAGGTTTATATGAACATGCACAAATTTTTGAAAGCTTGAATCAGTAAGATGTAAATCTATCCGAGTATACAGATATGATCTTGTTTTGTTTTAAAAACAAAGATGGCTCTGATACCAATTGTTGGATCCCAGATTTAATCTTATAACAATGATATAAAACAGGGAACGAGCCATTACGTAGAAGGAAAAAATGAAAAAAAATCTAGGGTTACTGTTCATCGGCGGCGGACTCTGTTCATCAGCGGCTGGTACTATTCATCGTACGAGGTACTGTTCATCGTACGAGGTATTATTCATCGGCAGCGGTACTATTCATCGGCGGGGGTACTGTTCATCAGCCGTTTTTTTGCTGTTTTTTCGATCGAGTTTTCAAGCATTCTTGCCGATACTGTTCATCGGTGGCGGTATTGTTCATCGGTGGCTGTTACTATTCATTATACGAGGTACTGTTCATCGGCGGCTGTTACTATTCATCATACGAGGTACTGTTCATCGTACGAGGTACTGTTCATCAGCCGTTTTTTTGTGTTTTTTCGATCTAGATTTCTGCATTCTGTCCCTGTGCATCGTGATTGTCCACTATTCGATCTCCTGCCTCCGGTTCATCTTTGTGGCATCGTGTTTCCTAGGTCCAAACACGACATTGTGATCCCGTCTAGGGTTTCTGGTCGTGTGCGCCCCTAGGCTTCGATCCCCACTTCGATCGATGGATGTGGATGATTGTTAGTCATCATGGATGCTATGTTGTTCGAAGCAAGCATGACAGTAGGCAAGGGTACGGGAAACGGGAACCCTCATTTTCCGCTCAACGTGCATGAGCCGACGGCCTCAAGTGTTGAACTCGAGATGATAGGCGACAACTCTTCGCAAGATCAAGGTCGTCAATCGGTCTTTTCCCGTTTGACTTACGTGAATGCGGTAGGCCAGTCGGAATCGGGAGGGTTGGATTTCTTTCCATTGCCAGATCGGAAGTCCAATGTTGTCGCTATTCCTTTTGAACTGGCAAAGGAGGTGAGTATCTCTTACAAATCTACTCTTTTTGGGTATTTCCTAGGCCCTAGGCCATAGTTCTCAGTGGTTAATCGGGTTGCTCTCTCGCAATGGGGTAAGTTTGGATTGAACGATGTTATGCTCAATGGCAATGGTATCTTCTTTTTTCGTTTCAATGACTTGGATGGGTGCAATCAAGTGATCGATAACGTACCTTTAATGATCTATGGGGTACCATTGTTTGTTTCGCCATGGGATTCTACTAAGGCTCTCAATAAACCGGTTCATAAGGAATGCCCGCTATGGGTAAAACTTCACAACATTCCATTGGTCGCGTTTAACAAGGAAGGCGTTGCACGTATTGCTAGTGTATTGGGGGTCCCAAAAACCATGGATACGTGCACGACATCCATGTGTGACAAGAAATGGGGAAGACCTGGGTTTGCCAAAGTTCTTGTTGACGTTTGGGCGGTTGGAGAGCTAAAAAGGGAGACCGAAGTTGTTATCCCTAGTGTGAATGGAGGTAAGGACGAGAAAACGAAGGTTATGGTGGAATATATGTGGGAACCCCGACAATGTCCAATATGTTGTGTATTTGGCCATTCTTTGAGCTCGTGTGCAAAAGCTCCTCTTCCAAAGAATGCGAAATCCGTAGAAGGAGTTGTTGCTGGTGATGGGTTCACTTTGGTGACGAGTAGGAAGCGTGGTGCCAAACGTAATGTGGAGTACAAAGAGAATCCTAGAAAAGAGGCAGTGGTGATCACTGAGAGGAAGGATCCATCAAAAAAGTCCATGCAAGACATTGCATGCACAAGTGCATGCAAGGTTGATGTTGTATGCACAAGTGCATGCAAGGATCAAAACCCTAACAATAGTACGTGCATGTGTGAGGAATTGTGTATTGGAGGTTGCAAGAATAGTTCGACGCCTATGGTGGTTGAAAATAATTTACGGGAATCTAAATCGGGCACGGAGGCTAATGTCGTGGTGGATGTTGAGCCGGTTACTGAGGTGGCGATGGAGCCAACTAGCGAGGTCCGTGTGGAAGGGACCAAGGGGACCAATGAGGTTTGCGATGGACCTCCGAAAGACCTAGGGGCATTTTTGAATGATGTCACTTCTCGTGTGGACGGAAGGCCATCGGGTAAACACGGGAGTGATTCGGATGGGGTAAGACAACGGACAGGTAGTCCCTACAAACCCAAAACTGTCGTTATCCCCCCGGTGGTGGGGGTCTCAACTGTTAAGCAGCCGATTAAGGGCATCTTGAAAACGTCCAATCGCTATACGACCTTGAATAATGATGGTGGAAAGGGTGACGTGGATGGAGGGAGCGGGGGAGTGGACATTAGTTCAAGTTCCCAATGAAGCTTCTTTCTTGGAATATTCGGGGGTTGAATGCTCCTAGTAAGCAACGGGAGGTTCGTAATCTTTTACATTCGGGTAACTTTAACTTTGGTGCGGTTTTAGAAACCCATGTAAAAAGAGAGGCTTTGGAGGATGTTTGTACGCGGACGTTTGGTCGGTGGGAATGGAGATCAAATCTTTCCATGTCGGACTTTGGTACTCGTATTTTGGTTTCTTGGGATCCAAGGTGTATGGATGTCATGGTTATTGAAATGCATGCGCAATTTATGCATTGTGAGATTCGGTTGCATGGTGATCTGAATCCCACTTCTTGTACGGTGGTGTATGGAGCGACGAACTACATTAATCGCAAGCAGTTATGGTCGGGTCTTCGAAAGTTTAAGGTGCTTATGGGAAACCATGCATGGGTCTTAATGGGGGACTTTAATGCAATGCTGTTTCCTCATGATGGTTTGGGTGGCTCTTCTCGCCGGGATAGGGAAATGCTTGATTTCATAGCGTGTGTGGATGATATAGAGGTTTTTGACGTTCGGTACACGGGGATTCAATACTCTTGGTCTCAAAATCCCATGGATGATTCGGGTATCCAGCAAAAATTGGATCCGGTGATGGCTAATGTTGCTTTCACTGATCGGTTCCTTGATGCGGTTGCAGAGTTCTTACCTAGGGGGGTTTTGGACCACTCTCCGGCAGTGATATCTTTTACGGGAGGTACTCATTTGCACTCTCGAAATTTTCGTTTTGATAATTTCTTGGTAGACCACCCTTGTTTTATGCAGCTTACGAAGGATGGATGGGAGGCCCATGTTCATGGGACTTTCATGTTTAAAGTCTTGGCTAAATTAAAGATCTTGAAGCACCAGTTTCGAAGGCTAAGAAGTTTTTATGGAAATCTATCGGAGAGGGTGGCCCTTTGTAAAAAAGAACTTGATGTAGTCCAGTTGGCAAGCGATATTGATCCTACCAATCGGCAAATTCAAGAGGATCTTGCCTTTTGGCGTATAGCTTACCAGCAAGCCTGTAAAGATGAGGAAAGTGCGGCTAGACAAAGAGCGAAAGTCAAATGGGAGACTCAAATACGAAATTCTTTCATAGTGTTATGAAGGAGAAGATCCATGGACAGCGTATACAGGTGGTGTCTGATCGAAATGGTGATTTTCACTATGGACAAGATGTTGCGGCGATTTTCTTGAGCCATTTCCAATCGTTTCTCGGTGCTAGGGATGATGCCGTTGACCCGAATATTGATGATTTTGCCTTTCGTAGGGTTCTCACTGTGGGAGAAGCAAATTCCATGATCCGGCCGATCTCTAACGATGAAATTAAGGCGGCTATTTTCCAGATTGGGAATGACAAAGCTCCGGGGTCGGATGGTTTTTCTGCAAAGTTCTTTAAAGCTGCATGGAGTGTGGTGGGTACGGAGGTAACTACGGCTATTCATAATTTTTTCTACTCGGCAAAGCTTGAGAAAGAGCTCAATCACACGCTTCTTTGTCTTATTCCGAAAGTGCCACATGCGACTAGGGTTATGGATTTCAGGCCTATATCCTGTTGTTCGGTCCTCTACAAAGTCATCATCAAGGTGATTGTGGATTGCCTGACGGGTAGTTTGGATTCTTTGGTGGGACCCTCTCAGTCTGCTTTCATCCCGGGGCGACAAATCACTGACAATATTTTGATGGCTCAAGAGTTGGTTCGTGGGTACCAACGAGCCGATGGGCCGCCTCGTTGTGCCTTCAAGATTGACATCCAGAAGGCTTATGACACCGTTGATTGGCATTATCTCTTTAATATGTTGGAGGGTATGGGATTTCATTGGGCTCTTGTTCGATGGATTAAAGAAATGGTTTCATCTCCTTCCTATTCGATGGCCGTCAATGGTGAGACTTTGGGTTTTTTCAAAGGTGGTAGAGGTCTTCGTCAGGGAGATCCCTTGTCTCCTTACCTATTTACCATCGTGATGGAGGGCTTCTCCATTATTTTCAAACGGTGCATAGAGGAGGCGGCTTCCTTTGGCTATCACAAAGATTGCCAAGCTCTTGTTTTATCCCATCTTTGTTTTTCAGATGATCTCTTTGTGTTCACTAGAGGCGATATGGATTCGGTGTTGGTGCTTAAGAAGGCCCTTGCTCTCTTTAAGGTCAAATCGGGGTTAGCTCCAAACCTTGAAAAGAGTGAAATCTTCTATGGCAATGTCCCGTTGGAAGCTCGAATTGCTATTCGGGAGTGTTTATCTTTTCGGAATGGGGTTTTTCCCATTCGGTATTTAGGGGTGCCGCTCTCCCCTATTCGATTGAAGACGCGTGATTATGATGTGCTCTTGACGAAGTTGGTTTCACGTATAACTAATTGGAAGGCCAAGTTTTTGTCCTTTGGAGGACGATTACAACTTCTTAAATCAGTCCTTGCATCTTTACAGATTCATTGGATGTCTATATTCTGGTTCCCAACCACGGTGATAAAAAAGATTGAATCTCATTGTCGGGATTTTTTATAGGCTCAAGGTGATAATTCAAGAGGAAAGTGCAAAGTGGCTTGGGAGCATGTTTGTATGCCTTTCGATGGAGGAGGTTTGGGAATAAAACCTTTCTCTACGTGGAACAAAGATTTGTTGTCGCGTCACCTTTGGAACATTCTAACCCGAAAACAATCTCTTTGGGTTCGTTGGATCGTACTCCATTGCTTGGGAGAAACGCACTTCTGGCTTGTTCATAAAAGCTCTCGGTGGTCGTGGGTCCTAAGGAAAATATGGGATCTTCGTTCGGTCTTGAGACCATTTATTATGATGCGGGTTTGCAATGGCTTGGCGATAAATTCTTGGGAGGATCGTTGGGCTTCCGGTACGCCGCTTTCTTCTTTTATTTCTTATCGATTTGTTCATTCGGAAGGATTCACGACGCGGTCGTCGTTAAGAGAGTTAAGCTCGCAGTTTGAGGGGGTTTGGACGAACAGTTGGGTGGATCGGTTTCCACAACTTGCTACGATTCAGTTTCCGATTCTCAATGAGCATGATAGGGACGAGATTCATTGGGATGATGGGAATGGTCCTATGGACGAGTTTTCGGTGAGGGCAACTTCGGCCGCTTTGAGAGGGTCTTACCAGATTGTTACGTGGACAAAAGTTGTTTGGTTTAAAGGGCACATTTCTAAACACGCTTTTTGCATGTGGACTGCATGTCTTCGGCGTTTGCCTACTCAGGATCGTATGCTCTCATGGAACCCGGATAATCCAAACCTTAGTTGCCCTTTATGTGAGGTTTGTATGGATTCCCATAACCACTTGTTTTTTGAATGCCAATTTTCCAATGAAATTTGGACGCGGATAAAGTTTTTTGCGGATATTGAAGATTGGCCGGATCGTTGGGACGATGTATTGATGGCTCTTTCGGATGCAAATCGGCTCCCCAATCGGCTTGGGCCGAGACTCTACATTGCGGCTGCGATTTTCTTTATATGGCGAGAACGGAACAATCGTTTGTTCCGTAATGAAAAGCGTGATATGGGGAAGATCATCAAAGAGATACGGGACATGGTTCACTTAAGGCTTGCTTGGACTACTAGAAGATCTCGACCTATACCTAATGAAGCGAGCTAATTCTTTCTTTGGCCTTGCGGTGATGGTGTTTGGAGCTCCGGTGGTTTTTAGCATCTTTTTTTCGATGTTATATGCGTCTATTATGTTGTGTTTATTTTGGTTGTTAGTTGCATGGTATGGGGTTGTTTCCAAGTTTTTTTGTTTCTTCGTTTGGTTGTAGGTGGTTTATCGTACTTTTTGTTTTCGTTTTTATAATATTGCCAGAGTTTTCCCTAAAAAAAACAATGATATAAAACAATAAGAACAACATAAGCTATATAGTTTTAATATCAAAGCAGATTCAATATCATAGTTTATATAAATCGTAGAAGATCTTTCTCTTGAATTCTTTCAGTATATTAAAAGATGATTCATATACAAGATTTATCAAAAGCACACTTTTGTCAATGGAGTGATGGTCCCATTTAAAGGACCATAAAGTGTACAGTGTAAGATTCTGACATAAGAAGCATGCTTGAACAGTGTCTTACCTAAAAGGTAACCTCAAGACATGCTGAATAGTGACCTACTATAAAAAGTAAATCTTATCAGTGATGACGTGTCATCTGTTCTTCTGTCAATACTTGTATAAGTTTAGCTTTCTTCAGAGAGGGGGTCTTCAGAGCTCTGATGTAGGTGCCTCTGATGAAGCCATCTCTGATGTCTTCTGCTAAAATTCTCTAACTCTGGGAAGTACTTCAGAGGCAGGTTTGTCCTATGAAGTCTATCTCTGGAAGTCCTCTGAAATAGGACTTAGAACATTTTCAATACTTTTACAATTTAGAATTGGGGCTAACAGGAATGTTAGATCGAATCTGGAGTTTATGACTCTAGCCAAACCAATAGTTTTTTATTCTCATAATTTTGAAAAACAGTCGAGTGTGTTTGAAAAAGGAGAAATTTCTGGTGTTAAAAAAATTAACTCATCTTCTAAGAATTCATCTAATTCAAATTCCTTTGGTGTTTCAGATGTGAACGGGATGGTGAAAGAAAAGTGGAGAAATTTTTTTTCTGAATAGAAGGATGTTTCAAATGTTTCTGAAAATTGTAATTCTGTACTGAAAGAAGATTGTGATGTTAACAATAGTGATTGTAATGTTGCGTGTAACAACTTTTGTGAGGTCCAAGAGATCATGATTGATTGATTGATTGAGATAAACACGAACTCGTTTTTCCGGCGAGGCTTCGTCAATAGATCAATACAACTCGATTTTGTTGCTAAAAACACATCACAAAATCAATATTGACATTAAGAACAGATCTGGACAGGATATGACAACATCAAAGCTCAAAACCTCAAATTCCGGTGAGATCTAAAATTTCCGGCGAAACAACTTAAAATGCTCATAACTCGCTCAATTTTCGACGAAATTCAGATCCGAAACTTGTAGATCGCTCGAAATTCAATAAAGAATAGATCGTGACAATTCAAATCGATTCATGCAACGAATTTTCAGATCGAACAATTTGACGCGAAGAATACCGAAAATTTTGAACGAAAACTTCGAAAAACCTCAAAACTCAACAAAATTCAAATCCAAAAATTGTAGTAGATCTGTAATCGTATAAGGAGCAAATCTTCAAGACGAATTGAGATATTAAGGCACTTACATGTAGATCGGGCTAAAAAACACGAAATGACGAGATCCGATAATCGTTTCGATAAGAATTTATCGTTAGGCTCTGATACCACTTGTTAGGTCCGAGATCTGGAGCATTTCATGTTTGAGTAACTAGATAGGATAGAAGTAGACTAATTATTCTAGAGAGAGAAATTAAATCTAATCTAAAGAGAGCACATGATATTAGAGGACTATATCTTGAATTATAAAATGATAATGTGAATTATTACAACTCAATACTCCTATTTATATTCCACAACTACCACTACCCTTGTTACAACATTTAAGCCCAAGCCCATTTAATCACTAAAGCCCAAAAGGCCCAAAGCCTTTTACAAATACAAATCAAATACAATTACATGCTATTTACCTTCCAACACTTTTATACACTAACACAATCAAATGTTATAACTGTGGTAAGATCAGTCATTTTGCAAAAGATTGTCGGAAGCCGAAAGTCAGGAATTCTGAGTATTACAAGAATAAGATGCTTCTGGCTAAGCAGAAAGAGGCTAGAAAACCTTTAATGGCCGAGGATGACCACTGACTAGATTTTTCTGAGTCTAAGAGTGACAAAGAGGAGACAACTCACATGTGCCTTATGGGAAAAGAGGTGAAATATGATGAATCAGATGAGGAGACTTCCGAAGAGGTAAACAATTTTTCTCAATCTTATTTTATAAAGAAAATGGAAACCATGATGGTTGAGCTTCAAGACTTACAAGTTAAACTTAAAAAGAAAAAAGACAAAGTTGCTAAAAAGCGTCAAACAAGTTTTGATCTCAACACTAAAATTGTTGGGAACAAAAACTTGATTGTTTCTTTGAAAAAACTGCTGAAATTTTTGAAAAACAAAAAGCTTGTTTTGAAAATAAAATTTCTGAAGCAGTTTCGAAGTTTAACATGTGTGAACGTGAGAAACAAGAGTTTATTGAAACAAGAGTTTATTTTAACAGTTCACAATTTGCAGATTGATAATAAAAATTTGCCGAAAAAGATTAATGGTTTGGAAGCCAAACTTTTTGCTCGAGGTCAAACGGATCAAACCATTTATCTAAACAAACCAAAGGAATTTATATTTTTTAAAGATAATTGGGGTATTGGTTACGATAACCCACATTATTTGAAGAAAGCTATTCGAAAGCAACCAACTTTATATAATTTTAATTTCTTACAAGTGGTTAACAAAAATCCTCATCTGAAACCCAAATTTGTTACAAAATCATCTGATGAGGTTGAGGCTAAGGAAGATGAGAACAAGAAGAACACAACTAAAATGCAACTACCATTCTACTATAAAAAGCTGAATGATAGTTATCTTTCTGAACAACCGAAATTTCTTTCAAACGATTATTTTCAAAGCTACTCTACTAAGGAAATGGAGGCAAAACCAGTTGAAGCTAAAATTTATGTTATTCCACTCATCTTGGAAAGTAAAATTTCTGAGCTTGAGAACTCCTTAGTAAAACAAAGAATTTTGGTTGATCTTGAGAAAATTGTTTTTTATTGTTTTAATGAACATTGATTTCAAATCTGAAGTTGCAAATGATAACTCCGAATCAGAAAGAGTTAGTGAAAAAAACTCCACTGATTCCGATGCATCATGTAAAGTTTTTATGGGCAATGTTTTTACAAATCTAAAATCTTCAGCTTTTGATCAAATGTCTTATCAAAAGAAGTGTTCTAAAAAGTGTACTAATTTCAAAATTTAAAATTCTTCGAAGGCAAAATATTTGATGATGATGATGATGATGACTTATTTGCGAATGAAAATGATTTTTTAAATTCTGATGGATGTTTTGATGAAAGTTTTGATAAGTTTGATTTCAATGCTAAACTTCCAAATCATTCTTCTTTTGTGATTAATATTGATGCTTTACCTAGTGTCTTTGAGAAAGGTGAATCATCAACTAAGGTTGATGAATCAGTTCCTGTAAGTACCTATTATGCTAAAGGTAAGAAACAAAAGAAAAGGCGCTCACAGAAACAGACCAACACATGTAAGCATAAGAAAGCACAAACTCTAAAATCTCATGTTTCTAATATCTAAATTATGTGTTTCAGAAGTGAGATGGAAAAAGTCTGAAGCTAAGCTTGAGTGGAGACCTAAAAGGAAGATTAAAGAGTCTACGAAATCATTTTCTGATTCAGATTGTAATAGGACTACTACTAGTTTGTCTAATGTAATTCATCAATGTGTTTATCATAAAACACAACTTGTAACTTCTTACAAGGTTTAATTTCGTACAAGTGGTTGACAAAAATCCTCATCTGAAACCCAAATTTGTTACAAAATCATCTGATGAGGTTGAGGCTAAGGAAGATGAGAACATGAAGAACACAACCAAAATGGAACTACCATTCTGCTATAAAAAGCTGAATGATAGTTATATTTCTGAATAACCAAAGTTTCTTTCAAACGATTCTTTTCAAAGCTACTCTACTAAGGAAATGGAGGCAAAACCAGTTGAAGCTAAAATTTATGTTCTTCCACTCATCTTGGAAAGTAAAATTTTTGAGCTTTAGAACTCCTTAGTAGAACAAAGAATTTTGGTTGATCTTGCGAAAATTGTGTTTTCTACTATTTTAATGAACACTGATTTCAAATCTGAAGTTTCAAATGATAACTCCGAATCAGAAAGAGTTAGTGAAAACAACTCCACTAATTCAGATGCATCATCTTGTAATGTTTTTATGGGCAATATTTTTACAAATCCTAAATCTTCAGCTTTTGATCAAATGTCTTATCAAAAGAAGTGTTCTAAAAAGTCTACTAATTTCAAATTCTTTCAAGGCACAATATTTGATGATAATGATGACTTATTTGCGAATGAAAATGATTTTTTAAATTTTGATGGATGTTTTGATGAAAGTGTGTTGATAAGTTTGATTTCAATGCTAAACTTCCAAATCATTCTGCTTTTGTAATTAATATTGATGCTTTACCTAGTGTCTTTGAGAAAGCTGAATCATCAACTAAGGTTGATGAATCAGTTCCTGTGAGTACCTATTATGCTAAAGGTAAGAAACAAAAGAAAAGGCCCTCACAAAAATAGACTAACACATGTAAGCAAAAGAAAGCACAAACTCTGAAATCTCATGTTTCTAATATCTAAATTTTGTGTTTCAGAAGTGAGATGGAAAAAGTCTGAAGCTAAGCTTGAGTGGAGACCTAAAAGGAAGATTGAAGAGTCTACGAAATCATTTTCTGATTCAGATTGTAATAGGACTACTACTAGTTTGTCTAATGTAATTCATCAATGTGTTTATCATAAAACACAACTTGTAACTTCTTACAAGGTTTAGGACACACTCTGTTTAGCATTGGTCAGTTTTGCAACAAGGATTTAGAGGTGAACTTTAAAGCCAAGAGGTGTTGTGTTAGAACTGAAGACGGAAAAGAACTCTTGGTCGACAGGAGAAAGTCAAACCTCTACACTATCAACCTGTCCAATGTCAGCCCGACAATGTTGTGTGTCTACTATCAAAAGCCACTATGCAACAGAGTTGGTTATGGCATATAAGGTTGTCTCATCTCAACTTCAGATACATTAACGAGTTGGTGACTGGCAATTTGGTTAATGGTTTACCAGAGCTTAAATATTG
The DNA here is from genome assembly GCA_954870635.1 of Arctium minus. NCBI lineage: Eukaryota > Viridiplantae > Streptophyta > Magnoliopsida > Asterales > Asteraceae > Arctium > Arctium minus. The sequence goes on along the minus strand of OX941088.1, from coordinate 72,224,914 downwards.
TTAGAGCACAGATTTGTTGGATTCAAGATCATAAAGATTGAAGATGAAAGTTCAAGAAGTCAAAGTTGGAAAGTCAACTCTCATGGAAAGTCAAAGTCATTTTGTAATTGTTAGACCACAATCTCATTGGATTCAAGATCATCCAATCTGAAGATCCAATCTGAAACTAAAGCCGGAAAGTCGACTCTCGATACAAAGTCTAATGTCGTTTGTAATAAATGTCGAAGTAAATTATTGTTTATTGTAATTTTAATATTTAGTTTAAATTAGTTTAAATATCTAATTATGTTAGATATTAGTTTGTTTGTTGAATATCTAAGTTATATTATAAGTAAGATATTAGTTTTAGTTTGTAATAATATCTAGATAATATCTAGATATTACTTTAGTAAGTTAGATATTAGTTTAGTGTGTTGTAGAAGCTAGCAAGATTCGTAGAAATCAGATCACACAAAAACACACACAAAAAGGTGAAAATAGAGAACACATCCAAAGCTTGAATAGATCAATCCTGTAATCGTTTGAATATTAATCAAAATAGGTTGGTAATCATATTGTGTTGTTTGATAAGAACTTGATATAAATATTGTGGACCGACAATTGATATCAGAGCCTGATAAGTGATTCAAAATCAAGTTTTTAAACTCACGACTCTGTGTTCATATTTTCAAAATCATTTTCGAGATTTTGAGTGTTTTAGGTGTTAAAATCGACCAAGTTGTATCGATATACATGCTAGATTAAGTTGTTGTTGTTTGATTTCAGTTTAAAGCTTAAATCGAGTTCCAATTTGGTGATTTTTTGTCTGAGTTCGAGTTTGAAAAAGTTATTGTGCCATCAATTTTATCTTCGAAAAAGTGATTTTTATCGAGATCAAGTGGTCACAATCAGTACTAGAGGTGTTTTTAGTCATATTGGTAGAGTTTGGTACTGCTAATCGACGTCGAAACAGGGTTTTAGTCGAATTTTCAAAGTACAGGACGGACTCACGCAAACACAGGGAAGAACTCACGCGAAGCCCACTTTGCGTGTCACACTTTGCGCAACAGACGCTTCACGCAAAGCCCAACTCTCACCACATGCTACTCACGCAAACCCCACTTTGCGTAACCAACAGCTCAAGCAAACCTCAGTTTGCGCAACCATCTCATCACGAAAACCTCAACTCTCGCTACCAACTCATCACGCAAACCTCAGTTCGCGTGGTCAACTCCTCACGAAAAGCACAACTTCACTTTGCGCCAACTCCTTGAAACGCAAAGCTCTACTTCGCGCTACTAAAAATTCGCTTGATCAACTTGAAACGCAAAGCTACAGTTTGCGTGGCCCACTCTTCACGCAAACCTCATCTTGTGCCAGCCTCGCGAAACGCAAACCATCCTTTTCGCCAACCACCTCTAGCGCAAACCTCATTTGCGCCACCTTCTATAAAAACAAAGTTTTCCAGAGATCTTTTTATTCATAATGACATCCATAGAAGCCCTTGCAATCGGAACTGACACCAAACCACCAGTTCTCTTTAGAGGAGAATACGAACAGTGGACAAATCGGTTCCTGAACTTTATAGAAAGACATGAGTTGGGTGAATTCATCAGGAAATCGTTAGAAGAGGGTATTATGGCACCAGCTTATGAGACTCGTATGGAAGGAACTGTGGAAACAGAATATGAACTTAAGTATCATGAACTAGAAGGTGATAACCTAAAAAGAGCGAAAGGCGACATATTAGCTAAGTTATACGTTCTACAAGGAATTCCAAACGAAATCTATGTAAAGATTGACAGCTACAAGGCCTCGGGCAAACAAATGTGGGATCAGCTAGAGAAGATGATGTTGGGTTCAAAGGTTGGGAATCAGCTCAAACTTTCCAACTGCCTAAACAGTTATGAAGAATTTAAAGGCAGAAGTGGAGAGTCTCTAGAAGGAACTTATGATAGATTCGTGATCTTGCTGAATTAACTAAGCAAGAACAAGGTCATCAAATCTCAAATAGAGCTGAACGTCAAATTCCTCAGCATTCTCCAGCCTGAATGGAAGAGATTTTCCAGGCAGAAGAAGCAGATCAAGAATATGAATGAGATTCCACTTCATGAGGTGTATGAAACCCTCAAACAAAATGAAGAAGAGGTGGATGAAATTCTAGATGAGAAGAGACAGACAGTGAAGACAGTTGAAGACACAGTTCCTCTTGTTGTCATGAAGAAGAAGAACAAGACAATTGTGTATGAATCAGAAGAAATTGAAGTTGATGCAAACTCTGACTCGGATGAAAATGAACAACTGAAGCAAGCAATGCTTATGCTGACAAATGCTTTTCAGAAAAAGTTCTACAAGAAGCCAAGTTCAAACAGTCATAGGTATTCTTCTGGTCCTAACAACTATGTCCATAAGGAAACGGTTGAAGGAAATAGATATGAAGGAAAGAAGTCTGAAGGGAAGAGAATAGAGGAGAAGAAGTCAGAAGAGAGAAGGTATCATGCTAAAGGGGAGAGAATAGAGGAGAGGAAACCGGAAGAGAGAAAGTTTAAAGCTGAAGAATCCAGTCAATCAGAACCACCAACGTGCTACAACTATTGCAAAACAGGTCACTTTGCCAGAGACACCCGAAGACCAAAAGTCAGAAACTCCGATTATTATAAGAACAAGATGCTTCTTGCAAAGCAAAAGGAGGCTGGTAAGTCACTGATGGTAGAGGGTGAATACTGGCTTGATCATTCAGACGAGGAAGAAGAGGATGAAGAAAAGGATGAAGCAGTCAACATGTGCTTGATGGGAAAGCAGGAATCATAAGCTGAAGCTGATTCAGATGATGAAGAAGAGGATGTATGTGATTTGTCTTATTCATATTTCATAAATAAAATGCATGCCATGAATTTAAAACTCCAAGGATTAAAATCAAAGCTTAAGCGAGAAAAGGGTGTCATTACAAACAAAAACCAATTAATACAGAAACTTAGCGAAGACATTGCTGAGAAAAAAGTATTGGTTGAGGTTTTGCATAGAAACAATGACACTAGCGCGAAAGAACAAACTATAATTCTTAAAGAGAATTCTGAAGTTAAGACTAAACTAAGAAAGAGTGAGCTTGATTTATATGAGCTTACGAAATTGCATTCTTCATGTACCAAAGAAAACTTTTCTTTACTTTGTAAATTAAAAAGTTTGGAAGAGAAGTTATACAAAATGTGTCAAAGTGAACAAACTATTCATCTAAACAAACCCAAAGAGGAAATAGAGAAATGGGGACTCGGGTATGAGAATCCTCACTATCTTAAAAAGGGTAAATCTGAAGTGCCTGCACTTTATGATCTTACATTTTTAAAACTAGCTCGAAAAATCCCTGAGCTTAAAGTTTTCTGGACTGGATTGTCAAAAGAGGATGAAGCCAAGGAAACGGAAAAACGAAAGAACACAACTAAAGTTCAACTTCCTTTTCGTTATGCGAAGTTGAATAATAGTTATAATGATGATCCAATATATCACAAGAAAACTCTTTCAAATGACTTCTTTCAGAGTTATTCTGTCAAAGAAATGGAGGTGAAACCTATTCAAGGTAAACTATATGTCCCTCCTCTCGTTTTGGAAAGTAAAATTTTTGAACTCGAGAATTCTTTAACAAATCAACGACTTTTGATGAATATTGAACAAAAAGTTTTTCAACTGTGTTCAAAGATACTGTTCTTTCTAAGGCTTCAAACTCTGAGGATATGTTTGGTCTAGCAAATAAAGGGTTTGATTTTCTGAACTCTGACGGTGGTTTTGATGATTGTTTTAATCAATTTGACTTTAATGCGAAACTTCCTAACCATTCATCTTTTCTTGTGCAATCTTTGGGAAAAACCAGTATGTCTGTTAACAATGTAAAATCAACGAAAGTTGATAACTCAGTCTCTATGAAAGCTAAAAATACTAAAGGTAAGATTAAATCTAAGCATTCACAGAAACAGATCACTACTGGTAATCCGAAGATTAAATCTAAGCATTCATAGAAACAGATCACTCACGAGTTTCACATGTTTCAGATCTGAGCGAGCGAAAGCCACAAGTTAAATCTCAGTGGCAACCGAAACAGAAGCTTGACAAGGCCGATAAATCTTTTTGTACTGTTAATTGTAATAAGACTTTACCTAGTAAAGATGTTTTGAAATCGAATGTTGCTTCTATTTTGAAATACTCATTTACGCAACTATTTCAATTATCTAAATCTGCTAGAAAGTCTTCCTTTTATGATAAACATGTTTCTAATTCTTGTCAAGATTCTGAGATTTGGTTTGGCAATAATCCTGTGCACTCATATCACTTATATCATTATAATGCTTCAAATGAATTTCAAATGAAAAGAGGACCCAATTTCAAATGGGTACCAAAATCTTGTGCTAACACAGTAGGACCCAAATTCCAGTGGGTACCTAAGGCTAAATCTGTGTTGCAGGCACCCAAAGTTTAAAAGGGAGAACAAAACATAGGTTCTTGAATACAACTATTCAAGACCTGCACTTCAAAGATAAAACAATGGTTTCTGAACACGTCTGTTCAGAACCCGTGCTTAAGAGAAAGATGGCTTTTGAACAAATCGGTTCAAGACCCACACTTCAATGCTCAAAAAAAAAAGTCTTAACTCAATCTTTGTTTTAAGACTATCTAAATCAATTGTTTCGTTATTTCTCTTGTGCAGATCCGTCATATGTTGTACTTGGATAGAGGATGTTCCAAGCATATGACTGGACAAAAGGAGATGTTGTCCAACTTTAAAGAGAAGCACTGCTGAACAGTTAGATTCGGCAATGACCAGTTTTCACCAATAATGGGATATGGTGATGTACAACATGATCAAGTCACGATAAAGAAGGTGAGCTATGTTGAAGGCCTACGGCACAACCTGTTCAGTATAGGCCAGTTCTGTGACAAATACTTAGAGGTCAACTTCAAAGCCAAGAGGTGTTCAGTTCGCACTGAAGAAGGCGAGGAACTCTTGGTCGGTACTCGAGAATCAGACCTCTACACAATCAATTTGTCAAATGTCCAGACTGACAAGCAGGTTTGGCTACTATCGAAAGATTCGATGGAACGAAGCTGATTATGGCATCGACGACTCTCTCACCTCAACTTCAGGTACATCAACAATCTGGTTAGTGGAAACCTCGTCAAAAGACTTCCAGAGCTCAAATATAAAAGAGAACATCTTTATGCAGCATATGAAAAAAGAAAAATGAAGAGGGCTCCACATAAACCAAAGCCTAAACCAAGTACTAACGCTCCGTTAGAGTTATTGCATATGGACTTATGCGGTCCGATGCGAACTCAAAGTCTAGGCGGAAAGAAGTACATACTCGTTATCGTGGACGATTACTCGTGATACACATGGGTCAAGTTTCTACGTTCAAAGGATGAGACACCAAATGTTCTCATCACATTCCTGAAGACGACCCAGGTGAATCTGCAAAAACCGGTCAAGCTTCTAATAACATACAACAGCACAGAGTTCAAGAACAAAAAGGTTGAAGAATATCTCAAATCTGTCGGGATTTCACATCAATACTCTGCTACTCGTACACCTCAACAAAATGGAGTGGTCGAAAGAAGAAATCGTACGCTAGTCGAGGCTGCTCGAACTATGCTAAGTCAATCAGACTTACCTCTATTTCTGTGGGATGAAGCTGTATCGACTGCGTGCTACACACAAAATCGATCCATGATACACCGCAGATTCAAGAAGACTCCTTATGTGTTGATCAACAACCGAACACCGACAATCAAATATTTCCATATATTTGGGTGTAAGTGTTTCATTCTAAACGATAGAGAGAGTCTCAACAAGTTCAGTGCCAAAGCAGACGAAGGCATCTTCATTGGTTATTCCTCAACATCAACTGCATACCGTATCTATCTGAAGAAGTCAAAGATGGTTATAGAAAGCATCAACGTCACGTTTGATGAAGAGATGGCTTCCGAACAACACAGTTCAGAACCGTGATAACCGGAGTACTAGCTTCTAGGCAACTCAGTCCAGAACCTGCGTCTCAACAGAACAAATTAGATGAAGCATCAACGTCAACTAATCATATATCTGATTTAGACTTATTAATTGAATTGGTTTATGATGAATTTCTTGGATCTAATGTAAAGAAATATGTTGTGGTTGACAGGATGGAAGACTTAATGACTACTCATCCAACCAGTTCAGATATTCCTATTGAATCCAACACCCCGATTCAACAAGAAGTTCCAATTCAAATGCCGACTCCAACAGTTGAAGAAGAGACATGTAATGAAGAGACAGAAGTAGCTGAAACAGTAGGATGTTCTGTACAAATCCATCTACAGCCGGACCAAGTTGTACCTACTGAGCCTTCTAAACCTACCACTTCAACTGCAATCATCATTCCTCCTGAACAAGCTGAAGAAGGTACAAGTGGATTTATAGATGACACAATTGGCATACATTCATATAATCCACTACCTCATGAACATAAATGGACCAAAGAGCATCCGATAAGCCAGATCGTTGGTGATCCATCAAAACCGGTGCAAACTAGGTCAGCATCAATAAATATGTGAATGCATGACTCATTTCTGAGCAAGTTCGAGCCAACTCGCGTATCAGAGGCCCTTGCGGATCCAGAATGGGTGATTTCAATGCAAGAAGAGTTGAATCAGTTCGATGCACTTCAAGTATGGAGACTTCATAGGTACGAAGTGGATTTTCAAGATCAAAAAGGACAAAGATGGTACCGTTATCCGAAACAAAGCAAGACTAGTAGCCAAAGGATACAGACAAGAGGAAGGAATCGACTATGACGAGACATATGCTTTTGTGGCATGATTAGAGGCAATTAGAATGTTTCTAGCCTATGCAGCCAACAAGAACTTCACGGTCTTTCAAATGGACGTGAAGACTGCCTTTCTGAATGGCATTCTGAAGGAGGAAGTCTACGTCTCTCAGCCAGAGGGTTTTGTCAATCAAGAGAAGCCGAATTACGTCTACATTCTCAACAAAGCACTCTACGGTCTGAAACAAGCTCCTCGCGCCTGGTATGATGTCCTTTCACAATTTCTAGTTAAGTCTGGTTTTTCAAAAGGTACAGTGGATACCACTTTGTTTATCAAAAAGGAAAAAGTCGATATCATTCTAATTCAAATCTATGTAGATGATATTATTTTTGGCTCTACAAATCCTAATTACTGTAAGAATTTTTCAAACCTTATAATGTCCAGATTTCAGATGAATATGATGGGAGAGATGAATTTCTTTCTCGGATTACAAGTCAAACAGTTTTCAACGGGTATTTTTATCAATCAATCAAAATACATTATGGATATTATTCGGAAGTTCAAAATGGAAAATTCAAAACCGATTGGTACCCCAATGGCACCAGGTAATAAGATTGGCACCAATCCATCGGGTAAGGCTGTTGATGTTAGGACTTACAGAGGAATGATAGGTTCTTTAATGTATCTTACTTCTAGTAGGCCAGATATAATGTTCTCAACATGCTTATGTGCACGATATCAGGCCAATCCAAAAGAAATTCATTTGTCTGCAGTAAAGCGCATATTTAGGTATCTGAAGGGGACTGCAGTTCTTGGTCTGTGGTATCCTAAAGATACAAGTTTTGAACTAACAACGTATACAGATGCAGATCATGCAGGTTGTATGTTAGACAGGAAGAGCACGTCAGGACATGTACAGTTCCTCGTTGATAAGCTCGTAAGTTGGGCATCGAAGAAGCAACTTTGTGTTTCAACTTCCACGGCCGAAGCAGAATATGTAGTTGCTGCTAGCTGTTGTTCTCAGGTCTTATGGATGAGAACTCAATTGCGCGACTACGGTTTCCACTTCAACAAAATCCCAATATACTGTGACTCCAAGAGTGCCATCGCAATAACAGCGAATCCTGTTCAACACACAAAGACTAAACATATAGACGTTAGGTATCATTTTACTAAAGATCATGTCGAAAAAGGAATAATTGAACTTTTCTTTGTAAAAACTGATTATCAGCTTGCCGATTTGTTTACCAAACCTTTAGACGAAAAGAGGTTTAACTTCCTTGTCTTTAAGCTTGGTATGCTAAATCTAAAGATTTAATCAGTAGTTACCTATCAAAGTTTTCTAATTGTATACTTTTTCATCATTTCTTCATTCTTAATTCTGATTGACATTTGCACTTCTATATTTTGTTCATGATCCAAGGGGGAGTATGAGAAGAAATGGACAAGTGGTCAATCTTATTTTGAGGGGGAGCTCATAAGATTTCTGCATTTACCTTTTACGTCAAATTTTTGTAATGCAAGATTTTAGGGGGAGCTCTTCAAGTCAAAGGAGTACGGATATGACTTCTGATTATTTCTGATCAGAACTCGTACTTTAAAAGTTTTACTGCTTTTTGTCTTTTCAATTTAAGTGAATAAATTTTACTTTGACTTGACATAAGACTTTTGCAGAAGTTTTGAGAGATGTGTTAGCTCCAAATCTTACGTTAAAGTGTTGAAAATACCCAAGTCCTTTTTCAGAGGACTTCCAAAGATAGACTTCAGAGGACGAAGACTTCAGAGGACAAACCTGCCTCTGAAGTACCTATCAGAGATTGCAACTTTCAGCAGAAGACATCAGAGATGGCTTCATCAGAGGCTCTGAAGACAACGTCAGAGCTCTAAAGACATTCTCTCTGAAGATGACGCTGAAGACTCTTGAAGTATCAGAACAGATAACCAATCACTTAGTGATAAGATTTACTTTATAGAGTAGGTTACTGTTCAAGCATGTCTTTGAGCTTACCTATTAGGTAAGACACTGTTCAAGCATGCTTCTATTTGTCAGAATAGTACACTGTTTACTTTATGGTCCTACAAATAGGACCATCACTCCTTTGACAAAAGTGTGCTTTTTGATATCTTGCATAAGAAGAATCAACTGAATATATCTCACGAAGATCTTGTTCTTTCTACTTGCTTTATATATGAACTGTGATAGTTGAATCTGCTTTTGATATTAAACTATATTGCTTCCGCTGTTTATACTCTTGTTGTTTATATCATTATTGTTATAAGATTAAATCTGGGATCCAACAATTGGTATCAGAGCTTCCTTTGTTTTCTAAAACAAAGAAAGATCATATCTGCATACTCGGATAGATTTAACTCTTACTGATTCAAGCTTTTATTATATGTGCATGTTTGTGTAAACCCTGGTTTATTAAACTTCATATGCTCCAGATTTAAAAGTAAATCACAGTTACATCATTTAATAGAAAGATCTTCATAGAAAAGCATCAGTTCTTCAAATCTTCGTCTTTTCTTCACAAAAATGGCAAACTCAAGCATAAGTGCCATTTATACAGCCGGATCATTAACCAAACCTCCTACACTTCTAAGGGATGAATATCCTCAACGGAAGATAAGGATGGTAAATTTCTTAGAAGGCATGGACACGGATCTGTTAAGATCAGTGAACGATGGACCTCACCAACCAATGGTGTTGGTACCAAGAGCTCCAGCAACAACAGATACTGCTGAAATCCCTGCTTACTATGAAAAGAAAACTTCAAACTTTACGGATGAAGAAACTAACATGATGGATAATGATTCAAAAGCTGTTAGATTACTTATAATGGCCATTCCCAATGATATCTTCCAAGAACTCGATTCTTGTGTAACTGCAAAAGAGATATGGGATCAGTTGTTAAATTAACTTGAAGGAGGCCTACAAACTCAAAAGAACAGGAGAAATCTTTGTATCAATGAATATCATGATTTTCATGCATTACCCGAAGAAACCTTACATCAAACATACTCAAGGTTTAACATCCTCATCAACAAATGCAGAAAATTTGGGGTCATGAGAACAAAAGAAGAAAACAATGTTCTCTTTCTTAAAAGTCTAAATGAAGAATGGTCACAACTGTCAATGTTGATACAAGCCAATCAAAACTTGAATCATGGTCATTAACTGACATTTACGGTACCTTGGTAGCACAGAAAAAAGAAGTTGTTAAACAAAAATCAAAAACCTCTTTAGGTGGTCCACTTGCACTCATGTCAAAACAGAAGGGTGTATCACAAGAATGCAGAAATGCAGAAAAAGACAATTGTTCAAAAAGGGAATCTAAAAGAAAATCCAAAAAGGTTCTGATGTCTGAAGAAGTTGAACACTCAGATTCTGACTCAGATGATGACATCAATGCCTTTGCCAAATCTCTTGCATTAATGACCCATCAATTCAACAAGAAATTTGGCAAGAAAGTCTTTGAAGGAAGAAGAGATGATGAAGAAAGAAGAGGAAATCCAGAAAGAAGATTTCAGAAAACTGAATATCAACAAGAGCCCAGATCCACTCTGCATAGTGATCAAAAGGGCGTTCATTTTACCAATCATGATTCTACTCAACAATCATTTCAGCCGAGGTATCCTCAACCTCAGAGGTACTTCAAGCCACAACCACAAGTACAAGAACAAAAGACAGAATCAGACACTGCTCTTCCATCAAACCAAAATGATGGAAGATGTTTTAGATGTGGAAAGCCAGGTCATTACTCCGCCAACTGCAGAGGTAGACTCATCAAGGATGAAGACTACTACAAAAACAAGTACAAATACAATGTCAAAGAAAGAGTACTTGTAGCAGAGATGGAAGACTGCCTGTCAGACTCAACAAGCAATGGAGAGGAAGAACCCACCAATATCTGGGGCATGGCGTTCACAGATGATCAAAGTGAGGGATCATCAGAGGACTACTCTGAAAAGGTAAACTCTCCTTCCACCTCTGAAAGTGATCTTGAATTGGATGTTATTAAACTAACAAATGAATTTCAAATCCTAAAGCAAAAACTTGTTGAGGAAAAAGAAAAAGCAAAACAAATGACAAAAGATCTTAATTTTTACAAAAGGGAAAAAGATCTTCTTGAATCAGAAAAGAGAGATATTTTTGTTGAAAAATCTGATCTTGAAAAAGCTCAGAAACAAAAGGAAAAATCATTTTCAGAAAAATTCAAAGAACTTGAGAAAGTTTTAAAAGTTAAAGAAGAAGAAGTAAAAAAATCTGAGTATGAAAGACTCAATTCTGTTGCCTTAACCAATTTTTTCCAAAAAGAAAGAGAAATCTTACATCAATCTCTGGAAAGGAAAGAACTTCAAATCAAAAGTTATCTTGATGCTCAGGATGTTCATATAAAGATAAACTCTCAAATGAATACTCAAGGGCTTGGATTCAATGAATTGGATCCATTCACTGGATTGAAGAAAACTTCACTTTCTTCCACTTTCTGTAAAGGAAAGGTCCAGAGCTCTGACTGTCCATCACTGAACAATTTCAAAAGAATAAAAACCTCAGAGAGATAAAAAATAAGGGCTCTGAACTTTAAAAATGTAGCATACTCTGAAGTACAAAGCTTTCCAAATTCCATCTTAAAAATAGAAAAGGAAACTTCAGAGGTATTTTTCACAAAACCTCAGAGCAATGATCCTAAAGAGATTTTTAAGTTTAATGCATTCATCAAAGATGAATCTGAGACATCTGAACAAAGTACCTCTGAAGCAAGTACTTCTCAGAGTTCACTTAATCCAGATGCCCCTCTGTATTCACCAATCTCTGATGAATGCATCAGAACTACATTTGCGGATGACATCAAGAAAATAAATCAAGATAACATCATAGCTGATTTAGAGAAAAAAGAAAGCATGAAAAAATTCATCAAAGTCTCAAGACCTAAGACAATTGAGAAACCATCAGAGGTAGTTGTCTCTGGCAAGACTGAACGAGACTTTCTTGACTCTGATTCTGAATCTGATCCAGAGGTAGATGAACAGATTTTCTACAAACCAGAGAAAGTAATTCATAAAAAGATAGATACCGTTGGTTCTGGAATTTTGAACATTCCTATTTCTGTTTTAAAAATTAAACCCAGAATACCAATATGTCCTGACTTTGCAGAAATGTGTCTTCAAGCAAAAACTTCTCTGGAACTTGAAAAAGAATTACAAGAAAAGGCAAAGAATAGAACTATCACTTCTCAACTCTACACTTATAAACCAATCAAGTTTACTCCTAGACAAAAAGGAAAATGGCAAGAAATTAACCATTCTGATCCTGTTTGTGCAGTGAGCAACAAAGAGAAGAGGATGTTTCTGAACAAGAGAAGGCAACTTGAAAAGAAGGCTGTCTCTCAAGCTAAAAGAAAAGCAGTAGTTAGGAATACTTGTAATATTCCTAGTACTAATTGAAAAAGGAATCATAATGTATCGAATGCATTCAATGAAATGAAATCCTTTGCTTCTACTTCTTCTTGTTCTGTAAAGTGCAATTGCATCCAACTCTTGATGAAACTAAAAAATCACTTCAAAGGATCTCACTGTTTTCTTAATCAATCTCTGAATAAAAATTCAGAGACATCGCCTCAAAAGAAAAAGGACAATTCTGCCAAAACATCAAAAGAGAAGAAGGAAAAATTTCAAAAAGATAATCAGAAGTCTAACAAAATAGGACCCATAATGAGATGGGTACCTAAGAAAATCTAATCTATCTTGCAGAAACAGTCAATGCCGATCTGGTACTTAGATTCTGGGTGTTCAAGGCATATGACTGGAAATAAAAGTTACTATCCTCCTTCAAATCTAAATCTGGAGGAGCAGTAACTTTTGGAGACAATATGCAAGGACAAATTAAAGGTTATGGTGAGCTTACAAGAGGTAATGTTTCAGTATCAAAGATTGCTTATGTTGATGGGTTAAAGCATAACTTGATCAGCATAAGTCAACTTTGTCACCATGGTTTTGATGTGAAATTTCAAGAAAAACATTGTTCACTACTTCACTCAAAAACAGGTCAAGAAATGCTTAGAGCTGACAGAAAGGGAAATTTATACAGAATGAATTTTTCCAAACACATAAAAACTGACTCAGAGAAACTCTGTCTAGTATCTCTGAACAGTGAAGATGCTTGGCTCTGGCAAAAAAAGTTCTCACATCTGAACTTTTCTTCACTTGATAAATTGGTCAAACTAAATCTGGTTAAGGGATTGCCATCTCTGAAGTTTAACAAAGATCATCTTTGTTCTGCTTGTGAAATGGGAAAAATGAAAAGATCTTCCCACAAGACCAAAAGTGATAATAATTGTCCAAAACCTCTGCATATGCTTCATGTGGACCTCTGTGGTCCAATCTCTGTACAGAGCTTGTCAGGTAAAAAGTATATCCTCGTTTTGATTGACGAATACTCTAGATATACTTGGATAGAATTCATCAGAGCCAAGTCTGATGTCCCTGATATTTTAATAAGATTGTTAAAAAGACTGCAGGTTCTGTTTGATACCAAAGTTCAGAAACTGAGAAGTGATAATGGAACAGAGTTCAGAAATGAAAAAATCAACTCATATCTTTCAGAGGAAGGCATAACTCCGAACTTCTCTGCAGCTAGAACACCTCAACAAAATGGTGTTGTTGAGAGGAAAAACATAACACTGGTTGAAGCTGCAAGAACTATGCTTGCAAGATCAGAACTTCCCACAAACTTTTGGCCAGAGGCAGTGGCAACAGCCTGTTTCACGCAAAACAGAGCTACAATTGTCAAAAGATTCAAGAAAACATCTTATGAACTCATTAACAACAGGAAACCTAATGTTAAATATTTCCATGTTTTTGGATGCAGATGTTATGTTCTGAATGATAGAGAGTCTCTTGGAAAGTTGGACAAGAAAGCAGATGAAGGCAAATTCATTGGCTATTCATTAGTCTCAAAAGCTTTCAGAGTGTTCAATCAAAGAACCAGAACAATCCAAAAGAGTATCAATGTGTCTTTTGATGATGACAAAAGTCTGGCCAGCAAAGATATCAATCAAATTGCCAAAAATATATGTGAATCATCAAAGATAAGAGAATCCGAACTCAACAAAATTTTCGAAGACTTCTTTGATGATGAAAACTCAGAGTTTCTTTTTAGAGATATTCAAAGAGAAACTTCAGAGGAACCACAAACGTCAGGTACAAATCTCTCTGGTCCCTCTGAAGTTACAACTTCTGCTTCCTTGAATGCAGGTCCAAGAAATGAATCAACTTCAGAGCCTCTGCTCAGCACAACGGAGATGTCTCCAACTGTCATCTCTGAAGCTCAAACTCCACCTCATGTTCATGCTCCGATCACAAGATGGACAAAGGATCATCCCCATGATCAGATCATTGGATCACCTTCAGAGGGTGTCAAAACCAGATCAGCCACAATCAATGAATGTTTTTTTGTAAATTTTTTAAGCATCATTGAACTAAGAAAGGTAAATGAAGCTCTTGAAGATCCTCATTGGATCTCTGCAATGCAGAATGAGCTTCAAGAGTTTAAAAGAAACAAAGTCTGGACCTTAGTTCCCCTTCCAAAAGAAAAATTTGCAATTGGAACTAAATGGGTCTTCAGAAATAAAAAGGATGAGGATGGCATTATAATCAGAAACAAAGCTAGGTTGGTTGCTAAGGGATATTGCCAAGAAGAGGGCATTGATTATGATGAAACCTTTGCACCTATGGCTAGGCTAGAAGCAATTAGAATCTTCTTAGCCTATGTTGCACACAAAGGGTTCAAAGTATATCAGATGGATGTTAAACCACCTGGTTTTGAGAATACAGAGTTTCCAAACCATGTTTATTATCTTGATAAAGCTCTATATGGACTTAAACAAGCTCCAAGAGCATGGTATGCTACTCTATCCACATTTCTGATAAATAATGGTTTTGAAAAAGGTACAATAGATACAACCTTGTTCATAAAAAGGTACAAAAATGAGATGCTCTTAGTACAGATATATGTTGATGACATTATATTTGGCTCTACAAATCAAAAGTATTGTGATAAGTTTTCAGAGTTGATGAAGAGTAAATTTGAGATGAGTCTTATGGGAGAATTAACATTCTTTCTAGGCTTACAAGTAAAGCAAACATCAGAGGGTACTTTTATAACTCAATCTAAGTATGTCTCTGACATTTTGAAAAAATACAGACTCAATGATTCAACCTCTATGAAAACCCCTATTGCCACAGGAGTCAAGCTTGACTCTGATCTTTTGGGAAAATCTGTAGATGTCAAAACCTATAGAGGCATGATAGGTTCACTATTATACTTAACTGCAAGTAGGCCTGACATAATGTTTGCAACATGTCTTTGTGCTAGATATCAAGCAAATCCAAAAGAATCTCATTTATCTGTTGTCAAAAGAATTTTCAGATACCTGAGAGGGTCACCATCATTAGACCTCTGGTATCCAAAACTTTCAAGTTTTGATTTAACAGCTTACACTGATGCAGATCATGCAGGATGCAAGCTTGACAGAAAAAGTACCTCTGGTTGCTGTCAGTTATTGGGAAATAAGCTGGTAAGTTAGACATCCAAGAAGCAAAACTGTGTTTCAACTTCCACAGCAGAGGCAGAATATGTTGCTGCTGCTAGTTGTTGCTCTAAAGCATATGGATGCAAACTCAGCTCCGAGACTATGGCTTACAATATGACAGAATTCCAATTCTGTGTGATTCAAAAAGTGCCATAGCCATCTCTGCCAATCCAGTACAACACTCCAAAACAAAGCACATTGATGTAAGGTACCACTTTCTGAAAGATCATGTTGAAAAGGGAACAATAGAGATGTATTTTGTACCAACTGAACTTCAACTTGCTGATATTTTCACAAAAGCTTTAGATGAACGAAGGTTCAATTTCATAATTAGCAAGTTGGGTATGTTGAATATGTTTGCCTAACACAGGAAAACATCAGAGTCTCTGATCCATTAATCAGAGCCTCTGACATGCGTAACATGTTCAACCAGAACTTCTGAAACTAATTTTAGAGCCTCTGGACTTTTTCACAAAATGGTAAAAATCATTCTTTTGTATCTCCAAGCATGTGTGAAGGGGAGAAGATAAAGACTTCATTCTTTGGTCAAGGGGGAGACAAAGAACCTTTCATCTTTCAAGGGGGAGAAAGTGAGCTTCTCTGATACTCATATCAGAGACTCTGATCTTATCTCTGATATTTATATCAGAGCCTCTGATCTTGTCTCTGATATTTATATCAGAGCCTCTGATCTTTTCTCATTAAACGAATATTCCAGGAAATTCTTTTAATAATAAATTTTTTGGATAACCATTTGTTTCTTTTCAAAAACCCAACTGGCGGTTTTCTGACACCAAGCGTCTCTCCCCTACACACCTCAACGTGTCCCCTATTAATTAGGGAATGATGGAACGTCCTTTCTGACATTGGAACTCTCAATCGCCTTTTCCATAACCTCTCCCTCTACCTTTCTTTTTCTGTCCATAAAAATCCTTTTTCTCTTCTTATTCTTCTTTATGCTCTCAGATTCCAAAATCCCAAATCTCTCTTTCTAAGCTCTCATCTTTCTCAAAAACCTGCAACAATGGCGGCTCATTCCCAAACCTTAGATAACTCGATCAAACTTGTTCCAAGCTTGAATATGGTGCAGTTCGATGTTCCAGTAAAAGGTAACAACTACTTTCTGGACGTCACCCCAACCAAATACGATGAGCAGTTTCGCCCAATCCTCGACTTTTTGACCAACTGCGAACTCAACGATGTCCTCACCAAACATGCCTCATATATTCCTCTACGCTTTGTCCAACAATGGTGGTATTCAAGTGAATACGATGATGAAAATGAAGGACTGGTTAGGTACATTGACCTAGGTGAACAAAGCATGAACATAAGAATCACCCCACAAACCCTAACTCGCCGATTCAACCTGCTCACAAAAACTGATCTTCAAATAGAAACCTTTGACAAACCACCAACTAAAGAAGTTCTTCTTCAGTTCCTCCACCACTTAGGCTACAACAGGGAGATCACACGCCTAAGTCAATTCAGACGTCAGTACCTGCCTCCGAAGTGGAACTTTATGTTTAGTGTTCTCAACCGAACAATTAC
The DNA here is from genome assembly GCA_954870635.1 of Arctium minus. NCBI lineage: Eukaryota > Viridiplantae > Streptophyta > Magnoliopsida > Asterales > Asteraceae > Arctium > Arctium minus. The sequence goes on along the minus strand of OX941088.1, from coordinate 72,208,001 downwards.
CTGCAAGATTGGAAGCCAGGATCAGACCCATCTAGCAATTCTAACCATAATGTATGCTCTCTTCTTCAACAGAAGCATAAATATGGCTCACATTCTCTTCTGTGAGATGCTGACGGCGGTGGACAAGAAGAACAAAGACTTGGCCAAAGTAAAACAACCAATTTCGGTACTGTTTCCCAGATTCATCTCTGTGGTCATTCAACGAGCAATGGAGAAATTCTCTATCACTGAGGAGGGCCCAAGGACACCTCTGTTTATGATGAACTCGTTCAAAGCTACAGAGGTTCCTCCTTATCCAAATGACCGACGTTTCCCACACACCATGATTGAGATAATTCTTGCTGACTCTACTACCCACCTCCTACTTAGTCGTGTTGCCCAATCATCAGAACCGATGATGGGATTCCCAACACACTTAGGTTCTGAACCGGAGCCTGAATCAGAGAGTGATATCTCTGATACTGCTCAAAACGTTAACAGAGTGCAACCAGAGGGTGGCTCTGAGAGAGTAAGGAAGAGAAAACAAGAGAACCCTCCCTCTGACGAAGAGAATAACTCTGTCAGAGCAGAGGAAGGTGAGGAAGAGAGAATTCCAGAGGGTGAGTTTCTAAGCTTAGAATCTGAGGGCGGTGAGGTAGAAAAAGATGTCCTTGTTGGCACACATGAGAGATTCCAAAGCCCAAATCCCCGTGCAAACACATTTACTGTCCAAGGTGGTCCAGCATCAGTAGACATTGAAACAGAGGTGCACACCTCGAACCCTTCCCATCCTAGCCGCTCAGAGGCATCTACTTCTGCCTGAAGAACGCACCAAAGGGGAAACCTCTGATACGGCTAAGTCCTCCCAACAGGACTTGGACCAAGATAAAAATACTCATTCACCCCAGAGTATGTCACCTCCACACACACATGATGCCTTTGTGGCTCATAAAAAGTTGGACCGTCCCTTAGATCAGAAGAGACCTACGATCTCTCGTAAGGATTGCCTGTCAGAAAAAGAATGGCTTGACCTTCTTGCACATGGACTCCTTAGCCTGGACAGCAAGGTTTCCACCTACATTCGTTTCTCATCATCAGATTCTGACTCTGATGATCAGAGACCAATCGGAACCATTATAGAGAAATCCTTGAAACAGGATCCCCGAGGATTAATGGGAAGTCCTTCCGGAGTCAATATCAAGCCAACTCCGAAAGAAGGCCCCGCTGAACTCGATGGAAACTTAGAATCATGTGTTAATCCTAAGGTCACCCCCTCTGATTACGTTACCAAAGAGGAGTTCAGAATCTTTGGTGATGAAATCAGAGAATCTCTGAAGGAGATTAAACTTCAAATGGAGAAGACCTCAGATGCCTCTCCTCTAACTCTGAAGTTGCAAAGCTCACTTCAGAGGTCTCTGAGCTGCGCACGACCATTATATCTCAGAATGCTAAAATAGATGCTCTAGAAAGCCTGGTCATCAAAAATGACTCGGTTTTATCCAGAGAAATTCAGAACTCCACAACATAGATTCTCAAGATGATTCCAACTCCTTCTGCCCCAACTCCAACATAAGCAGACTTCTCTCAATTCAAAAAGGAAGTCTTGCAGTCTTTGGCATAAGTGATTGCAAAGATCCTTACCTCCTCTGTTGCTGCTCCTGCTACCTCTGAATTCATTACAAAGGCTGACCTCCACAACTTCTCCAAGTAGATCACCAACAATGTAATGAATATCTCCAGCAAGTTCGTCTCTAAAGCCAATCAGCAAAACAAAAGGATTGACGACCTTCTGAAGGATGTGAAATCTTCAGAGGGAGCATTGAAGAGGAAGGAACCAGAGGTTGCATGCTCTGAGGAGGCCCGAAAGAAATCCATGTATGAAGATTCTGATGACCATGATGACCAACCTCAGGGGTCATCCGATATTCATAAGGGGGAGAAGACTCCTACACCAAAAACTGTTGAAACACAAAAGGAGTCCACTTCCTCTGAATCAAACCAAAGAAAGGAAAAAGGAACAGATAGACGTTCAACCTCAACCTATGCTGAAGATAACCAGGCCACTCTAAAGTCTCCAGTACCTATTATCTTTCTAGTACCATCCACTTCGAGTGCTCCAATAGTTCCAATAATAGCTGCAACTCCAGAAACTATTGGAGCTCTGGAAGAAGATGAAGACAAGAAGCTAGTAGACTTCTCTACATCAGAAGAAGCATTCTCATCACCAGAAAGACCAACTTATGTGATGAGAGATGCTTACGAATCAGAGGCTGAAAGAGCAGGACCAGAATCTAAAAAAGAAGAAAAATCAGATTCTGGAAAAGAAGTTGCTGAAGAACAGATTGAAGTAATTGATGTTAAAGAGTATGTATTCAAGAATGCTCAACCACATCATACTTCAACAGCAACAGAGCTGAGAGAATCACCAGAGATAGATGTCTACATCTCTGAACCCACAACAGAAGATCCTCCACAGACGAAGGAACCAGAAACCATGGTTGCTGATGAACAGGCTCCTTTAGAGAATATTGTTCAGAAGGCAAGCATCGGTCTACCAGCCAAAGTGTTCACTAAACCTCCTACATTCCTTGAATCAAATCTCGAAGCTTCCATAGAAGACCACTTCAGATACATCTACTGTGAGTTCAATATGGCAGACACTCTAGTCATTCCTCTGAACCCAAGGATCAGAGAGGACATGCCGGACTATGAGCGAAGATTTGTCAGAGATAAAACCAGACCAAGAGCACAGGTCCTCTTTGATGATCCAATCATCAAAATCAACAATATCTCAGAGAAGACCTTTGCTTACAACAAGATCATCTATAGGCACTATGTGGTAACTCGATCTGATCAGAAGATTTACGAGTTCAATGATAATGATCTCGTAAATCTAAATCCATATGATTTACCACATTTATATGCCTATTGCTCTGCCAGATATGATCATGGAAGAAGGGAAATCAGGATGGGCATGGTTGAAGTCAGACGGGCAATGGAGGCCTATGTCAAACACAGAGCAAAACGTGACTTCCAAATTTCTCTGAATCTAGGGGAAGAAAAGCTGGAGGTAACTGAACCTGTGGAGTCGTTCGATAAAATTGAGGAATAGAAGACTTGATCAATCGTTGCAGAACCTCTGGGTTTCGTCTACAGAGTAAATCAAGTAAAGAAGATCTTTCTAGCTTCAGAAGTTTCGAAGTACTCTGATGAAACCTTGAGAGGTATAAAGAAAATGATCCATGTGAAGGAATAAAGGCACAAAGCAGATTTACTTGCAAAGCTTGACTTAGAGATTGACTCGATGATCAACTTCAGAGCTCTGATCATGAAATTCCATGGAATCTATTCAAGTGACAAATTTTAGTTTGTTTCTTTATTTTTAAATATTACTTTCTCTGTATTAAACTTCCAAATGTTTAAGAAGTAATATTTAAGAGGATGTTTTTCTCCTCTACGCTTTCTAGTTTAAATCTTCTATTCTCTACTATTATTGTATCTTTTATTTTCAACACTTAGGGGGAGATTGTTAGCTCCAAATCTTATGTTTGTTAAAGTGTTGAAAATACCCAAGTCCTTTTTCAGAGGACTTCCAAAGATAGACTTCAGAGGACGAAGACTTCAGAGGACAAACCTGCCTCTGAAGTACCTATCAGAGATTGCAACTTTCAGCAGAAGACATCAGAGATAGCTTCATCAGAGGCTCTGAAGACAACGTCAGAGCTCTAAAGACATTCTCTCTGAAGATGACGCTGAAGACTCCTGAAGTATCAGAACAGATAACCAATCACTTAGTAATAAGATTTACTTTATAGAGTAGGTTACTGTTCAAGCATGTCTTTGAGCTTACCTATTAGGTCAGACACTGTTCAAGCATGCTTCTATTTGTCAGAATAGTACACTGTTTACTTTATGGTCCTATAAATAGGACCATCACTCCTTTGACAAAAGTGTGCTTTTTGATATCTTGTATAAGAAAAATCAACTGAATATATCTCACGAAGATCTTGTTCTTTCTACTTGCTTTATATATGAACTGTGATATTTGAATCTGCTTTTGATATTAAACTATATTTCTTCCACTGTTTATACTCTTGTTGTTTATATCATTATTGTTATAAGATTAAATCTGGGATCCAACAAGATGCTTACAAGATCATATGTTTATGACTTTAAGCTAAGCTTCATGAGATGGAAGATCCTACGTAAAGGTATAATTCTATATCTTCATCTCATATATGGTTGAAAGGAGGACAACTTTCAATCATAGAAAACATGTTCTAAAATGTTCAAACCACTTCCCGATTTTTTCATAAGATTTTATATTTTGGGAGTGTAATTTAAATGTTTTACATGAGCTTACATGATTATAAATCAGTTTGAGCAACATACTCTTTATAGGATAAACGGAATCATTGTGCTAGGACTTACTTGAACTTCTTTGGAATCACGTTAACCAGTGATTTCCTACCCAAGAAGTTAATCCTTAGTGATTGAGTGCAAGAAGTCGAAAAGAAATGAGTGTGGATTGGGTGATCAGTTAAATAGAAAAAGAGTTAACTTAATGTTTAAAAGAAAGAGGGTGTGAGAACAGACTTAAAAGAATATCAGAACTCTGCACCAACTTTTTCTGAGTCGGGCAACCATAATTCTAATGTTTCACAATTTTTTGGTGATCATTATTGAAACAGGAACTAGCCCATGCCAACTCTTGATCAAACCTCACCAACTACTCATTTTCTTCTCAACAAGAAAGTGTTTCACATTTTCAAAGGGGATGCAACACATTTACTATCTGATTTTCATTTGGAAAATCTGGATATTGAAAAGAAGGAAGTTTGCCCCACCTTCGCACATCAATCATGCGCATTGAGTCTGTGTTTAACTTACTGTTGTCTCAGTGGTTTACACAAAATTTGAGCATAATAAGCAATCATCAAGTACTTAATTCTTTCTATCACAAGCATGAACACACAAGGAATTTGTTTCTTTGTCATAACATTTATAGAAATTACCTTTGTCGTGTTTCGATGATTAAATGGAACCCCCGGGGGAGTCAACATCAAACAACTCCTTTCCAATGTGTATTAGTTACACACAGTAACTTAGTGTTACTGACAGGCATGTTAACTGATTCATTAGTTGATTCAGGTGTTACACGACTATTTTGTCTGGATTTGCAAAGATCTGGATGAATATCTTTTGAATTGACGGATCAGAGGCTCCAAGTGACATACATTTTTTCCCACAAGTTTTGATAAAAGTGTTGCTCTTTTCCTCAAAAAGGGGGAGAATATAAAGCTTGAAGAAATGTTCAGTCCATTACATTACAAGACATTGGAGAAGAGAAAAGCTAACAAAGAAATGCGAGATCAAAGTATTTAGAAGACATGCTGATTTCAGATAAATTTTCTTTGAAGATACTTTGCTAAAGCATTCTGAGCTAGAGAAAGAGATTGCATCTTCTGAGCTGAAAAATAAGACTGAATTGCTAAAATCTTTTTAGTAATGATCTTGATCCAAAGGGGGAGATTGTTAGACCACAGTCTCATTGGATTCAAGATCATCCAATCTGAAGATCCAATTTGAAGCTAAACTCGGAAAGTCGACTCTCGATACAAAGTCTAATGTCGTTTGTAATAAATGTCGAAGTAAATTATTGTTTATTGTAATTTTAGTATTTAGTTTAAATTAGTTTAAATATCTAATTATGTTAGATATTAGTTTGTTTGTTGAATATCTAAGTTATATTATAAGTTAGATATTAGTTTTAGTTTGTAATAATATCTAGATAATATCTAGATATTACTTTAGTAAGTTAGATATTAGTTTAGTGTGTTGTAGAAGCTAGCAAGATTCGTAGAAATCAGATCACACAAAAACACACACAAAAAGGTGAAAAACAGAGAACACATCCAAAGCTTGAATAGATCAATCATGTAATCGTTTGAATATTAATCAAAACAGGTTGGTAATCATATTGTGTTGTTTGATAAGAACTTGATATAAATATTGTGGACCGACAATTGGTATCAGAGCCTGATAAATGATTCAAAATCAAGTTTTTAAACTCACGACTCTGTGTTCATATTTTCAAAATCATTTTTGAGATTTTGAGCGTTTTAGGTGTTAATATCGATCAAGTTGTGATCGATATACATGCTAGATTGAGTTGTTGTTGTTTGATTTCAGTTTAAAACTTAAATCGAGTTCCATTTTGGTGATTTTGTGTTTGAGTTCGAGTTTGAAAAAGTTATTGTGCCATCAATTTTATCTTCGAAAAAGTGATTTTTATCGAGATCAAGTGGTCACAATCAGTACTAGAGGTGTTTTTAGTCATATTGGTAGAGTTTGGTACTGCTAATCGACGTCGAAACAGGGTTTTAGTCGAATTTTCGAAGTACAGGACGAACTCACGCAAACACAGGGAAGAACTCACGCAAAGCCCACTTTGCGTGTGTTAGACTGTAATTGTATTCAAGATTAGATGAGGGTCATTATTGTAATTGTTGTAATAGTTGTTTGTGTGTGTTGTAAGAGAGCTTAGATGGTTTGACCTTGCTTGGTCATGTTGACCTATATATAAGCAAGTAGTTGTGTTGTTAAGAAAGAGACTTGTGTAAGTAAGAGATTAAGTGTGTGAAAGTGAAGGTGTAATATTGGTGGTTGTTGAGAGAGAGTAAGAACACACACATACACAAAGAACAAACACACATACGTGAGATCTGTGACTAATTGTTAGATCTGTGATTAATTGTAATTCATATGTTTGATCTAATAAAAGTGTTTGTGTCAATCTAAATGTGATATAGCTAGTAATTCTTGGGCCACAGCGTGACACACTTTGCGCAACAGACGCTTCATGCAAATTCCAACTCTCGCCACACGCTACTCACGCAAACCCCACTTTGCGTCACCAACAAAGTGAGATTTGTAATTGTTTGAGATTTATTCAAAGACTTGTGATTACGATTCTCATCTTGATTGTTTTGTATTGATTAGAACTTGAAATAGGGAATAACAATTGGTATCAGAGCTGATAGGAATTCAGAAATTGGATTGAAATTGAAGAATGTTTTTTTTTATCAACATTTCAAGAACATGAAGAACACTGTGCAGATTTTATTTTCGAGTTCCAGTGTTGTTTTGAATGTAAATTTGGTTGTAGTAGACTCGATTTGGTGTGTAAAACAAGTTTGATTCATGTCTTTTAGGCTAATTCACACAAATTGAGGGTGAATTTGTGGATTTTTGTTCAAAATTGTTATCGAGTCTGTATTCACTGTGATTGGATTAAATTCCATCGATTTGTGTTTGTTTTTGTAATTCTTGTTTTGTAACCTGATCGAGATACTAAATAGAGAAAATTGACAAAGTTTCGAGATCAAATTCGAAGGTTTCGATGGATTTCAGTGTGAAAGTTTGATTTTTTGTTCGAAGAGTCCAAGAACACGCAACATCTGTGAAATGTGCAAGTTTCATCTGGAAGAACGCGCAAGCCTAAGGATTTTGATTTTGGCCAGAAACGCGCAGAGGGTTATCTACGAGTTCTAGAAACGCGTAGACCGAAGCCTGCGAGTTTAGCTCTTCAATCTGCGAGTTTGAAATTTGGGAAAAAGTTTCTAAGTGTTGAAACGCGCAAGTAGACCTTTGCGAGTTTTCTAAACGCGCAAGACTAAGCTTGTGAGTTTCTAAGGAACAGTAGTCTGTGAGTTCATTCGGTCTGCGAGTTCTCAAAACACGCAACCTTTTGTTTGCGAGATTCTCAAACGCGCACACCTCAGCCAGCGAGTTTATCAGTGAACAGTTACTTGCGAGTTTAGGCATCTGCGAGTTTCACAAACACGCACGCTTAAGCCTGTGAGTTCTCTTTGAACAGTGGTTTGCGAGTTTAGGCGTCTGCGACTTTCAATCAATTTCTTTGGTTTGCGAGTTTCAATACTTAGACAAAATTTTCAAAACTGTAACAAGGACCCCCATGCTAAGTCTGCGGAGGGGGACAAGGTTCTGATTGTGATCTACTGTTTCTGAATTTTTAACGATCATTTTTGTCAAGTTCTTTTTATAAGAGATATTCAAGATGGGATATTTTACTGATGATCTTGAAAAACAAATTGACAAGCTTGAATTAGAGAATAGAGATCTTGTTTCTTCAGTTGACTATTATTCAAAGCGAGCAAAGAGATATTCTGATGACAGGAAGCTATTGAGAGAAGAAGTTAGGGCATTAAAGATTGTAAATGAAGAACTTATGAAACAGACTTCTGAGCTGAATGTTGAAAAATTACTGAGTTTAGAAGCTAAAAATACTAAGTTGAAAGGAAAGATCTCAAATTTGGAAGATCAACTTGCCCAAATTCAGATACAAGCAGAGTAAGTCCAGAAGTATGAGAAGAAAGCTAAGGATTTAGAAAGTATGAATGAAGAACTGAATAGAAAGATTTCTGTTCTGGAGAAAAAGGTGGTTGCAGAAAGATCTAATTTTGAGACTGAAAAGAAAGGGTTTGCAAAGAAATTTTCTGATTTTTCAAGAAAATGTGCTGAAGAGAAGAAATCAGTTGAGCTAAAATGTATAAAGCTTTCTCAACAAGTTTCTGACTTTGAGAAAGTGATTATTTTGGAAAGAGAAAAGTTTGCAAAGGAAAGGAAGGCCATTGAACAAAAGAATGTTGGATTCTTCAAAGAAATATCTGGCTAGAGAAATGATGTTGAGAAGTGATTTGAAGAAGAAAGAAGCATGTTTGAGACAGAAATTAAGAAGCTTACTGACAAGCTATTTGAACTATCTGAGAGTGTGCTTAAAGAGCAGAAAACGAAGTCTGAATTCAAGAAGAAGATTGACCTGCTCATTGAAGAAAGAGACAATTTATTTTCAAATATAAAAGAGTTTGAAGACATTGTTTCAAAGGTGGTGGTGACTGAGCAAACGACTCCAGAGTCACAAATCCACACACCTAGAAATAATTCAGCTGACTTCAAAAAGACAGCCTCAAGCTCACACTTGAAACATGTTTCTTCAAGAAGGTTAGTCAATTCATTTGATCAGATTCGTACTACTAACATTTTCTTTGATGAAAATGTAGATGGTTCAAATACATACAAAATAAGAAGAAGAAGGAGATACAAAGAAGAAGAACTGGTCTGGAAGAAGAAACCAGTTGAAGATGAAAAGAAAGATAAGAAGAAGAATGAGCTGAAAGGAAAAAAATCATGTGTACATGAGACAAAAGCAAAGAAGAACAAAGCTCGTAAAGGTAAACCTGATCATATATACACGAAATATCAGTTAATCAGGTTATCAGGTAAGAAACACTATTGTTCTTATTGCTGTACACATGATCCTGTTCATAAAACTAGTGATCATTTCTGGTATTGTTCTTACTCAATTACTCCTATTCAAACTGCAACTAACACATATTGACCCAAATACCAGGGGTTACCAAAACCAAAGACTGATTTTGTGTTACAGGCACCTACTGTCAAGGGGGAATAAGAGAACCAAGGCTTCTGAATACTACAGTTCAGGACCTGTACCTCAATGATAAGGAGTTTGACTTCTAAACACAACAGTTTAGGACACGTACTTCAGTGATCAAAAGACCTTACTCCTGTGCTGCTAAGAGATTGTACTCCAATACTCGAATGAGAAAATCAACCATCAAGGGGGTGTACATACTTTTCTGAAATATTTTGCATCCGATAAATATGATGAACTACATTTCAAAATAGAATTGTAGATCTCTATCATGTACTTTTTCACTGACATATTTTAAATGTATAATTTCAGGGGGAGTAAAGGTGATGATTTCTGATTATTTCAGATCAGAACTCGTACTTTAATTGTTTTACTGCTTTATATCTTTTAAGTTTGAATAAATTTGTGAATAAAGTTGCTTTGACATGACTTTGAGAATTGTGCAGAATGAGAGAAGCTATCAAGATCATATCTTTATGGCTTCAACTGACGTCATGAGATTTAAGACGAAGCGAAAAGGTTAAATTTCTTATCTTAATCTCATATATGGTTGAAAGAAGGACAACTTTCAATCATAAGAAAACATGTTCTTAAATGTTCAAACCACTTCCCGATTCTTAAACAGATTTCATGAATTGGAAGTGTGATTTTTAAATGTTTTCAAGATTTAATTTGTGCTTAAATGGTTACAAACCGTGTGTTTCCAAAGATAAATATTTGTGTATTGTCTTTTATTTATACTTTCAAGTATTCACACACACCATGTTCAATATGTTCTTACCATGTCTCAAATTTGAAACATATTTTTCGATGGTAAGACAACACTCTTGTACTTTAAAGAATTTTGAGCGTAATTTCATTTCTAATCGTTCATTTCAAGAATGTCTATATTTTTTATTCATATGAACAATATCCATTATTCTTGACCATAAGCTTTAATTGTTATCTCATTTCATTTCTGATCATTTTTCATACAATGTCAGATTTTCAAGCAAGTTCCTTGCATTCTTATCTATTCATTCAATTTACTTGTTTGAAAATACTTCCATGTTTAAAAATGCTCATATCTTCATGATTATATTCTGAGCATATACATATCTGACTTGTATTTGAGCTTTAACTGATAAAGTTAAACCATATTGAGCAACATATGCTTCATAGGAAAATACGGGTTTCTTTGTGCTAGGACTTAAATGAACTTCTATGGATTCACGATTACCAGTGTTTCCTACCCAAGAAGTTACTCCATAGTGATTGAGTGTGAGGAGTCGAAAATAAATGAGTGTGGGTTGTGCGTTGAGGTAAAATGGAAAAGAGAGTTTGGTTAGATGTGAGCTTGTTGATCCCAGTTATGATGTTCTTTAACTTGATTTAACCTTTTACTACACACAGATTAATAAAATAGAGTGCGGAAGCGTTTAAGATGTGTAGAAGAGATTGAACATGCAAGGTAGTAAACACACAAGTAATTAATGAACAGGAAGTAAAGTATTATATGATAGTTACTCAAAGAACTGTTTCATTAATTACTCAAGAACACCAAGAACACGCACTGGTATGTGCAAATATGCTCAAGGATTATACAGACTGTTATTTTTTTGTGTGTGCTCTCGTTCTTTCACTGTTTTTAAACACTAAAGTGGTGCTCCCTTAATATACAAGAAGGATGTACCCCTTAGTACAAGACAAAAACTGACATCCCACATAAGGAATGCCACCTGTAAAGTAAACATCGTGGGACGCCCATTACTTTGATCTTGAGGATCTTCGTACAGCAGGCCTCACGTGTTCTGCACGTGGTCTTGTCTGGAACTCTAAGAAAAGATTCAACATTGATCTCCAGAGGTTAGCCTTCACAGAGGCTTTGTGAGTGATCACAGAGGCTCTGTGATCTGAGTATCATTATCAGGTTTGTCCTCTGGCGCGTCTTCTGTGGAGTGGTCTTCTGAGCTTTGTATCTTCTGCGGTGACTTTCGAGATAGCAGGGGTTTCTATACTTAGCCTATTTTCAACACTTCTAAACATGGTAGATGGAGCTAACAATCTCCCCCTAAGTGTTGAAAAAATAAAAATTTGGAATTTGGAGTGATGGCTAAGCTAGAAACAAAAGAGGTGAAAGGAACTCAACCTCTGAATCTTGATTTTCATTAAAAATAAAATAATGCCAGAAGGCAATTACATTTGACAGTGGATACACAAAAAAAATTTACAAGACATCAGAGCCTATACTTTGGCGTCTGGGAAATTGTTGATCTTCTTTCCAAACCCACCTTCTTTCTTCAGTTCTCTGTAGTAGTACACGCACAGGTCTCTGAAGCTTAAGGTTGCACCTATGTCTGTCAGAAGGACATCTGCAGCTTCTGTGGGTACGAGTGGGTTGCCTCTATGTTTGATAAGTAGATCCTGAATGAGCAGCAGAGATTCTGTTGAGTACTTTTGGCTTTCTATCCCCCTGAATAATTTCTTTTCTCCTTTGGGGTTTAAGTACACAAGACCAAAAGAAGGTGAAGTGATGATGGAGTTCGGCAGAATGTTGGCAGAGGGAGGTAAGCTATCTTCTGGTGGAGGGAAGTTGACCTTTTTGACTCCCAAGTCAAGTGCCACTTGAAGGTCAGCTATACTGTAGAACAACAGCTTTTCTCTCATGACCCTCTTGATGGTGAGATGTGCTTCTTGGTATTCCTTCTTCCAGCCAAACTTATCCTCTGTCCATTTGAATAGCTCTGGAAGATCATGAGGATGAAGATTCGGTAGATCTGCGTCTGTGAAAGTCCATATTTCCTTATCTTCCCTTTTCATGGCGTATTCACTGAACCAAAAGTTCTTACACTTTGTGTGTCCAAGCTTGATTGCCACAACCTCCGTGATCTTGGCAATGTTGAAGACTTTGGATTTTGGCTTGGCTTTATCTTTATAGAATCTCCTTCTCTCCTCTGATACAACTTCCTTTGAGAGTCTGACAGGGGGAAGGTCTTGAGCTCCGCGGCTATAGAGGTATTTGTACACTTCTTCTTCGATGTCCTTCTTTGGAGGAATAGGTAAGGGTCTTCTTAGGCTCTCAAAGCCTTTGATAACCTCTGCAACTCTATCCTTTGATGGTTTGTCAAGTGGTTGTAGGATGGGGCATTCCGACAGAGGTTGCAGATCAAAGGCCCAGTCTTCCTCTTCAGTTTTCACTCTTTTGAAAGCATCAAAAGAGCTCTTTAGTAGTTTCTCAAAGGTGGGAGGAGGAGACTTGACCTTCTTCAGAGGTTCTGTAGCTATTGCCTTGCATTTATCTTTGGTAGTTGGTGGGGATTCTGTGATTTGGATTATGGTGGGAGAGGGGGCTGCAGAGACCTTTTGTTTAGTTGTTCTCTATGGTTCAGGTTCTGAGCTCATAGGGACTTGGTTTAGGGGAGCCACTGATATTGGTGCTTTTTTTGTGGATTGCAGATTCTCCCCCTCATGAGGACCACGGCCGGAGGCATCAGGATCTTGGTCCTCATGTCGTGCCCTCTTCTGTCCTGCTTGGGTTTGGCAGGTGACAGGTTCCTTCCTCTTCTTTGGCTTACAGAGGTTGTTATCGACATGTTTTGTGATCTTCTTGATTGCGTTCTCTGCAGCCAATGACAGAGCGTTGATTTCGATGTCTGACTTGAAACGAAATGTGGCTATGGATCGCTTCAAGTCTACTGTCACCTTCTTTCCTTGATCGTTGAAGTTGGATCGAAGGAGGTTTTGGTTTTGCAGAAATTGATTTCCCATGGCTTCCAAGTCGACTTTCGTTGCAAACGCAGAGGGGGTCTGGGGCAGAGGTTGATGCCTGTGTGTGAAAGGGGACCATAACACTGCGAGTTATGTCCTTTATTTCCTCTATGAGCCTGTCCATTTCGGTCACTCCGGTCTGAATTCCTTGCGTAGCATATTTTGGGAACTCTTCTGTGCAAAGATCCCCTAGAACTTGAATCTGATTAGAGTGGGCGATGATGGTTTGACCGCAGACTTGAAGGTCAGCTTTGGTCGCGCACTTTGTTTTGAGGGCGTACAGAGCTTCAGTATTGGCTTTTAGGGCCTCTGCAAGGGTTTGAGAGTTGGCTTGGGACTATCTAGAGATAGAGCTTTGCAACTTGTCAAGTTTTGTGAGCACCATGTTAGCAAAGGCTTTAAACTCGTCTTTTGTGACAAAAGTGTCGCCGGTAACCTCTGGAACAACACATGTTCCAGATTTAGCCAACGAGTCTTTGGCACCTACAGAGCGTGTTGTTATGATGAGCTCTGGAGGATTTCCTTCCAATCCTCGATGTTCCACAGAGGAAGCATCTATGGAATTTCTGTCAATATGTTCTTTGGGGGAGGGTTCAGAGACTCTCTTAAGAGCTATGTTGAATGGATCCTGTAGGTTGTTCTAGAGCCACAGTATCATCGTGTTCTCGCACCACCAACTCTGAAGTGGTTTGGGTGTCACTCTTGTGTGTGACAGAGGTAACAAATACCTGTGTGTGTGGAAGAGACGTGTCCTGGGGCGAATGGACACGGGAAACAACACTTTCACCCTTTTGAGAGGGTGAAGTGGGTTTGGTTTCCCCGGATTGTGGTACAGCTGAAGAAGGGATATCCTCTGTCCGGATGGCATGGGTAAGGTTCGGACTGTGCGGTCCTGTTTCAATACCCGTCTACACTAGAACTGCAGGGGTAGAAATGTGGGTTGCACTGGGAGTTGGTTTTGGTGGTGTGCCAAAGGCATCTTTTGTTTCCCTCTTCTCCAACGATTTTTTACTTGGTTCTTCTTCTTCATCTTCGCTCTGTGACCTTCCTGTCACATCATCTATTTCCACTTCCACGGTTTCCCCTAATCCTCCAGAGTATTGGAGAGAGACCTCTCGTGCTATTGCAGAGGCTACTTGGATTGGGCTCTGAGGTTTATCCTCAGGGGACTCTTCAAGGACTAGGGCTCTTTTTGCCTTCTGCAGAGGTTTTGCCAGACCCTATGCAGGTTCGGTTCTTGCAGCAAGGTATTCAACCAGATCTTGCCTTTTCTGCCGGAGGGCTTCCAATAATTGTTCTTTTTCGGCAAGTGTCCTCAATTTTCCTTTCTTTTTCTCATAGACTTTGATCTCAGCAGTTTCGTCTGTGGCTTTTTCTTTTGGTACATCTTCTTCTGTGGTCCTCTTGGATTTCTTAGAGGACTTTGGAACCTCTACGTCTTCGTTTCTCTTTTTCTTGCTTTTCTTTTTCTCACTCCCCTCCCCTCTAAGTAATGGTCGCTCTTTCTCACTCACTTGAGCTTCTGCGGCGTCAACTTCTGCCACCTTTTCTCCCTCATTTCTCAAGTAAACTACAATGTCTCCTACTTTAAATCCTATGCGAGGGGGGTTACAGGACGTGGTTCAGGCGTCCTGTTCCCTCGTATATACTCCCTAACACCCTCTTCACTACCCAAATAAGTCAACATCTTTGTTGACAGAGGTCTGGCTTCTGGATAACCAGTTTTGATGGTGGTGGGTTTATGAGACTTCATCTCGTGGAGTTTGATTATTTTACCCTCTGCTGGCAGCTTTCCTTCCCCTATTAGGTCATCGCCTAGAAGCAGTCCTAGGAAACGTCCAAATGCAATGTTCTTTCGTTCTGTCCCTCTGTCTTGGTCCTGCTGTTTGGTAATCACGGCATTTTGGATTTCCCTGAAAATGAGTCCAGCGTAGTCCAGTGGGAGATCGTAGTAAATCCCATACATTATGGCCAGAATTGTATGGCTTGATTGATCCGGGCTTCCAACCTTCAATGTTAGGCATCGATTCAGAATCGAGAAGAGTACGTTCCACAGAGGAGGGAGATTATGTCGTCTGAAGTTTGTTCTTTTGGTGATTGGAACTGCGTAGCCAATGAACCTCAGAAACTCTTGTATCTCTTCCTCTGTGGGCTCCTCTGAGAATTTACGCAGGTTGAGATCTGATTTGGTGGGAAGTCCAAAGACATCGGAGAGTTTCCTACGATTGATTCCTAAGTACAAAATCTTTTCAGTTGATGGATGGGTTGCATAGCCAATGATGCAGTGTCCATATTTATCCATCTTGGCATGGCGAGCACTTAGACAAAACTGTTGGAAGTAAGATTCAGGGATGTCATTTCGCTTCATCGTTAGGGCTTTAACCAGGAAGTGATTCTTGAGGAGTTGAATCAATGGTGCAACTTCAGTGGGGAAACCAGAGGGATTGAGGGTGACAAAATGGCTGTTCGGTTTATTGTTCATTTGGGTCAAGTGATAGTCATGCCTGGTGAAGGACAGCATTCTGCTTGTAAGCACATATCCTTCGTCAACGGAGTCTGAATCAGCCTTTTGAACCATCGAGTGATGAGAGTTGTTGGATTTCTTGGATCCATTAGAGTTCTTGGAGGAAGTTGAGGGAGAAGCCATTGATAGAATAGAGGAGAAGAAGAAAAGTTTTTTTTTTTTTTTTTTGCAGAAAGCTCTTGAGGGAAAAGGATGTAGGTAAAAAGAAATGAAGAGAGGCAAAAGGGATTTTATACAGAGGGAGGTAAAAAAAATTAAGCGGTAAAACATAAAATTTTCAAATCCGTGATGAGTGGAAACGGATAAGTAGCCGTTTCTGTGAAACGACGGTACAGATGTAGGCTAATCAAATGTTGCCATGTCAGATAATGGCGGTGCATGATCTAGGACGTGCGCCACCCTATTCTCACGCGCGCGGCATTCACTATTCTCACATGACTGTGATGTTTAAGAAATAACCCGCAGGAAGTGACCTTAATTTCTCAAGTGATGGGAATGACAGAAGCTCTGTGGGTAAGAGGCTTCTGAGGTCACAGATAAGGTTGTTATCAGAAGAGCTTTTTAAGAGGGAGAAAAGTGCGATGAAATGATCGAGTTCCTTTTAAAGTGCATTTGGTCAGACATCCTCAGTTTAAAGGTGTAGAGACTCTGTGATAGATCGCAGAGGCTCTGTGGTCGACCTCAGAGGTTCTGAGACAAAAAATTTCCTTTTTAGGAAAGATTTTCAAAGATTTGATCATTTCAAAGTTTTGACAGAAAATTTGGTACAAAGTGGGATCTTTCTGAGGGTATAGTGCTCGAGAAAGAGTTTTGACCCTTGGTTCAGATGGACTAACCTCACTCTGTAGTCTGTTGCGTAGAACTGTCTTGCTCCCCCTTGAATAGTCAAGATTGGTCTTTGATGGTTCGGTCTGCTCCCCCTTCAACTATGCTTGGATCATATAAAGATAAGACTAATACAGGAAAATAAACTTAAGAAACTAATTTGTAGAGGCATAAAAGTAAATATGTACAACAGAGGTAAATATGTACAACAGAGGCTCTGTGCAAGGGTACAGAGGCTCTGTAGTCAACTCATGTTAAGCATACCAATCTTGCCAACTAGAAAAGTGAATCTTTTCTCATCCAATGCCTTCGTGAAAAGGTCGGCAAGCTGGTAGTCTGTGGGCACAAAGTACATCTCTATTGTTCCATGCTCCACATGATGTTTCAGAAAGTGATACCTGATATCGATATGTTTGGTCTTAGAGTGCTGCACAGGATTGGCAGAGATCGCAATGGCACTTTTGGAGTCACAGAGGATGGGGATTTTTTCGATATCAAATCCATAGTCTCTAAGTTGGGTCCTCATCCACAGAACTTGGGAACAACAACTTGCAATAGCAACATATTCTGCTTCTGCCGTAGAGGCCGAGACACAGTTTTGTTTCTTGGAAGTCCAACTTACTAGTTTCCCTCCTAGGAATTGGCAACTCCCAGAGGTACTCTTCCTGTCGAGCTTGCATCCTCCGTAATCTGAATTTGTATAAGCCATGAGATCAAAGCTAGAGTTCTCCGGATACCAGAGGCCAAGATTCTTGGTCCCTTTTAGGTATTTGAAGATCCTCTTGACAGCATAAAGATGAGATTATTTGGGGTTAGCTTGAAATCTTTCACATAGACATGTGGCAAACATTATATCAGGTCTACTTGCGGTTAAGTACAGCAGAGATCCTATCATCCCTCTGTAGAGTTTACACTCCACAGATTTGCCCTCTGGATCTGCATGGAGCTTGGATCCAGTGACCATAGGAGTTTTCATTGGTGAAGAGTCAGAGAGCTTGTATTTTTCAAGTATGTCAGAGACATATTTTGATTGGTTTATGAAAATACCCTCTGTGGTTTGTTTGACTTGCAATCCTAAGAAGAATGTAAGTTCTCCCATCATGCTCATCTCAAACCCACTTTTCATCAATGACTCGAACTTCTTGCAATATAAATCATTTGTAGACCCAAAAATAATGTCATCAACATAAATTTGTACAAGCAGAATCTCACCTTTTCTCTTCTTATAGAATAAAGTCGTATCAGTAGTACCTCTTTCGAAACCATTTGCAAGGAGGAAGTTTGAAAGTCTGTCGTACCATGCTCTAGGGGCTTGTTTCAGTCCATATAGAGCCTTGTCCAAAAAATAGACGTGATTTGGGTACTTAGAGTTCTCAAACCCTGGTGGTTGTTGGACACACACTTCTTCTCAAATCTGCCCATTCAGAAAGGTTGACTTGACATCCATTTGATATACTTTGAAACCTCTGTGGGCTGCGAAGGCAAGAAAGATTCTTATTGCTTCGATTCGTGCCACAGGGGCAAAGGTTTCTTCATAGTCAATGCCTTCTTCTTGACAGTATCCCTTGGCCACCAGTCTTGCTTTGTTTCTGATCACCACACCGTCTTCATCCTTTTTGTTCCCTATTGCGGTTTTGCCTTTCGGCAGAGGCACTAGGGTCCATACTTCGTTTCTTTCAAACTGCAGAAGCTCATCTTGCATAGCTTCTACCCAGTTGGGGTCTTCAAGAGCTTCAGATATCTTTTTGGGTTCGATGATACTCACAAAATTTGTATAGTAACAAAAATTTGCAATACTCGATCGAGTTTGGACCTTGTCAGAAGCGTCACCAATGATTTGGCTCTGTGGGTGACTCTTGGTCCACTTTGTCATGCGGGGCAGGTGATCATTGGAAACTTCTATGGTTAGTTCAGGAGCACGTTCGTCCTGATGTAAATCATTTTCTGTTGAGAGAAATTGATCATTTGTACTTGCCACAGGGCTTGGTTGTTCATTATGAGTTGAGGTAAAGAGCTCTGTGGAGCCTTGATCTGGTGTTGACCCTTCAGAGAGATTTTGAAAATGACCATGATCTTGATTGAGCTTGGGGCATTGATTCGTATTGTCCTCTGAGTGCTCCCCCTCGTTGGTTGCACCTGCAGCATTAGTGGAAGAGGGTGAAGCATTACTAGGACCAGTTAGGGAAGTACCTGTTTGGTCCTCAGAGGGTTCGACTTTAGAGGCTCTACGGTCACCATCATAGGGTTCATCATCATTGAACATCTCTTCAAACATATGATGAAGATCATTTGTTCTTGATGATCCACCAGAATCTTCATCTTGAAGTTTGAGTCCTAAGCTGATTTGCTCAGAAGTCACCTGAAAAGAATCATCAAATGAAACATTAATACTTTCGAGTATATGCTTGGATTTGAGTACATAGATTTTGTATGCCTTGGAATTTGATGAATAGCCAACAAATTTGGCTTCATCGACTTTGGGACTGAATTTCCCTATCTGGTCTCTGTCGTTCAGTACAAAGCACCTGCAGCCAAAGACATGGAAGTACTTAATGTTCGGCTTCCTCTGGTGTAGTAAGTGATATGGTGTCTTTGCATATCTCTTCACGATCAAGGATCGATTTTGGGTGAAGCATGCAGTTGAAATGGCTTCTGCCCAGAAAGAAATAGAGAGACCTGAAGCAGTGAGCATAGTTCTTGCGGCTTCCACTAGTGTTTTGTTCTTTCGTTCAACAACACCATTTTGTTGTGGAGTCCTTGCAGCAGAGAAGTTCTGTGATATGCCTTCTGTCGAAAGATAGGCTTCAATGGTTGAATTCTTAAACTCTGTCCCATTGTCACTTCGGATTCTCTGTACCCTGTAGTCATAAAGAACTTGTATTCTCTTGATAAGATTGATTAGTACTTCAGGAACATCTTATTTCTTTCGAACGAATTCAACCCAAGTATATCTAGAGAATTCATCTATGAGTACAAGGATGTACTTCTTGCCACCAAGACTTTGCACAGATATAGGACCACAGAGGTCAACATGAAGCATCTGCAGAGGTCTGGTGCAAGATATGTCAGACTTAGTTTTGTGGGCAGCCCTTTTGAGTTTGCCCATCTCACAAGATGAGCATAGATGATCCTTGTCGAATCAAATACTTGGTAGACCACTTACTAGTTCTAGTTTCACAAGTTTGTTAAATGTGTGAAAGTTTAGATGACAGAACCTGTTGTGCCAGAACCAAGCTTCTTCATTCTTACTTGAGACTAAGCAGAGCTTTTCTTCTCTGTTAGTTGATTTAAAGTCCATGAGGTATAATTCACCTCGTCTTTTGGCTCGCAGAAGCTCTGTGGTTGTATCTTCCTTCAACAGAGAGCAGTACTGTCTTTTGATCACATCGAGTCCATTGTCACAGAGTTGACTTACACTCAGAAGGTTGTGCTTGAGGCCATCCACATAGGCAACTCTGTTGACATCGATATCTCCTTTGGCAATGACTCCATAGCCTTTTATTTGTCCCTTTTTGTTATCTCCAAAAGTCACAAATCCTCCACCAAGTTTTTCTTTGTAAGAGGAAAGCAACCCTCTGTCGCCAGTCATGTGTCTAGAGCACCCGGAGTCTAGGTACCAAATGGGCACATGCTGTTTTTTCTGTGGACAGATTAGAGAGATTTAGGTACCCATTTCCAAATGGGTCCATTTTTGTTAGGAGGCTGTGAAGATGCCTTAGCATCTTTGGTTTTGGATTTATCCTCATTTGCAGAGGTACCAGATTGTCTCTTCTCACCCTTGAATTTTGCATTCTTGGGTTTGGGGTGAGATATAAGACAGGAGGGCCTCGAGAAATGTTGATTCAAAGCATGCATGAGATCAAAGCATTTACAATAAGGAACATTAGAGGCAAACTTCTTCAAAATCTCATTAAATTTGTCAAAGGAGGGTACAGAGCAAATTTTACTACAACCCATTTTAGATTTGGGTTTCTTTTTACAGAAAGCTTTGTCTAATCTAGGTTGAGTCATTTCAAAAACTCCTCTTGAGTGGCTCTGTTGTTGTACTCTCCCTTGATCTTCTTTCCTTGCTTTCACTGCAACAGAAGCATCAAGTTTATCAATTTTAGGCCATTTATCCTTCTGTTGCCAAGTGAATTTTTCTTGAAAAGGTTTTAATGGTCTTGGAGCTTTTGAAATATGAGAGATCTTGTTCTTTTTAGAATTTTTAAGCTCAAGAGAAGTCTTTGCTTGTAAGCACATGTCCAGGAAATTAGGACAGATAGGTACACCTGTGGTTTTCTTTTTGGGAAGAACTGTTCTATTAAGAATGTCAGAGGTAAGTTTACTCTTCTCTGGACCACAGGGGAGTATCTCAAGTTCCACAGAACTTGTCTCATTGTCGACAGAGAACTCTGATTCTGACTCAGAGTCTGAATCGAGAAAGTCTCTGTGAATGAGAGCCTGACCTTTTGTTAGTGCCTTGCTTTGGCCATTGGTGTCCTCTGAAGTATTTAGAATTTTTGAAATACAAGGAATGACCATAGGACCGTTAAGACAGTTTTGTAGATCTTGCTCAAAGATTTCTCTTATTTCAGAGGTTAAATCAGAATGGTTGAGAAAATGATTTTCATAAGTTCTTCTCAAGTCGCTTTCCAAGAATCTTTTAAATAGTTTTTCTTCCACAGAGGCTGGAACAAACTCTGGTGCTTCAGAGGATAGTTCCTTTTCAGGAATCATCATGCACACAAAGGCCATTTGAGTTTGCGTTTCTGGGTGACCAAATCTGAAGACCCCTATCTGTTTTTGAGACAGATATTTCTTTGGTATAGATTTTCCTTTTGATGAAGGTGCAGATGGTAAACATTATTTTCATACCATACATTTGCCATCTGCAGAGGTTTCCTCAGATGTGGTCCTTCAGAAGTTCTGCGCCTCATAAATGTGGATAAAAGGTTTGGAAGACTTGGTTTTAAAAATTGTCCAGGGCAGAAGATGTTTGATAAAGATTTGTTTCTTTTATTTCCTGTGTAAGGGTCAATGTCCTCGAACCCTAATCCTCTTCTGCCAATCTGGGTGTTTACCTTTTCATGAACTTTTTGAGCATCCTGATACCTCTTAATTTGGAGATCTCTGTCGAATAGATCTTGATGAAGGACTTCTCTTTCTTTTTGAAATTTTTTTTTCAAAGAAATGGCATTTAAACGATCACTCTCACATTTCTTTAGCTCTTTGACCTTATCTTTCAAAGCTTTGTCAAGATTTGTGATTTTCTCCTTGAAACCCCTTTTTGTTGAAATATGCTCAGAGATAAGAGATTTGTTTTCAAGGTAAAGATTGTCCTTCTCCTCTGTGAGAAGCCTAGTTTCTCTTTCAAAGAAGGCAAGCTTTTTCTCAAGATCCGAGCATGTATTTTTATAAGCTAGAAGATCATTTTGTATTTCAAGAAGCTTGTTTTCAAAGTCCGAGTTACAAGATTTAGAAGTGGATACCTCACTCTCATTGTCAGAAGAGTGGACTTCTGCCATTCCACAGAAGAGTGTGTTGTCTTCTTCATCAGAGGATTCATCGGTTACAAGGTTCTCTTGTTCTGCCATTAGGGATCTCTGAGTGTAGTACTCTGCTTTCTTTTTATAGAAAGCAGCGTCCCTTGTGGGTTTCCCTTTGTTGGCAGAGGACCTGCACTCTACGGCATAGTGGCCTGGTTTCCCGCATTTGAAGCAGCCTTCAGTTTGCTTTGGGAATTTGTCACCACCTCTGCCGTCTGACCTCTGTCCACTCCTCTCTTCTTGCCTTGGCTCCTCAGACTTTTCTCTTTCATGTCTTCTTGCTTCACCATATCCTCTGCTTCGGTCATCTCTTTCTTCTCTCCTTCTGTACTCTGGCTTCTTCTTGAGACCACGATTGAATTGTCGGGTCATAAGTGCAAGTGTTTTGGCCAGAGCAGCCATGTCAATCTCCTCCTCATAATCTTCTTCACTTTCACTCTCTTCTACAAGTACCTTCTTCTTCTTCTTTCTCTGTGCTTCCTCAGCTGCCTTTTCCTTCTTTCCCTTGTCTTTGCCTTCTGAGGCACTTCCTACAAGAGCTAGAGGACCTCCGACAGGGGTTGTTAGTTTGGAAATTATGTTCTCTTGGCTAATCAGTGTTCCAAAGAGATCAGATATGGACCAAACATCAAGATCCAATGTGGCTTGCATAGACATGGTTAGATGAAGCCATTCATCATTCAGACTCTGTAGATATCTGACATTGTTTTCTTCAGAGGTTCTGTGGATGCCATACCTCTTACACTTGTTTATTAAAGAATTGTATCTATTGTAAGTGCTTTGAATGGATTCACCCGGCAGAGCTTTGAATGCAAAATACTCATTTATGCATAAGGCCCTGTTGTTCTTGAGAGTTTTGGCACCACCCTCAAGTTGTTTCTCTAGCTCTAACCATAGGTCCTTTGAAGTTTCACATGAGTCAAGAGATTGAAAGATATCGTTTGGGATAGCCATTATGATTAGTCTTTTGGCTTTCTTTGCAAGCTCATGTTGTGCCTTTTCTTCTTCACTCCATTCAAGGACAGGTTTGGGGTGTTGATATTCAGGGATTTCAGGAGTATTGGCAGTGGCCGGAACACGAGGAACAGTTGTCATTGGGATGAAAGGAGGATTGTGAAGAAACTCAACCAGACCATGATCCACACCTTTAAGGAAGTGCACCATCCTGATCTTCCACTGAGGATATTCATTCCTTAGAAGAGTGGGAGGTTTAGACTGAGATCCAGCACTAAAGTAGTTAACAGTGTTTGCCATTTTAGTTTAGAGAGGAAAAACAAAGTATGGCACGAACCAGAAAGGGTATAGCAGTAATGGTTTTAGAAATGATGAGAATATGAATCAGTAAGAACAGATGACCAGCCAACTAGCTTTGAATCTGTCTTTGAATGAAGGACACACTTGTACCTGTTTCTATACCAAACAGGTTGATATAGCTTCAGAAAACAGAGTGTGACTGTGAATGGAGTTTGGGACGAAGAACAGACTCAAACTACTACCTTGAGTACTGGAAACAAGTATAGAACAGGATCCTTTGATATTGAAAATCAAAGTTTGCTCTGATACCAATTGTTGATCCCAGTTATGATGTTCTTTAATTTGATTTAACCTTTTACTACACACAGATTAATAAAATAGAGTGCGGAAGCGTTTAAGAAGTGTAGAAGAGATTGAACATGCAAGGTAGTAAGCACACAAGTAATTAATGAACATGAAGTAAAGTATTATATGAAAGTTACTCAAAGAACTGTTTCATTAATTACTCAAGAACACCAAGAACACGCACTGGTATGTGCAAATATGCTTAAGGATTATACAGACTGCTATTTTTTGTGTGTGCTCTCGTTCTTTCACTGTTTTTAAACACTAAGGTGGTGCTCCCTTAATATACAAGAAGGATGTACCCCTTAGTACAAGACAAAAACTGACATCCCACATAAGGAATGACACCTGTAAAGTAAACATCGTGGGACTCCCATTACTTTAATCTTGAGGATCTTCGTACAGCAGGCCTCACGTGTTCTGCACGTGGTCTTGTCTGGAACTCTAAGAAAAGCTTCAACATTGATCTCCAGAGGTTAGCCTTCACAGAGGCTCTGTGAGTGATCACAGAGGCTCTGTGATCTGAGTATCATTATCAAGTTTGTCCTCTGGCGCGTCTTCTGCGGAGTGGTCTTCTGAGCTTTGTATATTCTGCGGCGACTTTCAAGATAGCAGGGGTTTCTATACTTAGCCTATTTTTCAACACTTCTAAACATGGTAGATGGAGCTAACAGAGCTTATGTTAGCAAAATCTTCAAAGTCTTTCAGCTTTCAATCAATCTTGAGAAATTACTCTTCTTTAACTCTTTTCCTCATATATGATTCAAACTTTTCTTTTCAAACACCATTTCTTGAACTCTTCTCTTAACTTTAACATTTCTTTATACCATTTCCCCCTTTTTGATGAATAGAGCATCGATATCATCAAAACTTTCATCAAAAATGTCTTTGACCATTCTGATCTGTCCAAGAGCCTTTGATTCGTTGATCCGTAACCATGTATTGATCTAGTTCTTTTCAAATACAGACAAAAATAATCGTGTAACACCTAAATCAACAAATGAATCAGTTAACATGTTTGTCAGTAACACGAAGTCACTGTGTGTAACGAATACACATAGGAAAGGAGCTTTTTGATGTTCACTCCCCCAGGGCTTCCATCCAATCATCGAAACACCACAAAGGAAATTTCTATGAATGTTATGACAAGAAAACAAATTCCTTGTGTGTTCGTGCAAGTGTAGAAAGAATTAAGCATATGATGATTGCTTTTATAAGGCTCAACATTGTGTAAACCACTGACACAACAGTAGATAAACACAGACTCAATGTGCATGATTGAAGTGCGAAGGTGGGGCAGACTTCCTTCTTTTTCAATATCCAGATTTTCCAAATGAAAATCAGATAGATTATATGTTGCGTCCCCATAAAATATGAAACATTTTCTTTTTGAGAAGAAAATGAGTGGTTGGTGGGGTTATATCAAGAGTTGGCATGGGCTAGTTGTCTGTTTCAATAATGTTCACCAAAGAATTGTGAAACATTAGTAATGTGGTTGCCCAACTCAGAAAGTAGTTAGTGCAGAGTTTAATTTGTGAAAGAGGTTTTATAACCTTGTGAGAGAATCAGATTTTGAGAAAAGATTGTTGAAAGTTTTTGAAGAGATAGAGCTTATCAGAGAAGGGGAGAATGTAAATATTTCATACTAATAGGGGGAGCATGTGAGTTGATTAAGAAAATCATTTTTGTATCAAAGGGGAGTTATTTCAATTGAGCTTAAAGAGAGAAGATAACATTGCTAAATCTTTTTAGTAATGATCTTGATCCAAAGGGGGAGAATGTTAGAGCACAGATTTGTTGGATTCAAGATCATAAAGATTGAAGATGAAAGTTCAAGAAGTCAAAGTTGGAAAGTCAACTCTCATGGAAAGTCAAAGTCATTTTGTAATAAAAGTCAAAGTCAACATATTATATTTGTTTGTTTCTTTGTATTTGTGAAAGGGTATAAATACCTTGTGTCCTTGTAATGTTTGTAAGTATGTCATTTGTGGTAACATTTCAGATTCTAATATGAGAGTATGAGTGAAGAGCATTATTTAAACATCATCCTAGTGAGAGAAAGTAGAGAGAGAAAGTGAGATTTGTAATTGTTTGAGATTTATTGAAAGTGTGAGTCCAAGAACACTGAATCAATAGAGAGAGAAAGTAGAGAGAGAGAACAATGATGCGCAAAAGTAATTGTATTGAATGAATGTGCGTGAAGTTCTTACAAAGGAACAAGACCAAAGGGACTTAAATACCCATGATCAATACTACACAGTATAGACACTAAACACAGTATTTGACCAAGCCCTATAAATACAATGATTACTATAAAATCAGACTTAACACAAAGACTTGTGATTACGATTCTCATCTTGATTGTTTTGTATTGATTAGAACTTGAAATAGGGAATAACAAATATGAAAAAGAACTTCTGTGTGATGCATGCGAGAAAGGCAAAATGCAGGGAGCTTCACACAAGCCTAAGCTTGAACCGAGCACAAGTACTCCTTTAGAGTTGTTACATATGGATCTTTGTGGTCCTATGCGACAACAAAGTATCAGTGGCAAGAAATACGTCTTGGTGATTGTGGATGACTATTCTAGATAGACTTGGGTTAAATTTCTGAGATCAGAAGATGAGACTCTAGA
Source organism: Arctium minus (assembly GCA_954870635.1). Taxonomy (NCBI): domain Eukaryota; kingdom Viridiplantae; phylum Streptophyta; class Magnoliopsida; order Asterales; family Asteraceae; genus Arctium; species Arctium minus. The sequence goes on along the minus strand of OX941088.1, from coordinate 72,181,689 downwards.
AATTATAATCTCGTTCCTCAAGAGTGTCCAAGTGAATATGCAGAAGATAGTCAAGCTAATAAGAACAGACAATGACACAGAATTCAAGAACATAATTGTTGACGATTATCTTCAATCGGTCGGGATAACTCATCAATTTTCTGCTGCCAGAACACCAGAACAAAATGGGGTAGTTGAAAGACGTAACAGAACGTTAGTTGAGGCTGCATACACGATGTTCAGTTAGTCAGGCTTACCCTTATTCTTATGGGAAAAAGTTGTATCTACTGCATGTTATACACAGAATAGATCTATCATTGATCGTCACTTCGGTAAAAAGCCTTATGCTTTGATTAACAACAGAACACCAAGCATTAAACACTTTCATATTTTTGGATGCAGGTGTTATGTACTGAATGATAAGGAGACCTTGAACAAGTTCAGTTCTAAACCTGAAGAAGGGATCTTCATTGGTTATTCTCCGACATCAACATCATACAAAGTGTACCTAAAGAATTCAAAGATAGTGGTGGAGAACGTAAATGTCAAATTTGATGAAGATATGGCTTCTGATCACATCAGTTCAGAACCCGTTATAACCGGAGTTTTAGCTTCTGGACAAATCAGTCCAGAACCTGTGTCTAAAGTTCCTAATTCTGATAAAGCTTCCACTTCCACATCGCATTTAACAAAATTAGATTTATTGTTTAAATATTTTTATGATGAGTTTCTTGGTTCAAAAGTGACTAAACCTATTGTGATTGACAGATCCGAAGATTCAAGTAATCATCATCTAATCACATCAGATGTATCAACTGAATCAGGTCCTCCGATTCAAGAAGAAACTCAAGTTCAAACACCTACTCAATCAGTTGAAGTTGCACATGATAATGCAGAAACAAAAGTTGTACAATCAGTTGGATGTACTGTCATGCCTACTCAACAGACATCAAATGTCCACCCAACTGAGACTTCTGCACCCGTTACTTCAACTGAACCCTAACAAGAAGAAGATACTGGATACTTAGATGATCAACATGATCAGTCTACATCTAATCCATTCCCTCACATAAACAAGTAGACCAAAGAGCACCCGATACATCAAATTATCGGAGATCTGTCAAAGCCGGTGCAAACTAGGTCTGCTACTGCAAACGAGTGAATGTTTGATTCCTTTTTTAGCAAGATAGAGCCTACCCGAGTATCTGAAGCTCTAGCAGATCCAGATTAGATAATAGCTAAGCAAGAAGAGCTCAATCAATTTGAAGCGCTTAAAGTCTGGCGACTCGTGCCCCGACCTGAAGGAAAAACTTTCATTGGCACGAAATGGGTATTCAAGAATAAAAAGGAGGAGGATGGTATTGCTGTAAGAAACAAATCAAGACTTATGGATAAAGGATATCGGAAAGAGGAAGGCATAGATTATAACGAGACATATGCTCCAGTTGCATGTATTGAGGCAATAAGGATGTTCCTAGCCTACGCCGCACACCAGAATTTCACAGTCTATCAAATGGACATGAAGACTGCATTTTTGAATGGCATTCTAAAGAAGGATGTCTACGTCTCGCAACCTGAAAGTCTTGTCAATGCGGATAAAGCAGATCATCTATATATCCTTGACAAAGCTCTTTACAGTTTAAAACAAGCTCCTCGCGGTTGGTATGATGTTCTTTCAAAGTTCTTAGTCAAGTATGTTTTTTCAAAAGGTAAAATCGATACTACCTTATTCAATAAAAAGGAAAAAAATGATATCATTTTAATTCAAATATATGTGGATAATTTAATTTTTGGTTCTACAAACCACAAGTACTGTAAGAACTTTTCTGCACTCATGGTGTCAAGATTTCAAATGAGTATGATGGGAGAGATGAATTTCTTTCTCGGATTACAAGTTAGACAATTTTCAACGGGGATTTTCATTAATCAAGCGAAGTACATTTATGATATTTTACGAAAATTTAAAATGGAAAATTTGTTAACACCAGATCTATTAGGTAAATGACATTGTATTTCATTGATCTTTGATGAATTACAAGATTTGAAGATTTCTCTCTCTAAACACTCTCTAACTTTCTCTCTCTACAAATATGACAATGACAAAAATCCTTAACCTTATGCTTAATCCCTAAGCAAACACATTATAAACCTAACACTAATTACAATTACATTGACTAAACAAAGTAAACTACTTTGATTTTCACTAACATTACATTGACTTTTGACACCTTTTGACTTTCTTTGACTTTTCTATCACAAAGACTTTTACACTTAAATCTTGAATACAACAATGCACTAACAATCTCCCCCTTTAGATTCAAGATTTAAAAAAATTTGACAATAGTCTTCAACTCTTGATTCTTCAAAACTTTATTTCTGACGGCTGTAAACGTTGAAGCTCTAACAATCTTGAAAAGTCATTCACTTTTGCTTTGAAAAGTCATTCTCTAACACTTTGAAAAGTCATTCTCTTTTTCTTTGAAAAGTTATCAAGTCTTGAACATGAAATCTTTGAAACTTTGATCTTTGTGGAATCTTTCAATGCTTGTATTTTCATCTCTTTGATCTACGAACTGACTGTAAACAATGAATCATGTCGAATCTTCTCGAAACAAATTTATTGACTTTGACAAATCTTCTCTCTTTGGAAATTGAATTATCTCTCTTTTTCTTCTATATTCTATTTCTCACCCTTTTTGATGATTGTGAGCATCATGATCATCAAAAAATTTCAATTTCATCACTGTCTTTGAAATCCAATCTCCTCCTCCATGATAAAATAGAAATATCCGCCCTTTTGATCTGAGTATCTGTCAATTCATAAAATGTATTCATCCGAATCTTTTCAAATTTAGACAAAATAAGAATTGTAACCCAGAATCAACAAATGATACAATTAGAATGCCTGTAAGTAGCACAGAGCCACTTTGTACAACGGATGTACATTGGAAAGTATCTTTTGTGATGTTCACTCCCCCTGGGCTTCCATTCAATCATTGAAAAACCACAAAGGATTTTCTATGAATGTTATGACAAGAAAACATAATCCTTGTGTGTACGTGAAAGTGTAGGAATGATTGAAGCAACTTAGGCTTTTTCAGGCTTAAAAGTGTAAACTGTTGAGACAGCAACAAGTATTACACGGGCTCATGCATGAAAGAGGTACGAAGATGGGGCAACTGTCTTTCTTTTTCAATACCTAAATCTTCTGAGTGAAGACCAGATAGCAAATATGATGCGTCCCCAAAGAAAATGAAAATTTTCTTTGTTAACAAAGAAACGATTGGCCGGTGGGATGATAACAAGAGTTGGCATGGGCTTACTGCCTTTTTCAATGATGGTCACCAAATAATGTGAACCAATCAGAAGATGTGGGTGCCCGACTCAGAAAAAGTTGGTGCAGAGTTTTCGTATTCTTTTAACTCTAATCTCACACCCTCTTTCTTTTTATCAATATGCTCACTTCTAACCAAACTATCTGTTCGATTTTACATCATCACAATGAGAAAAACTCAACCAGATGAGTTATCTCCCCCACTCTTTGATTTTGACCCCTCACCCCTCAATCACTCTAGGATAACTTTCGGGGTAGGAAAAACAGGTTAACGTGAATCCATGGAAGTGTTGTTTAAGTTCTCACACTGATCCCATGAAAATATATCCTAAAAAGATGTGATGTTTAACTATTTAGCTTGAACAAATAAAGTGCAAAATATGATAACATTGTCAAAATGTATGCTCATAAAAAATTTGAATGAAATTTAAGCATTTGAACTTTGAAGATCTCTCAAAACAAGGAAATTTAATGAATGAAATGAAATCAAAAGAATTGTTTTGAGAATCTGACAATGTATCAATCAAATCAAATATCATGAATATGGACATGAAATGGTTGGGGTATCAAAGAACTTGATAGATGTTTATATGAACAAATATAAACATATTTGCAATGAATGCACAAAGTTTGAAATGATGACTGATGCTCAACAACAGTGAAATCAAATGAGGGTATTACCATCGAAAAATTGTTTCGTTTACAGACATGGTAATAACTAATTCAAATAAAGTACTGAACCGGTGTGTATGAATACTTGACAGTATATAGACAAGATAATACACAAGTATTGATTTTTGGAAACACACAGTCAGTTAAACATTAGCACTCAATTATGAAAAACATTTAAAATCACACTTCTAAATTCATGAAATCTTTTGAGAACCAGAAGTGGTTTAAACATTTAAGAAAACATTTTTCATGCTCGAAAGTTGTTCTTCTTTCAAACAATCAGAGATCTAGATTAGAAGATACTTACAAACATTTAAGCTCCCCCTCAAATCATGATTATCTGAGTTAGATTTAGATAAGCTCCCCCTTGATATTTGCATAATATCCTTATCTGAACAAACTCTTCTTTGAAGTACGGGTTCTAAACTATTATGTTTAGAAGCCATAATTATTTGACATTAAAATACGAGTCCTAAATTGATCTGTTTAGAAGTCTAAATTTTTTTTATCATTGAATACCGGATCTTGAACTGTTTTGTTCAAAAGCCATTGCTCTTACTCCCCCTTCACTTGTGGTGCTTGCAAAATAGATTGAGTCACTTTTGGTACCCACTGGTATTGGGGTCCATATTTGTTAATTGCAGTTCTTTTGGAAGTAATATAGTATGAGCCATACCAATAATTAACAATTATATTACTTAGAAAATCATTTGCTCCACAGTAAGAACAACAAATCTTTTTTTGAGCCAACCTGATAAGATGATTAGCAAAATAAATCGTATCAGGTTTGTCAAAAGACTTATCTGTAACTACATTGTTCTTGTCGGAATTTTGTGTAGGTACAAATGATTTCTGAACATTCTTGTCAACTGAAGCAACTTTAACTCTCCAGACCATCTTTTGCTGAGAATTATTCTTTCTAAAGTTTCCTGAACCATCAATAGATTTAACATAGAAAAGATTAGTAGGACGAATCTGATCTTTAGGATTGACTGCCTCTTTGAAGAAACGTGTTAGAGCATAAATATGTTGGATTCAAGATCATAAAGATTGAAGACAAAAGATCAAGAAGTCAAAGCTGAGAAAGTCAGCTCTTATCAAAAGTCAAAGTCTTTTGTTAATAAAGTCAAAGTCAATGTATTTGTAATTTGTTTCTTTGTAATTGTCAAGGGTATAAATACCTTTGTTGTCTTTGTAATCTGTAGAGAACACTCATTGTAAACAAATCAGAGAAGAGGTAATTAGAAAATCATTCTAGAGAGAGAGTGTTTGTAGAGAGAGAAAGTTGAGAGTTTGTAATATTCGATTGAGATCAATGATATGTGATTACGAAATTTTCATCTTGATTGTTGTTTGTATCAATTAGAACTTGAATCTGGGAATAACAATTGGTATCAGAGCAGATCCAAATAGAAAAATCAAAAATTCAAGAAAGTTCGTTTTTACTGTTCATCGTGTCTAGAGTTGATTCTGAGTTTGAGTGAGTTTTTAGAGTTGTAATTGATTAGGTTATGTTAGGAATGTGAAATCGATCGTGTTTTGTATAGATAGATTTGAGTCTTGCACTGTAAACAATTCGATTTTTCGAATTTTGTGGTTTTGAGTTTACACGAGTTCTTGACACTGTTCTTATTCAGAATTGTAATTTTTGTGTTTTTGATCGAAAAATTAGTGTTAGTTTTGTGTTCGAGTTGTTTAGAAGGTCAAATTGTCGAAGTTTCAAGTTGGAATTTTAGGCAGAAATAAGTTTTTAGTGAATTTGGACGTTTTTAGAGGTATGCGGGTTGTTCTTGAGTAATGCGGGTCTATCATCGGATTGTGCGGGTCACTCATCAACATTCATACAAGTTTTTCAGAGGAATGCGGGTCATTCAAAGTCCGAAGTTGAAATGCGTTTGCTTAGTGACACGCATAACAGAAAGTTACGACTTCTTGTAACACGCATAGTAGAGACTTGATATTCCTTTGTGACACGCAAAGTAAAGGAATGTGGTTCCTACCTGACACGCATAATTGTGAAATGCGTTTCCAGTATGACACGCATAATTGTGAAATTCGTTTCCTGTGTAATACACATAATTGTAAAATGCGTTTCCAATGTAACACGCATAGTTGAGGAATGCGCTTCAAGTATGACACGCATAGTATAAAAGACTTGGAATATCTTTTCTGTGATCAAAATCTCTGAATTTCTTTTCAAGATTTTTGTATTTTTCTTGTGATTTCATATTGGATTAACGATCATTTTTGTCAAGTTCTTTTTGTAACAGATATTCAAGATGGGATATTTTTCTGATGATGAAAAGAAGATTGTCGAGCTCGAATTAGAAAACAAAACTCTCTCTTCCTCAGTTACCTACTATTCAAAGAGATCAAAGAGATACAAAGATGAAATAAATCTACTGAGAGAAGAAGTCAGCGTGTTAAAGAAGATAAATGAAGATCTGATGGCACAGACTTCTGAGCATAATGAAGAAAAGGTCTTGCTTTTGGAAGCTGAAAATGCTAAACTAAAGAACAAGATTTCTGATTTACAAAATCATATTATTCAGGTTTCTGAATTAACCGGGTGTGCAAATGAAAAGAAGATTTTTGAGTTAGAACTTCAAATTCTTGAAGAAAGATCAGTTCTTGAGAAAGAAAAGAAAGAATTTGCTAACAAATTCTCAGAGTTTTCCAGAAAATGTGCTGACGAGAAGAAAGCGGTTGAGCTTAAATGTATTAAGCTTTCTCAACAAATCTCTGATTTTGAGAAAGTAATCATTCTGGAAAGAGAGAATTTTGCCAAAGAAAAGAAGATTATAGAGCAAAAGAATGTTGGGATATTCAAAGAAATATCTGGTAAGAGGACAAATGCTGAAATGAGCTTTGAGGAAGAAAGAAGCTTATTTGAAGCAGAGATAAAGAAGCTAACTGCAAAGCTATCTGAGCTATCTACAACTGCATTGAAAGATCAACAAGAGAAGTCTGAATTCAATAAAGAGATTGATCTGCATATCAAAGAAAATAACAGTCTATCTTCAAAGATTAAAGAGCTTGAAAATATTGTTTCAAAGGTGGTGGTGACTGAGCAAAGGACTCCAGAGTCAAAAATCCACACACTTAGAAATAATTCAGCCGACTTTAAAAAGACAGCCTCAAGCTCACAAATGAAACATGTTTCTTCAAGAAGGTTAATCAATTCATTCAATCAGATTCGTACTTCTAATATTTTTTATGATCAAAATGTAGATGGTTCGGGTACACAAAGAAGAAGAAGAACATATCAAGAAGAGAAACTGGTATGGAAAGTGAAACAAGTGGATGATGATGAGAAGAATGATGAGAAGAAGGAAGAAAAGAAAGGAAATAAGAAAAGTAACAAATCATTTATACGTGCATCAACAGCCAAGAAGAATAAAGTGCTGACAGGTAAACCTGATCTTGCTTATTCGAGAGATCAATTGTTCAGGTTGTCAAAGAAAAGGTATTGTTCTTACTGTAATACATATGATTTTGTTCATAAAGCAACTGATCATTACTGGTATGGTTCTTATTCAGTTACTCCCATTCGAACTGCAACTAACACACATAGACTCAAATACTAGTGGGTACCAAAACCAAAGACTGATTCTGTGTTGCAGGCACCTACAGTCAAGGGGGAGTAAGAGAACCAAGGCTTCTAAGTATGTCAGCTTAGAACCCGTGCTTCAACGAAGATTGACTTCTAAACACAACAGTTTAGGACTCGCTCTTCAAAGATGAAAAAGAGATGCTACTCCGGGTTGATAAGAGATTGTACTCAGATACTCCAACGAGGATATCCACCTTCAAGGGGGAGTACATATTTTTCTGAAATTTTTGCATCCGATAGATATGACGAACTACATTCCAAAAGGAGTTGTAGATCTCTATCATGTATATTTTAGATGCATAATTTCAGGGGGAGTAAAAGGATTATGATTTCTGATTATTTCAGATCAGAACTCGTTTTTTAATCGTTTTACTGCTTTATGTCATTTTATTTTCGAATAAATTTTGTGAATAAATTTTGACTAGACTTTGAGACTTATGCAGGATGAGAGAAGCTGAAACGATCATATCTTTATGACTACAGCCTGACTTTTATGAGATTTAAGATTGAGCGAAAAGGTATATTTCTTATCTTAATCTCACATATATCTGAAAGAAAGACAACTTTCAGTTATAGAAAACATGTTCTGAAATGTTCAAACCACTTCCCGATTCTTAAACAGATTTCATGAATTGGAAGTGTGATTTTAAATGTTTTTTCAATTTTATTTTTGTGCTTAAATGTTTTTATAAACCGTGTGTTTCCAAAGATAAATACTTGTGTATTATCTTTTCTATATACTTTCAAGTATTCACACACACTGGTTTGATTTTTTGTTCAAATTGTTCTTACCATGTCTCATATTGTAATCAATTTTTTCGATGGTAAGACACCCCGCTTGTACGTCAAAGAATTTTGAGCGATATTTCATTTTGAAACGTTCATTTCAAGAATGTCTATATCTTGGTTCGTATAGACAATATCAGTTATTCTTGACCATAAGCTTTGATTATTATATCATTTCATTTCTGATCATATTCATACAATGTCAGCTTTTCAAACAAGTCTTTTGCATTCATGTTCATTCATTCAGTATACTTGTTTGAAAATACTTCAATGTCTAAAAATGCTCAAATCTTCATGATTATATTTTCTGAGCATACATTCGTCTGACATTTGTATATGAGCATTAACTGATAAAGTTAAATCATTTTGAGCAACATTATGCTTTCATAGGATTACATGGGTTCTTTGTGCTAGGACTTAAATGAACTTCTATGAAATCACGTTAACCAGTGATTTCTACCCATGAAGTTAAACCGTTAGTGATTGAGTGTGAGGAGTCTAAAAGAAATGAGTGTGGGTGTGATGAGGTAAAATGGAAAAGAGAGTTTGGTTAGTAGTGAGCTTAATGATTAAAAAGAAAGAGGGTGTGAGATCAGAGTAAAAGAATATCAAACTCTGCACCAAATACTTTCTGAGCCGGGCAGCCACATTACTAATGTTTCACATTTCTTCGTGAACGTTATTGAAACAGGCAAATAGCCCATGCCAACTCTTGATCAAACCCCACCATCTACTCATTTTCTTCTCAAAAAGAAAATGTTTCATATTTTCTGGGGACGCAGCACATAATCTATCTGATTTTCATTTGGAAAATCTGGATATTGAAAAAGAAGGACGTTTGCCCCACCTTCACACTTCAATCATGCACTTAGAGTCTGTGTTTATCTACTGTTGTCTCAGTGGTTTACACTATGTTGAGCCTTATAAAAGCAATTTTCATGCTTAATTCTTTCTACACTTGGACGAGCACACAAGGAATTCGTTTCTTTGTCATAACATTCATAGAAATTGCCTTTGTGGTATTTCGATGATTGGATGGAAGCCCTGGGGGAGTGAACATCAAAAAGCTCCTTTATATTGTGTATTCGTTACACACAGTGACTTCGTGTTACTGACACGCATTTTAACTGATTTATTTGTTGATTCAGGAGTTACATGTTCTTATTTTGTCTGGATTTGCAAAGATCTAGATGAATACTTGGTTATGGATCACAGAATCAGAGGCTCAGTTTGACAGATCAGATTGGTCAAAGACATTTCTTGGAGAAACTTTTGATGATCAGATGCTCTATTCATCAAAAAGGGGGAGAAGATATCAAGAAATGTGTGATTCAAAGCAATATTGAAGTTGTGAAAGAAAGTTATTAAAGAAAGTTTGCTAGAAGAATTAAAAGATTTCAGAATTGTTGAAGATAAGTTTGTTCAAGGTTGATAAGAGAAAGTTCAAAGAATTTCGAATGCAAGCAGATTTTGGAGAAAGTTTATTTGAAGAAAGTTGGATAAATCGTTCAGAGCTGAAAATGAAGATAATTTCTTTCAATGTCTGAAAGAGGTTTGCTTACAACCTTGGGGGAGATTGTTATTATTTTTAAAGATCAGATATTGGGAAGATTGTTGAAAGTTTTTGAAGACAAAGCTAAAGAAGAATTTCATCGTGTTAAGGGGGAGTTTGTATATCTTGTTTGTATCAAAGGGGAGATTACAAGAGAAGATAAAGATTTTTCAAAGGGGAGTTACTTCAATTGAGCTTAATTAGAGAAGATCGCATTGCTAAATCTTTTAGTAATGATCTTGATCCAAAGGGGGAGATTGTTAAAGCATAAATATGTTGGATTCAAGATCATAAAGATTGAAGACAAAAGATCAAGAAGTCAAAGCTGAGAAAGTCAGCTCTTTTCAAAAGTCAAAGTCTTTTGTTAATAAAGTCAAAGTCAATGTATTTGTAATTTGTTTCTTTGTAATTGTCAAGGGTATAAATACCTTTGTTGTCTTTGTAATCTGTAGAGAACACTCATTGTAAACAAATCAGAGAAGAGGTAATTAGAAAATCATTCTAGAGAGAGAGAGTGTTTGTAGAGAGAGAAAGTTGAGAGTTTGTAATATTCGATTGAGATCAATGATATGTGATTACGAAATTTTCATCTTGATTGTTGTTTGTATCAATTAGAACTTGAATCTGGGAATAACAAAACGTTTGTATGATATGAACTTAAGGCTGTCTTGAATGAACATTCTGAGTCAGCTGAGTCATTCAGAGGTGATTGAGTAATTGTATCTAGACTCTTTTGTTCACTCAATTCTACCTTGAAGATAGTCCCTTTAAGTTCAGTGATCTTATTAGACAAAATGTTTCTTTCTTTAGTGAGTAGATCAATCTTCTTCTGTAACTTAGACTTCATATTCTGTTCTTTCAGTGTAGTTGTTGATAGTTCAGATAACATCTTTGAAAACTTTTTAATCTCTGATTCAAATATCTTCCTTTCAGATTCAAGCTCTTCTTCTACGTTCTTCCATTTGTCAGATATTTCTTTGAATAACTCAACATGCTTCTGCTCAGTTAATTTCTTCGCTTTCTCTGTTACACCCTCAAATATAGAAATAGAAACTAATTAAAAAATTTCTAAATACATCAATAAATGATTCATATACGACCACAATTAAGGTTTAACTTCATTAAACACAATTCCTTTTATGTACACAGTGTATAATAGGGGCTGGTGTTGCTAAGAACCCAATAATAGACACTATCTCCAAACTGCGGAAGACTTCACCAACTACTTACCCTCATATAAAACTAGGGCTCATCTCTTCATAGACCTGCTAGAACCATTTCCCCCACATGCCAACAAATAAAAGGTTAGGCTTAACGCCTAGTGAGCTCAAGAGTTTTCATCAGATAATTATATAAAGCGATGACTTTTAGAATATTATTTAAATCGTGATTTCCAAAATGATAATCCGTTCAATCTGTAAGCAACCAAGACGGAATACATTAAATCTGAAAACAATCTCTTTTTCAACATTCACCCTCTTCATGATTAAAATCACAAAACAAAACGCTTCTTCGAATATAAGTCCAAAACCCAAAATTCACTTAAAACATAACTGACACTTTAATAATCAAATACTGAAAACGTGGATAACTCTATCATCCAAAATATTCCAAAAACAGGGATAAAGTTCAGTATGCAAAACCGAAGAACATGGATAACAATCCATACCCAAAACATCACCAAACACATGGATTATAAAACTCCATAACCAAAACAACACCTTTCGGTGACGGGGGAGACCCGATTACATAGTACGTGACGGAAACACAAAAGTATGTCACATAACTATGTAGAAAAACCAAAACGTATGGATTATACTCATGAAACATACCGAGCTCAACTCCTCTGAGTCTATTGCTCGAAAACATCAAGTCAACTCCTCTGAGTCTATTCTTGAGAGTTCCAAAACAGGGGAACCCAGTTCCAAAACGGGAACTTATGCACAAGGAAATTACACCTTACTGCCCATGGGACGCTGCCCGACCGTATAGGTCCACACCTTACTTACGATGGTGATTCGATGCCTATTCCGTGCCAAAGTGGTGAACTTGTCTAAAACGGGACAAAAGAACACCATGCCTATGGATCCATTGCACTAACTTAAACATTACATGACTCAAAACGAATGAACTAACGTATTCAAAACATGTAACTCTCAAATAAGATGCAATAAACGCAAATCATAACCAAACGCTCTACATTGAGCTATTAAAAGCGGACAAGTGTCCTCAAAACCCAACAAAATCCAAACCGAGCCATAAGGTCAACAAATCCAAAGACTCAACGTTGAAAATAATAAAGTGAAACCAAACGTAAACAACTCCCATGTATTGTAAACCCATACTCCAATTTATATAAATAACTCCAATGTAGTTTAGATTGGGACAAATCATTTTCCAAGTGGGTTTATATCACTTATTCTTTCAAAAATGTCTCATAACACAAACTCAAACACTTATTTAAAATACACAATAAAATGTATTTAAACCCAAATTCTACTTCATGAAATAAATCCTTAAAATACCAACGTGTATGATTTATTTGTCAAAATGCTCAAAATCCCAAAGTGGGTATTTTACGAAGTTTATAAAACCAAACACTTCAAATAATCAAGATCCGCCAAGTAACTCAACAGTTAAAAATTTTCATGTAAAACACACAATCACTTTAAAATACACGTTTTGGCTTGTACACCGTTTTCACAAATCTACTTGAACTCACCTTGCTAGATTTAGGCTAAATCTAGATTTAACCCTAACTTGAGCTTTCTTGAAAAAATCCGAATCCATGAGCAAAATTCTTCCAAAACCTAGATCCACAGATTTTCAACCGTAAATAACCATATTCAACCATCTAGAATCTTTCCCTAAATCATTTTACATGAAAACCTCAACTTATATCGAAACCCTAATTCTCTTAAATGAAGAGAAGAGATGATTACCTCAACCACAACTTGAATCCATCAATCAAACACTTCTAGGACACCTAAACGAGCCACAAACTCCCAATCTTCAAAATGGTGGAAAGTTGGATGAAACCCTAGAAAGCTTGGGTGAAGAAGGTGAAGATGAAAGGATCTTAGTTCTAGCTTCCAAAACCTTGCTAGAAGATGAAGGAACACTTGGTTTTATGACAAAAACACCCAAAAATGAGTTAGGGTTCGTAAAGGGAGGTGGAGGAACGTTTTGGGAGAGAAAGGGGAGATATGGGGAATGAGAAAATGAAATAAAGAATCCCCTGGTACCTCTTGGCGAGAGTGCCAAGAGATTGTACCAGTGGCAGTCTCGCTGGCACAATCGCCAAGATTGTACCGCGATTCCAAAGGGTTGGGCGAGAATTCCAAGCGTTTGTGCCCTCTGGCACTCTGGCTGGCATAGTCGCCCAGGTGCCCCCGAACCCCAAAAATCTGTCTTTTCCCTCATTCGATTAGCTTGACAACCGCAACAACTCAATTATACTAACATTAAGTTGTAACTAAAACTCGATTGGGGAAGGAAAGGTGGTCAATTACGTATCAAATTTCCGGGTGTTACAATCCTCCAAACCTTAGAATAATTTCGTCCTCGAAATCTATTTCTCGTCCAAGGCACTTCCTTGCCACTGCCAACACTTATTGGGTTTTGTTAGAACATAAATATGTTCTATTTTGAAGTTTAGTAAAGTAATCAACATGTTGTTTGTATTGGGCCTTGTAATGGGTTTAGGCTTAATGTGTACAAGGGATATTGGGAGTATAAATAGAGTCTTGTAGTTAGTTTGTAGGTAAGTTTTCATTTCAATCATGTAGCCTATACGAATTGTTCGCTTTGTAGTGTAGATTTACTTTCAGTGAATAAAACTACGAATTTTGTCCCAATGATCCTTGTTTATCTTTTTTAATCAATCAATCTTGATCTCTTGGACCTAAAAAGAGGTATCAGAGCCGAACGCAGAATTTTTCTACGACGATCGAGATCGGATTGCATTGAAAAGAACAATCACTGTGGATTTTATCAAATTTGTTGATTTGATGATTATTTGGATGTATTTTGATGTTAAATTGATTCTGAGGTTATGGACGAATCACAAAGAATCAACGAATTTGTTTAATTTCAACAAATTTGAATGAATTGGTCTAATTTGAGATTTCTACGTTCGAAAAACATTTGTTATTGTGGTTATGATCGAAGTGTGCTTTAAAGTCGAACTTAGACAAAATCATCAACTACAAACGTGCTCCAAAGCTGTTTTCGAACCTGCTCTCATAAGATCAACTCAAAATTCGAAGTTTTGAGGTTGATTTTGAAGATTTTAGTTGAAAAAAAATTGAGATCCACAAAATTCGCATGATCTGTTGAAGAACTCGCATGGTTTGAAGAATTCGCAGAATGAAGATGTTGAAAGAATTCACATCATAGAATTCGTATGATTCCTTGAAGATGACATTTTTTAAGTACATAATTCGCACAAGAGTTATATGCGAAATGTTTAAGAATTTGCATGATAACATTATTTGAAGATGAAGTTTTGTTAAGTGTGGAATTCGTACAGATGTGTGAGGCGAATTATGAGGAATTCGCAGGTGTGAGTGATGCGAGAAGTCAAGAATTCGCATGTGAGTGTGATGCGAAATGGAAGAATTCGCAGAAGAGTGTTATACGAAATGCGAGGAATTCGCACATAGGTGCTTGCGAGAAGTAATAATTCGCACGCATGCCTATGCGAATTGTGGAGTTTTCGGCTATGCCATCATGCGAATTATGCTTAAATTGAATAGTGATCTGCGAATTGTTAGAGTTATGCGAAAATTTTTGATGTTTTTGAGAAAAATGACTCTTCTGAACCCATTTTTACAAGTTGCCTTATGAGATTTTTGTCAAAAAAAATTCTCTAGGGGCGTTGCCCCTTGACCCCACCCGCTAACCGGGTAGTGGGACCCCCGTACTAAGTCTCGGGAGGGGGACAATCTGTTCATGAGATTTTCGCTGAATGTATATGTGACATCATTCCAATCTTCCGTTGGTCACATATCTTTTGTAACTGATATAAATTTTCACAAGTCCTCATGCTTTTCAAGATTTTCAGATTCTGGATTTGATGATTTAGTCTCTGATTGGATTGAGTTAGCTGCATGAGTGTTTGCAATCATCGGTCTGGAAAGCTTCTTTTGTGGTTAGACCGTTGAGAGCACTTTATCATTCTTCTGACATGATCAATCAGTAGTGTGAGCGACTGCAATCATTGTTCTGATGCTTGAGTTGTGATTCAGAATCCTGAGTGCTTATAATCATCCAGTTGATTCTTGAAGAAAGGAGTTCTGGGTTTGATTGTTCAGTATTCTGGAAAGCCGTCAGAAAATACGCTTCTTTCATCAGTTGTTGAACATTTATCATTCTTCTAAACCTTGCCTTGTAATGTTGCTACGGGATGCTACCACCCGTAAGCTGATCAGATGAAGTTCTTAAGTTGAACTCTTATTTCAACTCATGGTTCAAAGACAGATCAGATGTTATCCACTGAAGATGCACTTGGTTGTCATTCTAATATTCAACACATTTCATTCTTGTGGGCATACGGAATGTGTTGGGTTTACAAGAGTCAAAAGATGTCTTTATGTGCACTTAGTCGAGGTTATGGTCTACATCAGATCTGGTATTAAAGTTGAAACTTCAAGGATAAGAACTACTTTCAAAGGGGAGCTAGAGGAACTTTGAAGTTTATGCAACACTAAGTTTTCTAAAGAAATCAAGGGGGAGAGGAGCTGAAGCTGGAGCTTAAAAGATAATGATTATTTTACAAAACGTAGGGGGAGAATGTTAGAACATAAATATGTTCTATTTTGAAGTTTAGTAAAGTAATCAACATGTTGTTTGTATTGGGCCTTGTAATGGGTTTAGGCTTAATGTGTACAAGGGATATTGGGAGTATAAATAGAGTCTTGTTGTTAGTTTGTAAGTAAGTTTTCATTTCAATCATGTAGCCTATACGAATTGTTCGCTCTGTAGTGTAGATTAACTTTTAGTGAATAAAACTACAGATTTTGTCCCAATGATCCTTGTTTATCTTTGTTAATCAATCAATCTTGATCTCTTGGACCTAACATGTTTCCTCCGGCCACAAATGGTAACGACCTAGTCATAGACCCCCAATGGTGACATTCTCACAAAACATTCGTCTCCTTTTCCAAGGGAGTGCCTCTAACCCAAATCATCCTTGTGCTAAAACCCGATAACTTCTTGACGGAGCGACCATGGTGATTTCTGTGAAGATTCTCACATCAATTATCCACCCTGATACATTGCACTCATACCAGAGTGAACGTAGAACCCTACAAGAGAAATTTCCAACCATACGATCTCGGTTGCCTCCCAACCTTAGGCGACACGTACTACCTCAAGGGTAGCTTGTGACCTCAACTTTCCATTGACTAGGTCATTCCAGTTCAACCCGATTCTAAATTTGTATCCCAATAGTCAACACCAACACAAAGAATTCCCAAAATTCCTTAATAATTCTCTCTTGATATTGGTAAGGCCGTCCTTCCAATGACATACCAATACGCTTTCCGACGGAGCTGGTTAGTTCGGATTAGGCTGAAAAGTCTTAAGTATGGGTTCTGAACAAAATTATCCAGAAGCCAACGTCACATATTCTCCGTTGAGAATAGTAACTCCTCTAAATGTAACGATCAATTTATCTTTTAATCTCCTCCTGAAAAATCAGAAAATGTATCAGTAAAAATATAAAACATATGAGCTCCACCCGAACATTTGCATAATCCTTAATCATTTGACCGAGTTCTGAATTACTAGGATTGAACTAACTTCAGAAATCAAAAATCCCCATATTTATCATTGGAGACCGGGTCTTGAACTACTCTGTTCAAAAGACAATGCTCTTACTCCCCCTAGACTTGTGGTACCTGTAAAACAGATTTGACAGGTTTCAGTACCCACATGTATTTGAGTCTAGATTGGTTAGATTTTGGAATCCACTTCTCATTAGATGCAAATCTTTTAAGTTCATTTTGTTGAGAAGTGATTCTGTAAGTTCCATACCAATTATGAGCATAATAATTATTAACAAAATCATCAGTTCCATAGTAAGAAAAACAAATTTTCTTTTGTGAAAGTGTGATTAAATTATTTACAGAATACGAAGAATCAGACTTACCAAAAGATTTACCTTTCGAAACATTGTCCTTTTTGTTCATTTGTGGTGTGGGAACAAATGACTTTGAATTATCTTTCTCATCTTTCCTTCTCCAAACCATTTTCTGTTGAGACTTGTTCTTTCTTATGTTACCTAACCATTAAGAGATTTGACATAGAAAATATTAGTAGGACGAATCTGATCTTCTTGCATAGACACAGTTTCATCTGAATCAACAAATAAAGGATTGTTAGAAACATTTGCAAAAAGTGAACTTCTAGTTGATTTAAATGAACACTCTGAAGCAGCTGAATCATTCATGGGTGATTGAGCAATTACATCTGGACTTCTTTGTGCTCTCAAGTCCACCTTGAAAATGATTCTTTCAAGTTCTGTGATTTTGTTTGACAAAATGTTTCTTTCTTCAAACAATATATCAATCTTCTTTTGTAATTCAGACTTCGTCTTTTGTTCTTTTAGTGTAGTTGCTAATAGTTCAGATAGCTTCTTTGAAAGCTTGTTGATTTTTGTCTCAAATACCTTCCTTTCTTCTTCAAAATCCTTTTCAACGCTTTTTATTTTATCAGATATTTCTCTGAATAATCCAACATTCTTCTATTATGTTAACTTCTTTTCTTTCTCAGCTTTATCTCTTTCCATGATAATAACTTTCTCAAAATCTGACACTTGTTGAGATAGTTTTATACATTTAAGTTCAACTATCTTCTTTTCTTCAAAAGACATTCTTGAAAATTTAGAAAACTTTTGTGCCAAAGGTTTTCTTGCATTCTCAAATTAAGTCTTTTCCTTCTCAATTTGTTTCCTGTCTCTTTAGAAGCATTGACTTCTTTGCGTAATACTCCGAGTTCTTAATCTTCTTGAACTTGCAATCCTTAGAGAAATTCCCAAATTTTACACAGTTAGAGCATCTTTCGTTTTACGGATCTATCTTCTCATCCTTTTTCTCTTCCTTCCTCTCTTCTTTCTTTCCAAATCCTTTGTCATATCAGGGCATGTATTTCTCAGTCCTGTCTTTCTTGTATCCTTCAAACTTTGGCTTCGAATAATACTTTTTCTTGCCAAATCTTTTGTTGAATTGCTTCGTGATGAGTTCAAGATTCTTCGCAAATCTCTTGATATCCTCATCAGATTCCTCATCCTTCTCTTCAACAGACGAATCAGAACTAGATGTTGGTAACTCATTCAGATAAGCTTTAGACAACTTTGATTTTGACTTTGATCCGGAACTTGAACTTGCTCTCATAGACTTTTTCTAGTGACTCTTTTACCATCTTCTTCTCTTAACTAAGCACTTTCACTTCATCCCCATGTTGACACAACGTAGTGAAAATATCATTTACATCCTCTAAGTCCATGTCCTTTGACATCTGAAGATTAATGGAATAGCTCTTCCACTCCGGGTTGAGATTCTTGATGATTTTTTAATTAATCTTAGACACAAACTTATTCATCCCGTTTTGTCTCAAATCATTCAGAATCACATTAAATTTGTTGTAGGTGTCTACCAATGCTTTACCCTCCATTGCTCGGAACCCCTCAGAAGCATTAATACTCTGATTCAGCTTAGCTTTTATGGATCGGTCAGTGCCTTGGAATTGTCTATCTAGCTCATCCCACATAGCCTTAGCTGAGTCATGACTGTCTACTCGGTTGTAGATGTCGTTGGGGATAGCCATAGTCAAATAAATGAGAGCTTCTTTGTCAATCATCACTTGTGCATTCTCCTTCTCAATATAATACTCGTATGGCTTTGGAACATATCTCACCAATATTTCAGGAGAAGTCTCTGTTGCTGGCAGACCAGGTACCGTAACAACCAGGCTGACTGGGCCACCTATGATTGATTGCATATATTCTTTGTTCTTATGATTCAAGAATTGAGTCATCTGCTTCTTACATTGCGGATACTCTCCAATGGACAAGACAGGAGATTTTGATTGCGACCCCATAGAAAGAAAATCTTTAGACATCTTCAAAAATCTGTAATGAACAGCTTGGAATGATCGTTAGTTTGAATAATCAACAAAGTACAACTCAGAAAAATTTTCAGAAAAAAGTTTCTAAAATTTTCGAAGTCAAAAATCCTCACACCACTGTACTTCACAAAATTCGCACACTAAATGAGTTACTTTTTGCACACCCACAACAATTCGCACGCCAAGTAGCTTGAAATTCGCACAAGGAACAAAATTCGTACGCCTCTATATGCGAAATCTATCTTTTCGCATGCAATAGTATGCGAAATCTTGACTTAGAAATATTTTCAGCTTAAAACTTTTCGCACGAAGATCTTATGCGAATTCTATACTTAGTCAAATTCACACACTCAAATTTTGCGATCGATACGGATTCTATACTTAGAAATTTTTTGACTTTGCCATGCGAAATCTTCAAAATCCGTATGATGTAAGATACGAATTCCTCAAATTCGTATCGTTTGAGATACGAATTCTTCAATTTCCCGTATCCTTTGAGATGCGAAATCTTCCCTTAGAATTTCAAAATTCAACTTTTCGTATAACAAGTAATGCGAAATCCTCCTTTTCGTATGAAGGCAAATGTGAATTCCACACTTCTCGTACACAACGTTATGTGAAATCTACACTTAGACTTTTTCAGAAATCATGTTCCATCCGAGTTCTCGCTAAACTTATGTGAAAACTCCATATCATATGTGTTCTTCGGGGTGTATGTGTGATCCTAGATTTCAAGCAATCATGAAAATTAAGAATCAAAACAATGAGAATCTACGAGAGAAATAGTCACAAGTCTTGCGTACTCATATATCTCATAGAACAAAGGTTACAAACATGAATGACTCAAAGCTTACTCAAAACAAGACAAGGAAAGACTTATATAGGGTGAAACAAAGCCTTGACCTCTACACAAGTTTACATTGAAAAGTCAAACAAACAAAGTCGAACTAACTAAGAAAATTGACTCAAAACATGATCTAACAATCTCCCCCTTTTTTATCAACTTGCTAGTCCTCAACTGGTCCATTTCTTCATGCAAGTTCTCCTTATTCCCAAGTAACCTTCAAACCTTCTGATGGCTAGTCTGAATCTGATTCTATCTTTGATAGCATCAATAACATTCTCTGTCTAAATCCTTTGAATCCTGGCATATGATCATTCTCAGCAAGTCTTTGTTTTTCACTTTCTTCATGCTTGGCTTGCAGTTTCTCAACAACATCTTTCAAAGTACCGTCTGAATACTTAGGAATTTCAGCTGCTCTCATGAACCTTTTCTGCTTCTTGTCAACATTCTCATACACAACTCCAAGTTCTGGCTTTTTGAGATCTGTGTAGAAAGGAGTTTCTTCAAGCAAAGGATGAGTCATATCAGGTGTAAGCAGGTTGATTCTCTTCTGATTGGTCTCAATACCTAACTGAAAATCATAGCAGTAGGTAGCATAGATATGTCTTTTGATGAACCTTTTGATAGTGTCAAAAGCATACACTACTTCAGGATATCTACTGGTTCTTCCTCTGAACTCATGATACATAAACTCAATATCTCTGAAGTTTAGGTTTGCAAAGTCAGCTTCATTGAAGATATAAGTCTTTAAATCCTTCCTTTGAACTGTAAATTCAGGATACCAGATCTTTTGATATCTCTTAAAAATAACTTTGTCGACTTTCAAAATTTCTGATCTACTTCTGACATCCTTACAGGTTCTTCCAATCACTTGAAGCATTCTGACATATTCTTGCTGAAATTCAGGAGATTTATCTTGAATCCCTAAGATTTGAACTTGATCTATATGTCTGATGTAGCTTACAAAATTCTTAACACCTTCTTCAAGATATGGAACTCTTAAAGCATTTCTGATCTTTTGATTTCTTCCAAGGTAGTACCAAACTCATCATAGCCTGTATAAGGAGTAGAACCCACTACAACAGTACCTGAAGGACCTGTTTCTGGTTCTGGAACAATAGGCTTATGTAGCGGCTCTCTCACAAACTCTGGTTGATTCACATGACTATTTGGCTTTTTCTGATAAGGCAGTTCCTCTTCAGCATTGACATCAGAATCCAGATTGACATTTGGCTCAGCATCATCAGCTTGACTTACATTGGCTTCAGGAAATTCAAACTCACTGAAAGATGGAACAGTTGGAATAGTAGTAGTACTTGGCTCTGGCACTTGCTCATGAACAGTACTACGATGAAGATCATCTGGAGTACTCTAAGTAAACATTGCATTTAAAGTCTCAGTGTCTCTGTCCTCAAATAAATCATCAAGTACACTTTCTTCATAAGCGGGTACCTCCTCAGCTCTGAAATTATGTCAACAAAATCATTCTTTTCTTCTTCCTCCTTTATCTTCTAGTACATCTCATACTTAGCATCAACTTCATCATCATTATCATTTTCCAGAACAATGATATCAGCATTTGGCAATCCTGTAATCTTCATTATCTCCTGCCTAGTTGCAATCTTAGGATTTTCATCCCTTGATTCAACTCTTTCATCAATGTATAACACTAACTCCATTTGATCATTTTACTCATTACCATGATTAACTCCTTCAACGTTTTCAGCACTTTCAGCTCTTCTTTCAACCAAAACAACATCACCAAATCCAGCAGTTGTCTGTTTCTCCCTATTCTCCCCCTCATGATCATTATCAGGATCATGATCATGCTTATCTTTAGAAACAATTGCTTGGGCTTTACATGAAGTTTCCACAACCTGTTTAAGATCAGATATAGCAAACAATCTGTCAGATTTAAAAGAATTAAACTATATGGCACTAACCAAACCTGCTGGTTTCACAGACTATGACGATTGTTGTTCAAGGTGGGATTGCAGAAGGGTAAAAATATATGTATCTTGCTGGTTATCCGGATCTTGTACCAATAATTTGGCAAATAGAAATGACTTCAGCTCATCAATGGATAAGTCAGCAGGCTGAGTATTTGGAAGTGACTGGGATTGTGGAGTAGGTTCAGGTTCGGATATCAGATCCTTCCCTTTCAGTAAACGTTTAATTCCAACTAACTCCTCCTCAAACTTATGATAGATCTTGGATTCAACAACTTTTAAGGTGATGTCGAGAGTTTCCTTAGACACAAAGTCTGGATTAGTAAATCCGGAATCACGTAGATTATCTATTTGCATGATAGCTGTAGAATCAACTGCATGGCCTGTGTTCATTGTTGGCAATGACATGTAAATGATAGGACCTCCATCCGGTCCTCGTAGTCCGGATTGCGGATCTACTCTGGATGTTTCGATCGGGTCACTAAGACAGCCGATGGTAGCCGATTCAAAAAGTGTCCTAGAAATGACAATTGGAATATCAATATACACTAGAATCAACTGTGCATTCAAAGAATTTGAGAATGGGGGTTGTTGTTCTCTGTATTCAATACCTTGAATCTCCGAGCAAGAAACCGGTAGATTGTGAGCTAATTCCCCGTGTAAAGTTGAAACTATCTCTTGTTGAGAAGAGACAGAGTGGGTGGCTGAGGTATGCAAATGCATAAGTGGGCTACTTATGTCTTTTTCAACACCTGCACGCAACAAATGCGGCGAAGTGGTAGATTTGGTTGCCCTTTGGGATAAGTAGGTTCGTTTATACACACGCTCTCCATGTTCTTTTGCTACATTCTCACTCTCTTTCTCAACATTTTCAACTAAGACTCCCTCGATTCTTCTTATGTCTTCGACAACATTAGTAAGAATAGTGTCAACATGAGCTTGATCTTCCACTTCCATGGCATAAGTTCCATAGAATGGTTCAAACAAATCAACTTCTTCATCAACTTGAACATCAGCTTGTTCCTCAGATTGAACATTCATTTGTGCATCAGATTGAATATAATCATCATCATTGTTATCATCATCAGAATTACGATTACCACCTGTTTCAGTCTCAGTTTCCTCATCATCATTTGAAGCTGTATCACTTGTAGCTGATGGAACTTCACTTGATTCACTTTCATTACCTGCTAGTTCTGCTTGATCCAGTTCATTGTCAGATCCTTTACCTTCATCAGCAGGAGGTGTCACTAAACGTAGGGTAATCACCCGTGACCTTGATGCCTCCAGTCTAGGTCTCCGACCCCCTCCAGATCCCCTCTCGATATTTTTCTTCTTCTCTTTCCGTTTCTATACTCCCGTAGTATCAGAAACCCTTACCGACTCCGCTCTCCTAGGGTTTAAGCCTTGGGTAGGGTCAACCGGTTCTGGTTGTCCTATAAACTCTCTATACTCTACTATACTATCACACTCTGGATCAGCGTAATCTAGTAAGCTCTCTGGCACAGACATAGAATATGTGAAAGTTCTCTTCTGCTTCATCAAATACCTCATCTCACTTACCGGTGCAAGTGGATGGTTAATCTTTGTGGGAATCTGTCGGTTGCTTTGTAGCATACTTCTGACAATTAAAGCCATGAACCACTGGTAAGGAATGTAATTTGGAGCTTTGGAAGTCTTCTTTGCAACAACTTTCTCATAAAGCTTAGTTCAGAAGATAGATGCATAGTCAATGTGAAGATCATGAACTATGGAGTAGAATAACTTCAGGATGTGGATGCTGGCATTTTCAGTTCCATATATCTTGGCAGTCAGACATCTGTTGATGACAGATAACAGGGTGTAGTAGAACGGAGGAAAGTTGTTCTTCTTGAAATGATTGACCCATGTAAGTTGGCCAATGTACCCCATATCTCTAATTCTTTTGAACACTTCAGGGTCTGATGGTAGCTCATCATAGGAAGTTCTGCCTTCTCTTGCAGTCTCAGAAGGTAGACTCAATTTAAATCTCAATCTTTCCAAAGTTAAGACAGATGTGAAATGATCAATCTCCAGCTTGAAGATGGGTATTCTTTCTCCTTGCTCCTTCACATGACAGAATCTTATAGTCTTCTAGGCTTATTGGACATACAGTTCAGGACCTGCAGCTTGAGCTGTTAGAGCATTCTTGAGAGGATGATTTCTCAGAATATCCAGTACCAGTGGATCAATTTTGATGTTGAACTGAAGATGGTGATTGTTTGGCTGTTGTGGCTTCATCTCTGATGGTGAAATGAGGAAAAGATCAGGATTAGCATGTTGTGGAACTTGGAAATCTGATCTGGACGATGGCATAGGACATTGTTCAGATGCCTCATGTGGTGAATTTTCATCCATCTGGACATGTTGATCTACTGATTGTTCAACCATTTGTACCTGAAAAAGATTAACAGTTTTGGACAGGGTCCAAATGGTTAGTGAAAAACTGAAGTTTTAGCCTTGAAAACCCACTTTGAAAATTTGCTAAGTGTAGAATTCGCATGATAGGGGTATGCGAATTCCTCACTTAGGGAATTAAAACTAAAGACAAGAATTCGTATGAACCTATATACGAATTCCTCACTTAAAAAAATAAGAATGACACAGAATTCGTATGGATCAATCATACGAATTCTTTACTTAGAAAGAATTTACATTGCAGACCAAGATTTCGTATGAAAGAGGATACGAATTGTGGACTTAGAAGAATGTAACAATGACTTACAGGAATTCGTATGAACCATTTTAACCAAGAATTCGTATGAGCCCTTAAAAAAATTCTTGAAAATTTTCTGTTAGTGTATAATTGTATCAAAGATTTAAGTGTGAAAAGTCAAAGTCATGTAAAGTCAAAGTCTTGTAATGTTCCCCTGTATTAGTATGGGTGTTTTGTTGAATATGTAGTTAGCAAGCATATGAGAGTTTTAGTATTGTGAGAGTTCATGTCATTGTATTGTCAATCTTGTGAGATATACGATTAAGGATTTTTCTCTCTCTACTCTCTCTACTCTCTCTCTAGAACTTGGTGCATAATTGTCATATTTTAGATTGAATTGCTTGAAAACTTGGACTTACAATTGGTATCAGAGCAGACTATCATATTCAGATTGATTGAATTACATTGATTTGATTAGATTTTTTATTCCATGAAGAACTCGCATGAAATTTTTTTTTTTAAATTTACTATTGCGTCAAATTTTTCATGAAAAATCGATTTCATTACAAGAAAATGGTTCCATAGTTTTCGATTTCTATTTTAGAACCTTTCTTGTTTAGATTTCATCTAGAAATTCGAAACGAATTACATCCAATTTTGAATTTTTGTAATTTTTGGTTTTTGAAAATGTCAAACTGTTCTTGATCGATCTACTCATTTCTTGTTGTTTTTAATCAAAATCATTCATTAGAAATGTGTTCTAGTTGTTATTTCGATCATAACTGTGTATTTTCAAGTCTTAATTGCAGATATTAAAGATTTTGGATCAAATCCGTGAACACAGATGAAGAACATGCTAGATTTGAAAAACACGCAAGATTCAAAGTGAAGAACACGCACGTCACTAAACGTGAAAGCAATGAAGAATACGCACGAAGAAGAATTTTGATGTTTTCTTGTTTTCTGCGAGTTTTTGACAAAAACACGCACGTAGTTGTCTGCGCAAAATGGAAACACGGACAAGCCTTCTTGCGAGATTATATTTGATCCTTTGGTCTGCGAGTTTAGATTCGTTTGCGTGAACTTAAAGTGTCAAAAAATTTCTAAGTATAGAACACGCACATCATGGCTTGCGAGAACACAAAACGCGCACGCTTTGTTTAGCGAGAAGCCCAAACTTGCACACTATTGTCTGCGCGAACTAAGAAACACGCATACAACATTCTACACGAACTATAAACTCGCACACCATTGTTAGCGCGAAGTGTAGTGAACAGTGTTTGCGAGTTTGTGCCTTAGACTTAGTGGGACCCCCGTGCTAAGTTTGCGGAGGGGGACTTATTTCTTATAGTGATATAAATGTTTCTGATTTTCGTTAACGATCATTTTGAAGTAAATTTTTCAGATATCATGATGTCTATAGATGTACTATTGGGGAGAGATGTTGCTATCATATACATGCCTGAAATACTTGCCATAGAAGTTGAACATGATAAATTGAAGAATCAGAATTCAGTTCTTCTAAATCAGATTCAGGAGTTTAAAGCTAAATTGTTAAATTCTGATAAAACTTTTGAATGTGCAAAATGTATTAACAATTCTAAATATGATTTTTCAGGTATTATCAAGGCAAAAGTGAAAGAAACTAAAGTGAAAGAGAGAGAGAGAGAGAGAGAGAGATAACCAATCTTCAAAGCCAACTGAAGACAACTGCACAGAAATCATCAGAACTTAAAGATGAATCAGTTGATCTGCATATCAAGTTTAAAGCTTTTGAAGATCAAATATCTGCATTGGAAGCAAAGAATGTTGATCTGATGAAAAATCTCAATGCAGATACAATTAAAGTTGATCTGGAGAAAATCTATGCTCAAAAGCTATCTAATTTTTCAAAGAAAGCTTCTCAAGAGAAAAAGGATTTGGAGCTAAGATGTATAAAACTCTCAAAGCAAGTATCCGAATTTGAAAAGATTATTATAACTGAAAGGGATACATTTGCAAAAGAGAGAAAAGTTATTGAAAACAAAAATATTGAACTTCCTAAGCAAATTTCTACACTACAAGACTTACTTGAAAAGGAAAGACAAATATTTCAAGAGAAGAAAAAGTCATTTGATTCGGAAAAGAAAAAATTTGAAAAGAAAAATGCTGGGATTTTCAAGGAAATATCTGAGAAGAACAAGAGCCTCGAAAAAGATTTTGAGCAAGAACGTCTAATCTTTGAATCTGAAATATCTAAGCTCCATCCAAAATATATGTTCTATCTTCAGACATTTTAAAAGAACAGATGCTAAAATTTGATTTGAAAAAGATGTTTGACACACTTTCTGATGAAAGAAACATTTTGTTTAAAAAGATAAAGGACTTGGAAGCTGCAAATGTTGAATTGTCAAATAAAGTTTCTGCTGATGTGATTAGTCAATCACCTTTTCATAATTCTACAGAATCAGTTTGTTCTTTCAAAACTGCTTCTAGTTCAATTCAAGAAAATGTTTCAAAAAGGTCAAGTGTCAAATCTAAAATTGTCATATCAAATCAGATTCGACAATCCAATCTGTTTTATGACAAGTCTGTTGATAGTCCAGCAAGCTTTTATGTTAAATATCTTGAGAAGAACTTTTCTAAGAAAGGAAAGATGGTCTAGGGAGTGAAAGGTTCTCCTGATGACAAGAAAGACAAATCATCAGCATCCACATCCAAAGCCAAGAAGAACAATGCATCTAAAGGTAAATCTTTTGGTAAACCTGATATGTTTACTCTGCTAATCATTTGTTCAGGATTGCTCAAAAGAAAATCTGTTGTTCTTACTGTGGAAGAGAATGATTTTGTTCAGAGAGAATATGCTCATCACTTGTACGAAACTTACAGGATTACTACTCAGAAAAATGTAATTAAAAGTGTTAAATCTAATGAGAAGTGGATTCCAAAATCTAACTTACCAGGACCCAAATACCAGTGGGTACCAAAACCTGCCAAATCTGTTTTACAGGTACCACAGGTTTAGGGGGAGCAAGATGTTGGTTCTTGAATATTTCAGTTCAAGACCTGTACTTTCATCTTAAAGAGCAATGGTTTCTTATTACAACAGATCAGGACCCGTTCTTAAATGTTAAAGGACTAAGACTTCTAAACACATCAGTTTAGGACTCGGTCTTCAATGTTTAAAGACAAGGATATTTTGCAAATATCCACGGGGAGCTTAACTGAATTTAAATCATTTTATCATGATTTGAGGGGGAGCTTATTTGTAAGTATTTTTTGATCTAGATCACTGATTCTTTGAAAGAAGAACAACTTTCAAACATGAAAAACGTTTTCTTAAATGTTCAAACCACTTCTGGTTCTCAATAGACTTCATGAATTTAGAAGTGTGATTTTTAAATGTTTTTCATAATTGAGCTTTAACGTATAACTGACCGTGTGTTTCCAAAGATCAATACTTGTGTATTGTCTTGTCTATATACTGCCAAGTATTCATACACACCGGTTCAGTACTTCATATTGATTTTGTTATTACGATGTCTCATAAAGAAACAATTTTTCGATGGTAATACTCCCGTTTGTAATTCACTGTTGTTGAGCATAAATCATCATTTCAATTTGAGCGTTCATTGCTAAATTGTTTATATACATTCATATAAACAAACTGTCAAGTTCTTTGATACCCTAACCTTTCACGTTCATATTTTGTGATATTTGATCTAATTGATACATTGTCAGATTCTCAAAACAATTCTCTTGATTTCATTTCATTCATTCAATTTCCTTGTTTTAAGAGATCTTCATTGTTCAAATGCTCAAATTTCATTCATATATTTGATGAGCATACATTTTGACAATGTTATCATATTTGTGCTTCATTGTTTAAGTTAAACTATTGAGCAACTAATATTTTTAGGAAAATTACATGGGATTCGTGTGAGAGCTTAAACAGAACTTCCATGGATTCACATTTACCAGTGTTTCCTACCCCGGAAGTTATCCTAGAGTGATTGACGGGTGAGGGGTCTTAAATTAATGAGGGGGGGAGATAACTCATTTGATTGAGTTTTTCTCAGTGTGTGGCGCGGAAAAATGTAAAAGAGAGTTTGGTTAGAAGTGAGCTTAAATGATAAAAAGAAAGAGGGTGTGAGAACAGAGTTAAAAGAATATCAAAACTCTACACCAACTTCTTTCTGAGCCGGGTAGCCACATTACTGTTGCTTCACATTCTTTGGTGACCACCATTGAAACAGGCACTAGCCCATGCCAACTCTTGCAATTACCCCACCAACCACTCGTTTCTTTCTCGAAAAAGAAATGTTTCAATTTCTTTGGTGATGCATCATATCTGCTATCTGGTCTTCACTCGGAAGATTTAGATATTGAAAAAGAAGGAAAGTTGCCCCACCTTCGCACCTCTTTCATTCACTTTGAGTTCGTGTAAAGCTTGAGTAGCTTCAATCATTCGTACACTTTCACGTACACACAAGGAATATGTTTTCTTGTCATGACATTCATAGAAACTCCTTTGTGGTTTTTCGATGATTGAATGGAAGCCCTGGGGGAGTGAACATCTCAAAAAACTTCTTTCCAATGTACATCCGTTGTACAAAGTGGCTCCGTGCTACTTACAGGCATTCTAACTATATCATTTGTTGATTCAGGGTTACAACGTTTATTATATTTGGATTTGAAAAGATTCGGGTATATACATTGCTTATGAATTGACGGATACACAGATCAAAAGAGCGAAGATTGTCATTTTATAAAGGGGGGAAATGTTAGAAGATCATAAAGGGAAGATAAATATTCAAAGACTGTGATGACTTGAAATGGTTTTGATGATTTTGCTGCTCACAATTCATCAAAAAGGGGGAGATATTATGAGATTTCAAGTCAAATGGAAGATATTTTGAGATTTCAAGTCAGATGAAGATGGAGTGATGTTTGAAAGACATTCTGAAGAAAAGTAAAAAGGTGAAGAAATTCAGAAAGTTCAAGTCGTATGAGGTTGATATATGCAAACCTGATGGAAGTTTATCAAAATGGAGGAGATAATTCTGTAATTTCAAGTTGATGGTTCAAAGATGATTCAAGAAAGTTGGTTTTCCGAAGACTGATCAGAGATTTCAGAGATGAAGATACAAGTTTTGAAAGATTCCTCGAGATCAAAGAAGTTTCAAGAATTCAAAGTTTTGTAATGTTCCCTTGTATTAGTGTGGGTGTTTTGTTGAATATGTAGTTAGCAAGCATATGAGAGTTTTAGTATTGTGAGAGTTCATGTCATTGTATTGTCAATCTTGTGAGATATATGACTAAAGGATTTTTGTCTCTCTACTCTTTCTCTAGAACTCGGTGCATAATTGTCATATCTTAGATTGAATTGCTTGAAAACTTGGACATACATTTTCTAAGTGTTGAATATGAACATCAAGAACATCTTCAAATATTCATAAGAACCCAAATTAGCAAAATTTTAAATTTTGAATTTTAACTCAAAATCTTGAATCTATTATGATCGATTTGTTATTAAAAACAACTTTAATCAATCAACTTTGAGATTAGAACACATATCGACCCTTAATTTTGATTATCTATCAAGAACATATCAATAACAGTCGATAAGTCTCAAGTTCAAATCAAATCCCAAAAACAATGATTTAGGTTAAAACTTGTGGTCATTAGGGTTCGATTATGGCATATTAATATTCCTTTCAGTTCATATCAACAAATAGAACTTAATCAAGGTTCAAATTTATTCAAAAATTTCAGTCTCTTCGAAGTCTTGAATATGAACAGTCCATAAGTATCCTAACACCAATCCAGTCGAGGTATCCCTGCAAAGAACACAAACAAACAAGATTCAAACAAACAAAACATAAATAAAACGAACAAATATACACCTTGGAATCAAAGAATCAAGAAGAAATTCGAAGAATCTTGGAAGTCGCAGATAAGGGTTTAAGGGATAAGTGCTCTAAAAGAACTCGTATGCTCAAGAATTTACGAAAAGTGAGGTTTTTGTAGAAAACATATGTATATATACTCTGGAATGATTAGTACACGTGGCATAAATTTACTGGACCTCTCACTTTTCACATATGACACTGATGCGAATTGTCTATGAAAACCATTCTCCCCCAATTAACAAAAATGTACAATTAATGACACTTAATGGTGAGAAAAACTCCCTGTTATGATTTAACATTCAAAGTTTCTTGTTACTTGAACATTGAAGAATGAGTCCTAAGTTGTTGTACTTAGAAGTCATAATCCTTTGACATTGATGTCTGAGTCCTGAGCTGATTTACTCATAAGTCATCTTGATCTCTAAAGTACAAGTCCTAGACTGCTTTGTCTAGAAGTCATAGCCCTTCTTACTCCTTCTTGAGTACTGGCTCTTGTATCACAG
Organism: Arctium minus; assembly: GCA_954870635.1. NCBI lineage: Eukaryota > Viridiplantae > Streptophyta > Magnoliopsida > Asterales > Asteraceae > Arctium > Arctium minus. Next base: position 72,150,763 of record OX941088.1, on the reverse strand, counting down.
GTTTAACTGGTTTTGGTACACAGATAAATTTGGGTCCACTCTAGTTAGTATGTGAAAACTTCTTTAAGTGGTTTTCACCTCTGTGAAATGCAGTATCATAACGTTTCTTGTAAGAGAAATACCTTTTGTTGATGTGTGCTTTATGTACAAAATCATCATTGCAACAATAAGAACAATAGAGTTTGCTTTTAGCTAACCTGATCAGATGCTTAGTTGACTTGACAGCATCAGGAGTAAAAGCTTTACCTTTTGCATCTTTGTTCTTGTATCTCTTTGTAGCTTGTGCAGATGATTTCTGGCTGGTATTTCACTGATTCAGGAGATCCCTTAACAACCCAAATCATCTTCTCTTTCTTAAAAGCTTTAGAGCCAGGTTTTGTAAAGTAAGTAGTATGATTATCAACATATTTAACATAAAACAAACTAGAAGGTTTAATCTGATCTATTTCAAGATTTCTGGTTTAACATTCTTTTTCTTGAAAACCATCTTTTGAAATAAGCTAGATACTGATTGAAATGAACATACTGATTCAACTGAATCATCATCATAAGAAGATAAGACAGGTGTTTCATGTGTTATCTTGTCAGATAAATCAAAATTAGCTTTCTCAAGTTGTTTGATCTTGTCATTCAACTAGGTTTTCTCATTGCAAAGTTTATCAAATTTGCTTTGCATATCAGATTTACTCTTCGGTCCTTTCTGTATATCTGAAGATAAGGTAGCCAACTTGTTAGTGAGTTTAGAAATTTCAGATTCAAAAAATTTTGTTTCAGATTAAAACTCCTTTTCCAAGTTCTGAGTTTTCTCATAAATCTCTTTGAAAAGTAAAGTATTTTTCTTTTCAGTATTTTTCTTCTCTTTATCAAAGATATCTCTTTCAGAAATAACAATTTTCTCAAATTCATAAACTTGTTTGGAAAGTTTGGCACATCTGATTTCTAACTCTTTCTTTTCTATTTCAGCTTTCTTAGAAAGATCAGACAATTTCTGATTGAAAGTTTTCTCATATTCAGCTTTTTCCAATTTACTTCTCTCATCAACTTTCTTCAACCATTCTTTGCCTTTTGTCTGATATGTGGATACTTGTATCTCAGCTTTTGTAAGTTTGACATTCAAAGTCTCTATTTCAGCTTTCAGCTTTGAGTTCTGAATTTTGAGCTTTTCATTCTTAGCTTCAATCTTTGGAATTTCTAGCATATATGACAATGCACAATCTCTGTTTGTGAGAAACAGATTACCTTTCTCATCTGTATAAGGCATGATTAGTATTTATCAGAAAAATATTGCTTGAAAAGATCGTTAGTCAGATAATCAAAAAAATCAAATGTAAAAATCACAAAAAAAATATCACAAGTACAAAATTCGTATAGCACTCACAGAATTCGTATAGCACTCACAAAGAACTATTTGCATGCAACAATTTGTATGAACTAAAACAATTCGCATAAACACATTTCGCATAGAAAAGGATACGAGATCTTCACTTTTCGCATGAGCTTATATGCGAATTCTGAGCTTTTCGCATATAACTATGTGAGAATTCTGAGCTTTTCGCATAAACGAGGATGCGAATTCTTGACAATTCATATGAGAAGGTGCAAATTCCTTCCTTAGAATATCTTCTAAGACTCAGATACGAATTCCATACTTTTCGTATGTGGCTCTTGTGTGAATTCTTAATTTCTCGTATAACATACACATGCGAATTCTTTACCTCTCGTATGAACTCTTGTGCGAATTCTTAACAATTCGTACAACCCTTTGTACGAATTCTGTCCTTAGAACAATGAAATCAACTATTATGCGAATTCTTCAGTGTGCGAGTTCATCGTGAGAGTTCTTCATGGCTTGTGCGAATTCTTTGGATCTTGAGTATTTTTTTCATTAAATCCCACTAATTTCCACTCAAATCTATCAATTAGACTTTGAAAATTTATAGATATGATCACTTTGACAATGAGAACAACCCTGTGGAGTGAATTTTCCTAAGGATAACCATGATTGTGGGAATTGATTCTTGACAGTCCGTGAATAATAAGCTTCCAGAAAAGGAAAGATTGATCAAATTCGTCCAATCTGTTGTTCAATTGAGTTTCCAATTCAAACAAGAAATGCTCAGAATCAATGAGCGATCACAGTGTGATGAAAATTGCATTCAATCCATCATGAATTAACAATTTCACTTTCAATCTAACAGTGAACTTTCTAAGTTTGGAAATCGTAATTTTTTGCACAAAATCACTTGATGTTGATTTTTCTGATCAACCTGCGCAGGCTCTGATACCAATTGTGATCCCAGATTTCAAGCAATCATGACAATTAAGAATCAAAACAATGAGAAATAGTCACAAGTCTTGCGTACTCATATATCTCATAGAACAAAGGTTACGAACATAAATGACTCAAAGATTACTCAAAACAAGACAAGGAAAGACTTATATGGGGTCAAACAAAGTCTTGAACTCTACACAAGTTTACATTGAAAAGTCAAACAAACAAGATCAAAATAACTAAGCAAATTGACTCAAAACATGATCTAACAGTATGTGAGTTCTTCGAGTTTAGGCTAAAAATCACTTAAATCGATCGAAAAACCACTCAAATCTTCGAGTGACAATCTGTAAATCCACCAAATTGACTTAAATGTACATTGTGATCAATATACAGTGCATAGAACTTCAAACTTTCAAAAAACTCAAAATCACAAAATTGAATACCAATTGAATCCAAATTACAGTGCTAAAGTGTAATCAAACTACACAAAAAATGTATAAAACATTGATGGATCACAATACAAGGAATAATTTGCATGAAACAACACCAAATATACGAATTTGATCAAAAATACAGTCGACAGGGTACGAGTTCTTGATTCTGTTGATTTTCTTCGAATTAGGCTCTGATGCCAATTGAAAGTCCAATCCAAGCTTATAGAATAGACACTGATTATGTAGAAATCATTCTTTGATTAATCAAACAACAATTACAATGTTTCCTTGAGTCACATATCACACAATGCCATATACCTATTTCTCACAATGTATTCTCTCTCTCTCTCTTTAATCTCTATGTGCGTGTGTGTTAATGAATATGAACATTGAATCTTCTATTTATATGGTCAACATGACCTCTCACAACTAGATAAAGTCAAAGTCAATCACTTTGACTTACAACACAATTTACAACAAAACTTCTTATACTTTTACAACTTTACACTTTGACCCCTCATTTAATATTGAATACAATCTTAACTTAACAAGATATACTCTCTCTTTATATCTGTAAAAACTCAAAAAGATATAATGATTAAGGTTTCATAAACTCTTAAACTTAACAAAACTTTTCTGAAAAGATTGATCGTTAAGCGTATGCAGCAAGGGTCAGAAAACTTTGAAAATCGGGTTCTGAACTGAATTATTCATAAACCAATGTCACATCCTTATGACCTGCAAAATATGAAAGACTTTGGTAATCATATGTGATGATTCTTCCTTCGTCAGTAGATAGTAGAAATATAACCAGATATTAAAACTCCCCCTAGACATATAAACAAGATCAACTCCCCCTAGAATCATGTAAGAAATCCTATCAGACTCAAGATGACATATTAAGCATACCGAGTTTACTGATCAGAAACTTGAAACGTTTTCATCCAAAGGTTTAGTAAACATTCAGCCAACTGGTAGTCAGTCTGAACAAAGTGCATCTCTACATCACCTTTCTTGACATTCTCCATGATAAAATGATAACGAACATCAATGTGCTTCATTTTTTAATCTTGCATCGGATTAGCTGTTTTCGGGATGGCGCTCTTCGAATCACAGTAAATAGGAATGCGCTTGTAAGTGCAACCAAAGTCATTGAGTTGGGTCATCATCCACAGCACCTGAGAGCAACAGCTTGCAGCAGAAACGTACTCAGCTTCGGCTGTTGATGTAGACACACAAATTTATTTCTTTGATGTCTAGCTTACTAGCTTGTCTCCTAGAAACAGACAGAAACCCGATGTGCTCTTCCGGTCAAGTTTATAGCCCTCGTGATCTGCATCGGTAAACATAGTAAGATCGAAACCAGATTCCTTCAGATACCAAATGCCTAACTCGAGAGTTCCTTTAAGGTATCGAAGTATCCTTTTAACAGCTAAAAGATGGTATTCTTTATGGTTCGCCTGATAAAGCATGCAAAAACATGTAGCTAACATTATATCCGGTCTACTGGCCGTCAAATACAATAATGAGCCAATCATGCTCTTGTACGTCTTCTAGTCCACAGATTTACCAGCTAAATATGCGTCCAAGAGAGTTCCAGTTGCCATGGGCGTCTTCATTGCAGAACTATCGACCATGTTGAAATTTTTCAAAATATCTTTCATATATTTAGATCGATTAATAAAAATGCCATCTAGGGATTGCTTTACTTGTAAACCAAGAAAGAATTTCAGTTATCCCATCATGCTCATTTCAAGTCTAGTCTTCATTATTTTTGAAAAATTCTTGCAAAGTTTGGGATTTGTAGAACCGAAAATAATGTCGTCTACATAGATCTGAATAAGAATCAAATCCTCAGCTTGTTTCTTCAGGAAAAGAGTTGTATCGATTGTACTTTTCTTAAATCCAGAGGCAAGAAGTAATTGTGTCAAGGTTTCGTACCATGCTCTCGGCCCTTGTTTTATACCATAAAGTGCTTTGTCGAGAACATATACGTGGTCAGGATGATGAGGGTCAACAAAGCCTCCGGGTTGATTGACATACACTTCCTCATGCAATATCTCATTCAAGAACGTTGATTTGACATCCATTTGATTAAACTTTGAATTTTTTATGGACAACATAAGACAGAAAGATTCGAATAGCTTCTATCCTCAAAACAGGTGCAAATGTCTCATCATAGTCAATACCCTCATGTTGACAGTATCCCTTTACGACCAATCTTGCTTTATTACAAACAACAATTCCAGCCTCATCTTTCTTATTTCTGAAGACCCACTTCGTTCCAATGATAGATTTATCTTTTGGGCGTCGGATTATCCGCCAAACCTTGTTCCTCTCAAATTGGAGTAATTCATCTTGCATCACAGGAATCCAATCTGGATCTTGAAGTGCCTCTGAAACTTACTTTGGCTCAAGTGAACTAAGGAAACTGGAATACAGACAAAAGTTTGCTGATGCAGCACAGGTTTGAACACCACCGTCGATGTCGCCTATGATATTATAAAAGGGGTAATCTCTTGTCCACCTTGTTGTGCTTTGTAGGGGTTGAATGTTTACTCTGCTGTTGTAGGAACTTCTTCAACATGTTATTCTAATTATGGAACCTCTGGTAGTACGGAAGAATAACTCGGGACATCAACACCAAAATTTGTATCTATAGGAACAGAACCACTGTTAGATTGATCAGAATTAGTAGGCATTGTAGTACCTGAAGAAGTTGTTGTGACAGGTTTAGATGGTCCAAAAATATCTGCAATTGTAACGGGGACCTCAGAAGTTGATGCAGATACATTAGATTTGTCAAAATCTGCACAGATATCCATAAATGCATCAAAGAAAAGCAAATCTAACTTAGATGTAGAAGTTTTAGTGTTAGAATTAGAAGACTTAGTCTCTTTAGAAACAAGTTCTACTCGATCTTGAATATAAGCCTTTCCCTTAAGTTTGAGTCCTGAACTGTTGTGTTAAGAAGTCGTTGTTGAATGCTCATCAAAAGATACATTGATGCTCTCCATGACAGTCTTGGTACGTTTGTTGTAAATACGATAGGCTTTGGAAGTCAAGGAGTAACCAAAAAAGTAGCCTTCGTTCGCCTTTTTGTCGAACTTACCAAGATTATCACGGTCGTTTAGAATGTAGCATCTGCAACAAAACACACGAAAAAACATGACGTTGGGTTTTCTTTTATTAATAATCTCATACGTTGTCTTATTTAACCGTTTTGTAATAATTGTGCGATTCTGATTAAAGCATGTTGTAGCAACAGCTTCAGCCCACAAGTATAGAGGTAGTCCTAAGTAAGCCAACATTGTTCTCACTGCTTCCACCAATGTCCTATTTTTGCGCTCTGCAATACCATTTTGTTGAGGCATACAAGCGACAGATAAATTATGAGATATACGTACTAACTAAAGATAGCTTTGTAGGGTCTCATTTTTAAACTCCGTACCATTGTCGGTTCGTAGCTTTTGGATCTGTAGTTGTAGCAAAACTTGTACTTTCTTAATGAAAGCAATGATTATCTCAGGTGCGTCAGACTTGGCACTCAAGAATTCTAACCACGTGTACCGCGAGTATTCATCCACCATAACCAGTATGTATTTCTTTCCACTCATTAACTGAATACGCATTGGGCCGCGGAGATCCATATGAAACATTTTGAGTGGCAATTTACATGAGTACTCCATCTTTTCTTTGTGAGAACATCTCTTCATTTTCCCATCTCACATGCGGAACATAATGAGTCTTTCTCAAAACGCATCTCTGGTAGACCTCTGACCATTTCTTTGCTTGCTATCGTGTTTATTGCTTTGAAGTTTTGGTGAGATAGACATCTATGCCATATCCAACTCCCTTCCTTTAATGCATGGTAATCAGACACACTGATTGTGTAGCCATTAGAGTTGGAATATTTACTAAATGCAAGTTCCCATATCTCTCAGCCTTGAAAATCTTAGATGCATCAGGATCCTCTATGTGACAATGCATTATTGTAAACCTAACTTGGTAGAGGCTATTACAGAATTGGCTTGTACTAAAATGATTGTGATCCATCCCTTCTACATATAGTACCTTGTGTATGGTTACAATGCTATTTTTGAGCATCATGTATCCTCTGACATATACTTTAAGCTCAGAATTAGCAAAACCAACGGTTCCAGCAGGATGTTCTACATAATTATGCAGTAGATGTTTGAACCCTGTCATATGCCTTGAACATCCGGAATCAATAATCCACAGATGACAGGCCTGCAAAAGAACCAACTAATTAACTTTAGGTACCCATATCCAGACGGGTCCTTTAGTGTTAGCATTTTTAACTTTTGAAAATCGTTGACCGTGCCTTTAATACATCATTCGTAACGGGGCTTCAACAACAATTTCCAAACCATTTTAACATTTATATCTTCAAATTTCTTTTTCTTTGAAAACTTGTTTTGCTTAGCCTTGAATATATGAATCGATTGAGTTGAGGCTTTGGAAAAAGTTTTGACACAAGAAAATCTTTTGACATTCTTTGGTTTGGGAATAGTGGAGTGAAATGAGAATGAGTTGTTGCCACAGTGATTGCAATTAATATTCTTTTGAGCAAACGTCATAATTTTTTATTTTTCAAAAGATTTGTATTTATTCAAACAAAAATGACACTTATTTGCTTCAAAGTTGTTAGAACATAAATATGTTCTATTTAGAAGTTTAATAAAGTAATCCTTTATTATTTGTATTGGGCCTTGTACTTGGGTTTAGGCTTAAATGTGTGTTAGTGTATAAATTGTATCCAAGATTTAATTGGGAAAGTCTTGTAAAGTCTTTGTAATAGAAAAGTCAATGAAAGTCAAAAGTCAAAGATAGTTTTGTTAAAAGTCAAAGTTAGCTTTGTTTGATTTGTAATTGTGTTTGTAATTAGAATTAGTTAGGGATATTAGGTGCTTAGTTTCTAAGCATAATGTGTAAGGATACTTTCATTGTCATATATTCTTTAGAGAGAAAGTGAGAGAGTTTAGAGAGAGAAAGTTCAATCCATGTAATTCTTCAAAGATCAATGCAATTCAATGTTTGTTACCTAATAGATCTGGTGTTTACAATGTGTAACAAGGGTGTTGGGTATAAATAGAGTCTGTTAGTGTGTTTGTTTAGTAAGTTTCATTTTACAACAATGTAGCTTTCACACGAATTCTCTTTGTAGTGTAGTTTGTAGTTTTACATTCAGTGATTAATGTAGTGTAGTGTAGTGTAGTTTGTAGTTTGTAGTTTGTAGTGTAGTGTAGTTTGTAGTTTGTAGTGTAGTGTAGTTCTTCCGCTTTCTTTGAGTCATAATTGTTCACATATTTCCTTTCTTCTTGTTTCCTCTCCTTAATCTTTTTACCTTCATACCTTCTTCCTTCCACCTTTTCCTTGTGTTCATAATTTCTTGATCCTGATGAGTATCTCTGACTGTTGGAACATGGCTTCTTGTAAAACTTCTTCTGAAAGGATTGGGTCAGCAATAGCATAGCTTGCTTGAGATTCTCACCATTATCAGAATCAGAATTATCTGAATCAGAACCATCAGAACTGGATACCACTATCTTCTTTTTATCTTTCTTCTCTTTCTCTTTCTCTTTCTTCTTGTCAACTACAAGAGAGACACAAGTTTCTCACTCTTCTTTTTCTCTTCTCTCACTTCTTCAACTTCCTCCTCATTATGTCGGAGAGTTTCATATACTTCATGCAAAGGAATTTCACTCGGATCCTTCGTTTGTTTCATCCTCCGAGTATGTTTCTTCCACTCTGGCAGTAACACACTGAAAAACTTCATGTTGTTCTCAATCTGCTTCTTTTTCATCTTATTCTTAGCTAGCTCATTCAGTAAAGAAACAAATCTTTCATAAGTCTCTTCCAAGCTTTCACCAGATTTGGCCTTAAACTCTTCATAGTTATTGATGCAGTTAGCCACCTTCATCTGGTTTCCAATATTAGACCCCATCATCATTTTCTCCAGTTGATCCCACATTTTCTTTGCGGTTGCCTTGTAGCTATCAATCTTAATGTATATCTCATTCGGTATGCTCTATAGAAGTAGAGATCTAGCCTGTTTATCTGCCTTGTACCTTTCTTTCTCTTCTTCAGAATATTGAGAAATATCAACTGGAGCCTTCTTTGTCCTTTGCTCTCTTGGTTGATTTCCATCTCCATTGTCAGATGATTCATCATCAGGAATTTCCATAGTGAGAGGAATCATTGGTCCTTCTTTTATGGATTCCTTTTATATTCTCACCAGTTGCATGTCTGTCCACAAAATCTAAAATCTATCCTTCCACTGCTCATACTCGCCCATGAAGAGATTGGGTGGTTTGACATCAATACCAATAAAAAGAGCATCCCTAGAAGTCATCTTGAAACTTTGCACATATCTTTAAACACAAAATCAGAAAACTTTGATCACACTTAGAATTATGTCACCTTTCGCAAACTTAGCACAGGGGTCCAGCTACCGGATAGCGGGTGGGGTCAAGGGACAACGCCCTTGTGTGGTCTAGGGGCAGCGCCCCGAGAGAAAAAACTTTTGACATTGAAAAATCATATTTCAGTTTGTCAAAAATTTGGCTATGGATTTTGCATGCAACTAAGAATATTTTCCGCACAAAAGAAAAAATTCGCACACTGAAGACTTAATAACCAAGCTTTTCTCACAAAGAAGGATACCAATTCCTAAAATTTGCACGCTGAAGGATGCAGATTTTTACTTTTTGTACGTAGTTCGATGCGGATTTCAGATTTTTCGCATATAAAGATATGCGAATTTCAGACTTAAGATTTTCACCAACTTGAAAACTTTTCGCACGATGAGCTTGTGATGCGAATTCTGGACTTAGAAAAATTCAACCCTATGAGCTTTCCGTATCGATGTTAATTCCTAACTTAGACAATTTTTCAGACTTGAGATGTGAATTCCTCAGATTTCGCACATCGTGAGATGCGAATTTCTCAGATTCCTCACGCTGTGAGATGCGAATTTCTCCCTTATACTTTTCAAAAATCACTTTTCGTATGCTGCAGTGTGCGAAATTCTCACTTTTTGCACATAACCATATGCGAATTATGTCCTTAGTTTTTCTTTATACTCAGTGTGATGCGAATTCTACTAAGAAACATGCGAGTTCTTCATTTTTCATGCGAATTCTGCAAATCTCGACCCAAAAACTCCAAAATCAAAGCAAATTTGATCCAAAACTTTGAATTAGGCCATGAAACTTTGTCAATTTGATCTCGTACACAATCTGAACACTTTACAAACAATTAATTTCGAAGAAAAAGAACAATAACCTCAAATCAATCAAGAATACAGTACGTCTGTGTTTGAATACAAGTTCAACCAAAAATCCAAAAATTCACACAAACAACTGTGAATTGGATGTAGTAATTTAAATCAATTGTGTTCTATTACACAAAATGATTACAGTACTGCAAAAATTACAATCAAAACAACAAAGAATCACAAATTCGATCTTGGAACAGTGTTCTGCAAATTCTTCAGAGTTCGATCACAAAATTTTCAGATTTGGATCATGATTTCTGATTTTTGTGCTTGCTCTGATACCAATTGTGTGTCCCTTTAATGTGCAATCAATCAAGATGAACAATCAAATCACTCCAATTTGCCATATTCATTGATGATCAAATTCACAAATTACAATCTCTCTTTCTCTCTCAATATTTCTCTCTATGATATGCAAAATAAGAAATCTAATGACATATTACAAGAAATAAACTATTTATACCTCCTAGCTTACAAAAACAAAACATAACATAACAAGCAAAACTAATACACTTGACTTTGTTTGACTTTCCACTTTAAGAAGCTTTGACTTTGACTTTGCATTAGAGTGATTTGACTTGGACTTTGACTTTCATTCACAATGATCTTGAATCCAACTAAATATGCACTAACACAATACCTCTTGACAACTCACCATAACCTCTGATCTGACCTTGCATATTGTCCCCAAAAGTTACTACTCCTCCAGATTTTTCTTTGAAAGAGGATAGCAACTTCTTATCTCCAGTCATATGCCTAGAGCATCCGATATCTAAGTACCAGATGAGCATATGTTGTTTCTACAAGACAAATTACAGAGTTTTAGGTACCCATCTCATTATGGGTCCATTCTTGTTTGGCTTTGGAGGATTTTTATCAACATTTGGCTTTCCATCTTTTGATGCTTTGCCAGAATGGTTTTTCTATTGTATTAGAGCACAATAGAAAATATCTTATCTTAGAGTGTCTAGTAGTGCAATCTCACTTTCTCATACTTAGAAGAACACTACTTTGAGTCTAGGTATCCGAAATCAACACCTAAATCTCTCAAACTTAAGCTCTGATACCAACTTGTAACACCCTCAATTCTGGAAATAGCAAATAATTTAAAATTTTCTAAATACATCAAGAAATGATTCATATACAATCACAATTTAAGGTTTAACCTCTACACACATAATTTATTCTCTACACACAGTCTATAACAAGGACGGGTGCGACTAAAACCCAATAACAGTCACTATCTCCAAACTACGGAAGACTTCACCAATTACTTACACTTGTGAAAACTAAAGCACATCTCTTCATAGCATTGCTAGAACCAAACCCCCAACTGGAACCTGATGCTCATGCCGACAAATAAAAATGTTAGGCTTAACGCTTAGTGAGCTCAAGAGTTTTCAACATTTATAAATGAATCGTAAAAAAAATGCAATTAAAATCATAATCTTTCAAAATGATATGCATCAATCATGAAAATGACTCATTTACCAAAAGTTATGCATTTTAAACAAAAGAGACACCGAGTTAATCGTTAACCAAACCAAACTGTTTTAAAGGCGAAGATCCCAATATAAAACGTTCTTTCGTAAATTTAAGTTCGACCCAAAACTTGCTAAAAAGAAAATAGAGAGAGGACTCCAAATTTTATAAAACGCGGGTAAAATGTTATATCTCGAAATACCCAACACGGGTGTAACATGACACACAACTCATAAAACCATAGATGAAACCCATATAAATAAATATCTCCGTGAACACGGACATTAGACCCAAAACTGACACAACCATAAAATGGGACGAAATCAAATACCGAAACATGGAGATGATGTATGTCATACAAACCTTAATATACGTGGGGGGAAACCCAATATTAAGGCCATCATTTACCTTCGACCACACAACCAACAATAATAAAGTATGATGTTAATATTTAAAATGTTAACGGACGACGATGGGGGAGACCCGTTTCCATCTTGGGTGACGAGAACACGTAAATGGGGTCACCCGTGATGTTACTGGATTTCATCACATATCTCGAACCTAGTTCCCATGCCATGCCAGACATCACAATCCTCAGCCCGTTTATGCCTCTGGTCATACTCCGTCGAGTTCCACCCCAAGGACTTACGGACATGCGTGCATATCCAATCTAGACGAGTTTCAACTCAGCAGCATCGCGCCACCTATTGCCTACTCGCTAGCGAACCCAAGCGGTCAATAATTGTAACCAAACTCTCAAGCCTTACAAAACAGACAGACTTACGTGCCTATGGATCCATTACAACACTGTCTAACATTACATGACTCAAAATGAAAGACCAACGCTCCCAAGACATGTAACTCTCAAATGACACGAAATATGTGTCATCATACTCAAAACCCCACAACGGTTATTAATCTGGACAAATGTCCTCAAGACTCAATTTAGTTAAAATCGAGCCAAAGGCCCAACAATTTACATAAACCCCCAAATGAAAGCCAGTATAAACATTGAAACACATTTGACCAACTATTTTGCAAACACAACGACCAAAAGTATGTTTAATTTAAATCTCATCATTGGTTGAGGCAAACCATTTTCCAAATGAACTCATACCCTTATATTTCCAAAATGTCTCATAACACAATAATATGCATTTTCCGAAAAGGTTTATCAGAACAAATACACAAAATGAGACACACATTAAATGAACTCCAATTATATATGTAAAATCATCAATGAAACATATCAACATGATTTATTTACCAAAATTCTCAAAAATCCCAAAATGGGTATTTCTCCATGTTTATAAAATTAAACATTTCAAAATAACCAAAACTTATCAGTTGATCAGCAGTTAACAATTTCATGTAAAACACAAAACACTTTAAAATGAACATTTTGGCATGTACACCGTTTTCACAAATCAACTTGAACTCACCTTGCTAGATTTAGGCTAACTCTAGATTTTACCCCAACTTGAGCTTTCTTGAAGAAAACCGAATCCATGAGCAAAATTCTTCCAAAAACCTAGATCCACAAATTTTCAACCGTAAATAACCATATTCAACCATCTAGAATCTTTCCCCAAATCATTTTACATGAAAACCTCAACTTATATCGAAACCCTAATTTTCATAAATGAAGAAAAGAGATGATTACCTCAACCACGACTTGAATCCATCAATCAAACACTTCTAGGACACCAAAACGAGCCACAAACTCCCAATCTTCGAAATGGTGGAAAGTTGGATGAAACCCTAGAAAAATTGATGAAGGTGATGACGAAGATAAAGATGAGGGGATTCTAGTTCTAGATTCCAAGCTTTGCTAGAGGTTAATGAATCACTTGGAATCCCATGTATTGGTGCCTCAATTGCTCAAAATCGACAATGGGGGGTTAAGGGTTCAGTTCTTGGGAGAGAAGAATGAGATGGGTGAAGCAACAAATGAAAAAAAGGCTAAAACTTGATTTTTAAGAAATCTGGCCCAGAATGTGATTATGCCAAGCGAAAGTGACATGGTCACTCTCGCGAGGCACTCTCACTGGTTATGCACCGAGAACTCCCAGCTCTCCGCGATTGTGCCAAGCGAAAGTGACCATGTCACAATCGTGAGGCACTCTCGCCGAAGATGTACCGAGAGGCTTTGGCCCTCGGCGATTATGACACGGCGATAGTGACCCTGTCATTATCGCGGGACACTATCGCCCAACCCGTATCGAAGCCCAAAAGTCCACTTTTCTCGCCCAAAATGTTTCCGATGTTTCTAGAGATCTAAGGCGAATCCTCCCGTACGCAAGGTTTGTCCTTATAAATTTCTACTTTGGCCCAGGCACACTTTTACTGACTTAAGAAAATTACGGGTGTTACATGGCCTAACCAAGTTTGAGTATTCTTAAATGTTAAATTATGGTTTGGTTTAAGTTATTCCCCATTACTATGAAGATGATAAATTTTAAAAATAGATGGTTATATATTGTTAGTACTAAAAGTCCTAGTGCGTGGAAAGTTCTATAAAGTATTTATAGTGTTTAATTGATTATTTATCGAGTTGTAAAAGCCTTTAATTTGTTAATTGGGCTTGTTTGGTTTGTAATGGGCTTGGGCCTTAGTAGTTAGAGGCCTAAGTATATAATGTTTGTTTAGAGTGATGTTAGGGTTAAGAACTAGACTTAGAGAAATATTATTGTGCGCTTAATAGGTTTAGAGACAGAGTTTGCTTTTCAATCCTATGTTTGTAACTCTCTCAATCATTCAATACAAAGTTTAATCGTTATATTCATTGTTACTTGGGTAATCTGGGATTCACAATTGGTATCAGAGTAGAAAGACGAAGATTTGATTCAGAAAAGGTAATTTTTCTTCTCTCTGTCGCTTGATTAATTTTTGAGGTATCTGGGTTAGTTGATTTCTCCAAAATCTTTGAGTTTCGTTTTTTCCAATCTATTTAGTTGTGTTAGACTAAAGATTTGACAGATTTTTTCGTTCTAATTCCTAGTATTAAATTCGATTTTTAGGTCTTTTATAAATCTGAAAATTGGATCTAGCGTTCTTCAAGTTTTTATGTTCAAAAATCATTGATTTGGTTTAAAATCGATTTTGGTTTGTGTTATTGAGATTGGTTTGTGGATTGAAAGTGTTTAGGATTAATCCTGTTGATTAATTCTAAGTTTTATAAAAGCTCAGTGTTAAATTTCTAGTCCAGATTTGCGGCGCTTAGAGTATAAACCTAAGTGTTACTATACCCGGGTCCCCATTATCCCCTTCAGACTCCACGGACCTGCCTCACTTCACCCGGCCTTATAAGCTCGCGTCCGCATCCTTCTCTCCAAGCCCGATTCCATCTAGACCCCCATAAAACCATCCCCACACCCTCACCTACATCTTAAACCCGCTTCTTCTTTCAAACAACTCGGACCCGGCCCTCATCCTCACTCGGACCCGACCCTCATCCTCACTCGGACCCGGCTCTCTCATCGACTCACCAGACCCGTCTCACTCCCTCTCTCTCAGCAAACACCGCTTGATTCTCTTCGACACCCGCATCTCTTCCCACACCCTCGTCCCACTCTTCACCACCAAACCCGACTCCCTCCCTCAACCGACCTCTCAATCGACGCTTTTCCACCACAATCGACCTCTCAATCGACTGGGTTGTGGTTCGAGAAGCTCAGTCGACTCTCTACCTCAATCGACCTCGTAATCCCTCACTCTCTCTCTCACGTTTTGTCCTGTGGCCTCCGTTATCGCCACCGCCACCCGATTGGGTCGAGTCGATTGATTGGATTAACTTCATTGTTGAGGTTTAGTTGAGTTAATTTCGTTGGTTCATCGATTTGAGTAATTGGGTTAACTGCAATTCGGATTAATCGAATGTTATGAATTGATTGCATCGATCTGTTTGCTTTAATTGATTGGTCGTTTTGATTTCTTCGATGTGGATTTCGGTTCAGTGGTTCAATTGTGATGGATTTGTGTTGATTTGGGATACTTTTTGGGTTCAATCGGGAATATAAAGTCGTTTTTGTTTGATTTCAATAACACAGTTAACTTGGGTTATTTGTCTTGTGTTATTTTGCTTCATTCGATTTTTGATTTTGGGTACCGTTTGCATTCGAACTCGATTGTACCCCATTTCTATTAAGTTTTTCGTTCCAATAAATTTGTTTTTGAATCAAATCGCGATCATCTTACGATTATTTTGTTCAAGTAACAATGGGAAAAACATATATGTATGTGAATGGTAAATTCGTAAAATCTTATGAAGATTCAGAACCTGAAAAAGATCTGAAAGTTCTTGAAAATAAAAGCAAAGATTCAGATGATTCATTGAAAAATGAAATCAGTGCTTTAAAAAATAACAATCTCGAACTAAAACAAAAGATTTATGATCTTGAGAAGGAGATTGAAAAGGACAGAAAAGATTTTGAGAATGAAAGAAGTGGTTTCGCTAATGAAAGAAAGGGGTTTGAACGAAAAATTCTTGACCTTTCAAAGAAATTTTCAAGGAAAGAAAGACTTTCGAGCTTCAAAATGCTAAACTTTCAAAACAGATTTCTGATTTTGAAAAGATTTTGACAATTGAGCGAAATAATTTTGAAATAGAACGAAAATCTTTTGAGAATAAAAAGAAAGAGCTTGAAAAGAAAATTGTTGTTGTTTTCAAAGAAATGTCTGATAAACACAACAGCGTTGAAAAAGACTTTCAAAGTGAGAGGAAGTTTTTCGAAACAGAAATTTGTAAGCTTTCATAGAAATTGTATGAATTAACGACAGAGATCTTGAAAAAACAAAAGGTAAAATCCGATTTACAAAAACAATTTGATTCAATTCTTGAAGAAAGAAATGGTTTATCCGTAAAAGTCAAGAAACATGAAGAACTAAATTTCAAAGCCGATTTATCTGAACAAACCAGTCCCGATACTGTTGTTCAGTCTCCTTATTCTTCAAGTTCAACTTTCACAACTATTTCTTCGAAGAGTTGTGTCAAATCACATTAATTTTCAAAAAATCGGATTCTCCCTTTAAATCTTTTCTATAATTCTCTGGTTGATAACACAGATAATCAAGTGTTTCGAAAAGTCAAAATGGTTTGGAGAAAGAAATCAACTACATAAGAAAGTGATGGAAACACGTCATACAAATCTCCTGTAGTTGATCCAAAGTCACCAACTCATGTATATTCCACAACTAAGTTGATCAGTCTAAATCGATCAAATATTTGTTGCACTTATTGTGGAAATAGTGACTTTGTGGACTAAAGATATGTCAATAGCTAGTATGGTACTTATAGTATCCCCAACCCCCATTTTCATAGCTTCAAACCTAAGGCATCTAACCATCAAGGATCCATTAAAGCATGGATACCAAAACCAAAATCTGTCTAATCTGTTTTGCAGTAATGTCATGTGAGATTTAATTTAGATTATTCACGTCACATGACTACAAT
The DNA here is from genome assembly GCA_954870635.1 of Arctium minus. Classification (NCBI taxonomy): domain Eukaryota; kingdom Viridiplantae; phylum Streptophyta; class Magnoliopsida; order Asterales; family Asteraceae; genus Arctium; species Arctium minus. The sequence continues at coordinate 72,133,820 of OX941088.1, read as the reverse complement.
CAAAGGTTACGCCATCTTTTGAGGGGGAGTACCAGGTTTGTCTTAACTTTCATAATGACTTCTGAACACTTCAGTTCAGGACTCGTTCCTAAATGTTTGAATTCTCAATGTTTACATCAATGTTTCACTTTGGCGAGTTAAAGGAGTGTTAGGGCTAATAAAGTTTCTATGGTCAATCCAGAACCGGAATGACCTACCCAAGAAACACATCCATTTCATAGATATCAGTGAGGGGCCTAGATTGATAGATGAGTTCAGAGCGAAAAGAATATGGTGATGATGTGACAGGACTTAAAATAATTATTGGTCCTTACCAAACCGAGTCAGTTATCCAGGTTACCACATAATCTATTCATTCTCATTCTTTGGAGATGAATATTGAAACAGACATGGACCCAATGTCGATAACTTGTGTCACCCCACCTAGCCACTCAAGTATCTCACAAAAGATACTTGTTTCATATATGTATGGAGATTTAGCTCATAATCTATCTATTCCTCACTCGGAGGACTTAGATATTGAAAAAGGAAGACATCAACTCTGATCTCCGAACTTCATTCTACTCACTGTGTCTATTGATTTCTAACTTGTGTCCCAGGTTGAATCAATCTTTAAGCCGAAAAGATACATATTTATATTTCTTTCACACACGCACGAATCTTTGTGATTCCCCTTGCATATCTTTGTGATATTGCCGGAATAGTTTGAGAAGTAAATTCTTAAAATTTTACTTCAGTGATAACTGGAAGTCCTATCAGAGATACCCCCTTGCCAACTCTGAAATTAGGCCACACAATTATTTTTAATTGTTGTGATAACAGTTACTAATGTGTTTCTGTGTTAGTTGATTACCCTATCTTGGTTACTAAATGTTTAATCTTATCTTTTGCTACTCATCCGGTTAGTCTTTGAACATACATGATGCTCAGAATTCTCCTAATCATCATGAGGGGGAGAATGCAATAACAAAGACACGTTTCAAAGACATATTATCATGTTGATTATCATGTTGAGGGGGAGTTAGCAAAAGCGGAGGGGGAGCAACATAATCCTATTTTCTTAAATCTGAGGTTGAAAAGCCATGGATTTCAAGATTGTATTGGTTCTTCTATCCTTTATCATTTGGTGTTTGCTACAAGTTGATTCCTCCTTCGAGCATATTGGTTCTACAAGTTCTTACGCTGAAAGTCAATTCAACTCGTGGTTCAGAGACAGATTCTTTGTTTTTAAACTAAAGTTGCACTGTGGAATGTCAAGTAACTCGCACTTTATCTTTCTTGTGTGCTGATCCGATGTGTTGAGTTTCTACAATTGATAGCTGCTCAATTGTGCATTTAGTCAAGACCATTGTACTTTGAATCTGGTTAAAAAGTTAAATCTATGAAGACCAAGAAACTTTATTCATGGGGGAGCTCAAAAAGATATGAAGACAAGCAACACCAAAGTTTTTCAGAGATTCAAGAAGGAGAGAAGATCAATACCTGAAGATTTCAAGAAAAAAATCATTTATACAACTTTAGGGGGAGATTGTTAGGACTAAAAGTCCTAGTACGTGGAAAGTTCTATAAAGTATTTATAGTGTTTAATTGTTAATTATTTATCGAGTTGTAAAAGCCTTTAATTTGTTAATTGGGCTTGTTTGGTTTGTAATGGGCTTGGGCTTTAGTAGTTAGAGGCCTAAGTATATAATGTTTGTTTAGAGTGATGTTAGAATTAAGAACTAGACTTAGAGAAATATTATTGTACGCTTAATAGGTTTAGAGAGAGAGTTTGTTTTTCAATCCTATGTTTGTAACTCTCCCAATCATTCAATACAAAGTTTAATCGTTATATTCATTGTTACTTGAGCAATCTGGGATTTACATATATGAGTAGAAGATAGATTAAAAAATTTAAAAATGGGTTTGACTAAATATATTGGCTAACAATTATTTTTCAAAAAATCTATACATCTATATTTCTATATTTTTTTAATAAAATCATCCAAAAATCTATTTATATATATAAATAAAAACTTGTATAGGTGATATGACACAACTAAATTTAAGAAATGAGGAAATAAAGCTTTATAAAATTTTGAAATGTGGTGAGTTTGTTAATCTCACATTGGAGAGAAAATTAAATTTTTAATGAAACATGTGAGTATGTATTGGCAAGAGGAGATGATGTCAATTTGTGGCAACTTATAGGGTTGACTAATATTAGTCGAACCTTTTTATTGGAAAAGGATTCTTCAAAAATTTGCGTAACAACAATAATGAAATGAGTGTGTGACATGTTGTTTCATTCTAAATAACATAACAAAAAAGTTATTGTCGATACGTGTCAAACTCTTCGTAACAATAAAAGATTATCAATACGTGGAAATGAACCACTAATGTAAATAAATTATTGTTGATCCATTCTCTCTCAGTGATTTGATAACGACCATCTTCTATACTTAGTGAAAATTACGTTTTAATATGTATTAGTGTTTTACCATCAGCGATCAGACTGAGTTTGTTCAGTTATCGCTGATAGTCTTTCTTGTAAACATTTGATATGTATTAGTGTTTCACTATCAGTGATCAGACTGATTTTGTTCAGTTATCGCTGATAGTTTCTGATGTAAACAGTTAACGTAATCCCTGAAGACAAGTCTCGCGTCAGCAGATGTTCATAGCTGAATCGAAGACGAAGCTGCTGAACAAAGACAAGTCTACTAGTGACCTGATGCGGATATCAGTGAAGCAAAGACGACTCTACTTATACGTGAAGGAACATGAGGAAAAGCTTCAGCTGAACTTCTTTGTATCTCTGAAGGAAGAGATATTCAGCGATCAAACGATCACGTAGCTTATGCCTCAAGTCTCCTTTTGTCTTAACTTGCACAACCAGTACGATGTGTCAGAACGGACATGCCTCTGCCACAAATCGTACCACAAATCTGTCAACTACACTGTTCATGATACGGCCGAAAGCATGTCTCCCAAAAGTCAGACTCCCCAAGCCAATCACTGAATGACACGTGTAAAGTACCCTGTCATGCATTTAATGCATAGGGTATAAATAGAAAGATCAACTCTCCATCTGAGGGGGTGCTCTATTCTTGAATCTTTATAGAAACCCTTGTTTTCTATATATTCTCTAATCCCCATTCTCTATATTCTTGTGCGACCATCTTAGTGTTTCTTAAGTTTGTTTAGATTGAGTCTTACTTAATCTTATTCCGCAACAGACTTGAAATTTGTGTTTGATTTATCAATAAACAATTTATTAAACTTTAAATTATGTGTTTGTATTCAACCCCCCCCCCTTCTACAAACTTGTTAAGCACCTCCGGGACCAACAATTATTCATTTTAAATTGTATCTCATTAATTATTAAGCGAGAAATTACGTTTTATCTTAACTCGGTCAAGTACTTCCGTAAAATATTTATCGCTACCGTGCAACGCACGAGGTCGGCACTAGTTTTTATTTATTTCTTTATTTATTAAAGTAACCATCATAAATAATGAGGTAACATCACGATGATAAAGCATTTATTAAATCTTAAAATGTGGTGAGCTTGATATCCCACATTAGTAAGAATATGTGATAATATATTGATAAGAGGAGATGATGATTTTTTCAGTCAACTCTAATTTTAGGCGAAAAAAAGATCTTCAAACTCTTGGTAAGGTTCATGGTGATATGGTTATTGGTTTGAGTTCTAAATAGTATTACTATAAATTTAATACCAATTTATTCATTGTTTTACATTGTATCTCGTTAATTATTAACCAATTTATATTATATCTTAATTCGAATACTTTTTCTAAATAATGTATCGGTACCGGCCAAACTAGTTTTATTGTAGTGGTAGATACAAAAGTTGATTTAATTAATTAATTAAGGTCTGTATCAATTCTCCTTGGGAGCTTTACCATTACACAAACCAAAGAAAGCCTCCGCCTTAGCCAAGCCACAATTAATTATGTCCAACTGACGACCACCATCACCATCGCCATGTCTTTCTTTTAATTATGTTTCATTCTCATAGCCTTCCTTTTAACAACCTCCATAAATAATTATTCCTCCTATTCCTAGACTACCGCGCTACCTCAACCTCACTGTGGACTACTACAACAAATTAAACTTGCCCTCACCTCGAACAGATCATCGTCAGGCAGCTTTTGTTGCTTCTCAGAAGCGATAGCTCATCCGTCTCTTCTTCCACGACTGCTTTGTTTCCTTACTTACTTCTTCAATTCCTTTTTATTATTAATTGATGACACGCACAGTGTGCATGTTAGCATACGTAACCATCTGCTGCTATAATGCGCTGGTGATGTACATATATATCTATATTTTCTAGGGCTGTGATGATGGTTCAATTCTGATATCAAGCAAAGCCAGGAAGTAAAGAATTGGCAGAGAAGGATGCGCTGGATAATAAGGAAATCCCGGTGGAAGCGTATGATATCATAGAAAAGGCCAAGGCAATGGTGGTGGAGAGCAAATGCCCTGGTGTTGTGTCTTGTGCAGATATTACTTGCACTTGCAGCCAGAGACTACATTCACCTAGTAATGTCGTATTTAATTTATGTTCTTCGCTTTTAATTAACTTAATTTCTTTAAACTAAGGTGTCGTTTGTTTTTTAAGAGGTCTAAAGTCTGAAGTCTTATTTTAGTTATAATTAATAAGAGGTGGAGTGTAAAAAGGTCTGAACCATTCAGACTTAAGAGTCATTGAGAGGTTTTTTTTTAAAAACAAACAACCACTAACTATCCCATAAACGAATCGAATTAAATTTGATTTAATTGTATTCGGATCGGTTATCAAGTAAGTAATTAAAATCAATGAGGGAAATTTTAGTTTTGATACTCAATAAAACACTTGTATGGAAGATCTCATTTATGAAAAGATCATGAATCTATAGATAATTACGAACCATTATATTATTATATTATGAAATAATTGAGATATTTATGGATGATAATCATGATTTATTAAATTTTAATATACGATTAAGATATATATGGAAAAGGATAAGATTCATTTATTATGATCATGACATTGGTTAAGAAAACAAAATAAAATTAGATATTTATTAGACTAGATGGACGGCTGAGATTAATTTGTAAGTTTGTACAAATAGAGTGGTTTGCATTTGATCGTTCCTATATATATATATATATATATAATTAATAATAATAAATTTTAATAATTAATATTTATTTATAATTTATAGTTAATATATAATAATCTATATACTATATTATAAAAGATATATAAAAAACTCTTAATTACAACATCTTGAGCACAAAATACAATTAATTAAAGTCAATTACTTAATTTACAACTTAATAATGTTTTGGTACAACTTATTCAAGCACAGTATCTCAAAACAAATTTAGTTAGAGATAACGATTATTTATACTAGAGATTTCTATAATTTTAATCACATATAATAATATATTATATAAGTTTATTTATTACGATAACGAAAAGTAAATAAGTTATTTTAAATTGTTAACTTTAGAAATAATATTATTTCCAAAATGTTGGGATGTTGATATATTACAAATACTTAAATTATAACATATTATATTATATTTTAAAATAATATAATATGATCATACCTATATCTATTTATACTATCTATACTATATTATAAAGATGACATAAAAAACTCTTAATTACAACTCACTAAGCTTTATGTACTATCATTTAAAGCTATCTACTTCAAATCTCTTAAAAATAACTACTAAAGCCTAATGTACTACCTGTAAAGCTTTTAACCCTAATTAATATATTTCATCATTATCCTCCAAAATCCTTATCTCTAATCCTCAAACCCTAAAATTATGAAATTTGAATTCTGATAAACATAATCAAAACAGGATAAACATCTCAATTTAAATATAAAAAATTTAAAATATATAAGATAATTAATGAATTTTAACAAACTACTTAATTTTTTTTATATAAAAAACATTATATTGTTAAGCCTAAATTAAACAAATTTATATATAAAAAAACAATTATCACTTAATAAAAATCATCCAAAATCGTACTGTAAATCAATAAAAAACAAAAAATAAAAATAAACATTAAAATCGTGATGTATCTCGCTGCATTGCGCGAGTACGCTTCTAGTATTATAAAAGAGGTATAAAAAACTCTTAATTACAACATCTTAAGCACAAAATACAATTAATTAAAGTTAATTACTTAACTTAAAACTTCATAATGCTTTGGTACAACTTATCCAAGCACAGTATCTCACAACAAATTTAGTTAGAGATAACGATTATTTATACTAGATATTGTTAGACCACAGTCTCATTGGATTCAAGATCTGTAACACCCTCAAATCTGAAAATAACAACTTAATTAAAATTTCTAAATACATCAACTAATACCTTGAACTACAAACATAAATTGAGAATCAACCTCAATATTCCCATTCACCTTATACATACATTCTATGAACAGGACGGGTGTTACTAAACCCAATAACAAATACTATCTTCAATCCTGCGGAGGACTTAATGCTTATGCTTAGTTTCTATCTCCAACTCGCGGAAGACTTAATACCAATGCATAGCCACTATCTCCAAACTGGGACCTGATGCACATGCCGACAAATAAAAAGGGTTAGGCTTAACGCCTAGTGAGCTCAAGAGTTTTAGCATGAATGAATAAATCTTTAAAAGCAAGGAAACTAGTTTAAAGCGAGATCCTTCGAAATAATATACTTTAACATGGAAACGACACATTTTCCCAAAATATGCACCTTTAAAGACAATGCTCCCAAACACACGTTTCATATAAAATGATGCAATCCAGAACTCACCCAAGACGGGATCATAGTTTGACATTCCAATTCATGGAAATGTAAATAATACCTTATAACCCAAAACACCCAAAACACGGGCGGAACATAATACTCGACCCTTAAATAAAGGAAAACGATTCTTAAATAATATGGTACGTCATTGAAAACATGTGACCCAATTTAATACTCACGCGACCATAAAGTAGAATGAAATCCCAATATTAAAACATGGACAATTAAATATCCAAAATACGACGGGCCGACGACGGGGGCTTCCCGTATCCGTTGAGAGTGGAGGAACACAAAAGTATGCCACTCATACAACGTTAATCGTATGACACTTCACGACACACAAGCCCAAGTGTCCCTAGGACTCCCTTCAAGCTACACCAAAGAGTCAACTGACCTTAGCGATATAACAACGAGAATACCGCTCCAAGGCCCGGCCCAAGGGGGATACAACCAAGGCATTGCCCCACCTGGCGGAGGTCCAAAACGCCAATTCAATGGCTACTCCACACCATGATAGCACCACCCGGACTCAGTCCTCCTAGTGTACTCCTTGAACGGACAAGGTCATAAAACATGTGTCCCGGAGTCCAACCCCGTACCACCCAAATGACCATCAAATAAGACTGACTCATGTGCCTATGGATCCAATGCAACACAGTCTAAGATTACACGACTATACCTGAATGACAACAGTACTCGAGCCTGAAATTATAAAAATGCGATAAAAATGCATTTAGATGTAAGCCATGAAGGGGCTCTACATCGAGCTATTAAATCCGGACAATTGTCCACAAGACTCTTTTAAGCCAACACCGAGCTAAAATGCTCAAAATCCATTTGATCAAATAATTATCGGTTCCCCGAGTAATAAAATGTCTGGAAACAACGTTTACGAAGACACATACCTCAAAGACGAGATTAACCCAAAACTCAACACATAATGGGACCAAAGGTTTTCCAAAGGGTTTATGAATGCAAATGTACCTGAAATACGTATAACATGAAATAGACTTCATTTGTACAAAATCACCATGAATGTGAAAACCATGCTATTTACTCGTTAGAACATTCAAAACCCAAATATGAGCATTTTATGAGGTTAACACAACCCAAGTTCACCAAATATGAAAACTTATCAAAATACTCACCCTTTGACAAATAACCGAGTAAAACATAATTTACTTCAAAATATTCCAAACTTATCAGCAGTTAACCATTTCGTATAAAACACTTTAAAATAACCATTTTGGCATGTACACCGTTTTCACAAATCAACTTGAACTCACCTTGCTAGATTTAGGCTAAATCTAGATTTTCCCCCAACCATAGCTCCTTTGAAGAACACTTGGATTTTCAAGTCCAAACTTCCAAAACCTAGATCCACAAGGTTCCAACCATAAATATACATATTCCACCATAAATAATTGTTCCCCAAACACTTAACATCAATATCTCTATTTTGGGCAAAAACCCAAATTTTGACCCAAAACTCCCAAAATTAACCAAACCGAAATTTATAGAAATCAAACACTAGGAAACCATCAATGGATAATTTATAACGTATTTCATGGTTTAGAAATGAAAGGGATACACTTACCACTTAGGTTTTGATGAAAACCTAGAAAACCCAAAATAAGCTTGAGGTTAAAGATGAAGATGGAGATGGTGATGGTGAATCCTTGACCATGGCTTTCAATCCAACCGCTTGATGATGTTTTACCTCCACAAAATCCAAGGATTTGAGCCGAAATAAGTTAGGGTTTGAAGGGAAAAGAAGGGAATCGGTTTGGGAGAGAGTAGAAGAAGTTTGGATGAGAAAATGAGAAATATTTGGGGAAAAATAATGTATAAAAACGTCCAGCCATTCACGTGGGTTGATCCGTGAGTTCAGCTTCAGCAACCCACATAACAAGGTACCCTAATTTTCATTCTCGTGGGTTGCTCCGTGGGTTCAGTTTCAGCAACCCACGTAACAAGGTACGTCAGCCACTGATTTTGGCCACCATTCTCGTGGGTTGCTTCGTGAGTTCAACTTCAGCAACCCACATAGCAAGGTACTTCAGCCACTAATTTTTCTTCTTATTTGGTCAAATCCCGTTTCGGTCATAACTTCTTCGTTATAGCTCCGTTTTCGCTCCGAAAAGAACCGTTGGACTCGTAATTGAATCCTTAATCTCTTAAGACTATAAAATCAAGGATTTAAGCCCAAAATAAAATATCTTATTTTTCCTTAATATATCGGTTTCTGTATAAACTTGAAATGATACCTTTCGAAATTCGGGGTGTTACAAGATCATCCAAACTGAAGATTGCAATCTGAAGCTAAAGCCGAAACGTCGACTCTCAATGTTAAAGTCTATGTTGTTTGTAATAAATGTCAATGTAATTGTATTAGTTTACTTAGATTTAATATCTAAGTTATAATATTGTAATAGTTAGATAAAGTTAATTTAGTTAGTTTCTAGTAACTTAGTTTATATTAGATATAATATCTAGATTTAATATCTAGATATTATGTTAGATTGTGTGTTCAACACACTTGGTTAGATTAAGTGTATCTCAATCTCTCAAGATCAGATAACATTTCACACATACAAACACACACTAAAAGGTGTATTTGAGAGAAAAACAGAGAACACAAATCCGAGCCTTAATCGATCAACCTTGTAACCGTTGTTATATCAATACAAGTTGGTAATCGTTATTGTGTTGTTGTTTCTATAAACTTGATAAGTATTATTGGACCGACAATTGGTATCAGAGCCTGATTAAGATCAAAACAAGTTTTCAGAAAAACGACTCTGTGTTCTTCAAGAAAAATTGACTTTGTGATTTTGAGTGTTTTAGGTGTTAGAATCGATCAGGTTGTGATCGTACTACATGCTAGATCGAGTTGTTGATATTTGATTTCACTTTTAAGCTTAAATCGAGTTCCAATTTGTGGATTTTATGTGAAAAAGTCGAAGTGGGTAAGTTCACTGTGCCATCGATTTTATTTCGAAAAAGTGTGTTTTAGAGAGATCGAGTGCTTACATACTTTTCTAAAAGTGTTTCTAGACACATTGGTAGGGTTTGGTATTGCTAAATCGTTTCAGGAACAGTTTTTAGTCGATCTTTAGAAGTTCAGGACGAACACACGCATACCAGAGGAAGAACAGCCCGCAAAGTCCTACTGTGCGCGTCCCAAAGGACCCGCAAAGCATACTTCTCGGCTCCCAAAGCACCCGCAAAGCACATATCAGCTCACTTCTCGGTTCCAAGTCAGACACGCAAACCTCAGACCCGCATATCTCAGTGTGCTCTTCCAACTAGACCCGCAAAGCTCAGTGTGCACTTCTCACTAGACCCGCAAACCTCAGTGTGCGCCTCCCACGTGACACGCAAACCTTCTTCAAACGCAAACCTGAATTTTGCTCAAATTTCACACTTAGACAAATTTTTGGAAACTGTAATAGGGTTTTTAATTGTAATAGCGGGACCCCCGTGCTAAGTCTGCCTAGGGGGACAAAATTTCTTGTGTGATCAAATTTTATCTGGACTAACGATCAAATCCAAGTTCTTTTTGCACATCAAATTAAACAGGATGACATCAAGCGAAGCTTCTTCAATATGTATGGATGAGAAACCACCTGTACTCTTCAGAGGAGAGTATGAGCAGTGGAAAGATCAGTTCATGGATTTCATAGATAGACATGAATTGAAGAAACTTATAAGAAGATCTCTAGAGTACGAAATTATGACAGTTCCAAGGAGAGTTTATACTCTAGTGAAGAAGAATGGAGAAAGAGAAGAAAGAGAGCTTCCAGTACCACTTGATATGTACTCAGATGAGCAAAGAAAAAGATATAAAGCTGACATCTTAGCCAAAACTTTTATTCTGCAAGGAATATCAGAGGAGATTTCAAATGAGATCTTCTTTACACTAGAACGTGAAGAGGCTACAGGAAAGCTGATATGGGAACATATTGCTAAGATTATGATAGAATCATATATGTCATCAAGAGTTAAGGTTTTGGAAGCTGAGAACTCTGAGCTTCAAAAGAAAATATCAGATTTTGAAAAGAAGTTCTCAGACCTTTCCAAGAAGAGTGTTGAAGAGAAGAAGACACTCGAGCTTAAATGTTTAATGCTTTCTCAAAAAGTTGAAGACTTTGAGAAAGTAATCATATTGGAAAGAGATCAGTTTGCCAAGGAGAGGAAGGCAAATGATCAGAAGGGTGCTAAGAAGGGATTCGAAGAAGAAAGAAGCATCCTTGAAGCAAAGCTAAAGAAGCTTACTGAGAAGCTATCTGAATTATCTAAGAGTGTACTGACAGAGAAGAAAAGGAAGTCTGCATTTGAGAAGAAGATTGAGCTCCTTATCAAAGAACGAGACAGTTATTCTTCAAAGGTAAAAGAGCTTCAAGATATTATTTCAAAGATGGTGGTGGTGACTGAGCGAACGACTCCAGAGTCAAAAATCCACTCACCTAAAAATAATTCAGTTGGTTCTAACAAACCAGCCGCAAGCTCACATCAGAAAACTGCTCTTTTCAAAAGGTCAGTTAAATCTTCTAATCAGATTCATTCTACTAATCTTTTCTATGACAGGAATAAATATTTTTCAGGTACACATCAAAGAAGGAGAAGAAGCTTCCAGGAAGAAGCTGAACTGGTCTGGAACAGGAAACCAGTTAAAGAATAGCTTAAATGTAAAAGCTCATGTGTACATACGCAGAATGCCAAGAAGAACAATGCGCTAAAAGGTAAACCTGATTTTGTTTACTCGAGAGATAAATTAATCAGTTTGTCAGGTAAGAAATTTTATTGTTCTTATTGTCGTACACATGATCCTGTTCACAAGACTAGTGACCATTACTGGTATGGTTCTTACTCAGTTACCCCCATACGAACTGCAACTAACACTCATGGACCCAAATACCAGTGGGTACCAAAGAAAACTAAACCTGTGTTGCAGGCACCTACTGTCAAGGGGGAGTAGGAAGAATAATGGCTTTTGAACACAGCAGTTCAAAACCCGTACTTCAACGAAGATTGACTTCTAAACACAACAGTTTAGGACTCGCACTTCAAAGATCAAAAGACCTTACTCCGTGCTGAACATGAAGATTGTACTCCGATACTCAAATGAGGAAATCAACCTTCAAGGGGGAGTACATACTTTTCTGAAATTTTATGCATATCTTTAACATTGATAAGTTTAAAATGCATAATTTAAGGGGGAGTAAAGGTGATGACTTCTGATTATTCATGATCAGAACTCGTATTTTAAAAGTTTTACTGCTTTTTGTCTTTTCAATTTAAGTAAATAAATTTTACTTTGACTTGACATAAGATTTTTGCAGAATTTTTGAGAGAAGCTTAAAAGATCATATCTTTATGACTTAAAGCTTAGCTTCATGAGATGGAAGATCGTACGTAAAGGTATAATTCTATATCTTCATCTCATATATGGTTGAAAGAAGGACAACTTTCAATCATAGAAAACATTGTTTTTAATGTTCAAACCACTTCCCGATTTTTCAACAGATTTTATATTTTGGAAGTGTATCTTAAATGTTTTCATGATCTAAATTGTGCTTTAACTGACATAGTTAAACCAATCTGAGCATCACATGCATCATAGGAAAACAAAGAATCATTGTGCTAGGTATTAACACAACTTCTATGGAATCACCTTAACCAGTGATTTCTACCCAAGAAGTTAATCCTTAGTGATTGAGTGTGCAAATCGAAAAGAAATGAGTGTGATTAGAGAAAGCAAAAAGTTTAAAAGAAAGAGCGTGTGAGAACAGAGTTAAAAGAATATCACAACTCTGCACCAACTTTTTCTGAGCCAGGTAGCCACAATTCTAGTGATTCACAATTCTTTGGTGATCATTATTGAAACAGGCAACTAACCCATGCCAACTCTTGATCAAACCTCACCATCTACTCATTTTCTTCTTCACAAGAAAGTGTTTCACATTTTCAAAGGGGATGCAGCACATATGCTATCTGATTTTCATTCGGAAAATCTGGATATTGAAAAGAAGGAAGCCTGCCCCACCTTCGCACTTCAATCATACACATTGAGTCTGTGTTTAACTTACTGTTGTCTCAGTGGTTTACACAATTTTGAGCCTATAAGCAATCATCTGTGCTTAATTCTTTTAACACAAGCACGAACACACAAGGAATTAGTTTCTTTGTCATAACGTTTATAGAAATAACCTTTGTGGTGTTTCGATGATTAAATGGAAGCCCTGGGGGAGTCAACATCAAACAGCTCCTTTCCAATGTGTATTTGTTACACACAGTGACTTAGTGTTACTGACAGGCATGTTAACTGATTCATTAGTTGATTCAGGTGTTACACAACTACTTTGTCTAGATTTGCAAAGATCTGGATGAATACCTTCTTGAATTGACGGATCAAAGGCTCTAACTGATGGACATTTCTTACAAAAAAAGTTTTGATGAAGTCGTTGCACTTACCATAAAAAAGGGGGAGAATGACTACGAAAGAAATGGCAAAGATCACATGTTTCAAGAATCACATCCACTCTTCAAAAGGGGAGATTGTTAGATTGAAGACATGCTGATTTCAGAGCTAGAGAAAGAGATTGCATCTTCTGTGCTGTACAAGAAGACTGAATTGGATAAATCTTTTTATTTAATGATCTTGATCCAAAGGGGGAGATTGTTAGACCACAGTCTCATTGGATTCAAGATCATCCAAACTGAAGATCGCAATCTGAAGCTAAAGCCGAAACGTCGACTCTCAATGTTAAAGTCTATGTCGTTTGTAATAAATGTCAATGTAATTGTATTAGTTTACTTAGATTTAATATCTAAGTTATAATATTGTAATAGTTAGATATAGTTAGTTTCTAGTAACTTAGTTTATATTAGATATAATATCTAGATTTAATATCTAGATATTATGTTAGATTGTGTGTTCAACACACTTGGTTAGATTAAGTGTATCTCAATCTCTCAAGATCAGATAACATTTCACACATACAAACACACACTAAAAGGTGTATTTGAGAGAAAAACAGAGAACACAAATCCGAGCCTTAATCGATCAACCTTGTAACCGTTGTTATATCAATACAGGTTGGTAATCGTTATTGTGTTGTTGTTTCTATAAACTTGATAAGTAAGATCAGATAACATTTCACACATATAAACACACACTAAAAGGTGTGTTTGAGAGAAAAACAGAGAACACAAATCCGAGCCTTAATCGATCAACCTTGTAACCGTTGTTATATCAATACAGGTTGGTAATCGTTATTGTGTTGTTGTTTCTATAAACTTGATAAGTATTGTTGGACCGACAGATATTTCTATAATTTTAATCACATATAATAATATATTATATAAGTTTATTTATTACAATAACGAAAAGTAAATAAGTTATTTTAAATTGTTAACTTTAGAAATAATATTATTTCCAAAATGTTGGGATGTTGATATATTACAAATATTTAAATTATAACATATTTCATAAATATTTTAAAATAATATAATATGATCATACATATATTTATACTATATTACTAGAATCGTACTCGCGCAATGCAGCGAGATAAATCACGATTTTAATGTTTCATTTTATTTATGCATTAGGTACCACTTATTAATGCATATTATTTAAAATCCAAAAGTACAGATTGATTAAACATAAGTACAACTTATAAAAGCTCAATGTTTGAATTCGTGTAACTAATTGCAGATAAACACTTATTTTTATTTTCTAAAATATCTAAAAAAATTTACTATTGATATAACTAACCGATAAATATAAGAAAATTCGAGATAAAACACCTTATTTTTATTTTTTATTGAAGTATGTTATCTTTTAAATTTTAAATATAAAATGTCTTAAATATAGTTATCATTTAAATTAAATATTTTTTGACCCGTAATAAAAAAAATTATTAATTTTTTATAAAAACCCATAATTAAACTAAACTAAAATATATTTTTGTTTTAAATCTAGGTTTTTCAAAATCGTAAAATAAAATAAAAAAAAACTAACAAAAAGTATGAATAATGATCGAGGGTTCGAGTTCTAGATTTCAGAAACCCGCTGCATTGCGAGGGTACATTTTTAGTAAATATTAATGCGAGTATAATTGGAATCATTACAAAAAACTTCTCATAAGCTACTCCAAATAGCTTATCAAAAAACTAGCTTATGTCTATTTAAACATGTACCCAAAAAATAAGCTAGTTTATTTTTGTCAAACGATCCCTTAATAAAAACACCAAATTATTCTAACGCGGCCACCAAATTTGGTCTACTTATAGTAACACACAAAACTTAAACCAATTAATTAAAAAAAAGATAAATAAAATGAAACAATATACAGAATCTTACATTTGGTATAATATTTGATGTTACCCTTATTTGCACCAAATTTCACACAAATGCTAAATAACCCCATTTTTTTAGTTTATTCCATTTTGGTTTTTTAACATTATATATTAATAAGGTTTCATTTGATTGTTGTTAGATTCTATTAGCTTTTTCTTTTCTAAAATAACTAGAAGCGTACTCGTACAATGCAGCGAGATACATCACAATTTTAATGTTTTATTTTATTTTTTGTTTTTTTGTTGATTCACAGTACGATCTTGGATGGTTTTGAGAAAGTGATAATGTTTTTTTTATAAATTTGTTTAATTCAGGCTTAATAATATAATGTTTTTTATATAAAAAAAATTAAGTATTTTGTTAGAATTCAATGATTATCTTATATATTTTAATGACATCTAGAAAAAATAACCAATTACATATTTAATAATATAATTAAAATAAATTTATAATAATATAATATATTAATTAATAGTGATACATGGAAAGATCTGCATAAAAGGAAGATCATGTACATACCAAATTGATGGGTGTTTGAAGCCTGCAGTAGTAATATGTATCTTGTGCTTTGAAACTTGTAAATTAAGAAAATTTTAAAATCTTGAATAAAATGATGGTACATTGTGCCTAATAATTTGTATTTAAGAGTTTTTTATTCGTGCTTTATAATATAGTATAGATAGATCGATACCTTGATGAAAATATCTAATTCATATAAAAACAACGTTATGGAAGCTTAGAACTATTTGGATCCATGTGTAATTTTTTTAAGGTATTTATACGTGAAACCATTATTAAGTTTTTTGAGTGAAACCATAAATTTTTTTAGGATGAAACCATGAACTATCAAACTTTTAGGGGTTATATATGAAAATCTATTAGATAAAACCGGTTGATGATAAGTTACGGTTTTCACCCTTTAAAGACTTTAGGTAGCGTTTGGTACGCAGACAGGACGGGACGAGACTAACTGACTGACTGTCCCAGGTTTAGTTTAGGTTTAAAATCATATGTTTGAAATAGGGTAATATTGTAATTTTACATTTGTCCCATTTTGTTTCACCTATTTTGGTGGAACTAAAAAACTTAAGTTTTGTCCCATGAAATCTGATTTTTGTTCCATGTTGTCCCATGTGATTTTTGTCCCATGGCATACCAAATATGAGACTATTTCTTTGTCATGTCCTGTCTCACCCAGTCTGCGTACCAAACACACCCTTAATGATTTTAGTTTATATCATTTCTTTTTTCATTTTATACTCATATCATATTAGTTAATTAATTAATTTTTAGCTAAAATACACTTAAAATACGTATTTTTTCTTTACAAACACAAACTACACCGTTAGAAATGTCTCGTCGATAGCTTCGAAATGAGTCCAATATTGAATATAATGTGTGCATGATAAGTGCAACATTTTATCATTATTAAATACACATTTATTTCGATGTTTGGCGTTGAATATTGTTTTCTTGATTTTTTCAAATAAATTTTAACGTGAATAATAAGATGAAAATATTGTTTTCATACAATTTAACTTAAATACAAATTTTTATTAACGTATTCTTTGTTAAAGTTAAGTTGTTTATACTGATGTAATAATGTTAATAAAATAATATGTTAACCAATTTTGTAGGGTTATTTTGGTATATTTGACCCTCTCTATAAACTTTGGGGTTATTTGTTTAGAGTTAATTTGGATTAATTTTTAGATTTTCTTTTTGGGTTAGTTACGAACTTTGCAGGTTAATTTGTTTATATTTATGTATATTTTTCAGAGGTATTATAATTCTGCTTATGACCTTCAAGAATGTTATAATTTTGTTTGATTGTGTGCGACGATGCAACCATAAAGATGTTTTTCTAGATCCGTCTCTGCAAAACGCCCTCTTTATGTAGATTAATATATTTGTTTATTATATTCAAAACAAAATCTAATTAGTTTATAGTAACTATATCAAATATAAAACATCACATTTTGAATTATTTGTGCAAAATATGTGTTAGGTGAAGGATCATGTGAGAAATTGAGTTAATGGTGGGAAACGTAAGAAGTAGATCTGAACCGTTAATCTCTTTTAATCTCAAGTCCTCCCTCATGAATTGCGGCTTAGAAGGGAATTGATCTAGTACATATCAGTGCATTTATCTCGGTCATCTCATCCTAATGTACGTCCATTTCTCATGCAACGGTCGATAACCACTTCTCACGCTTATCACCATTAACTCAACTTCTCATTGGAACCGATTGTGTGAGAAGTTGAGTTCACAATGAGAAGCGTGAGAAGTGGATTTGAACCTTTGATCTCTTTTAATCTCAAGTCCTCCCAAGAATTGCGGCTTAGAAGAGAATTGATCTTGTGCATCTTATTTCGGTGCATCTCATCCTAATATGTGTCAATTTCTCATCCAACGGTTAATAACTACTTCTCACGTTTCTCACCATTAACTCAACTTTTCACACGATCTTCACCTGTTAATTGTGTAACAAATATATCTAAAACAAACATATTGTGAAATAAATATATGTTAACCAATACACTAAATTCAAGATGTGGAAGAAAAAAATTATTTAAAATAACACATGATGCACCGATTATCAAGATTATCACAATTTTATACCTTTTCAAATAAAGAGCCTTAATATAATAATAGAAGCGTATTCACGCAATACAGCGAGATACATCACGATTTTAATGTTTCCTTTTATTTTTTGTTTTTTGTCGACTTATAGTACGATTTTGGATGGTTTTGAGAGAGTGATAATGGTTTTTATAAATTTATTTAATTTAGGCTTACTAATATAATGTTTTTTATATAAAAATAATTAGGTATTTTGTTAGAATTCAATTATTATATTATATATTTTAAATTCTTTATATTTAAATTGAGATGTTTATCCTGTTTTGATTATGTTTATCAGTTAGTTCTGAATTCAAATATATAGCTTTACAAATTTGTACTCATGTATCATGACTTGTAATATTGAATTTTAAATAATGTGTATCAATAAACAGTATTTAATGCATAAAATCTTGTTTTTAAGAGTTTCTTCGATAATTTAATAATAATGTAATTTATTTTATGTTTAATAATATAATATTTTTTAATAAAATAAACATTAAATATTCTATTAGATTTTCTTAATTATATTTTTGATTTTTTATATTTAAAATTTGATTTTTATTCTGTATTTAGTTATACGGGAAGTGATTTTAGAGGAGTTGAAGTGGAGAGTAATTTTAGGAGAGTTAAATTGATTAGAGATAAAGATTGAAAGTTAATAAATAACATTAAATGTAGTACATAAAACTTTAATGATTATTTTTAAGATATTTTAAGTAATTAACATTAAATAGCAGTATAATAAACTTTAATAATTATTTTTAAGAATTTTTTATAAATGTTTTATAATATAGTATAGATACATAACTTTAGAAATGCAACTCTTAAGGATAATCAAATATAGTAAATAAACTCAATTAATTTTAAAATGATATGGCAAAACTCATGTGATCAAAAAGCACATGATCGGGCAACAGAACAGAAGTAGTTTTTTTTTTTTAAATAAATAAAGTCACAACTTTTATATTCTGAAGATAAACGAGAATAAATATATTTTTATTTTTATTTTGAATCTTTATTTTAATATCTAAGATATATAGTATAACATTTATTTGCTTGTTTTACGTATGAAACTACATAAAAGTAAAACATATTTTGATTTATCTATATATGTCACGTATTTTGAATCTTTTAAAAATATGTATATTTTGTATGAGACGAAAATACATTAGTTTATTTTATTCAATTTACCTAAATTTTTAGAAAGGAATATTAGATCTTCGTATAATCATTTTATGATTTTTTTTTGAAGATATTAATATTATATGATGCATTTGTTTTTAAAAAAATATCACATGATGTAGATCCCAGATACAGTGCAATCACAAGATAATAATCAATAATACGCAATAACGAACAATGAATAATCCACAACTGTTGGTCATATGATTAGATTCAGCAATAAAGGGTTTAAGTTTACGGAGAGAATATTTGATACGGCTAGGTAAACCTTTCTAATGACCACTCTTTTTCTAAACTCTAAAACTAGGTTAAACAAACCTTTAAATATGGAACGTATTATGCCTAATGGGCTTGAGGCCCAATTACAACCAACTATCAAACAATTACAATTCGAACCCTATAAATGCGTTATACAACTTTCAACGCACTAGGACTTTCAGTCCTAACAATCTCCCCCTAAACTTGAATAAGGCATTTATCATCTTGAAATCTTTAGGCCTTGATCTTCTTTCCCTCTTGAATCTTTGAAAAACTTTGGTGTTGCATGTCTTCATGTCTTTCAAAACTCCCCCTTGAATAAAGCTTTTTGTCTTCATAGTTTCAACTTTGTAACCAGATTCAATGTACAGTAGCCTCGACTGAATGCACTATTGAGCAGCTTTCAACTGTAGAAACTCAATACATCGGATCAGCACACAAGAAAGATAATGTGCGAGTTACGTGACATTCCACAGTGCAACTTCAGTTTAAAACAAAGAATCTGTTTTTGAACCGCGAGTTGAATATGCTTTCAACTTAAGAACTTATTTCAATCAGCTCGTAGGAGGAACAAACTTGTAGCAGACACCACATGATACGGGATAGAAGAACCAAAAAAATCTTTTCTGCTCAGATGCAATCTTTGAATCTAAAGGCTTTTCAACCTCAGATTTAAGAAATTTTGTTACTCCCCCTCAGATTTTGCTAACTCCCCCTCAACACGATAATCTGTGTCTTTGAATTGTGTGTCTTTCTCCTCCTCATGATGATTAGGAGAAACCTGAACATCATGTAATTTCAAAGACTTACCGGATGAGTAGCAAAAGATTAGATAAAATGATTCAGTAACCAAGGGTAACAGCTAACACAGAAACACAATAGTAACTGTTATCACAACAATTTAGATAATTGTGTGGCCTATTTTCAGAGTTGGCATCGATGTATCCCTGATAGGACTTCCAGTTATCACCGAAGTAAAATATTAAAAATTACTTCTCAAACTATTCCGGCAATATCACAAAGATATGCAATGGGAATCACAAAGATTCGTGCGTGTGTGAAAGAAGTATAAATCATATCGATTAGGCTCAAATATTGATTCAACCTGGGACGCAGGTTAAGAAATCAATAGACTCAGTGGGTAGAATATGAAGTTCGGAGATCGGAGCTGATGTCTTCCTTTTTCAATACCTAAGACCTCCGAGTGAGGAATAGATAGATTATGTGCTAAATCTTCGTGCATATATGAAACGAGTATCTTTTGAGAGATACTTGAGTGGCTGGGTGGGGTGACACGAGTTATCGACACTGGGTCCATGTCTGTTTCAATATACATCTCCAAAGAATGAGAATGAATAGATTATGTGGTAACCCGGATAACTGACTCGGTTTGGTAAGGACCAATAATTCTTTTAAGTCCTGTCACATCCGCACCATTTTTTTTTCAATCACTCCGAACTCATCTATCAATCTAGACCCCTCACTGATATCTATGAATGAGATGTGTTTCTTGGGTAGGTCCTTCCGGTTCTGGATTGACCATATAAACTTTATGAGCCTAACACTCCTTTAACTCACCAAGATAGAACATTGAAGTAAAATTTCTGATTTGAGATAATCAGAAGTCAAAAGCATTTAAGAACGAGTCCTGAACTGAAGTGTTCAGAAGTCGATATGAAAAATAAATAACATGGTACTCCCCCTCAAAAGTGGCATAACCCTTGATTGTAGTCATGTGATATGAATAATCTGAAGTAAATCACACATGACATTCCTGCAAAACTGATTAGGAAGATTTTGGTTTTGGTATCCATGCTGTGATAGATCCTTGATGGTTAGTTGCCTTAGCTTTTAAGCTATTAAACTGAGGATTGGGGATGCTATAAGTACCATACCAATTATTGACATACCTTAAATCCACAAAGTCACTCTTTCCACAGTGAGTGCAACAGATCTTTGCTCGGTTTAGACTGATCAACTTTACTGTAGAATAAACATAAGTAGGTGAATCAGTCATGGAAATATATGACTTTGTATCAACTACAGGCGAATCATGAGACTTGTTTCCTTCACTGTCTTTTGTAGTTGGTTTCTTTCTCCAAACCATCTTTACTTTTCTGAAAAAATGATTATCTGAAGAATCATTAAGCTCGCAATCAGAAGAACTGGAGTAGTAAGTATGTCTTTTGTTAGAGGTATTGGTCTTTCTTTGTTTCTATGAACGTCTTTTAGATTTTTGCTTTGAAGATTTGTTCATAGAAACCTTTTGAGAGACAGATGTTGAACATTCGCCTTTATAAAATTTGACCGGTGGCTCACCAGTTGAATCCAAAAAATCAACATGACTTGGAAGTTTAGGATCGAAATCAAATTGGTCTAGCTGACTGTCTGGACACACCTCAGAATTCAGAAAGGCTGAGAATTCCATTTCCTCATCAGAAGGAACCTTATCACTTGAAGGATTTAGGAAACTGGAAGGATTTGTGCTTTGAAGCGGATCATTAGCGGAAGCATTTTGAAAATCAGAACGACGATCCTTTTTGAAACATTCCAACTGAAGCTCTGTCGGTCCACAATACTATCAAGTTTTATCGACAATAACACATAAACGATTTACCAACCTGTATTTGATTAATAACAAACGATTACAAGGTTTGATGTTCAATGAAGCTCTCGAGTTTCTCTCTGTGTATTACACCTTTTGTGTGTGTGTTTTTGGATATGTGTTGTGTGATCTGATCTGATCTCTCTAGCTTATATCATACACAAACTCAACCACTTGCATTACAACTTGCAATATTAAACTAATAAAACTAACTTAATATCTAAACTATAATATAATAACTAGTATATAATATCTAAATATCTATTTATAAGATATTTAGATTAAACATAAAATACAATAAACTAACTTTGACATTTATTACAAACTGACATTAGACTTAATATCGAGAGTCGACTTTCCGGCATTAGCTTCAGATTGGATCTTCAGATTGGATGATCTTGAATCCAATGAGACTGTGGTATAACAATCTCCCCTTTGGATCAAGATCATTACTAAATAGATTTTATCAATTCAGTCTTCTTGTTCAGCTCAGAAGATGCAATCTCTTTCTCTAGCTCATAATGCTTTAGCAAAGTATCTTCAAAAAAAATTTATCTGAAATCAACATGTCTTCATAATACTTTGATCTCGCAGTTCTTGGTTAGCTTTTCTCTTCTCCAATGTCTTGTAATGTAATGGACTGGACATTTCTTCAAGCTTTAGATTCTCCCCCTTTTTGAGGAAAAGAGCAACGCTTTCATCAAAACTTGTAGTAAGAAATGTATTTCACTTGGAGCCTCTGATCCGTCAATTCAAAAGATATTCATCCAGATCTTTTCAAATCCAGACAAAATAGTCGTGTAACACCTGAATCAACTAATGAATCAGTTAACATGCCTGTCAGTAACACTAAGTCACTGTGTGTAACGAATACACATTGGAAAGGAGCTGTTTGATGTTGACTCCCCCAGGGCTTCCATTTAATCATCGAAACACCACAAAGGTAATATCTATAAACGTTATGACAAAGAAACAAATTCCTTGTGTGTTCGTGTTTGTGATAGAAAGAATTAATCACTTGATGATTGCTTATAGGCTCAAAATTTGTGTAAACCACTGAGACAACAGTAAGTTAAACACAGACTCAATGTGCATGATTGAAGTGCAAAGGTAGGGCAGACTTCCTTCTTTTCAATATCCAGATTTTCCAAATGAAAATCAGATAGCAAATGTGCTGCTTCCCCTTTGAAAATGTGAAACACTTTCTTGTTAAGAAGAAAATGAGTAGTTGGTGAGGTTTGATCAAGAGTTGGCCATGGGCTAGTTGCCTGTTTCAATAATGATCACCAAAGAATTGTGGCTGCCCGACTCAGAAAAAGTTGGTGTAGAGTTCTGATATTCTTTTAACTCTATTCTCACAAGCTCTTTCTTTTAAACATTTAGCTCACTCTAACCACACTTTCTTTCTCTGTTTGACACACTCATTTCTTTTAACTTCTCACACTCAATCACTATGGATTAACTTCGTGGGTAGAAATCACTGGTTAAGGTGATTCCATAGAAGTTGTGTTAATTCCTAGCACACTGAAATCATGTTTTCCTATGATGCATATGATGCTCAGATTGGTTTAACTATTTCAGTTAAAGCACAATTAGATCTTGAAAACATTTAAAGTCACACTTCCAATTCATGAATTCTGTTTAAGAATCGGGAAGTGGTTTGAACATTTAAGAACAATGTTTTCAAATGATTGAAAGTTATCCTTCTTTCAACCATTTATGAGATTAAGATAAAGGATTGTACCTTTACGTGCGATCTTACATCTCATGAAGCTAATCTTAAAGTCATAAAGATATGAACATGTAAGCTTCACTCAAAAATTCTGCAAAAGTCTTATGTTAAGTCAAAGCAAATTTATTCAATTAAATTGAAAAGACAAAAAGAAGTAAAAATAATTAAAGTACGAGTTCTGATCAGGAATAATCAAAAGTCATATCCTTTTTACTCCCCCTGAAATTATGCATCTAAAATATGTCAGTGAAAAGCACGTGATAGAGATCTACAATATCCCTTTTTGAAATGCAATTCATCATATCTATCCAATGCATAAATTTCAGAAAAGTATGTACTCCCCCTTGAAGGTTGATTTCCTCATTTGAGTATCGGAGTACAATTTCTCATATCAGCACAGGAGTAAGGTCTTTTGATCATTGAAGTGCAAGTCCTAAACTGTTGTGTTTAGAAGTCAAACTTCGTTGAAGTACGGGTTTTGAACTGATGTGTTCAAAAGCCTATTTCTCTTAAGCACGGGTTCTGAACAGACGTGTTCAGAAACCATTTTAGATTTCTCCTTCTTAAACGTTGGGTGCCTGCAACACAGATTTAGCTTTTGGTACCCACTTGAAATTGGGTCCAACTGTGTTAGCACTAGATTTTGGTACCCATTTGAAATTGGGTCCTCTTTTCATTTGAAATTCATTTGAAACGTTATAATGAGATGAATGCACATGATAATTTCCAAACCAAATCTCAGAATCTTGACAAGAATTAGAAAGATGTTTATCATAAAAGGAAGACTTTCTAACAGATTTAGATAACTAGAATAGTTGCGTAAAAGAGTATTTCAAAATAGTAGCAACATTCGCTTTCAAAACATCTTTACTAGGTAAAGTCTTATTATAATTAACACTACAAAACGATTTATCAGCCTTGTCAAGCTTCTGTTTCGGTTTCCATTGAGATTTAACTTCTGGCTTTCGCTTGATCAGATCTGAAACATTTGAAACTCGTGAGTTAGACTTCTGAGCAACAAACGAATGCTTCTTCTTAGAATTACCAGTAGTGTTCGGTTTCTGTGAATGCATAGATATAATCTTACCTTTAGCACTCTTAGCTTTCACAGAGACTGATTTATCAACTTTCGTTGATTTTGTACTGTTAACAGGCATACTGGTTTTTCCTAAAGATTGCACAAGAAAAGATGAATGGTTAGGAAGTTTCACATTAAAATCAAATTGTTTAAAACAACCATCCGAACCACCGTCAGAGTTAAGAAAATCAAACCCTCCGTTTGATAAACCAAACATGTCATCAGATTTAGAAGCCTTTGAAATAGCAACATTTTTCAGCACAGTTGAAAAAACTTTTTGTTCAATCTCAATCAAAAGTCTTTCATCTGATAAAGAGTTATTGAGTTCAGAAATTTGACTTTCCAAAACAAGAGGAGGGACGTAAATTTTACCTTTAATAGGCTTCGCCTCCATCTCTTTTACAGAATAACTTTGAAAGAAGTTATTTGAAAGAGATTTCTTTTGAGATTTTTGATCATAACTATTATTCAGCTTCGCATAATAAAATGGAAGGTGAACTTTAGATGATTTCAATCGTTTTTCAGTTTCCTTGGCTTCATCCTCTTCAGACAGTCTAGTCCAGAAAACTTGAAGCTCAGTGCATCGACGAGAGAGTCTTAAGAACGTAAAATCATAAAGTGCAGGCACTTCAGATATACCATTTTTAAGATAATGAGGATTCTCATAACCGATTCCCCAATTTTCTTTATTCTCTTTCAGTTTATTTAGATGAATGGTTTGCTCACTTTGACCTAATGAGTATAACTTCTTTTCCAAAGCATCTAATTTTGCAATTAAAGTTTTTTTTTTTCAGTACATGAAGAATGCATTTTAGTAAGCTCTCTGAAATCAGACTCACTCTTTCGCAGTTTAGACTTGATTTCAGAATTCTCTTTAAGAATTATTTTCTTTTCTTTGGCGTTGGTGTCATTGTTTCTATGTAAAACCTCAATAAATACTTCTCTCTCAGCAATTTCATTGCTAAGTTTCTGTATCGATTGGTTTTTGTCAGTTATAACACCATTTTCTCGCTTAAGCTTCAACTCTAACTCTTGTTGTTTTAAATTCATGGCATGCATTTTATTTATGAAATCTGAATAAGATAAATCACATACCTCATCTTCTTCATCATTTGAATCAGCTTCAGCTTCTGATTCCTGCTTTCCCATCAAGCACATGTTGGCTGACTCATCCTTCTCTTCATCATCTTCTTCCTGATCTGAATGATCAAGCCAATATTCATCCTCTACCATCAGTGCCTTACCCGCCTCCTGTTTCTTTGCAAGAAGCATCTTGTTCTTTTAATAATCGGAGTTTCTGACTTTGGGTCTTCGGCAGTCTCTGGCAAAGTGACCTGTTTTGCCACAGTTGTAGCACGTTGGTGGTTCTGACTGACTGGATCCTTCAGCTTTAATTCTTCTCTCTTCCGATTTCTTCTCCTCTATTCTCTTCCCTTCAAACTTCTTTCCTTCAAATCGATTTCCTTCAACCCTTTCCTTATGAGCATAGTTGTTAGGACCAGAAGAATACCTCTAACTGTTTGAACTTGGCTTCTTGTAGAACTTCTTCTGAAAGGCCTTTGTCAGCATGAGCATAGCCTGCTTCAGTTGTTTACAGTCATCCGAGTCAGAGTTTGCATCAACTTCATTTTCTTCTGATTCATACACAATTGTCTTGTTCTTCTTCTTTTTGACAACAAGAGCAACTGTGTCTTCAATTGTCTTCACTTTCTGCCTCTTCTCATCTAGAATTTCATCCACCTCTTCTTCATTTTTTTTGAGGGTTTCATACACCTCATGAAGTGGAATCTCATTTAGATCCTTGATCTGCTTCATCTGCCTGGCAAATCTCTTCCATTCCGGCTGTAGAATACTTAGAAATTTGACATTCAGCTCGATTTAAGATTTGGTGACCTTGTTCTTGCTTAGTTCGTTTAGCAAGGTCACAAATCTGTCATAAGTTCCTTCTAGAGACTCTCCAGCTCTGCCTTTAAATTCTTCATAATTGTTTAGGCAGTTGGAAATTTTGAGCTGGTTCCCAACCTTTGAACCCAACATCATCTTCTCTAGCTGATCCCACATCTCCTTGCCTGAGGCTTTATAGCTGTCAATCTTTACATAGACTTCGTTTGGAATTCCTTGTAGAATGTATGACTTTGATAATCTATCACCTTTTGCTCTCTTTAGGTTATCATCATCGAGCTCATGATACTTAAGTTTATACTGTGTCGACACAGTTCCAACCATACGAGTCGTCGTAACTGGTTTCATAATCCCTTCTTCTATCGATTTCCTAATGAATTCACCCAACTCATGTCTTTCGATAAAGTTCTAGAACCGATCTTTCCACTGTTCGTATTCTCCTCTAAAGAGAACTGGTGGCTTGGTGTCAGTTCTGATTGCAAGGGCTTCTCTGGATGTCATTCTAATTTCAGTCTGGTATAGGAGTAAAGCAAACTTTGCGTTTTGAAAAGGTAGCGCAAATGAGGTTTGCGCTAGTGGTGGTTGGCGCAAAGAAGAGGTTTGTATTAACAAGCTTTGGCGCAAATGAGGACTTCAAGGAACGTTGGCGCAAGCTGAGGTTTGTGCTACTAGAGGGTCGCGCAAAATAAGGTTTACGCGATGTGAGTCTGGCGCACAATAGGTTTGCGCTACGCGACGCTGGCGCAAGATGAGACTTGTGCTTTTCGTGAAGAGTTGATCGCGCGAACTGAGGTTTGCGTGATCCATTGGTCGCGAGAGTTGAGGTTTGCGTGAGCTTTTGGTGGCGCAAAGTGGGCTTTGGGTTATACGTTGGTCGCACAAATCAGACTTTGCGTGAGCTTTGAGTTGCGCAAATTGAGACTTATGAACTGGCGCAAGACTAGACTTTGCGTGAGTTCGTCCTGTTCTTCGATAAATCAATCTGATTTCGATAAATCGACCTGTTTTTCCAAGATTAGCAGTCCCAAATGATAACAAAACGACTACTAACACTTCTAGAACAGTTTGTTACCACTCGATCTCGATTCACTTTTTGAAAAGCAAATCGATGGCACAGTGACTTTTTGAACTTGATAACACATACACAAAAATCATGAATTTGGAACTCGATTTAAGCTCTATACTGAAATCAAACTATAACAACTCGATCTAGCACATATATCGATCACAACTTGATCGATTTCTAACCCAAAAACACCTTAAATCACGAAAATGATTTTGAAAATAAGAACACAGAGTCGAGTTTATAAAGACTTGATTTGAATCTCTTATCAGGCTCTGATACCAATTGTCGGTCCACAATACTATCAAGTTTTATCGACAATAACACATAAACGATTTACCAACTTGTATTTGATTAATAACAAACGATTACAAGGTTTGATGTTCAATGAAGCTCTCGAGTTTCTCTCTGTGTATTACACCTTTTGTGTGTGTGTTTTTGGATGTGTGTTGTGTGATCTGATCTGATCTCTCTAGCTTCTATCACACACAAACTCAACCACTTGCAATACAACTTGCAATATTAAACTAATAAAACTAACTTAATATCTAAACTATAATATAATAACTAGTATATAATATCTAAATATCTATTTATAAGATATTTAGATTAAACATAAAATACAATAAACTAACTTTGACATTTATTACAAACTGACATTAGACTTAATATCGAGAGTCGACTTTCCTGCATTAGCTTCAGATTGGATCTTCAGATTGGATGATCTTGAATCCAATGAGACTGTGGTCTAACAAGCTCTTTTCCTTTATCAGAAGAATTTGGTGAAGAATCACCTAGAAAAGCTTTACAGGAAGAGGTATCTGAGGGTGGAGAAGAATGTTCTGACAGATTAATCTTCTCCTCTTGGAGTAAGTCAAACTTAGCTTGAAGCTCAGCTTTGTGATGTTGCTCTTTCATCAGATCTGCTGCCAAGGCAGACAATTGTGAATTAAGCTTATTTATCTCTGTCTGAAGATATTCCTTTTCCTCCCTAGATCCCGTTTCTTTTTTATCGGAATTGATGCACTCAATTTTGGATAATAACTCTTGTTTTTCCTTTTGAAAAATGAGTCTTTCCTATGCAAATGACTCTTCTAGCTGAACAATTTTCTTTTCTAAAATCAGACAGTTGTGAATTAAGCTTATTTATCTCTGTCTGAAGATGACTCAAAAGATTCTGAAAAAACAAAGATGATTCAAGTCTCAAAGATGATTCGAGAAAGTTTGTTTTTCAAAGACAGTCAAGAGATCACAGTGATGGAGATACATACAAGTTTTCAAAGATTCCTCGAAGTTTCAAAGAGTTTCAAAGTTTCATTCAAGATTTGTTGATTTCCAAAGATGCAAAGTGCAAAAGACTTTTCAAGATTCTTCATAGACTGAAAGACTGAAGATTATTAGAGCTTCAAAGTCCAAGACTGTCAGAGATAAAAGTTGAAGAATCAAGTGCTGAAGACTAGTGTCAAATTTTTATTAAATCTTGAATACAAAGGGGGAGATTGTTAATGTATATAATGTATCCAAGATTTAATGAGAAGAGTCAAGTCTGTAAAGTCAATGTAGTTAATCTTAGTGGTGTGAGAGAACCTTTAGTTTGAGAGTTTAGTATCTTGAGAGAAGCTTTGTTTTAGAAAGTTTAGGCTTATGAGAGAAGTAGTGATGGTATAAATACCTTGTGTGTTGTAAGAGTTCATTGTACGCTTTAACTGTTAGATATATGAATATGGAAATATTTCTCTCTCTACTCTCTCTCTAGAATAAACATTGTCAAATCTTGAATTGAGATTGTTTAGTTTGATTGCTTGATTGATTGGGAATACAATTTACCTTTAAATATGGAATGTATTATGCCTAATGGGCTTGAGGCCCAGTTACAACCAACTATCAAACAATTACAATTCGAACCCTATAAATGCGTTATACAACTTTCAACGCACTAGGACTTTCAGTCATAACACATGATTGTGTTAACTTTTATTTAAAAATATTAATAAACAACCAACCACACATAAGAGATTAGATAGGTTTTGTAGGTTAGCAAATTGGTAGCATCTTGTGAGCAAGGAAGGTGATGCCAAATATCTCAAGAATCTTCCATGAAAAGTAGAGCATATTATTAGTTATTAACGGTTGAATTATGTATTTTATTATGTCATTTTCTTGATGAGATATGTTCTTTTCGAGCACAAAGAAATATTATATTAATTGATTTAAGAGTAAATTACACCGTAGGTCCTTATGATTTGTTTAAAATCTGGATGTGGTCCCTTTTTTGAAATAAGTATACCCAGTTTATTTGTGGTTTGTTTTTCGTTGCATTCTGGGTTCATATCCAATGCAACCATATCCCTAGCGAAGTTAACTCCAATCCGTTAACTAAAGGACATTTTTGTCATTTTTAACTTTTTCTCCTGTTTTCTTTGGAAAAATAGAACTTTGAAACATCCACTAAAATTATGTCATGTGTCCCTACTCCCTCACCAAGAACATTCTCCCTCCATTCCCTCCTTGTTTAGCAATATGCTCTCACCATCTCTGGCAACCAAATAAAATTCAACCCATTTTTAACCATGAAATCAAAGAAACAAATCAAACCAACACAAATATAATAAGAAATTGTGATACAAAATAATAAATCAAAACCCTAAATTAACACCTAAATCAAATCCCAAAGAAAAACCTAAATCATATAGAGAGGGGCATGGAGGGGGTATCCATTTATACGTGAGCGTCCTCTCCATTTGTGATGAAATCACAGAAGATGGAGATCGTATTGGTGCTCATCGATGAAGACACAGAAGATGAAAATGGTATTAGTGCTCACTAGTGAAGGCGCAAAAGATGGATATGTTATTGGTGCTTACCGATGAAGACACATAAGATCGAGTTCATATTGGTGCTCATCGATGAAGACCACATAAGATGAAAATGGAGGCGATGCATTTCAGGGATGGGAGAGGAAAGCTCTTGAAAACCCAATAGTCGCAGGTGCTAGTGGGGTTTTTTAAGCCAATATAAATGAGTGCATTTTTTTAGTAGGGAGTCGACGTGGTCTTCAATGTTAAGAAGAGTTTGGCAGGGGTGGAGTTCAACGTTTTAGCCGTCGCAAGGAAGGGTTGGAGGGATTGGGTGGTTAGTGTCTTAATGTGTGTGTGTGTGTGTGTATATATATATATATATATAT
Organism: Arctium minus; assembly: GCA_954870635.1. NCBI lineage: Eukaryota > Viridiplantae > Streptophyta > Magnoliopsida > Asterales > Asteraceae > Arctium > Arctium minus. Next base: position 72,103,004 of record OX941088.1, on the reverse strand, counting down.
AATTCATTAAACATTTTACAAAGAAAAAGACAAAAAGAAGAGTAACATGACCAATAGCTCATGAGGTAACAGATTGGAGTTAACTCTATTACGGATAGGGACCCATAACGCAACGTAGTGCGAACCACAAAGACGTTGGGTGTACTTATTTTGAAAGAGGACCATATCCAGTTTCTGAACAAATCACAAGACGTACAGAGTAATTTACTCTTAATTTAATTTATAGTTTAGGCAAGAATTTGATTAACGATTAAATATAAAAAATACGTTTTAATATATTATGATAAAGCAAAACATGAATGACTTAAATGTTTTTCTTGGCTGAATATTTGTAATCATTATAAATTTTTTTGTCAACATGTATTGTGGGATTTACAAGCTTCTAAGCTTAATTGGGGTGGAGGTTGTGACAATCCATATCACATGTATAGAATTTGGGATTTATGAGTTTTTTATAAGTCTTAAGTTGTAAGCGACCAATAATTTTTATCAAAGGTTTAAACTGATTTAGAAGTTATTTGACTAGTCCGTTGATTTGGAATGTTACTTGTGGTGTCTACAAACTTTTAATTTTTAAAAAAAATTCACATTGGATGTTTGTTCCGTAACTTTTATATATTGGCGGCTCATATATATAATTTATCCTATTTTTATCACAAGTTAACTGAAACATGTTTATGAAATCTTAAAACTAGTTTAGAGGTCCATATTATCCGCTGAAGAAAGGCAGGTGGGATGGACGAACATCAATGGAAAGCTTGGTGTATTCAAATGTTCCTCATGCAAATTCCACTATTGACGACCTGCTGAAGCTCTTCTCATCGAAAGTCCTAACACTCAACGACCTAGTAGTCCTACCAGGGGCCCATTCCATCGGCTTTGCCCACTGTAAAAACTTTGTGAATCGTCTTTACAACTTCCAAGGGACAAATAAAATAGATCCCGATATTGATCCAAGGCTCCTCAAATCACTTAGAATGTCAACCCACCATATGGTGGAAATATTGGAGTTGTGGCACCTTTCAATGCCATAACTCCTTTTGCATTTGACAATGCATATTACCAAAACTTGCAAGGGAAATTGGGATTGTTGGCAAGTGATAAAGCCTTATTTTTGGACCCTAGGACAAGGCCTTTGGTCCAAGCTTTGGCTAAGGACAAGAACAAGTTCTTTCAAGATTTTTCATTGGTTATGGACAAATTGGGAAATGTTGGTGTGAAAAGAGGAAAGAAACATGGTGAGATAAGAAGAGTGTGCACTATGCATCAATAAGGCATGCCCTTTTTCTTAGAAGTTCTTTTATTAATTTTTATTTGATTAGCAAGAGGTTTTTATTAGGTTGTGAGTTCCATTTTTCTTAAAGATATGCATGTGTTATTTTAGCCGTTGCTTAAAAAATATCCATTTGATTGTTATGTGATTTGAAGAAGTAATTAATTAGTATCGTTGTTGAAAATCTTTGAGTAACAATTATTTCGTCTTGAATTTGATTACAGATTTTGGTAATAAAATTTGAATTCAAATGTGTGTTTAAATGAATAGGACAATCCATCTACAAATACATGTCCCCATAGTTTTAGCTTGGCAAATAAGAAGGTGCCTGCATGCGGTTTGGGGTTTGAATCTAGGTACCACCTGTTGGTCCCAAATGGGATAATGACTAAACATGAGTTATAAAAAGGGTTGAATACAAGTTGAAGTTTATGAAATTATAATTCTTAATAAATAACTCATACTAAAATAACGAAGTACAGACTATTCCACAAAGAAGAACAAAATATATCCTAATATTCTCTCGAAAATGACAAATAAAATATTAAGAACACTCGAGAATATTCACATAAAAACAACACTCTTAAACTTGCTTGCTAAAAACTATCACAGAGAAATCTTTGGCTAGCTAAAAGATCTTCCACGTTTTTTTTTTCTTTTCTTATGTTGGAAGCTTTTATCTACATGGAGAGCATACTTTGGTATTTATAGCAATCCATGCATTAAATGTGGCCATCGACCTGCCCACGTGTTATCTTTTGATTCGTTAGATTGTGCATGCTTGTACTATCATTTTCGACGCACTACCTTGATATAGACGTGACATTGCACCATTGTCGTTTTTGTACCGAGGGAGGAACACTAAAATAAGTATGACAAACTTACTTTTATTTGACACACTAAGAATGTCTCCACAATAAGGACAATTAGTTGGTGAGAGTTGTTGAATGATCATTTGAAGAACCAGTCTTCAATAATTAAGATTCAGTGTAAGAAGTATTTGTCAACCTTCTAAGTAATCAGACCAATTTACACATAGAAGTCGTCTTTTGGATCACACAAAAAACACTGAACACGGAGTACAATAATTTTGGTAAGGTTCAAGTATTCAATGATACAATACATAAAGAACCTAAATCTCTAAGTGTTTGTTTAGCTTTAGTGTCATCAACAAATCTAATGGGAGAGGCCTAACACCATCTACCTGTTTATGCCTCCTCCATGATAACCGTATGACTGATAAAATGGCGATGCTGTAAGGGATACCTAGACTATGTTTCTACCCCATAAGAGACAAAAAGGATCACTTTATTCACTCTGCCCTTTGTATATTGCCTCTCTCCTTTGTTTAACTAATATATAATATGCATACTCTCTCAAAGCCTATCACTAACGTGATCTTCAAAGACTACTTTGGGGATGAATGTCCTGAGGTGATTCTTACAATTCTTCCTATTTTTTAGTGGTCCATAGATTCAAACCAGTTCGTTTCTTAGGTCTTGTGCATCTCTGACCCATGAAACTCAAAGCCATATTTTTGGTAGAGCTAAATGGTATCCATTAATTTGTGGGAACAAATATGATAAGCAAAACACACATTCGATAATTACTTCGATATATTAGTGTTTTTTTATTTATCTACTGTCCTATTAATTTTTCATATTATTTGTCAGGAATTTTCACTTTAATTATATGTTGCTTCTCGTGACCTAAAAAAGCAAAAGCCCCTTCACTTTCTCAAAGTTCCTATACGGGTTCCTCAACTTGATTGTTATTTCTTATGCTTCAATGGTTCTTTTAAATTTTGTTTATCAAGATATATATTGTTTAGTATCTTCTTTAACAAATCTCACAAAGTACTTATAGACTCAATAACCATATTTCTATATGCATTTGGTAGGCCTCGATTGTTTTGGTGGTTTTAGTCTAGCGTGTAAGTAGGTGGACATGTTTTATATGTAGTCTTCATAGTGAGATTTTGTCCCACATAAAAAATATAGTGGAATCTAACTTGTATTGTGAGCTATATATGAAACTCAAGGCATTATACTTGTCCCATATAGGAAGAGTGATAAAATCATCTTTAGTTTATTAGCTCTTAAGAACTTATTGAATTGTTACAGAGATCAAATGAGCTAATGAGGAGTTGGCCTTATTGTGTAGATTTTACACATATATTAAACAGTCAAAAGATAACACTATAATGATTCAGGAATATTTGCACGGGAATAGTCATTCAACTCACTGTTTGACGAGTTTTTGGCCATTTTTGACAAGTTTTTTTTCTTGGTTTTTGATTTGGATAAAATCTGATTTTAGTTTTTCCTTATCCAAATTAGTTATAAACACAAACCTATATATATACGTGTATTCTCTCATCATTTTGATCTAACTCTTACTCATCTTTGTCTCTTCATACATATTTTTGCAGAAATGTTCATTGTAGATATGTTTAGTTGTTGAACATATAATGATTAGGTAATTCTCGGGGTGTATTAGCCTTAACTCAAACAACCTGGATTAGTGGGGGCTAATAATATCATGAGGACAATGATATATCACGTCCTAATAATTGATTTTGCTGCACTTTTCTCCTTCTTTCATCTTATTTTCTAACAATATTATTAGTCTAACATCATGGATGGTGTTCATAAGACCATGAAATTGTTGGGCAATGATCCAATCAATCTTGACCATTTTGGTGGTACAAATTTCCTGCATTGGAAGGAGAAGATGAAGTTCTTACTCACTGCTTTAAAGTCATCTACATATTGGATCCTAATTTGCAAGATTTGCCACCTTCAATAAGTAAAGATACTGATGAGATAGCTATTGAAAGAAAGAAGCAAGGAGAGGACGGAATGCTTTTAGGGAATACATTTTGAACTCACTTTCTGACTGGCTTTATGATCTCTACTCACCAATTCAGTTTGCAAAAGAAATATGGAGTTCTTTGGAGTTCAAGTACAATACAGAGAATCAAGGGGCATATAAGTTCATAACTTTTATGTTTTATGAATTCTCTATGATTGATAATGTTTCCATTCTAGATCAAGTTCAAGAGTTTATAATCCTTATTTCTAAGTTTAAGGATTTGAAGATACCCATATCTGACAAATTGATCTTTGGAGGAATCATTGCTAAGTTACCACCTTCTTGGAATGATTACTGCAAGAAACTTCTACATACAATTGAGGATTTCACTTTGGAAAAAATTCAAAAACACCTTAGAATTGAAGAAGAAACACGCCTTTGTGAGAAAGATCTTAATGTTTCGTTAAGTTCCAAAGTACACTATGTAACTCAGAAAAATCAGAAGGGAAAGAGGAGAAAGACCTATGATCCAAGCACAACAAATTTGAATAACATGAAAAGGAAGAGGGATTTTTTGGAAATCGTGTGTCACAAATGTGTAAAGAAAGGACACATATGATGATTTTGCCAAAATCCCAAGAAGGAGAAAACTCAACAAGGAAATAAAGCAAGTGGAAATGCAAGCTATGGTTTTGGATTTGTATATTGGTATGATACAGGAGGTTTATATGGTTGTTGCAACTTTGAGTAATGATTGGTGGAATGACTCTGGTGCAACGATGCAGGTGTGTAATAATCGCTCATATTTTAAGGAATACACAAAGACTTCAAATAGTCATGAAGTCTTGTTGGGTGACCATCATACTGCCAAGGTGCAAAAAAGGAAGTGTCGAGTTATTCTTCACTTCCGACAAGAAGATAACTCTCAATAATGTGCTTGTTATTCTCGAAATGAGAAAGAACTTGGTGTCTAGATTCGTCTTACGTAAAGTAGGTGTTAAGGATGTGATAGAATCTCATAAGATTATTCTATCCAAGGCTGGATCGTTTGTTGGGAAATGATATGTCAGGATGGAATGTTCAAGTTAAGTATAAATAAAGTTGGAAATTCTGCTTAATTTTATGTGTTGCATTTTGTTTCTAACTTTAATATTGAGTGTTCAAATTTGATTCTTAGGCATAATCGCTTGACACATGTTAACTATCAAACTATGAGATTCATTAGTAAAAGTGGACTAATTTCATATCTAAATGAGCATAAGGATAAGTGTGAAATATGTGTGCAAGCTAAAATGAAACGAAAGCCTTTTCCAAAGATAGAAAGAAATTCCGAACTTCTAGAACTTGTTCATTTGGACATTTATGAACTTAATGGCATTTTAAATAAAGGTGGATGTAGATGTTTAATAACATTCATTGATGATTACTCTAGGTTCACTTATGTTTATTCAATGAAAACTAAGGATCAAACATTTGATAAGTTCAAATTATATAAAACCATGGTAGTAACACAAAAGGGAAAAAGGCTTAAAATCTTGCGTAGTGATAGAGGCAGGGAATATTTTCCTATCAATTTTGTTTTCTATTGTGAAGAACATGGTATAATACATCAGGTTAGCGCACTTTATAGACCCCACCAAAATGGAGTGGCGGAGAGGGAAAATGGATCCTTAGTTGATATGGTTAACGCGATGATTGTTAATTCACATTTGCCACTAAATTTATGCGGCGAAGCCTTATTGACATCATGTCATGTACATAATAGAGTACCTTCTAAGAAGCTAAAATTATCTTCATATGAGTTACTGAAAGGTAGAAAACCTAACTTGAGTGATCTTAGAGTTTGGGGATGTTTAGCATACTATAAAGTTCCCGGTTACGACATAGAGCTTTAAAAAGTGTGTTTGTGGGATATGTAGAAAATTCAAAAGCTTAGAGAATCTCCAACAGATTCTCCAAAATTTCTCCAAAATGGAGAAATAATAGTCAATTTTCAAAAAAAAATTACATCCATCTCCAAGAGATTTCCTATTTTGGAGATAAATCATTGATTATTGTTTGGGCAAAAATTCTAAAGTCTTGACCGATGCAAGATTCATACGATTAAACATATCTTTAAACTAGGTCTTAACGACCAAAGACCATAAGACCAACGATCGTCACTCCTGGCGATGATGGTCGCAAGTTACTCGTGACACCTAACTAGCGACCAAATACATTCAAACCATCGGTTGTCATTAAAAGGAAACAATCGTAAGTTCATCCATGGTGTTCATTCACTAACGGTCGACAATCAGTTTCTTTTGTGATGATTAAATGCAGGTCTTCCCTCATCAATGTGCAACAGACATAACTGAAGACTGCAATCAAGGAACAATAAAGGAAAAGACTGTTATCAATAAATGACCATAAAAAGACATATTGATGACTAAGAAACCTATATAAACAAGGTTACAAGCAACTCAAAGGACACAAACTAAATACCAAGGCAACAAGTGATACTCTCTTAAAGATTCTCACGATACTCTCGACAAAAATGATTCAACTCATGACTTCTTTATTTTCTACTTATATTGTAATCAATTATATTCTCCACCACTAAAGGACGACGTCCCTTTTTGACGTCACTAGTGCACTGAAGACCTTAATTATTGTCCGCGGTTTTTTTTTCTCGACAGGGGTTTTTCGCGTCACCAAATTCATGTGTCTTATTTACTTTTTGTTACTTGTCGTGCAATTTGTCAAGGATTCCTTTATTTAGTTGTTAAAGCTCCACACCGACCTTAAGTTATCTTGAAGGGTAAATTTTGTCATTAACAGTTTCGCACCTACCGGGGGGCCCCAGCTAAGGAAAATCTTCGACAAACGTGCACCCTACTAACGTCTTCTTCAAAAAGTTTTTTTCAACAGGAACATGTATGGATAGGGAGAGAATATCAATGCCCCTTGCTCCTATGCGCATGGAGTTGGAAGCAGCTCGCCAACGTATCAACACTAGACAAACATAACCTCAAGGCATCACAAGAAATCACACATTTGAGGGGCCATAATGCATGGGGCCTATGGGAAGTCAAGCACATCAGTATGGTTCTATACCATCGTTCAACAAAGGTAATTTTGTGGGTCAGTCATAGATGTGTTCACCTCCACAATTCATCTTTCGCAGGCCACCACCAAGCACCATGTAATATCCATCAACCATTGTCACGACATTCCCTGTCCCTATAATGTCAATCCCGTCGATGTCGATCCCCTCGCAGCCAATCCCGTCGATACCGATCCTCTTGATGCCAATCTCGTCGATACCAATCCCGTCATCCCATCGATGTCGGTTCCGTCGATACCGCTCCACATACCCACAACATTCCTAACCATGAGTTTTCCCATTAGTAGTGATGATACCGAATCGTCTTTACGACACGACCCTCAGGTAACTATCGGGATGACAACCCAAGACTCAGGATTCATCCCCCTAAATACGGCGATCCCTACCACCCCCAATGGGACCAATCTTGATGATCCAGTCACACGACGACTAAAGTTATTGGAAGAACAAAATGAAAAGATGTTGTCGTTACTTTCTAAGCTACCAGGCGCCACTATCCCTATCGACGTAGAGCCCCTGGCATGTTACCAAGTGTCACCTTTTGTTGACAAGATAGCCTTGGTCGACGTCCCTTAGAAGTATAACATCCCAACATTTATGCCAAAATATTTGAGGGTGACAAACTCGACAAAGCATATAACACAATATAATCGGTTAATGTGGTCAATATCAAGAAGTTTGCATGTGTAAAAGTTTCAGGGCCACTCTTACAGGATCAACCCTTTAGTGGTTGATTAACCTGAAACCAAAGTCCATTGGCGTGTTTGTTGAACTCGTCAATCAATTCTTTCAGAAATTTACGAGCAACCGCGAAATGGAGAAACAAACTAGCGACCTCTACTATGTCACCCAGAAAGTTGGAGAGTCAGTTCACAACTATTTTAATCGTTTGAACTCTTCAATGATTATCACTCGAAACTGTGACAATAAGACTGCGATCGAATCCTACAAATGAGGTCTAGACGACAGTTCAGAGTTATATATCGACTTGACCAACTATCCTCCTGAAACTTTCAAAGACGTTAGGGCAAGGACATTGGCTCACAAGCGGGTCAATATGATGCTGCCTTTTTGTTAGTGTAGAAATATGTTGGATACAAGATCATAGAAGACTGAAGACTGAAATTCAAAGTCAAAAGCTTAAGTCAAACTCTCAAGCAAAAAGTCAAAGTCAATTGTAATAAAAGTCAAAGTGAAAGTCAAAGTTTGTGTAATGTTGTGTTATGAGAGTTTAGTGTTTTAGTTGTTTAAGTGTTTTTATTGTGTCTAAATAGGGATATGGCTGGATTAGTGTTGTAAGAGTTTTTGTAAGAAGAGAGTTATACACGTTCTTTGTAGAGAGAGAAAGTTTGAGAGAACTTACTGTATCGATTTTTAATCATGAAATGAAAATGGAAATTGATTAAAATTGTTTGTGTCATCTTGATAAACATTAATTGTGGGACACACAATTGGTATCAGAGTAGAAAGAAATTCAGAAAAAGAAGGTTCAATTCAAAGTTTTTGGGTCGACATTTCAAGAACTCGCAAAGTGATCTGCACATATTCTATTTTCATCATTTAGAGATAATTTGGTCATGTAATTGATTGTGTCAGACTCGAATTGTTGTTTAGAACGTTCTTCATTTGATTTGTTATTCCTAATTCACATCAATTAGGTGTGAATTTTGGATTTTCTTGGATTTTTTGTTCGAGTCTGTGTTCGTATTGTTCTAACATCGAATTTGTAAGATTGTTGTTTCATTTTGAAATTCATTGGTTGTAACATGTTTGAGTGATGAAATAGAAGATTCCTACAAAGTTTCAGATCGATTGGTAAAAGGTTCGATCGATTTCAGTGTGAAGGATTAAGTTTATGTTCGAAAATAGAAGAACTCACAAGATCTGAAAAATGCGCAAGTGAAGAACACGCTAAAGTGTGAAGAACACGTACGTCAAAAAGAATCTACTAAGAGTGAAGAGAGTGCAAGAAGTGTAGTGCGAGAAGAGAAAACTCGCAAACTATTGCTTGCGTGTTTGTGATATTTGATTAAGTAATCTGCGAGAAGTGGGTTGTGTGAGAACAGTGATCTGCGAGAAGTACAAGTTAGCGCGAATTGAGAAGTTCAAAATTTTCTAAGTCTCAAACATGCAATCACATTGCGATAAGTGTTTGCGCGAAGTGAAAGTTCGAAATTTTTTCTAAGTCCAGAACGTGCAACAACATTGTGTGAAGTGAATTGCTCAAGAAACTCGCATGTAGCCTTTTGCGCGAAGTAAGAACGTGCATGACCTCTTGTACGCGAACCAAGAACTCGTTGTCTTCGGTGTGCGTGAAACTCGAAATGCGCACGACACTGTTTTTGCGCGAAGTTCATATCCTTTGGTTTGCGAGTTCTATACTTAGTAATTTTTCTAAGTTTTTCAAGTTTGACCGTTTGTTGAATTTTGAAGGTTTAATTCGTTTCTGAATTTCTGAAGATCAGTTTACAGTGATTTGTCAAAGATGACTTCTAGAGAAGCATTAGCCATTGGTACTGACGTGAAGCCACCAGTGCTCTTCAAAGGCGAATATGAACAATGGAAAGATCGTATTCTTGATTTCATCGATCGCAATGATTTGGGTGACTATATCCGGTTATCTTTCAAAGAAGGTGTCATGAAACCTACCACCAAGATTTTGTCTATTGAAGGAGAAAATGGTGAGGAAGAAGTCAACAAGGAATATGTAATATCTGGATCCAAAATTTAATTAATTTTGGAGTTGGGTGAAAAGTTGACCTTTACCCAAAGTTCAAGGGGGTCAAATGTAACATAGGTTATATAAATACAAATCAACCCTGAGATATTTTCAAAATATCTCATGGTCTGATTTTGGTCCTGGGTTGTGGAAGCGAGAGAGAAGCAGAGAGATTTCTTCAACATCGACTTCATTCATCATTCAAGGTACGATCTCGTCTTCTAACAACTTCTAAGTGTTGATAGCCGTATAGAATCTTGTTCGTAAGGTTTTTAACCGTTTCATTTCGAGATTTATGTATTTCTGAGATGGATTTGGGTTCGATCTAGGGTTTTGAAATCGCTCAAATGAACTGTGAGTATCGATCGGTATGTGTCGACCGGTATGTCGTCGACCGGTATGTCTTCGACCGGTATGTGTCGATGGGTATGTCGTCGACCGGTATGTGTCGACCGGTATGTGTTCGACCGGTATGTCGTCGACCGGTATGTTGACCGACCGGTATGTTGATCGACCGGTATGTTGATCGACCGGTATGTCGACCGGGGAAGGCAGGGCGACCGGAGAGGGCCGGGCGACCGGGGAATTCTTCCCATCGCACAGGGTTCTTCTGTTCTGATGTTTTAAGCTTTAGTCAGAGGGAATTATCTGCGTTTAGCTTATCGAATTATTCGGTGTTATCGTAGGTAGCGATCGTTAGAAACCGGACCTTTAAGCAGGAAGAATTCTGAGGTGAGTCTTTTAAAATAAATCTGTCTATATTATAAAAGCTATGTGATAAATGTATTTGTTGAACTATGGAGAATCATGATTTTGGTATGGTATATTGTTCTCGGGTAATGTTTTCTAAATCCCATCGTTTACAACTTTCTTTACAAAAATCAAGATTTATTGAATTGAACCATTGTTCATATGAATTGCTTATATGCTTGATTTAATGTCAGTATGATATAAAATGACATGCTTTGGCTTTGAGTCTTAGTTCAATGGATCCATAGGCACAGTGTTCCTATGTCCCCGTTTTGGGCATTCGGTTCACGTTTTGGCACGAAATAGGCATCGGGTTGCCATGTTAAGTAAGGTGTGGGCCTATACGGTCGGGCAGCGTCTCATGGTGCAGTAAGGTGTAATTCCATTATGTGCTTGAGTTCCCTTGTTTTGGAACTCTCAAGAATAGATCCAGAGGGGTTGACTTGATGTTTTGAGCAATAGATCTAGAGGGGTTGAGCTCGTTATGTGAATTGGTGTTATTTGTACCATGTTTAATCACTAATGGTTTATTTGGTTCCTTGACTTAGCTCATGGCTATACTCACCTCGTGACACCGATTGGGTTCAGTACTCCCTTTTATTTGGCTTGTTCTCACTAGGCTTTAGCCTAACACTTGCTCTTGGTTGTCATGTTGGCAGGTCATCTTAACAGTGGGGAACGCCGGGACTGAGGGAACGACCTTGGGGTCGTGAGTGGTCTTTTTGAGGATATCTAATGACCATTGTACAGTGATTTTTGAAGATACTCATTTTGCAAGGATAGCGACACCCGACCCTAATCTAGTTATTTAATTGTAGATTAGTAGGTTGTCGTCTTATGCTTCAATTATTGTCCGTGTTTATGTCTAACCTATACTCCGTTTGGGATAATTAAGTATGTTGAGATTGTAATACTTTATTCCGCAAGATTAGTCTATTGCAGAATTTCGAATTTTATTTCCGCTAAATTTTAGGGTGTTACAAGTTGGTATCAGAGCCTTGGTTTAAGTGAACTAGGTATGGCTGTAAGACGCCTAGACTTAAGCCGAGACTGTTAAGCTATGACTCGTGAGATGGGGTAGACCTTCTAAGATAGGATGGTCTTAGGGTCAACGGAAACTTGCACAAATTGAAAGTTGTAATGATGGTAATAAGAACTCTTACGTATTATGTGTTCATAATTTCACTTAGCTAACGTTATTATGAAAATGTTTTACGTGGGCATACTTAAATTACTGTTGTTATAATAATCGATAAGTGTAGTAGTACGTTCTTTGTGTTTTCCGTAATCCTTATCCCGTTCTTTTGCATGATTGCGTTCAGCAGAACAATGGTTAATACCAGGAATCGTCCGAAAGGTCAGGAGGCCGAAAGATCTACGGCCGAGCACATTCCTCGATAATGTGGTGGGGGAAACTGCGCGTGTGGATAATGTGCTGGGTGGAGGACCCGAGCACATTCCTCGACGCAATTTGGAGGCTGTAGAGCCTATTATTGAGGAAGTGACGGCAGAGACGAGATTGATGGACCGTATGATGTTGGCCATGAATAGGACCATGGCGAAACAGCAAGAAGTGTTCTTGAAACTCCTAGAAGACTGAGACGCCAACGTCCGTAGGCACGAAACGGTTGACGAGATTGTGGTTGTTGCGGGATCTGGGGGCCCTGGACCTGTAATTCCCCCTGAGGTGACCGCAACCCAGGGTGTCGGGCGAGCAACGCGGACTTGCACGTTCAAAGCTTTTCTGGGTTGTCGACCGCCAAAATTTAAGGGCTCGGACAATCCCTTGGATTGTATGGGCTGGGTTCGAGAAATGGATCAAGCTTTTCGCTCGAGTGAATGTGGGGAGGAGCAGAGGGTTATATTTGGTTCCCGAATGTTACGGGGTATGGCTCTTACTTGGTGGGACATGTACTCTGCTTCGCTTGAGCCGACTATTCTGGATCAACTGTCTTGGTCTACCTTCAAAGAAAAGTTGCTAGAGGAGTACTGTAACGAGAGGTCGTTCGACTGAATCACGGAAGAATTTCAGAACTTAAAGAAAGGTGGTATGTCTGTGAGGGAGTACAACCGTCTCTTCATGGACAAGCTGGGTTTTGTGGGACGCTTGGTCCCGACAGAGAAAGATAAGATCAAGGCTTACATCAAGGGCCTCCCATCGGACATGATGTCGATGGTGCGTGTAACAAAGACCTCTACCCTTCGGGAGGCAATGGAAGAAGCTCAACTCATGGAGGATGCTTACAATCTCGGCAGGGATCAAAGTGGTCGCCAAGTCGAGAAGAGGAAATGGGAGGGAAGCTCGATGCTCTCAAAAGAAACCTTATTATGCCAATAGCAACGCTCAGCGGGGAGTCGATCCTAGACGTGATGCCAAGTGGTGCTCCAAGTGCCGAAGCAAAAATTTTGGCCCATGCAACTTTGTTCCCGGAGTGTGCTACAAGTGCGGAAAGACGGGTCACACGTTTCGAGATTGCCCTCTTAAGGGGCAAATATGTTTCGAATGTGAAGAACCAGGGCACGTGAGGACGGAATGCCCGAAGCTCAAGACCGGAGGATATGGCGGGAAGAAGATGGAACCCCCGCGGTCGACCGGAAGGGCTTTTCAGATGACATCATAGGAAGCTAAAGCATCGACCGATGTGGTGTCGGGTACGTTCTTTCTAAATTCCGTACCTACACGTGTGTTATTTGATTCTGGTGCTAGCTACTCGTTCGTATCCGAATCGTTCTGTCAAAGGCTTGCTATGTGTAAGAGTATGCTAGAGAATGCTATTGTTGTAGAAATAGCAAATCGAGGTCAAGTTCTAATCCATAATATCCTTAGAGATTGCATCTTAGAGCTTAAAGGAAAGAAATTTCCCATTAACTTATTTCCTATGCAAATTGGCGGGTTCGATGTGGTTGTGGGTATGGATTGGTTATCAAAGAACCAAGCCGAAATTGTGTGTTCCAAGAAAATGATTCGTTTACCCGTGGCAAACAAAGAAGCGACAATAATCTACGGCGAAAGAAGGAAAGGCGATGTGGCGATTATTTCAGTGATCAAAGCTAGGAAGTGTTTGGCAAAAGGATGTTCATCTTTTCTGGCTTATGCTATCGACACCAAACTTGAACAACGGGAACTAGAAGATGTTAGGGTGGTGCGCGAGTTTCCCGATGTGTTTCCGGAAGACTTTCCCGGTTTGCCACCCGATCGTGTAGTGGACTTCCGTATTGACCTCATTCCTGGAGCGGCTCCAATTGCTCGAGCTCCTTATCGATTGGCTCCTACCGAAATGCAAGAAATGATGGCTCAACTCCAAGACCTTCTTGAGAAAGGTTTCATTCGACCGATCTCGTCACCTTAGGGAGCCCCGATCCTGTTCGTCAAAAAGAAGGACGGTGCAATGAGAATGTGTATAGACTACAGAGAACTGAACAAAGTGACAGTGAAGAACAGGTATCCGCTTTCGAGAATCGATGATCTGTTCGATCAACTTCAGGGAGCAGGTTGTTTCTCAAAGATCGACCTTTGATCGGGGTATCACCAAGTGAAGGTAGCAACGAACGACATCCCAAAGACGGCATTTAGAACACGCTATGGACACTACGAGTTTCTGGTGATGCCATTCGGTCTAACCAACGCACCGGCAATATTTATGGACTTGATGAACCGAGTGTGCCGACCGTTCCTTGACAAATCGGTAATCGTGTTCATCGATGACATCCTAGTTTACTCCAAGAATGAAGAAGAGCATGAGCAACATCTCCGTGAAGTGTTGGATGTGTTAAGGCGAGAAAGACTTTACGCAAAGTTTTCAAAGTGTGACTTTTGGCTCCCAGAGGTACAATTTTTGGGGCATGTGGTTTCAAAGGAAAGAGTAAAAGTGGATCCCGCAAAGATTGAGGCGATGATGAATTGGGAACCTCCCAAGAGTCCGTCTGAAATCTGAAGTTTCCTAGGCTTGGCAGGGTACTACCGGAGATTCATACAAGACTTCTCGAAGATAGCCTCGTCATTGATGGCCTTGACCCGAAAGAACGTGAAATTTGTGTGGACCGAGAGGCAAGAAGAGGCGTTACGCACCTTACAAAAGAAGCTTTGCGAAGCTCCTATCCTATCCTTACCCGACGGGACGGAAGATTTTATGGTGTACAGCGATGCGTCAAAGATGGGTTTGGGTTGCGTCCTGATGCAAAGAGGGAAGGTGATCGCTTACGCATCAAGGCAACTTAAAGTGCACGAAGTCAACTACCCTACTCATGACTTGGAATTGGCAGCGGTGGTGTTTGCACTGAAATTGTGGCGACACTACCTTTACGGTACGAAATGCACTGTTTACACCGATCACAAGAGTTTGAAGCATATCTTTGATCAGAAAGAGCTAAACATGAGGCAGCGGAGATGGTTGGAGTTTTTGAAGGATTATGAATGCGAGTTTCTCTACCATCCGGGTAAGGCAAACGTTGTTGCCGACGCCTTGAGTCGGAAAGTCTGCGGAGGAAATTCTCGTACTACCTTTGAACGGATTGAAATAACTTCAACACTCATTGACAGAATCAAGGAATCGCAAGTCGAAGCCTTGCTAGAAGAAAATCTCAAAGGAGAAGTCATGGGAAAACAACACCTTTTGTTGACTGAAGATAGTCGAGGGGTGAAGCTTTTCAATGGGCGAATTTGGGTGCCTAAGATTGGGGGTAATAGAGAACTTCTTCTCGAGAATGCTCACAAGTCAAAATACTCTATTCACCCGGGAAGCACGAAAATGTATCGAGATTTGAAATTGCATTATTGGTGGCCAATCATGAAGCTTGATGTGGCGCACTATGTGGAGCAGTGCGTAGTTTGCTTGCAAGTAAAGGCTGAACACCAAAAGACCTTACGGAAGTTTGCAATCCTTGGAAATTCCGGAATGGAAATGGGAACACATCATGATGGATTTCGTAACGAAGTTGCCAAGGACCTTGAAAGGTCACGACACCATTTGGGTTATAGTAGACCGCTTAACCAAAAGCGCTCATTTCTTGGCCATGCGGGAGACCTTACCAATGGATAAATTGGCGAAGTTGTACATCGATGAAGTAATATCCCGACACGGTGTGCCGCTATCTATTGTCTCTGATCGGTATAGTCGGTTCACGTCGTATTTTTGGGACGATTTACAAAAGGAATTGGGTACATGTGTGAAGTTGAGCACAACCTACCATCCTCAAACTGACGGCCAAAGCGAGAGGACAATACAGACTCTAGAAGACATGTTGAGATCGTGTGTGATCGATTTTAGGGGTAGTTGGGATACGCACCTACCTTTGGTAGAGTTCGCGTACAACAACAGCTACCACTCAAGTGTTGTAATGGCACCGTTTGAGGCTTTATACGGTCGCAAGTGTCGAAATCCCGTGTGTTGGCTCGAAGTGGGGGAGAAACAATTTACCGGACCCAAAATCGTACAGGTGACTGCCGACAAGGTCAACCAGATTCGAGAAAGGTTAAAAGCAGCTCAAGATCGTCAGAGGATGTATGCAAATAAGCGGAGGAAACCGATAGTGTTTCAAGTGGGAGACAAAGTTATGTTAAAAGTCTCGCCCTGGAAAGGGGTAGTCCGCTTCGGAAAGAAAGGAAAGTTGAGACCGAGATTCGTTGGACCATTCACAATTGTAGCGCGTGTTGGTGAAGTATCCTACAAGCTTGACCTACCCGAGGACTTGCGCGGGATCCATCCCACCTTTCATGTGTCACATTTGAAAAAGTTCTTGGCAGAAGCAGATGTGGTGATCTCTTTAGACGACATCCAAGTGGATGAGAAATTGAACTATGTTGAGGAACCAATAGCCATTTCGGATCTCAAGGTAAAGAAATTAAGAAACAAGGAGATTCGACTGGTGAAAGTACAGTGGAAGTTCCATAAGGGACAGGAGTCAACATGGGAGGTAGATGCTGATATGAGATCTCAGTATCCCCATCTTTTCGAAAATGGAATTCCGGGGACGAAATTCTCTTGAGGGGGGGATATTGTAATATCCGGATCCAAAATTTAATTAATTTTGGAGTTGGGTGAAAAGTTGACCTTTACCCAAAGTTCAAGGGGGTCAAATGTAACATAGGTTATATAAATACAAATCAACCCTGAGATATTTTCAAAATATCTCATGGTCTGATTTTGGTCCTGGATTGTGGAAGCGAGAGAGAAGCAGAGAGATTTCTTCAACATCGACTCCATTCATCATTCAAAGTACGATCTCGTCTTCTAACAACTTCTAAGTGTTGATAGTCGTATAGAATCTTGTTAGTAAGATTTTTAACCGTTTCATTTCGAGATTTATGTATTTCTGAGATGGATTTGGGTTCGATCTAGGGTTTTGAAATCGCTCAGATGAACTGTGAGTATCGACCGGTATGTGTCGACCGGTATGTCTTCGACCGGTATGTCTTCGACCGGTATGTGTTGACCGGTATGTCGTCGACCGGTATTTGTCGACCGGTATGTCTTCGACCGGTATGTCATCGACCGGTATGTTGACCCACCGGTATGTTGATCGACTGGTATGTCGACCGGGGAAGGCCGGGCGACTGGGGAATTCTTCCCATCGCAGAGGGTTCTTCTGTTCTGATGTTTTAAGCTTTAGTCAGAGGGAATTATCTGCATTTAGCTTATCGAATTATTCAGTGTTATCGTAGGTAGCGATCGTTAGAAACCGGGCCTTTAAGCAGGAAGAATTCTGAGGTGAGTCTTTTAAAATAAATCCGTCTATATTATAAAAACTATGTGATAAATGTATTTGTTGAACTATGGAGAATCACGATTTTGGTATGGTAGATTGTTCTCGGGTAATGTTTTCTAAATCCCATCATTTACAACTTTCTTTACAAAAATCAAGATTTATTGAATTGAACCATTGTTCATGTGAATTGCTTATATGCTTGATTTAATGTCAGTATGATATAAAATGACATGCTTTGGCTTTGAGTCTTGGTGCAATGGATCCATATGCACAGTGTTCCTATGTCCCCGTTTTTGGCATTTGGTTCACGTTTTGGCACGTAATAGGCATCGGGTTGCCATGATAAGTAAGGTGTGGGCCTATACGGTCGGGCAGCGTCTCATGGTGCAGTAAGGTGTAATTCCATTATGTTCTTGAGTTCCCTTGTTTTGGAACTCTCAAGAATAGATCCAGAGGAGTTGACTTGATGTTTTGAGCAATAGATCTAGAGGGGTTGAGCTCGTTATGTGAATTGGTGTTATTTGTACCATGTTTAATCACTAATGGTTTATTTGGTTCCTTGACTTAGCTCATGGCTATACTCACCGCGTGACACCGATTGGGTTTAGTACTCCCTTTTATTTGGCTTGTTCTCACTAGTCTTTAGCCTAACATTTGCTCTTGGTTGTCATGTTGGCAGGTCATCTTAACAGTGGGGCACGCCGGGACTGAGGGAACGACCTTGGGGTCATGAGTGGTCTTTTTTAGGATATCTAGTGACCATCGTACAGTGATTTTTGAATATACTCATTTTGGAAGGATAGCGACACCCGACCCTAATCTAGTTATATTTAATTGTATATTAGTAGGTTGTCGTCTTATGCTTCAATTATTGTCCGTGTTTATGTCTAACCTATACTCCGTTTGGGATAATTAAGTATGTTGGGATTGTAATACTTTATTCCGCAAGATTAGTCTATTGCAGAATTTCGAATTTTATTTCCGCTAAATTTTAGGGTGTTACAGAATACCCATTGCCACTTGAGGAATACTCTGATGATCAAAGGAAAAGGATCAAAGTTGTAGATTGGCAAGGTCCTTCATCTTACAGGGGATTCCGAATGAGATCTGTGTGAAAATCGACAGCTACAATGCCACGGGCAAAGAGATGTGGGATCAACTCGAAAAGTTGATGTTAGGATCCAAGATTGGTAACCAACTTAAATCTCAAACTGACTGAACAACTACGAGGAATTCAAGGCTAAGGAGGGTGAGTCTCTTGAAACAACATATGACAGATTTGTGACCCTTCTGAACGAGCTCAGCAAGAACAAACTCAGAAAGTCTCAAATCGAGCTGAATGTCAAATTTTTGAGCATTCTGTAGCCTGAGTGGAAGAGGTTCACAAGGCAGATGAAACAAATGAAAGATCTAAATGAGATACCACTACACGAAGTATATGAGGCTTTAAGACATAATGAAGAAGAGGTGGAGGAGATTAAGGATGAGAAGAGGAAAGCTGAGAAAGTGGTTACTGATCCAGTTGCTCTTGTGGTAAAAAAGAAAGAGAAAAGATCGGTAAGTATGAAGAAGAAAAAGAAGATTATAGTTTATGAATCCGATGAAGTGGAAAGTGAAGAGGATTCTAACTCAGATGGCTGCGAGAATCTGAAACAGGCTATGCTACTATTGACGAAAACTTTTCAAAAGAAGTTCTATAAGAAGCCTGGTTCCAACAGTCAACGATATTCTTCGGGTTCGAGAAACTACGAACACAAGGAAAGAGTCGAAGGAAAAAGGTTTAATGAGAAGAAACTGGAAGAGAAGAGGTATAGGACTGAAGAGAAGAAAGAGTCTGAGCCAGTGAAGTGTTATAACTACGGGAAATTTGGCCATTACGCAAAGGATTGTCGGAAGCCTAAGGTCCGCAATTCCGAGTATTACAAGAATAAGATGTTTTTGGCCAAGCAACAGGAGGCTGGCAAAGCACTTATGGCCGAGGATGAATACTGGCTTGATCATTCTAAGGATGAAGAGAAAGAATAAAAGGCTCACATGTGTTTTATGGGAAAGAATGAAACTGAAGCTGAAGCAGAATCTGATTGTGAAGATAATGAAGAGGTATGTGATATGTCTGAATCGGATTTCTTAAATCAAATGAATGCCATGATGGTTCAACTCCAGGAATTAGAGTCTAAGCTTAAATGCGAGAAAGGTATCATCAAAGAGAAAAACCAGTCAATATTGAAACTTAGCAATGACATTGCTGAGAAGAACGTATTGATTGATGCTTTACACAAAAACATTGATACCAACGCGAAATAAAAGACTATAATTCATAATGAACTGTCTGAAACTACTTCAAAATATAGACTGTGTCAATTTGAAGTCAAAGAGGTTGCGAAAACGTGTTCATCATTAAAGAAAGAAAACAAATCTTTATCTGAAAAAGTGAATGTTTTGGAGGAAAAACTTTATACTTTGGGTCAAACTGAACAAACCATTCACCTGAACAAACCTAAAGAGAGTAGCGAGTGTTGGGGTCTTGGTTACGAGAACCCACACTTTCTCAAAAAGGGTATTTCTAAAGTGACTGACTTATATGATTTTGGATTTTTAAAACTGGCACCACAGTATCCTGAACTCAAAGTTAAGTGGACTAAACTTTCAGAAGAGGATGAAGCTAAGGAAAGGAAGAAAAGAAAGAACAAAACTAAAATGCAACTTCCATTTAGGTATGAGAGGTTGAATTCTAGTTACAGTTCTGATTAGACAAAATTTCTTTCAAATGACTATTTCCAAAGCTATTCTACAGAGGAATTGGAGGCAAAACCAGTTGAAGGTAAAATTTATGTTCCTCCACTCGTGTTAGAAAGTAAAATTTATGAACTCGAGAACACTCTGATAGAAGAAAGGATTTTGACTGATCCAGAACAAATTGTGTTTTCAACTGTGTTTATCAAATCTGATTTTTCAAAGACTTCCAAAGCTTCAAAATTTGATGATGTTAAAAGCCTATTTGATGAAGAGTTTGATTTTTTAAACTCTGATGTTGATTTAGATGTGTCAAGATCGAAAATTCTAATCAAGAATTTAATACAAACTCAGAAACAATGTTAAAGAAGTTGCAGAATAACACTTTAACAATTAATCAGAACACAGAATATGAACTCAAATCATAAGTTTATATTGCATAAAACTTAATGATTACAAACACAACCTCAATCTGCTGAACAGACTCAACAGACGTTCTACACTTCTCTATAGAAAGGATCAATACTAATCTTGAGGTTAATTCTCTAAACAAAAACAACTCTATCAATGTATGTTTCTCTATCAAGAACTTCTAGACTATATATACAGAATTAATTACAAGATAATTACAAAGGAAATATTATTCTTCAGAATCCAGTCCATAATTATCTTCATCTTCTATTCTTCCGCATCAATCCATCTTTATCTTCAGAAGCAGCATTAACTCAATAGCAGTATTAACTTTGTACCCTGGCAGTACTAACCATGCTTGCAGTATTAATCTTCAAGCAGTACTAACTACTAGCAGTACTAACTCTCCAAGCAGTACTAACTATTAAAGTAGTAGCACTAACTCTTCAAGCAGTATTAAATCTACTAGCAGTAGTAATATTTCATCACCTAGCAGTACTTAACCAGACTTGGTTATTTCTGACCCAACAATCTCCCCCTACCTTAACTTTTCAAAATGAGAAGTTAAGTTCTTCAGCATAGGGTCTTCATGATGCTTTCAAAACTCCATCTTAGTTGCATAGATTAGGATTCAGACCCAGACTTTGATTAATGGTTCTTCTGATTACAATCTTTGCCATTTCAGAACCTGTAGTACATACCAGCTTTGCTCTCAACATTCCTTGTAGCTTAGCTCTGCTATGATCATACACTTTGTCCACCAAGTAGTACTCATGGTAGCTTTTGTCTATGGTTAGGACATATACTCCACATCTTTCAATGAGCATCCAGTGGTCAATGCTTCTGAATACCTTTTGATGATCCACATCTCTGATAATATGCTCAACCCTGTCAGGGTCAAACATCATGCATAGGTACTCCATGGCTATCTTGATTAAGTTCATTTATGCTCCTTCCAGCACATCTTTATACAGAGTCAGTCCAACTTTGTATATTTCTTCCAGATCAGCCCTTGTACAGCTTCTCACTATCTTTCCCCAGGTTGGATACACCTCATACTGATCACCCATTCTTTTGAATCTGAAATATTCTTTTCTGTTGTCCCTCAGAGTATCCTAGTGAATGATCTCTAGTGCCTGCATTGAGATAGGGTCAGCTTGCACTGGTTCTTCATCTGTCAAAGTCATGTACAAATGGAACTGCTCATTAGATAGTTGATTGGACTGCTCTTGACTCTCATTTTCCTTGTCAACCTGTTCACCCTGCTTCTGCTGCTCTGAAGATTCTGTTTCCATTTTCTCACTTTCCTGTTCTTTCTTTCCTTCTTTAGTTCTAGGCCTTTTTGCCTTTGACTTGGTAGCTATGGACTTATTTCTTTTAATAGCTCCAATCTTTTGAGCTAAGGTCTCTTCTTGCTTCACTTCAGCCTTTTCTTTGATAGGAGTGCCTTCTTCACTGTCAGGTAAAGGTTGTTGTATGTTGAGATCATGTCTTTCTTTCAACTTTCTTTCAACCTCAACCCTTTGAATGAAATCCCCTTTCAGCTTGGCCATCTCCTTCTTGTATAGCTCTTCTATCCTTCCAAATGACATGCTGGTAAACATTCCTTCAGGAACTCCAATAGCTCCTTTCAGAAAGTTTATCATTTTCCTTCTTTCTTGATTGGCCAGGAAGGTTTTAGATGGTTGTCTTTGTCTTGTCTTTAATAGCAGCCTTTGCCTTGATGCCTTCTTTGTAACTTTAGCAGCAGCAGCAACAATCTTTAAGCTCTTTTAATATTCCTCATTAAGCTTAGTAGCCAATTCCAAAGCAATCTCTCTGTCTTTTGCAGATTGGATCTCTTCCTCCTTTTCCAATTCCTCTTGCAAGTTCTTAGCCACCTCTTCATCCAATTCTATTTGAGTTTGCTTCTTTGATGCTTTTACTGGTTCAACCATCTTTTCTTTTCCTTTCCTTTTGGCCTCAGCAACACTGACTTCTTTTCTTTTCTTCTCTGTTCCACCTTCTTTGATTACCACTCCCTTGGCCTTTTGAGTAGCCTTGGGGGTGTTATTCTTTGCTTTGACCAAAGTTTCAACAATCTCAACCTCCTCTACAGACATACCAGTTTCTGCTGCAACTTTTTCTGTTTCTACTACTTTTGCAGTTTCTGGTGTAGTTACTGCTGCTGGCTCATTTTCTGCTTTTGTACCCAACTCCCCCTCAAATTTAGATTTCATGCCAACAGGACTTTGTTTTTCAGTTTCAGCTTCAGTTGTCTCCCCCTTTTTGGAAGCATCATGATCTATGCTCCTCTTCTTTAGCATAAATTTAGTTTTCTTCTTTTTGTGCACTAGCCGCAGAAGCATCTTCTTCAGTTTGGTGATCTGAAGTTGTTGGGAAAGTATCACCTGTTGAATATCTTTTATCTCCAGTGCTTGATCAGTAATTTCTTGACTTAAGGTACCAAGTGTATCCATAAATTCATCATAACTATATCTATCCTCACCTCCTTTGGGTGTGTTGACCACCCTTGAAGGATCCTTGGAAGTTTTAGTAGGAGTCTTCTGCCTAGCAGAAGCACCCTCTACCCCCTTGGTTTCTTGGAACCTGGGACCTTTGGATGATTGCTCATCTAAAGTTGCCGTGGGGAAGGTCTTAGGTATGTTCACACTGTCCTGTCCTACACTTTGTGCAGAAACAGTAGTGTGAGCCTTGCTGCGCACATGCTCATCCTTCTCCTTATAGAGCACCTTCTGAGAGTTGGGAGACACCCCTATGGTTTCCCTTTCGATATTCTCTAATGGAGAGTGCTCCATTAGAGGTCTTGAAGGCTTTGGGGGTGAAGATACAAGAAGGAAAGGAACCTTCTGTACCTTTTTCCTGATATATGTTTTGGTGATGGGGGATTTGGGTTTGACAAATGGGATCTGAGGAATATTGACAGAATTGAATGGTGTGGGTAGGTCATCAGTTGGGTGGTCATATGTGGGCTGTGACCCTGATGCCTCACCATGGGAAAGAGACACACCCATCGTTGTAGAGAACAATGGAGTGTCTTGGCCAAAAAAGTCCTTGGAAGACCTTTTCATGTTTGAGAACACTTTCCCCTTGGGGAGTTTTGGTACATATACCTCCTTGAAGGTAGGTAAATCCGTCAATTCCTTATTAAGTACTTCTTGTACAAACCTTGGATACATATAAAAGCTTTTTGATTTGGTATCCAGGTTTGACATTAAATCATTTAAGATCATTTGAGAGAAATTAAACTTTCTAGAGGTTGCTAAGCAGACCAAAGCATAGGCTATGGTGCTGCTGAACTCACTCCAGCCAATTGTTTTTCTTGAAATGCAGTGTTGTAGGGTATGAACAAAAAATCTCCACTGAGGTGAAAATCTGTTCTTGAAGAACTTAAATACATCAGTGGAACCTTCATACCCCATACGACTAAGAGCATGGAAGAGATCTTCCTTAGGAAGAGAGGTAATACCTGAGGCATCATCTAAGCGTAGATGGATGCGAATACACTCTTCTGAGATGGTCAGGGGTTTATCACACACCCTTGTTTTGATGATCTGAGTGCCATCTTCAGTGTGGATGGTAGCATTTGCTCAAAATTGTCGTAGATGTTCCACACAAATTGTGGGATTGACAGTGAGGGCATGGGCAATGTGTGACCATTTGAGGAAATCCACAATCTGATGAAAACCTTCAGCCTGTTTGGGTTTTTACAGCATAGCAACCTCATTGTGTTCATCAAAGAATTCTAGTCCTACCATCGTTCTGATTGATTCTAGGGTTCGAATCGCAACTAGGGTATACACTAGTGAGCAAGAAATCGAGAGAGAGAGAGAGAGAGAGAGAGAGAGAGAGAGAGAGAGAGAGAGAGAGAAAGAGAAGCAATGGAAGTTCAAAGAGTCGTTTGTATTTTGGCGGTCACAAAGGGTATTTATAGGTGGAGGGTTTCAGTTAGAAGCAGTACTAACTCATATTAGCATTAGTAAGACATACTGGCAGTACTAACACAGACTAGCAGTATTATCTCAGTTTAGCAGTATTAACACATGTCAGCAGTAGTAACACTAATTAGCAGTAGAAATAAGGTAAGCAGTAGTAACTTTGCACTGGCAGTATAAACTACCTAGCAGTAGTAACCATATTTAACCATATTTGAACTGTCAACATGAGTAATATAGAGAGCAGTATTAACTTAACTAGAAGTACCAAGTATTCAATTTAAGCAATCTGAAACACTTAAACACACAAGGTTAGCAGCACCATGCACAATACAATATGAGAAAGTAGACAGGAAGGAGTCTATACAGAAATGGTACATAAAGCATATCAAAGGAGGCTTATTCAGTGTTTATCATGCCCACACTTGTGACCAAGAATGTGAATCTACCCACATCAAAAGCTTTGGTGAATAGATCAGCAAATTGGTTACTTGTATGGACTTTCACAACCTGAATGAGCTTCTTTTCATTATAGTCTCTGATAAAGTGGTACCTGATTTCTATATGCTTTGTTTTGGAGTGTTTGACTGGATTATTAACAATGCTAATAGCACTGTTATTGTCTATGAAGATTGGAGTGTGAAGAAAATTCATACCATAGTCCAGCATTTGATTCTGAATCCAGAGTACTTGTGAACAGCAGCTTGCAGCAGCTATATACTCTGCTTCTGTTGTAGAGGTGGATATTTTGGTTTGTTTCTTGCACTGCCATGACACTAGTCTTGCACCCAAAAACTGGCATCCCCCTGAAGTTGACTTTCTATCCAAATTCGCACCACCCAAGTCACTGTCTGAATAAGCAAGTAGGTCAAATGGTGAGTCATGAGGATACCAAAGACCTAATATAGGTTGGCCTTTGAGATATCTGAATATCCTCTTGACTGCTTGAAAGTGTGACTGTTTAGGCCTTACTTGAAATCTTGCACACACACAAACAGGAAACATGATATTTGGTATTGAAGCAGTGAGATGCATGAGGGAGATTCATGGATCTATAGTGATGAACATCCACATCCTCCCCCTCAAGATCTGTCGTGATCTGTTTGTGTGTCTCCATGGGTGTGCTTGCAGGCTTTGAATATGAGAATCCAAACTTAGTAAGAATGTCCTGCACATATTTGGATTGGCTTATAAATATCCCATCTTTCTTCTGCTTAACTTGTAAACCAAGGAAGAAAGTAAATTCACCCATAGAACTCATCTTGAATCTCTTGTGCATCAATTCTTCAAAAATCTCTGCACATTTGATCTTTTGTGGATCCAAAGATAATATCATCCACATAGATTTTCACTATAAGGATGTCCTTCTTCTTCTTCTGAATGAACAGAGTCTTGTCTATGATTCCTCTTTGAAAACCATTTTCCAAGAGATAGGTAGACAAAGTGTCATACCATGCCCTTGGTGCTTGATGTAGCCCATAAAGTGCCTTCTTCAATTTGTATACTCTATCAGGATAATTTGGATTCTCAAACCCTGGAGGTTGACAGACATACACTTCTTCTTCAATTTTCCCATACAGGAAAGCACTCTTTATATCCATTTGGTAGACTCTGAACTTCATGAAAGAAGCATAGGCTAAAAATAGCCTGATTGCCTCAATCCAGGCCACTGGTGCAAATACCTCTTCATAATCAATTCCCTCTTCTTGAGTATACCCTTATGCCACTAATCTGGCCTTGTTCTTTATTACTATTCCTCTCTCATCTTTCTTGTTTATGAAGATCCATTTAGTGCCTATAGCTCTGTGTCCTTTAGGAAGGTCCACTAAATCCCATACATCTTGCAGCACAAACTGCAGTAGCTCCTCTTGCATTGATTCTATCCAACTAGGATCCTTCATTGCATCATATGCCTTTTTGGGTTCAACCTGAGATAGAAAGCAAGAAAGTAAACCTGATTGTATATCTTTCAATCCTCCCAACTTACTTTGATTCCTTGTGATTATAGGTGAATTGATGTCACCAATCACCAATTGAGGAGGATGATTTTTTTGAACTCTTGTTTGATGAACAACCTCTTCATTAATATCAGCTTCTAGATTAGAGTCATTCTTTTCAGGAGTGCTGCCACCGAAAACTGAAAAGTTATCATCATCTGTGTCATCTTCTTCCAAACATTGCATCTCAGGACCTTTGATTCCTGAATCTGAGGGTTGATCTTCCTTTTCACCTCTGTCCTCTTCATTCTGAGTTGGTTCAGTGTCCTTTGAAACTGAAGTATCTTTATTATCTTGGTCACAGAATTCAACAGGATCAGCAGTAGGTGTTGGGAACAACACAAACTCTTGTCTTTGTACTTGTACCTTTTCTGTCCCTGTTCCTGCATTATGCTCATTACTGAAACCCAAAGAATTAGTCAGTGAATCAATGTAAAATAGCCAATCAGGACCTGAACCAAGTTGATTTGGTGTGTTCTCATTGCATTTGACATTGTCACTTTCCTCAATAATCCTAGACGAGGTGTTGAAAACTCTGTAGGCCTTACTTTTAGATGAATATCCAACAAGAAACCCATCCTCAGCTTTGCTATCAAACTTGCCTAGGTGAGTTTTGGTATTGAGAATTATGCAAGGACACCCAAATGGTTTGAAAAATCCAATAAAAGGTTTCTTCTTTTTAAAAAGCTCATAAGGTGTCTTGTCTTGGGATTTCACTACTAGAACTCTGTTTTGAACATAGCAGGCAGTATTAACTGCTTCTGCCCAGAAAGTAATTGGAAGTTTTGAATCTGCCAACAGAGATCTAGTAGCTTCTATCAGAGTCCTATTTCTCCTTTCAGCAACACCATTCTGTTGAGGAGTCCTAGGAGCACTGTATTGTCTCTCAATACCTTTTTCCTCACAGAAGTTGTTTAGGTCATTGTTTTTTAATTCAGTTCCATTATCAGACCAGGTGACTTTAACTCTTAGATTTGTTTGGTTTTCAACTCTAAGCACAAAGGATTTGATCAGTCCACTTGTCTCATCCTTAGTCCTCAGAAAATAGACCCAAGTGAATCTAGAGAAATCATCAACAATAACCAAGCAGTAGGATTTTTTACCAATACTCGTCACATTTGTAGGACCAAACAGATCCATATGCAGTAAATTAAGAGGTGAAGAGATTGTATTTATCTCTTTGGACTTATGAGAAATTTTGTGATGTTTGCCTTTAAGACATGCAACACAATGATCATCACATGAAAAAACCTTTTGTGGCAAACCTCTTACAAGGTTGTTTTTCACAAGTTTGTTCATTATTTTAAAATTCATGTGACACATCCTTCTGTGCCAAAGAGATGATTTATCCAGTGAGACTTTTGAAAATAAACAATTTAAAGATGAATCAGAAGATACACTCTCCAAGTCTAAGGAATAAACATTGTCCTTTCTAGGAGTTCTAAGTAGTATCATACTTTCATCAACTACCTTGAACCCTGGAGCAAGGATAATACATTCTGTATCATTGAATAATATGCTATGTTTCTTGTCACAGACCTGTGATACACTTAACAGGTTGTATCTCAATTGCTCAACATAGTATACATCCTCAAAGGTCATCTTACCTTTTGACACGTTACCTTTTCCACTTATCTTTCCACCTGCTGGATTATCACCAAAAGCAACATGTCCTCCATCAATTATTTTGAAGTTTTGAAGGCAGGTCATGTTACCTGTCATGTGCCTGGAACAACCACTATCAACATGCCAAATGCTCCTTCCCTTGAGCTGTTGGTTGCCCTACACATATAATAAAGCAGTTAGTTTTTAATAGGAACCCAAGCCAAAGTGGTCTTGGGTTTCCCATTCTCATCAACATATTCATATTCAGACTTGATGAGATTATCAAACTGAGGAATCTTATTGCTTGAATACTTTGTCAGAATAATGGGTCTGTCACTGGAAGCAGTACTAACTTGATTTGCAGTACTAACTTTGTTAGCAGTACTAACATCATTAGCAGTACTAATTGAGTTAGCAGTACTAACTTTGTTAGCAGTACTAACTGGGTTAGCAATAGTATTGCTTGCAGCAGCACTATTCTTGTCAGCAGTACTAACAGATTTCTTTACTTTTGGAACACAAACCTGGACAAAGTTGTTTGCTTTCTTTTTCTTTAAGTTACTCCTTGGCTTATTTGGAGTATTTTTCTTTGAATTAGCAAACTTATTCTGAGCATGAGATTTTATAGGTGCCCTTCTCACATTCTCAGCCATATGATTCCTTATTTGCTTCCTATAACCAACAGGATTTTGTATATTTATTTGAAAAGTGATCCTTTGGTTAATAGGATTGAAATAACAGTGTTTGGCTAGATGATTTAACTTGCCACAGATAAAACAAGGCTTTGGTCTGTTAATTTTTCTTAGATCAATTCCTTGTTTTAATGCCCACTGATTATTTCTGTTTCTTTGATTTCCCCTTATTTTATCATTATTATGGGGCTTGTTCTGTTGACAAGTACAGGGATTTATAACAGAGGTTTGCATGTAATGAATTCCCTGTACCTTATCCTTCCCTTTCCTAGAGGTCTCAGCTGTCTCACTCTTCACGGTCTCTTCCCCACTTTTGGACTTCTCCACTTTCTCACTTTTGACAAATGGTTTACCCCCCCCCCCCCTTCATTTGTCAGAATGTGGTTTTCTAAGGGAATATGTTTATGGTCTTCCTTATTCTTACACTCAGAGTCATCTTCTTCAGAATCTGCCTCAACCACTACTTTGTCTAAAGGATCTACTTCAGTGGCTCCTTGAGGTAATTTCTTCTTGTCTTGTCTTTCTAAGAGGTCTGAGGTGAGAGGAATATAGTTATTGTTGTATGGTGGAGGGGTGGTGTTATAGCCTATTCCTCTTCTCAGTTTGTCATGAACTTGATTTTTGAGTAAAGAGTCCATTGCTTTAGAAGCATTGGAATATTTCTCAATATCTAGTTTGGCCTTCTCAAATTCACTCTTAATTTTCTCACATTCTGCTTTGGCCTTCTCAAGTTCAATCTCTAACTGATTCTTCTCCCACTTCCAGTAGTTGGTATCATAAGAATGTTGAAGTTCATTAGCCTGATATGACTTAATTTGTTCTTCAAACCTCCCAACAATCAAAACATACTCTCTTCTATCTTTCTCTAGCCTTTTAAGATCATCACACATGCTCTGATTGTGATCCCTGTACTTTTTAACAGTTTCAATACAGGTTTTAGAGCAAAGGTTAGATGTTACCTCTGTGGGAAGTGCAGTGCTTGATGACTCTGAAACTTCGGCCATCAAAGCTTGATTCTGAACTGCTTCTTCTGCTTGGTCACTCCAATCAAATCCCATTCCTTCTTGGGAAACAAGGGCTTGAGAAGAGTTCATGTTGTTGAAGCTAGTGGATTGTGATGGTTGATGGTTGCTAGTATGTTGTTGAGGCAATCCACTTCTGCATTCTCTTGCAAAGTCTCCCAGCTTGTGACACTTGTAACATTCAACCTTGGATTTATCAAATCCAACCCCATCTTCTCTTTTCTGAGCAAAGTTATTCCTTCCAGTCCTTTTGATGAATCTTTTTACTCTCATTGTGAGCATAGCCATCTGCCACTTGATATCCATCTCTTCCAAATCATCAGCATTTATCTGTTCTAAGTCATCATTAATTAGTGGAATTTGCATGACTGGCTAGAAAAGCTTCTAAAACTGAGTCATTAGATCCATCTTGCTTTGATCCATGGGCAACACCAACTGATTCTGTATTAGCAGCAGAATCAGTAGAATATGATAAAAGCGCAACATTGTATGAGTATCCAGAGGGCCTCTTCTTTGCTTCTACCTCTGCTTCAAACACTCTAAGGTCATTATAGAGGTCATCCAGTTCCTTGTCCTCCAGTTGGTCATTCTTTCTGAAGGAGACAGTGTACATAGTCCATTCATCACCAAGAGATCTGAGAAATTTTCTGTTGACATCATCTTGATCTATCTGGACACCAACAGTAGCCAATTCACCAATTAACTTATTAAATCTATCAAAAGTTTGAGTCATGGACTCATTCTTTGTAGACATGAAGTTTTCATATTGCTGCTTCAGGATGACCTTCTGATTTCTCTTGGTACTTTTGGTACCAGAAAATCTTTTCTCCAGTGCATTCCATAGAATTTGAGCATCCGTGCAGTTGAAAAACTGGTGTTGGTACTCATTAGGTATAGCCAAGAGCATAGTGCTCAAGGCTTTCATCTCTGTCTGCCTCATCTTTCTCTCTCCATCAGTCTTTGGTGGAGGTCTCTTTCCTTCTGCGTCCATCTTTCCTCCATCTGAGGGACCATTCTCAATGATGTCCCACATTGAGAAGTCTGTGAGAAGAATATATTGCTTGATTATGATCTTCCACATGTCAAACTCATTGGGTTTGAGCATGGGAACTTTTGATACCAAAACGTTGTCACTTGAACTGTCCATGATTATAGATTTCTGACTTTTCTAGCTCTGATACCACTTGTCAAGATCGAAAATTCTAAACAAGAATTTAATACAAACTCAGAAACAATGTTAAAGAAGTTGCGGAATAACACTTTAACAATTAATCAGAACACAGAATATGAAATCAAATCATAAGTTTATATTGCATAAAACTTAATGATTACAAACACAACCTCAATCTGCTGAACAGACTCAACAGACGTTCTACACTTCTCTATAGAAAGGATCATTGAGAATGGCCCATCTGATGTGGGACATCATTGAGAATGGCCCATCTGATGCAGGAAAGATTGGTGAAGATGGCAAAAGAACCCCTCCAAAGACTGATGCAGACAGAAAGACAAGGCAGACAGAGATGAAAGCCTTGAGCACACTGCTCTTGGCCATTCCAAATGAATATCAGCACCAATTCTGCAATTGTACTGATGCACAGATGCTCTGGAATGCTCTAGAGAAGAGATTCTCTGGTACCAAAAGTACCAAGAGAAATCAAAAGACAATCCTAAAACAACAGTATGAAAACTTTATGTCAACTAAGAATGAGTCCATGACTCAAACTTTTGACAGGTTTAACAAACTGATTGGTGAACTGACTACTATGGGAGTACAGATTGATCAAGATGGTGTGAACAGAAAGTTCTTAAGGTCTCTTGGAGATGAGTGGACCATGTACACTGTTTCATTCAGACAGAATGATCAGTTGGAAGAAAAAGAACTTGATGATCTGTACAATGATCTTAGAGTATTTGAAGCTGAAGTGGAGGAAAAGAAGAAGCCTTCTGGATATATTCATAATGCTGCACTCCTATCAGCATCAATTGATTCTACTGCTAACCCTGAATCAGTTAATGCTGCTAATGGAGCAAATCAAGAAAAAGGCACTGAATCTGTGTTTGAAGCCTTTCTTTCCAGCCATGGAAATTCCTCTTTAATTAATGATGACTTGGAACAACTTCATCCTGATGATCTTGAAGAGATGGATATTAAATGGCAGATGGCCATGCTTTCCATGAGGGTGAAGAAGTTCATAAAGAGGATTGGGAGGAACAACTTCTCCCAAAGAAGAGAAGATGGAGCAGGCTTTGATAAATCAAAGGTGGAGTGCTATAAATGTCATCTGAAGGGACACTTTCCCAGGGAATACAGAAGTGGAGTGTCTCACAACAACAACCACCAACAAGCACAGTCTGGAAACCTCAACCATACCAGAAACTCTGCTCAAGCCCTTGTTTCTCAACAAGGAATGGGGTTTGACTGGAGTGATCAAGCAGAAGAGGCTATCCAAAATCAAGCTCTTATGGCAGAAGTATCTGATCTCCCAACTGAGGTAAGTTCTAATCTCTGTTCTAAAACTTGCATAGACACTGTTAAAAGGTACAGGGATCACAACCAGAAGATGAGTGATGACCTTAAGAGGTTAGCAAAAGATATAAAAGACTATGTGAGAATTGTTGAAAGGTTTGAGGAACAGATTAAAGGTTTTCAAGCCAATGAACTCCAACACTCATATGATACCAATTACTGGAAATGGGAGAAAAAGGATCTAGAACTCCAACTGACCAAATCTAAACAGGAATAAAAAGGATGAGAGAGGAATTGTGATCAGGAACAAAGCAAGGCTTGTGGCACAAGGGTACACTCTAGAAGAAGGCATAGACTATGAAGAAGTGTTTGCTCCAGTGGCAAGGGTAGAGGCAAATAGGCTATTTCAAGCCTATGCCTCATACATGAAGTTCAAGGTATACCAAATGGATGTGAAGAGTGCCTTTCTTTATGGTACAATTGATGAAGAAGTATATGTCTGTCAGCCCCCTGGATTTGAAAATCCATCATATCCAGACAAAGTATACAAACTGAAGAAAGCACTTTATGGTCTTCATCAAACCCAAGAGCATGGTATGATACACTGTCTACCTATCTCTTGGAGAATGGGTTTGAAAGAGGAATAATTGACAAGACCCTCTTCATTAAAAGAAGTAAGAAGGACATCCTACTTGTTCAGATTTATGTGGATGATATCATCTTTGGATCCACAAAAGATCAGATGTGTAGAGACTTTGAAAAGTTGATGCACAAGAGCTTTAAAATGAGTTCAATGGGTGAACTTACCTTCTTCCTTGGGCTTCAAGTGAAACAGAAGATAGATGGGATCTTCATAAGCCAATCAAAATCCAGGTTCTATGGATTCAGAATCAGATGCTGGACTATGGGGTAACCTTTCTTCACACTCCAATCTTCATTGACAATAGCAGTGCTATAAGCATTGTTAACAATCCAGTCAAGCACTCCAAAACAAAGCACATTGAGATCAGGTATCACTTTATTAGAGATTGTAATGAAAAGAAGCTAATTCAAGTTGCTAAAGTTCATACTGACAACCAGTTTGCTGATCTATTCACTAAAGCTTTTGATGTGGGTAGATTCACTTTCTTGGTCACAAGTGTGGGCATGATCAACTCTGAATGAGCTCATGTTTTTAAAAAGTGTTTTCATACCTGTTATTGGTTTATTCTTTGGTGCTACTAACATCTTTCTCAGGAAGTTATTACCTTGCTCAGAGTACCTCAAGCTTCAAAAAGTATAAGTATAGTTAGTGCTGCCAGTGTAGTTTTAATACTGCTAGTGGTTAATACTGCTCTCAGTTAATACTGCTAGTTAGTTAATACTGCTAGTGGTTAATATTGCTCTCAGTTAATACTTCTAGTTAGTTAATACTGCTAGTGGTTAATACTGCTCTCAGTTAATACTGCTAGTTAGTTAATACTGCTAGTGGTTAATATTGCTCTCAGTTAATACTGCTAGTTAGTTAATACTGCTTATGTCCCGAATCGTATAAATACCCTTTTTGCCCGCCTAAAAGTTCATAACGACTCTTTGATTTCTATTCATCTGCTCTCTAACCCTTTTCTCTCAAGCACCAAGTGTTTCAGTCCAGAATACTCAAGCTCGATGGCAGCTATGGCGTTCATTGATGTACATAATGAGATTGCAATGCTACAGAAGCCTAAACAAGTTGTTGGATTCCATCAGATTGTGGATTTTCTCAAGTCCAGCCACATTGCCCATGCTCTTACAGTATCGCCAACAATCTACATAGAGCATCAAAGACAATTTTGGGCGAATGTTACTGTAGTAAGAGAAAATGGTGTGCAGATAATCAAGACAAGGGTGTGTGACAAACCCTTGTCAGTTTTTGAACAGGTGATTCGCATCTGTCTACGTCTAGACGATGCTGCAGGTATTACCTCTATTCCTAATGAGGACTTGTTCTCTAACTTTTCAAGAATGGGGTATGGAGGTCAATTGGGTGGTTTCAAATTCTCAAAAGCTAAATTTTATACCCAAAGGCGTTTTCTTGTTCATACCCTGATGCACTGTATTTCCAAAAAGACTACTGGATGGAGTGAGTTCAGCAGTACCATTGCTTATGCTTTGGTCTGCTTGGCCACTGCCAGAAAGTACAATTTTTCTAAAATGATTTTCAATGATCTTTTATCAAACTTGGGAAGCAAAAAGAGTTTTTATATGTACCCAAGATTTGTACAGGTAGTTATAACCCATGAATTGACGGATATGCATCACTTTGATGAGGTATATGTACCCAAAATCCCCAAAGGTAAGGTCTTTTCAAATATGAAGAGATCTCCATTGGACTCGGAAGGAGTTGACACCCCATTGTTCTCTACAATGATGGTGGTGTCCCACAATGAAGAAGGTATGGCTTCAGGGTCAAGGCCCTCATTAGACCATCCCACTGAAAGCCTATCCCAACCTTCAATCACCATATCAATCCCTCAGTCCCTTGTTCAAAAACCAACTTCACCAATAACCAATACATACATCAGGAAAAAGGTAAATAAGGCTCCTTCCCTTCTTGTACCTTCACCCACAGAGCCTTTAAGCCCTCTAATGGAAAATTCTCCATTAGAAAATATCTACAGGGAAACCACAGGGGTGTCTCCCAACCCCAAGGAGGCGCTCAATAAGAAGATGAATGAGCATATGGTGCAAAGGCTGCCACTACTCCTGCTAGCATAGAGGAGGTCAGTGGTAACATCAATAAGACCTTCCCCATGGCAACTTTGGGTGAGCAATCATCCAAAGGTCCCAGGTGCCAAGAAACCATGGGGGTAGCAGGTGCTTCTGCTAGGCAGAAGACCTCTACTACAAAAAGATCCAATGATTCTTCAAAAGGGGGTCACACTCCTGGAGAAGGTGAGGACAGATATGACTATCTTGAATTGATGGAAACAATGGGCAACATCAACATGGATGTAATCAAGCAGGGAAAAGACATAGAAGAGCTGAAACTGATAATTCTGTCTCAACAAGTACAGATTACCAACCTGAAGAAAATGGTGAAGAGATTGATCCAGAAAAAGAAAAAGAGGCAGTTTGTGTTAAAGAAGAGGAAAAGTGATAAAGATGCTTCCAACAAGGAGGAGAATCAAGAGGGTGAAACAGAAAATGAAAGTACAGCTAAGAGGGAACTTAATGTTGAGGGGGAGAAAGAAGCAGAAATAGAAAAAGAAACAGAATCAATAGCAGCAGAAACTGTTAATGCTGCTGAGGAAAAAGAAGCAGTAGTAACATAATCAATAGCAGCAGAAACTGTTAATGCTGCTGAGGAAAAAGAAGCAGTAGGAACAGGGCTTTCTGTAGAAGAATTGGAAATTGCAGAAACTTTGGTTAGAGCCAAGAATGACACTCCTAAGGATTCTCAAAAGGCCAAGGGAGTGGTCATCAATGAAGGAGGCCTTTCAAAGAAAAGAAAAGAAACAAGTGAGGCAGGTATGAAGGATGCAAAGGGAAAAGCAAAGATGGTTGAACCTGAACAACCCTTAAAGAAGAAAAATCAGATTGAGCTGGATGAAGAAGTGGCAAAGCAGCTCCAGGCAGAAATGGAAAGGGAGGAACAACTTCAGTCAGAGAAGGATAGAGAGCTTGCACTGAATATGGCCAGAAAACTAAATGAAGAGTATCAGAAGAGCATGAAAGCAGCAGCTCAGGCCAATAAATTACCAGTCAAAAGAATGCCACTCAAAAAGCAGAAAAGACAACCCTCCAAGACCTTTTTGGCCAATCAGGAAAGGAGAAAAATGATAAATTTCCTGAAAGGTTCAATTGGTGTCAAAGGAGAAATGTTTAATAACATATCCTACAATCAAGTTGAGGAGCTCTACAAGAAGGAAATGGCAAAGCTCCAAGGGGATTCCTCTCAAAGGGAAGAAGCAGAAAGAAGGATAAAAGAGAGACATGATCTCAACATCCAACAACCATTCCCTGAGGAGACCACACCTTCAAAGGATAAAGCTGAAGAAAATAAAGAAGAGCAAGAGAATGTTGATGTGGAAGTAAAGTATTCAAAGAGAGTAAAGTCAATAGCCTACAAGAAGCAGTCCAAAAGGCAAAGAGTTGAAGAAAGAGCAGAATATGAAGCAGAACCTCCTGTTACATCTTCAGGAGAACCAAATCAGAATCCAGAATCATCAAACAAGCAATCTAATGAGCAGGTTGAATTGTTCATGACATTAACAAATGATGATCCAATACAAGCAGATCCCATCTCTATCCAAGCTCCTGAAATCATCTTTTGGGATATCCTGGAAGATCAAAGAAAGAAATTCTTTAGGATTAAGAGGCTAGGGGACATCTATGAGGTGTATCCTACTTGGGGAAGTTTCATCAGAAGTTGTACAAGATCAGATCTAGAAGAGATGTTTAAAGTTGGAATGAGATTGTATGAAAAGGAGCTGATAGGAGAAGAAAGGAACTTAATCAGATTAGCCATGGAGTACTTGTGCATGATGTTTGAACCTAGTAAAGTTCAACATGTGATCAGGGATTTGCATCTGGAGAATAAATTTCTAAGGATAGAAAACTGGAAGATATTTGAAAGATGTGGAGTCTATGTCATCACTGTGAATGGAGCATATCATGAGTACTACTTGGTGGACAAGATATATGAGCAAAGCAAGGGTAAACTACAAGCAATGTTGAATTCCAAGCTTATTTGTTCAAAAGATTCAGAAATGGCAAAGGTTGTGGTTAGCAGGATTATAAATCAAAGCTTGGGTTTGGATCCTAATCTAGGGGTGTAAACTGAAGTGTTGAAAGCATCTTAAAGACCATCTGAAGAACTTGACTTCTCTTCCTAAAAGTCAAGTTAGGGGGAGATTGTTGGGAACTGAAAGAATTGCTCAAGTACAGTTAATGCTGCTAGCACAACTTGATTACTACTTCTGAAGTTAATACTGCTGATACAGGTTAATGCTGCTAGTCAAGATTAATACTGCTAGATGAAGTTACTACTGCTAAGCAATTT
Organism: Arctium minus; assembly: GCA_954870635.1. Lineage (NCBI taxonomy): Eukaryota > Viridiplantae > Streptophyta > Magnoliopsida > Asterales > Asteraceae > Arctium > Arctium minus. Next base: position 72,065,749 of record OX941088.1, on the reverse strand, counting down.
TAGTACTGCTAGTAGTTAGTACTGCTGAACTTAATACTGCTTATGAGATGAAGACTTCATATGGCAAGAATGACAGTTGTTTTGATTGAAGATTATGGAAGGCTTGGAGATAAACATGGAAGATTATTCTGAAGATCTTTTATTATTTGTAATTATCTTTTATCTTCATTATAAGTATAGAATAGTTTGTAATTAAAAGAGAATTAATTCTGAGTTTTTGTTTTTGATAGAGAGAATCAACCTCAAGGTTTATAATCCTAGTTCTAGAGAAGTAGAATTCGTATTGGTGAGCCTGTTTATCAATATTGAGATTGTGTGTTGAATCTTGTAGCTTTACAATCTTTCAATAAAGTTTACAAGTTGTTATTCTGATTCACTGTTTCATTGATCTTTGAATATTAAAGTGTTATTCCGCAAACTCCTTTAATATTGTTTATGAGTGTTTATTCTTGTTAAGAATTCAGATCCTGACATCTAATTATACAGAGAAATACTGTGGAAACGTGCACTTCAGAAATGACCAGCTTTCCCCAATTTTGGGTTATGGCGATGTTATTCAAGAGAACGTAACGATTAAGAAGGTGAGCTATGTAGAAGGTCTAGGACAACCTATTCAGCATTGGTCAGTTCTGTGACAAAAACTTAGAGGTGAATTTCAAGGCCAAAAGGTGTTGTGTGCGTACTGAAGATGGAAACGAACTTTTGGTCGAGATGAGAAAGTCAAACCTCTACACGATCAACCTTTCAAAAGTCAAGACTGACAATGAGGTGTGTCTACTATCGAAAGCCTCTATGCAGCATAGTTGGTTATGGCATAGAAGACTATCTCACCTGAATTTTCGATATATCAACAAGCTGGTCACGGGAAATTTAGTGAAAGGACTTCCAAAACTCAAATATGTTAAAGAACATCTCTGTGCAGCGTGTGAGAAAGGCAAGATGAAAAGAGACTCTCATAAGCCGAAAACTGAGCCAAGTACAAGTGCTCCACTGGAACTATTGCATATGGATCTCTACAGTCCGATGCGAACTCAAAGTATTAACGGCAAGAAGTATGTTCTAGTGATTGTGGACGATTACTCTAGATACACTTGGGTCAAAATTCTGAGATCAAAAGATGAGATGCCCGAAGTCATCATCACATTTTTAAAGACCACTCAAGTAAATCTGCAGAAGACAGTCAAGATTCTTAGAACGGACAATGGCACAGAATTTAAGAACAAAGTTGTTGAAGATTATCTTGAATCGGTCGGGATAGCACATCAATTCTATGCTGCCAGAACGCCTGAACAGAATGGAGTCGTAGAAAGACGAAATAGAACACTAGTTGAGGCCGCTCGAACTATGTTAAGTCAACCAGACCAACCTCTATTTCTATGGGCTGAAGCTGTGTCGACTGCCTACTATACTCAGAATCGCTCCATTATCCATCGTCGGTTCGGTAAAATACCGTATGCTTTAATAAATAATCGAATACCTAAACACTTTCATATTTTTGGATGCAGGTGCTTCGTACTGAATGACAAGGAGAACTTGAACAAGTTCAGTCCAAAAGATGAAGAAGGCATTTTTATTGGCTATTCTCAAACGCCTGCTGCTTACAGAGTATACCTGACGAAGTAGAAAATTGTAGTCGAGAGCGTCAATGTCACATTCGATGAAGAAATGGCTTCTGTTCAAAGCAGTTCAGAACCCGTTCTTACTGGAGTTTTAGCTTCTGGGCAGATCAGTCCAGAACCTGTGATTAGTGATAATAAATTGGATAAAGCGTCATCGTCGACATCTCATTTATCTGATTTAGATTTACTGTTTGAATTGTTTTATGATGAATTTCTTGGTACTAGACTGACTAAACCTATTGTGGTTGACAAATTGGACGATTCGAGGAATAATCATCCAACAACTTCAGATATATCAACTGAAAAGAAGTTCCAATTCAAACGCCTACTCCATCCGTTGAAGTTGTACATGGTAATGAAGAGCCAGAAGTCACTGAATCAGTTGGATGTACTACAACGTCTAATCAACAGACATCCATTGTGTAATAAACCTTGTAAAAAAGATCCCATTTAAAAAAAAAGAAAAACAAAGTTAAAAGAAAAACTTGGGAATAGGAAAATCTAAGAGTTGGAAACTGCCATGGTTGATTTAATACGTGCGTCTCTCAAGTTCCATATCCATTCAAATGGTTTCTTTTAGCCACCTTATAAATTGAAGGAAATCGTGTGGATGGAAACCATGAGTAGGAAGAAAAGTCAGAACAAAACTAAGGCAGATTTGTGAGAGAAAAGATCGACCACTTCGAAGGGGATGGTTCGGTGAATCGCATCAGTTCGGTACTTAACGGTAAGTGTTTTCGTTACTTGATATGTCACATTTAAGTACGTATAAATGTCTTAGACCCTCGACGAGATGATTGATGTCTCGGTAAGGCAATCTCGACCACCGGTCGTGGTCGGCGTTCCAACCGGTGCTACCGATATTATATTATCGTTGTGTGTACCCGGTACAAGCTCTTGTTTGAGACATGAGGTATTCAAAGATTAATCTGGGTCGTCAAGTTAGCATTAAAAATGGTTTCCGTTTGAGTCGAAGGAGTTATGTCGGAGACTGTTATAAAGAAAAAAAAATCTACGCAGAAGTGTAAGGGTTGCAATATGTATATATATATACATATATGGAAGTGTTTTTATGTCGTGGAAGATGCTTCATGTGGTTACAAGAAGTTAATGTAAGGTTCATGCATGGTGATGTGATATGCATATAAATATATATATATATATATATGTATATATATATAAGTATGTGTATATACTTAAATACATACATATATATATATATGCACACTTATATAATTGCAACCCTAAGATTAATGTGAGAACTTCGAGAAACATTCGGTAAATAGTAGTCTAGAAACGAAACCGATTAACTCGAAGATTTTAGTTTGGAAGTTTTACTTTAGAGTTGAACGTGCTTGTAATTTGTAGGTAAGGCGTGAGGACCTTCAGGAATGGTTGGACTACAACTAGAATTGTGAGTTATACGTGATCTTTTTATAAATGGTTGCATGTTTTATTAAAAAGTTTGTTGATCTTTTTAAATGTCGTTTATGCGTTAAACGTGAAATGTTTTCATGATATGTGTTTTTGATTTATGTGGCAATGGGGGAATATTGCGGTATAAGTCCGTAAGGCGAGCATGCTGTGTGAGCTCGTGTAAGCCATAAGTGCGAACATGCTGTGTGAGTTCGCCGGGTAAAGCTGTGTGAATAAAATATCTCCCAATATGCCGTTAACTTTGTGAGTTAAATTATTTTACCGCATGCATGATAAACTATGATGCTTTGTGAAATTCGTTGTTTATATTGTTCATGCATAAAAACCGTGTAATCACTGGGCCCTAGGCTCACCCAACTCCTTTTCAAAATAATATTGCAACCAGGTCGACACTCAATCGGGACTAGTAGCAAAGGGAAGGAGAAAGTCTAGAGTCGGATCATCGTTGGAATAAAGGCACGGCGAAGAAGTGTTGTTCATGATTTAGACAACATTCCCTTAAGTTTTATTATTTTTGAACTATTCCACTGTGTTGAACTATTTAGACTTTGTAGCGTATTTATATATTTGGATGTTTTATTTAAAAAAAAACTGGGACGTTACAAATGGTATCAGAGCATTAGTTTAAGTGAACTAGGTTACTGTAAGCCTAGACTTAAACTATGTAAATGTAGACAAATGTGTTATTCAGGCTTGGTTTTGCGATATGAGTAATGGTTTAAGTTAGTTTGGTTACGTGAACCTAGTCTTAAACCAAATCGAAGTAGAGAAGTCATGAGATGATTTACGATCATGTCATTGGGTATTAGAGCATTGATAAATATGTGACCATGATGGATGAAAAAACATATGGTAAAATGAGATAGAAATGAAAAGCTACAATTAAAGAGGTGTTGAGGGATAAAGTTTTGGTGATATGCTTCCACTAATGTATTTGATTAAGAAGTAAATATATTACCCAATTGGAAATAAAAGAAACTCAAGGTATATTTGATATCATGAGTTGATTCAATCTATATTTGAGTAAGATGTGAAGTATTCCTTAGTCAATTGATAGAGAGAATGATTAGATATGAGATAAGTGACGAGGTTGGTAGTATCGTCAATTACCAGATTGAATTCATAGTGAGAGTCGATGATCTTGGTGGCATGCATGACCAGTTGATGATTCTATATTAGAAGTTGTTATGAGCATATGAGAAAAATCTATGGATTCTTAGAGGATTGGTTTCCTAAAATGAATAAGATGGTATTAGAATGCTGGAGAAAATGGCCGTCCAAACCAGTCAAAAACCGGGATTCCATTAACCTCCATGTATGTATGAAAAATGGTTAGAAGGGCATATATTTGATGGAAGTAAGCATAGGTTCCTACGAGCAAGTTATGAAAACAAACATTGGTATATAAAAAGTGTTGTTTTCTAGTTAAATATTGACGATTATCCAATGTGTATGGGTACTAAGCAATGAAATGCATGTGTGATGAGATGAAAAAAGTAGTGAGACGAGGCCAATGATCATAGTTAGAAATACGCTACAATAATGCAACATGAGATTTTTTGGAAATAAGTAAGCTTTGATACAAAGTAGAAGAGAATGAAAAAGTAATGATTTGCGGTTTGAACCACCAAAAAGAAAAAAAAATCAAAGGTGATGAAAGAAATTGTAGGCTATAAGGAAACAATAGAACTTGATAAATGATGTCGGAGGTAAAACCAAAAGTAGAGCTATTTGAATGGATGAAAGTTATGAAAGGATTTAAGATGGAAAAATAAGGAAGTACATCATAGACTCCATACTCATCTTAGTATTTATGATTACTAATGCGGGTGTGATTTGAACGCATTAAATTGGAACAAGCTGATCACATGATCAATCGTCGAATAAAATGCTTGAGTTATTAAATATGGTGGACTTTTGGCGAAAGTAATTGCGAAATCAAGCAAGTTAAAAACATGATGTTGTCGATTCGAAAGCAATATCAAAAAGAGACATGTGACAAAATTACAGGTATAAAATGCAACTTTATGAGCATTAGAAAGATGAAGGGTCGATAATTTTCTTAGAATGGTTGAACGAAAGTAAAATGGAACTACTTTGGCATGCGTGAGTTCCCTCCAACCTAGAAGGTAATCTTTGAAGTGAAAACCTTGATATATCGTGTTCTTGTTACTAGTGGAATACTAGAAAAGTGACAAGAGGTAAAAATGAAGTAATAGTGATCTATAGGATTAGCTTAAACAGTCGGTGACAAATATATATTGATGCATGACAATACAGTTATAGTCGTCCAAAGGCATATTCAACTTGAAGAAATTAGAAATGATTGCATGATTAATCTAGTCATAAAAGAAATATTGGTTAAGTTGATTCCTATGTGTTTAGGCATATTTGACCTATGTTGAAACATATATCGAGCATATGGAAATCATACCCATACTACTTATGTCAAAAAAAAAAAGGTTGATGCAAGTTCAGGCTACGAATGGAGAAATAATGTATGCCTACAAGAATATACTGAATAATGATATATGAATTAAGCCAATGGTTAAGAGAATCAAGCTTTTGAAAAATGGATACATAAGTAGTGTACGTAATAAACCTAAAGCAAGAAAAGGAAATGTTCAAGTACATATAGTGAGAGCTTGAAACCATAAGATGAGTGTATGCCAAAATAACATGAACGAAGTCCCTATGCTGGGTTGTGATTGATAAGTATCATACCAAGATGAATAATGTCTTCATGCTTGATATGCCTAAATATGCATCAATTATTTTGAAGAATGCAATGTCGCACTGAAAACATTGTATATTTGAACAAAGGAAAAAAGAACTAGATGAAGTGCGATAGATATTAAAAGAAACATAAATTAGTGTGCACTGAGGCTGTCTTTGCCGAAAGAGATAAAAATATATTTTTGGATGCAATGATGCCTCTAAGTTGACATAAGGAATTATTGCAAAAATGAGAAAATAATGTTGTATAAGTATCACGCTAGTTGAAAAGGTAAGAATAAAAATGTCCAACTTATAAGTTGGAATGGGAAAATGGCAACACTGGTAGTTGCACCAATATATGGAGAATGCTACGTAGAGAATGAAATATGTTATCTATACAGATAGTAAGAATGAGAAATATTTATCCAATCACAAGGAAGTACTTGGATACAAGGCAAATTAGTTGTTGGCAATGGTGATATGTATTACCATAATGGAAAGAATAACACAAACGCTTATGTTTTAGCATAAATGGAAGAGCATAGTCAAATAGAGTTCGTATGAGGAAAATGGATGTAGATCTAGGTAGATCTATTATATTAGATTCAAGAATCGAAATAGAAAATGCTCTTGGAATAAAATATGGGGAAGAAAGTTAATAGAAAGTTTATGTGGAGTTATAAGACTTGAAACAAGTATGGATTCAAAAGATCGGGGAAGAAAGACGAGCAATATTGGATAAACATGTATGTATAAGCATGCATGTCATCATACATGTATGTGATATAGTGAATAAAGCCTAAGAAGGAGATGAGATTGAAGTACCCTCATTTATTTTCATAAGGCAAATTTCGAGGACCAAATTTTGTTAAGGGGGGAAGTTTGTAATAAACCTTGTAAAAAAGATCCCATTTTAAAAAGAAAAAAAGAAAAACAAAGTTAAAAGAAAAACTTGGGAATAGGAAAATCTAAGAGTTGGAAACTGCCATGGTTGATTTAATACGTGCATCTCTCAAGTTCCATATCTATTCAAATGGTTTCTTTTAGCCACCTTATAAATTGAAGGAAATCGTGTGGATGGCAACCATGAGTAGGAAGAAAAGTCAGAACAAAACTAAGGCAGATTTGTGAGAGAAAAGATCGACCACTTCGAAGGGGACGGTTCGGTGAATCGCATCTGTTCGGTACTTAACGGTAAGTGTTTTCGTTACTTGATATGTCACATTTAAGTACGTATAAATGTCTTAGACCCTCGACGAGATGATTGATGTCTCGGTAAGGCGGTCTCGACCACCAGTCGTGGTCGGCGTTCCAACCGGTGCTACCGATATTATATTATCGTTGTGTGTACCCGGTACAAGCTCTTGTTTGAGACATGAGGTATTCAACGATTAATCTGGGTCGTCAAGTTAGCATTAAAAATGGTTTCCGTTTGAGTCGAAGGAGTTATGTCGGAGACTGTTATAAAGAAAAAAAAATCTACGCAGAAGTGTAAGGGTTGCAATATGTATGTATATATATATATATATATATATATACATATATGGAAGTGTGTTTATGTCGTGGAAGATGCTTCATGTGGTTACAAGAAGTTAATGTAAGGTTCATGCATGGTGATGTGATATGCATATAAATATATATATATATATATATATATATATGTATATATATAAGTATGCATATATACCTAAATACATATATATAAAAATGTGTATATGTATACATATATATATATGCACACTTATATAATTGCAACCCCAAGATTAATGTGAGAACTTCGAGAAACGTTCGGTAAATAGTAGTCTAGAAACGAAACCGATTAACTCGAAGATTTTAGTTTGGAAGTTTTACTTTAGAGTTGAACGTGCTTGTAATTTGTAGGTAAGGCGTGAGGACCTTCAGGAACGGTTGGACTACAACTAGAATTGTGAGTTATACGTGATCTTTTTATAAATGGTTGCATGTTTTATTAAAAAGTTTGTTGATCTTTTTAAATGCCGTTTATGCGTTAAACGTGAAATGTTTTCTTGATATGTGTTTTTGATTTATGTGGCAATGGGGGAATATTGCGGTATAAGTCCGTAAGGCGAGCATGCTGTGTGAGCTCGTGTAAGCCATAAGTGCGAACATGTTGTGTGAGTTCGCCGGGTAAAGCTGTGTGAATAAAATATCTCCCAATATGCCGTTAACTTTGTGAGTTAAATTATTTTACCGCATACATGATAAACTATGATGCTTTGTGAAATTCGTTGTTTATATTGTTCATGCATAAAAACCGTGTAATCATTGGGCCTTAGGCTCACCCAACCCCTTTTCAAAATAATATTGCAACCAGGTCGACACTCAATCGGGACTAGCAGCAAAGGGAAGGAGAAAGTCTAGAGTCGGATCATCGTTGGAATAAAAGCACGGCGAAGAAGTGTTGTTCATGATTTAGACAACATTCCCTTAAGTTTTATTAATTTTGAACTATTTCGTTGTGTTGAACTATTTAGACTTTGTAGCGTATTTATATATTTGGATGTTTTATTTATAAAAAAAAACTGGGACGTTACACATTGTCCAACCAATTGAAGCTTCTGCACCAAATACTTCAACTGAACCCCTAACTGAACAACATGAAGAAGATAGTGGTTTTTTAGATGAACATCATGATCAATCTACATCTAATCCATTCCCTCATGAACACAAGTGGACCAAAGAGCACCCAATACATCAAATCATTGGAGATCCATCCAAATCGGTGCAAACTAGGTCTGCTACACTAAACAAGTGCATGCATGATTCATTCCTGAGCAAGATAGAGCCTACACGAGTATCTAAAGCTCTAGCTGATTCAGACTGGGTAACTGTGATGCAAGAAGAGTTGAATCAATTTGAAGCGCTTAAGGTCTGGAGACTAGTGCCTAAACCTGAAGGAAAGACGATAATTGGCACGAAATGGGTGTTTAAGAATAAGAAAGATGAAGATGGTATCATCATAAGGAACAAAGCAAGACTTGTGGCTAAAGGATATAGGCAAGAGGAAGGTATAGATTATGATGAGACTTATGCTCCTGTTGCGCGTATAGAAGCAATCCATATGTTTCTAGCATATGCCGCACACAAGAACTTCACCGTCTACCAGATGGACGTGAAGACTGCCTTTCTGAACGGCATTCTCAAAGAGGAAGTCTACATCTCTCAGCCTGAAGGTTTTGTCAATCCAGAGAAACCAAATTATGTATACATTCTGGACAAAGCTCTTTATGGTCTGAAACAAGCCCCTCGCGCCTGGTATGGAGTTCTATCCAAATTTTTAGTCAAGTCGAGCTTCTCAAAAGGTAAAATCGATACTACTCTTTTCATTAAAAATAAGAAAGCCGATATCATATTAATTCAAATATATGTGGATGACATCATATTTGGCTCAACAAATCCAAATTACTGTAAGAATTTTTCTAACCTTATGGTGTCACATTTTCAGATATATTCAGGCGACAGAAGATCCTTGGGCGTAAAGAAATATGAATTAAAAGTAAAGATAGTTCCAAAGCAAAAATCGTCATGACAAATCTCGTGAAGGGATTTGTAGGAAACTTCAAAATAAAAATTTCAAAGATAGCAACGGAAGCAAAAGAACCTACAACGATTTTTCACAAAGAACTCCCAACAAGGATCTCATGCATTAAATAACTTAGAAAAATGAAAAACACAACCACATAGTGTTTAGAACTACAACCTTTGAAGCTTGAACCTTGATGTCGGGTAGAGAAGAAAAACGGATCCTCCTCCAAAGTTGATCCACACCAAGCAACCTCCTTCTTGTGAATACTAGTTCCTTGAAACCCAATACTTGTGTGGTTTTATTTTTATTCTAACCTTTTAACTCTCATAAACTCTTGATAAAAGTTTCTAACACTTGGAAACCCTTTTTCCTTAGAGAGACTTAGAGAGTGAGAGATAAGTGTAGAAGAAATGTATCTTCCAAAATAATAAATTATGAACACAACACACCTATAAGGGTAGTTTGGCCTTAGTCAAAGAGAGTGGCCTCCCAACATACTTCTTACATACCATACTTTGTACTCTTATATTTTATTATTTAATGGTCCTTTAATATGTACTTACAAGAAACGTTATATACTTGGAAATACACTAACTAGTAACTAAAAAAACCTCCATGGTTTCATTAGTTAGTTATTAGTTATTTTATATAAATTTTATATCAAAATATAAAACTTATATATTTAATGTCACAAATAACAAATTTAGTGTACATTTAAATCAAATGAAATAATAATTTGTATCATATACATACTATACTTAAAGACAAGTCAAAATATATATAAAATATATTTTATCATTACCATAAATTATTATTTGGACTAAATAATTATTTGCATGACAATTGATTGGGATGAAAATAATCGAATCACATTCGATTGTATTATTGAGGTCATTTTGCTTGTATGTGTGTGACCCTTTGGGATCATGTATCATTATCCATATCGTCAAGAGTAGTGTCATGGGCATATAAATCCAACAATCTCCCACTTGCACATGATACAACACAACACGACACAGACAGTGGTAAACGTCTAGCAACATGCCACTATCCTTAATGACAGACGAAAAAGCTACCCTTATGTGAAATGATCTCTAAGCTCACGAGCTTATTATCAATGTTACAGGTAATATTACTATTAACCCTTTGTTACTGACATCCCATTGAAACTTGAGACATGGATCGGATCATTCTCATACGGTGTTCAATAATTATGTTTCTTGGTCGAGATTCAAAATGATAAAGCAAATGTTGTTGAATGAATCAACTTAGTTTGAGCATGGCCATGCATTTTCATCACTTAAGAATCATCTAGGGGCCGAGAGATGTCACTCTCTCATCAGATGAGAGGAACAAATTCCATCTTGACCACATACACTTTCAGTATGTATCATATCATGTCTAACGTTGGCCTTTATAACTGCGTGTTAAATCAACATTTAACCAAATTAAGATATGACATTCCTCACATGGTAAAACCAATATGTATCTCAGGTCTAGGTAGGGCTGGCAATGGGTAAGGGTAAACCCGTTACCCGTTATGTTTCGACCCGTTGGATAAGGGTATGGATAAAGAAAATTTTATCCATTTATCCACTTATCCATTACCCGTTTATCCGAAATTTTAGTGGGTAGAATGTGGATAAACGGTTTTTCGTTATCCATTACCCGTTACCCGTTACGATATAATATACATGTATGTATAATTATATAAAATTAAATATTAGTGTATATATACATAATTATATTAAGTTAATTATTAATATTTTTTAATAATGTTATCATATATTAACGTCTACTTTAATTTATTTTTTAATATTTATCGAGTAAAAGATTTCATGTTGATTAAATGAGAAACAAGCCGGATTTAGAAAAATATACAACGAAAAGTGTTAGTCTTACAATTTTTATATTGTTTTTAAAATATTATATTATGATTATATTTAGAGTAATAAAGTGTTTACTACAACAAAATTAGATATAAAATAATAACTATATTTATGAACTTATGTTTTACTTATATGTTTGAGGTTTAACAATATTAATTATAGTTCAAAATGAAATTTTATTTTACCATTTATCCATTACCCGTTTCGTTACCTGCTAATTTCAATGGGTAGGGTAGGATATGAATAAGTGTTTTATGAGATGGATAATTACCCGTTTCGTTACCCGCTATTTTAAATGGATTGGATAACGGATTAACCCTTACCATACCCATACCCTACCCGTTGCCAGCCCTAGGTCTAGGGATAATTATCTTGTTATCGAGACTCACTTATGACATCGATCCATGAAGTGATCTCGAAAGCGGGTCAAATCCAATGTTTGTTCCCTAACTAACAGATGTGAATTTTGGTTACATCCATTGCCTACTTTCATCATTTATGAAAGTCAACCAACAAATTCCCATTAGTCTTATTTCATAGTTATTCCCATAATTATGAGGATTACTTTGAATAACTAGTTTATTCATGGATTTTAAACATGCTAATATAAAACACAACAATTGTTAATTTATCATAACTATGTCTCCACATATCATATTAAAATAATCAAGTATCACTTACACGTTCCAAAATATCCAAGTACTAAAATACAATCTTATATCCAATCACTCGCAAGCCGAAGCGCAATAGATCTAGCATGTCCATCATGCTTAGACTAATGTAAAGGCTTCGTGAATGGATCTGCCAGATTCTGATTTGTGTAAACTTTGAGAATACACACATCTCCTCTTTCTACTGTTTCGCGAATGTAGTGGAATCTCCTGAGGATATTCTTAGTGTTTTGATGTGATCTAGGTTCTTTTGCTTGTGCAATGGCACCTACATTATCTCAAAAGATCTCTATACGGGTCCTCAATGCTTGGAACCACTTCTAGATCAACAATGAACTTTTTCATTCAAGCATCTTCTTGTGTTGCTTCCGAGGTAGCAATGTATTCATCTTCTGTAGTAGATTGTGCAACTACGTTTTTCTTGGAACTCTTTCAAGTTATCGCTCCACCGTTCATAATGAATCATAGTCGGATTGTGATCGAGAATCATCTCAATCAGTTTGGAAACTAGCATCTGTGTAAAACTTTACACCAAGATCTTCTTCCAAACCTCCATAGATCAAAAACGTATCTTTGATCCTTCGTAAGTATTTTAGAATGCTTTTGACTGCTATCCAATGTCCTTCACCTGAATTTTGATGGTACCTACTCGTCATGCTCAAAGCATATGAGACATCGGGCCTAGTGCACAACATGGCATACATGATGGATCCAAATTGCAGAGGCATATGGGACTCCATTCATGCAATCTATATCAAATTTTGTAATAGGACATTGAGACTTGCTCAAAAACATGCCATGTGACATTGGCAAGAAACCACGCTTCGAGTCTTGCATCTTGAACCTTTTCAAGACTTTGTCTATATATGCACTTTGGCTTAAGCCAATAAGTCGCTTTGATCTATCTCTATAGATCTTTATCCCTAAAATATAAGCAGCTTCTCTAAGGTCTTTCATTGAAAAACATTTCCCAAGCCAAGACTTTACTCCTTGCAAAGTTGGGATATCATTTCCAATGAGAAGTATGTCATCTACATACAAGACCAAATATGCTACTGTGCTCCCACTAGTTTTCATGTAAACACATGGATCGTCTTCATTTTTTTGATAAAACCAAACTCTTTGATTTTCTCATCAAAACGAAGATTCCAACTCCGAGATGCTTGTTTTAATCCATAAGTGGATCTCTTAAGTTTACATACTTTATTAGGATACTTAGTGTTGACAAAACCTTCAGGATTTGTTATGTAGACATCTTCACTTAAGTGTCCATTGAGGAAAGTTGTTTTAACATCCATTTGTCATATGTCATAGTCATAATATGCAGCTATGACAATCAGTATTCTAATAGATTTAAGCATGGCCACTAGAGAGAATGTTTCATCATAGTTAATGCCATGGGTTTGTGTGAAACCCTTAGCTACTAACCTTGCTTTAAAAATATGCACATTACCATCCATGTCGGTCTTCGTCTTAAAGATCCATTTGCTTCCAACAGCCTTGTTGTTGGAAGGTTGTAGATCCCAGATTCAACAACAATTCATGATCAAATAAGATAACAAGATGAGATTGGGAGAGAATACCTTTCATTCACATTGAAAACGAACAACACCAACAAAACCTAGAGAGAGAGAAAGTGTTTCTCTCTCTAAAACACGAAATCTCTCAAAGACGGCTACATTGTGAATGAAAAACCTAACTCTAAAACCCTAAACACATAAACTATATATACTCTCCCAACTCCCTTGTTCTAACCTAAAGCCCAAGCCCATTTACATTAAAGCCCAATACAAATTAAACTAAGCCCAAGGTTCTAATAAACGCGCCATGGCGCCGAGGCGCCACCTTGCCGCCATGTTTTTACCCTTGGCGTCGATGTATGGCGTTAAGCTTCATAAGGCACGCCATGGTGCGCCATGGCGCGTTACGGCGTTACGTTACGTTATGGAGTTATGGCGTTAAGCTTCCTAAGGCACGCCATGGCGCGCCATGGCGCGTTATGGAGTTATGGGGGGAAATTGTACTTTTCTAAAACTTGTAAATTTACATGGTAAAAAAGTCAAAATCTAAAAAGTCAAAATTAAATATTTTAAACCCTAGAAATTCACTTCCCCTTCTCCCTTTCTCTCTCTGTTTCTCAATTCTCAATCACGATCACGTGGGGGAGTTATGATTTTTTAGGGAGTTATGATTTTTTGGCGAGTTATGATTTATTGATATCATTTTTGTAAACTTTGTATATTTGATATCAAATCAATTCATGATTCTTCTTTTGTTTTTTTATATGATATAAAACTCCCATTATATATATATATATATATATATATATATATATATATATATATATTTGCCGCCTTGGCGCCGCCATGAAAAACGCCATGGCCTCGCTGTAACTCGTAAGGCTTGAGGCTTGACCTCGCCGCTACGCCGCGCCGCGCGCCATGTAGAACCTTGGTATTCTAATAGATTTAAGCATGGACACCAGAGAGAATGTTTCATCATAGTTAATGCCATGGGTTTGTGTGAAACCCTTCGCTACTAACCATGCTTTAAAAATATGCACATTACCATCCATGTCGGTCTTCGTCTTAAAGATCCATTTGCTTCCAACAGCCTTGTTGTTGGAAGGTTGTAGATCCCAGATTCAACAACAATTCATGATCAAATAAGATAACAAGATGAGATTGGGAGAGAATACCTTTCATTCACATTGAAAACGAACAACACCAACAAAACCTAGAGAGAGAGAAAGTGTTTCTCTCTCTAGAACACGCAATCTCTCAAAGACGGCTACATTGTGAATGAAAAGCCTAACTCTAAAACCCTAAACACATAAACTATACATACTCTCCCAACTCCCTTGTTCTAACCTAAAGCCCAATCCCATTTACATTAAAGCCCAATACAAATTAAACTAAGCCCAATATAAATAATAAAGTTGAGCCCTTTACAAAACTTTCCAAACTTGGACATTTTATGTCCTAACAATCTCCCCCTAAAGTTTTGTAAAGAAATCATCGTCTTTGAAGCGCCAACTCTTCTCCCCCTTGATTTCTTTGAAAAACTTTAGCGTTACGCATCTTCAAGATAGCTCAGGCTCCCCCCTTGAATGAAGTTGTTAGGTCTGATTTTATAGTAATCATTGTATTTATAGGGCTTGGTCAAATACTGTGTCTAATGTCATATTATGTGTAGTGTTGACCAAGGGTATTTAAGTCCTTTTGGTCTTGTTCCTTTGAAAGAACTTTCACGCACATTAATCACATTCTCTGTTTTGTGCATCAAAGCTCTCTCTCTCTACTTTCTCTATCTAATGATTCATTGATCTTGGATTATCAATTGGTATCAGAGCCATCTGAATCTTGAGAGGATTGAGAGATTGTTTTTTAGAATCTGAATTTGTGGTTTAAATCGAAAATTTGATTAATTTTCTTGAATTTTTCAAGAAAATCTCGTTTTCTTGATTTTCATCAAATTCTGATGTGTTTTTGAACGAATTTTATTGAAAATCAGTTTGTTGGATTCGATTTTGATAGTAGAAAACTTTTGATTCACATTGTTTTTCAAGAAATTCGAGTTTTGAAGGTTGATTTTGAGGTTTTGTGATTATCTGAAAAAACGTTTTTAACGAACTGTGTGATTTACGAAATTTAGATTTTGTGCCAAAGTGCACGCGCTTAAAAGATGCCAAAGAGCACACTCATGTGAAGATGCCAATGTGCACACTGCTAAAAAGATGCCAATGAGCACACATCTCATGATACTTGGTGATATGTTAGAGTTGCGATAAACCTGTAAATTTGTGAAAGTCTTAAAGTTTTGATGGCTTAGTGTTAGTACATGCAAAGTTTTCTATAATATTTTTAGAACTGCATTTTTCTTGAAGCTAATCAAATTTCACATGCGAGCACACTGAATAGACAGATGGAAGTTTTTTTTTGAAACTGGACATGTCTTAACTTGATATGCAATTATACTTGTTCTTGCATCCAACAACATATGCTTGATTTCAACTGATTGATAAATCTGTGAAATTTTACTAAGTAGACTTTAATTTGTTTAGTGTTTAAAATTTTACATGTTCAGTTGTTTCAAAACTTATATTCAGTATTATTTTTCTTTTCACACTGATGTTTATATGGTTGTGTATCCATATTTTTGTTAAAATGGTTTGTGCATTTTTCGAGGGGGAGAGCCAATCTGAAAAGTTTTTATGAACCAGTCTGTTTTTTAGGGGGAGTGAAAATAGCTGACAAAATACTTCACGAACTGATCAGAAATTAATCAGGAAAGTATTTTATAATATTTGTATACAAATGCTGATCTGAATTGATAAATTTTTGTGCATTTGTGTAGGGGGAGTAAAAGGTATTCAGGTATTTCTTTTAGAGTAATTTTTTATTTTTATTTGGTATTTTTTTTATGGTTTTAATTTTAGGTTAGTTTTATTTTTTAGTGTATGTAGACTAGGTTTAAATAGCATTTTCTATTTTTCTTTTTCCTTTCCCGCTTATTGCTTTGTGTTCTATCTGACCTTTCTCTCTTTCTGTGGAACACTCTGTGCTCGATTTTCTAATCTGATTTCTTTCAGATTTTGGATTCGTGAAATCAGGTATGTTTTCGATTCCCATTTATATTCGATTTCTGGTTATGAGTTAGTTTGTATAGTGTTCTTAATCAATTCGAACTTTTCATCTGATATACGGCTCTTTTTCGACCTGTTCATATTCTCAGATTCAATTTGAGTTGATTGTTGTTTGAATTGGTATTTGGGTTTGATTTAGAATCATATTTCGAACATCAGGTATGTTTTTTCTTCCTTTATTTTGAAGTTCTATAGTTTTAATTTCGAGTTTTTTTGTGTTTTTCGTATCTTTTTTCCGAAAACCTAGGGTTTTCTTATCAAGAGTTGGTACGCAAAGTCTACTTTGCGCATCCAACAGGATACACGAAGTCCAGTTTGCGTATCCCGTTGGATACGCAAAGCATACTTTGCGTATCTAACTTGATATGCAAACCTTAGTATTTTTTGTGTGTTCGTTCAAGTTGTGTTTGTGTAACACTTTGGATACGCAAAGTGTACTTTGCGTAACCTTAGTGACACGCAAACCTTGCTTTATTTCAGTGTTTTGATTGTTAGTTTGTGTAACACGTAGGATACGCAAAGTTCACTTTGCGTAACCTATTGGATACGCAAAGTTTACTTTGCGTAACCTTAGTGATCCGCAAACCTTGTTTTTGTGTTGGAAAATTTTTCAAGTTTAGTTTTCATATCTTGTTCAATATGCAAACCTTAGTTTGCATACTGAACTACATACGCAAACTTCAGTTTGCGTATCATGCATGATGCGCAAACTGTCCTTTGCGTATCACGTTCAATTCGCAAATCTTCTTTTGCGTATCTAACTAGATACGCAAACCAGACTTAGAAAATTTTTCATTTTTTTTTCTTCTTTAAATTTTCTTACTTTGTTTAATTTTTCTTCGTTTTTGTTTTACAGGTCTTCAAATGTCTTCTCATACCCATACTGATCCCATGATCCAAGACGAGAATGTCATTCTCGAGGATCCGTCTGATCAAGCATCTCATGATACACCGATGCCATCAGTTCCATCTGTCGGGGCGAATCTGTCTGCTTCACGTCGCACTCCGAACGACGTCTTTCCATCACTGATGTACATACTACCTTACAAGCCGAACAACTACTATGTGGATTTTGACAGAATCAAAATTCATCCAGTAATTCGTGCTATTCTCAGAGGTCATCCATTAGCACAGGCTCTTACATCTTGCGCTGACGTTCCAGAAGTATATGTTCAGCAGGTCTGGCACTCTATTACTAAGAATGAGCTGGCTCATCCTCACCGCTTTGATCTTCAAATTGATCAGTATGACTCCTTTCTTTCATACAAGCGTCTGAGACTAATACTGGAGCTACCTGAGCCCAACTCCAGACCCGGCCGAACATCTTATGATAGCTTTCCGTCTGAAGAGGAAGTCTTTGAAGGAATTCGCAATCTTGGCTATGTTGGTACTTTGAACAGAGTTCGTGATTTTGATAAGTCAAATCTTCCTCCTGTTTGGTATGCACTCTTCTCGGTGATTATCAGGTGCCTTACATTGAAACATTCTGGCACAGACAGTGCAAGTCTACTTTATCTCCGATTGTTCCATGCAGTCGTCTATGACTTGCATGTCGACTTCGCGTTTATTTTCTGGACCGAACTTTCGGAGGTGGTGCATGAAAAGCTTACCAACAAGAAGCGCAAAGTTTATTCCATTCATCAAATTTTTGAAGCTGATCATTCGTAGTATGCTTAGAAGCAATCCATCTATTCCACGAAGATTATCTTGGCCTCAGATTCCAGACACCGAAATGACTTATATTCAGAAGCTGAAGAGGTCTTTCAATTTTTCTATGACCATTCCGTATGCTCTAATCGCCAACTACACCGACATGACTGATGAAAATGTCATAGAGTATTGCATGGAGAATGAATTTCTGGAGGATGCACAAGATGAGCCTTCTCATGACAATCAAGCTCCTGCTTCTCAAGAAATTGAAGTTGAAGTCGCTATTGAATAAGAAGTTGAAGTAAATATTGCCGATCAATAGGTTCAAGCAGTTGTTGCTACTCAACATATTGATGATGTTCTTGCTTCTATTATTTCTGAACCTGCTGCTTCTATACATGATATTTCTGATTCTTCTGATGCTGCTATTGATGCTGGTGATGGTAATCGAGATGTTGATATTGATGATGATTCTGATAGTGATGGTGATGATGGTGATAATGTTGATCAACCGAGTCTTCAAGTTTATGAAAGGAAGACCAGGACACCGGAAGTGATTGTTCAAGAGGATATTATTTCTGAAGTTGAATCCGTTCCCATCAATCCGAGAGTTGCTGATATACATGTCGATGAACTTGATTTAGCATTTGCTAATGTTTCAACTCATCATCGGGTTCTAGATACTGCTGTTTCTCCGTCTTCTCTGCCTTCTTCCAGTGTCGAGACTTCTTCAGTCGAGGTACGGGATTCAACAGCGAAATTTACTACTCTGAATGATGTGATTCGACAGATGAATGAGCAGTTTGAAGAGCACAAGAATTCGGAAATTCAGAAGTTACGTACTTTCTTAAAGGGTAAGATGCCAGAGATTGATACATCCTCAATGCCTGAAGTAATTCCTTTCAGACGCCCATCTGGGGTGGTTATTAGAGACCCGTCTATTGTTGTTCAATCATCTGCTCCTGCAATCATGTCTATTCCTCAACCTCCACCGTTGTTTCAGTCTGCTGGTGTATCTACTTCTACACGTCCTCCTGTCTCGACTTCAAGAACTCCAGTCTCCGATCTTCCAATTTCAGAGTTGACAAATTTACTTTATGCTCGACTTCTCTCTATGTCGCCGCTTGAACATCAAGATCAAGATCTGATCTCTATTTTACGGAACTTCCAACCTAATCCGCCTCCAGTTTCCACTTCTGATTCCGACAGGATTTCTGTGCTATCTGACGAGTTCCATGCTTTTAGATCTAAAGTTCGAACAAGTTTTTCTGATCTCAAATCTTTTATGTCTCAATCCTTCTCTGATTTATCTACCAGACTTGATCTTCATGAACAAAGTTGCAGATCTGAAGCCGGTCCGTCTCTAAAACGAAGACATGACCAGGATGATCCCGATCATCAAGGTCATGAGGGGGAGATGAGTAAGAGACAAAGAGTGGAAGGGTTGTCAACAAGAGAAGATCAGACACAAGAAGAGGCTTCTGACAAAGGAAAGAGCACTGATAATGTCCAGGATTGCAGTGTTCAAGATCTAGTGGATGTTATGCTTGAAAATATTGATTTATCATCCATATCAAATGTTATGAACTTTTCTGAACAAAATATTGAAAATAACATGCAAATTGTTGTGTATGTTGATCCTGACTTTTCTCAACAGCCAATTGATATAAAGGATTCAGAAGCTGCAAATGACATGAGGTCATATTTTGCAAACTTCATAGAGATAAATTCTGATGATGATGATGATGTCAGATTTGAAAAGATCTTCCAAATTAAAGAAGAGGATTGTGATGACATAGTCATTATTTCTGATACTGAAGATGACTCTATGTTTTTTTTTTTGAAGGAAAACCCGGCAAATATATTAAAACAAAGAAACAACAAAAGTTATATCAAGTATCCAACAAAAGACCCAAGCAAGGGACAAAAAGCACCAAGCCATAAAAAAAGCCAAAACAAGCAACTACCAACTCTAAACAGAAGCCAAAAAAACACCACCACCCAACCAGAGGCGCAAAACAACCAATCCAAAGAAAGATCACGTCGGGCCATGAATCTGATTCCTAGTCCGCCGAGTATGCCAAGCAAGCCGCATAGTGACAATGTTCCTAATATCTTGAACAATTTGGTCCACTGAGATTGCCGCATTTCTGAAAAGTCTATTGTTCCGCTCCCTCCAAATGTAGTACACACTAGCAGCAACAAAAAAGATGACTCTATGTTTATGGATGCTAAGGATGAAGAAGAAGTAGACATGTTGTATAGAGATCTTCCCTCTCAAGATGAGGTTCCTGAAACTATTCCTGAAGCTTCTCAAGTTCCTGAATCTACTCAAGTTATTTCTACTCCTGTTGTTAGTTCTGCTCCGACTACCTCTGCTCCTTCAGGAACATTTGAAGTAGGTCAGTCGTCTAGAGCACAAGTTGATGATCTTTCTTCTGAACCTGTGGTTCCCCCGAATATTCAAGAAGAAGGACCAGACTTATCCAGACAGCAGAGACAAAGAAATCTTCAACATCAGTATATGGCATCAAGACTGAGAACTGCTTTTCTAGAAGACACTCAGAGAAATATCTTCGTTTCTAGAAGAAGGCCAATCAACATTTATGCTATTCTTGGTGTTGAAAAGGAGGAAGAGGCATATCAGTATGAATATTTGATGCTAATCAAGTGCCAACGCCGTAGAAACGATAGCGTTTCTTCTCCACATCTGATTGTCCGAGTTATCAGCGTCACAATAAACAAGCTAGTTAATAACTGGTATCCGGAATTCGTAGTGGAAAGAAGAGATTGCAATCGATATACCTTCTCTGAGGCAGATTTTTCTGATCTTTCTATGGATGATATTGAGTTTCTATATGATCATTTCAGGAATATTTATCACAGAACTCAAGATATTTCTCAAGCTCTGTTTGCTATCAAAAGGTTTATTCGACGGCAAATCCGATTCTTCAGAGTTTTTGATTTCCAGATGGCCATTGAAAGCTTTCAACCAGTTGTAAATCTTCTGAGGCCCAATCGAAGCTTGCCAGACTTAGATTCTTATCTTTTATTCACCGTAGTTCAAGATCCATACGGAGTTGTCTACAAAAATGGCTCAAATCAGAAATGTTTTCTCAGATTTGAAGAAATTGCTCATCACTCAGATGGAACCTTGAAGATGATCAAGCTTCAGTTGGAACAACGTCTGAAAGAAGCTCAAAGAAGATTTTTGGAAACAAGAAGTAAAGCTTTTCTGGTTGATAATGAAGAGATTCGGCTTCTTAAAAGGACTCTGAATACAATTCATGAGAGATTGAATCTCCGCTCAACTCTAAGACGACTGGAAGTTTTAGTCGGGCTGAATAGAATTCGTCAAGGAGAAGAGCATCAGTGATTCTCCAAAGTCGCCTGGTTGGTCTATGCTGTTTTAGAAGATTGTTTTTGAAGACCACGGCGCCAATGATTACTAAGGGGGAGATTGTTAGATCTGTTTTTATAGTAATCATTGTATTTATTTTCTAGCCTAGACTGTTCTTAATAGTATAATCTGTTTTATTAAGGCTAGGGGTATTTAAGTCCCCTTAGGCCTTTGTTTTTGTAACTTTGGCACTCTAATTGAATACATCTGATTACATTTGGCGCTCCTACTTTCTCTCTCTAAAGATTTAGAGATCTTGGACTTTCAGAAGCTCTTATCCTTCAAAGTTTCAACTTTAAAAACCAGATTCGATGTGCGCAATAACCTCGACTGAGTGCACTAAAGACAACTTTTATCTCTAGAAACTCAACACATTCATTACGCCCACAAGAAAGAAATGTGTGAGTTTTGCGTGACAACCACAGTGCATCTTCAGTTTATAACAACGAACTTATCTTTGAACCGTGAGTTGAATAGGAGTTCAGCTTAAGAACTTGTATTGATCAGCTCGTAGAGGAAACATCTTGTAGCAAACACTACTCGACAAGGGTTAGAAGAGGCAATCAACAACTGTTCAACAACTGAAGATGGATGCTCATTTTCATAACACTTTCCAGAGCACTGTATGAGAAAACCCTTCACTAACATGAGCTCTGTGAATCTGAGTTAGTTGCATAGAAGTATGTGGCAGACTGAATATCGGAATGATGCCACATATGCGTTCAACGAAAACATCAGGAACAGATTGTCGAAAAATAAACTAGATCACATAAATAAGCAACCGTCGAGAAAAACCGAATGAGAAAATTCCAGAACAGATACAAAATATCTTTGAAGTTTTAGTATCACGGATCACATGATCAAAGCGCAAAAACAAGATCTGAAATATAAATGGATCAATAATCGGTTCTCGATAATTGCAAGATTTAATCTGGTATCAATCTTCAAAAAATTGGACAGCATGATCATTTGTCAAAAATTTGACAATTAAGCTCAAAGTATGGATGTAAATGGTTAAGCCCAAAAAAATCTGATTATATACAGCCCAACAAATAAAAGCCCAATCGGTATCAAAAATAATAAACCATGACGGTCAAGATGTGAAACTGGGACCATGAATGCAATACCAGGATTTAAAGGGCCCAGATCAATAAGGTCAACACCCGGGCCATAAGGTGATGTCAAGCCGGATGCTATAGGTTTTAAAACCTGGACCACATAAAATCCAAAAGAAAATAGCCACTGATCACTTTTGGTTGAACCAATCATCCACCATTTACAAAAACCATCCACCATCCCATTATCTTGAATTAACCTATCATGTTTGACATGAATATCATGGATGAGGGGCTGAGTTCATCAAAACCACAGCCGCCAACAACAATTTTAATTCCACGGAATGCCAACAGCTCGACGGTCACAAACCATACACCACCGACCCACGACCTTGAAGTAACCAATCACATTTAACATCAAACTTATGGATTAGGCGTTGACAAACACTAATACTCGGTTCCATGTGATTCAATTCTCGGTACATATGGTAACTCCCGGATGGTGTGGTCGCAAACTCTCTGATGTATCAATTCAGAAAAATTTATAAACCAAAATTGATCAATTTCTTGGTAGATTGACGATCGTAGAATGTTTATAATCACTAAACAATCAATCCTTTTCAATAAATTCACATCAAATCATACTAAATCGCTTCAATTTCTGGAAATCGAAAAAACACAGTCTCGATCGAAGAATATAAAAAATCCTCACATCTGAACCAAAATCCTCCAAAATCAATAAAATCAACAAATGTAATCGATTCTAATATGTATATCAAGTAGGATTGAATCGATTTTTGCAACAAAACACATAGATTAAGCTCAAACTCACAACATCAAATCAAAAACACACAGATTCAAAAACCTTGGGCAGATGAACATGAACGGTTGAAAGTTGATCGAATCAAAGAGAAAATTCTTCGATCCCGCTCTGATACCACATGTAGATCCCAGATTCAACAACAATTCATGATCAAATAAGATAACAAGATGAGATTGGGAGAGAATACCTTTCATTCACATTGAAAACGAACAACACCAACAAAATCTAGAGAGAGAAAGTGTTTCTCTCTCTAGAACACGCAATCTCTCAAATACGACTACATTGTGAATGAATAACCTAACTCTAAAACCCTAAACACATAAACTATATATACTCTCCCAACTCCCTTGTTCTAACCTAAAGCCCAAGCCCATTTACATTAAAGCCCAATACAAATTTGTTATTCCCTAATTTGATCAAGTTCTTAACAATACAATCACACAAACAATATTAGAAATCTACCTGAATCAATTCACTTCAAGAATCAAACGATTACAAATTGTTTATTTCTTTCTCTCTCTAGAACAAAACTTTCTCTCTCTACAATCTGTTCTATCTCTCTAACAATTTGTATGTGCGTGAACTACTTCTTACAAAGACAAAGACACAAGGTATTTATAGCTACAAACAATTACAAGGAAAACACAATACAAACTACTTTGACTTTGACTTATTACACTGACGTAGACTTTGCTAGAGAGTTGACTTTCAGTTTTGACATGCTTGACCTTTGACCTTCAGTCTACATGATCTTGTATCCAACATAACCAGGCTCTAACAATCTCCCCCTTTGGATTCAAGATCATCTTTGAAAGATTTAGCAATACAATCTCCCTTTCAGGCTCTATAAATGCAATAAATCACAAGAATTACAAACTCCCCTTTATAATCTGAATATCTCCCATTTCTTTGATAATATTTCCTTCAAAACTTTTTATATTCTTCCAAGTCTGTCTTCAATAGATATAACAAACTCTCCCAAAAGGTTGTAAAACCCTCTTTCTGACGTTGGAAAGAAATTGTCTTCAGTTTCAGCTCGGTTTGCTTTAGCAAATTATCTTCAAAGAAAATTTCTGTAAAATCAGCATATCTTCCAAGATTTTCTTTGACTTTGCTCTTTCAACTTTCATATTCTTTGAAATCTTCTTTCACATCTAACAGAAACAATTTGATCTCAGACATTTCTTTAACTTTAATTTCTCCTCCTTTTTGATGATTAGAGCATATTGATCATCAAAACTTTTACCAAGAAATGTTTGTATCTGACCACTGATCTGTTAACACTGAGCCTCTGATTATTTGCCGATCCAACGAATATATTCATTCGGATCTTTGCAAATTCAGAAAAATTATGAATGTAACACCTGAATCAACAAATGAATCAGTTATAATGTCTGTCAGTAACACGAAGTCACTGTGTATAACGAATACACAATGGAAAGGATATTTTGTTATGGTCACTCGCCCAGGGCTTCCATTCAATCATCGAAACACCACAAAGATATTTCTATGAACGTTATGACAAGAAAACGTATTCCTTGTGTGTTCGTGCAAGTGTTAGAAAGAATTAAGCACATGATGATTGATTATATATGTAACATCCCGCCTGCCTCGACAACAATATTGTCCGCTTTGCCCCTGGATTTAACCAACGTGTAGCGCACGGATTTGTTTCTGGCGACCTGGTGAGAAACTTCCCAGGGGCAAAGCGGACAATATTGTTGTCGAGGCAGGCGGGATGTTACAGATGGTATCAGAGCCACTCCTGTGCCGTTCGGGATATGGGGCAAACCTCATCGAGGACGATGAGTCCCAAGGGGGGTGTTTGTAACACCTTAGGCATATCCCATATCGGCCGTGGACAGGAGTGATGCTGGGTGTTATAAGTAATATCTTGGCCTTCCTAACAACAACGCGTTTTGGGGCCACAAGCACGTCAGGTTCTGGGAACTCTGAGGTTAAGCGTGCTTGGGTGGGAGTAGTCCCAGGATGGGTGACCCCCTGGGAAGTTTCTCACCAGGTCGCCAGAAACAAATCCGTGCGCTACACGTTGGTTAAATCCAGGGGCAAAGCGGACAATATTGTTGTCGAGGCAGGCGGGATGTTACAGATTGGTTAAATCCAGGGGCAAAGCGGACAATATTGTTGTTGAGGTAGGCGGGTTTTGCCCCATATCCCGAACGGCACAGGAGTGGCTCTGATACCATCTATAACATCTCGCCTGCCTCGACAACAATATTGTCCGCTTTGCCCCTGGATTTAACCAACGTGTAGCGCACGGATTTGTTTCTGGCGACCTGGTGAGAAACTTCCCAGGGGGTCACCCATCCTGGGACTACTCCCACCCAAGCACGCTTAACCTCAGAGTTCCCAGAACCTGACGTGCTTGTGGCCCCAAAACGCGTTGTTGTTAGGAAGGCCAAGATATTACTTATAACACCCAGCATCACTCCTGTCCACGGCCGATATGGGATATGCCTAAGGTGTTACAAACACCCCCCTTGGGACTCATCGTCCTCGATGAGGTTTGCCCCATATCCCGAACGGCACAGGAGTGGCTCTGATACCATCTGTAACATCCCGCCTGCCTCGACAACAATATTGTCCGCTTTGCCCCTGGATTTAACCAACGTGTAGCGCACGGATTTGTTTCTGGCGACCTGGTGAGAAACTTCCCAGGGGGTCACCCATCCTGGGACTACTCCCACCCAAGCACGCTTAACCTCAGAGTTCCCAGAACCTGACGTGCTTGTGGCCCCAAAACGCGTTGTTGTTAGGAAGGCCAAGATATTACTTATAACACCCAGCATCACTCCTGTCCACGGCCGATATGGGATATGCCTAAGGTGTTACAATAACTCCCCAGGACTTCCATTCAATCATTGAAAAACACAAGGTTTATCTATGAATGTTCTGACAGAAAAACAAATTTTCTGTGTGCTCGTGCTTGTGTATGAAAGAATTTATCACAATGATTGTGTTTCATTTGGCTCAAATTGTGTAAACTGTTGAGACAGCAACAGATATTACACGGACTCAATGTACCTGAAAGAGGTGCGAAGGTGGGGCAACTTTCCTTCTTTTTCAATATCTAAATCTTCCGAGTGAAGATTAGATAGCATATATGTTGCATCCCCAAAGAAAATGAAACATTTCTTTTTCGAGAAAGAAACGAGTGGCTGGTGGGGTAATAGCAAGAGTTGGCATGGGCTCACTGCCTGTTTCAATGATGGTCACCAAAGAATGTGAACCAATCAGAAATGTAGTTGCCCGGCTCAGAAAGTGGTAGGTGCAGAGTTCTGATATTCTTTTAACTCTGTTCTCACACCCTCTTTCTTTTTAACATTTTGCTCACTTCTAACCAAACTCTCTTTTCCATTTTTCCGCTCCACACACTGAGAATAACTCAACCGGATGAGTTATCTCCCTCGCTCTTTGATTTTGACCCCTCACCCCTCAATCACTCAAGGATAACTTCATGGGTAGGAAACACTGGTTTACGTGAATCCATGGAAGTTATGTTTAAGCTCACACATGAATCCCATGTGTTTCCTAAGAAGAATCGTTGCTCAACAGTTTAACTTGAACAGTTAAGCTCAAAAAGATAACAGTGTCAGAATGTATGCTCATTTAAAATTATGAATGAAATTTGAGCATTTGAACTTTGAAGATTTCTCAAAACAAGAATATTAAATGAATGAAATGAAATCAAGAGAATTGTTTTGAGAATCTGACAATGTATCAATCAGATCAAATGAAAAGGATAGGGTATCAAAGAATTGGAAATTTGTTTATATGAACAAATATAAACAATTTAACAATAAAGACACAAATATGAAAAAGATGAATAATGCTCAACAACTTTGAAAGCAAACGGGGGTATTACCATCGAAAAATTGGTTCGAATTTGAGACATGGTAATAACAATTTCAAATAAAATACTGAATCGGTGTGTGTGAATACTTGACAGTATATGGACAAGATAATACACAAGTATTGATCTTTGGAAACACACGGTCAGTTAAACATTAAGCTCAAAATTTGAAAAACATTTAAAAGCACACTTCTAAATTCATAAAATCTTTTGAGAATAAGAAGTGGTTTGAACATTTAAGAAACGAATTTTCATGTTCGAAAGTTGTTCTTCTTTCAAACAATCAGAGATCTAGATCAGAAGATAGTTACCTTTAAGCCCCCCCTCAAAACATGATATAATGATTTATGTCTTTTGAGCTCCCCCTGGATATTAGCATATAATATCCTTCTTTGATCATTGAAAAACGGGTCCTGATCTATCATGTGATCAGAAGCCACTTTATTCACATCATTTATTCAAAAATAAAATGTCAGAAAGCAGTAAAACATTTTTATAGTATGAGTTCTGATCTGAAATAATCAGAAGTCATCACCTTTACTCCCCCTTAAATTAGGCATCTGAAATATGTCAGTTAAAACAGGATAGAGATCAGACACTCCCTTTTGAATTGTAGACCATCATATTAGAAAAATCTATCAGTGAAAAAGTACAGGATAGAGATCAGATCAATTCTCTTGGGATGTAGATCGTCATATCCATCGGATGCAAAAATACAGGAGTAAGGTCTTTTTTATCGTTGAGGTCCGAGTCCTAAACTGTTGTGTTTAGAAGTCAAACTCCGTTGAAGAACGGGTCCTAAGCTGTGTACTTAGAGGCCATAATCTTGTCATTGAGGTGCGGGTCTTGAACTGTGTTATTCAAGAGCCATAATCTTGACATTGAAGTCCGGGTTTTGAACTGCTATGTTCAAAAGCCATAATCTTGACATTGAGGTGCCTACAACACAGAATCAGTTTTCTTCTTTGGTACCCACTGCTATTTGGGTCCAGAAAAGTTAGTTGCAGTTCGTGTAGGGGAAATAGAGTAAGAACCATACCAGAAATGATCACTGGTCTTGTCTGAAAACCTGAGTAATTGGTCTTTTGAGTATTTAAAGTCAGGTTTACCTTTATGCTCTGTGTTCTTCTTTGCTTGATATACATGTACACATGATGTTTTTCCTTTCAGCTCAACTGACATCTCATCTTTAACTGGTTTCTTCTGGCACACCAGTTTCTCTTTCTTGAAGCTTCTTCTTTTTGAAGATGTACCTGAACCATCTAAATATCCATCATAGAAGATGTTAGTTCGACGAATCTGATCAAAAGATGAAGATGTTAGCCTTCTTTTCCAACACCATGGTTTCATCGGTCATCAGTATTTCATATAATTCCTGAATGGGCATTGTGGATATCCTGACATCATTCCTCATCCGATGACAGGATTTGCTCCATTCAGGTTGGAGTGCATTCAGAAACTTCAGGTTGGCCTCCAATTCAGTCTTGGTAACTTTGATCTTATACAGATCATTGATGACAGCCCAAAATCTATCAAATACGCTCTTCAGACTTTCTCCGTCTTTCGCTTTGAATTCCTCAAAATTATTCATGTACCTTGTCTGACGCAGTTGAGTTGACACAGCTGTACCAAACATGATCTTTTCCAATTGAGTTCACATAAGCTGTTAGAGCATAAATATGTTGGATACAAGATCAAGTAGACTGAAGGTCAAAGTTCAAGAAAAGCTAAAGAAAGTCAACTCTCTTCAAAGTCAAAGTCTTTTGTAATAAAAGTCAAATTGTATTTGTATTTGTTTAGTTTTCTTGTTTTAGTTGTAGGTATAAATAGTTTTCTATTTCTGTTTTTAGATAAGTAACAAGTTGGTGAACAAGTTAAGAAGTTCATATCTGAAAGAGAGAGAAATCTGTAGATAGAGAAAGAGTGTTCTAGAGAGAGAAACTTGTAATCGTTGAATTTGAGATTGAAATCAAACAGGTAATTGATTGATAAATCTTGTTTTAATCAAAGGGTTAGAGGTTAACTTCAAAGCTAAGAGATGTTCAGTCTGTTCTGAAGACGGCACAGAACTCTTAGTTGGCAAGCGAAAGACAAATCTCTACTCCATCAATCTTTCAAAGGTCCAGAATGACAGTCATGTTTGCTTATTATCAAAAGATTCGATGCAACAAAGTTGGCTTTGGCACCGACGACTATCACATCTGAATTTTCGTTATATCAACAAGCTGGTTAGTGGAAAATTGGTAAAAGGACTTCCTGAGCTGAAATATGAGAAAGAACACTTATGTGCTGCATGTGAGAAGGGTAAGATGAAGAGATCTCCTCATAAACCGAAGCCTGAACCAAGCACCAGTTCTCCACTAGAGTTACTGCATATGGATTTGTGTGGTTCGATGAGAACACAAAGCTTAGGTGGAAAGAAATACGTGTTGGTTATTGTGGACGATTACTCAAGATACACGTGGGTCAAATTTCTTCGATAAAAGATGAGACGCCCGAAGTTCTCATTACTTTCTTAAAGACGACCCAGGTGAAAATGCAGCGACAAGTCAAGTTTCTTCGAACGGACAACGACACAGAGTTCAAAAACAAGATAGTTGAAGAATATCTCGAATCTGTCGGGATATCACATCAGTACTCTGTTGCTCGTACGCCTGAACAAAATGGAGTAGTCGAAAGGCGAAATCGGACGCTAGTCGAGGCCACTCGTACTATGCTTAGCCAATCCGATCTACCTCTATTCTTGTGGGCAGAAGTTGTGTCAACTGCATGTCATACTCAAAATCGGTCCATAATACACCGCCGTTTTCAAAAGACTCCATATGAGTTGATCAACAACAGAACACCGATAATCAAGTATTTTCACATATTTGGGTGTAAGTGTTTCGTGCTTAACGACAGAGAGAGTCTGAATAAATTCAGTGCTAATGCGGACGAGGGCATCTTCATTGGTTATTCTTCCACATCTGCAGCATACCATATTTATCTGAAGGAGTCAAAGACAGTTGTCGAGAGCGTGAATGTAACATTTGATGAAGAGATGGCTTCTGAACAACTTAGTTCAGAACCCGTGATCACTGGAGTATTAGCTTCTGGGCAGATCAGTCCAGAACCTGCTTCTACAGCGAATAATTCGAATAACGCTTCTACTTCTATTTCACATTTAACTGATTTAGATTTGTTATTTGAATTCTTTTATGATGAGTTTCTAGGATCTAATGTAACTAAATCTGTTGTGACTGACAGGTCTAAAGACACAAGTTGCAATCATCCAGTCACTTCAGAAGTCATAACTGAACAAGAATCCCCCGTTCAGTCAGAAACTCACATTCCAACAATTACTCCTACAGTTGAAGATACACAAGTAACTGATGAGCCAGAAGTAACTGTTTCAGTTGGGTGTGATATATTGTCTACTAAACAGCCAGAGTCTGCTGTTCCAACTGATGCTTCTGCACCTGAAACTTCAACTGCAAACCTCCCTTCTATTATTCAAACTGAAGAGTCTGATAGTGGATTTCTAGATGATGATCATGTTCAATCAGTATCTACTCCACTCCCTCAAGAGCATCGCTGGACCAAAGAACATCCTTTACATCAAGTAATTGGAGATCTTAACAAGCCTGTACAAATGAGTTCAGCAACTCTTAATCAATGTATGCATGACTCATTCCTTAGTAAGATAGAGCCCACGCGAGTATCAGAGGCTCTTGCTGATTCGGATTGGGTATCTGCTATGCAAGAAAAGATCAATCAGTTTGAAGCCCTAAAGGTTTGGAGATTAGTTCCAAAACTAGAAAGTAAAACCGTGATAGGAACTAAATGGGTATTCAAGAATAAAAAGGATGAAGATGGTATCGTCATAAGGAACAAAGCTAGACTTGTTGCCAAAGGTTACCGGCAAGAGGAAGGCATAGATTAGGATGAGACGTATGCTCCAGTAGTGCGTATAGAGGCAATCCACATGTTTCTAGTATACGCAGCTCATAAGAATTTCATAGTCTTTCAGATGGATGTGAAAACAGCCTTTCTGAACGGCATTCTTAAAGAGGAAGTATACGTGTCTCAACCAGAAGGGTTCGTCAATCCAGATAAGCCAGATCATGTTTATATTTTGGAAAAGCCCTCTATGGTTTAAAACAAGCTCCTCGAGCATGGTATGACGTTTTATCTAAATTCTTGGTCAAGTCCGGTTTTTCTAAAGGTAAGGTTGATACCACTTTATTCATCAAAAAGGAAAAAGTTGATATTATTCTTATTCAGATTTATGTTGATGATATAATATTTGGTTCTACTAATCCAAAATTTTGCAAAAACTTTTCTAACCTCATGGTGTCACGTTTTCAAATGAGTATGATGGGAGAGATGAATTTCTTTCTCGGATTACAAGTAAAACAGTTTTCAACGGGGATTTTCATTAACCAATCTAAGTACATTTTGGACATTCTTCGGAAGTACAAAATGGAAAATTGTAAACCAATTGGAACCCCGATGGCACCAGGTACTAAGATCAGCATTGATCCTTCGGGTAAAAGTGTTGATGTTAGGACTTATAGAGGTATGATAGGATCGTTAATGTATCTTACATCAAGTAGGCCAGATATTATGTTTTCAACATGCTTATGTTCTAGATATCAGGATGCTCCTAAAGAATCCCATTTGGATGTTGTCAAATGGATTTTTAGATATCTGAAGGGCACTGCAGACCTTGGTCTGTGGTATCTTAAGGATAATGGGTTTCAACTGACTGCCTATTCAGATGCAGATCATGCAGGTTGCATGTTGGACAGAAAGAGTACTTCTGGTCACGTTCAATTTCTTGGAGACAAGCTCGTTAGCTGGGCATCAAAGAAACAATTATGCGTTTCCACATCGACTGCTGAAGCAGAGTACGTAGCTGCTGCCAGTTGCTGCTTTCAAGTCCTGTGGATGCGAACACAGCTACGAGACTATGGATTCAAGTTCGACAAAATTCCAATCTATTGTGACTCGAAGAGTGCGATTGCAATATCTGCTAATCCTGTCCAACATACGAAAACCAAACACATTGATGTAAGGTATCATTTTATTAAGGATAATGTAGAAAAAGGAACAATTGAACTTTATTTTGTAAAAACAGATTATCAACTTGCAGATTTATTTACCAAACCCTTAGATGAAAAGAGATTTAATTTTCTTGTCTCTAAGCTTGGTATGTTAAATCTTAAGACGTAATCGGTTGTTACCTACTAAAGTTACGAATTGTTATTTTTCATCATTTTCTTTATCTTTATATCTGAAGGATATCTGCACTTTAATTGTTTGCTCATGATCTCAGGGGGAGTAAGAGAAGATTAAAGATGATCTACATTATTTTGAGGGGGAGCATAACTAATTTCTGCATTTTATTTTACTAACAAAAATTTTGTGATGCATGATTTTAGGGGGAGCTTATAAGTCAAGTCAAAAGGAGTAAGACTATGATTTCTGATTATTTCTGATCAGAACTCGTACTTAAAATTGTTTTACTGCTTTACGTCTTTTAATTTTTAAATAAGTTTTGTAAATAAATTTTGACTAGACTTTGAGACTTATGCAGGATGAGAGAGGATGACACGATCATATCTTAATGACTACATTTTGACTTTCTGAGAATTAACATTGAGCGAATAGGTAAATTTCTTATCTTAATCTCAAATGTATCTGAAAGAAGGACAACTTTCTGGTATATAAAACATGTTCTTAAATGTTCAAACCACTTTCGATTTTTAAATAGATTTTGTAATTTGGAAGTGTGATTTTAAATGTTTTTCATTTTTATTTTGTGCTTAAATGATTACAAACCGTATGTTTCCAAAGATAAATACTTGCGTATTGTCTTTTCTATATACTTTCAAGTATTCACACACACCGGTTTGACTTTGTTCAACATGTTCTTACCATGTCTCTACATTGAAACAATTTTTCTTCGATGGTAAGACACCCCGCTTGTACTTCAAAGAATTTTGAGCGATATTTCATTTCGAAACGTCATTTCAAGAATGTCTATATTTTGTTTCGTATAGACACATATCCATTATTCTTGACCATAAGCTTTGTTTGTTATATCATTCATTTCTGATCATTTTTCATACAATGTCATATTTTCAAACAAGTTTCTTGCTTTCATGTTCATTCATTCAATATATTTGTTTGAAAATACTTCAATGTTTCAAAATGCTTATATATTCATGATTATATTCTGAGCATATAAACATCTGACTTGTATTTGAGCTTTAACTGTTTCAAGATAAACCATTTGAGCAACATTATGCTTTCATAGGATTATATGGGTTCTTTATGCTAGGACTTACATGAACTTCTATGAAATCATGTTAACCAGTGATTTCTACCCAAGAAGTTAATCCATTGAGATTGAGTGTGAGGAGTCTAAAAGAAATGAGTGTGGGTGTGATGAGGTAAAATGTAAAGGAGAGTTTGGTTAGTTGTGAGCTTAATGATTAAAAAGAAAGAGGGTGTGAGAACAGAGTAAAATAATATTAAACTCTGCACCAACTACTTTCTGAGTCGGGCAGCCACATTACTAGCGTTTCACAATTCTTTGGTGAACGTTATTGAAACAGGCAACTAGCCCATGCCAACTCTTGTCTAAACCCCACTAGCCACTCATTTTCTTCTTAAAAAGGAAATGTTTCATATTTTTCTGGGGACGCAGCATATTATCTATCTGGTTTTCTTTTGGAAAATCTGGATATTGAAAAAGAAGGAAGTCTGCCCCACCTTCGCACTTCAATCATGCACATTGAGTCTGTGTTTATCTACTGTTGTCTCAGTGGTTTACACTATGTTGAGCCTTAAAAAGCAATTATTAGTGCTTAATTCTTTCTACACATGCACGAACACACAAAAAATTTGTTTCTTTGTCATAACATTCATAGAAATTGTCTTTGTGGTATTTCGATGATTGGATGGAAGCCCTGGGGGAGTGAACATCAAAAAGCTCCTTTATATTGTGTATCCGTTACACACAGTGACTTCGTGTTACTGACAGGCATTTTAACTGATTCATTTGTTGATTCAGGAGTTACATATTCTTATTTTGTCTAGATTTGAAAAGATCTAGATGAATACTTGGCTATGGATCACAGAATCAACGGCTCAGTTTGACAGATCAGAATGGTCAACGACATTTCTTGGAAGAAAAGTTTTGATGATATAGATGCTCAAATCATCAAAAAGGGGGAGATGGTATCAAGAAATGATAAAGTTTTGAGAGATGATTTTCAGATATGTCCAAGTCAGAAAAGTTCAAAGTAAAGATTTGAAGAAGATCAAAGAATTTCTGAAGATTTGAGGAAATTTTCTTTGAAGATTATTTGCTAAATCAAATTCGAGCTGATTCTGAAGATAATTTCTTTCCAAAGTCTGAAAATATTATTGTGAAAGTTTTGGGGAGATTGTTAATCGTTTGAAGACTGTTTTGGAAAGAATACCGTCAAAGAAAAAGGGGAGATTGTATTGACAGAGCTTAAAAGTGAAGACTGAATAGCTAGATCTTTCAACAGTGATCTTGAATCCAAAGGGGGAGATTGTTAGAGCATAAATATGTTGGATACAAGACCAAGTAGACTGAAGGTCAAAGTTCAAGAAAGTCAAAGCTAAAGAAAGTCAACTCTCTTCAAAGTCAAAGTCTTTTGTAATAAAAGTCAAATTGTATTTGTATTTGTTTAGTTTTCTTGTTTTAGTTGTAGGTATAAATAGTTTTCTATTTCTGTTTTTAGAGAAGTAACAAGTTGGTGAACAAGTTAAGAAGTTCATATATGAAAGAGAGAGAAATCTGTAGAGAGAGAAAGAGTGTTCTAGAGAGAGAAACTTGTAATCGTTGAATTTGAGATTGAAATCAAACAGGTAATTGATTGATAAATCTTGTTTTGATTAATTGTTTGTTATTAGGAACTAGAATCTGGGCACACATAAGCATAGGATTCTGTTTGAAACAGTCAATTCTGTTGTAGATCGAATTGGGTAGTGCAAGAATCAGATTAGATTTGGCCTGGTTATTAGCTTGATATCTTAACAATTCATCAGCATCATACTCCCTTAAAGCTTTCTCAACAGTTGTAGCCAGAGTAGTTGTAGTAGATGGTATAACTTTCATCAGCCTCTCCATAGGACCCTCAGTCAGAGATTTCATCATGTTTTCCCCATTCGGTTGTCTTTCTATGAAGTTAATGAATCGGTCCTGCCACTGTTCAAATTCATTTTCGTTGATCAGTACGGGAGGACGTGTGTCAGACCCCAATGACATCATCAGGTCATTCTTGTAAACTTGAGCTTGCAGAGACATTTTGAACACAAACACAATCTGAAAAATTCAAAGTTTGGAAGATGTAATTCTGGCGCAAACTTGAGGTTTGCGTGAACAGTTGGTGACGCAAAGAGAGCTTTGCGCGAGCAAAGTGAGACGCAAGATGAGGTTTGCGTGAGCCGAAGAAGATGCAAACTGAGCTTTGTGTGAGGTGTTGATCGCGCAAACTTAGCTTTGCGTGATAAACTTGAGACGCAAATCGAACTTTTCGCGAGCAAAGGAAAACGTAAAGTGAACTTTGCGTGAGCTGTGTAAGGCGCAAACAACACTTTACTTGATACACTGGAGATGCAAAGTATGCTTCTCGCGAACAAAAGGAGACGCAAACTTTGGTTTGTGTGATAAACAGAGATCAATTCTGAACTTCTCGTGAAGATGAAGAATTCCTTGGATGAATCTAGTGCAAACCAGATGAGTCTAGCACAAACCTGTGATGAACTAGCGCAAAGTTCAGATCTGGCGCAAAGTTCTGAAATCAAGAAAAACTTGCACAATTCGATTATATCCATGAAATTAAAGCAATTAATTCGCACAAGATTGATCGAAAACAAGATTCTTACACTTTCCAACAAGAAATTCGATTAAAAACCACAAAAACTCAAAATCGAGAATGTAACAGTAAGCAAACCGAGTTTTTCCAGTTAATCACAAAAACTCAAAATCGATGATCAAATACTTATTTTCATGCAAAATTATATGAAGCAATTATGATCTACAACCAAAATCGAGTCCAAAGAATTAGATTGCAAACAAATTAGTCCAGAAAACACTCCAAATTTGATGAAAAAGCAAAAAACGATATTTTCTTGAAAAAATCAAGAAAATCGATCAAATTTTCTGCTTTAAATCACAAATTCAGAATCAAACATGAATTCTCTCAGTCCTCTCAGATTCAGATTAGCTCTGATACCAATTGTTAATCATAAAATCCCAAAACAATCAAGCAATTCTCATAATATGATCAAGAACTAGAGAGAGAAAGTAGATCTTGAATCCATTAGTCACAAGTCTGAATATTACAATAACAAGCTTACAACTCTAGTTACAAGATTCTTACAAAGCCACAAGGCTAAAAGCCTATTTATACCACAAGATTAACTAAGACTAAACCACTAAGGAAACTAAACATTCTTTGACTAGTCTATTACAAAGACAATGTTGACTTTTACATCTTTGACTTTCCTATTAAATCTTGGATACAATATTTAGACTTAACAATATTCATCCAGTGTCAGAGGATATTCTTTGTTTATAATCTCCTCACCATTCTCTCCTTTAGTAGACAGAATTTTATTAGGAATTTTCATAACTCCTTCCTTTAGAGATAATCTGATGTAGTCTCCGAGATCATTTCGATCTATAAAATCTAGAAAGTGATATTTCCACTGCTCGTATTCACCTTTAAAGAGTACTGGAGGCTTTACATCAGTTCCAATCGCGAGAGCTTGATGACATCCTGAATCAATTTATATTCAATAAGAACTTGACAAACTGATCGTTAGTCCAATAGAAATCAAGTAAATCAGCAAAACTTAGAAAGAATTTCAGAAAAAGAAATTTCCAAAATTTAACAAGTCTAGAATTCGCAAGACACAAAGAATTACTAGAAATTCGCAAATCACACACAAAATTCGCAAGCAACAGAATTCGTAAGAAGCAAATTTCAAAATTCGCAAAACTCAAACATGTTTCAGAATTCGCAGACAAAGAAAAACCCAAAATTCGCAACACAATTATCTAAGAATTCTGAAGAATTCGTAATCAACTTATGTACGAATCTTTCACTTTTCGCAAGAAACACACCTGCGAATTCTATCCTTGTAAAATTTTCAAGAAAACTTTTCACACACTTCAGAATTCGCAAAACTCAAATCTGCAAATTCTGTACTTTTCTCAAAACTTATGCGAATTCTTGGCAAACAAGGTTTCTGCGAATTCTTGGAAATTCGTAGATATACCAATACATAACTTAAAGAATTCTCAAAGTTTTGACTTGCGAATCCTGGAGAATTCGCAATAAAAACACCTGCGAATTTTACACTTAAACAAATTTCAGAATTCAACACTTATGCGAAAAACTAATGAAAATCTGCGAATCCTTCAAGAATTCTGCGAATTCTTTGAACACTCTGCGAGTTCTTAGTGATCCTGCGAGTTCTTGAATGTAACTTGCGAGTTCTTCAATCTTCGAAGGAAAAACACCTCTGATCGACTCAATATCCTATCTAAACTTCGAATTTCAATTCGAAATTTTGACAATTTGATCCCTAGAACATCTCTAGAACAAATTACAATCAAAGAATTTCAACAAACTACACTTAAAAGTACAAATCGATACAATACACAGTGTTCGAACTCATGAAAGTGAAAAACAACCAATTCATCAAATTGATGAAGTATTACAGTGCAATTCACAAAATAGCCTATACAGACTCGATCTAGAATGTAAATCGAACCTAATCAGACCACTTTCAACATCAAATTTTCACTAAAACTCAAAAACGAATCTGAACTTGAAGAAACATTACCGAACTCTGAATTTTCTTGATTTCGATCTTAGATTTGCTCTGATACCAATTGTTATTCCCTAATTTGATCAAGTTCTTAACAATACAATCACACAAACAATATTAGAAATCTACCTGAATCAATTCACTTCAAGAATCAAACGATTACAAATTGTTTATTTCTTTCTCTCTCTAGAACAAAATTTTCTCTCTCTACAATTTGTTCTATCTCTCTAACAATCTGTATGTGCGTGAACTACTTCTTACAAAGACAAAGACACAAGGTATTTATACCTACAAACAATTACAAGGAAAACAAAATACAAACTACTTTGAATTTGACTTATTACACTGACTTAGACTTTGCTAGAGAGTTGACTTTCATCTTTGACATGCTTGACCTTTGACCTTCAGTCTACATGATCTTGCATCCAACATAATCAGGCTCTAACAAAATTAAACTAAGCCCAATACAAATAATAAAGTTGAGCCCTTTACAAAACTATCCAAACTTGGACATTTTATGTCCTAACAAAGGAAGATCAACCAAGTCTCAGACTTGATTTTCATACATGGAATGCATCTCTACGTTCATGACTTCAAGCCATTTATCAGATTTAGGGCTTAATGCAACATCTTTGTAGCTAGTGGTCTCACCTTGATCCACTAATAATACTTCATCAGAAGAGACGAGAAATCCATATCTCTCGGGTTTCTGAGGTACTCTACTAGATCTACGAACGTTTGGTGTTTCATCAGGTACCCGAGTAACTACTTGCTCAGGTTCATCAACCTCTAGTTGAATGCTAGTGCCAACCTCTTGTGATATATCGAGTGGTTCTTAAATTTCTTCAAGCTCAATCTGCCGCCTACTAGAACCGGTTAAGGGCCTAAAGAGGAGTGGGCTAGAATTGTCGGGGAGTTATATATGTAATCGTAAAATAATTAATTTAAAGGCTCCATATTTAATCTTGAGTTTGATTCAACGGTTGATGCAAAAAAAGACGGTTTCTCTGACTCATCATGTTCATTATTATATATAATTTGACAACATAATTTATTGATTAAACTACAATTTTGGTCCCTGAGGTTTACAGGTTCCTCCGAAAATAGTCCCTAAACTTCAATAACTACATTAATCATCCCTACTATTTGAAATTCGCGTTGAAAGTAGTCCCTGTGGCTAACGCCGTTTAAAAAAGGGTCGTTAGAGGGACCATGTGCACCACACGTGATGGGCATTTTGATCATTTCATCTCTTCCCTCTCATTTAAACGACCCTTGAGTTAAACTACAACTTCGATCCAGGTCTGCTTCAATCGAACTTCTTCTCCTCCACAGTTTCTTCTTTGAGCTTCACTTCCATCGCTCAAAAATCAATGGTGGCTTGTCACTGTGGTTTACAAGCGATGATAAAAACATCATGGACTACTAAAAACCCTGGTCGTAGGTTTTACAGGTGCCCAAGGAAGTCTGCAAAATGTGATTTCTTTGCTTGGTACGATCAACAGATGTGTAATCGAGCTATGGATGTCATCCCTGGTTTGCTAAGATCAAAGAACAGAGTTGAAGCTTCCCTCAACGCAAAAGAAAGGGAAATCAAGATTTTGAAGTTTTTTTTGGTTGTCAGTTAGGTGTTCTTTTTTTTGTTGACCTAATCCAAGTGAGGGGTTGTAATGTTTGTCATTTACTCAAAAATCAATGAAAAATTGTTTCTTCCATCAATATCCTTCCAATTTTGCAATGTTTTTAATTTTTATATGAGGTAATGGTGTTAATAGAACAGAGATGATCAATGAGAAGGGAACAAAGGCAATTGTGTTAATAAAATCCTGAGTTTCCATTACATTAATAGGTCATCAAAAAGAATACATAAACAAGTAATCAGTTATAAAGGGAACATTGTTCCAATACTGTAACACAAAAGGGAACATTGTTGTTTCATGACATTACACAAAAGGGAACAACAATTTCATAACCAAAATACAACCCATAAAGATCCAAAATGTTACAAAAGAGAAACCTGTTCCATAACTAAAATACAACCCACTTCACATCTAAATTCCTTTGCATGTCCTTGAGTTATGCCCTTTCTTCTTGCACTTTGCACATGTGACAGTCTTCCCACCCCTACTCAATTTGGTACCTTTAACATCTGTTCCAGTCATCTTTTCATCAAGACCCTTCTTTCTTTTCTTCTTTGGCCTCCCAATCTATTTATGATGGTTTGGTGCAATCAATGTTGTTGGGCACTCAAATTTAGGCCAATAAGCTTTGCCATTGATTGGTTCTATCTTGAATCTGTACATTTCTTTCCAAGTATCAAGCCAATAAGTTAAATCAACCCATCTCTTAGGTACCTCAATATTTGATCCATTTAGAGCCATGTTCCAGTTTTTAGCAACAACATGCTTACAAGGAATGCAGTCAGCTCCCACATCCTACATGTACAAGTCTTTGCATTCACATCAAATACAACCTGATCATTCCAAGGACCACATACCTCAAACCAGAGTGGTCCATCATATTTATCTATGACTTTCAACACATGTACAATCCTCTTCATAAGGTAATGTCTAATGCACTCCAAGGTAGAAATTATTGGTTTATCCCTACCCTCAATAATTTTCCTATTG
This sequence comes from Arctium minus, assembly GCA_954870635.1. Taxonomy (NCBI): domain Eukaryota; kingdom Viridiplantae; phylum Streptophyta; class Magnoliopsida; order Asterales; family Asteraceae; genus Arctium; species Arctium minus. The sequence continues at coordinate 72,024,931 of OX941088.1, read as the reverse complement.
AATACTTTACACATATTGTTCAGAAGTACATCAGAACGACACCTACCTGTAACATAACAACATATAATTGTTCATTATGTGTGGCATTCTTAAAGTATATTAATAGAAGAATATTAACAGAAGAGTAACTGTGAAATGGGACCTAGACCAGTGTTGAGGAGGGATCTGGTTCAACCATTCATAATAGGTTGTATTGAACTTTCTTAACTCTTCCATTGCAGTTTGAAATTGGGGCAGAGTTGTTGCTGTTTCACATTTCCAAAGAAGGTATTTGTATGCTTTCCCCTTCCACTCTTGTTTCATGTTCTCATGAATATGTCTACGGCAGAATCTATGTTCTGCACATGGGAATAGTTTTGCAATGGCTAGAATGATTCCCTATCATAAACAAATTAAGGTGAGTGTAATGAACTGTAAAGTTGGAATTAGCATAAAGTAAAGTGATTAGAAATAAAACTTTTGCCTGTAACTTATGAATGTGAAGTTGGAGTTACTGTAAAGATCAAGATCCTCTCCAAGATACTGCAAGAACTAGCTCCATGAAGAAGTTGACTCAGCTTCTACTATCCCACATGCTAGTGGGTATGTGCCATTATTAGAGTCAATACCTACAGCTGTCAACACATGTCTTGGAAAAATACCATTCATAAATGTACCATCCAATCCTAATAAGTCTCTTTTCCCAGCCTTAAACCCATTCTTCAATGGCCCCAAACAAACATAGATCCTTTTAAACTTCGTGGTAGTCACAGTTGGGTTTGGTTCATACTTAACATCCAACTTAACAGTGGTTCCTGGTAGAGCTGTTCATGGGCGGTATGGCCCGCTAGACCCGACCCGTCCAGCCTGTTAGAAAAGCGGGATTGGACAGCCATTTTAGAAAATATGGGCGGGCTTGGGTGGGACCATTCAAGTTAAAGGCGGACTCGGGCAATGAAAAAAGAAATTTGGACAGGCCCGCCCGTCCCGTTATATAATTATAATCAATTAAAAAAAATTTATATAATTAATATTGCATTAAAAAAAGTTCAGATGTGATTTTGGGTTGGATTCCCTCTACTAAGTACCAACCACCTCCCAAATATATATTATATGTCATATGTCATATAATACGTCTAGAATCTCGATCTTGAAATATTAGGTAGTTAAATATTTTGTTGTTGATGAATCCGAACTTCGAAGGTGATAATCTTTGGAGAGGAAAAGTCCATACTCCATATTTTGTGAAAAATACTTTTTTCTTACGTTGTGTACATTAGTATATTTTACGGTTTTTTAATTGGAATGTATTTTGGATAATTTTACATAAATTACCATTTTATACAAGTTTTTTTAAAATGTAAACTTTTAGGCCCGTTGGTAAGCCCGACCTGTTTATAGGACGGGTATGGGTAAGTTCTCAAGCCCACAAAAATAGGTTTGGGCTTCCTATATTAGGCCCATTGGACATGAAAATGTGTTAGGCCCGACCCGTGGCCCGCCCAAGCCTGTAAATGATCACCTCTAGTCCTGGGTTGCATCTAGACCTAGTAAAAATTGACACGGCACGCTAACCCGACACGAAATAAATGGGTTTGGGTAATACATTTCAACCCGTTTAAGTAAACGAGTTGACACGACACGAAAATTAAACGGGTAAGGTCAGGGTCAAAAATTTCAACTCGCAAATGACCGGAATAACCCGTTTATATATTTATCTATATATATTATAAGTTTTCTTTTTAATGCTTTGGATTTTTAATGTTTTAGATTTGGTTAGAACTTATAAGTTTGAACTATAAAATTCGGATTTCTAATGCTTTCATTTGAATTTTGGATTTGCACTTTTTTTGTGAATTTTCGATTTTTAATTTTTAGTTTTATAAATGTTAAATGGGTTAGGTGGGTCGTGTCGGGTTAGGGTTGAGATTTTCTGACCCGTTTATTAAAAAGGTCGGGTTAGGGTTAGACACTCTCAACCTGTTTAACTTTGAACCCGACACGACACGACTCGTTTGCCAGGTCTAATTGCATCTTTTCAACTCACATATGTAATCTCTAAGAGCATGGAATTGTTCTTCATAATCACCCCAAATCTTCTGATGTGCCATGGTTTTTGCGCTCATTGCTTTCATGATTGAGACATTAATCTCATATTTCTGCTGCAACTGTGTTTGAAGAGCCACAATTGGAATAGTAGGATTTGACATAATGTTCTCTGTAAACCTTTGAGAGAGAAAGGATGTTGTGGCCATAGATATGTTCTTGCATTAGAGGCACTTGTGTGTGGAAACATAGGTTTTGACTATCCAGGTCTCTATGTCTTTGTCTGTTGAGATGTGCAAAACCCATGGACAAGTTGGCCCACAACCCTTGACAAACTTGGGTTTTCTGCCTTTCAGTGTCCCACTTGGCCCATTGGATCCAAGATCTTTGAACTTTGGTAATGCTCCCCTACAAACGGACCTAATGCGTTTAAGGTCATATTTTACCAATATTATATCCCTTCTACTCTCAACTGCATAGTCTTTGATCCTCTTAATCATCTCTATTTTGCTACCAAAGGTTAGCCCCAAATAGAAAAGATTGTGTCTCTCACTTGATTTCTTCATCTTTGGTCCAACTGATCCTTCCCTGTCGTGATCATCTCCACTTGAAATATGATCAGCGTGAAGGGCATCTGCACAGTCATCCATATCATTGTCACTATCCTCAAGTGGTTTGTCAACTTTCCCCATCCACTCTACATAGCCATCAACATAGTCATCCATATCAACATCAAATTCTTCTATCCTATTGCATTCATCAACATAATCTAAGTCATCACTATCATCCTCTTCAATTCCCATGTCAGATTCTGTGCTACTGCCATCCCCATCTATATCTCCCTTTCCATTATCCTTGCCCATCTCAAGTTGTATGCCACTGCTCTCCCCATATATATCTCTCATTCCACAGGCCTTGTCAATCTCAGGTTGTATGCCACTGCCCTCCCCATCTATATCTCCCTTTTCACTAGCTTTGCACATCTCAGGCTGTGTGGCTCAATCCATGTAAAAAAAAATGGATCAATTTCATCAAAATATTCAAGTTAATCAACCCCCTTTCCCTTATCAATTCCCTTTCCTTTGTCAATTCCCTCTCCCTTATCAATGTCATGTTCATTAAACATTACATTCAAATCAAATGGGATATCCATATTATTTCCATGTTCATACAACATTTCATTTACATCAAGTGGCTTATCAGTATCAATTTTCTGTCCATCCACCATTTCAATTAAGTCAAAAGGATTCTCTATATGAATTCCATGTTGATGTACATCTTCCAGGACTCTGTTTTCTTCCACACCTCTTTCTTTAACAACATTACTTACCTCACCTTTGTTGTCAATCCATTCAAAAAACAATTTCTTCTTACATCTCCTGTTAACCAATTTTTTCCTTGTGCCAACATTATTTCCACCAGTTTCCTCTATCAACATTTTTCTAGCATGTAATGGTGATTTGTATGTATCCACCATTGTTTTCCAATGCTCTATAAACACATCTACAAATTTCAACCTAGGAACATACTTCATCAGCTTTAACACATAATTATCATTGCCTAAAGCTTCTAACCCAAAATCCAAGTCACTGCCAGGAGTCAAGAAATGGTAATACATTTTTTCATCTTCTTTGTACCCTAACCTTAACATAATGGCTTCTATCTCATGGACTGATAATTTATCAGTGTCAACCAAATCAACAAAGGTACTCTTACCATTGATGTATCTCATTCCAGGAAACTTTGTGAAAACATATCCATGGTTTATCCTCATTGTGATTAGGGTAGGATAGTGATCTGTAGAACGAAATAATCGATCATGGAACTGTTCAAAGAATGTTAACAAATAAATCGATCATTAACACAGAAAACAAAGACATACAATAAACGATTACAGGATAAAAGTCATCCCCTTGTTCCTTTATGATCAACCATGATTGAGAGGCCATGAATGTGAAGTCGTAGGAAGAGGATGAACTTCACTCCAAGTACATACGCAATTTTGAAGCTCATTTGAAGCTTAGTGTATCAATGGTGACTTGGGTTTGATCCAACTAAGGGGACGATGATGTTCTTTCTTGAAAGTTGGGATAAACACACCAAGGGCCGTTTAAACGAGAGGGAAGAGATGAAAAGACCAAAATGCCCATGGTCCCTCTAACGACTCTTTTTTAAACGGCGTTAGCCGTAGGGACTACTTTCAACGCAAATTTCAAACAGTAGGGATGATTAATGTAATTATTGAAGTTTAGGGACCATTTTTTGAGGAACCTGTAAACCTCAAGGACCAAAATTGTAGTTTACTCTAATTTATAAATATCAGATTTCTAATAAAATTTATATTATATATTGTTAATTTTCGTTTGCTTCGTATGTATAAAATTGACTAAAATCGATTTTCAACAATAAAACATTTCCAAGGGGTTGTTTCGGATTGCTTATTTAAAACAATTTAGGTTTTTTTAAAAGTGCTTATCAACTTATGTGGTGACAAAAAAAGTTTTATAGAAAGTGTTTGAATTAGATTATTGTGGTACCAAAACGTAATAAGTTAATAAGTTGTTATTTAAGAGTGTTTAAGATTGTTTATACATGTAAAATAACCAAAAAGGTCATAAATCGTTTCAAATAAGTTGATAAATCAAAATGATTTAACTTATCAAAAACTTCTTATTAACGATATGAAAAAACTATAAACATTTTTTTTTCAATTCAAACACTAAGGGGTTGTTTTTTTTTTAAAAAACCTCTTAATGACTCTTAAGTCTGAATCATTCAAACCTTTTTATACACCACCTCTTATTAATCATAACTAAAATAAGACTTCAGACTTTAGACCTCTTAAAAAACAAACGACACATAAGTGTTTGGGATTGCTTATTTAAAACAACTTATGTTTATTTTAAAAAGTGTTTATCAACTTATGCGATGTCAAACCGGAGTTTTTAAAAAAGTGTTTTGATTAGTTTATTGTGATACAAAAACGTAATAAGCTAATAAGTTGTTATTTAATGGTGTTTGGGATTGCTTATACATATAGAATAACTAAAAAAGTCATAAGCACTTTTCAAATAAGTTGATAAGTTAAAACCAATTGATTTATCAAAAAGTGTTTTTCAACAGTTTAACACCGCTATAAGCAATTTTAATTTTTTCTCATCCAAACACTCAAAGTGCTTATCCCTTGTGTCAAATTGCAATAAGCTAAAAAAAAAAAAAAAAAACACCTCACCACCAAGATTCTGAATACCTTCGAACACACACGTGTAAAACACCGTAGAAGGGTTTTGGAAACTATTTTCGGTAGGAGCGAGGTTTTTACTCCGATCAGGATTCTTAAGAAACAAAAGGCATCGATGAAGGCCGTGGTTCAGCGAGTTACCTCCGCCACCGTCGAGGTCTGTACAACAGACACTTACACTGTACTTGTATATCTATATCTAATCTGTATAAGTGTATAAATGTGTGTAATTACAGGTGGAAGGGCGTACGGTGTCGGCGATTGGGCCGGGGCTGCTTGTGCTCGTCGGAGTTCACGACCTCGATACTGATTCCGATGCTGATTATATGTATGGCTCTTAATAAACTCCTCTTTCTGGTTTCTACTTTGTTACTACGGTTCCACACAATCCAATGAATTCAAATGATGTATCGGTGAGTAAATAAACAAGAGAGAGGAGTTGGATAACTGAATGCTGCTTGGTAATTGTTTGCAGATGTCGTAAAGTGTTGAATATGAGATTGTTTCCTAACGAAAAAACAGGCAAAACATGGGATCACAGTGTAAGTCTCTCTCATTCTGTTTCTCTCGTAATGGACCTATGATTTGGAATAATAATACTCCCTCGGTTCTGCAATAGAGTTAGTTTTTGATTTCGAACATTTTACCTGTCAGATTCAAAATTGTATCGGGTGTTCTGGTTTTTAAGCTCCATATATATATTATATATATATATATATATATATATTATGGGTTGGGTTCGATGAGAAGTTGAGTTAATGGTGAGAAGTGGTTATCAACGGTTGGATGAGAAATGGACGCACGTTAGGATGAGATGCACCGAGATAAGATGCATCAGATCAATTCCTTTCTATGCCGCAATTCATGGGAGGGTTTGAGATTAAAAGAGATCAACGGTTCAGATCCACTTCTTACGCTTCTCACCGTTAACTCAACTTCTCACACGATCCTTCGCCTATATATTATAAGGTAGCATAGATATATATGTGATAAATCATGTGAGAACCAAAAAAAAAAGAATCGAGAACCGTGATAACCGATCTAAGCCGTAATTTGGTTTTGATGCTATGATTTTAATTAAAATTTATTTCACCACATGAAGGACATAATAGTCATTTTGGTAAATGGGATTCACCATATGAAACATGTACTATTCCACCTCATGCAATAAAAACAAATTTTTCATAAACATGGTATTTCATATATATGTTATTTCACCACATGAAATCAAACACTATATGTTATTTCACCACATGAAACCAAACATAATTATCTTCTGTTTGTTATTTCACTCCATGAAACCATAAACAAAAAACCTAAATTATGTTCCGTGTGTAAATCTTGTTTGAACAATGATCGTGAGGCGTAGATCGAGGCCGGAAGTGAGAAATCGTGAAGTCAACCGGATTTTAGTGCTGATTTGAAACGGTAAATGTTATTTCACCACATGAAACCAAACATAATTTTCTTTTGTTTGTTATTTCACCCCATGAAACTAGAAACAAAAAACCCTAAATTATGTTTTGTTTTCATCCTCTTCACATACCCCTGTAAATCCATGAAATCGATCTAAGGTATAGAATCTCCGATGTTCAACAGGAACCTCATCCAACATCTTCTTGAACTCATCCGGACTCACCATCGGGTTCGACTTATCCGATTCGTCCAAATACCTTTTCCCCCAAACCAAGTAACTAATCACGTTCAAACTCACCGTTGACAACAGATCCTTAAACAGATCTCCTCGTCGGCCGAATCAAATCGATTTCAGCAACGATTTCATCTCCTTGATTTGGATGTACTCGACGGAGGAACCGACGAGGCGACGACGACGTCAAAGGAACCAAACTTGAGTTGCATAATATCGCCGTATTTTTGGGAGAGATCATGGATGGAACGGTGAGGGAGGGAGCCTATGAGGTTGAGCTTGCCGATGATTGGCCAAGGTTTGGGTCCCGGAGGCGAGATAGGAGAATGAGAGCCACGATTATGGTCGTCGGGAGAAAGAGGGAGAAAGGGGATGGGCCAATGAAGCCCAGTTTAATCTGGATTAAAAAAAACCTAATATGCCCTAGTTTTAATTTCAATACATAATAAATCATCAAGTTGTAAATTATTTCAAATTTGCCATTGTGTTTAATATCTATAGAGTAAAAGAATAAATGGCCGAGATCGGTCTTCACGGTTCACAATCTTCTTTTTTCATTTCATTACCTTCCTATATATATATAGTGGGAGGTTCAAATAAGAAGGCTAAATTTATTTGAAGATGCATACATGATGAACTCATATGAATAATATGTAACCACATTTGCATCTTCAAATAGATTATTTCGGGATTATTCAATTATTCACATATAAATTTTCCCTTAACTTCCCCCTCTTACCTTCTCGCAAATTCAACCTTCTTATTTGAACCAACGCCTATATATATACACACATATATATGATTGTGTGCGTTCAGGCTTAGGTGCATCTGGGCTAATCCTCTGTAAGCATAATGGAATTTGGAACACCTAAGTTGGTAGACACATATTGACTCGTTTCGGCATGCTGACATGTTATGCTTCATGAGTACCAAGTAATATATTACCCGGTTAGAGAAGAGATATGACTTGACTTTTAAGGTCAAATTGATAAAAAAATCTTTAGATCAATACAAACCGATAGTTAGATTAAGCTTTGTACAACGAATACTACAAAATCAACAATTTATTTTTATGTTCTAAACAAAATCATCTTTATAAGAATAAGCTACAAAAACTGTTCATCGACTATGTGACTATCAACACTTCTTGTCCGTCGAGTCGTACACATTCAGTCAAACTAATGGACTCGTTAGTTTTTCTTTTGCAAAAGATGGTTAGATGATAATCAGAGGACCTTTTTTAGAGGACCTTTTTTTAGACAGGTAAAAAAATGTCATTTTCTCGTTATCTTCCTCATCTTCAACTTCTTTCTTTATTCATCTTCTTTAACTTCAAAATGAAACAAAAATTTAAATCTAAAGAACATGAAAAAATTCAACCCAAAAATCAAATTTGTAATATCTAGTAAAAACAAAATGTAGAAGCTTTGACTATCTATAAGAGCACATTCTGGCCAAATGGATGAAGTTAATGGTGTAAGAGGAAGTACCTTCTACCAGGGAGAACATGAAAAAATTCAACCCAAAAATCAAATTTGTAATATCTAGTAAAAACAAAATATAGAAGCTTTGACTATCTATAAGAGTATATTCTGGCCAAATGGATGAAGTTAATGGTGTAAGAGGAAGTACCTTCTACCAGAGAGAACACTGATGGTGGGGGTATAACCTTTGAAATTAGCGGAATGGATGGCATTGGCACATGAGGAACTTATCAAAGTAAAATAACGTTTCCTTTAGTTTGGTGTGCAAGTGTTGGTGATAATGCTCAAGTGACGGGAAGCATTTGTTAAAGGTTAAGTGTCTGAAAATGTTGTTAGTCACATACTGCAGGGATGTTTTTCCTGTAGTTACTCTTCAAAATTGAGAAGTCGAAGTGGAACTTTTTCTCTTTTTTTATGGGAACAAAGGGAGTATTCAAATTGAATAAATTTAGTAAAAGGGTTCATGTATATTGGCAGGTAATGCAGAAAAATTTTGAGGTTCTATTAGGTAACATTTTTTTTACAGACTGTTCTGCGGATTATTCGAAAATATGGGTTTAGAAAGGCTATTGCTCGTCATTTTCTAATGCTATCTGGGTGGTACAGTGAGTCAATTTACATTGTATGGGATACTTAAGGGTAACAAGCCAGATTTTCATGTTGCAATGGCACCTGATAGAGCAAAATCCTTCTACGCTTCTTTGGTGGAAAGGTTTCAGAGAAGTTACAAAGCAGATGCAGTAAAAGGTACCCCAGTTTTGTATTTGCTTAGACATATAACCATCTATTACAATACTGATCACTCTGCCTTCTTGAAACCACAAGGGGAAAGCTATAACGTTAAGACCTAGGCTGTTGCTTCTGCTTCCATTTAGTTGATATCACAAACTTAAATACTTGGCGCAAACAGTTGTTAGCATCATGAACTTATCATTGTTATATAGAAAGCTACTATAAACTCATCTATTCGTTTAAAATTGCGTTGTTGTGACATGTAATGCCTATGATTGCTAGCTGTATTTTTAGGCACACAAATGAAAATCATAGACACTAACGAAAGAGGAGCAATTGTATGAAAGGTGACCATTGTTGGGGCATTAGGGTTGGTCTTCTTGGACCTTGAGTTAATAACCTTCAGCTATAGGATTCTCAATGATTGAAGGGTTAGGATGATTTGAGAAGAAAACAGGAAATATGTGGAGAGAAAAAAATTGGATTGTAAAAAAATCACTCCAATAGTTTGTGCACATATTTAATTATTCCAGAAACTATTACCACACCAATATATATATATATATAGAGGTGGTTTCAATTGAAAACCATATTAGATTGGAAACTTTGGAAACCGTCAATTTCATTGGTTAAATTAATGAAATTGGTTCATAAAGTTGTTTAATATGATCAAGTTGTTTCATATAATTCTTTTCTTAATGAAATTGTTTCATATATTTGTGTTTTTTTATGTAGTTTCATCTATTTTTCTCATTCTGATTTCATGTATTTTCGCAGTCTGATGAAACTTTTTCATTTTTGCATAAAAAACACAAATATATGCAACGATTTCATCAATAAAATAATTATATGAAACAATTTCATCAAATTAAATAACTTCATGAAACAATTTCATTAACTTAACCAATGAAATCGAGGGTTTCCACGGTTTTCAAAATTAGAGTGGTTTCCATTTGATCGCTCCCCTATATATATATATATATCATGAAATTAACCGCTATTTGAAAGTTAAAAATGTGTTATGAACAAGTTTAAATTCCTTCAAATTTCATGCATAACTAAAAACTAACAATTAACATGTCTGGGTTTGATTTTCTTAACACTCCACCTTAAGCTAGACTTGTGTGACACCAAGCTTTGCCTTCATATTGTTGAAGTCACCAACCTTCAATGCGTTAGTGAACATATCTGCAAGTTGAGCACTGGTGGTGCAAAAATTGACTTCGATTTCACCACTATTAAGTGTTAAATAGCTCTCATATGAAATGATTCTTGATCCGAATATGCTTGCTCTTTCCATGAAACAACGGGTTCCTTGTTAGTGCTATTGCATATTTTTTATCACAAAAATACCCTCGTTGCTATTATTTGAGGATGCTTGAGTTCTTCTATTATGTCTCTTAACCAAATAGCTTGACATCCAATGAATGACAAAGACGTAATATTCTTCTTCCGCCATAGAGAGCGCTACTATATTTTGTTTCTTTGATAGCCAAGATCTGGCACCGGACCCCTTGTTAAAAATATATGCGAAAGTGCTTTTACTATCATCATAGCTTCCACCAAATCCACTATTACTTTACTATTAACAAATTCCATGGTTGTCCCTTTCAAAAAATGAAGTACTCCATTTCCGGTTTCGTGATGAATTTCTTTTAGAGGGTCCATGATATCATACTAATTCCAAACATGATATCCGGTCGAGTAGCCGTTCGATATAGAAGACTCCCAACCATACTTCGGGAAAGACTAGTATCAACACTCTTTTCTCGTAAACCAACCTCTATTGGAGTGGAAATTGAAGTTTTTATTTCTCTATATTCAACATAAAGGTATTACACCCTTTATATACAAGGAGATACAACATATAAAAGGAAAAAATAGCAATCCTTATAAAAGGAAAATATAGCAATCCTTCTAATATTATGGATCCTAAAATATCTTCCAGAATCATTACTAGCTTTAGGAATTTTCAACACTCCCCCTCAAGTTGGGTTGTATATGTTGTACATGCCCAACTTGCTAACTAATTCCTCAAAGCTTCTTCCTTGCAAAGACTTGGTTAGGACATCAGCTAGTTGATCTTGTGATGGAGTGAAAGTGATCTTAATTTCCGAGTTCTCAATCTTCTCGGCAATGAAATGGCGATCAATCTCCACATGCTTTGTCCGGTCATGATGAACTGGATCCTTTGCAATGTTAATTGCAGCTTTGTTGTCACACTTTAGTTTGACAGTCTTCTCAAATTCCATTCCTAGCTCGGTTAAAACTCTTCTGATCCATATTCCTTCACATATGGCTGCTGCTAGAGCTCTCAATTTTGATTCAACACTGCTTCTAGACACAACAGATTGCTTCTTGCTCCGCCAAGTTACAAGATTACCCCATACAAAGGAGCAATACCCTGTGGTTGACCTGCTGTCCATTTTGTTTCCTGCCCAATCTGCATCCGAATATAAGGTGATATCTTGACTTTCACCCTTTTTGAACAATAACCCTTTTCCCGGAGTCATCTTCAAGTATCTTAGAATTCGATACACTGCATTCATATGCTCTTCCATAGGATTGTTCATGAATTGGCTGACCCTGCTTACTGCAAAACCTATATCAGGTCTAGTGTGAGCGAGATAAATAAGTCTTCCAACGAGACGTTGATACCTACCTTTGTCAACCGGAATTCCCTCTTTTCCGTGTCCCAACTTTTTATTTGGTTCCATAGGAGTACTAGCAGGTTTGCACCCGAGCATGCCAGTCTCTTTGAGTAGATCCATGGTATACTTGTGTTGAGAAACAAATATCCCCTTTTTCGACATTGCTACCTCCATACCGAGAAAGTACCGTAACGGACCAAGATCTTTTACCTCGAATTCTTTGGCTAGGCCTTCTTTTACTCGTAGCAATTCTTCTTCATAATCCCCAGTTAGGATGATATCATCAACATAGACAATTAGAATAGCTACTTTATTCTCGGTTGACCGCTTCACAAAAAGTGTGTGATCGGCTTGGCATTGAACAAAGCCCTTTTCTTTTACGGTTTGAGAAAATCTACCAAACCACGCTCTTGAAGATTGTTCGAGTCCATACAATGACTTTAACAACTTACATACCTTCCGCCTTCCATGATCTATGTGTAGACCCGAGGGAATCTCCATGTACACTTCCTCTTCTAGAGTTCCATTGAGGAATGCGTTCTTTATGTCGAGTTGGTGCAAGGGCCAATCCAGATTTGTTGCAAGTGATAGGAGTATACGGATGGTATTAAGCTTAGCCACCGGAGCAAAAGTCTCTTGGTAATCAACTCCATAGGACTGAGTAAATCCCCTAGCTACAAGGCGAGCTTTGAGACGCTCTATGTTTCCGTCTGCTCGATGCTTTACGGTAAATACCCACTTGCAACTTACTGCCTTCTTTCCTGGTGGAAGATCCTCAATCACCCAAGTGTTGTTCTTTTCTAAGGCCATGATCTCCTCCTGAACTGCTTGTCTCCATCCCGGATGACTTAAGGCCTCTTGAATATTGTTTGGCACATGGACATTGTCTAACTTTGAGACAAATAGTTGATAGGCCTGTGAAAGATTTCCATACGAAATAAAATCTTTAATTGGGTGTTGAGTGCAAGTTCGAGTACCTTTTCGTAACGCAATGGGTATTTCAAGATCCTCGTTTCTTGACTTGTCACCATTCTTTGGCTCATTTTCTCTCTGTGTGTTAGGTTCAACAGTCATCGGGCTCGATTCAGAATTATGTAGTGTCGTATGATGTGTCCCGGTCTTAGTCTCCTCTTGAGGCTGCTTTTTTCTTCTTGAATAAACCTGAAATTCTTTAGTTGTTGACAGTGGTTCAAAACTGGAGGACTCATGAGGTGTTACTGGTATATGACTGGGAGATTCAGGAGGTGTTGGAATATGACTAAGGAGACTCGGGAGGTGTATCAGGAGGTGTTGGAATATGAATAGGAGACTCAGGAGGCGTTGGATGATCGGGGTGAGGTGTTGGATGATCAGGAGACTGAGGAGGTGTGGGATGATCGGGAGACTGAGGAGGTGTTGGATCTACCATGGAATCCCAACTCCAATACTGAAAGTCTTGCATACTCTCCCCCTGAATTTCAGTTTTGGAGAAATATGGACTATTTTCAAAGAAGGTGACATCCATTGTTTCATAAATCTTTCGTGTAATTGGACAGTAACATTTGTATCCCTTTTTGTTGGAAGCATAACCGATGAAAACACATTTTATAGACTTTGGATCAAGTTTGCCCCTGTTTTGGGGGTAAACATGAACAAACGCTGAGCATCCAAAGATTTTTGAAGGTAAGCTAAATGACAAAAAACGGGCATGAGGAAATCTATCAACGAGAATTTGTTTTGGTGTTTTGAATTTCAAGACTCGGGAAGGCAACCTATTTATGAGATAAGCAGATGAAAGAACTACTTCTCCCCATAGATATTTTGGAATATTTGTGGAGAACATGAGTGACCGAGCTACTTCCAACAAGTGCCGGTTTTTCCTTTCCGCCACTCCATTTTGCTGTAGTGTATTCACACATGAACTACTTTGAATGATTCCTTGCCTTGTTAGGTAATCACTTAAAGTGGATTGAAAATATTCTCGGGCATTATCGGATTTCAACACTTTGACCTTCGTGTGAAATTGGGTTTGCACCATGGAATTAACGGTTTGAAATATTCTCACAACCTCAGATTTTTCCCTCAAGTGAGTCGAGTATGATCATCCACAAAGGACACAAACCATCGTGCTCCATTGATGTTTTTTATTCTTGATGGTCCCCAAATATCACTATGGACTAAGGCAAAAGGTTCTGATGGAGTGTAAGCCATATTTGGATAAGAAACACGAGTGTGTTTGGCAAGTTGACATATTTCACAATTAAAAAGCTTTGGACTTCTATTAATGAATAAACTTGGAAACAACTTTTCGAGATACTGAAAACTAGGATGACCTAATCGATAGTGTTGAAGCATAACATCACTATCTAGGAAGTGGTTTGGTCCCCATCACTCGTCCTCTAACATCGTCGAGGCTTTTATTCAATCCCATCAGAAATTTGAAAGTCCGTTTTTGTTCTACTATCTTGCAATATCGCTTACTGTCCTCGGGACATTTCCATTCATGATTTTCAAACACATCAATTTGCTGCCAATGTCGGATCAAGGTATTATAATACTAAGTTACTGGGAGATCTCCTTGCCTTAAATCATGAAGAATTGACTCCACAGCGAATAGTTCTGCAGTGTTTTCATAGCTTGAAAAAGTTTCTTTAACAGCTTCCCAGATTTCTTGGGCTGTCTTATAAAGGAGAAAGCTTTCACCAATATCAATGTTCATGGAATTGATAAGCCATGACATTATTTGGTGATTTTCTATCTGCCACTTCCTATAATCGGGATCTTCTTTCTTGGGAATTGGATTTTCTCCGGTAAGATAGTCTTCCTTACCTCTACCACATATGAACATCCACACAGTTTGTGACCATTGCAGAAAATTCTGTCCATTGAGCTTATGGCTGGTAATAAGGAGAGGTGTATTGTTAGAACTTGGAGCGATTGTCTGACCGGAATTCCCTTGTTTCGGTTGAGACGAGACTTCGGAAGTGGAACTGGTCGGAGACATGCTGGATGATGGATCGACTGAAATCGGGTAGTCTAATTTCTTGATTGGATTTGGAATTGACTAGCCTGGAATCGACTAGCCTAGATGGATCGACTGAGAAAAAAATTGCTATGAAGATTGGGCTTGATGGTCGACTTCTCCTAATTGAGCCTATTGGGCTTGCCTGGAATCGACTAGCCTGGATTATAGGGCTGCGATGGTGTGAGAAAGAGGACGTTCTGATCGAAATCAAACAGGTTGGGATCGACTAGCCTGGAACAAATTTGCTGGAATCGAAGAAGGAGAACAAATACGTCTGATCGAAATCAAACAAGTTTGGAATCGACTAACCTGGAGGGCGCTGACTGCAGATCAACGAGGAGTAGGTTGGGACTTGGGAACGATGGATCAGCGAGGAGTAGGATTGTTCCAGCTCTGATACCATGAAGTTTTTATTTCTCTATATTCAACATAAAGGTATTACACCCTTTATATACAAGGAGATACAACATATAAAAGGAAAAAATAGCAATCCTTATAAAAGGAAAATATAGCAATCCTTCTAATATTATGGATCCTAAAATATCTTCCAGAATCATTACTAGCTTTAGGAATTTTCAACAGAAATAAAACAAGCATATTCCAGTTTAAAACATTTTCATTACCTCTTTTTCTTACTTCCAATTTCTCATCAACATAAAGGTAAACAAATAGAGATTACCTTTGCTTTCTTTAATGTAGAGAGTATGTTCATACATGCACCTTTTGAAACCATTTTTCTTGAAGTATGCATCAATGTGATTGTACCAAGCACAAGGTGATCGCTTCAAACTATATAGTGCCTTCTTTTAAAGACAAACTTTGTGTTCTTCTCCGTTTTTTATGTAACCAAGAGGCTGTTCAAGGTGAGCCTCTTCTTTGAGAACTCTATTTAAGAATGCGGATTTTACATTCATTTGATGTGCTACCCATGCACTTTTTGCTGCCAATGCTATGACCATACTAATAGTTTCAAGTCGAATGATAGGTGCAAAAACTTCGTTATAGTCAATTCCATAATTTTATTGCACTCTTTTACAACTTATGCTGTTAATTGTGGTAATATAGTGGTAAAATAGCAGTGCTATAGCGGTTAGCGGTCCTAGAGTAAATAGTCGTGTTCCTAATAGAGGCGATAATCACTGCAATTGGGTCGCAATTTCGCTTTGCAATAGCGGTGTGAAAACCGCAATCAGGCTGTGCTATAGGTGAAAAGAAAGTTATTCCCCCGGACATCGTTGCAAGAGGAAAATTGAGTGTTATTATGTTGCAACAAACCGAAGATGGTTTAGAAGACGAGGAAGACATTGTCGAAACTGAGGTGCCGAATTCACAAATATGATACCGGAAGTGTCCTTAAACTCGGTGGTAGGATTCTCGACACCGAAGACAATGAAATTTGAAGGGATGGTTGGGGAACAAAAAGTGGTCATGTTGATTGATTGTGGGGCATCTCATAACCTCATTTCATTGGGGTGGTGGAAAAAGTGTGGCTAGATATACTTCCGATTAAGGGGTACAAGATTCCGTCCGATGGGAGCGGGGGAAGCAGTAAATGGGTTACAGGGTATGTATCGTATGATGGGCAACTATCTCTTGCGGTTCAGAGAGGACTCAACTGTTAGTTATTACCCCCTTGGTTTCGGGGTGGACCCTTTCACTATAATGAGTGGTGATTTGGATGCAAGGACTAGAAGTGAGGGAAGATATCTTACCCTTGTGCTTGGGAAATTCTGATGCTGTTCTCGGTATACAATGGCTTGCATCACTAGGCTCGATGCAAGTGAATTTGCAATTGCAAACGATGAAGTTTCGGGTGAAAGAGGGGGATGTAAAGTTAAAGGGGGATATGGCCTTTGGAAGAGCATTGATCTCATTTGATGTACTACCCATGCACTTTTTGCTGCCAATGCTATGACCATACTAATAGTTTCAAGTCGAATGATAGGAGCAAAAACTTCGTTATAGTCAATTCCATAATTTTATTGCACTCTTTTACAACTTATGCTGTTAATTGTGGTAATATAGTGGTAAAATAGCAGTGCTATAGCGGTTAGCGGTCCTAGAGTAAATAGTCGTGTTCCTAATAGAGGCGATAATCACCGCAATTGGGCTGCAATTTCGCTTTGCAATAGCGGTGTGAAAACCGCAATCAGGTTGTGCTATAGGTGAAAAGAAAGTTATTCCCCCGGACATCGTTGCAAGAGGAAAATTGAGTGTTATTATGTTGCAACAAACCGAAGATGGTTTAGAAGACGAGGAAGACATTGTCGAAACTGAGGTGCCGAATTCACAAATATGGTACTGGAAGTGTCCTTAAACTTGGTGCTAGGATTCTCGACACCGCAGACAATGAAATTCGAACGGATGGTTGGGGAATAGAAAGTGGTCGTGTTGATTGATTGTGGGGCATCTCATAACCTCATTTCATTGGGGTGGTGGAAAAATGTGGCTAGATATATACTTCCGATTAAGGGGTACAAGATTCCGTCCGATGGGAGCGGGGGAAGCAGTAAATGGGTTACATGGCAACTATCTCTTGCGGTTCAGAGAGGACTCAACTGTTAGTTAGTACCCCTTGGTTTCGGGGTGGACCCTTTCACTATAATGAGTGGTGATTTGGATGCAAGGACTAGAAGTGAGGGAAGATATCTTACCCTTGTGCTTGGGAAATTCTGATGCTGTTCTCGGTATACAATGGCTTGCATCACTAGGCTCGATGCGAGTGAATTTGCAATCGCAAACGATCAAGTTTCGGGTGAAAGAGGGGGATGTAAAGTTAAAGGGGGATATGGCCTTTGGAAAAGCATTGATCTCACTAAAAGCAATGATCAAGACACTTAAACAGGAGGGACAAGGAGTTTTGGTAGAATTGGGTCAAGTAGAAATGGGGATAGTCGAACTAGGGCGGTGCTCCAAGGTGATTGAAAAGTGGTAGATTCGTTTGATGAGGTTTTTCAATGGCTGCATGGGTTATGTCCGAAGAGGGGTAAGGAGCTCGAGATTACAGTAAAGGAGGGAACGGAACCGGTGAACATCCAACCCTATATGTACCGGCAATACCAAAAGGATGAGGTGGAGAAAATGGTGCGAGAAAAGCTTGAGGTTGGAATCATTCAACATAGCCAAAGTGCATTCTCTAGACCAATATTACTGGTAAAGAAAAAAGACGGTAGTTGGTTTTTTTGTATTGATTTTCGGGCTTTGAATTAGGGAACGGTCCTGGATAAGTTTCTATTGACGAATTGTTTGATGAGTTGCATGGGGCGAGCTATTTTTCGAATATGGATTTGCAATATTGGTATCACTAAATAAAAAAAACGAAAGGAGGATGTTCCCAAGACGACATTCCAGACTCATGAAGGGCATTATGAATTCATGGTAATGTCTTCTGGCCTTGCTAACGAAGCCGCAAGCCCGCAACCTTTTAATCGTTGACGAATGACGTGTTCCAGCCATTTCCTAGTGTTTATTGACGATAGTTTGGTGTATAGCAAGTCGGAAGGAGATCATGTGGAACATTTGAAGGTGGTATCTTAAGTTTGTTGAACCACCGATTGTTTGCAAATAGAAAGAAGTGTGAGTTCGGAAAAAGTGAATTAGGATATTTGGGGGATGTGATTTCGAAGGAGGGCGTGGCCATGGATTGCACAAAAGTGGATGTAATGTTGAAGTGGCCAAAACCCGGTCGGTAACTCAATTAAGAGGATTTTTGGGGCTAACGGGTTATTACCAAAAGTTTATCGCTGGGTATGGTAAGATCGCAAGGCCATTGACCGACTTGTTGAAAAAGAACAAGTTCGTATGGAATGAGGAGGCAACCATAGCTTTTGAAACGTTGCAGAGAGAGCTTTAACCGAGGCTCTGGTGTTTGCTCTACCGGACTTTAGTAAGCCATTTGTCATCGAGACGGATGCTTCCGACGCGGGATAGGGGTTATTTTGATGCAAAATGAACGGCCGATTGCGTTTCACAGCCAAGTGTTCGGCGTGCAAGGTCGACAAAAACCAATTTATGAGAAGAAGTTGATGGCCATTGTCTTTGAAATTCTAAAGTGGAGACCGTATGTTTTGGGAAGGAAGTTTATGGTTCGGACAGATTAGAAGAGTAAAATTTTTATTGAAGCAAAGGGTGATAGAACCTCCGTATCAGAATGGGTGGTTAAGTTGATGGGGTATGATTTTGACATTGCGTACAAGGGGGGAAAGAGTAACATGGCCGCAGATGCTTTATCTTGGCGGGAATGTGAATGTTCGGTCGGGGGGGGGGGGGATGGCGGCAATGGACGTGATTAGGCATGAAGTGGGTCAGGATAGATGAGTTGTTGGGAAAGATCCAAAGTGACATAGCGACCGGGAAGGGTGACCATAAAGGGTTTGCGGTCAACATGAGCTTTTGTGGTACAAGGATCGAGTGGTGTTGTCATGATCATCCTTTTTTATACCAATATTATTGGAGGAATTTCATAGCTCACCAATGGGAGGTGAAAAGAGAACATTTCAGTGGGTGGCACCCTAGTTGTTTTGGGTGGGAATGAAGTCAGACATTAGGGAGTTCGTTTGGAGTTGTACCGTGTGTAAACAAAATTTTGGTGGGGTCCCCGGCAGGATTGTTGCGGATTGCTTTACCATTGCGTGTGTTGGATGAGGTAACTATGGATTTCGTGGAGGGGTTACCGAGATTGGGGGGAATGGATACAATCTTGGTAACAGTAGACGGATTGAGTAAGGTGGCTCATTTTATGGTGTTGCGGCACCCGTTTGATGCTAACCAAGTGGCTGCGATTTTCATCAAGGAAGTAGTTTGATTACATGGAGAACCAAAATGGGTGACTACAGATATGAGACAAGGTCTTCCTTAGTACCGTTTGGAAGGAGGTTTTTCGTTTGCAAGGGACAAAGCTATGTTTTTTAACGCCTTACCATACAATCGGATGGCCAATCGAAGGTGGTGAATCGGTGCATGTAGCAATACTTACGTTGTTTTGTGTCCGACAATCTCAAGCAGTGGAAATGGTGGTTGGGATGGACCGAGTATTGGTACAAATACAATACTCATTCCATAGTTCAATTTAAATGCTCGTTGTTTAAAGCATTGTATGGACGTGAGCCTCCAACTATTTTGAAGTACAAAGAGGGATCCTCAAGCATACCGGTGGTAGATGAGATGTTGCTGGAGCAGGATAATATGCTGGATGAGCTTCGATTGCATTTGATTCGAGCTCAACAGAAAATGAAGCTACTAGTCGATAGGCATCGAAAGGATGTGCAGTTTTTTTAAAAGTCTTTACGCGACAAACAGTACGAGAAGCTGGCAGCAAGGTTTTATGGGTTCAAGGTGTTATGGAAAGTAGGAGAAGTAGCTTACAAGCTTAAACTATCGGGAACAGCTAAGATTCACCCAGTGTTCAAAGTTTTCTTGAAATCTCAGCTGAATGAGGATATGGAATTTGGTGGTTGAGCCGGAAGGGGTGTTGCAATTGCAACAATTCTGCTGGAGAGTTGGAGGTCCGCATTCAATGGAAAGAATTGCCTATCTTTGAGGTCTTGGGAAAAATTCCCGGTAATTGATGAGGTTCCCAAGTTTCCACCTTGGGGACAAGGTGGATGTGTGTGTGGCGGGAGGGTAATGATAAGC
The DNA here is from genome assembly GCA_954870635.1 of Arctium minus. NCBI lineage: Eukaryota > Viridiplantae > Streptophyta > Magnoliopsida > Asterales > Asteraceae > Arctium > Arctium minus. The sequence goes on along the minus strand of OX941088.1, from coordinate 72,004,512 downwards.
CTGAGATTCGTTTTACGCATTCAAGGAGAAGGAAGTAAGGGCAGTTTGGTCTTTAAGGATGGAAATTAGTAGACGTCGGGGTAGGGCAGTTGAGTCGGTGGCAGAGAAGTATAAATACAAGTGTTGGTGTTAGTTGCAGGTATGTTGAGTTGTGTAACAGATTGTGGAGAGTTCCAACCTCTCGAAAGTTGGAGATTGTAGAGTAATCATTCTGTAAACAATTGATTACCAGTGATTTGTGTTTGACTAGTGAAATTCCATACTGATTGCTATCAATTTGTACTGGTTGTTATAAGCATCATCGTGATTTTCGTTCTCCCTTTGTTTCATTTCCGCTTACATCAAGTAAATTTGATGAACACTCAACCATCCATTTCTTTCCACACCATACAAATAGCACCCATGAAATGAAAATGTCAACATGACCAAATTAATAGCGCCTTAAATTTTAGGCGAGATACTTAGAATTTGAGATCCTCGTGTCAAACAGTCTTCGTACACATCTTTCTGGAGGCGGGGGTCTTCATGTAATCAGCCCCTCTGTTCGTTGGGGGTAGAGGACAGGTATGTGTGCATCCTCCCAGAGCCCTACCTCCGAGTGGGATATCCGGATTAGTTTTGTTTTCTTAGAACTTGCATCTCTCCAATATTTATTTTGTTTATTAAATTATTCTTGCTACTTGACCCAAATTAATGATCGAGTGGATTTCATGGATTTTTACTGTTCAGGTATAAATTGATAACAGTTTTTCTCTTCTAAATACTAAGTCAAGGATCTATCGATCAAAATATTCTTTGAAGTGAATCCTTTTCTAGGCATTTTATGATTTCTTATCGTTTTATCTATCAAGAGGATTAATTTTTTCCACACAGAATTCAACTATTTCCGATCTCACATCTTGTTTTAGCTTATTTTGTATACGAGTACCATGAAATTGATATTAAACTCTGTTGTTTTGCATTGTCTGGCTTCAGATGGAGTATTTGGGGCAATGATGAAGGTGAGGCTCCTAAACCTGCTACCCATCTTTATTTATTTATTTATAGTTTCTGCTTGACAAACAAAATCAAAACGTATTTGACAGTACCATCTCAGTTTTAGAAAAAAGTAAGATGAAAATCTAGAATAAAAAATGTTTGAAAGCTCAACGTCAAAGTCAAAAACTCAAAACTTGAGAACCCTCTGAGGTCCCAATAGGTCATACTCAAGGTCACTAGAGGTTTGCCTGACCGTGATTAGTTGAGATGTGTGTAAACTGTCCCGAACACCCACAATTACAAAACTCAGACTTCAGTTTTGTAAACTTCATTGTAACTATGTTTTTTTAAAAAGTTGAACATTTGTTAAAACACCGTTTTCTGCCCAGTCTTCATCCGTACAAGACATTGTAAACAAACAAGGCTCTAGTTAGTTATGTAGGATGCTTCTGAATTTCTAACCGCTATTGTCTCTCAATGGTCGTTCTAACTTGTAATTCTTTGATTGCTGGAAGGTCAATTTGGTCAATGATGGTCCAGTTACATTGCAGCTGGAGTCACCACAATCATCACGGTCAGTTCCTGCCGCCACCGATGAACCTATTTCCCTCTCTCTCTCTCTAACAATTTGAGGGCAGGAGAATGCAAATTATTCCTATTTTATATAACATTTTTTAAAACTTTCATTTTAATACCTCAGATTATTTAGACTCAAGTATGTTATACAAAATAGGAATTGGACCAAAGTAGGTTGCATTTTCATTCATTCTTAGATGTAAAACCCGGTACCTAAATGTTTGAGACGTCACATATGAGGTATCAAAATAATTTTTTGGAAGTACGTTATATAAAACTAGACCTTACCAAAAAGTATGTTGAATTTTCATGCAATTTGTCCAAGGCTTGTGGTAGATTTTCTGAATTTTGCTTTGTTTTTTTTAATAATCTGACTAAGCCATTGTCATCCACAGAAATACAAATGTTTAAAGGACCATGAATGGGGAGTAATATGGGCATTCCAGGATGGGTCATGGGTGTGGCTTTTTCACCCTCTCTTATACTTTACTGCACCATACTAGATGCTCGGATACACCAATCTTTCTTGATTGGAATTGGTTCTGTTTTTGATTAGTTTTCTCCATGAAAATTGATAGATCAGGATAGATATACGCTATAATTAGCTTAATTTAAAATTTTATTATAATTTAAATATTTTAGATTTTAAAATAAAGATATAATTTATTTTAATTTTAATGATGGAGTTAATGTTGTTATTTTAGTAGGTTTCAATGATTATCATCATTCTGATTGTATCCAGTACTTGGTTATTAGTTAGTTTTTAGGGAAATTGACCCAAATGGCCAAAGCATGGGGAGTGATTGGTCTCCTAGCCATACCTCTCCCTAACTTGCAAAAATGTTCTTAAGGACGCAAATGGAGCCCCCAGGACGCAAATGGAGCTCGGACGCAATTTGCGCCACTATGCTCATCAATCAATCACTCTCAACTAAATTAATAATATTATATAGAGAGACGGAAAAAAGTTTTTTAGATATGATGAAAATATTGGATTAGTAATTTTGTCCTCATCAATCACTCTCAACTAAATTAATAATATGATATAGAGATTGGGAAAAAAGTTTAAATATAGCATAGGGGCGCAAATATGCATAGGGCGCAAATTGCGTCCGGCTCCATTTGCGTCCTGGGGCTCTATTTGCGTCCTTAAGGACATTTTTGCAAGTTAGGGAGAGGGATGACTAGGAGACCAATCACTTCCCATGCTTTGGCCATTTGGGTCAATTTCCCTAGTTTTTATGAAGTCCAAATAGCTTTGTATGCATGAATTAATTATATGTACCCTTAAAACTGTACCTTTGAACTTTTAAGGGATGAGTATTAATTAACACTACTGATTGTTTGAATGACTTTTTTTAGGGTGTTGTTAAGGCTACCTTTTATGTGAGAGGGAATGATGATGTCATTTTTTTTTTCATGTGAGAGGGAATGATGATGTAAGGGGGTATGGATAAATTTACCCTTTTTTTTTTAAGATTTTAAGTAAAATATTTTATAATATATTATAGATTTATAATACAAGTATAGATACTGATTACTCTTCCTTTACAACAAATAGGAAAACATATCTATGTTTTACATAAAAAAATTGCCTTCTGGTTAGTCATTCCTCTCCACTCTTGCTGGGTAATATTTTATAGTATTCAATGTCATAAAAACACTTGCATTTAAAACTACTTATCTGTAAGATTTATTGTTTCTGTTTGGTTTATTAAATTATATTTAAGGCTACACAAAAAACCTAACCGAGCCCACTCCAATCCGAAGATGTAGAATTTTTAAACCATAGGTATTGGTTTATAATTAGGTTTGTGCCGTTTGAATACAACCCCACTCGATGTATTTCTATGTCATGGATAATTGGATTTAATATGATTGTTAACTTCTTAACTGGTATATGTATATTGGACATAAGACCAACTTATAATTCACTCTTTTTTGTAATTATATCACAGTTTTAACTGTAATTTACTTTCTTATTTGCATGAACTTTTAAACTTCTTGTTTGAGGTTGTTATCCTTATATATTTTCATTTTGACTTTACTTTGTTTAAACACAATCACTTAGCTTAGCTAGATTGTAAAATAATGTATCGTAGTTTCAACCCGACCTAACCAACCCAATCTGCATGGTTTGGGTTGTACTTTTATTTGAGTTAAGTTGGGTTGAGATTTTTTAAACCGCAAACATTAGGTTGGATTGTTCAATGCCTTCAACCTAGCTAATTCAGCCCATGTGCTAACCCTAATTATATCCAACAAAATCTGTATTCATCAAGTCTTCGATACTTTGTATTTGGGAGATAGAGAATTAGGGGCCATTTACCCAATTACTTACCTGGTAAGCGCTTACCGGTAAATTCGACACTATCACTTACCTTACCCGTTAAGATTTTAGTCCATGAAAAAGGGCATCGTACGCAATAAATCATCCGGTAAGCGTTAACCGGGTAAGAGTCGTAACCATCACTTACCGGGTAAGACTCTTGGACCTTGCCATAGTTCTTACCGGGTAAGATTCATGGTCCTTGCCATGTCTATCGATAAGGTAACGTGACTTGGTAAGTACTTATCGGGTAAACATTAGGTAAACGACCCCTTAATCTTCAAAATTAAATTTTGAGGGAGAAAAAGTTGCATTACTTATATTTTACTTATTTTGGTGGAAAAGAGTATAAAATTATCATTTTGCAAAAAAGTTGTTTGAAAGTTTGTAGAGTTAGGGGCTGTTCGTTTGTGGCTTAATTAGCTGTATAGCCTGTATAGCTTATTCGGTAAGCCATACAAGACTGTTCGGTTGCGGCTTAATACTTCAGTTGGGTGCTTATTCGGTCAGCCAAAATAGATATGTCCTTACCATTCAGCCATGATTATTCCAAGAATGCCCTTGTCCTGTTAAAAAACCTACGCCTCCAAAACGTCTCTACAACGATCAGATATGTGATTTCAAAATGGGTTCTCTCACAGCCTCACCTCGCCTCCTCCCCCATCGTCGATCATCTGCTCCTCCTCGTCGCCGTCATCTGCGATCAGAACAACCCCATCGTCTGTTATCTGCGATTTCTGATTGTTGTTTTCTTCCATATCTCGCAAAGCTCTTTTCTCCTTAATCTGTTCTCAAAGAACCATCTCCTCTCCATTGCACATCGTCTTGACGAAGTTGAGATTCCAGGTTTAGTTCTAAAAAGTAGCTTCTGTATTTTAGGAGGGAAAACCTAAAAAAATCTTTGGATTCTGGTGGGAAGTGGCTTTTGGTGGGAAAAGCAATTTGGGTTTTTTTTTTCCCTTTAAATTTACGGTTCATCGATTTTTTATTTAGGGTTCTTTGATTTTGTTTTTTTTTTGTTTTTTTTGGTTAATTTGATTTAGAAACTGGTTATATTTGATTTGTTTGTTGTTCATGATATGAGTGTTCCGTGTAATATGATTGATCTACATAAATTTACTTTAAAAAAATTGTTGTTTGATGATTTTTGTGCAAAGTTCTTACAATTTTCTTGTTCTTGTTTGATCTATTACGTTCTTTAAAAGTTGCTGCAAATGTTGTTGTATCTTGTAAAATTTTATCTACAAAGATTGTTTAATATAAAATAAAGGTTAAAATAGTCATTTATACCATTCAGATTGTTTATTCAGCACAACAACCGAACACCATTTTAGTTAAATCCATACAAACAACTATATCGATATAGACAACTTTATCCATACATGACTTAATAGAAAATGAACCGAACAACCCCTTATAAATGTATTTAATAATTCAATAATATATAATTAAATATTAGAATCTTTTGCCCCTTCCCTCTGGGTGTTATTAAGGTGTCTCCTCATTATTAGACGGCTGTCCTTTTGTGGACCAAACTATTTTATTGGTTTTTTTTATGAATGCCAGCTCTCTGTGGTACACCTACTTGTGCACATTTTTGTTATCATAAAATACATATAATTTGATTTGTTCTCAATAATGACATGTCCTCGCCAGAAACTAACACCATAATACTATAAAATTTCAAAGTAATTTATTACTCCTATATTATCAAAATCATCTTTACTGATTATAGGTCAATAAGCATTATCATGTAATTGGTCTGATGCATTGCTGACAAGGACAGATTATAACCCGTCCTTAAGATGTGGTTTATTATTTATTTATTTTGGAAGAATGTCCTAAAGCTATGCCTAAACTAATCTGATAAACATAAAATCCCAAATATATCAAGCAATTACTCAAGATTTATCAATAATACTCAAGAACTAGAGAGAGAAAGTAGATCTTGTATTCCACAATTACTGAATATTACAATGAAGCATAATCCTCTAGACCCTTCCTACAAGATTACAACCACAAACCTATTTATACCATCTAACTATTACAAAGCCTTAACGGCTAAGGAAACTAAACATGCTTTGACATAGAAAATATATTGACAATGTTGACTTCTAACATTGACTTTCCTATTTAAATCTTGGATACAATATTTGGACTTAACAATCTCCCCCTTTGTATTCAAGATTTAATAAAAATTTGATACAGATCTTCAGCCCTTGATTCTTCAACTTTTGTCTCTTTGAAGCTTTCACAATCTTTAATCTTTTGGCCTTTGAAGAATCTTGAAAGGTCTTTTTAATCTTTGTAGCTTTGAAAAGTCAACATGCCTTGAAACTTCATCTTTGAAACATCTTTGAAATGTTTACGGAAAAGTAATCTTTGATAAACAAGTATCTTCATCACTTTTCAGAAACTTTTGTCTTTAAATCAGCGGAAGCAATTTGAAATACTGACTTGGACTTTGAACAAGAACTCTTGAAATTGAACTTTGTATAATTCTCCCCCTTTTTGATGATGTGAGCATCATTATCATCAAAACTTCATCAATTTCAGCTCAGACTTTGATTTTCCCCTTTGAGATCAACTAACAATCTCCCTTTTGACAATTTCCGCATTTTGATCTGAAGAGCCGAATCATGAACTGTATATATCCGAATCTTTTCAAATTCAGACATAATAAGCGTGTAACCCTGATTCAACATATGAAACAGTTATGAATGCCTGTCAGTAACACAAAGTTACTGTGTACAACGAATGTACAATTTAAGGAGCTGGTTTGATGATGACTCCCCAGGACTTCCATTCAATCATTGAAAAACACAAGGTTTATCTATGAATGTTCTGACAGAAAAACAAATTTTATGTGTGCTTGTGCTTGTGTATGAAAGAATTCAGGCACAATGATTGTGTTTCATTAAGGCTCAAAGTATGTAAATCACTGAGACAACAATGATTATACATGGACTCAATGTGCATGAGAAAGGGTCAAAGGTGGGGCAACTTTCCTTCTTTTTCAATATCAGTATCTTCCAAAAGAAGATCTGATAGATTATATGCTGCTTCCCCAGAAAATGTGAAACATTCTCTTTTTAAGAAAAGAATGAGTGGCTAGTGGGGTTAATGCAAGAGATGGCATGGGCTATTTGCCTATTTCAATAATGGTCACCAAAGAAATGTGAACCTATCAGTAATGTGGCTGCCCGGCTCAGAAAGATGTTTGGTGCAGAGTTTTGATATTCTTTTAACTCTGTTCTCACACCCTCTTTCTTTTAAACATATAAGCTCACATCTAACCAATCTCTCATTTCCATTTTACCTCTGCTCACTCCCACACTCAATTCTTTTAGACCCCTCTCCCCTCAATCACTCAAAGGATTTCTTCCGGGGTAGGAAATACTGGTTATCGTGAATCCATGGAAGATCTATTAAGCACTCACACTGAATCCCATGTTCCTAAAAGTACATGCTGGTCAATGATTTTCTTGACATGTAAATCACAAGAAATCATATGTCAGTGTATGTATGCTCATAAAAAATCAGAAATGAAATTTGAGCATTTGAACTTTGAAGAATTCTCAAAACAAGAATATTGAATGAATGAAATGAAGTCAAGAGAATTGTTTTGAGAATCTGACAATGAATTAAACAGATCAAATCAAATGGTTAGGGTATCAAAGAATTGGAAATTTTGTTTATATGAACGAATATAAACAATTTATCAATGAAAGCACAAATATGAACAAGATGAATGATTCTCAACAACTTTGAATTTCAAACGGGGGTATTACCATCGAAAAATTGTTTGAATTTGAGACATGGTAACAACAATTTCAAATAAAATACTGAACCGGTGTGTATGAATAATTGACAGTATATGGACAAGATAATACACAAGTATTGATCTTTGGAAACACACGGTCAGTTAAACAATAAGGCTCAATATTTGAAAAACATTTAAAAGCACACTTCTAAATTCATGAAATCGTTTGACAATAGAGAAGTGGTTTGAACATTTAAGAAAGCGATTTTCATGCTTGAAAGTTGTTCTTTTTCCAAACAATCAGAGATCTAGGATCAGAAAATATTTACCTTTTCAGCTCCCCCTCAAATCATGATTAAATGATTTATATCTTTTAAGCCCCCCCTGGATATTAGCATAATATCCTTCTTTGAATGTTGAAAAACGGGTCCTGATCTGTCATGTGATCAGAAGCCATCACCTTTACTCCCCCTTAAATTAAGCATCTGAAATATTACAAGTAAAACAGGATAGAGATCAAACACTCCCTTTTGAATTGTTAGACCATCAATATCAGAAAAATCTAGCAAAGAAAAAGTATAGGATAGAGATCAGATCAATTCTCTTGGGATGAAGACCATCAATATCCATCGGATGCAAGCATACAGGAGTAAGGTCTTTTTGATCGCTGAGGTCCGAGTCCTAAACTGTTGTGTTTAGAAGTCATATTGACATTGAAGACCGGATCTTGAGCTGATTTACTCAAGAGCCATTGTTCTCTTACTCCCCCTTGGCTTGAGATGCCTGCAACACAGAATCAGTTTTGTTCTTTGGTACCCACTGGTAATTGGGTCCAGAAATGTTAGTTGCAGTTCGTGTGGGGGAAACAGAGTAAGAACCATACCAGAAATGATCACTGGTCTTATGGATATGATCATGTGTACAACAAATAGAACAATAATATTTCTTACCGTTAGATGCTTTGTTCTTCTTTGCTTTGTGTACAGGTACACATGATTTCTTCTCATTCATCTCTTTTTCTTTATCATATTTGACTGGTTTCTTTTTCCAAACCAGTGTCTTTTTCTTGAAACTTTTTCTCCTCGGATAAGTATCCGAACCATCTAAAAATTCATCATAGAAAAGGTTAGTGTGACGAATCTGATTAAATGATTTGACTTGCCTTTGTGAAGAGACAACTTTCTGACTTGTGTTAAACATAAATCCCAATCAATCAAGCTAATTACTCAAGATATGACATTAAAACTCAAGAACTAGAGAGAGAAAGTAGATCTTGTATTGCACCCTCTAGAATATTACAATATGCATAAGCCTCTAGTTTGTTACTACATGATTACAAAGGCAAACCTATATATACCACACATCTAAAACAAAGCCTTAACGGCTAAGGAAACTAAACTTACATTGACTAACTATTACAAGGTCAATGTTGACTTTTACACATTTGACTTTCCTATTAAATCTTGGATACAATATTTAGACTTAACAATCTCCCCCTTTGTATTCAAGATTTAATAAAAATTTGATGCAGATCTTCAACTCTTGATTCTTCATCTTTTGTCTCTTGAAGCTTTCAAAAACTTTGCTCTTTTGCAGCTTTTGAAGAATCTTGGAAAGTCTTTTCTAAATTTTGACGCTTTGGAAAGTCAACATGCCTTGAAAAAAACAGGAAATTCTTGAAACTTCTTTGAAACTTGAAACTTCATTTCTGAAAAATCTTTCGTCTTCAAACAAAATTGTATCTTCATCACTTTGATCTCTGAATCGTCTTCGGAAGAACAAACCTACTTGAATTCTTGAAATTTTCTTTTGAAGAAACTTTTGAAGAAGCTTTTGACTTTGAATCAGCCTTTGAAACAGCGTTTGAAACATCCTTTGAAACAGCGTTTGAAACAGCCTTTGAAACAGCGGAAGCAAATTGAACTTTAGGCTTGAACTTTGAACTTGAACTCTGAAATTGAATCTTTATAATTCTCCCCCTTTTTGATGATGTGAGCATCATTATCATCAAAATATCATCAATTTCAGCATAGGCTTTGATTTCCCCCTTTGTGAACAACAAATAATCTCCCCTTGATATTGCTGTACTTTTGATCTGAAGAGCCGAATCATGAACAGTATATATCCGAATCTTTTCAAATTCAGACATAATGAGCGTGTAACCCTGATTCAACAAATGAAACAGTTAGAAATGCCTGTCAGTAACACGAAGTTACTGTGTACAACGGATGTACAATGTAAGGAGCTGGTTTGATGTTGACTCCCCAGGACTTCCATTCAATCATTGAAAGACACAAGGTAATTCTATGAATGTTCTGACAGAAAAACACATTCTCTGTGTGCTCGTGCTTGTGTTTTGAAAGAATTAGCACAATGATTGTGTTTCATAAGGCTCAAAGTATGTAAATCACTGTGACAACAATGGTTATACATGGACTCAATGTGCATGAGAAAGGGTCGAAGGTGGGGCAACTTTCCTTCTTTTTCAATATCAATATCTTTCAAAAAGGGGGAGAATTATAAAGATTCAATTTCAGAGTTCAAGTTCAAAGTTTGTGACTAAAATTCAAATTGCTTCCGCTGCTGATTTAAAGTCAAAAGGATTCAAAGCCAAAAAAGATCCGATAGATTATATGCTGCTTCCCCAGAAAATGTGAAACATTCTCTTTTTAAGAAAAAAATGAGTAGCTGGTGGGGTTGTATACAAGAGATGTCATGAGCTATTTGCCTATTTCAATGATGGTCACCAAAGAAATGTGAACCAATCAGTAATGTGGCTGCCCGACTCAGAAAGTGGTAGATGCAGAGTTCTGATATTCTTTTAACTCTGATCTCACACCTTCTTTCTTTTTATCATTATACTCACATCTAACCAATCTCTCATTTCCATTTTACCTCTGCCCACTCCCACACTCTATTCTTTTAGACCCCTCTCCCCTTAATCACTCAAAGGATTTCTTCCGGGGTAGGAAACACTGGTTATCTTGAATCCATGGAAGATCTATTAAGCACTCACACTGAATCCCATGTTCCTAAAAGTACATGCTGGTCAATGATTTTTCTTGACATGTAAAGCACAAGAAATCATATGTCAGAGTATGTATGCTCATTGAAAAATATGAATGAAATTTGAGCATTTGTTCTTTGAAGATTTCTCAAAACAAGGATATTGAATGAATGAATATGAAGTCAAGAGAATTGTTTTGAGAATCTGACAATGAATCAATCAGATCAAATCAAATGGTTAGGGTATCAAAGAAATGGTAATTTTGTTTATATGAACGAATATAAACAATTTATCAAAGAAAGCACAAATATGAAAAAGATGAAAGATGCTCAACAACTGTGAAATTGCAAACGGGAGTATTAACATCGAAAAATTGGTTCGAATTTGAGACATGGTAATAACAATTTCAAAGAAAATACTGAACCGGTGTGTGTGAATACTTAACAATATATGGACAAGATAATACACAAGTATTGATCTTTGGAAACACACGGTCAGTTAAACATTAAAGCACAAAAATTAAAAAAACATTTAAAAATCACACTTCTAAATTCATGAAATTGTTTGAGAATAAGAAATGGTTTGAACATTTAAGAAAAGATTTTTTCATGTTCGAAAGTTGTCATTCTTTCAAACAATCAGAGATCTAGGATCAGAAGATTTTTACCTTTTCGGCTCCCCCTCAAATCATGATCAAATGATTTATAGCTTTAGATCTCCCCCTGGATATTAGCACAATATCCTTCTTTGATTGTTGAAAAACGGGTCCTGATCTGTCATTTGATCAGAAGCCACTTTATTCACTTTATTTAAAAAATAAAAGACAGAAAGCAGTAAAACAGTTTATAGATTGAGTTCTGATCTGAAGTAATCAGAAGTCATCACCTTTACTCCCCCTTAAATTAAGCATCTGAAATATGTCAGTTAAAACAGGATAGAGATCAAACACTCCCTTTGAATTGTTAGACCATCAATATCAGAAAAATTTAGCAAAGAAAAAGTATAGGATAGAGATCAGATCAATTCACTCAGGATGAAGACCATCAATATCCATCGGATGCAAGCATACAGGAGTAAGATCTTTTTGATCTCTGAGGTACGGGTCCTAAGCTGTTTTGCTTAGAAGCCATATTCTTGACATTGAGGTGCGGGTCTTAAACTGTAGTATTCAAGAGCCATTGATCTCTCACTCCCCCTTGGATTGAGGTGCCTGCAACACAGTATCAATTTTCTTCTTTGGTACCCACTGGTATTTGGGTCCAGAAATGTTAGTTGCAGTGCGTGTGGGGGATATGGAGTAAGAACCATACCAGTAATGATCAGTTGATTTATGAAAATGATCATGTGTACAGCAAATAGAACAATAAAATTTCTTACCGTTAAGTGCTTTGTTCTTCTTTGCTTTGTGTACAGGTACACATGATTTCTTCTCTTTCATCTCATTTTCCTTATCATTTTGGACTGGTTTCTTTTGCCAAACCAGTTTCTCTTTCTTGAAACTTTTTCTTGGATAAGTATCTGAACCATCTAAAAATTCATCGTAGAAAAGGTTAGTGCGACGAATCTGATTAAAGGATTTGACTGACCTGTTTGAAGAGATGAATTTCTGATTTGAACTTGAAATAGATTTCTCAAGTTCTTTGATCTTTGAGGCGAAGTTGTCTCTTTTTTTCACAAGCTGGTCAATCTTTGTCTTGAATTCAGACTTCGTCTTTTGCTCTTTCAGCGCAGCTGCAGACAGTTCAGACAACTTAGAAGTCATCTTTTTAATTTCATTTTCAAAGATGGATCTTTCTTCCTCAAATCCTTTTTCTGATTCATTTCTCTGGCCGAATAACTCTTTAAAGAATCCCACATTTTTCTGTTCTATGACCTTCTTTTCTTTATCAAACTTCTCTCTTTCTAAAATCAGAATTTTCTCAAAATCTGAGATTTGTTGAGAAAATTTTAAGCATCTAAGCTCAAAACATTTCTTTGAAAAATCTGAGAACTTGTCAGGATCGAATTCTCAACAAGAATAAATTCTCAGAAACTAATATCAAAGAAGTTGCGGAATAACACTTTGATATTCAATGAAACAGTAAACAAACAGTATATGATAAACACTTTGCAAACTTGTATTAAAATCACAAGATTACACACTCAACCTCAATCTTGAAGAACAAGCTCTTTCAAGACGAATTCTACTTCTCTAGAATTAGGAACTATGCCTTGAGGTTGATTCTCTCTAAAACAAAAACTTAGTATTGTTTAAATCTGTAAATCTGTTTCTAAACTATTCTGTCAAATCTATATATATACTGAACAAAAAGATAATTACAAATAAATAAAATATCTTCAGTATATCTTCCATGAATATTTTCATCATTATCTTCACATTATCTTAGAAGCAGTATTAACTGAGTCTTGGCAGCATTAACTACTAAGCAACACTAACTTCTAGCAGTACTAACTAGCTAAGCAGTATTAACTTTGTTCAAGCAGCACTAACTTTGACTAGCAGTATTAATTCTACTAGAAGCAGTAATACTCAGCAGTATTAATCTTTGAAGTCCTCTAGCAGTAGTAATTCTGAACTAGCAGCATTAACCATACTTGAGCTTTTCTTCAGTTCCCAACATAACTTTTTCGAAATTTTTTTCTTTTCAGAATCAAAATCAGCTTTATTTGCAACAAGCTGTTTTTCCAAAACAGATAAATTCTTTCTAAGCTCAGTGTTTTCAGATTCCAAAACAGATATATTCTCTTCGAAAGCCTTCAACTTGTTTTGAAGCTCAACTGATTCTGCTTGTAGCTCAGGTGATTTCTCTTCAGTTGTCTTCAGTTGACTTTGAAGATTCATAATCTCTCTTTCTTTCTCTTTTATCTCTTTCTCCTTTTCATAAAGAATACCTGCAAAATTAGAACTATTTTTAGTACAATTTATACATTCAGGAGTTTTAACACATGTGAACAATTTTAGTTGCAAATCCTGAATCTTTTTGAGATATTCTGAATTTTTCAATTTCAGATCATTTCGTTCAACTTCAATACCAGAAATATCAGATCTGTAGTAAATTGACATCTTGAAAAATTAATCAACTTGAAGTGAATGACCGTTCCAAACTTATGTAACAGAAAATCAAAAATCAGATTTAATTGAAAATTTTCGAAAAAAAATATTAAAAAATGAAAATTTGAAAAACACTAGAAATGACACAAAGTTTAACATGAAAAAAAAATATGTCACACTAAGTGATTGCATGTGACGCCTGGAATGCAAAGCTATGGTTTGCGTGTGATGCCTGAAACGCAAGATGAGACTTTGCGTATGTGCCTTGAAGCGCAAGATGAGCTTTGCGGGTGATGTGAGAAACGCAAAGTGAACTTTGCGGGTCTAACTAGAAACGCAAAGTGAACTTTGCGCGTCTAACTAGAAACGCAAAGTGAACTTTGCGCGTCTAACTAGAAACGCAAGATGAACTTTGCGTTTCCAACATGAAGTGAAAACCTGAAAAATTACTAACACACGAGTTAGACCACTATGAATGAAACGCAAAGTAGCATGAATAGACGCAAAGTACTATGAATGAGGCGCAAAGCATCATGAATGAAACGCAAACCATTATGAATGAAACGCAAAGTTTTATGAATGAAACGCAAAGTGTGGATCTTGGCTGATTCTTCTTAAATCGATCAAAATCTGCAAATTTGATCTCAAAAACTCGTCAGAATCATCGACTAACAGTACTAAACACAAAATTACAATCAATTTTCGATTAAAAACACCAATTCGTACATTTTCGATAAAGAACAGTAACAGAACACATTTTAAGAAAACTTCAAAAATCAAAAATTGGAATTGATTTTGAATGAATTTCGATATGGAATCTAAACAACAATCAATCACCAACATAAATCGATCACAGTGAAACCAATTTCTTTCATTAAAAACAATTTTTCACTCAAAATTCGTATGTAACAGTAAAAAACCGTTTTCTTGAAAAACTTTTGAAAAATAACGTTTTTTCAAATCAAATCACACAAAATTCAATTCAAATCATGATCAAATCAATTCTGAAAAGTTTGGTACGACTCTGATACCAATTGTTAAACATAAATCCCAATCAATCAAGCTAATTACTCAAGATATGACATTAAAACTCAAGAACTAGAAAGAGAAAGTCTAGAGAGAGAAAGTAGATCTTGTATTGCACCCTCTAGAATATTACAATAAGCATAAGCCTCTAGTTTGTTACTACATGATTACAAAGGCAAACCTATATATACCACACATCTAAAACAAAGCCTTAACGGCTAAGGAAACTAAACTTACATTGACTAACTATTACAAGGTCAATGTTGACTTTTACACATTTGACTTTCCTATTAAATCTTGGATACAATATTTAGACTTAACAACTTGAAACAAACTTTTCAAGCTCTTTGATCTTTGACGCAAAGTTATCTCTTTCTTTCACAAGTTGGTTAATCTTCTTTGAGAAATCAGACTTCGTTCTTTGCTCTTTCAGCGCATTGGCAGACAGTTCAGACAATTTGGAAGTCAGTTTCTTGATTTCAGATTCAAAGATTAAACGTTCTTCTGCAAATCTTTTCTCTGACTCATTTCTCTGGCCAGATAATTCTTTAAAAAATCCTACATTTTTCTGTTCTATGGCCTTCTTTTCTTTCTCAAACTTCTCTCTTTCCAAAATCAGTACTTTCTCAAAATCGGAAATTTGTTGAGAAAGTTTTATACATTTAAGATCAACTGACTTCTTCTCTTCAAAACACTTTTTAGAGAAATCTGAGAACTTCTTTGAAAAACCTTTCTTTTCACTCTCAAAAATAGTTTTATCTTCAGTAAGCTTTTGTTCCAAATCAGATATAGTCTTTCTAAGCTCAACATTCTCAGATTCCAATTTCTTAACTTTCTGCTCATTGCTCTCAATAGAGATTGTCTGTTGAATTTTAGCTTCCAACTCAGAAATCTTTCCTTTTAGCTCAGACACAACCGTTGGCCCTAACATCGTCCATTCAAGATAGTCCCATATCTCATTTCCTGTTGACTTGTATAAATATTTTCCTGTCAACTGATAGGTATTTATGTGACCATTAATCTCATGACGAATACTATTCAACAGAAAAGTTCGAGCCATATTATCAGCACTCTTTCTTTTCTCCCAATCCTGAGTACAATCTTCCGTTGGAGTATGAGATTTCATCTCTCCTTCAGTCAACGACAATTTGATATAACAACTCAGCTCTTGTGTATCTACAAATTTGAAAAAATCAGCTTTCCACTACTCGTATCTTCCTCTGAGCAAAATTGGTGAACTCATCCTGTATGAAAAAGAATTTGACAAAACAATCGTGAGTTGAAATGAATTCAAAAACAAAATATGGACAATCTAAAATTTTCTCTCTCTCAGAAAACTTTGAATGAGAATCTGCTTGATAAGAATGATCGTTCCCAAACTATATATCAGAAAATCAAAAATCAGATCAAATTGAAATTTTTAAAAAAAATTTCGTAAAAATTGAAAATTTGAACAACACATGTTATGGCGCAAAGTTTAATTTTTTTTTCCATATATGACTAAAAAAAATTTCCAGACTTTTTTTTTTTTTTTTTTAATCTAAGTCTGGAACAAGCGCAAAGTAGATCTTTGCGTGTCAGGAAGAGAACACAAACAAGAGCTTTGCGTGTGAAGACTAAAACGCAAACTGTGATTTGCGTTTCAGCCTTAAAGCGCAAGATGAACTTTGTGTTTCAGCCTTGAAGCGCAAGATGAACTTTGCGTTTCAGCCTTGAAGCGCAAGATGTGCTTTGCGTGTCAGCCTTGAAGAGCAATATGAGCTTTGCGATTCAGCCTAGACCTGAAAACTACACTAACACGCAAATTAGATCAAAAAGAATCTTATTCAAAGAATAAGAGTGAAACGCAAATCATGATGAATGAAGCGCAAAGTAGCATGAATGAGGAGCAAACTTTCATGAATGAAGCGCAAACCGTGGATCTTGACTGATTCTAACTCAAATCGATTGAAACCTGCACTTTTAATCTCAAAAATTTGTTAGAATTATCAACAAACAGTACGAAACAAAAAAATACTAACAAATTCAGATTGAAAACAACAATTTGCACACATATGATCAAGAACAGAGAACAAACTCGTTTTCAAGAAAACTCAAAAAATCAGAAATTGAGATCGAAAATGTTCAATTTACAAGATGTAATCCAAACAAGAATTGATCCTAAACATAAATTGAACTCAAAGAATTCATTTTCTTTCACTAAAAACGATTTTTCACAAGAAATTCAGATGAACAGTAACAAAACTCGTTTTCTTGAAAATTTTTCGAAAAACTCAAATTTTCAATTCGAAACACACTAATTTCAATTCAAATCATGATCAAATCATTTCCAAAAAGTTTTGGTTCAGCTCTGATACCAATTGATAAACATAAAATCCCAAATATATCAAGCAATTACTCAAGATTTATCAATAATACTCAAGAACTAGAGAGAGAAAGTCTAGAGAGAGAAAGTAGATCTTGTATTCCACAATTACTGAATATTACAATGAAGCATAATCCTCTAGACCCTTCCTACAAGATTACAACCACAAACCTATTTATACCATCTAACTATTACAAAGCCTTAACGGCTAAGGAAACTAAACATGCTTTGACATAGAAAATATATTGACAATGTTGACTTCTAACATTGACTTTCCTATTTAAATCTTGGATACAATATTTGGACTTAACATAATCCCTTGGTAAATTATGATCGTAAGACATCAACCATGATTAAACCTCAGTGGCCATAATTGTTGTGTATGACTGGATTCGAACCCTGGACAGATGGGATATTACACCACATCCCCAAGGGCCTTAACCAGTACGTCACAACCTTTGTGGTTAGATGTGGTTCATTTTTAACCGATGAGCTTTTCATAAAGTTTTAATATCGTTAACCAATAGAGAAGCGTAACGTAATCCCTTTTCCTCTCAGAATAAAATTGGTGATAACTGGTCCTCATAAAATATAGTAACCGATAAAGACTAAACGATTATAATTAAGGTTTTAAATGACATGAGACATCAAAACATATTCAACAAATTCCAAAATATGGAACCAAAAGTTTGAAATCTTTAAAAAGAATTACATTTAATTCCAACAGATTCTCTATTTTTAAGATTTCAACATCCATTATATTATTATTAAATATTTTGCAACTTTATCACTTGAATACACTTTTTAAAATAAATTTATAAATTATAATAATAATTAAATCTCATTGATAAGTATAAATAAGAAATTAATTTCTTTTCAACACATCAAGTTCTAAAGAATTCTCTAACATTGGAGCTTTTTCTTGTTTTCTATATTTCAGAGAACAAAATAGAAATATGTTTAAGAGAAATATATAACAAAAGTCTTATTTTCTCTATTTTAGAGAATGTGTTGGAGATGCTTTGATGTGGCAGTGAGGTCAAAGCTCAAACCTTAAAAATCCACGATAAGGTCGCAATGTTTTTCAAAACGTGGCTTATAGTGACATATGCATATCATATATATATATATATATATATATATATATATATATATATACATATATATATATATACATATATATATATATATATATATTACTACCTTATAATGCATTCATGTCACAACTCTTAATTACTACCCACAAAGCACATGGTACAATCATTTTATGCATATATTAAGAAAAACTATGAATTACAACTTTTTAAGCATAACGTACAACTTGTTGAAGCGCTTATTTTTTTTCCGGACTATCTCCTACCACCAAAAATCAATTGAAGAATACTTTCAAACTATCTTTCTTAAATAAAAAAGTCAATGTACAAAAACCTTATTTGTTTTGTGAATGTTTTTTCCCATGTTTTTACCCAATACTCTTTAACCTTGTAGCCACCACCAAACTAGATGCTACAATGATATATTTCTAACAAACAAAGTTTTTTTTCCACCTTTTTCATGCTCCAACCTGCAAAAAGGACAGATTCTCCAAATTGGTTTATGATGTCTTTGTTGAATGAAAAGATTGCTCTCACAAAAAAAAAACCTAGTTTATAATTGTAGTATATGAAAAAATCCCAAACACTCATATTGAAGCTCCATTTTTCTCTCATCAGTTGCAAGCTCCCAACGAGAACCTCACCATTCTGCTCCAGCTCCATTTTGTGTTGTGCAGTAAAGTAAGAAACCACCTATTACAACATATCCAATGGTTACAACCCATCTTTGCTTATTTTCTTACAACATATCAAGTGGTTGCTTTAGCAACAGATCTTGTAGGTACGAAAGAAAACCTCAGGTTTGAAACTCTGTTCTTTACTCTGCTATATTTTGCTTCATCTCCATTTTGCTCTGTGCAGTAAGGTACGACACCCCTTCACCACATCCTGCTCTAAAAGAAATTAGATAAGATTTGCTGAATCCACACCTCTATCACTATCACGTGTATAAGTTTCAAATATATGGTAAAATAATCCAAAGCAACACATCATTTCTATTTTGTTGAGTTCACATTATTCACCTAGGAAAAGAGGTGTTTAGAAAAGAGAATAGTGATAAATACTCCATGGCGTTGAAGATCCACTTAAGGTGAAGACAATAACCAACACTCTTAACCATGATTTATGTGGTGTTTTAAAAACCATGATATCTATTTTGATGGTTGTTTATTGAGATTTTTCAGTTTAACATAAGGTATTATTAAAGAAAAAGAAGTGATGTGGAACCAAAGAAATTATAAGTGATAGGCTACATGAAGTTTCATGGGATCAGGGTTTGACTCATCAATAGCATCAACTATAGCATTTATTCAAAATTGTTCCCACAAGACAACTAATTGAATGACTGACATAGTATATGTATGAATGACTTGAACCCAAACGTTGAAACGAGTAATTTTCTAACAAATTCGACAAGAAGAAAAGAACACCCAAGTCAACCATGAAAAATCAGATTCCTATAATCTTGGTCACCATCTTACATATTTATATAGAAACTACAAAAGGTTAGTTTGGAATAAAAAGATGGACAATGCCTCATAAATGGATGTAGGGAACGAAGTTATCATATATGTGTTACTAAAGAACATGCCTCAACCCTAGACCATACATCGACTGGTCCATAATGGGAACAAAGCAAGTCATTCGTAATTCATAAATATAGTACACACATCCTATATTTACCTTTAATCTTTCCAGCCCGTGCAAGCTTGTATAAGCCTTTTGGATCCCTGGCCTCATATACACATAGAGGCACATCCATAAATACCTGTCAATTACAAGCCTTGTGAGTCATAGTAGCAAATTCTACTAAAGTAGGATAAGTAATAAAACCAACCTCGATAAAGTCCCCATCTGGAAGTATATATCGACAAGCGTCATTGTCTTTTCTATAGGGAGATATCGCGCTAGCAATGCAAATAAGTCCAACATCAACAAACAACCATCAAGGATGTATGATGCATAAGCCACAAAACTTTTTCCTAAAGTAATCAGAGTTAAAACATTTTGGTAGTCCTTATACATCTGTAATCAGAAAATAAACCAAAACAAAGCATGATAATTATTGAAAACATCTTCCAACAAAATAAAATCGAGAAATAACATTTTTAAGCTTAGAGCATATTGCAATTCTAGCCAAGAACACCATTTCTTATGTCTGATTTCCAAATCACGTTTTCTGTTAACAAAATTTATGAAAACCCCAAGTTCTGATCATAAAATTCATCAGCCACAAATCTGTTAACAATAAAAAAATACATATAACATTTACACGAGGGAAAAGTATTTAAAAGAAGTTTAGGCCGTTATCTAGAATGGAAAGTAGCATATGCATATCCAAGGCAAAGTAAATATTTGTTGACAAGAGGTACAAGTCTGTACTAGGTCAAAGTATTTCTAAGATGGTGAATCTTTAGGTTATAGTTCCTATTTAGGAAATGATTTTGAAAATTTAAAATCACGAGTACTAGACATGAACAATGGTAAATCTTGAATAATACATATTCACAAAGCTAACTATACCCGCAATTCAAATAATCAAAAAATTGCGGGTTTAATCTCTCCATGCAAATGTAGAAAATACTCATTTAAAGTAGCATTCTTCATGAGGATGAACATATTAAAATATTTTGAAGCAAAGATCCAAAAGAGGTTAAACCTTTGAAGCGTCTACATTAATCGAGCACAAAGAAATGACAGTAGTGAACTCCTGTCTACAAGACTTCTGATGTACGTCCATAGCCGAAACAAAAAAATTGTGACCTCTTTACCTCCAAAATCGAGACCCCTTTGGGGCGTCTTCACACCACCCCCAAATCGAGAGATGGGGAAGATTTAGATTAGGGGTTGGTGAAAAGGGAAGGTAATGGTGGCTAGAGGCATTGCGATTGTGGCAGCAACGGAAAAAACAAAGTCAACGGAGACCGGTGGAGAACAAAAGAGATAGAGATCACGGTTGGAGACCACGATTGTTAACCAAAGAGGGGTGGGTTTGGGGGGTGGGGGAGGGAAAGTTGCCATCGCTGCTAATCTACTGTCTATTTTGGGGGTGTTTTGTTAGTTTTTTTTATTTGCTACCTATGCTACAATTACATTTGATATAATTAATTATTTAATGTTTTTATGGTCCGTGTGTTGTATACAAATAATATAATACTAGGTATATACCACACGCGATGCGGTGCGAAGTATTTAAAAAATTGAAAACAAAAAACAATGGAAGAAAGTATGTAGCCGTGCGCGAAGTAGCTTGAAATGAAAATGGCAACCATGTTTCATGACGGTAGAGTAAAATTGAGACTTATCGGAAAGCTTGAAGACTAAACTATGCACACATGTCATAAAGTTATACATGTACAAAAAGAACAACGTAAAGGAAAAAAAAATCAACGACCATGACCTTAGAGGTGAATTGCTAAAAACATCAATATGCGGACATGTCCTGGAAGAAATAATACGTATAAATATATACGTAGTGATTATATATATACATAATTTAACAAATGTTACATAATCGATAATTGATTGTACGGTACTAATCACGTAAAACTTCTTGATACACCACGTTCGATGTATAGACTCCATGGCGATTAATTATGTAGGAACTTTCACTAATACCTTTGTAGTTTCCCATGATATACCTCTGGATGACGCCACGTAAATATGGCCATGTGAGAATACTGATTTCGGTAGATAAACTCCTACATTTGGAATTGTCTATCCTTAAGCTTTATTGATTTTCATAGCAAAGCTCAGGCCAGCTGAAAATTATTTTCGCTTTAGTTTAAATGGGAACATCCCTTCTTCGGATGGACATAAAAAAATTCTCGGCAAAAAATACCATTTTTCCAGCATGTTGATCAACGACTATTTTTGCATTGATCACGTTTTGCTTAAAACCTCTGCATACCAATCTCGTGTCGTTACATAATCCATTTGAAGGGTCAATATTTCGTAGTAACATTATGGGGCATCCAATTTTGAGTCTTAGATAATGAGGTGGCACACCATTAAGTTAGTGAGTTCAAGAATTCGATTGGATAGAAGTTGTCCCTATCATATTGTGCTTCGTCAAAACTATAGTAAATCTTTTCTTCTCCGCAAAATCTTTTGATCAACTCATCATTAATCTCATCAACATTATGATTTTTAGTTCACAATATCACCCTGGAAATGATATAATCTGATGCACCTCCGTTGATTTGCATAGATGGAAATATTGCATCAATCAAAGCATCCTTCGAGTTACCTTCAGCGTCGTATGGAATTGTCATGCAATCAGGTATGCGAATAAAAGTCTCATCGATCGTTTCCTCATCTCCATCACCAACCCATAAAAGGAATTCTAAAAACCATGGATCAGCCAACGTTCTCATATTGATCGTTAATCGTATCTTTTAATCGAAGACCAAAGAGGTGACATCCGTAGGCGTAGGTTGGAGTCTACAATTTGTGCTCGGTTACCATGACGCACAACCAGTAACACTTGTCTAAAATCACCTCGCATCACCATTATCATTCCACCGAATGGAAGTCTTTTTCCTATGAGGTCTTGCATTGTTCGATCGAGCGCCTCCACTGCCTGTCTCTTAGCCATCGACGCTTCGTCCCAAATGATTAGTCTTGCATCACAAATTAGTTGAGCAGTTCCACTCTGTTGTTTGATGTTGCATAAGGAGTTATTATCCAAATTGAGGGGAATCTTGAATAGAGAATGAGCAGTTCTCCTTCTCGGCATGTTATTAGCTGGAATGCCCGATGAAGCAGTTGCAAGTGAAATTAGACCATGAGAATGGACCCCAACAAACAAAGATTTGTACAAAAATGTTTTTTCCAGTTCCACCGGGACCATCTACGAAGAACATACCCAGACAATCATCGTCAACATACCTCATGATTTCATCGAAAACAAATTTCTGATCTGAATTCAGAGAGTCTCGTGCTTGCAAGTTTTCATCTTCGACGACAATGAAGTGCTCCTCTTGTACCTCATGAAAGCCCCCATCTTGTAAGTTGTCATTTGTATTTATTGTTGGAAGATCAAAATCATTTAAATCCTTAACCATCGATTATAGAAAGACCATAATGTCAGTGAGGACCATATACTGGACTCGTTGAACACTGCCATATTGCCGCAAGTAACTTTCACAAAGTGAATCATTGTGGTCATCCTATAATTTGTGAACATGTCCCGGTTCACCATAAATCATTATTGTCGCAAATAGCCTTCTAAGAGCACTTGGAAACTGAAACACGGAGATCTCTACAAGAAATTGGGAAAAGTTACCATCTTTCACTATTAATTAACCCTCTCTCTAGAGCCGATTTCCAAAATGTTGGGTGACATAACTCGTTAACTGTGTAATGATCTTCAAATGATGTAGGCCCACTAATATGAGACAAAAGTAGACGTAGGTAGAATCGCTCTCCTTCAACTGGATTAGCAGAAACCAATCGTCCTCTCATTGTTCCTTTTCGCCAAGGGTCCACTGTCGTGATCTTGCATTCCACGTATAGTATTTTGGAAATCTTTATACAAGTAGTTTCTTGCATGCATATCTACTCTATTCCTGTGAAAGAAGGCGATTAACATTGTTCTCTTATCTCTCTCTCTCTAGCAATGTCTGTCATTATATCATATCTGATAACCTAACAAACTGGTTATTCGGGAGATGGATTTACAAGGCCATTACATGAAGCTGGATTTGGGAGAGTCTAAAACTGAAAATTCTTCGCATTGCCTCAGGAGGTGACACATATCGCGCGTCTTGAAACTTCTTTATCTCGTTTATACAGTCTCATCTTCATCCGGATCGATACTGAAAACCTACTTGTCATGACCCTTGTAAACATACTTGAATATATATCTAACATATATTATATGGAACAAACCTCAACATTGACATGACAATTGAACATCATTAGGAGTTTTTGATTATATGGGACCACCCATCGAGTATAAAGGGTGTTTCCTTGTACGTATACTTACATTACATTATTTCTCCTACGATACAAGGGGTATGAGTCATTTGCATGTGTCGTGCTATCGTTGAATTGCCTAGGGTATCTGAAATGACATTTTCTTGGCTCACCCTCCATACAAGGATTGGACCGTCATAAATGACCACAAGGGTTGTGCCTCGTGTGTTTGATGACCAAGCGGTGTAGTTCGACATGCTTTGTCGGGTCTAGAATTTCTACACAAATGATTTTGTAGTAGTGAGAATATAAGATGAAGTCAAAATCTGAATTACGGTCTTTTCTTGGCATTTTAAATTATGCCCGAAGTTATATTCCCAACCTGGGGATACTCTTCGGACCCTTGTATGAAAAGACAAATCCTCATGGTGATAAACGTCTGAAAGATTCTGATATAAAGTTGATTCAAGAAATCAAGCGAAAGGTACAAAATCTGCCTGACCTTCAAATTCCACCAGAAAACGTCTATATAATCCTTAAAGTAGATGGATGTATGGAAGGTTGGGGAGGCATAGAAAAATCGAAGATAAGCAAAGATGAATCAAGGTCAAAGGAACAAATTTGTGCATATGCAAGTGGCAAATTCACTAATCCCCAATCAGTCATCGATGCGGAAATCAATGCATGCATCAACACTCTGGAAAAATCAAAGATCTATTATCTTGATAAGGCGGAAGTTACATTACGCACGGATTGTCAATCCATTATCAGTTTCCATAATAAATCAAATAGTAACAAAGCATCCGGAGTTAGGTGGTTGAGGTTTACAGATGCAATAACTAGAACGGGAGTAAAAATCAATATCGAGCATATTGATGGCAAGCTAAATGTTTTAGCCGAAACACTCTCAAGGCTTGTTAACATTTGTGTTGCAGGATGTACAGAAGCCCAACAAAGGAGTATGGAAATAGTTCACGAAGCAATCCTGGAGCTACAGGAAGGACCTAATCATGGTACGTTACGCCAGCAGGAACAAAGTAACTTAGACAATTGCATGAGGATCTCGTACCTATGCCAACAGATCTTTACAAACCCTTATGCATATTCAATGACCCATTAGACAACTATAGAACCATCCAAACGCAATTGTATTCTTTCTCCCTCCTCGATGAGGAGCGACGTAGGCTCGAAGGCATTGCAACCTTCATTGAAAATCGGGGCCGCACGAGAAGCAGCCGTGACAATATGAAAGCTGCAAGAAATCCTCTAATTCAAAGCCCAAATTGGATATGGCAAAGCAGCATGTGATGCCCACACTCAATCCATACTCCCAGAATTACGAGCCCAAAACCTGGAAGCCCGTGAACTTAGAATCAGGATTGAACACCTATCAAAACGGGCAGGACACCTTGGCATCTGAAGACAAAAACCAGGCCCAACAACTTACAGATTATATCAAATGAAGGGCCCAACTCCTAGATCCAGTGGACTACTATCAATGGGACTATGGAACTATTGTGGGAAATAAAGATATCAAAACCACATGTTCTATTGACAGCAAGCTCCACGAAGAACGATTACAACAACAACGCTCAAGATACTGTTGGTCCCGAAGGTGCTTAAAAAGTTTGTAGAAGGGGGGGGGGATGAATACAAACATAGAATTTAAAGTTTAATAAATTGTTTATTGATAAATCAAATACAATTTACAAGTCTGTTGCAGAATATGATTAAGTAAAACTCAATCTAAACAAACTTAAGGAAACACTAAGATGGTTGCACAAGAATATAGAGAATGGAGATATTAGAGATATAGAAAACAAGGGTTTCTATATTTTAGAAAGATGAAGGCTTCAAAAGAGATAGACTTCAGATGGAGAGGTAATATTTCTATTTATACCCTATGCATTAAATGCATGCAGGGCACTTGACACGTGTCCTTCATTTATTAGCAGAGAGGGTCTGACTTTGGGAGACATGCTTTCGGCCGTATCATGAACAGTGTAGTTGATAGAGTAGTTGTACGGATTTTGGCAGAGGTATGTCCGTTCTGACACATCGTACTGGGTGTGCAAGGGAAAGACAAAAGAGACTTGAGGCATAAGCTAAGTGATCATCGATCGCTGAATATCTCTTCCTTCAGAGGTACAAAGAAGTTTAGCTATCGCTGAAGCTTTTCCTCAGGTTTTTTTCGCGTGTATAGATTTGTCTTGCTTCGCTGATATCTGCATCAGGTCACTAGAAGACTTGTCTTTGTTCAGCAGCTTCGTCTTCGATTCAGCTATGAAAATCTGTTGACGCGAAACTTGTCTTCAGGGGATACGTCTAACTGTTTACATCAGAAACTATCAGCGATACTGAACATACTCAGTATTGAATAGCTGATAGTGAAACACTAATACATATGAACGTTTACAAGAAAGATCATCAGTGATAACTGAACAGACTCAATCTGATCGCTGATGATGAAACACTAATACATATTGTTTAAACGTAATTTTCACTAAGTATAGAAGAGGGTCTTTATCAAATCACTGAGAGAGTTTGGATCAACAGATACTGATAGTGGACCCCTATCATTATTACCTATCAATGCGTGTCTATGTATAATTACTTCAATAATGGTAGGCCCATGTACTTTGGACACATATTGTACTATACTGGACACGTCATAGGGACACGTATTGTACTATACTAGACAACTCATAGGGACACCTCATCGTTTATCCAGAACTGAAGGAATATTCGGAGAATAATCCTTCCAACATGAAATAAATTGTGTGCACTTCATTGTAAGAAAGATATCAATCATTTCCTCTTATTGTAAACAACCATCTGTGTGCTTCCAAAAACAACTTACAAAGCTTGTATAAAAGTATGCTTTAATAAAGGTATGTTTTAAATAAATTTCCAGTGTACTTTAATTTTCAGTTTCAGTTTTATACTTTGCAGTTTCAGTTTTATACTTTGCACTGACTGATTATTTAATTACCCCTGGGAAATAAAATAATGGTATCAGAGCTTAGAAGCAAAGTTTTTAGTAGTATGCATTGCTAATTTTCTCTTCAAGATATGTACGTAACAAACGAATCATTACTAATCTTTAAAGCTTTAATTCTGTTCGACAAAACCTCATATCATCAGGAGGTATTTGTAAAAATGATTGAAGTTTTTCCTGCATAAGACTTGTTTTTCAGAAACAACTTCAAAGTACTACACCTTGAACCCGCAACAGTATGCCATATGCGGAAATAGGGAATTCCGGTGAGTTAAGGAGCAAGAAACAATTTTTATAAGGGGTACCTAAATTTATCCTTACGTGAATTATTCACCTTAGTACCTACGCATGATAAGTCTTTATGTCAGATAGATTTGAGCAAGCAGTAAAAGATTGGTATCATAACTCTCAAACTGCAGGGCTTGAATACCTTGATTTATCAAGAAAGCCCATACTCAATTTAGTTGATTTAGAACATAATCAAACGGTTATCTTTGACCGCTTGTTATTATTTTCAAAAGTATCTCTTGCAAAAATTGAAAAGGTTAAACATCAACAAAAAGATTTTCAGCAAAAGATCGAAACGCGTGAGGAACTTCTGAGAAAAACCTAGAGTGAAACCAGAAAAGGCCTTAAACAATTATCGGAAGAGCTCAGAGCAGCAAAACCCTTAACGAAGCAAGAAGCTTTAAATCTGGTTCAGGAAATTGCACAACAACCAAAGTTAGTGGAAAAGGATGCCCTTAAACTAACTGAAGAGCTGAGGCAGAAGTTGCAGAAGGTGGAACACCTCCTAGAAGAAGTAAAGACACTTATCACCGGCTAATGAGCAGTTGGATCAACGCAAAAGCAACATCAGAATATAGAGACGCTGTTGAAGCAACTGAATCCATTGAATCACCAGCAACAGGATTCGCTAAGCCCACAGATTACCATACAAGAGTATCAGCACAAACAACATTATTAATAAAGCAAAACAATACCTTGCTTTACTTATTAATACAGGTGAGTCAAAAGATCTCCACCTTTGAGGAGAAATTTGACAGGTTGTGCAGAGACGTTGATGCGCTTGGAAAAAGGGAACAAACACCCCTTGATCTTGAAAGCTCTATAGCCACTCTCACATGAAAACTAGAATCAATACCCCTTGGCAGTAGCGACCCTACACATCCAAAACTGAAGGGACGAATATACGCATACAAAGATCCGAAAGCAATTTTTGAAGAAGAAAAGGTTCGCAGTTGGTCAAAATGAATAAACCAAGTGTCATAGAGCCAACCGAAGTGAACACCCTTCCAACACAAGAAGACCAGATACGTAATTATCGCAGAATGGCTCGAGCACAACATGAAACGGTAAGGCGATTCAGACGACCCGAATATCAGCGAACTCTAGAATCACAGGTAAATCCAGATCAACAACTAGAGATATCTCGCAGTCAAAGAGGAAACCTAGTACCAGTAGAGGTACTATATGCAGCACATCAAGGTACGACACAACAAAGTGTCTACCAACACTATTCAGAGCAACACATCTTATGCGTTGAAGATCAACAAACCAACCTTCGTTTCTATAATGATTTATCTTACAGACAGCTTAGGTCCGCTGGATTACAACACATTCACCTTGGATTGGTAATGATTCGTATCCACACGTTACATAAAAGAGGTGCGGGAACAAATGCCCTAGTAGTACTACGCGATACTAGATGGCAAGATGATCGACAAATCATTGGAACAATGGAAGTTGATTTAACGACTGGAACGCAACTGGTGTACATGATCCCGAATATGATTCTCAGTATAGATGATTTTCATAATCATCTAGAACTGGTCATACAAACGCATGGGTATGAAGGGTGGCAACAGGGTGAAAGCAATCTCTTAATCACCCGAGCTATGGTTGGGATATTATCAAACACGAGTTATATGGGTTTTCACTACAATGTACAAAATGTTGTTGACCACCTGGCTTCAATGGGAATCACAACAATTCCTGGCGAACAACGAAGTATCCAATACCTAGAAGGGCTCCGTTGGCATCTTAGACCAACAACACAAATACCACCAAGAGTTCCATCAAGGGTTGCAGTTGCCACACGACTTGACAGATCAGTAAGTCTTCGGTTTGAACGCTATCATGCACAACCCCAACAGCCGAGATATTCAGTAGATGCCAATGATCGTGAGATACTTGGAGAAGACGATGAGTCAGAACGAGAATTTATTACAACCGTTGCAATAGAGGAAGAACGACCCCATAACCCGTTCGATGCATTCTGCTCATGCCCTACTTGTCTGGCTGAAGCTGAGACAATGAAGTATGCACCATTAAACCAGGAACGACCAATATGTCGATCTAAGCCAAAGAAGAAAAGAGGGCAAGTATGGTCAACCTTGGGTGAACCTTCAGGCAAATGGGATTTTTATGTAAAGTACGATACCACAATCAACACAACGCCAATAGAAGAAATTGTAGCCACCGAATGGGAGGATGATGATTATCCTAATGATACTAATAATGGTAGTCATTTTGATGAGAGAGTCACACTCATTGAACAACCACACATTGCTGGTGATGATGACATGGCAGATGATATGGAGTACATCAAATTTCTTTCTTCATTACACCACCCAACACCTATCCTTGAACCTACTTGGTCAAACCCTTTTGCGCCTACGGAGCGTGGTGATACCCATATCGATATGGCCATACCTACTGATCAGTAAAATAAGGCGCATGAACATGTTTTCTTTTATGAAGAGGCAGGACACGAACTGGAGTACCCCAAGCTACGACGACTTGAAGAGCATGTGAAGATGGCCGAAAGCAGCGGGAGTGGTATATACAACCCATCAACTGAACCAACAATGGATCCAACAGTATACCCCCCCTGCGGGAGCTACCTTAGACCAACAACATCAATTTCCCTATACCTTACCAAAGACTGGTAATTTTAGGGGAGGATACAGTCAATACCATAACCAGCAGTGGAGCTTGCCACCTGTAATGACAAATATCGGAGCTATGCTGGTATTACCAAATGATATTGGGTTGTGGTCTGATGTCATTCAGAGATGGGAATCCATCACTATTAATTAGTTGAATAAGGAAACATGGGTAGACAACAAGGCAAAGCTAGCCTTCTTTGTAAACCTCTAGGGCGAAAATGAAAAACGAATGTGGCAACAATGGCGAGTAACATACTCAAGTGAGTATGAACATTTGGTTGAAATAGCTGATGATCCTCAAAACATTACTTCTCAGTTCCGACGAATTATTATGTTAGAAGACCCTTATCAAGGGTCAACTGAAGAACAAGATCATGCCTATAGGGATCTAGAGTGACTTACTTGTGAACATACAAAGGATTTATGGTACTTCCTTGGTGATTTTCGAATACTCGCAGCTAAATCAGGAAGAATGTTTTTCCCAGCCACAACGGAAAAACTATTTACCAAATTGCCACCAACCCTTTCCAAGGAAATTGAACGGGAATTCAAGACAAAATATCCTGGAGTAACATCAGGCGTCTACCCAGCAATACATTTCATCTATCAATATGTGAAAGAGATGTGTACCAAAACAGCGCTTCAAAAGGAATTAAAGGATTTATCCCTATGCTCATCAATCCTAATTCCCGGGTACTACAAAAGCAATAAGAAGTATGGTGTTCGAAAGGCTCGAACTTATAAAGGAAAACCCCACAATACTCATGTGAAGGTTTTCAAAAAGAAGTAACAAAATGATCGAGGACGAGTTAAGAAGTGTAAATGCTTCATCTGTGGACGAGAAGGGCATTTCGCAAGGGATTGCAAAAGTGAAAAGGGTAACATGGTTAGAGACGCCATGTTAAAGGAGATAGATCTATCAGACGATTGGGACATTGTCTCGACAAAAAATGATGACACAAGCGTATGCAGTATCTCTAAAGGGGAACAAGGAGCTACTGTACAAAATCTCAAATCTGCGGTTGAGGAAATTCTCAGTAGAGGAAACAACTTATATGGGATGGTCGGATCTTGAAGACTATGACCTGGAAGACTCTGAGTACCCTTAAGATGATGGAGGACAAGAATTCTTTGACCTATATCATAGAACCATACCTTAAACAGAGTGTTTCCCTCAACAAGCTTGCTACATGTTCCACCCAGGTGAAACCAGTTCTCTTCCACAATTGGTTAATCAGGTAGGATCGTGGAAACCATGTATTAAATTACCAGAGGAAAGTAGAAGCTGCCATCATGATTGGAAGGAAAATGAAGTAACAAATTACCTCTTTTGCTACTTCTGCAAAATAAAAAAATCCCATTTGCCTGAAGGTTCACCCAAGGTTGACCATACTTGCCCTATTTTCTTCTTTGGCTTAGATCGATGTGTTGGTCGTTCCTGGTTTAATGGTGCATACTTCATTGCCTCAGCTTCAGCCAGACAAGTAGGGCATGAGCAGAATGCATCGAATGGGTTATGGGGCCGTTCTTCATCTATTGCAATGGTTGTAATAAATTCTCGTTCAGACTCATCGTCTTCTCTAAGTATCTCACGATCATTTCCATCTACTGAATATCTCGGCTGTTGGGGTTGTGCGTGATAGATTTCAAACCGAAGACTTACTGATCTATCAAGTTGTGTGGCAACTTCAACCCTTGATGGAACTCTTGGTGGTATTTGTGTTGTTGGTCTAAGATGCCAACGGAGCCCTTCTAGGTATTGGATACTTCGTTGTTCACCAGGAATTGCTGTGATTCCCGTTGAAGCCAAGTGTTCAACAACATTTTGTACGTTGTAGCGAAAACCCATATAACTCTTGTTGGATAATCTCCCAACCATGGCTCGGGTGATTAAGAGATTGCTTTCACCCTGTTGCCACCCTTCATACCTATGCGTTTGTATGACCAGTACTAGATGATTATGAAAATCATCTATACTGAGAATCATATTCGGGACCATGTACACCAGTTGTGTTCCAGTCGTTAAATCGAATTCCATTGTTCCAATGATTTGTCGATCATCTTGCCATCTAGTATCGCGTAGTACTACTAAGGCATTTATTCCCGGACCTCTTTTGCGTTGATCCAACTGCTCATTAGCCGGTGATAAGTGTCTTTACTTCTTCTAGGAGGTGTTCCACCTTCTGCAACTTCTGCCTCAGCTCTTCAGTTAGTTTAAGGGCTTCCTTTTCCACTAACTTTGGTTGTTGTGCAAGGTCCTGAACCAGATTTAAAGCTTCTTGCTTCGTCAAGGCTTTTGCTGCTCTGTGCTCTTCCGATAATTGTTCAAGGCCTTTTCTTGTTTCACTCTTGTTTTTTCTCAGAAGTTCCTCACACGTTTCTAACTTTTGCTGAAAATATTTTTGTTTATGTTTAACCTTTTCAACTTTTGCAAGAGATACTTTTGAAAATAATAACAAGCGGTCAAAGATAACCGATTGATTATGTTCTAAATCAGCTAAATTGAGTATGGGCTTTCTTGATAAATCAAGGTATTCAAGATCTGCAGTTCGAGAGTTATGATACCAATCTTTTACTGCTTGCTCAAATCTATCCAACATAAAGACTTATCATGCGTAGGTACTATGGTGAATAATTCACGTAAGGAGAAGTTTATGTACCCCTTATAAAAACTATTTCTTGCTCCTTAACTCACCGGAATTCCCTATTTCCGCATCTGGTGTACTATTGCGGTTCAAGGTGTAGTACTTTGTAACTGTTTGTGAAAAAAAAGTTTTATGAAATGTGGCAATCCACGTTCACAACATATACATATGCCTCAACGGTGACTAGAATGTGTTTCTTGAAAAATTGTTCCTTCAGATCCTCTAATTTGGCATGAAACACTTTGACAAGAAGATCCGACCGATCTTGCAGTGTCTAGCCGGGACTCAGTAAGGATTTTAGACCAATTTGGATTGCACGTCATCATGAGAAACATATTAGGATTCCAGTCATCTTGAACCAAAGTCATGGCATCTAAAAATCGTCGATGCATGTCACGTGGGCCTCCAATGAAAGTTGCAGGCAGGACAACCCGTTGACCAATTCTAGATGGGTGAACCTCACCCATGTTAACGCAATCCACAACACCATGGTATAAATTTGATCTTATCCTCGTTTGCTTTCTTTCAAGAAAATCCAATCGTCCAGTCTCAATCTTGATATACATATCTACTACGAATTGCTAGAACAATATCCCACCCTTACACGTTCTCGTTAGGTCGAATCTAGAACTTGTAGCAATAGTATTCTCGCATAGTAACATTATTCCTACATGTTCGCTCGTCGGCCTCTGCATACTTTTGATATTGGAAAATTATTAACTAATGATATGTTCTCTTAATGCAATATTTTCTACCATTACCGTAATGATAAAAATTAAATATATCTACCATACTTACCTTCTTCATCTTCCCCGATGTTTTCTTCTTCGTTAACAATTTAACTAATAGACACTCCATGTTTTGGTATTTTGTAATGCCATCCAGGCTCTCCATTAGGAGAGAACAATGGATAAACCAAAGGATCATAAAAAGCGAAGGAAGGTCGGATTGTTTGACTGTAGTCAAATCTCCCATACACAATAATACTTCTCTTGTATTCAGTGATGTTGTCATTACCTATAACCCAAATTCCAGCAACCTGTAGAATGGTAGAATTAAGTGTGGTGTGTGATATGTGTGTATATTACAGATATGATACATTTTGTTTTACTCATACCTCAGACGTGGTCGGCCGGTTGTATACTCTCTGGACTAGTTCGACTAATGCGTTCAAAGTCACTCTATAAATATCGAGAGGTCCTAGCTCAACAACGCTTTGAAATGTTATCGCATACGGGTTTGTAGCAAGAACGCATTTCAACATTTCAACAATGTTTCTATCAAGATTTGGCCATTGGAGTGTATGTAAGAAGTCCGATTGATCATCATAAAAATATAATTGCAAATGCCTAGGTTGTCCATCCCTTGGAACCAGTTGATCAATTTTATGAAATATTGTCCGTGTGCATGGAAAGTATGTACTCCTAATGTCATATTGGTCGTTGAACTATATACAATGTCACACCAATTGGTGTGAATGAAAATTTTGTACTGTATGCATGAATGATATGCCTGAAGATTTTTCCCATTTTAGATTGGGATGTGAAGAGTTCGTATAAGTCTTTAGGAATGGGTGAGTACGCCAACTGTATCTTCCCACTCACGCAACAAAATCCATGTGATTCGAATCTTAACCGTTTTGTTCCACGGTAAACACATGCATTATGTTCCGGTAACACTCGATGTTCTGTAGGGATGCCATCTTAAACAAAATCGTAGTGGTCATGGAGAAGGATGTCATAATTGATTGACGATAGGATATGGAGTTGAGTATGTGTGTCCCAATATGTGCAAATCAAGATGATAACAATCAAATGATGCCAAATGCCATTTATATTCAATCAAACAATCCACAGTTTATACAAGTCGTATAACTCTTTCTTTCTCAATATTTCTCTTACTAGAAGTTTATATCTAAAAAAGTGCTACTTATCTAACAAAGAAACAAAAACTATTTATACCTACAAGGTTGCAAAGACAAAACTAGCTAAACTAAAATACATTGACTTTAGCTTTGACTTTGACTTTGACTTTCCTCATTAAACTTCTTTGACTTTGACTTTGCTTGAGAGACTTTGATTTGAGCTTTGACTTTCAATTTCCATGATCTTGGATCCAACATATTTATGCACTAACAATCTCCACCTTTGGATTCAAGATCATCTTCAAAAATAAATTTAGCATTAATGAACAATCTCCCCCTTGATTTATCTTTAACGAATTCAATCTCCCACTTTTAACATTTTCAAAAAGATAAACATTTCATCTCCCCTTTCTTTGAACTGTCTTCAGATTTTAAGTAATCTCCCTTAAAGTCTGTGACTATCTTCTTCAAGAATTTTAACAATCTCCCCCAAGGTTATTAAAAACTTCTTTCAGACTTCAGAAAAGAAATTATCTCCAGATTTAGCTCACTTTGCTTCGGCAAATATTTTTCAAAGAAAATTTCAGCAAATCTTCAACAAGCTTTCTTGAATTCTTGAACTTTCTCCAAAAACTATCTTTCACTTCTTGAAATATCTCCATCATGAACTGTATATTCTCCATAATTCTGAAATTTATCATTCACACAACTTTCATTTCTTGATATTGTCTCCCCCTTTTTGATGATATAGAGGATAAAAATCATCAAAACTTCATCAAGAAATGTCATGTACATAACCTCTGACCATGATCTTTCGAACCGAATCCGTCATTTCATAATGTATTCATCCGAATCTTTTCAAAATCAGACAAATAAGAATGTAACCCTGAATCAACAAATGAATCAATTAAAATGCCTGTAAGTAGCACAAAGCCACTTTAGACAACGAATGTACTTTGGAAATGAGCTTTTTGATGTTCACTCCCCTAGGGCTTCCATTAAATCATCGAAAAATTACAAAGAGATTTTCTATGAATGTTAAGACAAGAAAACGTATTCCTTGTGTGTTTGTGCATAGTGTAGAATAAATGAAGCTTAAGTAGCTTTAAACAGACTTAAAATGTGTAAACCATTAAGACAACAATAGTAATTCACAGACTCAATTGTGCATGATCGAAGTGCGAAGGTGGGGCAACTTTCCTTCTTTTTCAATATCCACATCTTCCGATTGAAGACGAGATAGATTATGTGCTGCTTCCCCAATAAAGTGTGAAACATTTCTTTGTTGAGAAAGAAATGAGTAGCTGGTGGGGTTTAAACAAGAGTTGGCATGAGCTAATTGCCTGTTTCAATGAAGTTCACGAAAGAATTGTGAAACAACAGTAATGTGGCTGCCCGACTCAAAAAAAGTTTGGTGCAGAGATTGATATTCTTTTACTCTGATCTCTCACCCTCTTTCTTTTTAACATTTTTCTCACTTCTAACCAACCTCTCTTTTCATTTTATCTCATCACACACCCACACTCAGATATTGACTCCTCGCCTGTCGATCACTCAGGAATAACTTCTTGGGTAGGAAACACTGGTTATCGTAAATCTATAGAATTATTATTAATCTCACACATTGATCCCATGTATTTTGTCCTATAAAGAATGATGTTTCTCTATCGTTTAGCTTCAACAATTAAGCACAATACATATATCAGATGTATGTAAGCTCAATAAGATAATCATGAAAATATGAGCATTTTAAACATGGAAGATTTTCTCAAAAACAAAGAAATTGAATGAACGAAGTGAAATCAATAGATATGTTTTGAGAATCTGACAATGTATGGAAAAGATCAAATATGAATGATTTATCAATAAAAGCTTAGGTCATGAAAAATTGGATGTTGTCTATAAGAACAAATATAGACATTCTTGAAAGAAACGCTTTGAATGATTTAACGCTCTACAAACTTTGAATGTACAAAAGGAGTGTCTTACCATCGGAAAATTAGTTTTAATTTGAGACATAGTAAGAACATAGTCAATAAAAGAACTAAACCGGTGTGTGTGAATACTTGACAGTATATGGAAAAGATAATACACAAGTATTTATCTTTGGAAATACACAGTTAGTTAATCATGAAAGTACATAAATGAAAACATGTAAAAGCACACTTCTAATTCATGAAGTATTTTTAAGAATGGAGAAGTGGTTTGAATATTTAGAAACATGTTTTCATGTCTGAAAGTTGTCCTTCTTTCAAACATGTATGAGATTAAGAGTAAAATAATCCTTACGCTCAACTTGAATCTCAAAAAGTCAACTTCAAAGTCATAATTGATATGATCATGTAAGCTCCCCCTCAAAATCTGCATTCAGTGAAAAAGTCGTCAAAGCAACAAACTTATTCAACAGTTTATTGAAAAATAAAGACAAGAAAGCTGTAAAACATTTAAGAATGAGTTGTAATCAGATGTAATCAGAAGTCAATGTCCTTACTCCCCCTGAACATATTCATCAGAAAATCTGTCAGTGTAAAATATATGCAAAATTCTATAAGTCCCCCTCGAATTTAGATCATCTAATCTGTGTCTCACTCCCCCTGAAATCATGAACAAATCTTCAGTGCAAATATCATTCAGATTAAAGAATAAAGAAATAATGAAAAATAACAAAAATAAACTATACTAGGTAACTACAGATTACGTCTTGAGATTCAACATGCTAAGTTTCGAAATAAGAAAATTAAATCTCTTTTCGTCCAAAGGTTTGGTGAATAAATCAGCAAGTTGATAATCTGTGTTTACAAAGTAAAGTTCAATTGTACCTTTTTCAACATTATCTTTGATAAAGTGATACCGCACGTCAATGTGCTTTGTTTTCGTGTGCTGAACAGGATTTGTAGAAATAGCAATAGCACTCTTGGAATCGCCGTAAATTTGGATTTTGTTATATTTGAAACCATAATCTCGGAGTTGTGTTTGCATCCACAACACTCGAGAATAGCAGCTAGCCGCAACTACGTACTCTGCCTCGGCTGTTGAAGTAGATACACAGTTGTTTCTTCGAAGTCCAACTCACGAGCTTATCTCCCAAGAAATGTATATGTACCGAAGTACTCTTCCTATCAAGCATACAACTTGCATGATCTGCGCCTTAATACGCAGTTAGCTCAAAACTAGTATCTTTAGAATACCACAAACCAAGATATGCAGTTCCCTTTAGATACCTAAATATCCGCTTAACTGCCGAAAGATGAGATTCTTTAGGAGAAGTCTGATATCTAACACATAAGCATGTTGAAAACATAATATCTGGCCAACTAGCCGTCAAGTACATCAAAGAACCGATCATTCCTCTATAGGTTCTAAGATCAACCGCTTTTCCCGAAAGATCAGCTACGATCTTAGTTCCCGGTGCCATCGGGGTACCAATTGGAGTACAATTTTCCATTTTATATTTTCGTAAAATATCAGAAATATACTTAGCTTGATTAATGAAAATCCTCGTTGAAAATTGTCTAACTTGTAAACGGAGAAAGAAATTCATCTCTCCCATCATACTCATTTGAAATCTAGACACCATTAGATTAGAAAAGTTCTTACAATACTTTGGATTAGTTGAACCAAAAATTATGTCATCGACATATATTTGAATTAAAATGATATCAGCTTTTTCCTTTTTGATGAATAAGGGTGGTATCGATTTTACCTTTCGAAAAACCATACTTGACTAAGAATTTTGAAAGAACATCATACCAGGCGCGAGCAGCTTGCTTTAAACCGTATAGAGCCTTGTCTATAATGTAGACATGGTCTGTTTTATCAGCATTGACAAAACCTTCTGGTTGTGAGACGTATACCTCATCTTTCAAGATGCCATTCAGAAAGGCAATTTTCACGTCCATTTGATAGACTGTGAAGTTCTTATGTCCAGCGTAGGCTAGAAACATCCTTATTGCCTCTATATGCGCAACTGGAGCATACGTCTCATCATAATCTATGCCTTCCTCTTGCCGGTATCCTTTAGCCACAAGTCTTGCTTTATTTCTTACCACAATACCATCCACATCTTTTTTTATTCTTGAATACCCATTTCGTGCCAATTATAGTTTTTCCTTTAGGTCGGGGCACGAGTCGCCAGACTTTAAGTGCTTCAAATTGGTTGAGTTCTTCTTGCATGCTATTATCCAATTTGGATCATTTAGAGCTTCAGATACTCGTGTAGGCTCTATCTTACTTAGAAAGGAATCAAACATGCACTCGTTTGCTGTCGCATACCTAGTTTGCAGTGGTTTTGATGGATCTCTGATTGTTTGATATACCGGGTGCTCTTTGGTCCACTTATGTACATGAGGGAGTGGATTAGATGTAGATTGATCATGTGTATCATCTATATATTCAATTTCTTCTTCTTGTTGGGGTTCAGTTGAAGTAACTGTTGCAGAAGTCGCAGTTAGTTGGACATTTGATGTCTATTGAGTAGGCAATACAGAACAGCCAACTGAATGAATAATGTTAGTGCTTAAATATGTTGTATCCAAGATCATAAAGATGAAAGTCAAAGTCAAAGCTCAAGTCAAACCTTCAAGCATAAAGTCAAAGTTTTTGTAATAAATGTCAAAGTCAAAGTATTTGTGTTTTCTAGTTTTGTCTTGTAATAGTTAGGATATAAATAGTTTTTCTTTTTCTTTTGTAGGAGAATGTCTACGTAGAACTAAGAGAGCATTTCTCATAGAGAGAGAGAGAGAGTTTGAGTTTAGAGAGAGAAAGTTTCCTGTTCATTAGAATTGTAAACTGTGATTTGAAGGTTGAATCTAATGGCAATTTGAATTGATTCTTGTTGTTGATAAACTGAATTATAACTTGTTATTGTGGGACACGCAATTGGTATCAAAGATTAGGTTCAATCGAAATTAATATATATATATATATATATATATTCTTTTTTTTAACTATGTACACTGTGATCTGATCGAGTTTAGTGATTTAGTTTGAAATTGTGAATTAGTTGAGTCTACAGTGTTCGTATGATGTATTAGACAAATCTTGTATCAATTAGTATCACATTTGCACTGTAATTTTTGTTCAATTTGATGTTTTTGTGATTCTTGAGTCGCACTAGTTCGAAGCACTATATTGGATTCAATTTGTATTCTTGAGTTGATTAGTTTGTAATTCATTACTTGTAATTGTTTCTAGTTCATTTGGTGATCAATCTGGTGAAATTTCGAACTCTAATTCGAAGTATCAGTGAGCTTTTGGATCAATTGAAGTGTTTTTGCTCGAAAACTTGAAGAACTCGCATAATTTTTGAATAACTCGCGAGATCTGAGGATTTCGTATGAAGAACTCGCATGATGACCTTGATTGCAGTAGAATTCGCATAGAAAGTGATTTCTAAAGTTGAAGTACATAATTCGCATAGAGTGTTATACGAATTGCACAGATTTCACATATGTTGGTGTACGAAAAGTTGTTTGATGGACATATTTCGCATAAAGCTTTTGTGTGAAAAGTAAGGTTTTCGCATAAGAGTAGCATACAAATTCCTTGAATTCGCATAAGGGTAGCATACAAATGGTGAAAACATCAAGATGTCTATTGAAGAAGGTCCGATGATACCTCTTACTATGGAAATTCCCGATGATGAATCATCAGATAGTGAAGATGGGAATCAGGAAAGAGAATAAAAGACAAAGAGGGTTCCTTTGGATATTTCTCAGTATTCGGAAGAACAGAAAAACAGATACAAGGTAGACAAGCAAGCTAGATCTCTTTTACTTCAAAGTATACCTAATGAGATTTACATCAAGATATATAGCTACAAGGCAACGGCTAAAGAGATGTGGGATCAATTACAGAAGATGATGATGAGATCCAAAGTTGGCAATCAGATGAAAGTGGCCAACTGCATCAACAACTAAGAAGAATTTAAAGCTAAAGAAGGAAAAAACTTAGAAGAAACTTATGAAAGGTTTGTGTCTTTGCTAAATGAGCTAGCAAAGAACAAAGTAAAGAAGAAACAGATAGAGAACAACGTGAAGTTTCTAAGCATTCTTCAGTCTGAGTGGAAGAAGCATACAAGGAGGATGAAGCAGATGAAAGATCTAAGAGAAATTCCTCTTCATGAAGTATATGAGACCCTTCGTCAAAATGAGGAAGAAGTTAATGAGAAAAGAGATGAGAAGAAGAAAAGTGAAAATCCGGTAGCTGATCCTATTGCCTTGGTTGCTGCTATGAAGAAAGAGAAAGAGAAGAAAGATAAGTGGAAAAAGAAGAAGATTGTAGTATCTGATTCTGATGAGATTGACAGTGCTGACTCAGATTCCGATGACAGAGAAAACCTCAAGCAAGCTATGCTTTTGCTAACCTGAACCTTTCAAAAGAAATTCTACAAGAAACCCGGTTCAAACAGTTAGAGGTACTCGTCAGGATCCATAAACTATGAACATAAGAAGAGAGTGGAAGGAAAAAGATTTGATGAAATGAGGTCTGATGAAAAGAAATTTGGTGAGAAGAAGCCAGAGAAAAGATATTTGAATGATTATGGAGAGAATAAAGTGGATCAGCCAGTCAAGTGCTACAATTGTGGGAAGTTAGGTCACTTTGCCAAAGACTGTCAGAAGGCAATTGTAAGGAACTCGGATTACTACAAGAACAAGATCCTTATGGCTAAGCAAAAAGTAGCTAGCAAAGCCCTGATGGCTGAAGATGATTACTGGTTGGACCATTCAGATTATGAGGATAAAGAAGAGACTGCTCATATGTTTTTAATGGGCAAGGAAGTCACATACGATGAATCTGATGAGGAGATTTTCGATGAGGTACAAAGTTTTTTCTGAAATTGATTTTTTAAATAAGATGGAAACCATGATGGTTGAGCTTCAAGACTTACAAACTAAGCTTAAAAAGGAGAAAAGTAGAGTTGCAAAGAAGGGTCAAACAATTTTTGATCTCAACAAGGAAATTGTTGGGAAAAAAAATTTGATTGATTCTTTAAACAAATCTACTGCTGTTTTTGAGAAACAAAAAGCTTGTCTTGAATCTCAAATTTCTGAAACAATTTCAAAGTTTAATATAGCTGAACGTGAGAAACAAGAGTTTGTTCTAAAAGTTCACAAATTGCAGGATGATAATAAAAATTTTCAGAAAAAGGTTAATGGTTTGGAAGCAAAGCTGTATATTAGAGGTCAAACGGATCAAACCATTTTTCTAAACACACCAAAGGAAGAAGCTGATTTTAAAGATAAGTGGGGGTCTCGGTTATGATAACCCACATTATCTGAAGAAAGTTATCCGAAAGTAGCCCACTTTACATAATTTCAATTTCTTACAAATGGCTGACAAAAATCCTCATTTGAAACCCAAGTTTGTCACAAAATCATCTAATGAGGTTGAGGCTAAGGAAGATGAAAACAGAAAGAACACAACCAAAATGCAACTACCATTCTGCTATAAAAAGCTGAATGATAGTTATCTTTCTGAGCAACTGTTAGAGCATAAATATGTTGGATACAAGATCAAGAATACTGAAGGTCAAAGATACAAGAAGTCAAAGTTGAAAGTCAACTCTCATTAAAGTCAAAGTCAAAGTCCTTGTATTTGTATTTGTTTTCCTTCTATTTCTTGTTGGTATAAATACTTTGTATTTCTGTTTTTGTTAGTTGTATCTTGAGAAGAGAAGTAGTTGGACGTATCAAGAACTAGAGAGAGAATTGTAGAGAGAGAGTGAGTTCTAGAGAGAGAAAGTTGTATTTGTTGAATTGGATTGAAATCAAAACAGGTAATTGGATTAAATCTTGTTTGTTGATTAATTGATTGTGATTAGAAACTAGATTCAGGACACACAACAACCAAAATTTCTATCAAATGATTATTTTTAAAGCTATTATACAGAAGAGATGAAGGCAAAACTTGTTAAAGCTAAAATTTATGTTCCTCCACTTGTTTTGGAAAGCAAAATTACTAAGCTTGAAAACATTTTAGCTGATGAAAGAATTTTGGTTGATCTTGAGAAAGTTGTGTTTTCTAATGTTAAGAAGAACACCGATTTTAAATCTGAAGCTACATATGACAACTCTGATTCAGACAGAGTTAGTGTAAACAATTCTACTGATTCAGATGCGTCATCGTTTAAAGTTTTCATGGGAAATGTTTTTACAAATCCTAAGACTTCAGATAGTGCTAACATGTCTCTTAAACAAAAGTGTTCTAATGTGTTAAATGATTTCAAAATTTCAAACTCTTCCAAGGCACATCAAGTTTATGATGATGATGTTGATGACTTATTTGCGGATGAAAATGACTTTTTGAAATCTGATGGTGGTGTAGATGAAAGTGTTGATATGTTTAATTTCAATGCAAAACTTCCAGAT
The DNA here is from genome assembly GCA_954870635.1 of Arctium minus. Classification (NCBI taxonomy): domain Eukaryota; kingdom Viridiplantae; phylum Streptophyta; class Magnoliopsida; order Asterales; family Asteraceae; genus Arctium; species Arctium minus. Next base: position 71,961,576 of record OX941088.1, on the reverse strand, counting down.
CATTCTGAATTTATTATCAATTCTGATGCTTTACCTAGTGTATTTGAGAAAGGTGAATCATCAACTAAAGTTGATGAATCAGTTCCTGTGAGTACCAATTATTCTAAAGGTAAAAAGCAAAAGAAAAGACGCTCACAGAAATGGACCAACACGGGTAAGCAAAAGAAAACACAAACTCAGAAATCTCATGTTTCTAACAAAGCTAAATCTTATGTTTCAGAATTGAAGTGGAATAAGTCTGAAGTAAAACTGGAATGGAGACCAAAGCAGAAAGTTGGAGAGAATACAAAATCATTTTCTGACTCGGAATGTAATAGGATTGTTGTTAATGATATTGATGTAATTGGTTTAGAGTTTATACAAGACTTGTATCTTCATACAAGACTTACTCAATAAAGCAATTGCTCCAATTATCTCCATCTACTACTCAATTTTCTACACATGGTCGAAATGATTTTGTGACTCGACAATATTCTAATTGTTGGTTTGGTACTTATTATATACATCATTCTCATGTTTTTCCAATTCAAAAAGGACCAAAATTCATATGGGTGCCAAAATCTAGTGCTAAATTGAAAGGACCCAGATATAAATGGGTACCTAAATCTGTTGTTGTATGCTTTCTCCTGTGCAGACCCGTCATATGTGGTACTTGGATTCTGGTTGCTCCAAGCATATGACTGGGCAAAAAGATATTTTATCTAATTATATAGAGAAATTCTACGGCAATGTGCGGTTTGGAAATGACCAGGTGTGTCTACTTTCGAAAGCTTCTATGCAACAGAGCTGGTTATGGCATAAACGACTATCTCATCTCAACTTTCGATACATTAACAAGTTGGTGACTGGTAATCTGGTTAAGGGTTTACCTGAGCTGAAATATGTCAAAGAACATCTGTGTGCTACGTGTGAGAAAGGTAAGATGAAAAGAGCTTCTCATAAGCCTAATCCTGAACTGAGCACAAGTACTCCTTTAGAACTGTTGCATATGGATCTCTATGGTCCAATGTGTACTCAAAGCATCAACGACAAGAAATACATTTTGGTAATCGTGGATGATTATTCGAGATACACTTTGGTCAAATTTCTAAGATCAAAAGATGAGACGCCCGATGTCATCATCTCATTCTTAAACACTACTCAAGTGAACTTACTATAAACAGTTAAGCTTCTCAGAACAAACAATGACACATAATTCAAGAACAAGATTGTAGATGATTATCTCGAATCGGTTAGGATAATACACCAATTTTCTGGTGCCAGAACACCAGAACAGAATGGAGTAGTAGAAAGGCGAAACATAACTCTAGTTGAGGCTGCTCACACTATGCTTAGTCAATGATCTACCTCTAATTATTGTGGGCTGAAGTTGTGTCTACTGCATGTTATGTGCAAAATCGCTCCATCATTCATCGCCAGTTTGGTAAAACACCATATGCTTTGATCAATAATAGAATACCTAGCATTAAACATTTTCACATCTTTGGATGCAGGTGTTTTATGCTGAATGACAAGGAGAACTTGAACAAGTTCAGTCCTAAGTCTGATGAAGGCATTTTCATTGGATATTCTCAGACGTCTGCTGCATACATAGTTTATTTGAAGAAGTCGAAGATTGTGGTGGAGAACGTAAACGTAACATACGATGAAGAAATGACTTCTGATTAAAGCAGTTCAGAACCTGTTATAACAGGAGTTTTAGCTTATGGACTAATCAATCCAGAACCTATGGTTAACGTTTCTAATTATGATAAAGAATCAACGTCTACATCTCATTTATCAGATCTAGATTTATTGTTTAAACATTTTTATGATGAGTTTCTTGGTACTAAAGTGACTAAACCTGTTGTTTTTGATAGATCAGAAGAATCAAGCGATAATCAACCAATCACATCAGAAGTATCTAGTGAATCAGAAACACTGATTCAAGAAGAAACTCAAGTTCAAACACCTACTCATTCAGTTGATGTTGTGCGTGAAAATGTTGATACAGAAGTTATTCAATCAGTTGGATGTTCGGTAATGCTTACTCAACAGACATCCAGTGTCCAACCAACTGAAACGCCAGTTAACTCAACTGAACCCCTACAAGAAAAAGATGATAGTGGATACTTAGATGATCAACATGATAAATCTACATCTAATCCACTCTCTCATGAACATAAGTGGACCAAAGAGCACCCCATACATCAAATCATTGGAGATCCATCCAAGCCGGTGTAAACTAAGGTAATATCGATACTACTCTCTAAAGGTAATATCGATACTACTCTCTTCATATCCAAATTTTTAGTCAAGTCTGGCTTCTCTAAAGGTAATATTGATACTACTCTCTTCATTAAAAAGGAGAAAACTGATATCATTTTAATTCAAATATATGTGGACGACATCATATTTGGTTCAACTAATCCAAAGTATTGTAAGAAATTTTCAAACCTCATGGTGTCACAATTTCTGTTGATCCAAACTCTCTCAGTGATTTGATAAAGACCCTCTTCTATACTTAGTGAAAACTACGTTTAAACAATATGTATTAGTGTTTCATCATCAGCGATCAGACTGAGTCTGTTCAGTTATCAGTGATGATCTTTCTTGTAAACATTCATATGTATTAGTGTTTCACTATCAGCTATTCAATACTGAGTATGTTCAGTATCGCTGATAGTTTCTGATGTAAACTGTTAGACGTATCCCCTGAAGACAAGTTTCGCGTCAACAGATGTTCATAGCTGAATCGAAGACGAAGCTGCTGAATAAAGACAAGTCTTCTAGTGACTTGATGCGGATATCAGGGAAGCAAGACAAATCAATACACGTGAAGAAACCTGAGGAAAAGCTTCAGCGATAGCTGAACTTCTTTGTATCTCTGAAGGAAGAGATATTCAACGATCGATGATCACTTAGCTTATGCCTCAAGTCTCTTTTGTCTTTCCCTTGCACACCCAGTACGATGTGTCAGAACAGATATACCTCTGCCACAATTCGTACAACTACTCTGTGAACTACACTGTTCATGATACGACCGAAAGCATGTCTCCCAAAGTCAGACCCTCTCTGCCAATAAATGAAGGACACGTGTAAAGTGACCTACCATGCATTTAATGCATAGGGTATAAATAGAAAGATTACCTCTCCATCTGAAGTCTGTCTCTTTTGAAGCCTTCATCTTTCTAAAATATAGAAACCCTTGTGTTAGGTCTAATTTTATAGTAATCATTGTATTTATAGGGCTTGGTCAAATACTGTTTCTAAAGTCATTCTGTGTTGTATCTGACCAAGGGTATTTAAGTCCCTTTGGTCTTTGTGTCTTGTAAGAACTTCACGCATATTGAATATTGAACTTACTTTACGCTTCCAAGTTTCTCTCTCTTTACTTTCTCTCTCTAGGATTCATTGATCTTGGACTATCACCTTGTTTTCTATATCTATAATATCTCCATTCTCTATATTCTTGTGCAACCATCTTAGTGTTTCCTTAAGTTTGTTTAGATTGAGTTTTACTTAATCTTATTCCGCAACAAACTTGTAAATTGTATTTGATTTACCAATAAACAATTTATTAAACTTTAAATTCTGTGTTTGTATTCATCCCCCCCCCCCTCTACAAACTTGTTAAGCACCTTCGGGACCAACAAGTGGTATCAGAGCAGACTGTTTAATCTAATAAACAACATCTTGCTTTATTCTCTTCCTTGCTATTCTAAATGGCACTTAACACAAACACAAAGTACTATGATAATGGTTCACTCTCTAAACCTCCTCAATTTAGCAGAGATAACTTTGCTCTCTGGAAGAATAGAATGATGCTATTTCTAGAAGGTGTAGACCCTACTATACCTGATTATGTGGCAAATGGACCCTATGAACCTTTCACAATCATAGTTGTCGTTCCTGCTACTACCACCACTCCTGCTGTGCCTGAGCATTATGCTCTTAAGGAAATAAGACAGTAGAGTGATGAAGACAAAAAGAAAGTTGGTCTAGATGCAAAGGCAAAAACCATTATCTCTATGGCTTTGCCTGATGAAGCTTTCCATTCCATCATGCATCTTAAAACTTCAAAGGAAATGTGGGACACCATATGTGTTCAATATGAAGGAACCACTGAAGTCCAAGAAACTCGAAAGATTAACTTGGTACGTTAGTATGAAAGTTTCATCTATGGTAAGAACGAATCTTCTCCGATGTTCACCAGAGGTTTAACTGCTTAATCATTGATCTAAGAACTGCTGGCAGTACCTATTCTAATTCTGAGGTCTTGACTAAATTCTTAGAATGTCTACCTGAAAGCTGGGACAGTTATTCAATGTGTCTCAAGCTGACAAAAGACTTAAATTCTCTCTCTCTTAGCACCTTGTATGGAATATTTCTGAACTATGAGCAATCAAATCTCCTGAAGAAGAATCTTGTAAAAGACTCTAAAGACTCCAAAAGCACTCCTGTTGATTTAGTTTCTTCAGAGATAGTTCCATCTCAACGATCTACTCTTACTATCACTGAGTTAGATTCTGAATCTGAGGAACTATCAGACACTGACCTTTCAGAGTTTGATGAGTCCTTAGCACTCTTGACAAACTCTTTTAAGAGATTTGCAAGAAATAGCAATTTCAGAAGAAATAAGCCTCTCTCTCTCTCACCGACAAGCCAAAATCAACCCCTGTTGATAAGGCTACTGCTACTTGCTTTAAGTACGAAAAGATTGGACACTTTGCAAGTCTGTGCAGGTCGAAGAAAGTCTTCAAAACTTCTACCTCAAGAAGATCCAGCGATGACAAATACCTTAAACTGAAAGAAAAATATCAAAAGTTGAAAAACTATAAGCGAAAAGGTAAAGGTCTCATCGCTGAAGAACATGATTGTGCTAAATCAGAAGAATCAAGTTCTGATGAAGAAGAAGTCGCTAATCTCTGTCTCATGGACGAGATTAAAGAAGAAGTGGAAGAGTCTCCAGAAACTTCCATGAGCTATATATCATCTCAGGTATCTATCTCTACTAATCCCTCTCTATCTGAAGCGGAGAGAAGTCGCACTATTGATGTGCTGACGATTGATCTATAGAATGCTCTAAACGGCAAAACTTTAGCTGAGAACAAAAACATTGATTTAACTGAACAACTAGAGAAATGTCATGAAAAGATCAGAGAACTGACTCTTTTAGAGGAAAGTTTGAAAGAGCAAGTTATTGTTAATGAAATCATCAGCATAGAACGCGAACAAGCCATCGCTGCTCTAAAAGCAGAGAAGGCTATTGTTGAAGGATGGTGTAAATCCTCAACAAAGACCACTGAGATTATAAGTGCTCAGATCCCTGCCAGTGATAGAACTGGTCTTGGTTTTTGGAAACCACAGGATGATCCTAAAGAAGATGGTTCCATGCTTAAGTTTGGAATGTTCGTATCTTCTATACCTGACACTTCTTATGCTCATTGCTCTTCTTCATCTTCTTCTAATTCCATCCCTGAGGAAATATCTAAAGGCTCTAAGCCTGCAGATAAAGGAAAATCCATTTTCCATCCTCAGAAGGCATCCATGAAAGCAAAGCTGAAAGTTCCTTCTAAACCTTCAGTAAATCAATCTACTAGCTCTGTGATTGAAATCTTTGATCTCTGTCCTCCAAAGCTGAAGATTGATCTTAAGCCTAAGAGATCTGAAGAAATGAAAATTCCTCCCAGATCTCATGCTAAAGGCATTCTTAGAGTTGGCCTTGCTCATCTTAAATTCTCAAAGCCTACTACTCATGGTCCTAAAACCACATTCATATATAGAAAATGCTATCACTGTGGATTTACTGACCATATTGCTAGCAAATGTCCAACTGCCACTAAATCTGATAAAACAGCTAAAGTGAAGATGAATGCCTCCAAGGCTGAGAAGGTCACCAAAGCTGAGAAATCGACCAAGGTGAAGAATACCATTAAGGTTAAGAAATTAACCAAGGTGAAGGTTACCACTGAAGTTGAATCTTCATCTGCTGTGAAGATTCCTGAACCTTCCATCTCTACTAACCCTAAAGGACCCATTGAAAAGTGGGTACCAAACAAAGCTTAATCTTTCTTATGTTTGCAGGGATCAAAGGGCATCTGGTATCTTGATAGTGGATGCTCTCGTCATATGACAGGACAAAAAGACCTGCTCACTGAATACAAGGAAGAGAAAGGTCCGTTAGTGACCTTTGGTGGAAATGGAAAATGATATACCCGAGGGTTTGGTATCCTCAACAATGGGACAACAACCTTCAGAAGAGTCGCTTACGTAGATGGACTGAAGCACAATCTTTTGAGCATCAGTCAACTATGTGACAAAGACTATGAAGTTCGCTTTACCAAGAAATCATGTTCTGTGGTAAATGAGAAAGGGAAAATTTCTCTTAGTGGTTATCGTAAAGAAAATGTCTATGTAATAGATATGGACTCTACTACCACTGAAAACATATGTTTTCTTTCTAAAGCCTCTTCTGATGTCAACTGGATTTGGCACAAAAGGCTCTCTCATCTAAACTTCAAAACCCTGAATTCCCTCTCATCTAAGGAACTGGTTTCTGGTCTTCCTCAGCATTCATATGCTAAAGAATCTCTATGTTCAGCATGTGAAAAAGGAAAGCAGACAAAAGCTAGTTTCAAATCTAAACAAGTCTCCTCAGTGACAAGTCCTCTTCAACTCTTGCATATGGATTTATTTGGCCCTGTCAACATACAATCTATAGTAGGAAAGAAATATACACTTGTCATTGTAGATGAATACTCTTGCTACACCTGAGTTATTTTTCTTCGTTGCAAAAGTGATACTCCAGAAGAACTAATATATTTCGTTAAGAAGATGGAAGTGATGAATAACCTTACTGTTCGTTTAATAAGAAGTGATCATGGAACTGAATTCAAAAACAGTTCTCTGAGCAATTTCCTTGAGAATAAGGGAATTTCTCACAACTTTTCTTCAGTAAGAACACCTCAGCAAAATGGAGTCGCTAAAAGAAGAAACAGAACGATCATTGAAGCTGCTAGATCAATGCTCAACGATTCTCACCTTCCTACTCTATTTTGGGCTGAAGTTATGAATACTACATGCTTTACTCAAAACAGATCGCTGATAGTAAAGCGATTTAGAAAGACAACTTATGAACTATTTCATGGAAGAAAGCCCTCTATCAGTTTTCTTCATATCTTTGGTTGTCAATGCTTCATTCTAAATAACAGAGATCTACTTGGAATGTTCGATCTAAAAGCTGATGACGGAATATTTCTCGGATATTCCTCTATCTCTAAAGCCTACAGAGTCTTCAATAAGAGAAGACAAACTGTGGAAGAAATAATTCATGTCACCTTTGATGAAACTCGCTCAGTGAATTCTAAACCAATTGCTGACAATGAAGAGCTAAATGCTTGGTTGTTTTCTCATTACAGAGAAATAGAACCCTTCTTCTCAAACCATCAGCATACAGATCCTCAAGTTGCTGATGATGATCCAAACATCATACCTCCTAACGCTGACTCCACCTCATGGGTTTCAACTGAGCCTCTAAACACACTCCCTCCATCTGATCTTCACACGTCTGAAAACCTCTCAGAAAACAGTGGTCTGTCTAACACTCAACAGTTAATAGCTGATGAACCTCAAGCTTCTTCATCAGCGAAAATTCCTATTGTTGATCCAACTCCTGAAGGGAGCGATCATGCTCCTGCTCAGCGATGGACAAAATATCACCCCATAGATCAAATTCTCGATGATCCCGATGCAGGTATTCAGACTCGACGAAGTACAGGTAATATCTGTCTGTTTGTCAACTTTATTTCTTTACTAGAGCCAAAGAAGACTGATGATGCCCTCAGAGATCCAAACTGGGTCAATGCTATGCAAGAAGAGCTGATTGAGTTTTCTCGAAACAAAGTTTGGAATCTCGTTCCTAGACCATCTGATAAAACTGTCATAGGCACCAAATGGGTGTTTAGAAACAAGTTAGATGAAAACAGAACTATTACCCGTAACAAGGCTCGACTTGTTGCTCAGGGATACAGACAAGAGGAAGCCATAGACTATGATGAAACCTTTTCCCCTGTAGCTAGGCTCGAAGCAATTCGACTCTTCTTAGCTTATGCAGTTTACAAAGACTTCAATGTATATCAAATGGATCTAAAATCAGCGTTCCAAAATGGAAAGTTGAATGAAGAAGTCTATGTAGAACAACCTCCAGGGTTTTCTGACCCTAAGCATCTAAATTATGTTTATAAATTGGATAAGGCTCTCTATGGTCTAAAACAATCCCCTTGTGCTTGGTATGACACTCTCTCATCTTTTCTTATCTTTGAAAATTTTGAACGTGGTAAGATCGATAACACCTTACTTTTCAGAAAAATAAAAGGTCATATTATTTTTGTACAAATATATGTCGATGACATAATATTTGGTTCTACTAACCCATCTCTATGTACTCGCTTCGATGAAAGAATGAAGAAAGAATACAAGATGAGTATGATGGGTGAGCAAACGTACTTTCTTGGTCTTTAGATTAAACAATCTGAAAAAGGTACTTTTATCAGCCAAAGTAAGTATGTTAAAGATATGCTGAAGAAGTTTGATCTAACTCAAACTTCAGCGATGAAAACTCCTATGGCACCTCCTCTGACATTAAACAAGGATCCATCTGGAAAACCTGTAAATGTCACTGCCTATACGGAATGATAGGCTCCCTGCTGTATCTTACAGCGAGCCGACCTGACATCATGTACTCTACCTGTTTATGTGGACGTTATCAATCTGAACCCAAGGAATCTCATTTGATCGTTGTCAAGCGAATCTTCAGATATCTGAAAGGAAACTCTTAACCTCGGTCTTTGGTACCCCAAAGACTCAGGGTTCGATCTAATTGGATATTCAGATAGTGATTTTGCAGGGTGTAAACTAGATAGAAAGAGCACCACTGTGGATGTCAACTCCTAGGAGGAAAGCTGGTAAGCTGGACAAGCAAAAAGCAAAATTCAGTGTCCACTTCCACAGCTGAAGCTGAACACGTAGCCGCTGGAAGTTATTGTGCTCAAGTCTTATGGATGAGAAATCAACTATTAGACTATGACCTACAACTATCAAAAATTCCAATCTATTGCGACAGCAGTAGTGCTATCGCTATAGCAAATAATCCAGTGCTACATTCAAAGACAAAACACATAGAGATCAGATATCATTTTATCAGAGATCATGTGATGAATGGTGATATTGAATTTCACTTTATCCCCACTGACTATCAGCTAGCTGATTTATTCACCAAACCTCTTGATGAGACAAGGTTCAACTTTCTCATCAGTGAGCTTGGAATGCTGAATCTTGAAGAGTGATTCTTCATCTTTCATGCATTATGTCAGTGACTCTAAGTTCCCCTTTATCACTTACTCTCTGAACAATTATCTCTGACTCTCAGGTATTTTTCTCACTCTCAATCAATGAATATTCATTCTGTAAGACGTTTTTCAAAATCAAGACTTTAATCACTGATTTATCTTCAAATGATTAAAATCTTTTTGATAAACAAAATCTATCACTGACATTTCTCATCAGTGATCCTTCTGAAAAGAAAAACCAATCTTTGAATTTTATCAGAGATTATTTCAAAAAGAAAACCTATCTCTGACTTTTCTTCAGAGATAATTTCAAAAGGGACAAATGAAACGTTTTTTTCTCTCTTCTATGACGTCATTTGAAACGACAATCCACGACATGCCTTTTTATCTGACACGTTCGTCCGTTGCCCTTCTATCCAATCAACTTCGTAAGACGTGTCCATGTCATGATGAACATTTGTTTTCCCGCCTCACTCATTCTCTTTCATTCTCTTTCTCTCTCTCCTCCATATAAAAAGAATGGTTTTTCAATTCTTATCTTTTTACGCTTTCTACAAAACCTCTCAAGCAAGAAAAACTCTCAAGGCATTCAAGCAAACAAAAACTCATTCATATATTTGGATCTTCATCTTCTCCAGATCAACAGGTTTTTGTTTCACATCTTCTTATCTTATTCTTAAAATCCTTCATATTTCTTTATAATGGATTTTTCAAAAACATTAAAATCATTTTTTTGATTTTATCTTGTTTAAAAACTTTTGATTTTCTTCATGTTCTTTATTCTTCACAAAGAACATTGCTTTAATCTGAAAATAACTTGGTTTTTCTATGTTTCTTTCTAAATACAGAAACTGGTAAAAACTTTATTTATTTTTGGACTCTAAACCTTTCCTTCTATTCTATTCTCCTTTCTATATTCAGAAATGGCCCAAGCTACGCTCATTGCCTCCAAGAATGTCAAATTCGCTATCACTGAATCTGAGGTCCCAAAGAACAACCATCTCGCAAGGTTGGACTTTGAAGCTGACAAATACCCACACCTGGTGGATGCAGCTGTATTTCTGAAGCAGTCTTGCTTGGCCTATGCTCTCAATGTAGACCCAAAACCTTCCAAGACACTTCTGCAACAGTTCTGGTTCACAGCTGATGAAGCCACTATCACAAACAAGAAGAGTGAAGTGGTTTCCGCTATCTCTTTCTCAACTGAACTAGGATCAGGCATGCTCACTGCCTATGGCCTCAGGAAGGCACTTCGCCTCCCTGAGAAGACGAAACATGGTTTCGATGCCCTCCCCATTGACGCTGAACTCATCCAGTTCCTGGATGACATGGGGTACTGCTGGGATAACAAGCCCCGTTCCACCAACCCTAACAAGCGCCTCACAAAAAATTCATAAGGCAAACATGCCTTCTCATCTGAACTACATCTTCTCACACATCATTCAAAGCATGAGTGGGAATATTTTCTCCCTGGATCAGGCGAGCAAAGTTCATCTCCAGATAGGCTATTCTGTAATCGCTGGCAAGCATTTTGATTACGCTGGTGCTATCTTTGACGATCTCAAGTCAAAGATAGAGAAGACAGAGAGGGATCCCAAGATCCCTTATGTACGTTTTATCTGTGCGTACCTAAAGTTTCTATACGCTGACAAGTACCCAACTTCTCAAAATGGTACTTTTTCAAAGGTTGGTCAGTGATCACTGGAGGTCAAGCCGGTCGCCAATGAGGTAAGTCTCTCAACTCTACGCACTCATCTCTCTCTCCCCTCTTTGCTTTCAATGGTCACGCAGGGGGTTTCTTCTCCTGCTATCCCTTCCGCTACCACCGCTCAAAAACGACCATCAACTAGTCTTCATGGTCTTTCTAAGAAGGCCAAAAAGACTAAGGATACCGCCCCTAGTGGTTCAATACCTGAAGTAGTTTCTCAACAAACTACTTTGGATGCTTTTGTGGGTATCTCCTCCACAACTTCAGCAACCATTACATCAACCGTGCCAGCGATTACCATCGCTACCACAACAACAGTAACGCCACCCATCACCTCAGTTCTTCAACAACCTCCTGAGGTACTTTCCACTATCCAAACTTCTTCTATCCCTATTACTCTTCCTTCTATTTCTTTGGTCTCTAACCCTCCATCTTTTTCCCAGGAACCTCAGTTTGCACCTATAGGACCTGATAATCAAAAGTTTGAAGAATCTATGCATTTCTACAACATGTTTGAAAACTCAGGTACTCCTATAACCCTAAACACCACTCCCATCTCTCCATATAAGCATGAGCATCGTTGTGCTCATTCGCTAACTTTACTTGCAGGTCCTACTTTGGATACTGTTGACGCTCACGTCAACACACTTGCTGAGAAGGTGGACTGTCTCACCACCTCTGTCAACGAATCCACTGGCGGTGTTAATCTCGCTGGTGAGGAACTTAAGAGGTTGACTGATTTCTCCTCCTCCAAAGCTGATTCTTCTCAGCTATCAACTATTTAGGAGGACATCATCAAGATCCAGGACGACCTGGTCAGGACTCACCAACAGGTCACTCTTATTCAAGGATCACAGAACACCCTCAGAGATGACTTTAGGGATCTCTCTCTCAAGGTTGATTCCTGCACCTCCATGCTTCAGCAAGTACTTCTGAAGCTGAATGAACCAACTCCAACGCCCCACCTTACTTTATAGTGAATGATCGCACATCTCTGAACATAGCCATTGAATTCATTCATCATGCTACTTCAGACATTCCTGTCATTGAAGGTCAGCTTGAGCATTTGGAGGCTGAAGTCCTGTCCCTGGCAACTGCAAAAGATACTCCTTCAACCGCTGAAGTCCCCTAATCTGATAATGACAAAGAGGGGGAGAAAGAGCTTCTTGAAGAAAATATGGAGGAAGCTGATACCGAAGTCCAGACGGAAGAACCTCCTTCTCATGTTGAGGGGGAGAAGGTTGCTGACAAAACTCCTCCGTCTGCTTCTCTCGCTCAAATTCTAGATGAAGAAGAAGAGGAAGAGGATGAAGAAGATGATGAAGAACTTGATCTTCAAGATCAAGGGAAAGAGCAACAAGCTGACGACGATGATGATGATGAAGAAGACCAATCTCTTTGGTTCTCAGCAGCGAACGTCTCTTCAGCGACAACATCGAAAGAAGTTGTCACAGCAGGGGGGAGAAGTGGAACTTCTTCAGGTGCTCCTTCCCAAGGCAAGCATAAGGGTATAGCTGCCAAGGGAAACCTGAACATAGTTTCACAATCTGAGGGGGAGTATCCTTCTCAGGCATGCCTTTCTATTTTACCCATATCCTTCTATACCTCTCCCACCCTTGTTTCTTTCTAAGCCTTTATCTTTCTCTTTCCTAAAATATACACTAACTCCTTTTTACTTCTTGTCCAGACAGTTCTCTCCCCTCCTTAAGGGAACTGAACTACAAATAATCCCAACTTCCAAAGCTGAAGAACAAATAATCCCAATCTCATTCAGTGAGATTGATGAACAAGAAGAAGAAAAAGAAGCCCTACTCCATCCAGAAAGGCCCTCAAGACCAGCTCATTGGTCAGAGGAAGAACTGAACAGAAGAACAGAGATGATCTCTCATCTGGAGAGTCAACGGCTGAAGATCCCTCTTCAAACTCCATCTACAGAGCTCGACTTCCTAACTGAAGCTGAAATTAAAGAATCTGTCAGAGCTGAGAACCTGTTTGCTGAATGTCAAAAATATGCTTCTCTAGCTCTCAAGTTTCAGTCTTCTCAGGTCAAAGACAAGAAGTTAAAGAAAAATCCAGTGGAAGTTCAGGCAACTCTACTCAAAGAAATTGAAGAGGAGCGCTTAAAAGAAAAGGAGGTCAGCGATAAAGCACTTGAATGGTGTAAACAAAAAATCGATTATCGCTCTGACCCGATGAAGATTATAGCCGTTGTCATCTTCGGAAGAAAGAAGAAGGACCGAACTTCTGTAATAATGGAGATAACCAGAGAGGATGGAAGCTCCAAGGCAATGTTCGTGTCAAGACTTGAAAGCTTCGGCTACATGGAATGGTTAGAGTTTAAGGATGTACTGAAGAAATCAAAGTCAACTTACAAATAGTCTAGGGTCCTTTTGTAATAATTAGTCAAAGTATGTTTCCGTAATTTAATTATTTGTCTTTTATTTTTAGTTATTAGTTTGTTTTTGTCTGTTGGGCCAAGCCTTGCAAGCCAAGCCCAATAGGCTAATAAAGCCTAATTATAAATTAGTTTAGGTTAGTGGTAATTAGGGTTAAGGATTTTAATTGCATAATTATTATTTTTTTTTTGAGAAATTTCATTCTAAGTTTTTCAGTATTGTGTGATTTTATCTTGACTTCTAACGATCTCATCCAGTTGATTGTTTCAATATCAGATAAGTTTGATTTCTAATCATATAAGTAAAGATGTCTCGGGAAGCTCTTGCTATTGGAACAGATGTGAAGCCACCAGTACTCTTCAAGGGGGAGTACGAGCAATGAAAGGAAAGATTTTTGGACTTCATTGATCGACATGATTTGGGAGATGAAATCAGAAAATCTCTGAAAGACGGGATCATGACACCTCCGACCAAGGTTCTCACTGTAGCTGGAGAAAATGGTCACGAAGAAGAGACAGAGTACAAATTACCGATTGGTGAATATTCGGAAGATCAGCTGAAGAGACACAAGGGTGAAAGCTGGCAAGATCATTTATTCTCCAAGGCATACCGAATGAAATATATGTCAATATTGACAGCTATAACGCTGCCGGTAAGCAAATGTGGGATCAATTGGAGAAGATGATGATCGGATCCAAAGTCGGCAATCAGCTCAAAGTATCTACATGCCTGAATAATTATGAAGAGTTCAAAGCCAAAGCTGGAGAGTCTCTCGAAGCTACTTATGACAGATTTGTCACTTTGCTGAACGAGCTCAGCAAGAACAAGATCAGCAAATCTCATGTGGAGCTGAATGTGAAATTTCTCAGCAATCTTCAGCCTGAATGGAAGAGGTTCACCCGTTAGATGAGACAGTTGAAGGATCTGCATGACATTCCTCTTCATGAAGTTTATGAGATCCTCAGACAGAATGAGGAAGAGGTAGAAGAGATCAAGGCTGAGAATAAAAAGGCTGACAAAGCAGTTGCTGATCCAGTTGCTCTTGTGGTTAAGAAGTCAAAGAAGAACAAGGTGATAGATTCTGATTCGGAAGAAGTTGATTGTGAGGAAAAGTCTGAAACTGACGATTGTGAAAAACTGATGGAAACTATGCTCATGTTAACCAAGGCTTTCCAAAAGAAGTTCTATAAAAAGCCAAACTCCAATAGTCAGCGATACTCGTCTGGTCCGAACAACTACAAGCATAAAGAGAAAGTTGAAGAAAGGAGATCAGAAAAAATGAAGAAGGATGGAGCTGAAGAGACCAAGAAAGAAGAACCGATTAAGTGCTACAACTGTGGTAGACTCGGTCATTTTGCCAAGGATTGCCGCAAATCAAAAGTCCGAAACTCAGACTATTACAAGAATAAAATGCTTCTAGCCAAGCAACAAGAGGCTGGAAAAGCATTAATGGCCGAGGATGAATACTGGCTTGACCACTCGGATGAAGAATCTGAAGAAGGAGAGAAGGATGAGACAGCACATCTGTGCTTGATGGGGAAGAACCAGTCAGAAGCTGAAGCTGATTCGGATGATGGAGATACTGATGAGGTATATAACTTTACTGAATTTGATTTATTGAACCAAATGAATGCCATGATGTCTAAACTCCAAGAATTAGAGTCAAAACTGAAGCGTGAAAGAGGTGTCATAAATGAGAAAAATCAATCTATACATAAACTTAGTAATGATATTGCTGAGAAAAATGTATTAATTGAAACTTTGCACAAAAATATAGACACCAGCGCTAAAGAAAAGACTATAATTCATAAAGAGTTATCTGAAACTGATTCAAAGTTTAAAGAATGTGAGTTTAAATCTAGAGAGATTGCTAAAAGGTACTTTTCTACTTCAAAAGAGAATAAATCTTTAATAGAAAAGGTGAATGCTTTGGAAGAAAAATTACACTCTTTGGGTCAAACTGAACACACTATTCATTTGAACAAACCTAAAGAGAAACCTGATACTTGGGGACTTGGTTACAAGAACCCACATCATCTCAAAAAGGGTATATCTGAAGTGCCTGCACTTTATGACTTTGGGTTTATGTTGTTGGCTCCTCAACATCAAGAACTCAAACCCTTTTGGACTAGTCTGTCGGAAAAAGATAAAGCCAAGGAATATGATAAAAGAAAGAACACAACTAAAGTTCAACTTCCATTTCGCTATGAGAAGTTGAATAACAGTTATCGTTCTAATA
The DNA here is from genome assembly GCA_954870635.1 of Arctium minus. Taxonomy (NCBI): domain Eukaryota; kingdom Viridiplantae; phylum Streptophyta; class Magnoliopsida; order Asterales; family Asteraceae; genus Arctium; species Arctium minus. The sequence continues at coordinate 71,945,904 of OX941088.1, read as the reverse complement.
AATCAAAATTTCTTTCAAATGATTATTTTGAAAGTTATTCTGTTAAAGAGTTGGAGGCTAAACCCATTGAAGGTAAGCTTTACGTCCCTCCCCTAGTTTTGGAAAGTAAAATTTCTAAACTTGAGAATACTATTACAGATGAAAGAATTTTGATGGACTTAGAACGAACTGTATTTTCAACAGTGTTCAAAAATTCTAATTTTCCTAAACTCTCCAAAGCTTTAAATTCGGATGACAGATCTGGTTCACTTGATAATGAGCTTAATTTCTTAAACTCTGAAGGTGTTTTAAATAAGTGTGTTTCTCAGTTTGATTTTTCTTCTAAACTTCCTGATCATTCATCTTGTGTTATTAATTCCTTTGGATTACCCAGTGTTTTTGACAAAGGTGAAACATCAACGAATGTTGATAAATCAGTTTCTGTGAAATCAAAGAAAGCAAAAGGTAAGAAACAAATATCTCATCTTTCACAGAAACCGATCCCCACTGGTAAGCCAAAGAAGAAGCATTCTCTTAATTCTCATCATTCTAACTCTAAAGTTTCACATGTTTCAGATTTGAGAAAGCAAAGGGTTGGAGTTAAGACTGCATGGATACCGAAACAGAAGATAGACGAGAAAGCTAAATCTAGTTCTAGTTTTATTTTGAATAAAAAGACTTCTAGTAAAGATGATTTGAGTGTGAATGTTGCTACTTTTAAAAATAATCTTGTTGATTCTCGCAAGAAATATTTTATAAAGCAATTATTTCAGTTAGCTCCATCTAGTACTAAAAAGTTTTTAAATTATGGTGAATGTGATTATGCTTCTCGTAGATATTATGATGTTTGGTATGGTTCATATAATGTTTCATCTTATCATTATCATACGTCTTATCATGCTTCTGGTTTTCAAAGAAAAAACGGACCCAAATTTAAATGGGTGCCAAAATCAAGTACTAACAGTGGAGGTCCCATTTTTAAATGGGTTCCTAAACCTCTTCTTTCTTGATTTGTGTTGTGCAGACCCGTCATATGTGGTATTTGGATAGTGGGTGTTCCAAACATATGACCGGGCAGAAGAGTATGTTGTCTAATTATAAGGACAAATACTGTGGCACAATTCGTTTTGGGAATGATCAGTTTTCACCTATTCTGGGATATGGTGATGTTGTACATGAAAATCTTACGATCAAGAAGGTGAGTTACGTTGAAGGCTTAGGGCACAACCTGTTCAGCATTGGCTAGTTCTGCGACAAAGATTTAGAGGTTAATTTCAAGGCCAAGACATGTTCAATACGCACTGAAGAAGGAAAAGAACTCCTGGTCGGATCTCGCAAGTCCAACCTTTACACCATCAATTTGTCAAAGGTCCAGGCTGACAATCAGGTCTGCCTACTATCAAAGGCCTCGATGCAACAAAGTTGGTTATGGCATCGACGGCTTTCTCACCTCAACTTTCGGTACATCAACAAGCTGGTCAGTGGCAAGCTAGTGAAAGGTCTTCCAGAACTGAAGTACGAAAGAGAACATCTATGTGCAGCGTGCGAAAAGGGAAAGATGAAGAGAGCCCCACACAAACCAAAGCCTGAACCGAGTACCAGCTCTCCATTAGAGTTGTTGCATATGGATCTATGCGGTCCTATGCGAACGCAAAGCTTAGGAGGAAAGAAGTATGTGCTAGTTATCGTGGACGACTATACGCGATACACTTGGGTTAAGTTTCTACGGTCTAAAGATGAGACTCCCGATGTTCTCATTACGTTTCTGAAGACGACCCAAGTCAATCTGCAAAAACAAGTCAAGATTCTCAGGACTGACAACGGCACAGAGTTCAAGAACAAGATAGTTGAAGAATGTCTCGAATCGGTCGGGATATCACATCAATACTCTGCTGCTCGCACGCCTCAACAGAACGGAGTCGTCGAAAGGCGAAATCGTACACTTGTCGAGGCCGCTCGGACAATGCTCAGCCAATCTGAATTACCTTTATTTTTGTGGGCTGAAGCTGTATCGACTGCGTGTCACACTCAGAATCGCTCCATGATACACCGCCGATTTCAGAAGACTCCGTATGCGTTGATCAACAACCGAACACCAACCATTAAATATTTTCATGTTTTTGGTTGTACGTGTTATGTTATAAACGACCGAGAGAATCTGAACAAGTTCAGTGCTAAGGCGGATGAAGGCATCTTTGTTGGTTATTCCTCTACATCGTCTGCATATCGTGTTTATTTAAAGAAGTCGAAGACAATGATCGAGAACGTCAATGTAACATTCGATGAGGAAATGGCTTCTGAGCACATCAGTTCAGAACCCGTCATTACCGGAGTATTAGCTTCTAGACCAACCAGTCCAGGACCTGCACCTCAAGAGCATAAATCAGATGGCGCTTCGTCGTCTACTTCTAATTTATCTGATTTGGATTTATTATTTGAATGTTCTATGATGAATTTCTTGGTTCTAAATTGCCTCACTCTGTTGTGGTTGACAGGATAGAAGACTCGATGACTACTCATTCGACCACTTCCGATATCTCTACTGAATTTGGTTCCCCTATTCAGCAAGAAGTTCCAGTTCAAAAGCCTACTTCGACAGTTGAAGTTGTGACCAACAATGCCGAGACAGAAGTAGCTGACTCCGTAGGATGTACTGTAGGGACTGATCAACAGATTGACCAAGCTGTACCTACTGCTATTTCTGCAACAATTACTTCAACTGAAGCCCCCATTAATTTTGAACCATCTGAAGGAGATACCAGTGGATTCCTAGATGCGGACAATGATCAACATGCATCTAATCCTCTCCCTCATGAACATAAGTGGACCAAAGAGCACCCGGTACATCAAATTATTGGAGATCCTTCTGCACCGGTGCAAACTAGGTCTGCAACATCAAATCTATGTATGTATGAATCCTTTCTGAGCAAGATCGAGCCTACTCGCGTATCTGAGGCTCTTGCCAATTCAGATTGGGTAATTGCGATGCAAGATGAGTTGAATCAGTTTGAAGCACTGAAAGTCTGGAGACTCGTACCCAAACCGCAAGGTAAAACCATCATTGGTACGAAATGGGTGTTCAAAAACAAGAAAGATGAAGATGGCACCGTTATCCGAAACAAAACACGACTTGTCGCCAAGGGATATAGGCAAAAGGAAGGGATAGACTACGATGAGACTTATGCTCCAGTGGCACGTATAGAGGCAATTTGGATGTTCTTAGCCTACGCAGCCCACAAGAACTTCACCGTCCATCAAATGGACGTGAAGACAACTTTTCTGAATGGAGTACTCAAGGAAGAAGTCTACGTCTCACAGCCAGAAGGGTTTGTAAATCCAGATAAGCCGAACCACGTCTACATCTTGGATAAAGCTCTTTATGGACTGAAAGAAGCTCCTCGCGCCTGGTATGATATTCTATCTCAATTCTTGGTTAAATCGGGTTTCACAAAAGGTACGGTTGATACCACTCTTTTTATTAAAAAGGATAAAGGCGATATCATTCTAATTCAAATATATGTGGATGATATTATTTTTGGTTCTACAAATCCTAAGTACTGTAGGAACTTTGCAAACCTCATGGTGTCTCGTTTTCAAATTAGCATGATGGGAGAGATGAATTTCTTTCTCGGATTGCAAGTCAAACAATTTTCAACGGGGATCTTTATCAATCAATCTAAATACATTCTGGATATTCTTCGGAAGTTCAAAATGGAAGATTGTAAACCGATTGGTACCCCAATGGCACCTGGTACTAAGATTGGCACCGATCTTTCGGGAAAGGCTGTTGATGTTAGGACTTACAGAGGGATGATAGGTTCTTTAATGTATCTCACTTCAAGTAGGCCGGATATAATGTTTTCTACATGCTTATGTGCTAGATATCAGGCCAATCCTAAAGAATCCCATTTGTCTGCTGTAAAGCGGATTTTCAGATATCTGAAGGGGACTGCAGATCTTGGTCTGTGGTATCCTAAGGATACAAGCTTTGAACTAACATCTTATTCATACGCAGATCATGCTGGTTGCATGTTAGACAGGAAAAGCACCTCGGGTCATATACAATTCCTCGGAGATAAACTCGTCAGTTGGGCTTCGAAGAAGCAATTATGTGTCTCCACATCAACGGCTGAAGCGGAATATGTAGCTGCTGCTAGCTGCAGTTTTCAGGTTTTGTGGATGAGAACACAACTGCGAGACTACGGATTTCATTTCAATAGAATCCCAATCTATTGTGATTCAAAGAGCGCTATTGCGATTACCGCTAACCCTGTTCAGCATACTAAGACCAAACACATAGATGTCCGGTATCATTTTATAAAAGATAATGTAGAAAAGGGGACAATTGAACTTTACTTTGTAAAAACCGATTATCAGCTTGCGGATTTGTTTACCAAACCTTTAGACGAAAAGAGATTTAATTTTCTTGTCTCAAGACTTGGTATGCTAAATCTTAAGACCTAATCGGTAGTTACCTATTAAAGTTTCTTATTGTATCTCTTTATCATTTCTTTATTATTATTTCCGCATGATACCTGCTCTTTAATAGTTTGTTCATGATCTCAGAGGGAGTGTGAGAAGTATTTCATTGATAGTCAATGTTAGTTTGAGGGGGAGCATATTTAAATGCATCGTGCTTACTGATACTTGTTAGTAATGCATAAATTTAGGGGGAGCGATCAAGTCAAAGGAGTATGGCGATGACTTCTGATTATTTCTGATCAGAACTCGTACATCAATTGTTTTACTGCTTTATGTCATTTCAATTTCAGTGAATAAAGTTACTTTGACTAGACTTTTAGACTTTTGTAGGTTGAAATATGCTTCAAAGATCATATCTATATGACTTTAAGCTTGACTTCGTGAGATGTAAGACTGTACTCAAAAGAAAACATGTTCTTAATTGTTCAAACCACTTCCTAATTCTCAAAAAGATTTCTTGATTTGGAAGTGTGATTTTAAATGTTTTCTGCTTCATCATTGAGCCTTAACTGATAAAGTTAAATCACCTGAGCATCTTATGCTTCATAGGAAAACATGGGATCAGTGTGCTAGGACTTAAGTGAACTTCTATGGATTCACGTTAACCAGTGTTTCCTACCCAAGAAGTTAATCCTGTAGTGAAATGTGAGGAGTCCAACAAGAAATGAGTGTGAGATGTGTGATGAGGGACAATATTAAAAGAGAGTTCGGTTAGCTGTGAGCTTAAAGATTAAAAGAAAGAGGGTGAGAGATCAGAGTAAAAGAATATCAAACTCTGCACCAACTACTTTCTGAGCCGGGCAGCCACATTTCTAATGCTTCACATTTCTTTGGTGAACATTATTGAAACAGGCAACTAGCCCATGCCAACTCTTGACATTACCCCACCAGCCACTCATTTTCTTCTCAACAAGAAAATGTTTCATTTTTCAAAGGGGACGCAACACATATGCTATCTGATTTTCATTTGGAAAATCTGGATATTGAACAGAAGGAAGTCTGCCCCACCTTCACACTTCATTCATGCACATTGCGTCTGTGTTTAACTAACTCTTGTCTCAGTGGTTTACACTTTTTGAGCCTTATAAGCAAACATCATATGCTTTATTTTATTCTATCACTTGCATGAACACACAAATAATTTGTTTCTTTGTCATAACGTTCATAGAAATTGCCTTTGTGGTGTTTCGATGATTGAATGGAAGCCCTGGGGGAGTGAACATCATAAAAGCTCCTTTATATTGTGTACTCGTTACACACAGTGACTTTGTGTTACTGACAGGCAATTTTAACTGATTCATTTGTTGATTCACGTGTTACACTTCATTTACTATATTGTCTAGATTTGCAAAGATCTGGATGAACATCTTAATGAATTGACGGATACTCAGTGGTTCTGTTTGCAAGATCAATGGTGGAAGAAATTTCTTGAAGACACGTTTTGATGAACTCTTTGCTCTTTTCATCAAAAAGGGGGAGAATCGTCAATCAATAAATGCGGAGATCAAAAGTTTTTGAAAGAATTTCTGAAGATATTATGAAGTTTTGCTGCTTTGAAGAAATTTGAAGATGATTTGCTGAAGTATTCCGAGCTGAAACTGGAGATAATTTCTTTCCAAAAGATAGTCTCATCGATTGGGGAGATTGCTACATTCTGAAGACAAAGAGGAAGATTACATTTTCTGAGCTTAAAGAATGATCTTGATCCAAAGGGGGAGATTGTTAATGCACATATTTATTGGATTCAAGATCATAATTATCTGAAGATGGAAATATGAAGTTAAAGCTGATAAAGTCGTTTCAACAAATAGTCTAGGGTCCTTTTGTAATAATTAGTCAAAGTATGTTTCCGTAATTTAATTATTTGTCTTTTATTTTTAGTTATTAGTTTGTTTTTGTATGTTGGGCCAAGCCTTGCAAGCCAAGCCCAATAGGCTAATAAAGCCTAATTATAAATTAGTTTAGGTTAGTGGTAATTAGGGTTAAAGATTTTAATTGCATAATTTTTTTTTTTTTGAGAGTAAATTAGTGGTGGTGGTGTGAGGCGCCGTGAAGAACAAGAAGAGAGAAAAAGAGGATTTCGATTTCAACCTTGTAATCATTTGAATCCATTGAATATCAATATCAAGTTTGATTTATTATATTGTTTATGTGATTTCTTGATTGAATGATTGCGTATTGGGACACACAGGATCAATGATGCTCTCATCAACAGAGTCACTGCTGTATTAAAGGTGCCATCTGCTCTTCTTTCTAAGACAAGGCAAATCAAAAGAAGGCATGCCTCCTCCTCTTCTGAGAATATCACTGTCATCATAAACGACACCTCCATCAAATTCTCAAAGGAAGCATTGTTTGGTCCTCCTCCTTATCTCTTAGTTCTAGATCTATCTCTGCCTCCTGGTGGACCATATATTCCCGGGAAAGTACTTAAAGATCCTTTTGGAATCTTCTTCAGAGATGATGAGGAACAACTCCGATTCCAAAGAGTCTCTGAGATCCTGTTAGGACTAAAAGTCCAATGTGTTGAAAGTGGAATAAAGTATTTATAAGGGTTCAAAATGTAATTAATTAATAGTTGTTTTGTTAGATGGGCCTAAAGCCTATAAAGCACAATTTCTTGTAAGCCTAAGTATATAAAAACATATTTGGTTCATGATTCAGTTAAGAGAGTTTAGAAGGTTAGAACTTTAGGAGTCTCATTTTTCCAGATCTCTAGTCAATAGGTTTACTTTTCTCTGATCAGAAATTCTTTCTGTAAACTTGTAACCTTTGATTTCATATTAATCATATGACTAGAGGTTGTGGATATATTACTGTTCTACATTGATTATTATTTGTTGATTGCACTGTACTGGGATTTACAATTGGTGTGAGTCCAAGATCAACTAAATCCTAGAGAGAGAAAGTAGAGAGAGAGAGCAATGGAAGCGCAAAGTAATAATGATATTGAATGTATACGTGAAAGTGTTACAAGGAACAAGACCAAAGGGACTTAAATACCCTTGGTCAATACTACACAGTATTAGACCTATCTAAGTACAGTATAAGACCAAGCCTATAAATACAATGATTATTATAAAATCAGACTTAACAATCTCCCCCTTAGTAATCATTGGCGCTTTGGTCTTTAAAAACCATCTTCTAAATCAGCATGGACCAACTAAGCAACTTTGTGAAACATTATGACTTTTAAAGAAATTTCTTCTCAGCATTTTTCAGATTGAGTTATCTTTGTTGCCTTGACAAGACTGGACCAGATTGAAATAAACTTGAACGAACAATTGATTCATCAGCTTGTGCTCTAGACAACACATCTCTTTTAAACGACCTTGAATGAACTGTGATGGTCGGAGCAGGAACAGCAAAAGATGTAGTATAACTGAAGAAATTTTGAATCTTGAGCGAATCTTGATCAACAGATTAACATTTGAGCTCTTTGTCTCTTTATCATCTCCTTAACTTCTTTTAACTTCTCCCCCTCATGACTTTGATGATCTGAATCAACTTGGTCATGCATATGTTGGAGACGAGACAACTTAATATCTGCAAAATCAAAAAAACGGAGAAAAACAGGAGAGGTTTGCGCTAACCATTGGTGGCGCAAAGTAAGGTTTGCGCTAGCAGAAGAAAGCGCAAAGTGAGGTTTGCGCGACATGCAGGAAACGCAAATTGCGCTAGAAGCTGTTGGCGCAAATTAAACTTTTCTCTACCAACTGGTGACGCACATCTGATTTGGAGTCTGAAAATTTTGACCTGATTAGTTCTTTGACTCCCCTACACAAATGCACTAAATTTGACAATTCAAGTTAGCATTCATATAGAGAATCAGATACTCCCCCTCAAAAACAGATATGATCATTAAGAAAAATTCTCCTTTTTCATTCCCCCTTGAATAATGCTCAAACCCATTTGAAAGGATATGAGAACACAAGAAATGAAACATCAATGTAGGAAGAAAAATATACTGAATATGTATTTTGAAACGACTAAATATATAAAATTTAAACAGAAACAAATAAACTTCTACTTAGTAAAATATCACAATAAAATCCATCAAATGAAATCAAATGTATGTGTTTGGATACAGAAACAAGTTTTATTGCATATCAAGTTAAGACATGTTCAGTTTCAAAAACTTTCATCAATCTATTCAGTGTGCACACATGTGAACTACAATAAGCTTCAAGAAAATGCAATTCTAAAAATATAATAGAGAACTTTGCATGTAATCACACTAAGCTATCAAAAATTCAGACTTTCACAAATTTACAGGTTTATTGCAACTCAGAAATATATAACCAAGTATCATGAGATGTATGCTCATTGGCATCTTTTTAGCATTGTCCACTATGACATCTTCACATGAGTGTGCTCTTTGGCATCTTTTATGCTTGTGCACTTTTGGAATCTTTTTAATCAAAAAGTTTATTAAGTAAAGAACATGCCGTAAACGTAACTTTCTATCTGACCCTATTGTAGGATTTGGGTCAGCCGCTCCCAGACCAGTTGGCCTTAGGGGACTAGGTGTCAAGCACCCCTTAGAACTTACTTTCCCAAATCAGAAAGGCTACATCGACACATCCTAAACCCATTCATACCAGTAGAACATGACTTTCGATCTGATTCTATAGAAGGATTTGGGTTCGATCACTCCCAGATCAAATGACCTTAGGGGACCAGATGACAAGCATCCCACAGAACTTACTTTCCCAAACCAGAAAGGTCACAGGTACAAACTTTTAAACTTAGAGATTTCTAATTTATAAGAATTTAATAATCATCTCAAACACAAGGTTTTACGTCTAAGTGCTTAGCCCATATTTTCATTACGATCCAAAATTCCGACTTTTTAGGTTTTCTGAGCATTGTAAACTATAAATATCCCGAATCACACAACTTTAAAGCAAAATCAAAAGTTACAAACATGTTGCTGACTTTTCAACTTTTGTTAGAGCTGAAATTTGAACATATAAGAACTTCAATATATACAAATCAACTTGAAAATTTATCCTAGACACACATTTTATTCAAAAGAAAGAAAATTGTAAAACTTTTACTTTATAGAATAAAATTTGTTAAGTTTAAACTTTTAAAACAACATGCCCAGATTTTAAACAAAATATAATTCAATAATTATATCTTTCACACAATGCAAAATGAAATTTGTGTCTCTTTTGAAAAATTTGAGTTGAACAAATTCAAGTAGAAATAAATTTGCTCAGATTCTAGAAAAACATATGAGAAAACTGGAACAATCATCATTATCAGATATAAATGCAACGGAAATTAAGATAGATGTACTTACAGTTTCTCATTAGTCAGAAGCTTAAAAGCTTTGAAGAACGAATCCTAGTCTGACATGTCTTAGAAGTCATAGTCTGTGAAGCACGGGTTCTGAGCTGAATTACTCAGAAGCCATGATGTTGACAATGAAGTCCGGGTCTTGAGCTGAGTTACTCAAGAGCCATAGTCTTGACATTGAAGTCCGGGTTTTGAACTGCTGTGTTCAAAAGCCATTTTTCTCTTACTCCCCTTTGACATGAGATGCCTGCAACTTTAAATCAGATTGAAACTTGAGTACCCACTTGAATTTGGGCCCGTGTTTGTTAGTTACAGTTCGTATGGGGAAATAATTAAAAAAATGGATACGAGAAGCACGAGAAATATCATAAGAATAATAAGCACAATCATCAGATGAATACAAAGCATAATCATCTGAACTAGATTCAGAGGAAGAATATGAGACATGTTTTGAAATTCGAATAATTTTCTTTATTGAATATTTTGAAATTTTATTACATGTAGCAAATGAATCACTTTTATAAAGTCTGTCTTCACATTTATCCTCATCAGTCATAGAATCAGTAGATGTCCGCTTCGCTCTCCAGATCTGCTTCGATGACTTGCTCAATGTCCTATCTGAAAGAATTGAATTGGAAGAATTAGAACTGTCAGAAAGAATTGTATCTTGTTTCTTCGACTTCTTTGACCGTCTTCTTTTACGTTTAGGTTTATAATACTGATCATTTAGCGTAAAAGAATCATCAAGAATTTTAGACTTAATATTTAAATCAGAAGAAATAATTTTACCTAAGCAACCAATCTGATCAGTCAATAAATCTGAATTTACCTTCGGAGTCAGAATTATTTTGAGAAAAGATATCAGATTTAGAAACTCCACTTTTGTTTAATTGAAAATTAGAAGAAAGGCTAGAAATAGAATCTGGTTTTTGAGAAAATAATTTTTCTTCAAGACTAGACGTCATGAAGAAAGAATAATATCATATTCAACTTCCTTTAAAATATTTTGATCTTCTATCTTATCTTCAAGATCGATGATTTGGCTTTCTAAAATTAAAGGAGGGGTATATTTCTTTGAATCATAGAAGATTGGAGAAATATTTTCCTTATCAGATTGATTGGCAAAAATATCAACAAAATCATCAGATAATGAAGACTTGACGGGAGATATATCATTTAAACCTTTTCGGCCTCTTCTTGATTTGTCAGGAAAATATTTTTCATTTTCAAACGTGTAAACAAAAGGAATTTCCTTTTTCTTGTTATTTATTCTTTTCTCATTTTCAATTTCTAACACTTGCTTCTCATTCATCCAATCAATTTTAAATTGAGGAGCATATTTAGCAAGAGTTAGATAATCGTATTTATATAAAGTAGGGGATTTTTCAATCGCATTGTTTAAACAATGTGGATTTTTAAAACCAAGTCCCCATTTTTCTTTTAAGGCCTCATCACTCCTTGGTTTATTCATAAAAATTGTTTGTTCAGATTGGTTTCTTCGATATAACTTTTCTTCTAATTTATTTATTTTATCCGAAAGACTGTCTTTTAAAATGGTCATAGCTGTCAAAGACTCAAGATAAGACTTATTTGATTTTTCCAAATCATCTAATTTCTTTTGAAAGATGTCTTTTGTATTTTCTAAAATAGATTTTTCATCTTTCAAAGAAATTTTCAATTTGTCAATCAAATCTGACTTTTCAGAATTAAAATTCTTTTCAGATAATAACTTTAAGCGTAAATCATGTAAAACATTAATTATAACATTCATCTGTGAATAAATAAAATTGTAATCAAATTCTGAATATACCTCATCTTCATCAGTATCAGAATCATCTGACTGATCATCTCCAATCAAGCACATCTGAGAGATCTCGACATTTGCAGCTTCATCGTCGGAATGATCCAGCCAGAATTCCTTTTCGGCAAGTAAAGCAGTTCCGTTCTCTCTCTTTTCAGCCAGTTCCAATTTCTTTCGATAATAAGCTGAGTCCCTAACCTTCTTTACTCGACACTCTTTTGAAATGTGACCCGACTTTCCACAATTATAGTAGATAGCAGTCTTTGGCTCGGGCACTTTGACTTTAGAACCGGAAGTGAAGCGAGAAGTGTTGGAGCTCGAACGAGGCTGGAACTTTTTCTGCTAATGCTGAGAGAGAAGGATCATAGATTTCTCTAACACCTCGCCATCATCTTCAGTTGACCCGTTGTAAGCATTATCAGTCAATGCTTGTTCTGTCAGGTGTTTCGTGAGAAGAGCAACTGGGTCCACTGATTTCTTGTTCTTCTTCTCCAGTTTGGCTTTCTTCTCTAGCACCAAGCTCTCATCAGTCATCAGAATTTCATATAATTCCTGAATCTGCATGGTAGAGACCCGAACATCGTTCCTCAGTCTGTGACATGATTTGTTCCATTCAGGCTGAAGAGCGTTGAGGAATTTCAGATTCATCTCAAGCTCTGTCTTGTTCACATTTATCTTTCGTAAATCAATCAACACTGTACAGAATTTGTCGAAAACACTCTTTAGAGACTCAGATTCTTTGTCTTTAAACTCCTCAAAATTGTTCATATAACGTGTATGGCGGAGTTGGGTTGCGACTGAAGAACCAAGCATGATCTTTTCCAATTGTGCCCACAACAGATTTGGATAATCCTTGCAATGATCAACCCGGTTGTAGACAGAGTTTGGTAAAGCTAGCATCAGATTAGCTTTTAATTCTTTATCAACTTTCATTCGTAAAACCTCTTCAGTTGTTGCAGGAGTCTCTTTATTAGGCTTTATGAAAGGTCCTTCAGTTAGAGACTTCATCATGTTATCTCCATTAGCTTGACGCTCGATAAAGTTTAGGAACCTATCTTGCCATTGAGTGAATTCATTTTCGTCAACTAGAACTGGAGGACGAGTTTCTGTGCCTAATTGCATCATCAAATCACTCTTGTAAAATTGAGCTTGGAAAGCAAACTTTGTAGAATCCATATTTCAGAAACTCCGAAAAATTCTAAGTTTGGACTGAGAACTGGCGCAAACTTGAGCTTTGCGTGAGAAGCAGAAGACGTAAACTGAGCTTGTCGTGAGTAGGAGAAGACGCAAACGAGATTTGCGTGAGTAACTAGAGACGCAAACTATACTTTGCGTGATAAGAGCAAGACGCAAACTGGGTTTGCGTGATTGAGGAGATGACGCGAACTGAACTTTACGTGAAGTTCTGCTAACGCAAACTTGTGTTTGCGTGATACTGAGTTGACGAGAACTAAGCTTTGCGTGATGTGAAGGAGACGCAAACTGAACTTTGCGTTAGAAGCTTGTAACGTAAACAAGACCTCATGAGCTGAAGGAGATGAAAAGTAGCCTTGCGTAAGCTGAATGATGCGCAAACTTTACTTCTCTTGATGCACGGGAGACGCAAAGTTACTCTTTGCGTGACACAAATGTAGCGAAAACCTGAAATACAAGGACAAAATTAGGGAGAACGCGCAATCTACAAGATGAACTCGCTCAAAGTATGAAGAACTCTCGCAAAGTTCCAATCTGGCGCAAACTGTTAGAAAATCAAGAAAACTTCAAAAAAAAAACGATTTCAAAAATAAATTTGAAGAAATTTTCTTATACAAATACGTTCGAAAAAAACTTTTTAACACATTTCAATCAAAAATTTCAATTAAAAACCACAAAATCTAGATTTCGTGAATAGCACAGTACGTGAAACACGTTTTATCAAAAACTTCAAAAATCTCTAAATTGACAATCAAAAACTGATTTTCTTGGAAATTGATGTGAATCAAAAGAGTTTTGCAATCAAAAACGGATCCAACAAACTAATTTTCAAAGAAATTCGATCAAAAACACATCCAAATTTGATGGAAAAATCAAGAAAACGAGATTTTCTTGAGAAATTCAAGAAAATCGATCAAATTTTCGATTAATTCTACAAATTCAGGAACGAAAAAACAATCTCTCAATTCTCTCAAGATCTAGAACAGCTCTGATACCAATTGTGAGTCCAAGATCAACTAAATCCTAGAGAGAGAAAGTAGAGAGAGAGAGAGAGAGAGCAATGGAAGCGCAAAGTAACAATGATATTGAATGTATGCGTGAAAGTGTTACAAGGAACAAGACCAAAGGGACTTAAATACCCTTGGTCAATACTACACAATATTAGACCTATCTAAGTACAATATAAGACCAAGCCTATAAATACAATGATTACTATAAAATCAGACTTAACAATTGGTATCAGAGCAAAGAGATTGAAGGTTTGATCCAGAAAAGGTTTGTTTAAAATCCTTAATCAATTATTTGATTTAATCGTTCCTATTTGTTTATCTGTTGTCGATCTGTTGAATTTAAAAAAAAATTATCAGTCGATTTCTGGGTAGATCTGTTTTAAAAAGATTGATTTCTGGGTAATTGGTTTCTGCAAAATCGATTTGTTACTGTGTTATCGATTGATTTTGGTTTTAAGTAATTATCGGTCGTTTGTTCTCTAGAAAATCAGTTTATCGGTCGATTAATGTGATTATTTGCTGTTGATTGCACTGTACTGGGATCTACAATTGGTATCAAAGCGAAGAGACTGAAGGTTTGATCCAGAAAAGGTTTGTCTAAAACCCTTTAATCGATTATCGTGATTATTGTGTTTATATGCTATAATTGGTTTCTGAATATTTTTCTGGGTATATTTTTTTCTGTCCATTTTTTTTCTGGAAACAGTAGTAAATCGATCTGTTTTTCTTGAAAAATCAAAAAATTTATCGAATTTGGTTCTGAGTTGTTTATCGATATTGATTTTTGGAAAATAGTAAGTTTATCGGTCTGTTGAGTTTAGTGTTTATCGGTCTGTTGAGTTTAGATTTTATCGGTCTGTTCTCTAAATCTGTGTATCGATTTGCGAATCTGTTGCTTGAGTTTTGATTGATTTTCTGACGCTTATCGATCTGAAAATCTTCATACTTGTTTAATCGATTGTCTGGGTTTGGTCTCGATCGAATTCCAGATTCTTCGTGTTCATCGATGTGTTCTTCGATTTTATCGGTCTTAAAAGTCTATCTGTTAATTTGTTATTAATCTGTTATCGACCGATAGTTGTTGACCGATAGATTGCTTGACCGGTATATTATTGGATCGATATATTGTGTTGACCGATATCCTTTGCTTGACCGGTACATTGTCTTTACCGGTCCGTTGTTTGACCGGTACATTGCTTTGACCGGTACTTAGACTCAACCGGTACCCTGCTTTACCGGTCCACCCTCTCCACCGGTACTCAACGACCGGTACATTGCTCGACCGGTATCCTGTCTTGCTCGACCGGAGCCTCTCGACCGGTACCTTGTTGACCGTTACATTGCTCGACCGGTATCCTGTCTTGCTCGACCGAACCCTCTCGACCGGTACCTTGTTGACCGGTACATTGCTCGACCAGGTCCTTGCTCGACCGGTCCTTGTCCTGTCCTGTTTGTTTATTTATTTTTTTTGGATCATCTTGTTTGTCTCATGATCGCTACAGTGTAGTTAAGATTAAAGTTTAATCCCTTTCAAGTTTCATCTCTTTTCAAAGCCGGATCAAATTATTTCTATTCGATACGATCAAAAATGGTGAGCCCACCAAGTCTGCGGTCCAAAGGAGAATATGAAAGGTGGAAAGCTGATTTTTTGTATTTTATAGATGAACATGAGGCGGGTCCCTATATCAGATTATCATTGACTGAAGGAGAGAAGCAATCCCAAACTCCGACAGAAGCTTCTCCAGTGGAACAGGAGAAAAGAGAGAGGGCTAATAATTTCACTCGAAATTATATGACACATAGTATTTCTTGTGAATTTATTCGTGAAATTTTTAGTGAAATTATTGGTCAAATAAATACTTACAAAATGACAGGAAAAGAGTTGTGGGATTGCACTGAATGGTTGGTGTTAGGGCCAAAGGGTTTATTAAAAGGAAGAGAATTGGAAGCCGAGAACTCTGAGCTAAAAGGAAAGATTTCTATTTTGGAAGCTAAATCTCAGCAAACAGTCTCGGTTGAAAGATATGAGGAAAAGATCTCTGAACTGAAAGATGAAAATGCTGAGCTTAAAAAGAAAATTTCTGATTTGGAGCAAAAGCATGCTAAAGATTAATCCGAATTTGAGAAATCATTTGCAAAGAAGTTCTCAGATTTTTCAAGAAATTGAGCTGAAATGCATAAAACTTTCTCAGCAAGTTTCTGATTTTTAGAAAGTAATCATCCTGGAAAGAGAGAAGTTTGCCAAAGAGAAGAAGGCCATTGAACAAAAGAATGTGGGATTCTTCAAGAAAATATTCGGCCAGAGAAACGATGCTGAGAAGGGATTTGACGAAGAAAGAAGCGTATTTGAGGCTGAGATCAAAAAGCTTACTGAGAAGCTATCTGAACTATCTGCAAATGCACTAAAAGAGCAGAAAACGAAGTCTGAGTTCACGAAGAAGTTTGACCTATTTGTTAAAGAAAGAGACAACTTTGCTTCGACGATTAAAGTGCTTGAAAAGACTGTATCAAGTTCAAATCAGAAGTCTGTCTCTTCACAAAGGTCAGTTAAATCTTTTGATCAGATTCGTAAAACTAATCTTTTCTATGATAGCAATATAGATGGTTCAGGTACACAAAGAAGGAGAAGAAGAAGATATAAAGAAGAGAAACTGGTCTGGAAGAAGAAACCAGTTGAAAATGAGAAGAAAGATGAGCTGAAAGGGAAGAAATCATGTGTACATACACACAAAGTCAAAGAGAACAATGCTCGTAAAGGTAAACCTGATCATATCTACTCAAGAGATCAACTACTCAAGTTATCAGGTAAGAAATACTATTGTTCTTATTGTCGTACACATGATCCTATTCACAAAACCAATGATCATTTCTGGTATGGTTCTTATTCCATTACTCCCACAAGAACTGCAACTAACACTCATGGACCCAAATACCAGTGGGTACCAAAGCCTAAAATTGATTCTGTGTTGCAGGCACCTACTGTCAAGGGGGAGTAGAAGAACATGGCTTCTAAGTAAATCAGCTTAGAACCCGGACTTCAACGAATTTGGCTTCTGATCACATGACAGATCAGGACCCATTCTTCAACGTTCAGACTTGGATATTTTGCAAATATCCAGGGGAAGCTTAAAATACATAAATCATTCTATCATGATTTGAGGGGGAGCTAAAAGGTAAATATCTTCTGATCTAGATCTCTGATTGTTTGAAAGAAGAACAACTTTCAAGCATGAAAAATGTTTTCTGAAATGTTCAAACCACTTCTGGTTCTCAAAAGATTTTATGAATTTAGAAGTGTGTCTTTTAAATGTTTTTCAAATTTTGAGCTTTAATGTTTAACTGACCGTGTGTTTCCAAAGATCAATACTTGCGTATTATCTTGTCCATATACTGTCCAGTATTCATACACATCGGTTCATTATTTTATTTGAATTTGTTATTACCATGTCTCATAACGAAACAATTTTTCAATGGTAATACCCTCGTTTGAAATTCAATATTGTCGAGCATCAATCATCATTTCCAAATTTGTGCTTTCATTGCTAAATTGTTTATATTTCTTCATATAAACAAAATATCCAGTTCTTTGATACCATAACCATTTTATTTGATCTGATTGATACATTGTCAGATTCTCAAAACATTCTCTTGATTTCATTCATTCAATATCTTTGTTTTGAGAAATCTTCAAAGTTTAATTGCTCAAATCTCATGAGCATACATTTTGACAATGTTATCATACAATTTGTACTTAACGGTTCAGTTAAACTGTTCAGCAACTATTCTTAGGACTTACATGGGATTTGTGTGAGAACTTAAACATAACTTCCATGGATTCACGTTAACCAGTGTTTCCTACCCCGAAAGTTATCCTTGAGTGATTGAGGGGTGAGGGGTCTTAATTCAAAGAGTGGGGGAGATAACTCATTCGGTTGAGTTTTTCTCATTGTGCTGAACGGTAAAATGTAAATGAGAGTTCGGTTAGAAGTGAGTTTTAATGATAAAAAGAAAGAGGGTGTGAGAACAGAGTTAATAGAATATCAAAACTCTGCACCAACCACTTTCTGAGCCGGGCAGCCACATCTTCTGATTGGTTCACATTCTTTGGTGACCATCATTGAAAAGGCACCTAGCCCATGCCAACTCTTGCATTAACCCCACCAACCACTCGTTTCTTTCTTAACAAAGAAATGTTTCATTTTTTTGAGGACGCAACATATCTGCTATCTAGTCTTCACTCGGAATATGTAGATATTGAAAAAGAAGGAAAGTTGCCCCACCTTCGCACCTCTTTCATGCACATTGAGTCCGTGTAATATCTGTTGTTGTCTCAACAGTTTACACAATTTGAGCCTAATATAGCTCAGTAGCTTCAATCATTTCTACACTTTCATGATCACACAAGGAATGAGTTTTCTAACTTTTTCATCTATTGAATCAGGGTTCACAATTCCTATTATATCTGAATTTGAAAAGATTCGGATATATACACTTCATGAACAGACGGATACTCAGATCAAAGGGCGGAGAATGTCAATTCATCACAAAGGAGGAGATCAAAGAATGTGTTGAAATTGAAGAGTTTTGATGATCATGATGTTCATAATCATCAAAAAGGGGGAGAGTATTTATAAAGTTTAATTTCAAAGTTATGAAGAAAGAAAGTTCAAGTTTTTCAAGATTGGTTCAATTTCTGAATGAAGATGATTCGTGAAAGTTTGCTTTTCTGAAGACAGTCTAGAGATCAAAGAGATGAAGATATGAGTTCTATGTTGTTTCATTATTCAAAGATGAAGATTTCAAAGATTGTATTTCTTCTATCCCGTATCATGTGGTGTCTGCTTCAATTCAATTTCCTCCTACAAGCTGATTGAAACAAGTTCTTAAGCTGAAAGTTTATTCAACTCGCGGTTCAAAGAAAAATTCTTTGTTTTAAACTGAAGTTGCACCGTGGAATTTCACATAACTCTCACATTATCTTTCTTGTGTGCTGATCCGATGTGATTGAGTTTCTACAGTTGAAAGATGCGTGATAGTACATTCAGTCGAGGCTATTGTACATTGAATCTGGTTACAAAGTTGAAACTATGAAGACAAGAGCTTTATTCAAGAGGGAGCATGGAAAGACATGAAGACTTGCAACACCAAAGTTTTTCAAAGATTCAAGAGAGAAAGAAGATCAAGGCATGAAGTTTTCAAGAAGATAAATGCTTTATTCAACTTTAGGGGGAGATTGGTAGGACTAAAAGTCCTATGTGTTGAAAGTGGAATAAAGTATTTATAAGGGTTCAAAATGTAATTAATTAATAGTTGTTTTGTTAGATGGGCCTAAAGCCCATAAAGACTAATTGCTTGTAAGCCTAAGTATATAAAGGCATATTTGGTTCATGATTCAGTTAAGAGAGTTTAGAAGGTTAGAAGTTTAGGAGTCTCATTTTTCCAGATCTCTAGTCAATAGGTTTACTTTTCTCTGATCAGAAATTCTTTCTGTAAACCTGTAACCTTTGATTTCATATTAATCATATGACTAGAGGTTGTGGCTATATTACTGTTCTACATTGATTATTATCTGTTGATTGCACTGTACTGGGATCTACAGATCCCTATCTGTCCTCTTAGTCATCTCAAGGATCTCTTATGCGTATGGTGTGACTTCTCTCCTTTAGCTGAATCAATCAAGAAAATCATTAGTCAAGAATATTCAGATCGAAGGCAAAAAGGAGAAGAAATACCTGATTATATGATCAATCCTCCAAAGTCTTCTCAAGATAGCTGGTAGATTAGTTTCTTAATTCCTGTAATCTATTAGTTAGACTTACAATAGTTAGTTTCTTCACTTGTACTTTATATTTTCATATCTTGTAATTATTTCTTTGAATTAATGAAAATTTCAGTGAAGTACTTAACCCTATCAGTACCCTATCAGTACTGTAAAATATCCCTCAAAATAATAATCGGGACATGTATGTTATGAGTCCTTATTATTCCTTATTTTGAATTAAAGTAATTTTCTTCAGTTACTTTGTCATTATCAAATAAGGGGAGATTGTTGATCCAAACTCTCTTAGTGATTTGATAAAGACCCTCTTCTATACTTAGTTAAAATTACGTTTAAACAATATGTATTAGTGTTTCATCATCAGCGATTAGACTGAGTCTGTTCAGTTATCACTAATGATCTTTCTTGTAAACATTCATATGTATTTGTGTTTCACTATCAGCTATTCAATACTGAGTATGTTCAGTATCGCTGATAGTTTCTGATGTAAACAGTTAGACGTATCCCCTGAAGACAAGTTTCGCGTCAACAGATGTTCATAGCTGAATCGAAGACGAAGCTGCTGAACAAAGACAAGTCTTCTAGTGACCTGATGCGGATATCAGCGAAGTAAGACAAATCTATACACGTGAAGAAACCTGAGGAAAAGCTTCAGCGATAGCTGAACTTCTTTGTATCTCTGAAGGAACAGATATTCAGCGATCGATGATCACTTAGCTTATGCCTCAAGTCTCTTTTGTATTTCTCTTGCACACCCAGTACGATGTGTCAGAACGAACATACCTCTGCCACAATTCGTACAACTACTCTGTCAACTATACTGTTCATGATACGGCCGAAAGCATGTCTCCCAAAGTCAGACCCTCTCTGCCAATAAATGAAGGACACGTGTAAAGTTCCCTACCATACATTTAATGCATAGGGTATAAATAGAAAGATTATCTCTCCATCTAAAGTCTGTCTCTTTTGAAGCCTTCATCTTTCTAAAATATAGAAACCCTTGTTTTCTATATCTCTAATATCTCCATTCTCTATATTCTTGTGCAACCATCTTAGTATTTCCTTAAGTTTGTTTAGATTGAGTTTTACTTAATCTTATTCCGCAACAGACTTCTAAATTGTATTTGATTTATCAATAAATAATTTATTAAACTTTAAATTCTGTGTTTGTATTCATCCCCCCCCCCCTTCTACAAACTTGTTAAGCACCTTCGGGACCAACAATTTCAGATAAGTATGATATGAGAGATGAACTTCTTTCTCTGATTACAAGTCAGAAAATTTTCTATAGGGATTTTCATTAATCAAGCGAAGTACATTTATGATATTCTGAGAAAATTTAAAATGGAAAATTGTACTCCGATTGGTACCCTGATGGCACTTGGAACTAATATCGGAGATGATCTTTCGGGAAAAGCTGTCGATGTTAGAACCTATAGAGGAATGATTGGTTCTTTAATTTACTTGATGGCTATTCGGCCAGATATTATGTTTTCTACATGTTTATGTTCTAGATATCAGGCTTCGCCCAAAGAATCCCATCTTTCAGCGGTTAAGCGTACATTTAGGTATCTGAAGGGAATTGCAGATCTTGGTTTGTGGTATCCTAAAGATATTTGTTTTGAGGTAACAACATATTCAGACGCAGATCATGCAGGTTGTATGCTTGATAGGAAAAGTACTTTGGGACATATACAATTCTTAGGAGATAAGCTCGTGAGTTAGGCTTCGAAGAAACAACTGTGTGTATCTACTTCAGCAACTGAGGCAGAGTACGTAGCTGCGGCTAGCTGCTGTTCTCAAGTTCGTGGATGCGAACACAACTTCGAGATTATGGCTTCAAGTACAACAATATCCTGATTTACTACGATTCAAAGAGCGCTATCGCTATATCTGCAAATCCTGTTCAACATACGAAAACCAAACATATTGACGTGAGATATCATTTTTGTTAGGTCATCTAAGATTTGAAGATGACCTCTCCCTTAGTTTGTGTCTGCTCTTTTGTAAATGATTGTACATCTTAGAAATAGTATGGTTCTTTGTAATAACTTAGTTATACCTAAACAGATCGATGAATCGAAGACCAACCGAATTCAACATGAAGTAAGTCTACTGATGCGGATCAAGATGAACTTCACAAGAACTAAGCTACATCTGCCAAAAGATATGCAACATCTTCGGCAGGCCTTCCCTCTACCTATTTCTCCTCTATTTGGCAGAAGACATCCCTGCCGATTCCTCTTTATCGGCAACCTCCTACCGAAGATTCGGCAGATAAACCCATTGCCGAATCATTCCCTAGTTCGGTAACATCCTTATAGCAAATCCTCATGATTTGACTATACTTCCTCATTCCCAATGTTCTTCTGACAAAAGGAATGGAAACTTCTATTGCACATAACATATTCACCCATGTTCTAAAATGATGGAGACTTTCTCCAAAAGATCATAAAAAGGACATGTACCAAATATATTTTATTTAGGTGTTGTCTTATCAAGGTACAAATGTCTACTTTGCTTGATGATAGGTCACATCAAGATCTTATTGCTTTTGCAAAAAGATATTTGGTATCCATTACCAAGATGACAAATGTCAGTTGCATTTAATGCATATGGTGGTATTTAAAGGTGAAGAACATCTCATTGCAAACCAACCTTTTTGAAGAGAACTTAGTGCTCAAGAAAAGTTGGCAACCTCTCTCTCTCTCTCTCTCTCTCAAGAACTTCATAGCTTTGATCTTTGTATTTTCAAGTTGTGTTTAGTTTTCTAGTTTCTAAGTGAAAGATTGTTAGAATAGATTTATCTGTTCTTTTCCGCAACAATCTTAAAAAATTTCTATGTGTAATTCTTGATATTTATATCAATAAAGAATTAAAATTAAGTGAAATTTTTGTGTATTGTATTCAACCCCCCTTTCTACAATACTTGTTTTGCCTATCTAGGGACCAACAATTTTATTAAAGACAATGTTGAAAAATGTACAATTGAACTTTACTTTGTAAACACAAATTATCAACTTGATGATTCATTCACCAAGCCATTGGATGAAAAGAGATTTAATTTTCTCATTTCAAAATATGGTATGTTGAATCTCAAGAATTAATCTGTAGTTACATAGTATAGTTTATTTTTGTTATTTTTCTTCATTTCTTTATATTTTTAATCTGAAAGATATCTGCACTGAAGGTTGTTCATGATTTCAGTGGGAGTGTGAGATTAAATTTGATGATCTACATTCCAGGAGGAGTTAATAAATTTTGCATATATTTTTTACTGACATATCTTATGATGCATATGTTTAGGGGGAGTAAGGACACTGATTTCTGATTACGTCTGATTAAAACTCGTTCTTAACAAGTTTTATTGTTTTCATGTTTTTAATTTTTCAATAAAAGTTGTGAATAAGACTTTGTATTTTGACGACGTTTTGACTGAATTCAGATGTTGAGGGGGAGCTTACATGATCATATCAATCATGACTTTCGAGCTGGCTTCATGAGATTAAAACTAAGCGTAAGGATTATTCTATTCTTAATCTGATATATGTTTGAAAGAAGGACAACTTTCAGACAATAAAACATGTTCTTAAATGTTCAAACCACTTCTCGATTCTTAAACATATTTCATGAATTTTGAAGTGTGATTTTTTAAAAGTTTTCGTTATTATGAGTTTCAATGTTAAACTAACCGTGTGTTTCCTAAGATAAATACTTGTGTATTATCTTTTCCATATACTGTCAAGTATTATACACACCGGTTTAGTACTTTTATTAACTAAGTTCTTACCATGTCTCAAAATTGAACATAATTTTCGATGGTAAGACACCCCGTTTGAACTTCATTGATATTTGAGCGTTATTTCATTCAAAATGTTTCTTTCAAGAATGTCTATAATTGTTCTTATAGACAACATGCAATTTTTTTTCATGACCTAAGCCTTTAACGATAAATCATTCATATTTGATCTTTTCATACATAGTCAGATTCTCAAACAAGAAGTTGGTATTCATTTCATTCATTAAATATCCTTCTTTTGAGAAAAATTTTCATGATTTAAATGCTCAAATCTTCATGAGCATACAAGTATCTGACATGTATTTCATATTGTGCTTTAACTGTTCACGTTAAACCATTTGAGCAACATTTTCTATAGGATAAAATTCACGGGATCAGTCTGAGGACTTAACTGAACTTCTATGGATTCACGTTAACCAGTGTTTCCTACCCAAGAAGTTATACGTGAGTGATCGAGAGGCGAGGGGTCAATATCTGAGTGTGGGTGTGTGCTGAGATAAAATTAAAAGAGAGTTTGGTTAGAAGTGTGCTTAATTGATAAAAGAAAGAGGGTGAGAGATCAGAGTAAAGGAATATAAACTCGGCACCAACTTTTTCCGAGTCGGGCAGCCACATTACTGTTGTTTCACAATTCTTTCGTGAACATCATTGAAACAAGCAACTAACCCATGCCAACTCTTGATTTAAACCCGACCAACTACTCATATTTTTCTCAACAAAGAGATGTTTCAATATTTCTGGGGAAGCAACACATAATCTATCTCATCTTCATTTGGAAGATGTGGATATTTAAAAAGAAGGAAATTTGCCCCACCTTCGCACTTCGATCATGCACAATTGTGTTTGTGTATTACTGTTGTTGTCTCAATGGTTTACACATTTTGAGCCTTATATAGCAATCTTATGCTTAATTCTTTCATACACAAGCACATACACACAAAAAAATTGTTTTTTCTGTCGGAACGTTCATAGTTTAACCTTGTGTTATTCGATGATTGAATGGAAGACCTGGAGAGTGAACATCAATAAAACTCCTTGTACAGTACATTCGTTGTACTAAGTGATTTCGTGTTACTTACAGGCATCTTAACTGATTCATTTGTTGATTCAGGTTTACACTCTTATTTCTCTGAATTTAAAAAGATTCGGATGAATATTTTATGAATTGACGGATGTTCAGTGGGTCAGTGGTAAAGATCAATGGTTAGAAAAGATTCATGACATTTCTTGAAAAATTTTTGATGATTTCTCTACGCTACATCATCAAGAAGGGTGAGAAATAATTTCAAGAAATATTGTATGGTGAACAAGTTTATAATAGTTTTGGGGAGATTGTTCAAGATTTGAAAGAAAGTTCAAAGATTTCGGAAAGTTTGCTGAATTGTACATAAATTTTCTTTGAAGTTTGATTTCTGAAGAAAAGTGAGCTAAATCTGAAGATAATTTCTTTTCTGAAGTCTGAGAGAGGTTTTATTACCTTGGGGGAGATTGAATTTTCAAAGGAAAGGTTACTTGAAAGAATCAAAGAAGAAGATTGCTCGAGAATGCTGAAAGTTGATTTTGCTTATCCGAAAGGAGGAGATAATTTGTTTCTAAATCCATAAGGGGAGCTCAAGATCTTATTCTTTGAAGATGATCAGTTGTCATAATGAAGGAGAGATTAAATTTGTTAAAGATCAAACAAATGGGGAGATTGTTTATTCTTGCTAAGTTTCTTTTTGAAGATGATCTTGAATCCAAAGGGGGAGATTGTTAGTGCTTAAATATGTTGGATCCAAGATCATGAAGATGAATTCAAAGTCAAAGCTCAAGTCAAACCTTCAAGCATAAAGTCAAAGTTTTTGTAATAAATGTCAAAGTCAAAGTATTTGTGTTTTCTAGTTTTGTCTTGTAATAGTCAGTATATAAATAGTTTTTCTTTTTCTTTTGTAAGAGAATGTCTATGTAGAACTAAGAGAGCATTTCGCATAGAGAGAGAGAGAGTTTGAGTTTAGAGAGAGAAGTTTCCTGATCATTCGAATTGTAAACTGTGATTTGATGGTTGAATCTAATGGCAATTGAATTGATTCTTGTTGTTGATTAACTGAATTAGAACTTGTTATTGTGGGACACACAAATAACTTATGTCTCAACATTGTCATGTGTAACTTCAACTAATTGAGTAGGTGTTTGAACTTGAGTTTCATTGTGAATCAAGGAATAGGATTCAGTTGAGACATCTGATGTGATTGGATGTTGACTGATTGAATCTTCAGATCTGTTAACCACAACAGGTTTAGTCACTTTTTAACCAAGAAACTCATCATAGAAAAATTCAAACAATAAATCTAATTCTGTTAAATGAGATGTAGACGTTGATGCTTTATCAGAATTAGAAACTTTAACTGTAGGTTCTGGACTGATTTGTCCAGAAGCTAAAACTCCTGTTATCACGGGTTCTGAACTGAGGTGTTCAGAAGCCATCTCTTCATCAAATGAAACGTTTACACTCTCAACAACTATCTTATATTTATTCAAGTAAACTCTGTATGCAGTAGACGTTTGAGAATATCCAATGAAAATGCCTTCATCAGCCTTGGAAATAAACTTGTTCAAGTTCTCCTTATCATTCAGCACATAACACATGCATCCAAAGATGCGAAAATGTTTAATGCTAGGTATTCTATTGTTTATTAAAGCATATGGAGTTTTACCAAACCGACGATGAATGATTAAATGATTTTGAGTATAACATGCAGTTAAGACAACTTCAGCCCACAAAAATAAAGGTAGATCATACTGGCTCAGCATCGTTCGTGCAACCTCAACAAGAGTCCTATTTCATCGTTTAACTACCCCATTTTGTTCCGGCGTTCTGGCAGTAGAAAACTGATGAGTTATCCTGACCGATTCGAGATAATCGACAACTGTTTTGTTCTTGAATTCTGTGCCATTATCATTTCTAAGTAGCTTAACTATCTTCTGCAAGTTCACTTGAATGGTCTTCAAAAATGAAATAATGATCTCCAGAGTTTCGTCCTTTGATCTCAGAAATTTGACCTAAGTGTATCTTGAAAAATCATCCACTATCACAAGAACCTATTTCTTGCCGTTTATGCTTTGCGTTCGCATTGGACCACATAGATCCATATCCAACAGTTCTAAAGGAGTACTTGTGTTTGGTTCAGGCTTAGGCTTATGTGAGGCTCTTTTCATCTTACCTTTCTCACTTGCGTCACACAGATGTTCTTTTACGTACTTCAACTCTGGAAGTCCTCTCACCAAATTTCTTGTCACCAACTTGTTAATATATCGCAAGTTGAAATGAAATAGCCTTCTATGCCATAACCAACTTTGTTGCATAGAGGGTTTAGAAAGTAGACACACTGCATTATCAGTCTTGACATTTGACAGATTGATCGTGTAGAGGTTTGAATTTCGCGTCCCGACCAAGAGTTCTTTACCTTCTTCCGTCCTAACATAACATCTCTTGGCCTTGAAGTTGACCTTTAAATCCTTGTCACAGAACTGACCAATGTTGAACAGATTGTGTCCTAATCCTTCAACAAAACTCACATTCTTTATCGTTACATTCTCTTGTACTACATTTCCATAACCAAGTATCGGCGAAAATTAGTCATTTCTAAATCTCACATTGCCGCATAATTTCTCTGTATAATTAGATAAAATATCTTTCTGCCTTGTCATATGCTTGGAACAGCCTGAATCCAAGTACCACATATGATGAGTCTGCACAAGAGAAATCAAGCAATAACAGGTTTAGGTACCCATTTATAGATGGGTCCTTTCAGGTTGGCATAAGATTTTGGCACCCATTTGAATTTGGGTCCTCTTTGTTTTTCAAAAACATTAGAATGATGTATATAGTAAGTACCAAACCAATAATCAGAATATTGTCGAGTCACAAAATCATTTCGATCGTATGTGGAACACTGACTAGACAAATAAGATAATTGGACCAACTGCTTTATTGTATAAACCTTGTAAGAAGTTACAAGTTTTGTTTTATGAGAAGCACATTGATCAATTACATCAGAAAAACTAGTAGTAGTCCTATTACAATCTGAAGCAGAAAATGATTTCGTAGACTCTTCAATCTTCCTTTTAGGTCTTCATTCTAGTCTCGTTTCAGACTTTTTCCTTCTCAATTCTGAAACACAAGATTTAGATTTATCAGAAACAAGATATTTAAGAGTTTGTGTTTTCTTGTGCTTACTTGTGTAGTTCGGTTTCTGTGAGCGCCTTTTCTTTCGCTTCTTACCTTTAGAGTAATAGGTACTCACAGGAACTGAATCATCAACCTTAGTTGATGTTTCACCTTTTTCAAAGACCATCACAAAAGAAGTATGATCTGGAAGTTTAGCATTGAAATCAAATTTATCAACACTTTCGTCCAAACAACCATCAGAATTTAAAAAATCATTTTCAACCGCAAATAAGTCATCAACATCATCATTAAATTGTTGTGCCTTGGAAGAATTTGAAAATTTGAAATCATTTGTTTTTTTAGAACACTTATTTTGATAAGAGATTTTAACACAATCTGAAGTTTTAGAATTAGTAAAAACATTACCCATGAAAACTTTACAAGATGACGCATCTGAATCTGTGGAGTTGTTTACACAAACTTTTTCTGATTCAGAGTTGTCATTTGTAACTTAAGATTTGAAATTAGTGTTCATTATAACAGTAGAAAACACAACTTTCTCAAGATCAACCAAAATTCTTTCTTCTACTAAAGTGTTCTCAAGCTCAAAAACTTTTCTTTCCAAGATAAGTAGAGGAACGTAAATCTTGGCTTTAACTGGTTTTGCCTCCAACTCCTTAGTAGAATAGCTTTCAAAATAATCGTTTGACAGAAACTTTGGTTGTTCAGAAAGATAACTATCATTCAACTTTTTATAGTAGAATGGTAGTTGCATTTTGGTTTTGTTCTTTCTATTCTCATATTCCTTAGCCTCAACCTCATCAGATGATTTTGTAACAAATTTAGGTTTCAAATGAGGACATTTGTCAGCCACTTGTAAAAAAATCAAAATTATACATGGCTGGCTGCTTTTTTTATAGCTTTCTTCAGATAATGTGGGTTATTGTAACCAATACCCCAATTATCTTTGAAATCTGTAACTTCCTTTGGTTTGTTTAGATAAATGGTTTGATCAGTTTGACCTCGAGCATAAAGCTTAGCTTCCAAACCATTAATCTTTTTCAGCAAAGATTTTTTTTTCAAATTGCAGTTTATTATAGTTCACATCAAACTCTTGCTTCTCAAGTTCAGACTTATTGAACTTAAAAACTGTTTCAGAAATTTGAGTTTCAAAACAAGCATTTTGTTTTTCAAAAATAGTAGCAGATTTGTTCAAAGAGTCAATCAAGTTTTTGTTCCCAACAATTTCCTTGTTGAGATCAAAAATTGTTTGACGCGTTTTGCAACTCTATTTTTCTCCTTTTTGAGTTTAGTTTGTAAGTCCTGAAGCTCAACCATCACGGTTTCCATTTTCCTTAAAAAATCAGATTTAGAAAATTTATTTACCTCTTCGGAAGTCTCCTCATCAGATTCATCATATTTTATTTCCTTGCCCATTAAGCACATATGAGTTGTCTCCTCTTTGTCATCCTCATAATCGGAATGATCTAGCCAGTAATCATCTTCGGCCATCAGTGCTTTGCTTGCCTCCTTTTGCTTTGCCAGAAGCATTTTGTTCTTGTAGTACTCAGAATTACGAACGTTTGGCTTCCTGTAATCCTTGGCAAAGTGGCCTATCTTACCATAGTTGTAGCATTTCACTGGCTTTTCTTCTTTCTTTTCTACATACTGATTCACATACCTTCTCTCTTCCGACTTCCTTTCCACATAACTCTTTCCTTCAGACCTTCTATCATCAAACCTTCTTCCTTCCACTCTTTCCTTGTGTTCATAATTCCTTGATCCCGATGAATATCTTTGACTGTTGGAACCCGACTTCTTATAGAACTTCTTTTGAAAGGCTCGGGTAAGCAACAACATAGCTTGCTTAAGATTCTCACCATCATCAGAATCAGTATTATCACTATTGTTATTGAGAGAGTATTTTGTACTTCGATAAACGATTTCTAGAAATGGACTTCATTGTTGTTCATCTTGATCTTGATTGATTGCACACATCATTGGGACACACAATTGGTATCAGAGCAAGCATTGAAACAGAATCATGATCTAGAATTGATTTTTGGTGATCGAAACTCAAGAACTCGCAAAGTCAACTGTTGAGAATCAATTTCACTGAATTTTTGATGTTTCTTGTTGCAAATTGGTTCCATTGTATTCGCTTTATGTAGTAGAACACATTTGATTTGTATTGCATCATCCAATTCACAACTGTTTGTGTGAATTTTGGATTTCTTGTAATTTTTGTTCCAAATTTTTCACGCACTGTGTTAGGATTCAAAAGTTGTAATTTTGTTGTTTTTAGTTGAAATGATGTACTAGAGAGTTGTTTAGATTGTTGACTTCTAGACAAAGCAGTCTAGGACTCGTACCTCAAAGATTAAGTTTCACTTCTAAACGTAACAGTTTAGGACTCATACTTCAACGATCAAAAGAAAGTGTACTCCAATGCATCAAAAGAGATGATCAACCTTCAAGGGGGAGTATACATATTATCTCTTCTGATAAATATTTTGTGATGCATATGATCAGGAGGAGTAAGGACAATGACTTCTGATTACATCTGATCAGAACTCGTTCTTAAAACGTTTTACTTCTTTTCTGTCATTAATTTTTCAATAAATGTTTTTGTTTCAGTAAGACTTTGTTGCTTTGACGACTTTTTGACGAAATTCAGAATTTGAGGGGGAGCTTACATGATCATATCAGTCATGACTTTGGAGCTGACTTTATGAGATTTAAGGTGAGTGTAAGGAATATTCTACTCTTTATCTCATTGTGTTTGAAAGAAGGAAAACTTTCAGACATGAAAACATGTTTCTAAATGTTGAAACAACTTCTTGATTCTTAAACAAATTTCATGAATTTTGAAGTGTGATTTTTTAAATGTTTTCGTTATTATGAGCTTTCATGTTTAACAAACCGTGTGTTTCCAAAGATAATTACTTGTGTATTATCTTTTCTTTATACTGTCAAGTATTCACACACACCGGTTAAGAAATTTTGTTGACTTTATTATTACCATGTCTCAAAATGAAACAATTTTTCGATGGTAATAAACCCCGTTTGACATTCAATGTTTGTTGAGCGTTATTTCATTCAAAGCGTTTCTTTCAAGAATCTCTATATTTGATTCGTATAGACAACATCCAATTTTTCATGACCTAAGCTTCTAATGATCAATCATTCTTATTTGATCTTTTCCATACATTGTCAGATTCTCAAACAAGCAGTTTGTATTCACTTCATTCATTCATTTTCTTTGTTTTGAGAGTATCTTTCATGGTTAAAATGCTCAAATCTTCATGATTATCTTACCGAACATATAAATATCTTACATGTATTTCATTTTGTGCTTTAACTGTTAAAGTTAAACCATTTGAGCAACATTTTGCTTCTAGGACAATATACATGGGAATTGTGTGAGCTTAACTAAACTTCTATGGATTCACGTTAACCAGTGTCTTCTACCCATGAAGTTATCCTTGTATGATCGAGAGGCGAGGGATTAATATCTGAGTGTGGATGTGTGATGAGATAAAATGAGAAGAGAGTTTGGTTAGAAGTGAGCTTAATGATAAAATGAAAGAGGGTGTGAGAACAGAGTTAAAAAGAATATCAAAACTCTGCACCAACTTTTTCTGAGCTGGGCAGCCACATTTCTGTTGGTTCACATTCTTTGGTGAACATCATTGAAACAGGCAACTAGCCCATGCCAACTCTTGCTTAAACCCACCAGCTACTCATTTCTTTCTCAACAAAGAGATGTTTCAAATTTTCTTGGGGATGCAACACATATTCTATCTTGTCTTCATTCGGTAGATGTGGATATTGAAAAAGAAGGAAAGTTGCCCCACCTTCGCACTTCGATCATGCACAATTGAGTCCGTGTAATGCTATTGTTGTCTCAATGGTTTACATACTTTGAGCCTATTATAATCATGCATGTTTAAATTCTTTCATACACAAGCACAAACACACAGAAAATTTGTTTTTTTTGTGGGAACGTTCATAGAATAATCTTGTGTTATTCGATGATTGAATGGAAGACCTGGGGAGTGAACATCAATAAAACTCCTTGTATAGTACATTTGTTGATTCAGGGTTACTTTCTTCTTTTTCTGAATTTGAAAAGATTCGGATGAATACATTATAAATTGACGGATGTTCAGTGATTTATTTTGCAAAGATCATGATCAGAGATTATGTACATGACATTTCTTTATGAAGTTTTGATGATTTCTATGCTCTACATCATCAAAAAGGGGGAGACAATATCAAGAAATGAAAGTTGTGTGAATGATAAATTTGAGAATTGTGGAAAATATATAGTTCTTGGTGCAGATATTTCAAGAAATGCATGACTGTGTTGGAGAAAGTTCAAGATTTCAAGAAAGTTTGTTGGAGATTACCGAAATTTTCTTTGAAGATTATCCACTAAAGCAAAGTGAGCTAAATCTGAAGATAATTTATTTTCTGATGTCTGAAAAAGGTTTTATTACCTTGGGGGAGATTGTTAAAGATTCTTGCAAAAGACATTCAAAGACTTTGGGGGAGATTACAGAAAGTTTGAAGATTATTTAAAGAAAGGGGGAGGTTGACTTTGATTGATTTTGTCAAAGATCAAACAAAAGGAGAATATTGTTCGCAATTGCTGATATTTGCTTTTGTTTATCCAAAGGGGGGATCAATTGTTTCTGAATCAAAGGGGAGCTTCAATGTTTATTCTTTTTGAAGATGATCTTGAATCCAAAGGGGGAGATTGTTAGTGCATAAATATGTTGGATCCAAGATCATGAAGATAAAAGTCAAAGTCAATGCTCAAGTCAAAGCCTCTTATTGCAAAAGTCAAAGTCTTTGTAATAAGTCAAAGTCAAAGTGTAGTTTAGTTTTGTAATTCTTGTAAGTATAAAAGGTTTTCTTTTCCCTTGTAAGCGTGTAGCTCTAAGATATATGACTAAGATAGAGTTTAACTGTAGAGAGAGAAATATTGTCATTGAGAGAGTATTTTGTACTTTAATAACCGATTTCTAGAAATGGACTTCATTGTTGTTCATATTGATCTTGATTGATTGCACACATCATTGGGACACCCAATCACTATCAGAACCATCAGAACTGGATACCACAACTTTCTTTTTCTTCTTTTTATCTCTATTCTCTTTCTTCTTGTCAACTACAAGAGCAACTGGATCAGGCACATGCTTCTCACTCTTCTTTTTCTCTTCTCTTACTTTTTCAACTTCCTCCTCATTCTGACGGAGAGTTTCATACACTTTATGCAGAGGGATTTCACTTAGATCCTTCATCTGTTTCATCCTCCGAGTACGTTTCTTTCATTCTGGTTGTAATACACTGAGAAACTTGACATTGTTCTCAATCTGTTTCTTCTTTACTTTGTTCTTAGCCAGTTCATTTAGAAGTGAAGCAAATCTATCAAAAGTTTCCTCCAAGCTTTCCCCTGGTTTGGCCTTAAACTCTTCATAATTGTTGATGTCGTTTGTTGATGTAATAATTTAGATCAATTGTCTTTGTAAGCTTGTGAGTGTTTTTACTTTGTGAGTGTTTCTCTTGTAATGTGTTGTGAACGCTTGTGAGAGAAGTGTGTGCTTCATTGATGTGAGAGTTATTTGTAATCATTCGACTTCAGATATATGACAGATTCTCTCACTACTTTCTCTCTCTAGATTTTGTGCGTAATTATTAGATTGAATTGTGTTTGCTTGATTTCTTGGACTTACATTTGGTATCAGAGTAGACCATTATATTCAGAATGATTTGATTCACATTTAGATTTGATCGATTTCTTGTTTTCACGAAGAACACGCATACATTATTATGAAAATCCACTGTTTGATCAAATTTATCTTGTTTAGTTGATTTTAGTGATTGAAAATGGATAGTTAGTAATTGATTGGTGTTTTAGAGTATTTCTTGTTTACAATTGTTCATGAAATTCGCACTAAATTTCACTGAATTTTGATTTTTTTGAGTATTTTTGGAAAAATAAGTCGAACACTGTATTTTCTCGATTGCACTGTATTTTAGTTGTTTTTGATCTTAGTTTTTTTGCTAGAAAAGTGTTCTATTTCATCATTTGATCATCATTGTGCATTTTGGAGACTTGATTGCACGTTTTCCAAATTTTTGATCGATTTCGTGTTCAAGTCTGAAGAATACCCAAGATCTAGTTTTCGCGCAAGTGAAGAACACGCACAACACATAACACGCAAGATAAAAACAACATGCAAAATGAAGAATTTTGGTGTTTTCATGGGTTTTGCGAGTTCTTGATTAATCCGCGCAAAGGGTGATCTGCGAGAAGTGGAAACGCGCAAGATTCAGCTTGCGAGTTTTGTTTTATGGATTATGTGATCTGCGAGTTTAAGTGCTCTGCGAGTTCTTGTTTGTTCGAATTTTTTTCTAAGTACTAGAACACGGAACGACATTGCGCGAAGTGTCTGCGAGAAGTTAAGTTCAAGAACACGCACGACTCTTCTAGCGTGAACCTTGAACGCGCATGATTTGATATACGCGAACATAGTAAGCGCATAAGCCTGTTTGCCCGAAGTGTATCAACAGTGTTCTGCGAGTTTCAGTTGTCTGTGAGTTTTAATAGTTAGAAAAAAAATTCTGATCATTTCAAGTGTTGACCAAGTTTGACTCATCCAGTAAAGCATTTCTGAATATTTTGGAACGATCAATTCAAGCAAGCTTTATAATCAGTATTTCCTCTCATTTTGCAATCATGTCTAGAGATTTGTTCAGCACAGGTTCAAAGTCTAAGCCTTTGGTTCTTCAAGCTGATGAATATCCTCAGTGGAGATAGATAATGATTAACTTCTTGAACAATCAGGACAAGAAGCTTATGAATTCTATTATTGATGGACCTCATTTTCCTCATGTCGCTGTAGCTCGAATCCCGACAACAGATACAAACCCTGAAATTCCTGAAAGAATCATTGCAAGAGACCCAATACAGTACAACGAACTGGATAAAGAACAGGTTGAAAGAGATGCTCAGGCCTTGACTTTTCTGATAATGGCTATTCCAAATGACATCTTCAACAAAGTTGACAGTAGAGAATCTGCCAAAGACATTTGGGATGAGCTTGAAAAGCAGTTTTAAGGTTCTGCTAAGTCTATCAAGACCAAGAGAAATCAGAGTATAAACGCGTACGAGGGTTTTAAGGCAAAAGAAGGGGAATCGTTGAGGGAAGCTTATGACAGGTATAACATCATTCTAAATGATCTGAGGAGAAATGGAGTTCAGAAGTCCGAATCAGAGATCAACTTTAAGTTCATAAAGAATCTCTAGCCTGAATGGAATGTCTACACTATCCAGATGCAGATTAATAAGGACATGGACGAGGAGAAGCTAAATGATTTGTTTTGTGTTCTGAATCAACATGAGGACAAAGTTAAAGAACAGGTTGCTATCAACAAAGAGTTGCATCAACTGAAGGATAAGCAGAAGAAAGTAGAAGATTCTTTAGCTCTATTGGCACAAGGCAAGGGTAATTTGATCAAGGGAAGCTCAGTCTCTGCAAAGTCTACTAGAAGAAAGCTTTGATGTCAAGCTTGATTGAGTCTTCTGGAAGTTATGAGGAGGAAGTTCAAATGGTTTGTGAGGATGATGAGCTGACCGAATTCGCTGAGAAACTTGCTTTCTTGACTTCTAGATTTTACAAGAAGTTTGGTAGAAAGAAGTACTACAACAAGCCAAAGTATAATTCTTACAAGTCAAGCAAGTCCAGAGGCAAGTTTGAGTAAGAGAAAGAAAGAAAGGATGAGAAGAAAGAGGAGAAGAAAAAAGAAAAGAGAGGTGGGAAAGATAAAGAGAAACTTGACAAGTGCTTTAACTGCGGAAAAGCTGGTCATTTTGTCAGGGATTGTTTGATAAAGAGAGTCAAGAACTATGAGTACTAAGCAAAGAAAGCCCAGTTGGCCAAAGCAATGGAGAAAAGAAAGGCTCTGAAAGCTGAGGAAGATTTATGGTTTGAGTACTCAGATGATATTGAGGATGAAGAGGTGAAAGTTAATCTGACTAAGGTTCACTACAATTTAATGGCTCATCTGAACGAGGAGTCAGACTCTGAGGTAAATTCTCTCTCTGACAATTCTGAATGTTTCTCTGAAAACGAAGAAGTATTGAATTTGATGTCTCAATTGAACTTAATGAACTCTGAATTTCGAAAGCTAAAAGAAAACTTTAAGCAACAAAAGAGTACAATTCAGGGACATCAAGATCAAGCTTTGATTTATAAAACGTTGGCAGCGGAAAGAGAAGAAGAGAAAAATGTTTTAAAACTGGACAAAACTAACCTTCAAGCTAAAATATCTGAACTACAAAAGGAAATAGTTTCATTGAAGGAAAAAAAATCTTGATTTAACACTGAAGTATGATATTGTATTGAAAGACAGAACTGAGGAGTACACTAAGATTAAAGAGTTGGAGGATTTTAACTTCAAACGAGGTCAGACAGAACAAACTTTAAAGATTTTAACGAACAATCAAAAGGATACTCGTTTTTACAAGGCTAAACCTGGCTTAGGTCTTTCTGATGTGGATGTTTTAAAGAAAGCACCCGAAAATCTTTACAATTTTAAAAAGTCGGGTGATGCACCTGTTGTGTTAATACCACACAT
Source organism: Arctium minus (assembly GCA_954870635.1). Classification (NCBI taxonomy): domain Eukaryota; kingdom Viridiplantae; phylum Streptophyta; class Magnoliopsida; order Asterales; family Asteraceae; genus Arctium; species Arctium minus. Next base: position 71,909,760 of record OX941088.1, on the reverse strand, counting down.
CCTTGAGACTTTTGTCAAGCCAGAAATTTCTTCACCTGAGACTCCTAAGAAGAAAACGGAAGAATATGTGGAAGTTATATCAAAAATTCAAACTGATTCAGACACTCATGGTTTTAATTCTGTTAATTTTAAATATGACGAATTGAATTCTTCTTATGAAAATAAAAAGAAAACGTTCGTTGAATTTGAAAATCTTTTCTCAAAACAACCTGAGTCTTCTGAATCAAGTTCCGGTTCTGATACAACTGAAACAATTATTTCTTGTTCAATCAAAGGGGACAAAGATGAAGAAGTTCATTCTCAAAATACATCTGTTTCTGAAAATATTTCAAAAGTCACTGACCTTGAGTATCAAACAGCCTTGAAAACTATTTCTGATTTAGAAAGGCAGATTTCAGCTCTCAATACTCTTATTGTTCAACTGGAAGATGCAAATGAGAATTTTGGGATGGAATTAGACTCAATTCTGATTAAAAATGAGGCTTTACAAAAAGAAATCAAAAATTTGGAATCCCAGATTTTCAAACTTTCAAAAGGTAAAGAGGCTTGTATTGATAAAGAATCTCCATCTTCTATAAATCAAAGTGCTGATGTTGAGTCTAATTCTTCATCAATAGATACTTCAACTCCTATCATGAAATCAGATTTAAAGATTTTAAAATCGTTAGAAAAGGAGTTAAGTGTTAATGAGATAGGAGAGTGTTCTAAAACTTCTACCTTCACTGTTACTAATACTGAGTGTTCTTCAGATAACAAAGTGAAGAAGTAAAGTTTCAAGAAAGCAAAGAATCTGAAGGTGGACAAGGAGATGAAAGTTTTTGGTAGTTTGAAATGTAATAAAGTTGTTAAAGCTTGTACTGTTGAATGTCAACGTTGTTTGAATAAAACACAAACTCTTTCTCGAAATGAGGTGTTGACGAAAGCTGCTCCGAAGTTGCAATGTTCTTACTGTCATGAAAGTTCATTTTCTTTGAAACCTAAGTCTTCGAAGAAAAGAAAATATGTGCAGTTCAGAAACATGAAAACTTCTGCTCATTCCATGTCAATCAAAAAGCTGAAGTTTATTCTCTTAATAAGCAGAACAGAGATTTTAAAATGAACAAAATGGCTATGTAAAATTTGTGTGGAAATGGATTCCTAAATCTGAAGTTAAAGCACAAATTTTATCAAAAGGACCAAAGTTTGAGTGGAGAATCAAAGGGTCATCAACTGATTTAAAGAAATTTAAAGATACTAACAAGAAAGGACCCATATTCATATGGGCACCTAAATTGAAGTGATTGTTGCTTGCAGGCTTGCCATGTGTGGATTATAGACTCCGGTGCATCAAGACACATGACAGCACACAAGCACCTGCTATTCGATTATGTTGAACATTATGCAGGATCAGTCAATTTTGGAAATGAGCTGAAAGTATATGTCAGAGGATATGGTGTAATCAAGAACAACATGATATCAATTTCTGAAGTTCTGTATGTGGAGGGTTTAGCATACAATTTGTTCTCTATCAGCCAATTCATTAAAACTTAAAAGATAATATTTTGTTCGAATTTCAATGTTAAATCAGTTCATAAACCTAATTCGAACTCCATAAAAACTAAAGATTCAACATAAAAGTTACCATTTGTATTTGAGACTTTTGAAATTTCAAATTTTGAATAACACAGTGTTATGACTGTTCTTCATGTGAACAATGCTTTGTGCGAGTTCATGTCATAGAACTCTATGAACTTATATGTTCTGCGAGTTCTTGACATAGACTTAACACTTTGCGAGTTCTATAGTTCTGCGAGTTCTAGAGATACAACCTCATTTTGAGAACAAAGTCAAACTCTCAAGTCTTTTGGTCAATTTTTTTTTGTCTTGTCAATTTTTTTTAAAATGTGTGTTGCATTTGTTTCTTGCAACAAATTGTGCTATCTTTGTGAGCTGAAAGTACATCTTTCTGTACTTTGTCCATTTTCTAGTCTTTGGGTTTCATAATTAAGGACTTAGAAAATTTTCAAAATTTTTTTTTCTAAAAAACAAGGTTTTTGGATTATAGTTGACATATTGGATTCTATCCAATCCTTTTTGATCTTTTTCAAGCATTATCATGGCGAGTGAACATTCTCATGATCCCACAGTACAAATGGATGAGAATGATCCACATGTATCCAAAGAAACACCGATACCCTCATCAAGATCATATGTTCAATCGGTAATTGGTGGTGATCCTGATCTTGCTGTTATCAACCCTACAGAGTACTTGTTACTGTCTCCAAATAACCACCATGTGGACTTTGACAATCTCAATGTCAATCCACTTGTTCTGGAAATTCTGAAAGGCCATCCGATCAACCAAGCACTGACAACTACAACAAATGTTCCTTTGATCTATCTGCAGCAAGCATGGAAATCTATGGAGTATGTGGTGGAGAACAACAACAACAAATACTTCAACATACGGATAGATAATTTCACTTCTATTCTGACCTACCGAAGGCTCAGACTCATTCTAGATCTTCCGGAAGTTGATTCAAGAAAAGGGAGAACAACCTTTGACTTATATCCTATTGATTCCGATGTATTTGAAGGCATCCGAGCCTTAGGGTATGTGGGTCAACTGTCAAAGATCAGTGAATTCAAAAAGTCTAATCTTGCACCATTCTACTACCAGATTTTCTAAGTTAATAACCACTGTTTGACTTCAAGACATTCAGGCCTAGACAACACCAATATGCATACACTAAGACTGTTTCATGCCATCGTGTACGATCTGCATGTGGACTATTCAGTTGCACTTTGGACTGATTTGTATGAGAAATTCATCAGCAAAAGAACATCCAATAAGACACTATACGTGCCATATCAAAAATTTCTTCATTTGATTATCAGAAGCATGATCCTTTCAAACCGTGACATTCCCAAGCGACCACATGATGAAGTAGGACTAGAGTTTGAAATAAGGTACCTACAGAAACATAAATAGACTTTCAGGTACTCAATGCCTATTCTAAAAGCTTTACTAGCTTATGCTGATCCGAACACTGAGTGTGTTAGTGATTATAAAGAGTCTATGGGATTACCAGAACCGGTTATCCCTACCCATGACTCAATCTTTAGAAGAGAGGAGTCGGTGACGGTTTCTGAAACTATGGGAGTTCAGGAACGGGGAGAGTAGAGGGAAAACCCTGAGAGGGGAACTGTCGGGGGTCAGTCTTCTAGACCAGAGGGTGTGGAAACTCAGGCTGAAATTGTCACACATCAAGTAGCTTCCACATCTCAACCTGAGTAGGCTATCTTACATCAATCGGGCCCTTAGGAAGAGAATCCCGATGAAGGTCAGAATTCTGAAACTGAGTCGGATCAGGTAGCAAGTTTTTCAACTGATACTATACCATCTTCCACTTCTGGTCCATCTGAAGAGAATGATAATGATGATAATGACAACATGGGCCATAGTTTTGGTTTCTTAGACGATGTTTCTCTACATCATGATGACATGGATATTGACACAAATGATACAACTATACTAAATGTGTTGGAGATATAGTGAGGAATGAGGGAGATCAAGTTGAAAGTTTAGAAAATGTGAGATTGAGTGTGATTGAAGGAAAAGAACATGGTGAGCATGAGTGCCTTGTAACCTACAGATCCAAAAGGGAAACCACATCAAATACTTTGTCACATGTGTTGCTTGAAAGTATTCAAGACATAAGTAGCCCACTTATGCAAGTGCACACCTCAGCCAACCACTCTACCTATGCAAGTTCACAGGAGTTAGTTTCATTTTCACACGACGATATTGCACAAACTCTACCGGTTTCTCATTCGGAGAACATTGGTATTGAACAAAGAGAACAGTAGCCCCCGTTCTCGACTTCTTTGAATGAACCTTCGAGTCTAGTGACTTTTGACATACCAATTTTTATTCCTAGGACACTGATACATACGGCTACCATCAGAAGTCTTTGTGACCAGATCGGAACATCTATAGTAGCACCGCAATCCGGTCTACGAGGATTAGATGGAAGTCCTGCCACAACTAACACCATGCCAACTGTGAACACAGGTGTTAATCCCAGATATTAGTTGATTAATGATAACACAACACAATAAAGATAAGAGATCAAGATGAATCAATCAAAATAGCCATAAATCCCTTGTGTCACAAGTGTGAGTGTGTGTTATTGGTGTAGTCACTACCTTGTGTGTGTAATATTCAAAATGAAGCCCTAGGGATTCTCAAAGAAATATTGCCTTATATAGGTCAACATGACCAAGGCAAGGTCAAACCAAGACAAATACAAAATACCCCCTAGGGAATTATAGATAATTACAAATAAGACCCTTTTTTACATTTTAATCTTGAATACAACTAATGATCCAACAATCTCCAGCTTTGTATTTAAGATTAAAAAAATGTAGCAATTTTATTCAGGTCTTCACTTCTCTTGAAAACTGTAGGAGATATATCGTTAACAACTTCAAAACTTGTAGCTCTTCACAGCCTTCACAACTTTGAGGAAACTGTAACCTTCCCCTTTTGCTGAAATTAGAATAAAGTGTCCTTCTGACGATCATCTTCAGTCAGACTTTTGATAATTCAGATAGGTTCAGACATTTTGAAATCTTTGAAAAACTTGAATCTTTCAGCAATCTTCAACAAACTTTCTTTCTTGAACAAAGTAACTCAGATATGACTTTGAAATCCTTGAATATTCTCCCCCTTTTCGATGAATGTTGAGAATCAACATCATCAAAACATTTCAAAGTAGGCCAGTCTTGGAATTATCTCCCCCAAATCAACATTTAAGCTCAGTCTTCATGAATATAGCAATCTCCCCCAGATAGAGAAATATACTAATATCTTCAAAATAGGACCTGAATTTGATTCGACCGTCAATTCATAAAATGTAATTATTTGAATCTTTGCAAATTCAAACACTTTAGGAGTTGTAACCCTGAATCAACAGATGAAACAGTTAGAAGTGTCTGTCAGTAACACAAACTTACTGAGTAACATGAAGTTACTATATAAGGAGTTGGTTGTGACGTAGACTCCCTAGGACTTCCATTCAATCATCGAATAACACATGGTTATCTACGAACGTTCTGACAGAAAACAAATTTCTATGTGCACGTGCATGTATATGAAAGAATTAAGCACAAATGATTGCTTTTTAACTTTGGCTCAAAGTATGTAAACTTGTTGAGACAACAACAAATTATACAAATACTCAATGTGCATGAGAAAGGGTCGAAGGTGGGGCAATTTTCCTTCTTTTTCAATATTCGAATTATCCAAGTGATAATCATATAGAGTATGTGTTGCTTCCCCATTCAAATATGAAACATCTTCTTGTTGAGAAGAAGATGAGTAGCTGGTGGGGTTATATGCATGAGGTGGCATGGGCTAGTTGCCTATTTCAATATTGTTCACCAAAGGCTGTGAAACAATAGATTATGTGGTTGCCCGACTCAGAAAAGATGTGGTGTAGAGTTTATTTTTCCTTTACTCTGATCTCTTACCCTCTTTCTTTTAAATCAATTGAGCTCAATTCTAACCAAACTCTCATTTGCATTTTAACACAACACTCTCCCCATCTCTATTTTTAATGAACCCCTCTCCCCTCAATCACTCAGGATTACTTCTGGGGTAGGAAACACTGGTTAGGGCAAATCCATGGAAGTTTTGATAAGCTCACACCGAATCCCGTATTTTCCTAAGAGAACATGTTGTTCAACAGTCATCTGACAAAGATTCCTTTAGGAGCTGAAGCTAAAAAGGATGATTCCCTTACAATGAGATCTATTAATCATGAAGAACAAAGATTTGGAAGAACAAAGACGTAAGGTGTTTATACGAACAACGTATAAACATATTAGCAATGAAACCACATGAAAATGAGATGACGTCTGATTTTCAAACAAACAATGAAACTTCAAACGAGAGGATTACCATCGAAAGATTTATCTTTTGAGATGTGGTAATCACAAAGTCAAGAAAATGAGTGTACTGACCAATGTGTGTGAGAATACTTGGTTAAGTAAAAAAAATGACAAATACACAAGTATTTGTCATTGGAAACACATGGTCAGTTGATGTCATGGAGTCTAAGGATTAGAAAGATATACCTTGAGTATGATATCCTTAACTCCCCTTAAAGATATTATCTGTTGAGTTATGTGACAAAAACTCAGGTTCTCCCCCTATAACCTGTGAAAAGTCAACTCATCAGAAATATATGACAATATCAACGCGCATATCTTTTCTCTCGAACAGATATAACTGTTAAAGTTTCAACATTTCTCCCCCTCAAAACAAAAATATTTGACAGTTAAGCTCCCCCTCAACGCAAGAACTTGTTGAATTATGTGAGCCTTAAAGCATCCTTTTTAGAAGAAAATCATTGAAGTGTGGGTTCTTATAAGATGTGATCAGAAGCCAAAGTATTTTGGCAATTAAGTGCGCGCCCTCATCTGATATGACTAGAAGCCAAAGTCACTTGAAGTATCCTAGAAAAGGAATATTGGTAATCATTTATAAAAATGATCCCGCGTCCGTCAGTAAAAGATATGAATAGCAACTATTTAAGAATCAATACACAAGCAACAAGATTAAGATACAGAAAACTCCCCCTCGAGTCATGAGAAAAGTTCTAAGTAGACATGTTCAACATTCCAAGTTTGCTGATTAGAAACTTGAACCTCTTTTCATCCAACGTCTTGGTGAAAAGGTCAGCTAACTGGAGGTCGGTATGAATAAAGTGCATTTCAATATCACCTTTTTCTACATGGTCCTTGATGAAGTGATAGCGTACATCTATGTGCTTGGTCTTCGAGTGCTGGACCGGGTTAGAAGTTATTGCAATTGCACTCTTGGAATCATAATAAATAGGCACTCGCTTGTAGTTGTACCCAAAGTCCTTCAACTGCGTCTTTATCTAGAGGACTTGTAAACAACAGCAAGCAGCAGATACGTACTCTACCTCAGCAGTGGATGTAGAAACAAAGTTTTGTTTCTTTTATGTCCAACTAACAAGCTTGTCTCCTATGAATTGACATGATCCAGAAGTACTCTTACGGTCTAGCTTACATCCTGCATGGTCAGCATCTGTAAAGGCAGTGAGATCAAAACGAGAATCCTTTGGATACCAAAGGCCTAAATCAGGAGTGCCTTTAAGATATCTAAAGATTCGCTTAACAGCATTAAAGTGCGACTCTTTGGGATTGGCTTGATATCTCGCACAAAAGCAGTTTGCAAACATGATATCTAGACGACTTTCAGTCAGATAAAGTAAAGAACCAATCATGCTACGATACACCTTTTGATCAGCAGGTTTACCAGATAAATCTGCATCTAAAGTGTACCAATAGCCATTGGTGTTTTCATGACAGAAATGTCTGACATATTGAACTTTCTCAACATATCTTTGATGTATTTGGCTTGATTAATGAAAATGTCTTCGGGTAATTGCTTTACATGCAAACCAAGAAAGAAATTCAATTCAACCATCATCGACATTTCAAATTTCGTTTCGATGATCTTTGAAAAGTTCTTGCAGAATTTCGGATTTGTCGACCCAAATATAATGTCGTCAACATAAATTTGTATGAGAATCAAGTCCTCACCATGCCTTTTTAGAAATAAGGTAGTGTCAACTATACCTTTCTTAAAACCAGAAGCTAGGAGAAATTTAGTAAGAGTTTCATACCATGCTCGTGGTGCTTGTTTGAGACCATAAAGCGCTTTATCTAACACGTAGACATGATCAGGGTGATGAGGATCAACGAAACCTTGAGGTTGAGCAACATAAATCTCCTCATGCATAACGCCATTCAGAAAAGCTGACTTTACGTCCATTTGATAGACAGTAAAGTTTTTGTGCGCTGCATATGCTAAGAAGATTCTGATTTCTTCGATCCTCGCAACAGGGGCAAACGTTTCATCGTAATCAATGCCCTCCTGTTGACAGTACCCTTTTGCTACCAAACGAGCCTTGTTTCTTAACACTACTCCAGCCTCATCCTTCTTATTTCTAAACACCCACTTAGTTCCAATAACTGATTTACCTTGAGGTAGTGGGATCAAGCGCCAAACCTTGTTCTGTTCGAATTGCAGAAGCTCATCTTGCATAGCAGAAATCCAATCGGGATCGCGTAGAGATTCTGATCCTTTCTTCGGTTCTAGGGAACTAAGGAAGCTTGAGAACATACAGAAATCTGATGACACAACACTTGCCTTGACACCAGATTGTACGTCACCTATCACGTTGTGTAGGGGATGATCCTTTGTCCATCTGTGTGTACTTGGCAAAGACTTAACGGTTTGTTGCGTATTCATCTCATTATATTCATCATAAATTGCAGGCTGATCCTCAGATGTTCTCAGGACATCTTGTACAAGAGTTTCTGATACTGAAGCTTCGGGAATTGCAGCTAAAGTACTCGGGACTTCATTCCCATAAGGAATATCTGCAGGAGCAGATTCAGTGTTAGTCGAATTAGAAACTATCGGTGTAGTTGTACCTGATGGGGTTACAGTTTCAGTGACTTCTTCAGAAGGTCCAGATATGTCTTCAACAAGAATAGGAACCTCCGAACTTGATGTTGATGTTATTATACCTTTATCAAAGTCTGCACAAATTTCGTCAAAGGCGTAAATAAACAACAAATCTAACTCAGATGAAGTAGAGTTTGAGTTAGAAGAAGTAGACGGTTTGGAAGCTGGTTTTATTATGGGTTGAATAGAAGCTTTGTGCTTAGGTCCGAGTTCTGAACGGTTGTGTTCAGAATTCCGTGTATAATTCTCATCGAAGGATACATTCATGCTTTCAACAACTGTCTTGGTTCTTGTATTGTAAATCCGATAAGCTTTGGATGTCAACGATTATCCAACAAGATATCTTTCATCCGCTTTCATATCGAATTTTGAAAGTCCTTGACGCTATATTAAGATGTAACACCTGCAACCAAAAACACGAAGGAATTTGATATTAGATTTATGATTGTTGATCAACTCATATGCAGTTTTATTGAAGCGTTTTGTCACACCCCGCTAAAGCGGAAACACGGGGTATAACAGTTTCCGATAAACAATCCACAAGCATAAAGTTCAACCACCATACATTTAATAAAAATACATTACAAAATTTAATAGTAGAATGTTTATCGTGAAATTACAATCCCGAGATAATTCAAGATAGCATTGTCCAAAAGTTTGTATATCCCCCAAGCATATTCATGTTATACGCAGAACGACCCTTAAAGTTTACCTTCTTGATTACCTAAAAAGCATGTACAAAAATATGGTCAACTACGAGAGTTGGTGAGTTCACAGGTTTTAAAGATGCACAAAACATTTTATATGCAAAAATTGGATAGTTGGAGCATGTTCGTGCTCAAAAGCTTAACTTGAATACTTGGAGCATATACGTGCTCAAATACTTGGAGCATATCCATGCTCATTAGCTTAACTTGAAGATTTCATGAGTATTGCTTTACGTATGACTTGAGTCGGTATAACTTAAACTTGGTTGAGTCACTACTAAACCGTCCCGGACCCTTGTTTTTGCCCCGTGTGCCTTGACTCAGAGGTGGTCTCAAGCGCCGCATGGTCAATCACTTCTCTAGTATAGTGTACTCCTAGCTCGTCAGCTGTAAGAAGTGGGGTTGGTCAAGCCCAAATAGCGCTATCCACTAATACTATAGGCCCAATTTTCTGGGTTAATAGTAGTGTCGTCTAGGGACTAACTCTTAAATACTCAACATACCAACTCTATAACATCATACATCTTATTTTTTTATAATGCTTGAGAACAAGCCTTGGCGACTTAACAGCGCAAAACATTTCAATTAACTCATGAATCATTATAATCGTACTTAAGCATGCTTTTCACCCCAAAATCATTTAAAACAAGTAAAATGGGGCTGCGAATACTCACCTTGAGAGTAAACTTGGAAACTTAACGATAGTGCTCAAAATAGGTGCCGCTTCCTTGGTTTCCTATAGTGAAGGTTGCCATAGTGGAAATACATTAATACCCGTTCCTATGTCCAAATGATCCATCCAAATAACTTATGAAATGCCATTAAGTAGGTGTCAATGTCCAAAACCATATTTAGATCAATTATAGTCTTATTATGTCTTAACACAAGTCTAGATCTCATTATGATCACTTTTCTGAAAATTCAGCAGTAGCTGTCCAAACTTTTAGTCAACAAAACCACTATAGAAACATATATTCCCAAAGGAATGAATTCGCCAAAAATTTTGTGGTAATACTATAGTGTGTAAAGAGTAAATCTGCACTTTTTCATAATTTTTGGATGAGTTTTGATACCTTAAATAATTTCCACAAAGCAGTGTATCACTGATTTCTGGATCAGTGACATACCTCACTTGTAGCATGCTTTTGGGGTATCAATTTTTTGAATTAGCCAATTATCCTTATATGGGTGTAAACTTAACTCAAAATCCTATCATTTGGAAAAAGATTTACTTAATTTGGGATAAGAAATGAGGGAGTTATGGCCTCTACAAGATAGGTGTATGAATATGTCTTCACTGGACAGATTGCACCATTTTCTTGTAAAATCCATTTAAGTGGTCAAATCATCTCCAAAATTAGTGTTTTCGGACTTTTTAGAAAGATAACACCCTAAATTAAAGTCTAGAAGCAAAAAGCCCAATTTTGGACATGTGGTTTAAGAGTTGTGCATGCTAGAAGTGAAGGTTAGTTTCTGGACAGATTTCAAAGTACCAAAACATCTCTATTAAGCCAAAAATGATGATCATTATAGCATGGTTTTTGGTATAAACCATGTCTTCACATCATTATACATTGTAATAAGACTTTATAGTATACTTTAAGATTCTTGGACTCATAGCATTAAAATATGCCCATCCATACTTATGCATGAATCATTCAACCATTCAAATGTTAAAAATTACTTCAAAATTTGTCCTTAATCATATGGAGATTATAATTTCCATCTTAAGAACACTTTTAGTTTAAACTTCCTTTTGTACCACTAATACCAAAATACCAAAGCAACAAGGGTGCAAATTATTCATACATGCATTGCTATTAAGAGGACAAATAAGTGATTTTCACCACTTTTTAAACTCTTAATCATGTGAGGTTTGTAATACCTCATCCTAAGAGTTCTAATAATCAAAAATTATTGAAATAACAAGAATTTTAATTCATAATCACCACAATTTCTTGGTTCAATCCATCAAAGTAACCAATTTCTACATGCATGAACACTTTAGTTAAACCCTTGATGAAATTTCCATGTTTCTTTGAAATGGAGATCATAATCTTGAAACAAAACTCTATATATATCAAATGTGATATCTTCTATCATAAAAAAAAACAAGTTTTATACACATTTGAATGTAGAATTTTGCTTATGAACTCCAAAAATCGAAAGTGTATAAACATGCAAACAAAAGATGAAATTTAGATGTTACCTAGTGAAATTGTTGTCCAAACTTGATACCAATCTTCTATTGATGACCAAAAAACCTTGTTTCTTCTCCTAATTTGTTCCAAAATTTCGAAATTGAGGGTGGTGGTGGTGGTAACTTCGGCCGAACTAGGTGAGGAAGAAGAGAGAGAGAGAGGAAAATGAAGAGGTGATCTAATTTTTGAAATGAAAATGAGTTGAAAATGAGTTTTATTTAAATTTTTAAATTAGTTTTAAATATTAAAGTTAAGCCTCCATGTGACATGTGTCCATATGACACATATATTGAAATTAAAATAATGAATTATGGTTATTATAGGTAATCAAATCAGATATGTGAGAACCGAAATACCCGATTCTCAATTTTTTTGCTGAACACATTCTATATGTATAAAAATGAAAGTATTTCAATTAAATAATATAAACTTAAAAATTTTATGAATTTTTGACTTAATTCTTTATTTATTTTTTTATTTTTTTTTTGGCATTTCTGGACAGTGACGGTCAGACACGGAACTGTTCCGGGCATTCTACGCAACCTCCTAAATTTTCAGGAAACTTTTATCTTAAAATTTTATGCAATTTAAGGAGTGGCAAATACTTAAATCTTAATTTTCATTAACTTAGAAATTAACCTGAGCACTAATCTTGACGGTTGTCACACGTTTGATCACTGTGGTATGATTCTGAGTAAAGCAAGTTGTTGCGACCGCCTCAGCCCAAAGATACATTGGTAGATCAACATACACAAGCATGGTACAAGCAGCTTCAACAAGGGTGCGGTTCTTTCGTTTAATAATATCGTTTGGTTGTGGAGTGTAGGCCGCGGAGAAGTTGTGTGAAATTCCCAAAGAGATGAGATAACTCTGTAAGGTGTCATTTTTGAACTCCGTGCCATTATAACTATGAAGTGTCTGAACCGGCAATTGTAGACGTACTTGAATACGCTCAATAAAAGCGATAATCAGTTCTGGCGCATCCCACTTGTTTCTAAGAAACTCGAGCCATGTGTATATGGAATAGTCATCTATCATCACTAAAACATATTTCTTTCCATTGGTAGACGTCGTTCGCATTTGGCCACAAAGATCCATGTGAACAAGTTCTAGCACAGATGAGGTCGATGATTCAGTCTTGGACTTGAATGAGCTTTGCTTCATTTTACCCATCTCACATGTTGAACACAGTGAGTCCTTTTCAAACCTCATTTCTGGTAGACCTTTTACCAGACCTTGTCCCTAAAGCTTAGCTATTGATCTGAAATTCTGGTGAGACAAGCGGCAATACCACGTCCATGATTGTGCTTTAGAAGATTTAGCTAGTAAGCATACGGGACGTATGGTAGATAGTGTTGGAAAATCTACATAATATAGATTTCCACGGCGGTCAGCTCTAAAGATTTCGTAACCATCTAGATCCTCAAGATAGCAATGAGGTGTTGTGAAACGAACTTGGTATTTCATGTCATAGAAGTGACTGGTGCTGAAAAGGTTATGATCAAGACCATCAACATATAACACCTTATGTATCTTCACAACTCCGTTATCAAGCGTTCCGTATCCTCTGACATGTCTTTCTACTTCAGAATTGGCAAAATGAACTGTTCCAATAGGCTCCTCTACATAATTATGCAGTAGGTGCTTGAATCCTGTCATGTGGCGTGAACAACCTGAATCTATCACCCACAATCGACAGGCCTGCAAAAGAAACAATTAGTTTCACTTTGGTACCCATATCCAAATGGGTCCTTTGCTGTTAGCTGCAAGCAGTTCAGGAATATCAACAGATTTGAATTTTACTCTCCATTCATATCATGGTTTCGGAACCCATTTCCAAACCATTTTAACATTTAATTCCTGAAGTTGCTTTTTAGATCTCAGATTAGTAACCTTAGCACGGAAAACTTTAGGTTGCGTGGAAGAATTGGAATTAAAGTTCATTGTCGCTTTCTTTTTGCTTTTCTTGGACTAAGGAGTGGAGTTGTATTTAAAAGAATTGTCCCTACAGTGTTTGCAATATAAGTTCTTTCGAGCAAATGTCATAAATTTAGATTTATCGGAACAAATCTAACATTCATATTCATCAAAAGAAGTACATCTCAAATCATCATTGTCTTGGGTACAACTATTTTTAACATCAGTTTCACAAACATTTAAACAATCATTTTTATTCTTCGTTCTCTTCCAAACTCCATTACCATGTAAATATGAAACAGAAACATAAACCTTGTCAGTCTTTTTCTTAGAAGGCAATCTTTTTCTTGAAATACCTGAAGTTTCACCCTTCTCAAAAATACTTGCTTGATACTCAGGGCACTCAGAATAAATGACCATATCAAATTCTGGATTAGATCTTACCTTCCAACTTTGATCATTAAGCATATGTTTATCATTTGAAACATTTTTAAACAAAGTGAATTTCAAATCATTGATCTCTTTGCAAAGCTCTTGATTGTCTATCAAAGACTTTTCAAGTTTAAATTTGAGATCAAAGTTATCTTTAATTGCATCAAGAGATTTTTGCAACATATCAATTTGTTTCATCAAATCAGATGTATGATCACTCACAGAATTTGACTCTTTTAAAATAGAAACGGGATCAAGGTCTGAAGCATTCATCATTTCAGAAAATATTGCTTCAGTCATGCTCTCAACTGTTAGTGTATAATTGTATCCAAGATTTAATTGTAAAAGTCTTGTAAAGTCTTTGTAATAGAAAAGTCAAAGAAAGTCAAATGTCAATGTTGTTTAGTAAAAAGTCAAAATAGCTTAGTTTGATTTGTAGTGTGTTGTAATTAGTGTTTGATATATTAGTTGCTTAGTGATTAAGCATTAGGGTTAAGAGCATTCATTGTCATATATAGCAGAGAGAGAAAGTTAGAGAGAGTTTAGAGAGAGAAAGCTTCAATTTCATGTAATCATTCAAGATCAATGAGATTTCATGTCATTTACCTAATAGATCTGGTGTTTACATTTGGTATCAGAGCTTTGAGAGATTAAATGTGCACAATTTCAACAAAATTCGTCCAAGATTTGAAGATTTTTGAAGAAATTTTGAAGAAATTTTTGAAGAAATTTTGAAGAAATATGTTTCTCTATCATTTTATAATTGTCCAAGATTTACCTAATAGATCTGGGTTATGATTTTTTAGGTCGTTTTTGGATTTGATTTTGATTGCAATATGTTTCTCTATCATTTTATAATTGTTTTGCATCAAAATCTTTCCAAAATCACTTCAGGATTCAAGGAATTTGAAGAATTTTAAAAGTTTTGTGTTCTTGGGAAAAAGTGTTATGTGAAATTTTTTTGAAGTTTGATTTTGCAATTTGTGATTGATTTGATCCATTTTAATGCAAATTCGTTTATAAAAACATTTTTTGGACATGGTTTGATCATTGATTTTGAATTTTAATCCGGAAATTTCATTTTGAAATTTTTGATCAATGGTGTTCTTGAAAGGTTCTTAATTTTTTGTTAAAATCCAAGTGTTTGATCTGAAAAGATTGAAGAGTTGTGTCAAAATTGTGTTTTTGCTATGTTTGATCCATAATTTCTCATTTTTAACATGCTTTAGTGAGATTTTATTTTGCAGATGATTTCATACATATCAAATCTGGAGGTGTAACAGGGAAATCGTAAACTGTATTAGAATAACTCGCAAAGTAAAAATCAACAGTGAAGAACTCGTAGGAATAAAAAAAAAAAAGAGGAACTCGCATGCTCCACCATTCACATGTTGTTTCAATGAATTTGCAAGTCACTGCATGATTTGTTGGAAATAACAAGAAAATAGCGACACAAATTGTTTCTGTGTTAGGCAGAAGAAGAAGGATAGAGAGAAGAAAGAGATATACAAACAATATCTTTATTATAGATTCACACACAATACAACACTGATTACAAACACATATTTAAAATACATGAAGGGACACATCCCTTTGACCAAGAGACACAACTTATGGAAAAGACACAACCTTTGGACCAAAGGTTATAACTATTCCTCCTTGACAGTTTTATAACTGTCATATGCATAACACCTTTTGATAAACAATTAAGTAATAGCTAATTTCAATAGGACTAGTACTATTTTCAACCATTGGATAATAATAGGTCTAGCTTATATTTAACACTTCCCATTAAGCTAGACTAAAGATAGCATCCATCTTCTTGAAGCTTTTAAACTTCAAGCATCATCCATCATCAATTTCCTTGACTTTCCCATGGAGTATATCATCCACAGGCATGCATACCTTATTCCGTCTTTTAACAAGATCATCACCTTCACCACCTTTGCACCATGCATCATCAACTAGAGATTCAAGTTCTTCAATTGCCAAGAACATTTTTTCTTCTTCCTTGGTTTCTTTCCCATATATGAAGTTGACTTCTTCACTTTCATCCTCTTTTCGTTTCTTGCAATACTTCATAGTATGTCCGTATTTGTGGCAGTAAAAGCATTGAGTTTCTGATAGTGGTATCCTTTGATCTCTTCCTTTTGAAGAACCCTCACCATAGTCTTTCTTCGGTGTCACACGAGAATGAAAAGCGCGTTCCAATGAAGACGTATCATCAAATTGTCTCAAACGTAATTCATGGGACTGTAATGTACCCAATAAATTTTCTAATGAGAGTTTTGAGACATCTTTCTATTCTTCTATGGCCACCACTATGTATTCAAACTTTCGTGTAAGACTTCTCAAAATCTTTTCAACCACCCTTTTGTCTTCAAGGCTTTCACCGTTAAGCCTCATTTGATTCACCATTGTGATTACCCGGTTGTAGAAATCTTCAACAGTTTCAGATTCGTGCATTTTTAAACCATCAAACTCACAACGCAAAGTTTGCAAACGAACCACCTTTACCTTATCTTCTCCACGATATGTCTTGTAGAGGGCATCCCATGCTTCTTTTGATGTGTTTGATGAGGAAATCCTCTCAAAGATGTTCTCATCAACCGTCTGATAAATTAAGAACAAGGCCTTTCGATCCTTCTTTTTATTTTCTTTATCTTGGAGAATCTGTTGGGATGTTGTTCCTTCCACTTCAACCAATTCCATGTATCCGTCTTCAACCAAACTCCACAGATCCTGTGATTCGAACAACACTCTCATCTGTGTGATCTAATGGTCATAATTTCTCCCTGTTGGTTTTGGAAGTGGGGCTTGGAAAACACCATTGTTTGAAGCCATCTTTCTCCTTTGTTTTCTTCAAATCAACAGCCAATAACCGTGGCTCTGATACCACTTTGTTGGAAATAACAAGAAAATAGCAACACAGATTGTTTCTGTGTTACGCAAAAGAAGAAGGATAGAGAGAACAAATAAATTTCATTTTGAAATTTTTGATCAATGGTGTTCTTGAAAGGTTCTTAATTTTTTTGTTAAAATCCAAGTGTTTGATCTGAAAAGATTGAAGAGTTGTGTCAAAATTGTGTTTTTGCTATGTTTGATCCATAATTTCTCATTTTTAACATGCTTTAGTGAGTTTTTATTTTGCAGATGATTTCATACATATCAAATCTGGAGGTGTAACAGGGAAATCGTAAACTGTATTTGAATAATTCGCAAAGTAAAAATCAACAGTGAAGAACTCGTAGGAATAAAAAAAAAAGGAACTCGCAAGCTCCACCATTCACATGCTGTTTCAATGAATTTGCAAGTCACTGCATGATTAAGTCACAAGAAGAACTCGCAAGATTGATCAAGCTTCTATTATCGTCACTTTATGCAAGCATGCTGGGAAGAACACGCAAGATCAAAACACGCAAACAACTCAACCTCTACTTCACGCATACTGAATTCTGCGAGAACCTCTACTTCACGCTCAACACTTCTGCGTGAACCTCTACTTCACGCACAACACTTCTGCGAGAACTTCATCTGCGCGTTCTGGACTTGATTTTTTTTCGTTGAATTTTTTTTTCACAGTAACGAAGTCACGAAGTGGGTCTATTTTCAAGGTAAATTCGTTTGATCTAATCTGTTCCATTGTGTTCTACTCGTCACAAGGATTCCAGAAAAAGTTTTGGAATCGATTTTCATCAAGTATTCATCGAGATATCGACGTTTGAAGGTTCGCAAGAATAGTCGCCGGAAAAACGGGTTTGACCGGAACACGTTTTCAGATGTTGATTTCGATGTAATAAATCCATATTCATGCTCATTTAGTGGTTTACATCTATTTTCAGGTGATTTGAGCCCTTAACAGATCGAAATACACTCGCCGGAATAACGTTGTCGCTACAATTTCATCACGTCAAGATATCGTTCAAAACTCATTGCATGTTCGAAACTTTCTCGTTGGGATTGATTCTTCATTGAATAAAGAACAATTTGCAACAAATTTCAAGCATTTTGGTTGAGAAATGAAGGAGTTATCAAAGGAAGAAATTCGCAGATCGTGTTTTTAAGTGACGATGACCAGTAACTAACAAAACTCCGTTAGTTTCGTTAGTTTTCTAACAAATTTGGTCCTTTTTCCGTTAGTCCGTTAGATTTTCTTACATTTCAGTCCAATTTTCAGTTAGTTGTTGTTAGTTCGGTTAGTTTCTTTTAAAAGTTAGCATTTTTGGTCCCTTTCGTTAAGTTTGTTAGATATTCCGTTAAATTTGTTACATTTTAGTCCAATTTCGTTAGTCTTGTTTAGGTCTTTTAGAAGTTGACAGTTTAGGTCCCTGTAGTTTAGGTTTCAACTTTTGACAGTTTTAACCCGTGTAGTTTTATTTTTAGATTTTGTCACTTTTAGTCCCTGCAGTTTATAGTTTTAGGTTTTTACATGTTTAGTCCCTATAGTTTTAGTTTTATTTTTTTGTCATTTTTGGTCCTTTTAGTTTCTAACTTTCGTGTTTTTATATTTTTAGTCCCTAGATTTTATTTTTTTTGTTTTTGTCGTTTTTAGATTTCGTTTTTCGTCGAGTCTTAGTATTTTTTTTATTTTTAGTTCTTGTTTTTCGTCTTAGTTTTATATTTTGTCGTTTTTAGTCTCCATTTTCGTATTATCTTTATATTTTAGTCGTTTTTGGTCATTTTTTGTCATTTTTTAAATTTTTCATTTTTTTGTCGTGTTTAATCCCTGTTTTTCATTTTCTTTTCATTTTTAGTCCGTTTTGTGTCATTTTTGACTGCTATTACTGTTTTTGTGTTTAACTGATATAATTTTCATATTTGTTTTGTAGATTAAAGATTACAAGTCAAGATTCCGCGCTGATTTTCAGATTTTATTTTTGGAAGACAAGTTTATACTTTGTTTTTCATATTTTAATTTTCAGATTTTATTTCCGACTTTAATCTTGTTGTTCATATATTTTAAGAGTGTGCACACAAATCAACTTCTAATCGAAGTTTCTCTTGACGATCACTCTATTAGGTAATATTTTTTTTATTTTTCTCTGATTTCTGTATTTCGTATTTTGACAGTATATCTTCAGGCACATCAAGATGTCAAATGTACTAGCTGGAAGAGATGTTGCTATCCTATACATGCCTGAAATACCTGCGATAGAAGCTGAACGGGATAAACTGAAAGATCAGAATTCAGATCTTCTAAAACAGATTCAAGAGTTTAAATCTAAATTGTTCAACTCTGATAAAACTTCTGATTCTACTAAATGCACTGATAATTTTCAATCTGATTGTGTAGGTATCATTAAGCCAAAAGAAGAAGAAATTAAGATGAAAGAAGATATTATTGAGACTAAAGAGAAAATAATCATGCAAAAAGAAAAAAGGATAACAAATCTTCATAACCAACTGAAGACAACTGAACAAAAATCATCTGAACTGCAAGTTGAATCAGTTGAGCTTCAACACAAGTTTAAGGCTTTTGAAGACAAGATTTCTGATTTGGAGACAAAGAATACTGATCTGATAAAAAATCACCAAGCAGATAATGAAAAAGATAATCTGGAGAAAATTTCTACTCAAAAGCTGTCTGAACTTTCAAAGAAAGCTATCCAAGAGAAAAAGGATCTTGAGCTAAGATGTTTGAAACTCTCCAAGCAAGTGTCAGAGTTTGAAAAGATTTTAATTACTGAAAGAGACACGTTTGCTAAAGAGAGAAAAGTTCTTGAAGACAAAACAGTTGAATTTCCCAAACAAATTGTTAGAGCACAGAATTGTTGGATTCAAGATCATAAAGATTGAAGACAAAAGTTCAAGAAGTCAAAGCTGGAAAAGTCAACTCTCATTAAAGTCAAACTCTATTTGTAATAAAGGTCAAAGTCAACATTTGTATTTTGTTTTCTTGTATTTGTTTGTAAGGTATAAATACCTTGTGTCCTTTGTAATTCATAGTAAGCGTGTATGTAAGTGAGTAGATTTCAGATTGTAGAGAGAGAGCTTATGAGAGAAGGAGTTCATTGTATATCTTTATAGAAAGAGAGCTTAATCAAAGACTTGTGATTTCGATTATCATCTTGATTGTTTGTATCAATTAGAACTTGAATATTGGGAATAACAATTGGTATCAGAGCAGATCCAATTTGAAATCAAATCAAGAAAACAAAGTCGACACTGTGTTCTTCAAGTCCAGACTTGATTTCGAATTTAAGGATGTTTTTGGAGTAGAATTTGATTAGGTTTTACTCGTTTAGTATAATCGATCGAGTCTGTATCGTTTATTTTGGTAATTGCACTGTAATTGATCATCAATTTGTTGATTTTGTGTGTTTTTGAGTTCACGAGTTAATACGCACTGTAAATCGAGTCAAAGTGTTTAATTTAGTGTTTGTTATTGAAATTCTTGCATTGTAATCTGTTCTTGTGTTAAATTCGAGGATTTCTGCAAAGTTTTGAAGCAATTGAAGAAGTTTTGAGTCGAAATTCGATGAACAAGTGAAGTTTTGGTCGACTTTCTGAAGAACACGCAAGGAAATCTGAAGAACACGCTAGATCTGTGAAACGCGCAAGTTCTTCGATAGAACGCGCAAGCTGAAGAATTTCATTTTTGGCCAAAACGCGCAAGGCATTATTAGCGAGTTCTAGAAACTCACTGGTTGAAGTCTGCGAATTTTGAAAGTTGGGAAAATTTTCTAAGTACCAAAACACGCACGTAGTGATTAGCGAGTTCTACAAACGCGCAAGTCTAAGTGTGCGAGTTTCATCAGGAACAGGGTTCTACGAGTTCATACATCGTGCGAGTTTGAAAAAACTCAGAAAATTGTCTAAGTGTTGGAACGCGCAAGCAGTGGTTAGCGAGTTTGCTCAAACGTGCAAGTAGTATCTAGCGAGTTTTGGGAACGCGCACGTCTCTATTAGCGCGTTTCAACGTGAATAGTTTCTTGTGTGTTTAGGCATTAGCGAGTTCAAAGAGAATAGTCACTTACGAGTTTCAACATTCAGCGAGTTTCAGCGACTAGCGAGTTTAAGCAATTAGCGAGTTGGCCAAAACATGCAACCCTTTGCGTGCGAGTTTCACAAACACGCAAGTTTAAGCCTGCGAGTTTTTCTGTGAATAGTGTTTTGCGAGTTTAGGCGTCTGCGAGTTTCCATATTTAGTATATTTTCTGAGAATTTATTTTTCAAAATAGTAATATGGCTTTTAAATGTGAAATTTTTTTCTCTAGGGGCGCTGCCCCTCGACCCCGCAAGGGCGTTGCCCCTTGACCCTACCTGCTAACCGGGTAGCGGGACCCCCGTGCTAAGTCTGCGGAGTGGGACATAGTTCTTTTTGTGATCAAAATCTCTGAATTTTTATTTCAAGTATTTCTATATTCTTGAGATTTCATATTTGGATTAACGATCAAGTTCAAGTTCTTTTTGTAACAGATAATTCAAGATGGGATATTTTTCTGATGATGATGAAAAGAAGATTGAAAAGCTCAAATTAGAGAACAAAAATCTTGCTTCCTTAGTTGACTACTACTCAAAGAGATCAAAGAGATACAATGATGAAAGGAAGATACTGAGAGAAGAAGTCAGTGCTTTAAAGATGATAAATAATGAACTTCTGAAACAGAATTCTAGGCTGAATGATGGAAAGATACTGAGTCTGGAAGCTGAAAACAATGAGTTAAAGAGCAAGATCTTAGAATTAGAAGTTCAAATTGTCAAGTTTCAGCAAACAGGGTGTGCTAATGAAGAGCTGATTGTGACAACTGCTTGATAACCAGCATGTTAAGGTTAGCAATCTCTGACCTATTAGAATTTAATTATGAAGTTAAATTCCTTATTGGCTAATTAGAATGATTAAATTCCTTCGGAAGTCGCGTAAAAATACCCGGTTCAGACTGATAACTGACCATTACATCTCAAAAATGCCAAAAATTATGTTGGAAGTCTAAAATATATAAAATAATAGGAATTTATTATTTTTCAAAATAAAATATATTTATTAATTTATAATATTCATTTTTAGCATAAACTGAGAATTGAGAGTTACGGTTATCAAATTTATCTGATTATTTAACTAGGTTTATATCCACAATTACATTTTAATTTAATTTAATATGTATTTTGATGAGTCATTAGGACACTTGGATGATTTTTATAACACCTCTTTTTTTTTTTTTTTTTTTAATTCAATTTAAAACCAAATAAAATAGAGAATTAATTACCTCATTTTCAAATTTTCAAGAAAACTCCTCATCTCCTTCTCCTCTCTCTTCCTCACGCCGGCCACCACACACCACCACCACCATCATCGATTTTCAGAAAAGTTTCAAGGAGAAATCAAGAATTTAACATCATTTTACTTCAAGAAAACAAGTTTGCATCTTCAACTGAGAAGGTAATCACTCTATATCTTCATTTCTTAAGTTTTCCCTTCAAAAATGTGAATGTTTCACATCATTGCATGTAGAAGTTATAAAATCCTTGTTCTAGAAGAGAAATGGGATGCATTTAGTAAATATTACATTTGCCAAGTAAACCATTGAATGATCTTCCCATAAAACTTGGAATTTAAGTGAGATTTTTGGAGATTTTATCAAAATAATAGTGTTATGAAGTGTGGTACTATGGTCCACGAAATTTTGATGTTAATGGATTGAAAATTTTGTATTTACAACAATTTTTGAGTGTAAAGAAACTCTTAGGATGAGATTGTTCAAATCTCATATGACTAAGAGCATCTAAAGTAGTGTAATGTCACTTATTTAGTGATTATGTTGTCATGCATGGGATTGGATGAGCACTTGTAGTTGCTATAAATCCATGATGCATATTTGTGTTATTAGAATCTTTGAATAATGATTTAAGATGTGAGGCCATGTGTTATTAGCAAAAACCATGCCAAATGATCATCATTTCATGTTAATATAAACCTCATTTTACCAACAGCTTGCTGTCATGGATTTTGTATCCACTTTCAAGCTGTATAAGTCAGCTTATACTCTTTAAAAATTTGGGCATTTTGTTACAAAATTTCAATTTAAGGTGTTAGTGATTTATAGCATCAAGAATCACTCAAAATTATGGAGGTTTGGTCACTCGTTTGCATTTTAGAAGAAAGTGGTGTAATCTGTCCAGAATTGGCAGATTCATACACCCAACTTTCAAAGGCCATAACTCCCTCAATTCTTGTCCAAATTGAGTGAATCGTATTCCACATGTTAGATTTTTGAGTTAGTTTTGCAACCATATATGGCTCATTATATAATTCTGAGTTTTGGTATCCCAAATATAAGCTGCAAGTGAAGTGTGTCACTGACCTGAAAATCAGTGACAATCTGTTTTGTGGAATTTATTTGGGTATCAAAACACCTCTTTAAATAATAAAATTTTGCAGATAAGTACATACCTCAGCATATTAATTTCTGTAAAAATTTGGTTATTTTTGGTATTTGGGAAATATCATTTTGAAACTCATTTTGAGATCACAAATTTTGGACAGCAAGTGCTGAATCCAGAAAGTTGATCTTAAAGCTTTAAAAGATTATGTTTTGATGATTAGTTTGGTATTGTAATTCTAAAATCTTATTTTAGACAATAAGTTAAACATAATGGCATATATATATATATATATATATATATATATATATATAAATATATATATATATATATTGAGATGTAAGAATGGTCGAGATAGGTTATTGAGGATGGGTATTAACTTTTGGTATCTTTTGGTGCAAATTACTCTATAGGGATTAAAGGTCCGGGCTAGAGAATTGTGTTGTTTTATTTTTGCATCATCATACAAGGTGAGTATTCACAACCCCTCTTTTACTGTTTTATATATTTTGGGGTGAAAGGCATGTTATTTATTTCAATAATTCACGAAATTTGTTTATGATTATCATGGATGATTTTGGTCGCTTTGGTGATAAAGCGTTTGTTTTAGATATTATATGACATATATGCAGAAATTAGTATGTTGGATTGTTTCTTTAAGTCCCCGACTCTACTAGTTAACTCCTGCGGGAGCCTATAGTCTTAGTGGATAGCGCTATTTGGTGTGACAAGTCCACCTTATACTGACGAGTAAGGGTGCACTAATTCTAGAGAAATAGGAGCTATCTATGTGATTCATGACCACAACGGTAGTTCTTTTTGGGGCATATTTGTTTGGTCAGTGGACGGTTTAGTAGAGGTTCAACATACAAAAGGTTATTGAGGCATATTTTCTTTCATATAATTTAAATTTAATAATCGTGAATTATTGTTCAAAGGGTTGATTTGATAATATGTTTTTAATTGGTCATTTCTGCATATAAAATTTGTTTTTGTGCATCTTTAAAACTTGTGAACTCACCAACTCTTTGTAGTTGACCTTGTTATATACATGCTTTTCAGGGAACAAGAAGGTATTCGGAAAATGATTGAGATTTAGATATTGCACTTTATTGTTTAATAGTATCTTGTAATTAAGATTTGGGTTATGTAAAGAAAGCTTATTTTGGAACATGATGTAAACTATGGTTGAAATGTATGGAGGTATTTTATCATTTCCTAATGCTATGTTTATCGAACTGTCATATTCCGTATTTCCGCTTTAGCGGGGTATGACACTGATGAAGAAGATTTCTGAGCTAGAATTTCAGATTGCTGAAGAGAGATCATCTTTTGAGAAAGAAAAGAAAGAGTTTGATAAGAAATTCTTCGAGTTTTCCAGAAAATGTGCTGACGAAAAGAAGACAGTTGAGCTGAAATGTTTAAAGCTTTCTCAACAGATTTCTGAGTTTGAGAAGGTAATTATTCTGGAAAGAGAAAAGTTTGCAAAGGAAAGAAAGACCATAGAACAGAAGAATGTTGGAATCTTCAAAGAGATATTTGGTCAGAGAACAAATGCTGAAAAGGGCTTTGATGAAGAAAGAAGTTTGTTTGAAGCAGAAATAATGAAGCTGACTGATAAGTTATCTGAACTATCAGAAAGTATGCTTAAAGAGCAGAAAACGAAGTCTGAATTCGAGATGAAGATTGACCAGCTTGTTAAAGAAAGAGACAGTTATTCGTTAAAGGTTAAAGAGCTTGAAAAGATTGTTTCCAAGGTAGTGGCGATTGAGCAAACGACTACAGAGTCAAAAATCCACTCACCTAGAAATAGTTCAGTTGGTTTTAACAAGCCAGCATCAAGCTCACCTCAGCAAACTGTTTCTACAAACAGGTCAGTTAAATCTTCTGATCAGATTCATACAACCAACATTTTCTATGATTGGAAAATAGATGGTTCAAGTACACATAGAAGGAGAAGAAAAAGATATGAAAAGGAGAAGCTGGTTTGGAAGATAAAACCAGTTGAAGATGAGAAGAATGATGAGAAGAAGGAAGAAAAGAAAGGAAAGAAGGAAGAGAAGACAGGTAACAAATCATTTGTATCTGCATCAAATGCAAAGAAGAACAAAGTGCTGAAAGGTAAACCTGATCTTGCTTATTCGAGAGATCAATTGTTCAGGTTGTCAAAGAAAAGGTATTGTTCTTATTGTAATACATATGATTTTGTTCATAAAATAAGTGATCATTACTGGTATGGTTCTTACTCAGTTACTCCCATAAGAACTGCATCTAACACACATGGACCCAAATACCAGTGGGTACCAAAGCCAAAGACTGATTCTGTGTTGCAGACACCTACTGTCAAGGGGGAGTAAGAGAACCAAGGCTTCTAAGTACATCAGCTCAGAACCCGTACTTTAACGAAGTTTGGCTTCTGAAGACTACAGTTCAGAACCCGTACTTCAATGCTAAAAGAAAGAATACTCCCAGGCTGATATGAGAATTGTACTCCTAGACTCAAATGAGGAAATCAACCTTCAAGGGGGAGTACATAATTTTCTGAAATTTATGCATTGGAAAGATATGGCGAACTACAATTCACAAGAGAATTGTAGATCTCTATCATGTGCTTTTTTCACTGACATATTTTAGATGCATAATTTCAAGGGGAGTAAAGAATTATGATTTCTGATTACTTCATATCAGAACTCGTACTCTCATTGTTTTACTACTTTATGTCTTTTACATTTGAATAAGTTTTTGTGAATAAAGTTGCTTTGACATGACTTTGAGACTTTTGCAGAACGAGAGGAGCTGACACGATCATATCTTAATGACTACAACTGACTTCATGAGATCTAAGATTGCACAGAAAGGTTAATTTCTTATCTTAATCTCATATATGGTTGAAAGAAGGACAACTTTCAATCATAGAAAACATATTCTTAAATGTTCAAACCACTTTCCGATTCTTAAACAGATTTCATAAATTGGAAGTGTGATTTTTAAATGTTTTCATTTTTATTTTGAGCTTCAATGATTAATAAACCGTGTGTTTCCAAAGATAAATACTTGTGTATTGTCTTTTCTATATACTTTCAGGTATTCACACACACCGGTTTGATTTCTTGTTCAAATTGTTCTTACCATGTCTCATATTTAACCATATTTTCGATGGTAAGTCACCCCGCTTGTACTTCAATGTATATTGAGCGTCATTTCATTTCGAAGCTTTTAGTTCAAGATTGTCTATATTTTTGTTTCATATAGACTATATCTATTATTCTTGACCATAAGCCTTAATTGATATATCATTTCATTTCTAATCATTTTCATACAATGTCAGATTTTCAAACTAGTCTTTTGCATTCATATCTATTCTTTCAATATACTTGTTTGAAAATACTTCAATGTTTAAAAATGCTCATATTTTCATGATTATATCTCTGAGCATATTCATATCTGACATTTGTATATGAGTTTTAACTGATAAAGTTAAATCATCTGAGCAACATATGCTTTTTAGGATAATATGGGTTCTTTGTGCTAGGAATTAACTGAACTTCTATGGAATCACGTTAACCAGTGATTTCTACCCAAGAAGTTAATCCTTAGTAATTGAGTGTGAGGAGTCTATAAAGAAATGAGTGTGGGTGTGACGAGGTAAAATGGAAATGAGAGATTGGTTAGTAGTGAGCTTAATGATCAAAAGAAATAGAGTGTGAGAACAAAGTAAAAGAATATTAAACTCTACACCAACTACTTTCTGAACCGGGCAGCCACATTACTAGCGTTTCACAACTCTTTGGTGAACGTTATTGAAACAGGCAACTAGCCCATGCTAACTCTTGACTAAACCCCACCAGCTACTCATTTTCTTCTCAAAAAGAAAATGTTTCACATTTTCAAGGGGACGCAACATATAATCTATCTGGTTTTCATTTGGAAAATCTAGATATTGAATAAGAAGGAAGTCTGCCCTACCTTCGCACTTCAATCATGCACTTAGAGTTTGTGTTTATCTACTGTTGTCTCAGTGGTTTACACTATGTTGAGCCTTTATATAAGCAATTATTCGTGCTTAATTCTTTCTACACGTGCACGAACACACAAGGAATTCGTTTCTTTGTCAAACCATTCATAGAAATTGCCTTTGTGGTATTTCGATGATTGGATGCAAGCCCTGGGGGAGTGAACATTAAAAAGCTCCTTTACATTGTGTATTCGTTACACACAGTGACTTAGTGTTACTGACAGGCATTTTAACTGATTCATTTGTTGATTTAGGTGTTACATTCTTATTTTGTCTAGATTTGAGAAGATTTGGATGAATACTTTGTTCGAATTGGCAATGCATTAGACGCTCAGCTTGAAAGATCAGTGGTCAGAAAGATGTCAAAGACATTTCTTGGAGAAAGTTTTGATGATTAGATGCTCTATTCATCAAAAAGAGGGAGAAGATATCAAGAAATGTGTGATTCAAAGCAATATTGAAGTTGTGAAAGAAAGTTGTTAAAGAAAGTTTGCTGAAAGAATTAAAAGATTTCAGAATTATTGAAGATAAGTTTGTTCAAAGTTGATAAGAGAAAGTTCAAAGAATCTCGAAAGCAAGCAGATTTTGGAGAAATTTTATTTGAAGAAAGTTGGATAGAACATTCAGAGCTGAAAATGAAGATAATTTCTTTCAATGTCTGAAAGAGGTTTGTTTATAACCTTGGGGGAGAATGTTACTATTTTTGAAGATCAGATTTTGAGTAAATTTCTGAAAGTTTTTGAAAGACAGTGTTTATCAAAGAGAGGGGAGAACGGCAATGTTCATACGAATAGGGGGAGAATGTTGATTTCTTGAGAAGATTTGTTTTTACATCAAAGGGGGAGATTCAAATTGAGCTTAAGAGAGAAGATTGAATTGCTAAATCTTTTTAGTTATGATCTTGATCCAAAGGGGGAGATTATTAGAGCACATAATTGTTGGATTCAAGATCATAAAGATTGAAGACAAAAGTTCAAGAAGTCAAAGCTGGAAAAGTCAACTCTCATTAAAGTCAAAGTCTATTTGTAATAAAAGTCAAAGTCAACATTTGTATTTTGTTTTCTTGTATTTGTTTGTGAGGTATAAATACCTTGTGTCCTTTGTAATTCATAGTAAGCGTGTATGTAAGTGAGTAGATTTCTGATTGTAGAGAGAGAGCTTATGAGAGAAGGAGTTCATTGTATATCTTTCTAGAGTGAGAAAGTAGAGAGAGAGTTTGTAATCTTGATGGTTTAATCAAAGACTTGTGATTTTGATTATCATCTTGATTGTTTGTATCAATTAGAACTTGAATATTGGGAATAACACAAATTTCTACATTACAAGACCTACTTGAGAAAGAAAGAAAGAAAATGTTTTCAAGAAAATAAAAGGTCTTATGATGTTGAAAAGAAAAATACTGAAAAGAGAAATACTGGGATTTTCAAAGAAATTTCTGAGAAAACCAAGAACTTGGAAAAAGATTTTGAGCAAGAACGTTTAAACTTTGAATCTGAAATATCTAAGCTCGTATCCAAAATAACTGTTCTATCCTCAGATTTTCAAAAAGAAAAGTTGGCAAGATCTGATTTGAAACAAAAGTTTGACACACTTAATGGTGAAAGAAACATTTTAACCAAAAAGATAAAGGACTTGGAAGTTGCAAATGTTAAATTGTCAGATAAAATTTCAGCTGATGTGATTGATCAATCACCTGTTGATCTTTCAACAGAATCAGTCTGTTCTTTCAAAACAACTTCAAGTTCCATTGATGAGAAAAATGCTTTCAAAAAGAACATTGTCAAATCAAATTAGATTCGTCCATCTAATCTGTTCTATGAAATATCTGTTGATAGTTCAGCAAGCTTTTATGTCAAATATATTGGACAACATTCAAAGAAAGGACAGATGGTCTGGAGAGTGAAAGGTTCTTCAGATGAGAGAAAGAATGACAAAGCATCTGTATCCACATACAATGCCAAAAAGAACAGTGCACACAAAGGTAAATGTTAACCCAGTTTAGTCTAGTTGATAAACTAACACAGAACACAATATAGATCAAGAGATATAAAGATTAGAATAACATACCAATCTCTTGAATAATCAATGAAAACCTTGTGTGTTCTTGATACCTTGAATGTAGGATTACAGAGAAAATACGGCTACCTCTCTAAACAATAATTATGAGATTTATCAGAGTTCAACCTAAAAACTAATTAACCAAAACTATTTATATCCAAGCCTAATAGGCCTAATGGGCTTGGGCCCGACTAATAATAAAACTATTAACTTATTACAAATCAAACCCTCTAATTAACTTTAGCACAATTGCAATTTAAACCCTTAATTTTAACTTTAATCTTGAATACAATTTATGATCCAACAATCTCCCCCTTTGGATTCAAGATTAAAAAAAAATTGTCTTCGGGTCTTCACTTCTCTTGAAAACTGTAGTAGATATGACGTTGATAGCTTCAAATCTTGTAGCTTTACACAGTCTTCATCTTTCTCTTACTTGAAGTGTCCTTCTGACGATCATCTTTGAAAACTTCAGTAATCTTTATTCTTTGAAAACTTCAGCAATCTTTACTTCAAGACTTCAAAAGTTCTTGTATTCTCCCTTGTTGATTATTCTCCCTCTTTGTATATTCTCCCCCTTTTTGATGAGTGGTGAGAATCATCATCATCAAAACATATCAGAACAATCTCCCCCTTTTTTTCATTAAAGACTCCAATTTAGCACTGTCTTAATGTAACGAGCCCTGTGTGAAATAAGAGCAGTCTCTCCAAATGGAGAAAGTGATTATTTCAATCTTTTCAGAATCAAATAATAAAAATGTGGTAACCCTGAATCAACAAATGACTCAGTTAAAATGTCTGTCAATGGCACAAAGTCACTGAGTAACACAAAGTTACTATATAAGGAGCTGGTTTTGATGTTGGCTCCCCAGGACTTCCATTCAATCATCGAATAACACATGGTTATCTATGAACGTTCAGACATAAAACAAATTTCTGTGTGCTAGTGCATGTGTATGAAAGAATTAAGCATAGATGATTGCTTTTCATTATAGGCTCAAAGTATGTAAACTTGTTGATACAACAACAAATTTTACAAAGACTCAATGTGCATGAGAAAGGGTTCGAAGGTGGGGCAACTTTCCTTCTTTTTCAATATTAGTATCTTCCAAATGAAGAACCAATAGCGTATGTGCTGCTTCCCCAGAAAATGTGAAACATTCTCTTTTTGAGAAAAGAATGAGTAAGTTGGTGGGGTTGTATGTAAGAGATGGCATGGGCTAGTTGCCTATTTCAATGATGGTCACCAAAGAATGTGAACCAATCAGAATATGTGGCTGCCCGGCTCAGAAAGAAGTTTGGTGCAGAGTTTAATATTCTTTTACTCTGTTCTCTCACCCTCTTTCATTTAATCTTTTAAATCTCACTTCTAACCAGTCTCTCTTTTCCATTTTACCTCTTCACACACCATCACTCAATTCTTTTGACCCCTCTCCCCTCAATCACTCAGGGAATACTTCCTGGGTAGGAAACACTGGTTATCGTGAATCCATGGAAGTTCTGTTAAGTTCTCACACTGAATACCATGTATGATCCTAAAAGAACTTGTTGTTCAACAGGCTATTATACATGAAAGCACAAATAAGCACAAAGTTACATGAAGAATAAAAATTGCGGAGAAGTCAAAACAGTTGTGTTTGACGATGCAATTCTCCCCCTCAAACTAAGAGAGTTTAACAATTAAGCTCCCCCTCAAAACAGTTTTTTTTATTTAACATAAAACAGAAAAATAAAGCACTGAAGTGCGGGTTCTAATCAGAAGTAATTAGAAGCCATTGTCACTTGAACATACCTGAACATTTAAAGAAAACATGGTAATCATTTGTGAAAAATGATTCCTCTATTGTTAGCAACAGTTGTAGAATAAAGATATAAAACACAAGGCTAAGATTCTGAATACTCCCCCTTGAATCATGAGTAAGGTTAAGAAGACATGTTCAACATACCTAGTTTGCTGATTAAGAACTGAAATCTATTTTCATCCAACGGTTTGGTGAAAAGATCAGCTAACTGGAAGTCAGTTTGAACAAAATGAATTTCAATATCACCTTTTTCTACATGATCTTTGATGAAGTGATAGCGTACATCTATATGCTTGGTCTTCGAATGCTGAACCGGGTTAGCAGTTATGGAAATTGCGCTCTTGGAATCACAATAAATAGGAACGCGCTTGTAGTTGTATCCAAAGTCCCTTAACTGTGTCTTCATCCAGAGGACTTGTGAACAGCAGCTGGCAGCAACTACATATTCAGCCTCAGCAGTGGATGTTGAAACACAGTTTTGTTTCTTTGAAGTCCAACTCACAAGTTTATCATCGATAAATTGACATGATCCAGAGGTGCTTTTCCGGTCTAGCTTACATCTTTTGGATACCAAAGGCCTAAATTAGGAGTGCCTTTGAGATATCTAAGGATTCGCTTAACAACATTATAGTGCGACTCTTTAGGATTAGACTGATACCTCGCACAAAAACATGTGGCAAACATTATATCTAGGCGACTTGCAGTCAGATAAAGTAAAGAACCAATCATGCTACGATACACCTTTTGATCAACAGGTTTCCCGGAGGGATCTGCGTCTAAGAGTGTACCAGTAGCCATTGGTGTTTTCATGACTGAACTATCTGACATATTGAACTTTTTCAAAATATCTTTTATGTATTTAGATTGATTAATGAAAATGCCTTCGGGTAATTGTTTTACTTGTAAACCAAGGAAGAAATTTAATTCACCCATCATCGACATTTCAAACTTTTTTTCCATGATTTTAGAAAAGTTCTTGCAAAATTTCTGATTTGTCGACCCAAATATTATGTCGTCAACATAAATCTGAATGAGAATCAAGTCCTCACCTTGCCTTTTAAGGAATAAGGTAGTATCAATCGTACCTTTCTTGAAACCAGAAGCTAAGAGAAATTTAGTGAGAGTTTCATACCAGGCTCGTGGTGCTTGTTTAAGACCATAAAGTGCTTTGTCTAACACATAGACATGATCAGGGTGATGAGGATCAACGAAACCTTCAGGTTGTGCCACGTAGACCTCCTCATGCAGAACGCCGTTCAGGAAAGCTGACTTTACATCCATTTGATAGATTGTAAAGTTTTTATGCGCTGCATAGGCTAAGAAGATTCTGATGGCTTCGATCCTTGCAACAGGGGCGAATGTTTCGTCATAGTCAATGCCCTCCTGTTGACAGTACCCTTTTGCGACCAATCGAGCTTTGTTTCTCACAACTACTCCAGCTTCGTCTTTCTTGTTTCTGAAAACCCACTTTGTTCCAATAACATATTTACCTTTAGGTAGTGGGATCAAGCGCCATACCTTGTTCCGTTCGAATTGTAGAAGCTCGACTTGCATAGAAGAAATCCATAAGGGATAACGTAGAGCTTCAGACGCTTTCTTTGGCTCTAAGGAACTAAGGAAGCTTGAAAACATGCAGAAATTGGCTGATGTGGACCGTGTCGTGACACCAGATTGTACGTCACCTATCACGTTATGCAGGGGATGATCCTTAGTCCAACGATGTGTGCTTGGTAAGGATTCAACTGTTTGTTGCGTAATTGATGCATCATTTTCATCATGCACGACAGGTAGATCCACGGATGTACTCGGGACATCTTGTACAGGAGTTCCTGATACTGAAGCTTCTGGACTAGCAGTTGAAGTACTCGTGACTTCGTTTCCAGAAGAACTATCTGCAGATACAGATTCAGCATTAGTAGATTCAGAAACTAACGGTTCAGTGACTTCTTCGAAAGGTCCAGACATATCTTCAGAAATAGCAGGGACCTCTGAGCTTGTTGTTGATGTAGATATGCCTTTGTCAAAATCTGCACAAATATCATCGAAGTCATCAATAAACAATAAATCTAACTCAGATAAAGTAGAGTTAGAGTTAGAAGTAGTAGATCCTTTAGACACTGGTTCTATTCCGGAGTGAATAGAAGCTTTGTTCTTAAGTCCGAGTTCTGAACTGTTGTGTCCAGAAGTCCTAGTAGAATTCTCATCAAAGGAGACATTCATGCTCTCAACGTCTTTGTTCGAATAATGTAAATTCGATAAGACTTGGATGTCAGAGAGTATCCAACGAGATATCCTTCATCCGCTTTCTTATCAAACTTTGATAGACCTTAACGCTCTCGCAGAATGTAACACCTGCAACCAAAAACACGAAGGAATTTGATGTTAGGTGTACGATTGTTGATTAACTCATATGCTGTTTTATTAAAGCGCTTGACCACAATGGTACGATTCTGAGTAAAGCATGCTGTTGCGACTGCCTCGGCCTAAAGATACATAGGTAGATCTGAATAAGCAAGCATAGTACGAGCGGCTTCAACAAGAGTGCGATTTTTTCGTTCAACAATGTTATTTTGCTGCGGAGTGTAGGTTGCAGAGAAGTTATGTGAGATTCCTACGGAGATAAGATAGCTCTGCAAGGTGTCATTCTTGAACTCCGTGCTGTAATCGCTGTGAATCGTTCGAACTGGCAATTGAAGACGTACTTGGATGCGCTTGATAAAAGCGATAATCAATTCTGGTGCATCTGACTTGTTGCGATGAAACTCGAGCCATGTGTATCTCGAATAGTCATCTATCATTTCTAAAACGTACTTCTTGCCATTGATAGATGCCGTTCGCATTGGGCCACAAAGGTCCATATGAAGAAGTTCCAGTGCAGATGAGGTTGATGAAACTTTGGACTTGAAGGAGCTTCGCTTCATTTTGCTCATCTCACATGCAGAACACAGTGAGTCTTTCTCAAACCTCATTTCTGGTAGACCTTTGACCAGACCTTGTCTCTGTAGCTTAGCTATTGATTTGAAGTTCTGATGAGACAAGCGGCGATGCCAAGTCCACGATTGTGCTTTAGAAGCTTTGGCTAGTAGGCATACTGGACGTGTGGCAGACAGTGTTGGAAAATCTACATAGTATAGATTTCCATGGCGTTTAGCTTTGAAGACTTCGTAACCATCGGGATCCTCTAGATAGCAATGAGTGGTTGTGAAGCGGACTTGATATTTCATGTCACAGAAGTGACTGGTTCTAAACAAGTTATGATCAAGCCCTTCAACATATAACACCCTTTGAATCTTCACAACACTATTATCGAGCATTCCATATCCTCTGACGTGTCCTTCTACTTCAGAATTTGCAAAACGAACTGCTCCGGCAAGCTCCTCCACATAGTTATGCAAGAGGTGCTTGAATCCTGTCATGTGGCGTGAACATCCGGAATCTATCACCCACAGTCGACAGGCCTGCAAAAGAGACAATTAGTTTTGCTTAGGTACCCATATCAAGATGGGTCCTTTCCGGTTAGCTTCAAGCAATTCAGGAATATCAGCAGGTTTAACTTTCACTCTCCATTCATATCGGGGCTTTGGAACCCATTTCCAAACCATATTAACATTTAATTCCTGAAAATGCTTCTTAGATTTAGGATTGGCAACTTAGCTCGAAACACTTTGGGTTGTGTGGAAGAATTAGAAGTAGAATTGGAGTTAAAGTTCAGTTTAGCTTTTCTTTTGCTCTTTTTGGACTTAGGAGGGGAGTAGTATTTGAATGAGTTATCCCAGTAGTGTTTGCAATATAGATTCTTTCGAGCAAAATTCATAAACTTAGATTTATCGGAACAAATCTTACATTCATGTCCATCAAAAGAATTAATTTTCAAAATAACATTGTCTGTAGTACAACTACTAAGAGTCAAACTATTATTTTTATTCAAACTATCATCTTTATTCTTCTTACTCCTCCCAACTCCATTTCCTTTTATATCTGAAACAGAAACAGGAACCTTGTTAGTCTCTATCTTAGAGGGTGGTTCTTTTCTAGAGAAACTTGAAGTCTCACCCTTTTCAAAAATACTAGGTGGATATTCAGGGCAATAAGAGTAAACAACTGAAGGTTTTGTAGGAGCATCAAATTTTGGATTAGTTCTTACCTTCCAGCTTGGATCATTGAACATCTGTTTATCATTTGAAGCATTTTTAAATAGACTAATTTTCAAATCATTGATCTCTGTGCAAAGCTCTTGATTTTCTTTCAAAGATTTTTCAAGTTTAAATTTGAGATCAAAGTTTTCATCTTCAACCTCATCAAGAGACTGTTGCAACAAATCAATTTGCTTCATCAATTCAGATGTATGATCATTCACAGAATTTGACTCCTTTACAATAGAAACAGGATTAGAGTCACAAGCATTCATCATGTCAGAAAACTTTTCTTCAGTCATGGACTCAATAAACTCCATATTTTCATTTTTAGAACAAGATTCATTCGTGATAGCAGTTTCTTCTTTAACCTCTTCAACAAGTAAAGGTTTAGAAGCAATAGGATTTGAGACTGATGGTATAGTAGATGGATCAACATCCGATTCATACTCATCATATTTGCATGCAGTCTCAGGTGGAACTGTGTCATTGCTGACTGATTCTTTTGAAGATGTGGTAAATAGTGAATCAAACTCAGTTAATTCGATCTTTCGAGTTTCATAGATTTTGTTCAAATCACTGTATTTAAAACCAACCGTTTTAAAAGAATTTTGAGAATTAGTTTCACAAGACTTGTCCTTCCTTATTTCTTCTCGACCTTTGGTCTCTGTAAAAGGTTTAGAAGTACTTGCTTCAACAAAGGTTGCATGAATGTTAGGAATGGGTCTGATTGCGGAGCCAAATTTATCAAAATTATATAAGTGCTCCGGTGCCTTTTTCAAAATTTCATTAGTTGGCACACCCAAACCTGGTTTAAGTTTATAAAACCTTTCGTCTTGGAGTTTATTGGTCAACAGATTTAAGGTCTGCTCAGTCTGACCTCGTTTCATATTAATATCCTCCAATTGCTTGATTTTGGTGAAAGCTTCATTTCTTTCTTGATTACAAATTTGATTTTAAACTCACCCTTTTCAGCATTAAGATTCACAAGATCCTTTTCTAAACCAGATATTTTTCTTTTTAAAGAATATTTTTCAGCTTTTAAACCCTCCTTTTCCTTTTCTTTTTCTTCCACAACAACTTTTAGCAAAGCATTTTCATCACGAAAAATCAAAACATCTTGATGTGCAGAGCTAAGTTTACCTTTCAATAAAGCAAATTCATCTTTCATACTATGTATTTGGGTCATCAAAGATTCAATAAGTTCAGAATTATCACTTACCTCAGAATTTGCATCTTCGGATTGTTCCTCGGAATCTTCATTATCACCATCCAGTTTTGCCATATAGGAAACTTGGGTGAAGTGTGCCTGCTCCTCGTCATCAGAACTTTGGAACAACCAGTTTTCTTCTTCAGCCATCAACACTTTTCCTTCTTCAGCTTTCTTGGCAATGAGTGACTTTCTTGCATAATATTCTGAGTTCTTTACCTTCTTGAACTTGCAGTCTCCTGAGTAGTGCCCAAATTTGTCGCAGTTGTAGCATCTTCCTGGTTCATCCTTTCTTTGTTCACGCTTTTCCTCTCTCTTTCCTTCTCTTTTATCTTCCTTCCTCTCTGTTAGCCCCAAATCTGAACCAATGAAAGTATTGAAAATAATTAAGTCTTCATCTAAAGACTTTCAAGGGACATCAACAAGTCTGTCTCTGAAGTCAATTCAGAGTCAGTCTGAAGAAATCAAGTCTGTCTCTGAATTCAATTCAGAGTCAGTCTGAAGAAAGCAAGTCTGTCTCTGAAGTCAATTCAGTGTCAGTCTGAAGAAAGCAAGTCTGTCTCTGAAATCAATTCAGAGTCAGTCTGAAGAAAGTATGTCTGTCTCTGAAGTCAATTTAGAGACAGTCTCTCAGAAAGACATCAGAGAGCCCCTCATCAGAGATCCTACTTCAGAGCTCTGAAGATGTTCATTCTGAATTGATGACAAAGAAGAACAGATGACACGTCACCTTGTGATAAGATTTACTTTCTAGAGTAGGTCACTGTTCAAGCATGTCTTGATCTTACCTCTTAGGTAAGACACTGTTCAATATCTTGATCATACCTCTTATGTAAGATAATGTTCAAGCCATGCTTCTATTTGTCAGATAAGTACACTGTTTACTTTATGGTCCTATAAATAGGACCATCACCTTATTATTCAAAGTGTGCTTAAAAAGTCTTATAACTGATAATATAAGTTGAATATTTTATTCAAAGAATATCTTGTTTATCTATTTGCTTTATGAACTGTGATATTAGAATCTCCTTTGATATTAAACTATACTGCTTCCGCTGTTATTACTCTTATTGTTTATATCATTGTTGTGAGATTAAATCTGGGATCCAACAATTGGTATCACAGCCTTCTTTGTTTTCTAAACAAAGTAAGATCGCATCTGCATACTCGGATAGATTTACATCTCATTGATTCTAACTTTCAATATCTGTGCATGTTCAAATAAACCTGGTTTATTAAAGAACACCATATGCTCAAGATTTGATAGTAAATCACTGTTCAATACTAAAAGCATCTGTTCTTCAAATCTTCATCTTTTTCATCAAAAATGGCAAACTCAAGCATAAGTGCCATTTATACAGCTGGGTCTTTAACAAAACCTCCTACACTTTTAAGGGATGAATATCCCCAATGGAAGATAAGGATGGTAAATTTGTTAGAAGGTATGGACAAGGATCTCTTTAGATCAGTGAACGGTGGACCTCACATTCCAATGGTGTTGGTTCCAAGAGTTCCTGCAACAGCAGATACTGCTGAAATCCCTGCATATTATGAAAAGAAAACCACAAACTTCACTGATGAAGAAACTAATATGATGGATAATGACTCAAAAACTGTTAGATTACTGATAATGGCCATTCCCAATGATATCTTTCAAGAACTTGATTCTTGTTAAACTGCAAAAGAAATATGGGATCAGTTGTTAAATCAACTTGAAGGAGGCCTACAAACCCAGAAAAATAGAAGAAATCTATGCATCAATGAATATCATGATTTTCATGCTCTACCAGAAGAAATATTACACCAAACTTACTCAAGATTCAACATTCTTATCAACAAATGCAGAAAGTTTGGAGTGATAAGAACAAAAGAGGAAAACAACGTTCTTTTCTTGAAAAGCTTAAATGAAGAATGGTCACAACTGTCTATGTCTATACAAGCCAATCAAGATCTTGAGTCATGGTCATTAACTGACATTTATGGCACTCTTGTTGCACATGAAAAGGAAGTTATGAAGCAAAAATCAAAACTGTCTTTAGGTGGACCCCTTGCACTTGTTTCAAAACAAATTTCGAAAGAAAACAACTGTGAAGAGTCACAAAAAGGTTTGGAAACAAAAAGAAGATCCAAAAAGGTCCTAATGGCAGAAGAAAATCATTCAGATTCAGACTCAGACTCAGAAGAAGATATCAATGCCTTCGCCAAATCTCTTGCATTAATCACTCATCAGTTTAACAAGAAATTTGGCAAGAAAGTATTTGAAGGAAGGAGAGAGAATGAAGAAAGAAGAAATCCTGAAAGAAGATTTCAACAAGATGGTGTCAGATTTCAACAAGAACCCAGATTCACTCCATATAGTGATAAAAAGGGTACAAACTTCAACAACAATGATGCAACTCAACAATCAAGACCTCAACAATCATTTCAACCAAGGTATCCACAGCCACAGAGATATTTCAAACCTCAAGAACAGAAGCCAGAGACAAGTACTGCCACTCTTCCAACAAATCAAAATGATGGAAGATGTTTCAGATGTGGAAAAATAGGCCATTTCTCTGCAAACTACAGAGGAAAACTTGTCAAAGATCAAGATTACTACAAGAACAAATACAAGTACAACGTAAAAGAAAGAGTTCTTGTAGCAGAAATGGAAGACTGGCTATCAAACTCAACAAGTGACGGCGAGGAAGAACCTACCAATCTCTGTGGTATGGCTTTTTCAGATGGAAATCAAACTGATGGAGCATCAGAAGACAACTCTGAAAAGGTAAACTCTCTTTACACTTCTGACAGTGATCCTGAAATAGATGCTTTTAAATTAATTAATGAACTTCAAGATCTAGAGCAAAAGTTTCTTGAAGAGAAAAAGAAAAGAGAGCAAGTGACAAAAGAGCTCATCTTTTTCAAAAGAGAAAAGAATCTTCTGGAATCAGAAAAGAAAGAAATTTTTCTTGAAAAAACCAAACTTGAAGAAACTCACAAGCTAAAAGGAAAATCATTTTCAGAAGAAATAAGAAAAATTGAGAAAGTTTTAAAAGGAAAAGAAGAAGAAGTAAAGAAATCTGAGTATGAAAGGCTCAATTCTATTGCCTTAACCAAATTTTTTCAAAAGGAAAGAGAAATCCTACATCAATCTCTAGATAGAAAAAATGTTCGAATCAAAAGCTATGTTAATGCACAAGGTGTTTGCGACAAAATAAAAACTCAAATGGACTCTCAAGGACTGGGATTCAATGAGTTGAATTCATTCACTGGATTGGAGAAAACTTCACTTTTTTCCACTTTCCGTATGGGAAAGGTCCAAAGCTTTGAAGGTCCATCTCTGAATAATTTCAAAAGAATGAAAACATCAAAGGGATCGAAAGCAAGAGCTCTAAATTTCAAAAATACTACATACTCTGAAGTAAAACACTTTCAAGAATCTGTGTTACAAATAAAAGAAGAAACTTCAGAGGTACACTTCACAAAACCTCAGAGCTATGATCCCAAAGAAATATTCAGATTTGATGCTTTCATCTCAAATGAATCAGAGACATCGAAACAAAGTACCTCTGATACAAGTACTTCTGAAAATGAATCTCAGAGTTCACTTAATCCGTATGCCCCTCTGTATTCACCAAAGTCAGATGAAAACATCAGAACTACATTTGAAGATGATGTTAAAAAGATATGGAAAGAAAATGTCATGGAGGAATTAAAAAGAAAAGAAAGCATGAAATGGATCATTAAAGTCTCTAGAACAAAAGAAATTGAAAAACCAATAGAGGTAGCTATCTCTATTAAAACTAAGAGAGAAATTCTTGATTCTGATTCAGAATCTGATCAAGAGATTGATGAACATATTTTTTGTAAACCAGAGAATGTAATTCACAAAAAGATAGAAACTGTTGGGTCTGGTATTTTGAATGTTCCAATTTCAATTTTGAAAACCAAAACCAGAATTCCAATAAGTCCTGATTTTGCAAATATGTGTTTACATGCAAAAACGTCTCTGGAACTTGAAAAAATATTACAAGAAAAGG
Source organism: Arctium minus (assembly GCA_954870635.1). Classification (NCBI taxonomy): domain Eukaryota; kingdom Viridiplantae; phylum Streptophyta; class Magnoliopsida; order Asterales; family Asteraceae; genus Arctium; species Arctium minus. The sequence goes on along the minus strand of OX941088.1, from coordinate 71,869,394 downwards.
AAAGGAATAAAACAAAAACTTCTAATTCTTACACCTATAAAACAATAAAATTCTCTCCTGAACAAAAAGGCAAATGGACAAAAATTAACCATATTGATCCTGTTTGTACAGTAAGCAGCAAAGAAAAGAAGATGTTTTTGATCAAGAAAAAGCAACTTGAAAAGAAGACTGTCTTTCAAGCAAAAAGGAAAGAAGTAGTTAGGGATACATGTAATATTCCTAATGAAAGTTTCAAAAGAAATCAAAATGTAACAAATGCTTTTAATAAAAAGAAAAACTTTGGTCCTACTTCTTCTTGTTCTATTAATTGCAACTGCATTCATCTCTTGATCAAACTGAAAAATCATTTCAGAGGATCACATTGTCTTCTGAATCAATCTCTGAAAAATATCTCAGAGACAAAATTTCAATAGAAGACAACAAACGGCAAGACATCAAAAGATGAAATGCCAAAAAGTCATACATATCCACCAAAGTCTAACAAAAAAGGACCCATAATGAGATGGGTACCTAAGAAACAATAATCTGTCTTGCAGAATCAGTCAATGCCAATCTGGTACCTAGATTCTGGATGTTCAAGGCATATGACTGGAAATAAGGAACTACTATCCTCATTCAAAGCAAAATCTGGAGGAGCAGTTACTTTTGGAGACAATGTGCAAGGACAGATTAAAGGATATGGTGAGTTGTCAACAGGAAATATTTTAGTATCAAAGGTTGCTTATGTGGATGGATTAAAACACAATCTGATCAACATAAGTCAACTTTGTGATCATGGTTTTGATGTGAAATTTGAAAGAAAATATTGTTCACTTCTCCACTCAGAATCAGGTCAAGAATTACTAAGAGCAGACAGAAAAGGTAACCTCTACAGAATGAATTTTACGAAAATAAACGACACTGATTCAGAGAAACTTTGTCTTGTATCTCTGAATAGTGAAGAAGTCTGGCTCTGGCATAAAAAGTTTTCACATCTAAACTTTTCCTCACTTGATAAATTAGTTAAACTTAATTTGGTTAAGGGATTACCATCTCTGAAGTTTAACAAAGATCATCTTTGTTCTGCTTGTGAGATGGGAAAAATGAAAAGATCTTCCCATAAAACCAAAAGTGAAAACAACTGCCCTAGACCTCTGCACATGCTACATGTGGACCTATGTGGTCCTATCTCTGTACAGAGTCTAGTAGGTAATAAATACATTCTGGTTCTAATTGATGAATTTTCCAGATTCACATGGATAGAATTCATTAGAGCCAAATCTGATGTACCTGATATTTTGATAAGATTGTTGAAAAGATTACAGGTTCTATTCAGCAGCAAAGTTCAGAAACTAAGAAGTGATAATGGAACAGAGTTCAAAAATGCCAAAATCAATTCATATCAATCAGAAGAAGGCATTACTCCTAACTTTTCTGCAGCAAGAACCCCTCAGCAAAATGGAGTAGTTGAAAGGAAGAACAGAACACTTGTTGAAGCTGCAAGGACAATGCTAGCTGGATCTGATCTTTCAACAAATTTTTGGGCAGAAGCAGTGGCATCAGCCTGCTTTACTCAAAATAGAGCTACAATTGTCAAGAGATTTCAGAAAACATCCTATGAACTCATTAACAATAGGAAACCTAATGTTAAATATTTTCATGTTTTTGGATGCAGGTGTTACATTCTGAACGATAGAGAATCTCTTGGAAAGTTTGACAAGAAAGCTGATGAGGGAAAATTCATTGGATATTCATTAGCCTCAAAAGCATTCAGAGTGTTCAATCTTAGAACAAGGACCATCCAAGAGAGCATCAATATCACTTTTGATGAAAATAAAAGCTCTGAACAACAAGAAAGTCTCTCAACACCTATCTCTGAATCATCAAGAGAATCTGAATTAAACAGAATATTTGAAGATTTCTTTGATGAAGATAACCCAGAGTAAACTTCAGAGATAGACCAAGAGAAAATTCAGAAGGACCCCAAGAAACAGGTACAACCCTTTCTGGACCCTCTGAATTAACACCTTCTGTTTCACCAAATTCAGATCAACAAAGTGAATCAGAAGAAGCTGAAGATCAAAAAGAGAATGATCAAGGAGTGTCTGAAGTAACTCTAGAAACAAATAGTGAAGAAATTCAAGAATCTGCTTCACCATCTCGGGAAACAACTTCAGAGCCTCTGAACAGCACAACAGAGATGTCACCAACTGTCATCTCTAAAGCTCAAACTCCACCCCAAATCTTTGCTCCAATCTCAAGATGGACAAAAGATCATCCAATTGAACAAATCATTGGATCCTCATCAGAAGGAGTTAAAACAAGATCTGCAACAATCAATGAATGCTTCTACGTAAACTTTTTGAGCATTATTGAACCAAAGAAGGTAAAAGAAGCTCTTGAAGATCCTCATTGGATTTTTGCAATGCAGGATGAACTTCAAGAGTTTATAAGAAACAAAGTCTGGACCCTAGTTCCCCTTCCCAAAGGAAAATTTGCAATTGGAACAAAATGGGTTTTCAGAAACAAAAAGGATGAGGATGGAATTATAATCAGGAACAAATCCAGGTTGGTTGCTAAAGGATATTGCCAAGAAGAAGGTATTGATTATGATGAAACCTTTGCACCTGTAGCTAGGCTAGAAGCAATCAGAATCTTCTTAGCCTATGCTGCACACAAAGGATTCAAAGTTTATTAGATGGATGTTAAATCTGGCTTTCTACATGGTAAATTAAATGAAGAAGTTTATGTCCAACAACCACCTGGATTTGAAAGTACAGAGTTTCCTAATCATGTTTATTATTTGGATAAGGCTCTGTATGGACTTAAACAAGCTCCAAGAGCTTGGTATGCAACTCTGTCCACTTTTCTGATTAAAAATGGATTTGACAAAGGCACAATTGATACAACATTATTCATCAAAAGGTACAGAAATGAGATGCTATTAGTACAAATTTATGTTGATGACATTATATTTGGCTCTACAAATCAAAAGTATTGTGACAAGTTTTCAGAGTTGATGAAGAGTGAATTTGCGACGAGCCTCATGGGAGAATTAACTTTCTTTCTGGGCTTACAAGTAAAACAAACTTCAGAAGGCACTTTCATAAGTCAAACTAAATATGTCTATGAAATTTTGAAAAAGTACAAACTCAATGATTCAACTACTATGAAAACGCCTCTTGCCACCGGAGTCAAACTTGACTCTGATCCTTTAGGACAATCTGTGGATATAAAAACCTACAGAGGCATGATAGGTTCACTATTATACTTAACTGCAAGTAGGCCTGACATAATGTTTGCAACATGTCTTTGTGCTAGATATCAAGCAAATCCAAAAGAATCTCATTTATCTGCTGTCAAAAGAATTTTCAGATACCTAAGAGGGTCACCATCTTTAGGCCTCTGGTATCCAAAACTTTCTAGTTTTGATCTAACATTTTACACTGATGCAGATCATGCAGGATGTAAGCTTGACAGAAAAAGTACCTCTGGGTGCTGTCAGTTAGTGGGCAATAAGCTGGTAAGTTGGTCATCCAAGAAACAAAATTGTGTTTCAACTTCAACTGCAGAGGCAGAATATGTTGCTGTTGCTAGTTGTTGCTCTCAAGTAATATGGATGAAAACTCAGCTCAGAGATTATAGCCAACAATATGAACGAATACTCATTCTGTGTGATTCAAAAAGTGCCATAGCCATCTCTGCCAATCCAGTACAACATTCAAAGACAAAGCACATTGATGTAAGGTATCATTTCTTAAAAGATCATGTTGAAAGGGGAACAATAGAAATGTATTTTGTACCAACTGATCTCCAACTTGCTGATATTTTCACAAAAGCTTTAGATGAACGAAGGTTCAATTTTTTAATTAGCAAGTTAGGAATGTTGAATATGTCTACCTAACAAGGAAGAAACTCATAGTCTCTTGATCAAATAATCAGAGCCTCTGAACCAAGTAGCATATTTCAATATCAGTCTCTGAATGTTCTCCAAACACAACAAAAGGGAGAAAAATAAAAAAGTTGTTCTTTTGTCAAGGGGGAGAAAAAGAACTTTTTCAGACGACATCTCAGAGTCTCTGAATTTCATCTCAGATTCACTGAATTTTGTCTCAAAAGAATTTTTCAAATGTCAACTCAGAATCTCTGAATTTTGTCTCTGAATCAAATTAAACTTTTCTCAGAGTTTCTGAAAATGGTCTCTGAAGTCTACTCAGAGTCTCTGAAATTGAGGATTTTTTTTTCACAAATCATCTGTCAAGGGGGAGTCAACAACTTTCAGACCAAGACATTCCTCAAACAAGAACCTTTTAATAAATAAGCAATTTTTGATATCATTGTTTAACTGAACCTTATTATTTCAAGTAATATCTTAAATTACTTCTTAAGGCGAAAGGTTTGTCTAGTCAGCATAAAGAAGATATTCAATTTTTTATTGAAAAATGGCGCCCCTTTCCTATTTTCTTGGAACCTACATTCGTAGGTACAACAATTTTCAAGGCCACGTGTCACAAAAAGGAATGAGTGAAAGGCCAAACGGCTTTATCCAAAAGGTCAAATCACTGCCGTTTCACCTTATGTACTCGAGTGTATCTTTTTCTAAATTTGGATACAAAACCAATTTAAAATCCGGATATTCATTTTTACAAATTACTCTCGAGCACAATCTCTCTTTCTCTCCAAAAAGAATTTGAACTTCATCTTCTTCACTTGAACTCAAAAATGGCGTCTTCAAATGAATGGTGCAAGCTTTTTCCCAAATCTGGTGAACCTTCAAGATTGTATCTTTTTCCAATCAAAGACAACAATCATATGATTCAGCTTGATTCTCCCAAATTTGAGGAACAATACGGAATAATCTGCGAGTTCTTCTCCAACTGTGAACTGACTCAAGCCCTAACTGCTTTTACCAATGAATGTCCACTCTCATTTATTCAAGAATGGTATTCTTCAAGTCACTACAGCGATGCACATAACGGAATAATCGGCGAGTTCGACATATCTCAAGTCGTAAAATGTCGAATACTCATCAATCCTACTGTTCTAAGAGAAGTTCTCCCTCTCCTAACAGCCGAGGAACTTCAAATCACGCGTTTTGAAAAACGCCCAACTTCTGAAACCCTACTACAGTTTATTCGAATGCTAGGTTACAACACTGAAATCACCAGATTGAGCAACTTCCGACGACAACACCTATCACCAATCTGGAACTTCATGTTCTCTGTCCTAAACAGAACTCTCACCTGCAAACTGGGGAGCATGGATCAAGCAACACCAGAAATACTGTCAATCATGTATGCCCTATTCTTCAATCGCAACTTGGACATGGCCGGCATAATCTTTGATATGATTCTGACATCAATAGAGAAGAAGAACAAATGCTTGTCAAAGGACCCTGAACAAACGACCCAATCATCCAAAGTTCCTTCAATAACATTCCCAAGATTTCTGTCTCTAATCATCCATGCTGCGATCGAGATGCTTCATATTTTGATTGCCCCTGAACAACCCAAAACTCCTTTCTACATAATGAATAACTTCAAACCGACGATTCTATCTGAAGGCTATCCAGAAGCAAGGAGGATCCCTCACCACATGCTGAATCAGGTAAATCCTCAATCTGTAGCCTTAGCTTCTTATCTTAGTGTTGCCTAAGGACTAGAACCAGTTCTGGGAACTCCAACACACTTAGGTCCTGAACCTGGAATGGAGAGTAAGAGCATCTCGGCTTCAGAGGGATCTGAGGACCCTGAAGTACAGAGCTCTCACAAGAGTGAACCAGAGGGTACTCTTACTAGAGAAACCGAAGTTGAGAGAGATGACAGAGCACTTGAAAGGGCTGTCAATGAGGAAGTAAGGGAAGAAACCTCATCTGCTAGTGTAGAGGATAGCTCGACTAGCTCTGAGGAAAATGAGTATGAATCTTGATAGACTAGCTCTGAAGATTCTCAGAGGGAAGAGAGCAAGTCTTCTAAGGACTTGGAGAAACCTGAGAGTTCTTCCCCTTCCATACAAAAAGATGCCTCAAGGCACATTTATTTTAGGACACCAACCCCATCTCCCAGTGCAACCACACAATCTAACCTACCTGATCCAGAGGTAATGGTTATTGAATCAGAGGTGCACACCTCGAACCCAAACCAGCCAACCACTTCAGAGGTACCTTTTTCCACCTCTGAAGTTCACTTAACTGAGGAAACTCAGATTTTGGATAAGCCCTCTTCACAGGACTTAGCCAATACTTTAAGTACTCAGTTGCCTCAGAGTACATCCGGAAATCCTACACATAATGATGCCTCTATGGCTCATCTCTCACCCTTTAGGATATCCAGAAGTAGTTTTCCAACTCAGGGACAATAGCTTGACCTACAAGCACAAGGATTTACTTGCCTGGATCGCAAGCTCAACTCCCACATTCACTTCCAGTCCTCTGAATCTGAGGAGGAGGACTTGGATGAGAACAGAACACTCAGAGATGATTCTCCGGAACGTCAAGGATTGAGTGGAAGTCCTTCCAGAGACAACATCAAAACAGCTCTGAACGAAGGCTCCTCTGAACTCGAGGAAAAATTGGCTACATGTGTTGTAACCAATGTACCCCTCTCTGAACTTCTCACAAAATCTGAGTTCCAGAGATTCTGTGAAGAACTCAGAGGATCCTTGAATGAGCATAACTTTCAGAGAATTGACGGTTCAGAGACCTCTGCTCTTCGCTCTGAAAACAAAAACCTTAGAGCAGAGGTTTCCACTCTGAAGACCCAACTTTTGGACTCCTCAAACAGAATCCAAGACTTGGAACAAGAACTGTTCAGACAGAAGGCTCAATCATCTCTGGAGATAGCCAATCTTAAAGCTCAGAATACATCTCTTCAAAATCAAGCATCTACAACCATCGATGTCCAGAAGGTTCTAGAAGAACTAAGGAACGAGGTAGTAGCCACCAGATCATCTTCACTCTCAACAGATCAAATGGCCTCTATCTCTGACCTCATCAAAACTACATTTCAAGCCTCTGTACCAGAAGTCACCGCACCATCAGCAACACCACAACCGCCACCTCGAACTTCTGAAGACCTCATCACTAAAAGTGATCTGGCCTCTTTCAAATCCGCAATAATGAGCCGAATACTGACTTGTTCTTCCAAGATCTCTACAATTACTCAGAAGCAGGTCAAAGCTACTCTAGAACTTCACAGCTATAAATCAGAGGACCAGATTGCTGAAATCAGAACTGCTGCTTCAGAGGCAATCGAATCCATTCAGAAGACACTTCTGGATCCCAAAGGAAAAGGAATCGCTGAACCAAGCTCTCCCAAATACAAATGCAAGTTTTCTGGTGGGACTTGTAGCGATGCAGTGAAGAAAGCCAGATTTGATGATTCTGAGGATTCTGATGATGATGAGCACTCTGAATCACAAGATAGGGAGACCAGAGATACAACCGCGCACACCTTTAAAGTTGCTCTCTTTGCACCAGTTCAAGAGAAGGAACCAGAGAGGAACACCACCTCTTCTGATGAAAACCGAACTTTGCAATCATTCACAGCACCGGTAATACTTTTTGCCTCATCAACACCAGGTGTTCCTATCACTCCAGTTACCGATGCAACTCCAGAGAAAATTGGAGCTCTGGAAGAAGAAGAAGAACAACTTGTAGACTTCTCTACATCCTCTAAAGATGCATTCTCATCACCCGAAAGACAACCAATGGTGATGAGAGATGCCTTTGACTCAGAGTCTGAGAAAGAACAGAAAGATTCTGACAGAAAGGAAGAAGCTGCTGGAGAAGAGATCGAGGTAATTGATGTCGAAGAGTATGTTTTCAAAAACGCTCAACCACATCATATCTCAACAGCTTCAGAATTAAGAGAATCTTCAGAGATAGATGGATATATCTCTGAACAACCTTCAGAGATAACTCAGTCACAGCTCAAGGACAGAGAAACCATGGTTGTTGATGAACAGGCTCCTCAAGAGAATCTTGTTCAGAAAACAAGCATCGGTTTACCAGCCAAGGTCTTCACTCATCCTCCCACATTCTTAGATTCCACTCCTGAAGCATCGATAAAAGATCACTTTCGGCATATATATTTTGAGTTCAATTTGGAAGACACTCAAGTAATCCCTCTGAATCCAAGAATCAGAGAGGATATGCCAGACTACAAACGAAGATTCATACAGTCAAAGACATCACCAAGAAAGGCGGTTCTCAACGACGCTCCAATAATAAAAGTTGATAAAATCACTGAAAAAACATTCGCCTTCAATAAAATCATATATAGGCATTATGTGGTGACTTGAGCTGATTAGAAGATTTATGAGTTTAATGATAATGATCTTGTAAATCTAAATCCTTATGATCTCACTCATCTCTATGCCTACTGCTCTGCAAGATACGATTCAGGAAGAATGGATATAAGAATGGGCATGGTTAAAGTAAGACGGGCAATGGAAGCTTACATCAAACACAGAGCCAAACGAGACTTTCAGATAACTCTGAACTTGGGTGAAGAAAAGCTCCAAGTGACTGAACCAGAGGAAACCATCGAAAACCTGGACAAACAGAAGACTGAATCAATCATTGAAGAACCTCTGGGTTTTGTCTACAGAGTGAACCAAGAGAAGAAAATCTTTCTAGCTTCGCAAGTAGCGAAGTATTCTGATGAAACCTTGAAAGGCATACAAAAGATGATCCATGTAAAGCAAGAACGACACAGAGCAGACCTACTGGCGAAACTAGACTTGGAAATTGGCTCAATGATTAACTTCAGAGAGCTAATCATGAAGTTTCATAGGATATGTTCTAGTGATAGGTTCTGAATTTTTTTTAATATTATTCTCTTGTAATTCCAAATTCCTATGAGAAGTAATATTTAAAGAGGATGACTTTCTCCTCTTCGCTTTCTAGTTAAATGTTCTATGTGTTCTTTATTTATTTTCAGTACTTAGGGGGAGATTGTTAGCCCCAAATCTGAACCAATGAAAGTATTGAAAATAACTAAGTCTTCATCTAAAGACTTTCAAGGGACATCAACAAGTCTGTCTCTAAAGTCAATTCAGAGTCAGTCTGAAGAAAGCAAGTTTGTCTCTGAAGTCAGTTCTGAGTCAGTCTGAAGAAAGTATGTCTGTCTCTGAAGTCAATTCAGAGACAGTCTCTCAGAAAGACATCAGAGAGCCCCTCATCAGAGATCCTACTTCAGAGCTCTGAAGATGTTCACTCTGAATTGATGACAAAGAAGAACAGATGACACGTCACCTTGTGATAAGATTTACTTTCTAGAGTAGGTCACTGTTCAAACATGTCTTGATCTTACCTCTTAGGTAAGACACTGTTCAATATCTTGATCTTACCTCTTATGTAAGATATTGTTCAAGCCATGCTTCTATTTGTCAGATAAGTACACTGTTTACTTTATGGTCCTATAAATAGGACCATCACCTTATTGTTCAAAGTGTGCTTAAGAAGTCTTATAACTGATAATATAAGTTGAATATTTTATTCAAAGAATATCTTGTTTATCTATTTTCTTTATGAACTGTGATATTTGAATCTCCTTTGATATTAAACTATACTGCTTCCGCTGTTATTACTCTTATTGTTTATATCATTGTTGTGAGATTAAATCTGGGATCCAACACTCTCTTCTCAGCTTTCCTCTCTCCTTCCATGCCTTGGCTTGTATCGCATCTCAGACTTCTCTTTCTTGTATCCATCATACCTTGGCTTTGAGTAGAATTTCTTCTTGCCAAAGCTCTTCTTGAATCGTCGAGTAATTAGAGCCAAGTCCTCAGAGAACTTCTGAATATCTAGATCTGAATCAACCTCCAGTTCTTCATCACTTGAATCAGATTCGGACTCAGTAACCTCAGTAACCAGAGCTTTAGACATCTTTTTCTTTGACCTTGCAGAGGATATCGAAACTGAACTCTTTCCTTTGCCAGGAATGAGAGCCACGGACTCCTTCAGATTATTGGAATAATTATTAATCGTTCTTACCTCACCCTGATGCTGAGAAAGAGTAGAGAAGATATCAATGACGTTTTCCTGAGCCATGTTCTTTGACATCTGAAGGTTGATGGCAAAGTTCTTCCATTCAAGATTCAGGTTCTTGATGAACTTGTAATTTATCTCTGAAGCTGATTTAGAGATATTGTTCCTCCACAAGTCATTGAGAATGATGTTGTATCTGTTGTAGGTCTCTAGCAACGTCTCTCCTTCTTTTGCGTAAAATCCCTCGTATGTATTTCTGCATAGATTCTGCTTAGCTTGGATGGAGGCTTCATTTCCTTCAAACTGTCTTGATAGTTCATCCCAGACTTCTTTTGCAGAGTTCCGACTATCTACACGGTTGTAGATGTCATTCGGAATTGCCATGGTCAGATAAATAAGAGCCTCTTCATCTGTCTTGTACTGTTCTTTCTGCTTTTCAGTAAAGAACTGATAAGGTTTAGGAATATATCTGTCAGGGATTTCTGGAGAGTGTCGGTCCAACAATAATACTAATATCAAGTTCTTAGAAACAACACAATATGATTACCAACCTCTATTGATTATAACAAATGGGTTACAAGGTTGATCGATTCAAGCTATTGATGTGTGTTCTCTGTTTTTCTCTCTAATACACCTTTTAGTGTGTGTTTGTGTGTGTTCTCATGTTATCTGATTCTTGAGAGAGTTAGAGATATCACCTAATATCTAATCTAGTGTGTTGAACACACTTCCTAACAACTTGCAAGAACAAGTTGTAATATTAAACTAATAAAACTAGATAATATCTAATAACTAGACATTATATCTAACTAATAACTTAACTAAATAACTAACTAAGTTAAATACTAGAAACTAACTATTACAATACTATAACTTCGATATTTAAATCTAAGTAAACTAAAACAATTACATTGAATTACATTGACATTTATTACAAATAGACATAGACTTTAATATCGAGAGTCGATGTTCCAGCTTTAGCTTCAGATTGCGATCTTCGTATTTGGATGATCTTGAATCCAATGAGACTGTGGTCTAACAATCTCCCCCTTTGGATCAAGATCTTTACGAAAATGATTTTAGCAATGCAGTCTTCTTGTTCAGCTCAGAAGATGCAATCTCTTTCTCTAGCTCTTAAATCAGCATGTATTTTTCTAACATTCTCCCCCTATGAAAAGTGGACGTAATTCTTGAAACATGTGATCTTTGCCATTTCTTGTGTAGTCATTCTCCCCCTTTTTGATGAAAAGTGCAACGACTTCATCAAAATTAGTGGTAAGAAATGTCAATCTTGTGGTTAGAGCCCCTGATCCGTCAATTCAAAAGATATTCATCCAGATCTTTTCAAATCCAGACAAAATAGTCGTGTAATACCTGAATCAACTAATGAATCAGTTAACATGCCTGTCAGTAACACTAAGTCACTGTGTGTAACGAATACACATTGGAAAGGAGCTGTTTGATGTTGACTCCCCCAGGGCTTCCATTTAATCATCGAAACACCACAAAGGTAAATTTCTATAAACGTTATGACAAAGAAACTAATTCCTTGTGTGTTCGTGCTTGTGTTAAAAAGAATTAAGCACTTGATGATTGCTTATTAGGCTCAAAATTGTGTAAACCACTGAGACAACAGTTAGTTAAACACAGACTCAATTGTGCATGATTGAAGTGCGAAGGTGGGGAAGACTTCCTTCTTTTCAATATCCAGATTTTCCAAATGAAAATCAGATAGCATATGTGCTGCTTCCCCTTAGAAAATGTGAAACACTTTCTTGTTGAGAAGAAAATGAGTAGATGGTGAGGTTTGATCAAGAGTTGGCATGGGTTAGTTGTCTGTTTCAATAATGATCACCAAAGAATTGTGAATCACTAGAATGGTGGCTACCCGGCTCAGAAAAAGTTGGTGCAGAGTTGTGATATTCTTTTAACTCTGTTCTCACACGCTCTTTCTTTTAAACGTTTTGCTTACTCTAATCATACTCATTTCTTTTCTCTTTGCACACTCAATCACTAAGGATTAACTTCGTGGGTAGAAATCACTGGTTAAGGTGATTCCATAGAAGTTGTGTTAATTCCTAGCACAATGATTCCTTGTTTTCCTATGATGCACGTGATGCTCAGATTGGTTTAACTATTTCAGTTAAAGCACAATTTAGATCATGAAAACATTTAAAATATACTCCCAAAATATAAAATGTGTTGAAAAATCAGGAAGTGGTTTGAACATGAAAAACAATGTTTTCTATGATTGAAAGTTTTCTTTCTTTCAACCATATATGAGATTAAGATAAAGGATTGTACCTTAATGTGCGATCTTATATCTCATGAAGCTAAGCTTTAAGTCATAAACATATGAACTTGTAAGATTCTCTCAAAAATTCTGCAAAAGTCTTATGTCAAGTCAAAGTAAAATTATTCACTTAAAATGAACAGACAAAAAGTAGTAAAACTTTTTAAAAGTACGAGTTCTGATCATAAATAATCATAAGTCATATCCTTTTTACTCCCCCTGAAATTATTCATTTGAAAATTATCATATGAAAAAGATATGCATAAAATTTCAGACAAATATGTACTCCCCCTTGATGGTTGATTTCCTCATTCGAGTATTGAAGTACAATCTCTTATCAGCACGAAGTAAGGTCTTTTGATCTTTGAAGTGCGAGTCCTAAACTGTTGTGTTTAGAAGTCAACTTCGTTGAAGTCCAGGTCTTGAACTGCATTATTCAAGAGCCTTTATTCTTCCTACTCCCCCTTGACAGTAGGTGCCTGCAATACAGGTTTAGTTTTCTTTGGTACCCATTGGTATTTGGGTCCATGAAAGTTAGATGCAGTTCGTATACTGAGTAAGAACCATACCAGTAATGGTCACTAGTCATGTGAACAGGATCATGTGTACCACAATAAGAACAATAAAATTTCTTACCTGACAACCTGATTAATTGATCTCTCGTGTAGACGAAATCAAGTTTAACTTTCAGCGCATTGTTCTTCTTGGCATTCTGCGTGTGTACACATGAGCTTTTACATTTCATCTCTTCTTTAACTGGTTTCCTGTTCCATACCAGTTCAGCTTCATCCTGGAAGCTTCTTCTCCTTCTTTGATGTGTACCTGAAAAATCTTTATTCCTGTCATAGAAAAGATTAGTAGAATGAATCTGATTAGAAGATTTAACTGACCTTTTGAAAAGAGCAGTTTTCTTATGTGAGCTTGCGGCTGGTTTGTTAGAACCAACTGAATTATTTCTAGGTGAGTGGATTTTTGACTCTGGAGTCGTTCGCTCAGTCACCACCACCGTCTTTGAAATAATATCTTGAAGCTCTTTTACCTTTGAAGAATAACTGTCTCGTTCTTTGATAATGAGCTCAATCTTCTTCTCAAATGTAGACTTCTTTTTCTTCTCTGTCAGGGCAAATTTAGACAATTCAGATAGCTTTGCATTAAGCTTCCTAATTGCAGCTTCAAAGGTGCTTCTCTTTTCTTCAAATCCTTTCTTAGCACCCTTCCTTCTATCTGTTATTTCTTTTAAGAATCCTGCAATCTTTTGTTCAGTTGCCTTCTTCTCCTTGGCAAACTGATCTCTTTCTAAAATGATTACTTTCTCAAAGTTACAAACTTGTTGAGAAAGCTTTAAACTTTGAAGCTCAATCACCTTCTTCTCCTCCACACCCTTTTTTGACAGATCTGAGAACTTCTTTTCAAACTCAGATATTTTCTTTTGTAGCTCAGCATTCTCAGCTTCCAAAACCTTAACTCTTGATGACATTGTTGATCCTCTCATCAGCTTCTCAATATGTTCCCATAACAGCTTTCCTTTAGTCTCTTTGCTTTCTAATGTAAAAAAGATCTCTTTTGAAATCTCCTCAGACATTCCATTCAGTAGGAAAGATAAAGCTAAGTTGTCCGCGTCATATCTCTTTCTGTGCTCGTCTGAGTACATACAAAGTGGTAATGGACAATCTAGATCTACTCTTTCTCCATTCATCTTTGTAGTATAACACATTGTCCTTGGAGCTGTCATACTCCCTTCACTCAGATATTTTCTAATGAATATACCCAGATCATGTCGTTCAATGAAGTCCATGAACCGATATTTCCACTGCTCATACTCTCCACTGAAGAGTACAGGTGTCTTCGTGTCGGTTCCGATAGCTAGAGCTTCTCTTGACATCCTGATTGATTAAATGTGCAATAAAAACTTGGATTTGACCGTTAGTCCAGATAAAATTTGATCACACAAGAAATTTTGTCCCCCTAGGCAGACCCTATTTCAGTTTCGAAAAATTCTCAGAAAAAAAATATTCTAAGTATGGAATAGAAGCTTTGCGTTTGAGAAGGTTTGCATTTCAAATGAGGAGCGCAAATGGAAGTTTGTGGGTCTAGTGAGGAGCGCAAATTGAGGTTTGCGGGTCTAGTGGGAAGCGCAAACTGAGGTTTGCGGGTATAGAAGAGGTACACGTGAACTGAGGTTTGCGTTTGTCTTGAGATGCGCAAAGTTGAGGTTTGCGTTTCTGAGGTTTGATCCGAGAAGTGAAGTTGAGGTTTGCGATTGCTCTTTGAAGCGAGAAGTGTGCTTTGCGTTTGGCTTGAGAGCCCGAGAAGTAAGGTTTGCGATTGATGTTGGAACCGCAAAGTAAGGTTTGCGTTTCCTTTGAGAAGCGCAAAGTAGGACTTTGCGTTTGATGTGGGAGGCGCAAAGTTGGACTTTGCATATGTTTTTCCTCTGCTTTGCGCTTTATTCGTCCTGTACTTCGAAAAATCGTCTAAAGTCTGTTCCTGAAACGATTTAGCAATACCAAACTCTACCCTTATCTCTAGAAACACTTCTAGAACTGAAAGTAAGCACTCGATCTCAATAAAACACACTTTTTAAAGAAAAATTTGATAGCACAGTGACTTTTTGTTCTCGACTATTTTCTCACAAAAATCACAAAATGGAACTCAATAAATGCTTTATAGTGAAATCAAACAACAACAAATCTATCTAGCATGCTAATGATCACAACCTGATCGATTTTAACACCTAAAACACTTAAACACTCGAAATCACTTTTTCAAATAGAACACAGAGACGTTTTTCCAGAAAACTTGATTTTTGATCTTAATCAGGCTCTGATACCAATTGTCGGTCCAACAATAATACTAATATCAAGTTCTTAGAAACAACACAATATGATTACCAACCTCTATTGATTATAACAAATGGGTTACAAGGTTGATCGATTCAAGCTATTGATGTGTGTTCTCTGTTTTTCTCTCTAATACACCTTTTAGTGTGTGTTTGTGTGTGTTCTCATGTTATCTGATTCTTGAGAGAGTTAGAGATATCACCTAATATCTAATCTAGTGTGTTGAACACACTTCCTAACAACTTGCAAGAACAAGTTGTAATATTAAACTAATAAAACTAGATAATATCTAATAAGTAGATATTATATCTAACTAATAACTTAACTAAATAACTAACTAAGTTAAATACTAGAAACTAACTATTACAATACTATAACTTAGATATTTAAATCTACGTAAACTAAAACAATTACATTGAGTTACATTGACATTTATTACAAATAGACATAGACTTTAATATCGAGAGTCGACGTTCCGGCTTTAGCTTCAGATTGCGATCTTCGTATTTGGATGATCTTGAATCCAATGAGACTGTGGTCTAACAGAGAGGTTTCAGTTTCTGCTTGTCCTGGTACTCTAATCATTGGATTTACCGGACCATTGATGATTGATTCCCTATAGTCTCTGTTTTTGTGATTCAGAAACTGGATCATTCTCTTCTTCCATTGCTGATATTCATCAGCCATGAGGACAGGAGGTTTGGACTGAGAGCCCATTGAGAGAAGCTGATTCGACATCTTAGCTATATGGTTAGAAATCAAACTAATCTGTACCAAGACAATCAACTAGATGAGATCGTTAGAATCAAGAGTTGAATAAAAACTACACTAAAAAATTTTAAGAAAATTAAATTTCCCAAAAATAAATAAATGCAATACTCGCACGGTATAGTTCACAGATAAAATAATAAGAGAATCTGGCGCAAAAAAAGAACGGTTTGCGCGAGAGGCAGGTCACGCAAAAAGAAGCTTTGCGTAAGCCTCGGGTGGCGCAAAGGAGAATGACCGGTACCTAGCTTCGACCGGTAGTTTGCTTGACCGGGAACTCGTTCGACCGGTATGTTACACGACCGGGAATGTGCTTGACTGGTATTGTGTGTCAACCGGAATAGGTCTTTGACCGGTAATGTTTCGATCGGACTTAAGAGTCGACCGGTATTTCGACCGGTATAAGTGATGTGACCTGTGTTGGTCTTCGAACGGAAAAGAGTGTGATCGGTATGCGATCGAGACCGGAACCGATATGGACCGGTATAAGAATTCGACCGATATGTTGTCAACCGGGATAGTGACCAATATGGACTGTGTGTGTACCGGGCGACCGGGATAGTGTGACGGGTTGTGTCGACCGGTATGGACCGAAGTGGTGCAACCGATATCAATTGACCGGTACAGGACTGATGAATAACGACCGATATTATCTTGAAGGTTCGACCGATATGTTCTTACAGGTTGACCCAGAACGATGATGATTAACCCAGAAAGCACTTTAAGCACACAATCTCAATGCAAAAACCATATTTTTGTATCCATAAACATGTATTGATCAAAACCCAAACAAACTTAATGATCAAAATCAACTTTTTTTCACTTAATTTGAAGAACACAGAATCGACCGGTTTATGACTTTGTCGAACCCAGAGTCCAAAAAATCATCAAAAAGCTAATTAAATGATGAATTTAAATGCAATTAACCAATCAGATAGAATTCAATAGCACGAAACACATCTAATCATATCAATTTTGTGCATAAAAACTCATTAATTCATGAACTCAATTATGCATACAGTAAGAAGTCGATAAACATGAAGAACACAGATTTAACCCAAAAAGCTTGATTATTTAGGCTCTGATACCACTTGTTAACCCAGTTTAATCTAGTTGATAAACTAACACATAACACAATATAGATCAAGAAATATAAAGATTAGAATAACATACCAATCCCTTGAATAATCAATGAAAACCTTGTGTGTTCTTGATACCTTGAATGTAGGATTACAGAGAAAATACGGCTACATCTCTAAACAATAATTATGAGATTTATCAGAGTTCAACCTAAAAACTAATTAACCAAAACTATTTATATCTAAGCCTAATAGGCCTAATGGACTTGGGCCCAACTAATAATAAAACTATTAACTTATTACAAATCAAACCCTCTAATTAACTTTAGCACAATTGCAATTTAAACCCTTAATTTTAACTTTAATCTTGAATACAATTTATGATCCAACAGTAAATCTTTTGATAAACCTGATACATATTACTCTGCTAATCATCTTATCAGGATTGCTCAAAAGTAGATTTGTTGTTCTTACTAGGGAGCAAATGACTTTGTAAGTAATATTTTTGTCAATTAATGGTATGGTTCTTATTATGTTACCCCCAGAAGAACTGCACATAACACATCAGGACCCAAATACCAGTGGCTACCAAAAGCTAAATCTATGTTGCAGGCACCCAAGGTTTAAGGGGGAGCAAAGAACGATGGCTTCTGATTACAACAGATCAGGACCCGGTCTTTAATGTTAAATGACTATGACTTCTAAACACATTAGTTTAGGACTCGGTCTTCAATGTTTAAAGACAAGAATATTTTGCAAATATCTAGGGGGAGCTTATCAGAATATAAATCATTTTATCATGATTTGAGGGAGAGTTTAAATGTAAGTATCTTCTGATCTTAATCTCTGTTTGTTTGAAGAAGAACAACTTTCGAACATGAAAAATATTTTCTTAAATGTTTAAACCACTTCTGATCCTCAAAAGATTTCATGAATCTAGAAGTGTGATTTTAATTGTTTTTCATTGTTGTTTGTTAATGTTTAACTGACCGTGTGTTTCCAAAGATCAATACTTGTGTATTATCTTGTCTATATACTGTCAAGTATTCATACACACCGGTTCAGTACTTTATTTGAATTTGTTATTACCATGTATCATAAAGAAACAATTTTACGATGGTAATACCCTCGTTTGATTCCACTGTTGTTTAGCATCATTTATCATTTCAATCTTTGTGCGTTCATTGCTAAATTGTTTATATTCGTTCATATAAACAAACTAACAAGTTCTTTGATACCCCAACCATTTCATGTTTATACTCATGATATTTGATCTGATTGATACATTGTCAGATTCTCCAAACAATTCTCTTGATTTCATTTTAATCATTCAATCTCATTGTTATGAGAGATCTTCAAAGCTCATATGCTCAAATTTCATTCATAATTTTAATGAGCATACATTTTGACAATGTTATCATACTTGTGCTTAACTGTTCAAGATAAATTGTTGAGCAACTATTCTTTTTAGGACAAAATTACATGGGATTTGTGTGAGAACTTAAAAAGAACTTCCATGGATTCACATTAACCAGTGTTTCCTACCCCGGAAGTTATCCTAGAGTGATTGAGGGGTGAGGGGTCAAAATCAAAGAGTGGGGGAGATAACTCATCTGGTTGAGTTTTTCTCATTGTGTTGAGCGGTAAAATGTAAATGAGAGTTTGGTTAGAAGTGAGCTTTAATGTTAAAAAGAAAGAGGGCGTGAGATCAGAGTTAAAAGAATATCAAAACTCTACACCAACCACTTTCTGAGTTGGGCAGCCATATCTACTGATTGGTTCACATTCTTTGGTAACTATCATTGAAACAGGAAGTGAGCCCATGGCAACTCTTGCAATTACCCCACCAGCCACTCGTTTCTTTCCCGAAAAAGAAATGTTTCATTTTCTTGGGGACGCAACATATCTGCTATCTAATCTTCACTCGGAAGATTTAGATATTGAAATAGAAGGAAAGTTGTCCCACCTTCGCACCTCTTTCATGCACATTGAGTCCGTGTAATACTTGTTGTTGTCTCAACAATTTACACAATTTGAGCCTGTTAAAGCTTAAGTAGCTTCAATCATTCATACACTTGCACACAAGGAATAAGTTATCTTGTCATAACATTCATAGAAAATTCCTTTGTGGTTTTTCGATGATTGAATGGAAGCCCTAGGGGAGTGAACATCACAAAAGCTCCTTTCCAATGTACATCTGTTGTACAAAGTGGCCCCGTGCTACTTACAGGCAATTCTAACTGTTTCATTTGTTGATTTAGGTTTACTATTCTTATTTTGTCTGAATTTGAAAAGATTCGGATGAATACATGTTATGAATTGACGGATACACATATCAAAATGGGCGGAGATTGCTATTTTCTCATAAAGGGAGGAGATTAGTATTCAAAGACAGTGTTGAAATTGAAGAGTTTTGATGATCATGATGCTCACAATCATCAAAAAGGGGGAGAAATTTACAAAGTTCAATTTTAAAGTCATAAAGAAAGAAAGTTCAAAGTGAAAAAGACTTGTGGAGAAATTCAGAAAGTTCAATCCAATCAAGTCTGATGAAAAGAAATTATTCAAAGATGACTTTCAATGAGAAATTAAGATGACTCGAGAAAGTTTGTTTTTCCAAAGACTGATAAGAGATTACAGAGATGAAGATACAAGTTTTAGAAAGATTCCTCAAAGTTCCAGAGATCTAAAGAAATTTCAAAGACTTCAAGAAGATTTAAAATTCTTGTTCAAGACTGGATGACTTTACAAAGCAATGTGAAACACTTTCCAAGATTCTTCAAAGCATCAGAGTTTGAAGATTGCCAAAGCTTCAAAATTCAAAGCTGTCAAAGTTAAAGTTTTGAAGAATCAAGAGCTGAAAACTATTGTCAAAAAAAAATTTAAATCTTGAATACAAAGGGGGAGATTGTTAGTGTATAATTGTATCCAAGATTTAATTGTAAGAGTCTTGTAAAGTCTTTGTAATAGAAAAGTCAAAGAAAGTCAAAAGAAGTCAAATGTCAATGTTGTTTAGTAAAAAGTAAAATAGCTTAGTTTGATTTGTAGTGTGTTGTAATTAGTGGTTGATATATTAGTTGCTTAGTGATTAAGCATTAGGGTTAAGAGCATTCATTGTCATATATAGGAGAGAGAGAAAGTTAGAGAGAGTTTAGAGAGAGAAAGCTTCAATTTCATGTAATCATTCAAGATCAATGAGATTTCATGTCATTAACCTAATAGATCTAGTGTTTACATCAACAAACTCCATTTGATCATTCTTAAAACAAGATTCATTCGTAACATTGGCCTCTTCTTCAACCTTTTCAACAAGTAAAGGTTACAGAGTAATAGGGTTTGAAACTGATGGTATAATTAATTGATTTGCATCCGATTCATATTCATCGTATTTGCATTCAGTTTCAGGTAGGATTTTGTCATTGTTGAATGATTCATTTGAAGGTGTGGTAAATAATGATTCAAACTCAACAAATTCAGTTTTTTGAGTCTTATAACTCTTGTTTAAATCACTATATATAAAACCAACCGATTTAAAAGAATTTTGCGAATCAGTACCACTAGACTTATTCTCTCCTATTACTTCTTTACCTTTGGTCTCTTTAAGAGTTTTAGAAGTATCAGCTTTAACAAAAGTCGTACGAATGTTAGAATGGGTTTAACCGTGGAGCCAAGTATGTCAAAGTTATGCAAGTGCTCCGGGGCCTTTTTCAAAATTTCATTTACAGGCAAACCCGAACCTCGTTTAACTTTATAAAATCTTTCATCTTGGAGTTTATTGGTCAATAGATTTAATGTTTGCTCAGTCTAACCACGTTTCATGTTTATGTCCTCCAGTTGTTTAATCTTAGTGTAAGCTTCATTTCGCTCTTGAAAACAGACTTGAAATTTAATTTTAAAATCACCTTTTTCAGCGTTAAGATTAACAAGATCCTTTTCCAAACCATATATTTTTCTTTTTAAGGATTCTTTTTCAGCTTTTAAATTATCTTTCTCCTTTTTCTTTTCTTCCACGACAACTTTCAGCAGAGCGTTTTCGTCACGAAAACTCAAAACTGTTTGATGTTCTGAGCTAAGTTTACCTTTTAACAGTTCAAATTCATCTTTCATGTTGTGGATTTGGACCATAAGTGATTCAATAAGTTCAGAGTTTTCGTTTACCTTATAGTTTTCGTCCTCAAAATGAGCGTCATAAGTCTCATCATCATCATTAAGCTTTGCCATGTAGGAGACTTGAGTGAAGTGTGCTTGCTCCTCCTCGTCCGAGCTTTGAAATAACCAATTCTATTCCTCGGCCATGAGCACCATCCCTTCCTCCACTTTCTTGTCAATCAAAGACTTCCTTGCGTGTACTCTGAGTTCTTGAATCTTTTAAACTTGCAGTCCTTAGCGAAGTGTCCAAACTTTCCACAGTTGAAGCACCTTCCTGCTTCATCCTTCTTCTCTTCCTTATTGTCTTCTCTCTTTTCTTCTTTCCTTTCTTCTTTCTTCTCTTCTCTTATTTCCTCTCTCTTCACATCTCTCCTTCCATACTTGGGCTTGTACCTCAACTCAAACTTGTTCTTCTTGTACCCTTCATACTTTGGCTTCGAATAGTACTTTTTGCCAAAGTTTCTTTTGAATTGGCGCGTAATCAAGGCCAAGTTTTCCGAAAATCTCTGTATATCGTCATCATAATCGACTTCCAGTTCCTCCTCACTAGTAGCAGAGTCAGAATCAATAAGCTCAGTGATAAATGCTTTCGACACTTTCTTCTTTGATTTTGAAGAAGAAACAGGACCAGAACTAGAACCTTTTCCTTTCCCAGCAATAAGAGCCACTGAGTCCTTCAGATCCTTGGACTCATTGTTGATTGATCTCACTTCATCTTCATGTTAGGAAAGAGTGGAGAAGATGTCAGTCACATTCTCTTGGGCCATATTCTTTGACATCTGAAGATTGATGGCAAAGTTCTTCCACTCTGGGTTCAAGTTCTTAATAAACTTATAGTTTATTTCAGAAAAAGATTTGGTAATGTTGTTCCTCCTCAAATCATTCAAGATGATGTTGTATCTGTTGTAAGTGTCCAGCAGTGTCTCCCCTTCCTTAGCATGAAATCCCTCATATGCATTGATGCACATATTTTGTTTAGCTTGGATTGAAGCTTCACTACCCTCGAATTGTCTTGCTAGCTCATCCCATATCTCCTTTGCAGAACTTCTGCAGTCTACACGATTGTAGATGTCATTAGGAATGGCCATTGTCAAAAAGATGAGAGCTTCTTCATCTATTTTGTACAAATCTTTTTCCCGTCCAGTGAAGTATTCATATGGTTTTGGAACAAATCTGTCAGGGATCTAAGGAGAGGTATCTGTAGCATCTTGACTAGGCACTCTGATCATGGGATTTACGGGACTAGACGTAATATATTCCATGTAATCTCTTCTCTTATGATTCAGAAACTGGATCATTCGTTTCTTCCACTGTTGGTACTCATTGGCTAACAGGACTGGTGGTTTGGACTGAGAGCCCATGGAAAGGAGTTGATTCGACATCTCTAGCAGTTGGATTAGTATGCAAACTTATCTGTACAATTTAAATCAACCAATAAGATCTTTGAATCAAGAATTGGATAAAATATACACTAAAAAATTTCCAGAAAGATAAATTTCTAAAAATACTCAAGTGTAGAATTCGCAAGCTATAAGAACCACAGAAAGATTCGCAGACTCAAGGAAAAACTTCA
Organism: Arctium minus; assembly: GCA_954870635.1. Taxonomy (NCBI): domain Eukaryota; kingdom Viridiplantae; phylum Streptophyta; class Magnoliopsida; order Asterales; family Asteraceae; genus Arctium; species Arctium minus. The sequence goes on along the minus strand of OX941088.1, from coordinate 71,846,722 downwards.
AAATTTGCAAACAAGATAGGTAGAATTTGCAGACAGGTTGAATTCGTAAACAAGGTTTCTACGAAACCTAGAATTCACAAATAGTAGACATGCGAAACCTTAACAATTCGCAAAGCAATACTTAGCGAATCCTTGCCTTAGAGTAATTTCAGAATACTAACTTTCGCAAGTATAATTCGCAGAGTATAGAGTTGTGAGTTCTATACTTAGAAAATGTTTCAGGTTGCAAGTTTTCACAATTCGCACAACACATCTTTCTTAAGCAAGGATTCGCAAACCATTGACTTACGAATCCTGGACTTAAAAAAATTTGAACTTTTCACTAAACTTTCACAAATGAACTTTCGCAACCTGAATAGAGTTATGATTTTAAGAACCTGTGAATCCTGTACTTAGTGAAAATTTTGAAAGTTAAAGATTAAGGATTCGTAAACACAACTTGCGAATCTTAGGGAATTCGCAAACTAGTAGCTTGCGAGTTCTTCAGTATTCGCAGCCAAGGCACCTGCGAAACCTGTACTTAATCAAATTTTCAACTTTTAGGAGTCCTGCGAATCCTAACTTTCGTAGATAAAGGTCTTGTTGGATCCCAGATTTAATCTTACAATAATAATGATATAAACAACAAGAGTAATGACAGCGGAAGCAATATAGTTTAATATCAAAAGCAGATTCAAATATCACAGTTCATATAATAAAGTAAACTGAACGAACCATATCTTCTTCAATTGATTTATCAAATACTATATATCAAAAAGCACACTTTTGTCAAAGGAGTGATGGTCCTATTTATAGGACCATAAAGTAAACAGTGTACTATCCTGACAAATAGAAGCATGCTTGAACAGTGTCTTACCTAATAGGTAAGCTCAAGACATGCTTGAACAGTAACCTACTCTAGAAAGTAAATCTTATCACTAAGTGATTAGTCATCTGTTCTTCTGATACTTGAGGAAATATGATCAGCGCCATCTTCAGAGCTCTGAGGAAGTCTTCAGAGCTCTGAGGAAGTTTTCAGAGCCTCTGATGAAGCCATCTCTAATGTCTTCTACTGAAAAGTCCCTATATCTGGAATGTGCTTCAGTGGCAGTCACGTCCTCTGAAGCATGTCTCTGGAAGTCCTCTGAAGCATGTCTTTGGGGCTAACAATCTCCCCCTAAGTATTGAAAATAAAAAAAGATGCAAGAGTAGCAGAGAACAGAAAACTTAAACTAGAAAGCATAGAGGAGAAAATCATCCTCTTAAATATTACTTCTCAAAAGTATTTGGAATAAGAGAAAGTAACAATAAAAGTAAGAAAATAAACTAACACTTGTCACTAGAACAAATTCCATGAAACTTCATGATAAGCGCTCTGAAGTTAATCATTGAGCCAATCTCTAAGTCTAGTTTCGCCAATAGATCTGCTCTGTGCCATTCTTTTTTCACATGAATCATTTTCTGTATTCCTCTCAAGGTTTCATCAGAGTATTTCGAGACTTCTGAAGCTAGAAAGATTTTCTTTACTTGGTTTACTCTGTAGACGAAACCCAGAGGTTCTGCTATGATTGATCCTGTCTTCTGTTTGTCAAGATTATCGATTGACTCCACAGGTTCAGTCACGTCCATCTTTTCTTCTCCCAGGTTCAGAGCAATCTAGAAGTCACGTTTTTCTCTGAATTTGACATAGACCTTCATTGCCCGTCTGACTTCAACCATGCCCATTCTGATTTTTCTTCTTCCATGATCGTATCTTGTAGAGCAATAGGCATTTAAATGAGGTAGATCATATAGATTTAGATTTACGATATCATTATCATTGAACTCGTAAATCTTCTGATCAGAGCGAGTTACCACATAGTGCCTATAGATGATCTTGTTGAAGGCAAAAGTCTTTTCAGAGATTGTTGACTTTTATTATTGGATCATTGTGGAGAACTTTAATCCTTGGGGTTGTTTTTGCTCGGATGAATCTTCATTCATAATCTGGCATATCTTCTCTGATTCTTGGATTCAGATGTATGACTTGAGTGTCTTCCAGATTGAACTCACAGTAGATGTATCGGAAGTGATCTTCTATGGAGGCTTCGGGATTGGATGTTAGGAATGTGGGAGGTTAAGTAAAGACTTTGGCTGGTAAACCAATGCTTTCCTTTTGAACAAGATTCTCTGGAGGAGCCTGTTCATCGACAACCATGATCTTTGGTTCCTTTGCCTGTGACTGAGGATCTTCTGTAGTAGCTTCAGAGATATAACCATAAATCTCTAGTGATTCTCTCAACTCTGTTGCTGTTGAAGTATGATGTGGTTGAGCATTTTTTAATACATATTCTTCAACATCAACTACTTCAATTTGTTCTTCAGCAACTTCTTCTTCTTTTTCCAGAATCTGATTTTTCTTCTTTTTCAGATTCTGGTTCTTCTTTTCCAGATTCTGATCCGAAAGCATCTCTCATCACAAAATATGGTCTTTCAGGTGATGAGAATGCATCTTCGGATGTATAGAAGTCTATCAGCTGCTCGTCTTCATCTTCTTCCACAGCCCCAATTGTTTCTGGAGTTGCATTTATGATTGGTATTATTGGAGCATCTGAAGTAGATGGTGCTAGGAAGATGACAGGTACTGGAGATTTAAGAGTGGTCTGAATGTCTTCAATAGAGGTTGAGTGCCTCTCTGGTTCTTTTTCTTGACCTCTGGTTGATCCAGAAGGAGTGGACTCTTTCTGTGTTTCAGCAGTTCTGGGTGCTTGAGTCTTCTCCCCTTATGAAGGCCTGATGACCCCTGAGGTTGGTCATCCTGGTCATCAGAGTCATCATACCGTGCCTTCTTCGTGGCTTCTTTAGGGCATGCTACCTCTGGTGACTTTCTCTTCAATGATCCCTCTGAAGATATGACATTCTTCAAAAGGTCTTCAATCGTCTTGTTCTGCTGAGTGGCCTTGGAGACAAACCTGCTGGAGATGTTCATTACATTGCTGGTGATGATTTTAGAGAAGTTGTGGAGGTCAGCTTTTGTAACGAACTCTGATGATATGGGTGTGGCAGGAGCAGCAGAGGTAGTCGGGATTTTTGCAATCACCTCTGCCAAAGTTCTCAAGACTTCCTCTTTGAATTGAGAAAAGTCTGCAGAGGTTGGAGTTGGAGCAGAGGGAGGTGGAATCGCCTTTAGGAGCTCTGTTTTTGAGTTCTGAATTTCTCTGGACAGGACCGAGTCATTTTTGATAACCATGTTTTCTAGAGCCTCCAGTTTTGTGTTTTGGGAGTGAAGTGTTGTACGCAACTCAGAGACCTCTGAAGTGAGCTTTGAAACTTCAGAGTTAGAGGCAGAGGCCTTTGAGGTTTTCTCCAGTTGAAGTTTAAGCTCCTTTAGAGATTTTCTGATTTCATCACCAAAGCTTTTGAACTCTTCTTTGGTGACATAATCAGAGGGGGTTACCTTAGAATCAACACATGATTCTAATTTTCCCTCGAGTTCAGAGGGGCCTTCTTTCGGAGTTTGTTTGATTTTGACTCTAGAAGGACTTCCCATTAATCCTTGAGGACCCTTTTTCACGGATTTCTCTACAATGGTTCTGATAGGTCTTCCATCATCAGAGTCAGAGTTGGATGATGAAGAGAACCTAATATGTCCGCCTTGTTGTCCAGGCTAAGGAGTCCTTGTGCAATAAAGTCATGCCATTCTTTCTCTGACAGGCAGTCCTTACGAGAAATTTGAAATTTCTCTTGATCTAAGGTACGGTCAGTTGTAGCATGAGCCACAGAGGCATCATGTGTGTGAGGATGTGACATACTCTTGGGTGAATGAGTACTTATGTTATGGTCTAAATCCTTTTGGGAGGACTTAGCCGTATCAGAGGTTTTCCCAGTTGTGCGTACATCAGAGGCTGAAGAATATGCCTCTGACCGGTTGGCTTGGGTAGGGCTAGAGGTGTGCACCTCTATTTCAATGTCCACTGGTGCTGGACGACCTTGGAAAGTAGATATGTTAGCATGGGGATTGGGGTTTTGGAATCGCTCATTTGTGCCATCAAGGGCGTCTTTTTCTACCTCACCTCCCTCAGATGCTAGGTTCAGAAACTCTCCCTCTGGTAGTCTCTCTTCCTCACCTTCCTCTGCTCTGACAAAGTTAAGCTCTTCGTCAGTGGGAGGGTTCTCTTGTCTTCTCTCCCACACTCTCACAGAGCCACCCTCTGGTTGCGCTTTGTAAATCTGTTGATCAGTATCAGAGATGTCATTCTCTGATTCTAACTCTGACTCATATCCTAAGTGTGTTGGGTCTCCCACCATCGGTTCTGATGATTAGGCAACACGACTAAGTAGAAGATGGGTGTCAGAGTCAGCAGGAATTACCTCAAGCATGGAGTGTGTAAAACGTCGCTCATTTGGGTAAGGAGGAACCACCGTTGCTTTGAAAGAGTTCATTATGAACAATGGCGTCCTTGGACCATCATCAGTGAGAGAGAATTTCTCCATTGCTCGTTGGATGACAACAAAAATGAATCTGGGAAAGAGGACTGAAATTGGTAGTTTTCCTTTTGCCAAATCTTTGTTCTTCTTGTCCACCGCAGTCAGCATATCACAGAAGAGTATATGGGCCATATTTATGCTTCTGTTGAAGAAAGATAGCATACATTATAGCAAGGATTGTTGGATGTGTCTGATTCTGACTTCCAATTTTGCAGGTAAGTGTGCGATTTAACACACTAAACATGAAGTTCCACTTGGGAGGCAAGAATTGACGTCTAAACTGACTTAGGCGAGTGATCTCCTTGTTGTAGCCTAAGTGCAGGAGGAACTGAAGAAAAACTTCTTGAGTGGGTGGTTTCCCAAATTTCTATATTTAAAGATCTTCTGTCGTGAGCAACTTTAATCTGCGAGTCAGTGTTTGTGGTGTGATTCTTATGTTCATGCCTCGGTCACCTAGGTCAATATACCCAACTAGTCCTTCCTGTTGGTCATCATATTCACTTGAATACCACCATTGTTGGACAAATCGTAGAGGAACATCCGAAGCATGTCTGGTAAAGACATCGTTGAGTTCGTAGTTGCTCAAAAAGTCCAGTACAGGACGAAACTGCTCGTCGTACTTGGTAGGGGTGACATCCAGAAAGTAGTTGTTACCTTTCACTGGTACATCAAATTGTGCCATGTTCAAGCTTGGAACGATTCTGCTTGAATCGTCTGAGTTTTGAGCTCGAGCGGCGGCCATTGTTGTAGGTTTTGAGAAAGTTAAGAACAAGAGAGAAAGGATTTGGGAATTTTAAATCTGAGAGCGTAAAGAATAAAGAGAGGAGGAAAAGGGTTTTTATGGACAAAGGTAGAGTGAGAGGTTATGGAAACGACGATTGAGTGTTCCAATGTCAGAAAGGACGTTCCATCATCTCTTAATAAATAGGTGACACGTTGAGGAGTGTAGGAGAGAGACGCTTGGTGTCAGATAACCGTCAGAAGGATTTAAAAAAAACGAATGGTTATCCAATAGAGCTTTTATTTAATTATTTTTCCCAAAAGAAGTTCTTGAAATATGAGAATTAATAAATTAATTCTTTTTGAGAAAAAATGAACATTTCCTGGAATATTCTGAAAATGAGAAAAGATCAGAGGCTCTGATATGAGTATCAGAGACAAGATCAGAGGCTCTAATATTAGTATTAGAGTCCAGATCAGAGGCTCTGATACGAGTATCAGAGACAAGATCATAGGCTCTGGTATCAGTATCAGAGTCCGGATCAGAGGCTCTGATATGAGTATCAGAGTCTGGAACTGAGACTCTCTTGCTTCCCCTTGATAGATGAAAGGTTCTTTTGCTCCCCCTTGACCAAAGAATGGTTTCTTTTTATCTTCTCCCCATTGACAAATGCTTAGAGATACAAAAGAATGATTTTGACTATTTGTGATAAGTCTAGAGGCTCTGAAATGAGTTTCAGAAGCTCTGGTTGAACATGCTACACATGTTAGAGGCTCTGATGAGTGGATTAGAGACTCTGATGTAGACATGTTCAACATACCCACCTTGCTAATTAAGAAATTGAACCTTCGTTCATCTAAGGCTTTTGTGAAAATATCAGCAAGTTGAAGTTCAGTTGGTACAAAATACATCTCTATTGTTCCCTTTTCAACATGATCTTTCATAAAATGGTACCTTACATCAATGTGCTTTGTTTTGGAATGATGTACCGGATTGGCAGAGATGGCTATGACACTTTTTGAATCACACATAATTGGGATTCTGTAATAATTTAAGCCATAGTCTATGAGCTGAGTTTTCATCCAGATGACTTGAGAGCAACAATTAGCAGCAACAACATATTCTGCCTCTGCAGTAGAAGTTGAAACACAGATCTGCTTCTTGGATGACCAACTGACCAACTTATTACCCAATAATTGACAACATCCAAAGGTACTCTTCCTATCTAGCTTGCACCCTGCATGATCTGCATCAGTATATGTTGTTAAATCAAAACAAGACAGCTTAGGATACCAGAGACCTAATGAAGGTGTGCCTCTGAGGTACCTAAAAATTCTTTTCACAGATGATAAATGAGATTCTTTTGGATTTGCTTGATATCTAGCACAGAGACATGTTCCAAACATTATATCAGGCCTACTGGAAGTTAAGTATAGAAGAGATCCTATCATGCCTCTGTAAGTCTTCACATCTACAGATTTTCCTGAAGGATCAGAGTCAAGTTTGACTCCTCCGGCGATAGGTGTTTTCATAGAAGTTGAATCATTGAGTTTGTACTTTTTCAAAATGTCAGAGACATACTTAGATTGACTAATAAAAGTACCCTCTGAAGTTTGTTTCATTTGCAATCCCAGAAAGAATGTTAATTCTCCCATGAGACTCATCTCAAATTCACTTTTCATCAACTCTGAAAACCTGTCACAATACTTCTGAATTGTAGAGCCAAAGATAATGTCATCAACATATATTTGTACTAAAAGTATCTCATTTTTGTACCTCTTCATGAACAAAGTTGTGTCGATTTTACCTTTTCCAGAACCATTATTAATCAGAAATGTGTACAGTGTATCATACCAGGCTCTTGGAGCTTGCTTAAGTCCATACAGAGCTTTATCAAGATAATAAACATGGTTAGGAAACTCTGTATTTTCAAACCTAGGTGGTTGCTGAACATAAACTTCTGCATTTAATTTACCATTTAAAAAGGCAGACTTAACATCCATTTGATATACTTTGAATCCTTTGTGTGCAGCATAGACTAAGAAGATTCTAATTGCTTCTAGCCTAGCTACAGGTACAAAGGTTTCATCATAATCAATACCTTCTTCTTGGCAATATCCTTTTGCAACCAACCTAGCTTTGTTTCTATTATAATGCCATCCTCATCCTTTTTATTTCTGAAGATCCATTTAGTTCCAATTGCAAATTTTCCTTTAGGAAGGGGAACTAAGGTCCAGACTTTGTTTCTTTCAAACTCTTGAAGCTCATCCTGCATGGCAGAGATCCAATGAGGATCTTCAAGAGCTTCATTTACTTTGTTTGGTTCAATGATGCTCAGAAAGTTTACAAAGTAACATTCATTGATTGTAGCAGATCTGGTTTTGACTCCGTCTGAAGGTGATCCAATGATCTGATCATCCATGGGGATGATCCTTTGTCCATCTTGTGAGTGGAGCATGAATATGAGGTGGAGTTTGAGCTTCAGAGATGACAGTTGGAGACATATTTGTTGTGCTGTTCAGAGGCTCTGAAGTGGGTCCAGAGATGGTGAAGCATGCTCTGAAATCTCTTCAAGATATGTCTCTAGAAATTCTTCAAATGTCACTTGTTCATCTTCTGCTTCTGAAGAGAATTGTCCTCCAGGTTGTCTTGTTTCATATCTTGGACCTGTATTCAAGGAAGCAGAAGTTGTAACTTCAGAAGGACCAGAAAGAGTTGTACCTGTATTTTGAGGTTCCTATGAAGTGCTCTGTGAATATCTCTGAATAGGAACTCTGAGTTTTCATCATCGAAAAAGTCTTCGAATATTTTGTTTAGTTCAGATTCTTTTATCTTTGATGATTCAAAGATAATTTTGGCAGTTGAATTGACATCATTGGTGGCAAGACTTCTGTCATCATCAAAAGAAACATTAATACTCTCTTGGATTGTTCTTGTTCTCAGATTGAACACTCTGAAAGCTTTTGAGGCTAATGTATATCCAATGAATTTGCCTTCATCTGCTTTCTTGTCAAACTTTCCAAGAGACTCTCTATCATTCAGAATATAACATCTACATCCAAAAACATGGAAATATTTAACATTAGGTTTCCTATTGTTAATGAGTTCATAAGATGTTTTCTTGAATCTTTTGACAATGGTAGCTCTGTTTTGAGTGAAACAGGCTGTAGCCACTGCCTCTGCCCAAAAGTTTGTGGGAAGATCCGATCCTGCAAGCATAGTTCTTGCAGCTTCAACAAGTGTTCTGTTTTTCCTCTCAACAACACCATTTTGTTGAGGAGTTCTTGCTGTAGAGAAGTTTGGAGTTATGCCTTCTTCTGAAAGATATGAGTGGATTTTGGCATTTCTGAACTCTGTCCCATTATCACTTCTTAGCTTCTGAACTTTGCTATCAAACAGAATCTGCAATCTTTTTAACAATCTTATTAATATATTAGGGACATCAGACTTAGCTCTGATGAATTCTATCCAAGTATATCTAGAGTATTCGTCAATTAATAGTAGAATATACTCTTTACCTGATAGACTCTGGACAGAGATAGGACCACAGAGGTCCACATGAAGCATATGCAGAGGTTTTGGACAATTATTATCACTTTTGGTATTGTGGGAAGATCTTTTCATTTTTCCCATTTCACAAGCAGAACAAAGATGATCTTTGTTAAAATTCAGAGATGGTAAACCCTTAACCAGATTTAGTTTGACCAATTTATCAAGTGAAGAAGAGTTCAGATGAGACAACTTTTTATGCCAGAGCCAGACATCTTCACTGTTCAGAGATACTAGACAGAGTTTCTCTGAGTCAGTTTTTATGTGTTTGGAAAAATTCATTCTATATAGATTACCCTTTCTGTCAGCTCTGAGCATTTCTTGACCTGTTTTTGAGTGAAGTAGTGAACAATGTTTTTCTTGAAATTTCACATCAAAACCATGGTCACAAAGTTGACTTATGCTGATTAAGTTGTGTTTTAACCCATCAACATAAGCAACCTTTGATACAGAAACATTACCTCTTGATAGCTCACCATAACCCTTAATCTGCCCTTGCATATTGTCTCCAAAAGTTACTGCTCCTCCAGATTTAGCTTTGTAAGAGGATAATAACTTCTTATCTCCAGTCATATGCCTTGAACATCCAGAATCTAAGTACCAGATTGGCATAGACTGTTTCTGCAAGACAGATTAGAGTTCCTTAGGTACTCATCTCATTATTGGTCCTGTCTTGTTAGGTTTCTGATTATTTCTTTGAAAACTTGCCTTCTCATCATTTGATGTTTTGGCAGAGATGTCCTTTTTCTTTTGAGGCTTTGTCTCTGAATTTTTATTCAGAGACTAATTTGGAAAACAATGAGAGCCTCTGAAGTGATTTTTTAGTTTCATCAATAGTTGGATGCAATTGCACTTTACAGAACAAGAAGAAGTAGAAGCAAAGGTTTTCATTTCATTAAATGCATTCGATACATTTTGATTCTTTTTCAAATTAGTACTAGGAATATTACAAGTATTCCTAACTACTTCCTTTCTTCTAGCTTGAAATACAACCTTCTTTTCAAGTTGTCTTTTCTTGTTCAAAAACATCCTCTTCTCTTTGTTGCTCACTACACAAACAGGATCAGAATGGTTAATTTCTTGCCATTTTCCTTTTTGTTCAGGAGTAAACTTGATTGGTTTATAAGTGTAGAGTTGAGAAGTGATAGTTTTATTCTTTGACTTTTCTTGTAATTCTTTTTCAAGATCCATAGAAGTTTTTGCTTGAAGACACATTTCTGCAAAGTCAGGACATATTGGTATTCTGGGTTTATTTTTCAAAACAGAAATGGGAATGTTCAAAATTCTAGAACCAACAATCTCTATCTTTTTATGAATTACTTCCTCTTGTCTGTAGAATATCTGTTCATCTATCTCTGGATCAGATTCAGAATCAGAGTCAAGAAAGTCTCTTTCAGCCTTACCAGGGATAACTACCTCTGCTGGTTTCTCAATTTTCTTAGGTCTATAGACTTTAATGATTCTTTTCATGCTTTCTTTCTTCTTCAAATCAGCTATGATATTTTCTTTATTTATTCTTTTGATGTCATCCTCAAATGTAGTTCTGATGCAGTCATCAGAGTTTGGTGAATACAGAGGAGCATCTAGATTAAGTGAACTCTAAGGTTCATCTTCAGAAGTACTTGTTTCGGAGGTACTTTGTTCAGATGTCTCTGATTCATTTGTGATAAATGCATCGAACTTGAAAATTTCTCTGGGATCATTGCTTTGAGGTTTTGTGAAAAGTACCTCTGAAGTTTCTTTTTCTATTTTTAAGATAGATTTTGGAAAGTTTTGCACTTCAGAGTATGCAATATTTTTAAAGTTTAGAGCTCTTGCTTTTGATCCTTCTGAGGTTTTTATTCTCTTGAAATTTTTCAGAGATGGACAGTCAGAGCTCTGGACCTTTCCTATACAGAAAGTGGAAGAAAGTAAAGTTTTCTTCAATCCAGCGAATGGATCCAATTCATTGAATCCCAGTCCTTGAGTGTCCATTTGAGAATTTATTTTTATATGGACATCTTGAGCATATAGATAGATTTTGATTTGAAGTTCTTTCCTTTCCAGAGATTGATCTAGGATTTCTCTTTCCTTTTGAAAAAAGTTTGTTAAGGCAACAGAATTGAGCCTTTCATACTCAGATCTTTTTACTTCTTCTTCTTTAACTTTTAAAACTTTCTCAAGTTCTTTGAATTTTTCTGAGAAAGATTTTTCTTTTTGTTTCTGAACTTTTTCAAGTTCAAGTTTCTCAACAAAAATGTCTCTCTTTTCTGACTCAAGAAGATCTTTTTCCCTTTTATAAAAACTAAGATCTTTTGTCATTTGCTTTCTTTTTTCTTTTTCCTCAAAAAGTTTTTGCTTTAAGCTCTGAAACTCATCTGTTAGCTTAATATCATCCAATTCAAGTTCACTTTCAGAGGTGGAAGGAAAGTTTACCTTTTCAGAGTAGTCCTCTGATGATCCATCATTCTGATCATCTGTAAAAGCCATACCACAGAGATTGGTAGGTTCTTCCTGTCCATCGCTTGTTGAGTCTGACAGCCAGTCTTCCATCTCTGCAACAAGTACTCTTTCTTTGACATTGTACTTGTATTTGTTTTTGTAGTAGTCTTCATCTTTGATGAGCCTACCTCTGTAGTTTGCAGAGTAATGGTCTGGCTTTCCACATCTGAAACATCTTCCATCGGTTTGGTTTGGTGGAATAACAACAACTGATTCTGTCTTCTGAGCTTGTGGTTGTGGCTTGAAGTACCTTTGAGGTTGAGGATACCTTGGCTGAAATGATTGTTGAGATCTTGATTGTTGAGTAGTTTCATGATTGGTGAAATGAACACCCTTTTGATAACTATGCAGAGTAGATCTGGGCTCTTGTTGATAGTCAAGTTTCTGAAATCTCTTTTATGGATTTCCTCTTCTTTCTTCATCATCTCTTCTTCCTTCAAAAACTTTCTTGCCAAATTTCTTGTTAAATTGATGGGTGATTAATGCAAGAGATTTGGCAAAAGAATTGATGTCATCGTCTGAGTCTGAATCTGAGTGTTCAACATCTTCAGTCATTAGAACCTTCTAGGATTTTCTTTTAGATTCCCTCTTTAAATAGTTATCTGTTTCTGCAATTCTGCCTTCTTGTGATACACCTTTTTGTTTTGACATGAGTGCAAGTGGTCCACCTAAAGAGGTTTTTGATTTTTGTTTATCAACTTCTTTTTCCTGTGCTACCAGGGTGCCATAAATGTCAGTCAATGACCATGATTCAAGATTTTGATTGGCTTGTATTGACATGGACAGTTGTGACCATTCTTCATTTAGACTTTTAAGGAAAAGAAAATTGTTTTCTTCTTTTGTCCTCATGACCCCAAATTTTCTGCATTTGTTGATGAGAATGTTGAACCTTGAGTATGTTTGGTGTAAGGTTTCTTCGGGTAATGCATGAAAATCATGATATTCATTGATACAAAGATTTTTCCTGTTCTTTTGAGTTTGTAGGCCACCTTCAAGTTGATTTAACAACTGATCCCATATCTTTTTTGCAGTTACACAAGAATCAAGTTCTTGGAAGATATCATTGGGAATGGCCATTATAAGTAATCTAACCGCTTTTGAATCATTTTCCATCATGTTAGTTTCTTCATCAGTAAAGTTTGAAGTTTTCTTTTCATAGTAAGCAGGGATTTCAGCAGTATCTGTTGTTGCTGGAACTCTTGGTACCAACACCATTGGTTGGTGAGGTCCATCGTTCACTGATCTTAACAGATCTCTGTCCATACCTTCTAAGAAGTTTACCATCCTTATCTTCCATTGAGGATATTCATCCCTTAGAAGTGTAGGAGGTTTGGTTAATGATCCAGCAGTATAAATGGCACTTATACTTGAGTTTGCCATTTTGTGAAGAAAAGATGAAGATTTGAAGAACTGATGCTTTTCTATGAAGATCTTTTATCAAAGGATGTAACTGTGATTTACTTTCAAATCTGGATCATATGAAGTTCTTTTTAATAAACAAAGGTTTATATGAACATGCATAGATTTTAAAAGCTTGAATCAGTAAGATATAAATCTATCCGAGTATGCAGATATGATCTTTCTTTGTTTAGAAAACAAAGGAGGCTCTGATACCAATTGTTGGATCCCAGATTTAATCTTACAATAATAATGATATAAACAACAAGAGTAATAATAACCGAAGCAATATAGTTTAATATCAAAAGCAGATTCAAATATCACAGTTCATATAATAAAGTAAACTGAAAGAACAAGATCTTCTTCAATTGCTTTATCAGATACTATATATCAAAAAGCACACTTTTGTCAAAGGAGTGATCGTCCTATTTATAGGACCATAAAGTAAACAGTGTATTATCCTGACAAATAGAAGCATGCTAGAACAGTGTCTTACCTAATAGGTAAGCTCAAGACATGCTTGAACAGTAACCTACTCTAGAAAGTAAATCTTATCACTAAGTGATTAGTCATCTGTTCTTTTGATACTTGAGAAAATATGATCACGCCATCTTCAGAGATAATGTCTTCAGTGCTCTGAGGAAGTCTTCAGAACTTCTGATGAAGCCATCTCTGATGTCTTCTGCTGAAAAGTCCCTATCTCTGGAATGTGCTTCGGAGGCAGTCACATCCTCTGAAGCTTGTCTCTGGAAATCCTCTGAAGTAGGACTTAGATATTTTCAGTACTTTTACAAATTGAGATTTGGGGCTAACAGGTCTTGCGAGTCTTGAGGTTTTCGTAATACAAACACAAGCGAATCCTATACTTAAACAAAATCAACGATCTCTGCGAATTTCAGAGATCTTGCGGGTTCTTCCAAGAACTTGCGAGTTCTTCACAAAACCGTCCCTGTACTCGACTTTTAATCCAAAAACACATCTAATGGTTAAATTTCAGTGTAAAAATTATACAATTCATTCACCTGTATATTACGAACAAACCCCAATCAAAATCAATCACCAAAAACAACTTATATGCTCAGATTTGAATGAAACAGTGTTCGAACTTCTCATGAACAAAAACTTCGAAAAAACTTCAAAACAATGATCTATTGATGTTTTTAAATGAAATCAGGCAATCTGATGATGTTCTATAACCTTATGCGCACCTAATCAAATCATTTTTAGGCTCAAAAACACAATAAATCTCAAAAACGATTTTTACACAATGAAGTTTTCGAAAAACCATTTTTCAATCCAAAATCCTTGATTCTTGGCTCTGATACCAAATGTTAAGCCCATATATTAGTTGATTAATGATAACACAACACAATAAAGATAAGAGATCAAGATGAATCAATCAAAATAGCCATAAATATCTTGTGTCACAAGTCTAAGTGTGAGTGTGTGTTCTTGGTGTAGTCACTACCTTGTGTGTGTAATATTGAAAATGAAGCCCTAGGGATTCTCAAAGAAACATTGCCTTATATAGGTCAACATGACCAAGGCAAGGTCAAACCTAGACAAATACAAAATACCCCCGAGGGAATTATAGACAATTACAAATAAGACCCCTTTCTACATTTTAATCTTGAATACAACTAATGATCCAACAACAGGCCACACTGTTGAATCTTCAACTGTTGTGAGAACGGAGAGTCTAAGTGACCCCAGAGTAATTTTACCCGACTTTGTGTCAAATGAATATCTCGACGGCGCCTTAAAGGTTGTTGAAAACCGTATGTCATAGAAATTTGAGGAGGAGTTGGGGAAAGTGAAAACTTTGTTGAAAGGGAAAGGTCAAGCAGTTGAGGAGCCTGTTCAACCACCTCTACCACTTCCAGTTCAGTCTGTTGATCTTTCAGTGGAGGAGATGGAGTCATTGGTATATGCAAAATTGCTATCACAGGCCCCTGCCGATGAATTAGAAGCAGATCTAGTTAGTCTATTGAGATCTCAGCAAGCTCAGACACCTTCAGATGTTGTAACTGTTTCGGAGTTTAATGTTTTCAAGTCTGAAGTGTTAAAGAATATTCAGGAGCTCACAACAGTAGTTCAGAATGCATGCAAAGTTCAAGCAGTTTCCAAACGTAAACATGATCCTGATTTCGATCAAGATCATGAGGGAGAGATAAGTAAGAGAAAGAAAACTGCTACAGAAACTGATACTTCTCAGGATGTGAATGTTGAGGTTGAGGAAGAAGCTGAAATGACTGATGATAGAAATTCTGAATAAGTTGATGCTGGTGAAAGAACTAAAATTGTGTTGTATGTGAATGAAGAAGAAGAACTAAGGGTTCCAAAGCCTAAGGTTGCTACTAGGGAAGAGATTTTGTTGCTTACTGGGATGGAAGCTATAAATGTTATAGATTCATCATCTGATGAGGAGGAATCAACAAATGAGAATTATGAAAACTTTTGGCAGGTAAAAGAGGAGGAAAGGGAACAATTGATGGATTCGGATGAGGAAGGGAATGAGAACATCCTGGATATCCTGTCTTGTACTCCAGAGGTGTCAGGATCGAATTCTTAACAAGAATTAATTCTCAGAAACAATATCAAAGAAGTTTGCGGACTAACACTTTGATATTCTATGAAACAGTAAATCAACACAGAAAATATGAATAACAAACTGTAAGCTTTTATTGAATGCTTTGAAGTTACAAGATTACTCACTCAACCTCAATATTGATGAACAGGCTCACCAATACGAATTCTACTTCTCTAGAATTAGGATCTATGCCTTGAGGTTGATTTTCTCTCTAAAAGAATGAAAAACAAAAGTTTTTTTCTCTATTCTAAACAATACAATATATATATACTGAATACAAAGATAATTACAATAAATAAAATATCTTCAGTATATCTTCTATGTATATTTCTAAGCTTCCATGTATATCCTTTCATACGAATCTTCATCATATAAGCAGTATTAATCTTCAGCAGCATTAACTTCCTTCTAGCAGCATTAACTACTAAGCAGTACTAACCGCTAGCAGTACTAACTAGCTAAGCAGTACTAACTTTGTTCAAGCAGCACTAACTTTGACTAGCAGTATTAACTACTAGCAGTAGTAACACTCAGCAGTATTAACATTTAAGTCTTCTAGCAGTATTAACTCTGAACTAGCAGCATTAACCATACTTGAGTTTTTCTTCAGTTCCCAACAATCTCCCCCTAACTTGACTTTTAGGAAAAGAAGTCAAGTTCTTCAGATCTTCTTCAAGATGCTCCCAAAACTCCATCATGACCTAAATTCCAGTATTTGCATCCAATCCCAAACTTTGATTAATTGTTCTTTGGATCAAATAGTTAGCCATTTCTGAATTTTCACCACATCCAAGCTTCTTCTTCAACATTAAATGAAGTTTCAATCTGCTATGGTTGTATACTTTATCCACTAGGAAGTATTCAATGTGATTTCTATCCAAAGTCACAGAATATACACCACTAGTTTCATACAATGTCCAATTGGTAACTGCTTGAAAAACACTCCTTATGATCTTCTCCACTTCATCAGGTTTGAACATCATACACAGATACTCCATCACCAGTTTTGTAATTGAAATCCCTGGAGCTTTCAACTGATCTGCATACAACTTCATCCCTATATCAAACATTTCTTCAATATCAGACCTTGAGCATGTTCTGACAATTTTAGCCCAAGTACTGTATACTTCATACTTTTCATCTTTTCTCTTCAGTCTGATATACTCCTTGCCATCTACTTCCAAAACATCCCAGTGAATGACTTCAGGAGGTTTAACTCCTACAGGTTCTGCTGCAATTGGTTCAGGCACTTTGTCCATCACAACCATGTACATCTTGACATCCTCAGTACTTGCAGGTTCTTTCATTGTAGATGACTCAGGTGCCTCTTCTTCTTCAGCAACCTTTTCAGCCTCTTCTTCCACTAATCTAGGCTTCTTTGTAGGCTTTCTCCTGGCAATCATCTTTGTTCTTTTTAAAGTCCTTAGACTTTCACCAATTGTTGTTTCCTTCTCTGGAGTTTCTTGCTCATCAGGGAATGGTTTTTGTAAGAAATCATTGCTTTCTTTCATTCTTTTCTCCATTTCAACCCTTGCAAGATCATCCCCTTGAAGCTTTATCATCTCAGCATCATACATCTTCTTGAGCTTCTCAAAAGACATCTTTGAAAACATCTCTACCTTGACACCTACTGCACCCTTGAGGAAAGTAATCATTTTCTTTCTCTCTTGAGCACCCAGGTATGTCTTTGAAGGTTGTCTTTTCCTTGCAGCCATTTTGATCTTAGCAGGCTTCCTCAAAGATGTGGCTTTCTGCTTGGCTTGTTCTGTTGCTAAGCTTTGTTGATAGGCTTTGTTTAACTCTGCAGCCATTGCTTTAGCTATCTCTCTATCCTTTTGTACTTGCATGGTTTCTGCTTCTTCAAGTTCAGCCTGTATCTTCCTAGCTAGAGCTTCATCTGATTCAATCAGCTTCTGCTTTTTCATTGGTTTATCAGATTCAACTAGCTTTGCCTTACCTTTCTCTTTACCCATCACCTTCTCAATGCTAGAGTTCTTTGCTGCATCACCTCTTTCTTTTATGACAACTCCTTTGGCCTTTGAGGTGACCTTGGGAGTATCATGTTTGGCTTTGATGAGTGTTTCTGCAATCTCAAGCTCTGTAAGGACCTCTTTTACTGTTTCTGCTGCTTCTTTCAGCTCAGCAGTATTAACCATTTCTGCTGCTTTACTTGAACTGGCAGTATTAATGGTTTCTGCTGCTGGCTCTGTTTCTGCTGCTTGCTCTGTTTCTGCTGCTTGCTCATTCTCCCCCTCAACATCATGTTTTTCCTCTTGCTCCCCCTTAGCTTTGGCATCAGCTTCTGACTCCCCCTTTTTGGGAGCATCAGTCACTGGTTTCCTCCTTCTGAGCACAAATTGTTTCTTCTTCCTTTGCAGAATCAGTTTCCTTACCATTTGCTTCAATTTGATGATTTGTTCTTGTTGTGACAGAACTATGAGTTTCAGCTCTTCTATATCTTTGCCCTGTTTGAGTACATCCATGTTGATGTTGCCCATGGTTTCCATCAATTCATCATAGTTATATCTGTCCTCACCTTCTCCAGGAGTGTTACCCCCTATTGAAGGATCATTGGATCTTTTAGTAGTGGAAGTCTTCTGCCTAGCAGAAGCACTATCCACCCCTGTGGTTTCTTGGCACCAGGGACCTTCAAATGATTGCTCATTCAAAGTTGCCATGGGGGAGGTCTTATTGATGTTACCATTTTCCTCCTCTGTGCTAGCAGGAGTAGTGGCAGCCTCATCACCCATATGCTCTACCTCCTCCTCAGAGAGCACCTCCTTTGGGTTGGGAGACACCCTTGTGGTTTCCCTTTGGATATTCTCTAGGGGAGAATTCTCCCTTAGAGGGCTTATAGGCTTAGTGGGTAATGGTACAAGAAGGGAAGGAGCCTTCTTTACCTGTTTTCTCTTGTAGGTTTGGGTGATGGGAGAGGTTGGTTTTTCAAGAAGGGACTGGGGAATTGATTTTGAGAGGGAAGGTTGGGCTTGGCTAGCAGTGGGTTGGTCTAATGGGGGCCTTGACCCTGCTGCCATACCTTCATTGGTTTGGGACACCACCATCATTGTAGAGAACAATGGGGTGTCAACTCCTTCAGAGTCCCCAGCAGATCTTCTCATATTTGAGAAAACCTTGCCTTTGGGGGGTTTAGGTACATATACCCCAACAGGTTGAGGTATATCCGTCAATTGATTAGTAATAACTTCTTGAACAAACCTGGGATACATAAAGAAGCTCTTTTTGTTTCCCATGTTTGAGACAAGATCATTGAAAATCATTTTAGAAAAATTGTACTTTCTGGCAGTGGCCAAGCACACCAAAGCATAAGCAATAGTGCTGCTGAACTCACTCCATCCAGTAGTCTTTTTGGATATACAATGCATAAGAGTATGGACAAAGAAACGCCATTGGGGTGAGAATTTTGCTTTAGAAAATTTGAAAACACCCAATGGACCTCCATACCCCATTCTTGTAAGATTTGAAAACAGTTCATCATTTGGGATAGAAGTTATACCAGAGGCATCGTCTAGACGTAGACTGATGCGAATAACCTCTTCAGTAACTGTAAGTGATTGATCACAGATTCTTGTCTTGATCATTTGCACACCATTTTCCACAACAATGGTTGCATTAGCCCAGAACTGCCTTTGATGCTCAATGTAGATTGTAGGTGATACAATAAGAGCATGAGCAATGTGGCTTGTCTTGAGGAAATCCACAATCTGATGAAATCCTGAAGCTTGCTTTGGCTTTTGTAGCATCGCAATCTCGTTGTGCTCGTCGATGAAAGTCATGGATGCCATTGATCTTAGTGAAAACTTGCCTGAAAACTTCGAACGTGAGAGAGAAAAGGTTTTGAGCGCAAGAGAACAGTATGCAAAGAGTCGTTATGAACTTTTAGGCGGGCAAAGAGTATTTATAGTATTCGGAATATAAGCAGTATTAACCTAGAGCAGTATTAACTACTAGCAGTAGTAACTGCTAGCAGTATTAACTAACTAGCAGTATTAACTGAAAGCAGTATTAACTGAAAGCAGTATTAACCACTAGCAGTATTAACTGAAAGCAGTATTAACCACTAGCAGTATTAACTGAAGGCAGTATTAACCACTAGCAGTATTAACTGAAAGCAGTATTAACCACTAGCAGTATTAACTGAAAGCAGTATTAACCACTAGCAGTATTAACTGAAAGCAGTATTAACCACTAGCAGTATTAACTGAAAGCAGTATTAACCACTAGCAGTATTAACTGAAAGCAGTATTAACCACTTAGCAGTATTAACTGAAAGCAGTATTAACTACTAGCAGTATTAACCACTAGCAGTATTAACTATACTTACTCCTTTTAAACTTGCTAAACACTGAGTACTGCTATGCATATCCTGAAAAAGAAGATTAGTAACACCAAGAATAAAAATATACAGGTATAAAACCACTTTTTGAGAAGAAGATTATTCAGAGTTTATCATTCCCACACTTGTTACCAAGAGAGTGAATCTACCCACATCAAAAGCTTTAGTGAATAGATCAGCAAACTGATTATCAGTGTGAACTTTGACAACTTGAATAAGTTTCTTTTCATTACAATCTCTTATAAAGTGATACCTGATTTCAATGTGCTTTGTCTTTGAGTGCTTGACTGGATTATTTACAATGCTAATAGCACTGCTGTTGTCAATAAAGATTGGAGTGTGTAGAAAGGTTACCCCATAATCCAACATTTGATTCTGAATCCATAAGACTTGAGAACAGCAACTTGCAGCTGCTATGTACTCTGCCTCTGTTGTAGATGTGGATACTGTGGTTTGTTTCTTGCACTGCCATGAGACTAGTCTAGCACCCAAAAACTGACATCCTCCAGAAGTAGATTTTCTGTCCAAGTTTGCCCCACCTAGATCACTGTCTGAGTATGCTATTAGGTCAAAAGGTGAGTTATGAGGATACCAAAGTCCCAATCTGGGTTGCCCTTTGAGATATCTGAATATCCTCTTAACAGCTTGAAAGTGAGATTGCTTTGGCCTAACTTGAAATCTTGCACATACACAGACTGGAAACATTATATCTGGCCTTGATGCTGTGAGATACATGAGAGAGCCAATCATGGATCTATAATAATGCACATCCATATCCTCCCCCTCAAGATCTGCTGTGATCTGCTTGTGTGTTTCCATAGGTGTGCTGACAGGTTTTGATTCTGAGAAACCAAACTTGGTTAGAATATCCTGTACATACTTGGATTGACATATGAAAATGCCTTCTGACTTCTGTTGAACTTGGAGTCCAAGGAAGAAAGTAAGTTCCCCCATGGAACTCATTTTGAACCTTTGATGCATTAAATCCTCAAACTCCTTGCACATGTTGTTTCTTGTAGATCCAAAGATAATGTCATCAACATAGATTTGGACCAGCAAGATATCCTTCTTCTTTCTTTTGATAAATAGAGTCTTATCAATGACTCCTCTTTCAAAGTCATTTTCCAAGAGATAGGATGACAGAGTGTCATACCATGCTCTTGGGGCTTGATGTAGTCCATAAAGTGCTTTCTTTAATTTGTATACCCTGTCTGGATAGCTTGGGTTTTCAAACCCTGGTGGTTGACAGACATATACTTCTTCTTCAATTGATCCATAGAGAAAAGCACTTTTTACATCCATTTGATAGACTTTGAAGTTCATGTAAGAAGCATAGGCTAGGAATAGTCTGATTGCTTCTATCCTTGCCACGGGTGCAAAAACTTCTTCATAATCTATACCCTCTTCTTGAGTATAGCCTTGAGCCACCAGCCTTGCTTTGTTCCTTATGACAATACCTCTTTCATCTCTCTTGTTTCTGAAAATCCACTTTGTGCCAATTGCTCTGTGACCTTTAGGAAGGTCTACTAGATCCCATACATATTGTAGCTTGAACTGTAACAGTTCTTCTTGCATTGCTTCTATCCAGCTAGATTCTTTCATAGCATCATGTGCCTTTTTAGGCTCAAGCTGGGATAGAAAACAAGAAAGGACTGTATACTGTTGATCTTGCATTTCTTGAAGCCTGCTTTGATGTCTAGTCATCATAGGAGAAGATATATCTCCTATTACCAGTTGTGGAGGATGATTCTTTTGAACTCTTGTGTTATGACTAGGTTCTTCATTCAGTCCAGCCTCTAGATTAGAGTCATGCAACTCAACTGAAGTGTTTTCAGATGCTACTTCTGACTCTTTACTTTCTTGAGTCTCCTCATCTCTAGTTTCTTCTTCACTCTGATTTGGTCCAGTAAAAGATTCCTTTTCAACAGAATTCACTGTGGGTATGGGAAATATCACAGATTTAGATATACTTTCTGAGACTTGTGTGATCCCTGATCCTCCACATCCTGTTCTTGTAGAATCATCACTACTGAAACCAAAAGAATTAGTTAGTGAATCAATGTCAAATAGCCACTGAGGTCCAGATCCAACAGGATTTGGTGTGCTCTCATTGCATTTGACATTGTCACTTTCTTCAATTATTCTAGAAGAAGAGTTAAATATTCTGTAGGCCTTACTCTGAGATGAATATCCCACAAGAAATCCATCATCTGCTTTGCTATCAAACTTACCTAAGTGAGATTTGGTATTTAGAATTGTACAAGGACACCCAAAAGGTTTGAAGAAACCAATAAAAGGTTTTCTTTTATTTAAAAGCTCATATGGGGTCTTGTTCTTTTGCTTGACCACTAGAACTCTGTTTTGGACATAACAAGCAGTATTAACTGCTTCAGCCCAGAAGGTAATTGGCAATTTTGAATCTGCCAACAGAGATCTAGCAGCCTCTATTAGTGTTCTATTCCTCCTTTCAGCAATCCCATTCTGTTGAGGAGTCCTAGGAGCACTATATTGCCTCTCAATACCTTTTTCTTCACAAAAGGTGTTTAGATCATGATTTTTAAACTCAGTTCCATTATCTGATCTAATGACTTTTACTCTTTGATTAGTTTGGTTTTCAATTCTTAGAATAAAGGATTTGATAAGACCACTTGTTTCATCCTTAGTCCTTAGAAAATATACCCAAGTAAATCTGGAGTAATCATCAACAATAACTAAGCAGTAAGATTTCTTGCCTATACTCATAACATTTGTAGGACCAAACAGATCCATATGCAATAACTGGAGACAAGAAGAAACAGAATTTAACTCTTTGGTCTTATGAGAAGTTTTGTGTTGTTTGCCTTAAAGACAAGCAACACAATGATCATCACATGAAAAGACTTTTGAAGGTAACCCTCTTACAAGGTTATTTTTAACAAGATTGTTCATAGTCTTGAAATTCATGTGACACATCCTTCTGTGCCATAGAGAGGATTCATCTACAGAAGCTTTTGAAACAAGACAATTTAGAGATGAATCACTATCAACATTATCCATATCAAGACAGTAAACATTGTCCTTCCTTGGAGTTCTAAGTAGTATCATGCTTTCATCAACTACCTTGAACCCTGGAGCAAGGATCATACACTCAGTATTTGTAAATAATATACTATGTTGTTTGTCACAAACCTGTGATACACTTAACAGGTTGTACTTTAATTGATCAACATAGTAGACATCCTCAAATGTCATCTTACCTATGGTGACATCACCTTTTCCACTTATCTTACCACCAGTAAGATTGTCTCCAAATGCAACATGTCCTCCATTGATATACTTGAAATCCTGAAGGCATGACATGTTGCCTGTCATGTGCCTAGAGCAACCACTATCAACATGCCAAATGCTCTTTCCCTTGAGCTGTTGGTTGCCCTGCACATTAGATAAATCAATTAGTATGATTTAGGAACCCAAGCCAAAGTGGTCTTGGGTACCCCTTTCTCATCAAAATATTTGCACTCTTTCTTGACAAGATTTTTGAACTTTAACTCCTCATTCTTGGAGTACTTTGTTACAATAATAGGCTTGGAACTATGTTTGCTAGAATCAGTACTAGTTTTAGAAGTACTAACTACCTTGGCAGCACTTGCATGCTTAGCAGCACTAACTTTGTTAGAAGTAGTAACTGTGTTAGCAGCAGTAACTGTGTTGGCAGTATTAACTTTTGAAGAGGTATTAACAGTATTAACAGTATTAACATTTTCAGCAGTACTAACACTGTTAGCAGTAGTAACTGTGTTAGCAGTACTAATACTGTTAGTACTTCTAGGCACCCATATTTTGATACTTTCTTTTAAAATCTTTTTCTTTAAAGTGCCTTTACTTTCAACATATTTCTTTATCACATGTTTCTTTCCAGCCTTCCTATAACCCACAGATTTTTGCACAAATCTTTGAAAGTTCATCTGTTGGTTAATAGGGTTAAAGTAACAATACTTAGCCAAATGATTCAACTTGCCACATATAAAACAAGGTTTTGGTCTATTGATTTTATTCAGATCAACTCCTTGTTTCTGAGCCCATTGATTATTCCAGTTTCTTTGATTTCCTCTTTTTAAACCAGAATTTAGGCTCTTGGCTTTATTGCATTCACATTGTTTGCAAGGAATAGGGTTCACAACAGTGGTCTGCTTATAGTGAACCTTCTTGTTCTTTCCCTCAGTCTTTTCTATCTCTTTGGACTTGATCCAGTGCTTTCCACATCCCTCATTGGTGATAATATGATTTTCTTTAGAAATCTTACCACTCACAGTATTGTCCTTATCCTTGACAACTTCTTTCTCAGTTTTATCCTTAACAACCACTTCATCTAAGGGATCTATTTCAGTGGCTCCCTTAGGTAGATCCTTCCTATCCTTAGTTTCTAACAGCTCTGAACTAGGAGGGATGTAGTTGTTGTTATAGGGTGGTGGTGTGGTATTGTACCCTATACCTCTTCTCAGTTTATCATGAATCTGAGTTTGTAACAAAGAATCCATTGCTTTGGAAGCATTAGAAAACTTTTCTACATCAAGTTTGACTTTAGCTAGCTCTCCTCTTAGCTTTTCACTTTCTTCTTTAGATCTGGTCAGTTGAAGCTCTAAGTCATTCTTCTCCCACTTCCAGTAATTTGTGTCATAAGAGTGTTGAAGCTCATTAGCTTGAAAACCCTTAATCTGTTCTTCAAATCTCTCAACAATCCTCACATAATCTTTTATGTCTTTTTCCAATCTCTTAAGGTCATCACTCATGTTCTGGTTGTGATCCCTATACCTTTTAACAGTGTTAATGCAATTTTGAGAGCAAAGATTTGAAGTTACCTCTATAGGGAGACTAGACACCTCTGCCATTAGAGCTTGATTCTGAATAGCCTCTTCAGCTTGATCACTCCAATCAAACCCCATACCTTGTTGAGATACAAGGGCTTGTGCAGAGTTTCTGTTGAAGCTTCCAGATTGAGCTTGTTGGTGGTTGTTATTCTGAGACATTCCACTTCTGCATTCTCTAGCAAAGTGTCCCTTTTTATGGCATTTGTAGCATTCTACCTTGGACTTGTCAAATCCTGCTCCATCTTCTCTTCTTTGGGAAAAGTTGTTCCTCCCAGTTCTTTTGATGAACTTTTTAACTCTCATGGAGAGCATGGCCATCTGCCATTTAATATCCATCTCTTCAAGATCATCTGGATTGAGTTGTTCCAAGTCATCATTAATGAGAGAAGAGTTTCCATGACTTGCCAGAAAGGCCTCAAACACAGTTTCAGTGCCTTTCTCTTGGTTTGTTCCACTGGCAGGACTAACTGATTCAAGGTTGGAAGTAGAATCAGTTGATGCTGAAAGGAGTGCAGCATTGTGAACATACCCAGAAGGCCTCTTTTTAGCCTCTATCTCAGATTCAAAAACTCTTAGATCATTATAAAGATCATCAAGTTCCTTTTCTTCCAGTTGATCATTCTGTCTGAAAGACACAATATACATGGTCCATTCATCACTCAAGGACCTTAGAAACTTTCTGTTCAGATCATCTTGATCAATTTGTACTCCCACTGTAGCTAGTTCACCAATAAGTTTGTTGAACCTGTCAAAAGTTTGAGTCATGGACTCATTCTTGGTTGACATAAAGTTCTCATATTGTTGTTTCAGAATGGCTTTCTGATTTCTCTTGGTACTTTTGGTACCAGAGAATCTCTTCTCCAGAGCATTCCAGAGCATCTCTGCACCAGTGCAGTTACAGAACTGATGTTGATATTCATTGGGAATAGCCAAGAGCAAGGTGCTCAAGGCTTTCATCTCTGTCTGTCTGATCTTTCTTTCTGCATCAGTTTTTGGTGGAGTTCTCTTTCCATCTGCACCAATCTTTCCTGCTTCAGAAGGACCATTCTCTATGATGTCCCACATAGAATAGTCAGTGAGGAGTATGTACTGCTTGATTCTGATCTTCCACATATCAAATTCATTGGGTCTAAGCATTGGAACCTTTGAGACCAAACTACTGCTTGATTCTGCAAGATTTTCCATGATGAATAGTTGTTTCTGAGAAATCAGGCTCTGATACCACTTGTCAGGATCGAATTCTTAACAAGAATTAATTCTCAGAAACAATATCAAAGAAGTTTGCGGAATAACACTTTGATATTCTATGAAACAGTAAATCAACACAGAAAATATGAATAACAAACTGTAAGCTTTTATTGAATGCTTTGAAGTTACAAGATTACTCACTCAACCTCAATATTGATGAACAGGCTCACCAATACGAATTCTACTTCTCTAGAATTAGGATCTATGCCTTGAGGTTGATTTTCTCTCTAAAAGAATGAAAAACAAAAGTTTTTTTCTCTATTCTAAACAATACAATATATATATACTGAATACAAAGATAATTACAATAAATAAAATATCTTCAGTATATCTTCTATGTATATTTCTAAGCTTCCATGTATATCCTTTCATACAAATCTTCATCATATAAGCAGTATTAATCTTCAGCAGCATTAACTTCCTTCTAGCAGCATTAACTACTAAGCAGTACTAACCACTAGCAGTACTAACTAGCTAAGCAGTACTAACTTTGTTCAAGCAGCACTAACTTTGACTAGCAGTATTAACTACTAGCAGTAGTAACACTCAGCAGTATTAACATTTAAGTCTTCTAGCAGTATTAACTCTGAACTAGCAGCATTAACCATACTTGAGTTTTTCTTCAGTTCCCAACAAGAGGACATCCAACTGAGCCCTGTGCATCATGAATTACCTGAAACCACCAGAGATCTTCCAGAAATTCCAACCTTTAAAGAAATTAACCTTTCTGAACCTTCTGAAACTCCACAAAATATCCCTAGCCCTGTTAACCAACCTTGCCCAGTAAACCTACCAAGCCCAAACATAATTCCCAGCCCAATCCTTGATGAACAACCCATAAATGATAACCAACCTGAACCCAATCTTGAAGCTGAACCTGAACTATTTTTTCCATCTAACCCTGTTGAAAACCAAGTCGGTCCCTCAAATGAACCTGAAGCCCCTCTAGTACTTATAGATGCTCAGTTAAGGCAAATGAGAAATACTTTAATAGCAACTTTTCTGGAGGATTAGATGAAGAAGATCTTTGTACACAAGCTCAGGAAGATGGATATTTTCAAAGTTTTGGTTGTCTCTAATCAGCCCATGGAGTATCAACAGGAGTATGCTAGATTTATGAGCTCGGAAAGAAAAGAAGAAAAGTATGTGAAGAATAAGTCTGGGATTGTGACAGTAAAGGAAGTAAGGCTAAGAAGATTTCAGAAAATTTGGTATCCGATCTTCACAATTCAAAGAAGAGATCTAACTGAGTGGGAATTCTCTGAAGCAGACTTTCAGTTCTTAAATGTGGATGATATTGATTATCTTTATAATTTGTTTAGAAATATGACAATCAGACCGGAGAACATCATTTTTTCCTTGGAAGATGTGAAAAGTTTTATGAGAAGGCAGGTGAACTACACGTACTGTTATGAATTTCAACTGGGGATTGAAACAAACCAGAAGAGAGTCAACATGATTAAGCCTAATCTTGATTTTTAGAAAATTGATAGCTATGATCTTTTCACTATCATTGAAAGTCTTGAACTTGGAGTGGTTTATAAGAATGCTGAAACAAGAAAAGATTTTTCAGAGTTTCAGAGATTGCCAAATTTTCTGATGGAACGTTAAAGGTGATCAGACTTCAACTGAACCAGAGATTAAAGGATAACAAAGAGAAGATTAATCGAGGAGAAAAGCCAATGCTAAAGTTTGACTGATTAGCTCTAGAGAGAGTTCTTGATGCTTTGGATGACAAGATCAATTTCAGAAGAGGCATAAGAAATTTTAAATCCATGCTTGGCATCCAACAATGAAGTTTTTCAAGATGGGGCAGATAAATTCTCTTGGCCAATTGATCTAAAAGGGGGAGATTGTTGATGTAATAGTTTAGATAAATTGTCTTTGTAAGCTTGTGAGTGTTTCTCTTGTAATGTGTTGTGAAAGCTTGTGAGAGAAGTGTGTGCTTCATTGATGTGACAGTTCTTTGTAATCATTTGACTTCAGATATATGAAAAATTCTCTCACTACCTTGTCTCTCAAGATTTTGTGTGTAATTGTTAGATTAAATTGTGTTTGCTTGATTTCTTGGACTCACACAGTTAGCCACCTTCATTTGATAACCAATCTTGGAATCCATCATCATCTTCTCTAATTGATCCCATTTTTTCTTGGCAGTTTCCTTGTAGTTGTCAATCTTAATGTAGATCTCATTCGGTATGCTCTGTAGTATTAGAGTGTTAATTCTGATTTTATAGTAATCATTGTATTTATAGGCTTGGTCTTATACTATACTTAGATAGGTCTAATACTGTGTAGTATTGACCAAGGGTATTTAAGTCCCTTTGGTCTTGTTCCTTGTAACACTTTCACGCATACATTCAATATCATTGTTACTTTGCGCTTCCATTGCTCTCTCTCTCTACTATCTCTCTCTAGGATTTAGTTGATCTTGAACTCACAATTGGTATCAGAGTTGTTCTAGATCTTGAGAGAATTGAGAGATTGTTTTTTCGTTCCTGAATTTGTAGAATTAATCGAAAATTTGATCGATTTTCTTGAATTTCTCAAGAAAATCTCGTTTTCTTGATTTTTCATCAAATTTGGATGTGTTTTTGATCGAATTTCTTTGAAAATTAGTTTGTTGGATCCGTTTTTGATTGCAAAACTCTTTTAATTCACATCAATTTCCAATAAAATCAGTTTTTGATTGTCAATTTAGAGATTTTTGAAGTTTTTGATAAAAACGTGTTTCACGTACTGTGCTATTCACGAAATCTTGATTTT
The DNA here is from genome assembly GCA_954870635.1 of Arctium minus. Classification (NCBI taxonomy): domain Eukaryota; kingdom Viridiplantae; phylum Streptophyta; class Magnoliopsida; order Asterales; family Asteraceae; genus Arctium; species Arctium minus. The sequence goes on along the minus strand of OX941088.1, from coordinate 71,818,322 downwards.
GTGGTTTTTAATTGAAATTTTTGATTGAAATGTGCTAAAAAGTTGTTTTTGAACGTATTTGTATAAGAAAATTTCTTCAAATTTATTTTTGAAATCGTTTTTTTTTTGGAAGTTTTCTTGATTTTCTAACGGTTTGTGCCAGATTGGAACTTTGTGCGGGTTCTTCATAGTTTGCGCGAGTTCATCTTGTAGATTGCGCGTTCTCCCTAATATTGCGCGTTCTCCTTAATTTTGTCCTTGTATTTCAGGTTTTCGCTACATTTGTGTCACGCAAAGAGTAACTTTGCGTCTCCCGTGCATCAAGAGAAGTAAAGTTTGCGTATCATTCAGCTCACGCAAGGCTACTTTGCGTCTCCTTCAGCTCACGAGGTCTTGTTTGCGTTACAAGCTTCTAACGCAAAGTTCAGTTTGTGTCTCCTTCACATCACGCAAAGCTTAGTTCTCGTCAACTCGGTATCACGCAAACACAAGTTTGCGTTAGCAGAACTTCACGCAAAGTTCAGTTCGCGTCATCTCCTCAATCACGCAAACCCAGTTTGCGTCTTGCTCTTATCACGCAAAGTATAGTTTGCGTCTCTAGTTACTCACGCAAATCTTGTTTGTGTCTTCTACTACTCGCGACAAGCTCAGTTTGCGTCTTCTGCTTCTCATGCAAAGCTCAAGTTTATGCCAGTTCTCAGTCCAGACATAGAATTTTTCGGAGTTTCTGAAATATGGATTCTACGAAGTTTGCTTTCCAAGCTCAATTTTACAAGAGTGATCTGATGATAAAATTAGGCACAGAAACTCGTCCTCTAGTTCTAGTTGACAAAAATGAATTCACTCAATGGCAAGATAGGTTCCTGAACTTTATCGAGCGTCAAGCTAATGAAGATAACATGATGAAGTCTCTAACTGAAGGACCTTTCATAAAGCCTAATAAAGAGACTCCTGCAACAACTGAAGAGGCTTTACGAATGAAAGCTGATAAAGAATTAAAAGCTAATCTGATGCTAGCTTTACCAAACTCTGTCTACAACCGGGTTGATCATTGCAAGGATTATCCAAATCTGTTGTGGGCACAATTGGAAAAGATCATGCTTGGTTCTTCAGTCGCAACTCAACTCTGCCATACACGTTATATGAACAATTTTGAGGAGTTTAAAGCCAAAGAATCTGAGTCTCTAAAGAGTGTTTTCGACAAATTCTGTACAGTGTTGAATGATTTACGAAAGATAAATGTGAACAAGACAGAGCTTGAGATGAATATGAAATTCCTCAACACTCTTCAGCCTGAATGGAACAAATCATGTCACAGACTGAGGAACGATGTTCGGGTATCTACCATGCAGATTCAGGAACTATATGAAATTCTGATGACTGATGAGATCTTGGTGCTAGAGAAGAAAGCCAAACTGGAGAAGAAGAACAAGAAATCAGTGGACCCGGTTGCTCTTCTCATGAAACACCTGACAGAACAAGCATTGACTGATAATTCTTACAACGGGTCAACTGAAGATGATGGCGAGGCATTAGAGAAAGCTATGATCCTTCTCTATCAGCATTACCAGAAAAAGTTACAACCTCGTTCGAGCTCCAACACTTCTCGCTTCACTTCCGGTTCAAAAGTCAAAGTGCCCGAGCCAAAGACTACTGTCTGCTATAATTGTGGAAATTCGGGTCACGTTTGAAAAGAGTGTCGAGTAAAGAAGGTTAGGGACTCAGCTTATTATCGAAAGAAATTGGAACTGGCTGAAAAGAGAGAGAACGGAACTGCTTTACTTGCCGAAGAGGAATTCTGGCTGGATCATTCCGACAATGAAACTGCAAATGTCGAGATCGCTCAGATGTGCTTGATTGGAGATGATCAGTCAGATGATTCTGATACTGATGAAGATGAGGTATATTCAGAATTTGATTACAATTTTATTTCTTCACAGATGAATGTTATAATTAATGCTTTACATGATTTACGCTTAAAGTTATTATCTGAAAAAAAATTTAAATTCTGAAAGAAAAATGGGGACTTAAAGTTATTTCTTTGAAAGATGAAAAATCTATTTTAGAAAATACAAAATACATCTTTCAAAAGAAATTAGATGATTTGGAAAAATCAAATAAGTCTTATCTTGAGTCTTTGACAGCTATGACCATTTTAAAAGACAGTCTTTCGGATAAAATAAATAAATTAGAAGAAAAGTTATATCGAAGAAACCAATCTGAACAAACAATTTTTATGAATAAACCAAGGAGTGATGAGGCCTTAAAAGAAAAATGGGGACTTGGTTTTAAAAATCCACGTTGTTTAAACAATACGATTGAAAAATCCCCTACTTTATATAAATACGATTATCTAACTCTTGCTAAATATGCTCCTCAATTTAAAATTGATTGGATGAATGAGAATCAAGTGTTAGAAATCGAAAATGAGAAAAGGACAAATAACAAGAAAAAAGAAATTCCTTTTGTTTACACGTTTGAAAATGCAAAATATTTTCCTGACAAATCAAGAAGAGGTCGAAAAGGTTTAAATGATATATCTCCCATCAAGTCTTCATTATCTGATGATTTTGTTGATATTTTTGCCAATCAATCTGATAAGGAAAATATTTCTCCAATCTTCTATGATTCAAAGAAATATACCCCTCCTTTAATTTTAGAAAGCCAAATAATCGATCTTGAAGATAAGATAGAAGATCAAAATATTTTAAAGGAAATTGAATCTGATATTATTCTTTCTTTCATGACGTCTAGTCTTGAAGAAAAATTATTTTCTCAAAAACCAAATTCTATTTCTAGCATTTCTTCTAATTTTCAAGTAAACAAAAGTGGAGTTTCTAAATCTGATATCTTTTCTCAAAATAATTCTGACTCCGAGGTAAATTCAGATTTATTGACTGATCAGATTGGTTGCTTAGGTAAAATTATTTCTTCTGATTTAAATATTAAGTCTAAAATTCTTGATGATTCTTTTACGCTAAATGATCAGTATTATAAACCTAAACATAAAAGAAGACGGTCAAAGAAGTCGAAGAAACAAGATACATTTATTTCTGACAATTCTAATTCTTCCAATTCAATTCTTTCAGATAAGATTTTGAGCAAGTCATCGAAGCAGATCTGGAGAGCGAAGCGGACATCTACTGATTCTATGACTGATGAGGATAAATGTGTAGACATACTTTATAAAAGTGATTCATTTGCTACATGTAATAAAATTTCAAAATATTCAATAAAGCAAATGATTCGAATTTCAAAACATGTCGGATGTTCTTCCTCTGAATCTAGTTCAAATGATTATGCTTTGTATTCATCTGATGATTGTGCTTATTATTCTGATGATATTTCTCGTGCTTCTCGTATCAATTTTTTTAATTATTTCCCCATACGAACTGTAACTAACAAACATGGGCCCAAATTCAAGTGGGTACCCAACTTTCAATTTGATTTAAAGTTGCAGGCATCTCATGTTAAGGGGGAGTAAGAGAAAATGGCTCTTGAACACAGCAGTTCAAAACTCGGACTTCAATGTCAAGACTATGGCTCTTGAGTAACTCAGCTCAAGACCCGGACTTCAATGTCAACATCATGGCTTCTGAGTAATTCAGCTCAGAACCCGTGCTTCACAGACTATGATTTCTAAAACATGTCAGTCTAGGATTCGTTCTTCAAAGCTTTTAAGCTTCTGACTAATGAGAAACTGTGAGTACATCTATGTTTTTCTGATAATGATGATTGTTCCAGTTTTCTCATATGTTTTTCTAGATTATGAGCAAATTTATTTCTACTTGAATTTGTTCAACTCAAATTTTTCAAAAGAGACACAAATTTCATTTTGCATTGTGTGAAAGATAATATTATTGAATTATATTTTGTTTCAACTGAATATAGACTTGCCGATCAAATATTTCTATTTTTAAAATCTCGGCATGTTGTTTTAAAAGTTTAAACCTTTACAAATTTTATTCTATAAAGTAAAAGTTTTACAATTTTCTTTCTTTTGAGTAAAATGTGTGTCTAGGATAAATTTTCAAGTTGATTTGTTTATATTGAAGTTCTTATATGTTCAAATTTCAGCTCTAACAAAAGTTGAAAAGTCAACAACATGTTTGTAACTTTTGATTTTGCTTTAAAGTTGTGTGATTCGGGATATTTATAGTTTACAATGCTTAGAAAACCTAAAAAGTCGGAATTTTGGATCGTAATGAAAATATGGGCTAAGCACTTAGACGTAAAACCTTGTGTTTGAGATGACTATTAAATTCTTATAAATCAGAAATCTCTAAGTTTAAAAGTTTGTACCTGTGACCTTTCTGGTTTGGGAAAGTAAGTTATGTGGGATGCTTGTCATATGGTCCCCTAAGGTCATTTGATCTGGAAGTGATCGAATCCAAATCCTTCTATAGAATCAGATCGAAAATCATGTTCTACTGGTATGAATGGGTTTAGGATGTGTCGATGTAGCCTTTCTGATCTGGGAAAGTAAGTTCTAAGGGGTGCTTGACACCTAGTCCCCTAAGGCCAACTGGTCTGGGAGCGGCTGACCCAAATCCAACAATAGGCTCAGATAGAAAGTTACGTTTACGGCATGTTCTTTACTTAATAAACTTTTTGATTAAAAAGATGCCAAAAGTGCACAAGCTTAAAAGATGCCAAAGAGCACACTCATGTGAAGATGCCATAGTGCACAATGCTAAAAAGATGTCAATGAGCACACATCTCATGATACTTGGTTATATATTTCTGAGTTGCAATAAACCTGTAAATTTGTGAAAGTCTGAATTTTTGATAGCTTAGTGTGATTACATGGAAAGTTCTCTATTATATTTTTAGAATTGCATTTTCTTGAAGCTTATCGTAGTTCACATGCGTGCACACTGAATAGATTGATGAAAGTTTTTGAAACTGAACATGTCTTAACTTGATATGCAATAAAACTTGTTTCTGTACCCAAACACATACATTTGATTTCATTTGATGGATTTTATTGTGATATTTTACTAAGTAGAAGTTTATTTGTTTCTGTTTAAATTTTTATATATTTAGTCGTTTCAAAATACATATTCAGTATATTTTTCTTTCTACATTGATGTTTCATTTCTTGTGTTCTCATATCCTTACAAATGGGTTTGAGCATTGTTAGATCTGATTTTATAGTAATCATTGTATTTATAGGACTTGGTCAATACTGTGTTTAAGGCTTTTCAGTATTGTATTTGACCAAGGGTATTTAAGTCCCTTTGATCTTTGTGTCTTGGACTCATAATTGGTATCAGAGCCAACTGAATCTTGAGAGAATTGAGAGATTGATTTCCTGAATCTAAATTTGTGATTGAAATCGAAAATTTAATCGATTTTCTTGAAATTTTCAAGAAAATCTCGTTTTCTTGATTTCTCATCAAATTTGGAAGTGTTTCTGGTCGAATTTGGTTGATTTTGATTTCTCTAGATGCGTTTTTGATATTCGATCATACTTGATTCATATTGGTTTGCATAAAATTCAAGTTTAGATATTCGATTTTGCAAAATTGTGATTTTCTGAAAAAGCGAGTTTCGGTACTGTTACATTTTAAAATTTAGATTTTGTTGCTTTTAATCGAGTTTGATAATCAAAAGTTGTTAGAATGTTGTTTTCGAGCATTTGTGTGTGATTTTCGTGATTTAATTTCTTTGTTAGAATCGATTTTGCGTGATATATGTGTTTTTCTGAAGTTTGTGTGTTATTCATATAGTTTGCGGGTCATTCATATACTTTGCGCCTCATTCATCATCGTTTGCGCGTGTTCTTCTATTTTTGATCTTGTGTTTCAGGTTTTCGGTTCTCATTACATACGTAAATTTCTAGTTTGCGGTTCTAACTTCACACGCAAACCTCACTTTGCGTTTCTCTCAATACCCGCAAACCTCACTTTGCGTTTCCAACAAGACCCGCATAGTGCGCTTTACGTGTCTCTTTAGACCCGCATAGTGAGCTTTGCGTTTCACCTGAACCCGCAAAGCATCAAGTGCGTGTCTTACTGAACACGCATAGCTTATCTTGCGTGTCTCTATGAACACACATTGCATTAAGTGCTTTTCTTTCTACACCCGCAAATCACACTTTGCGTTTCCTTCTAGACCCGCAAAGCTCTTGTTTCCTAACTTGAGTCTGGAAAAAAAAAATTGTGTGTGTCATCTTTATTTTTTTTAAACTTTGTGTCATAACAAGTGTTTTTCAAATTTACAATTTTTAATATTTTTCGAATTTTTTCAATACAATCTGATTTTTGATTTTCAGATTTACAATTGCAATGGATTTTGCCAAGTTTGCTTTCCAAGCTAGGTTCTAGTCAAATGATCTGATGATGCAATTGGGAATAGATACTCGTCCACCAGTCTTAATCAACGAAGATGAGTTTACACAGTGGCAAGATAGGTTCATAAATTTCATTGAGCGTCAGACTAATGGAGAGAATATGATGATATCTTTAACTGAAGGACCATTTGTCAGGCAGAAAAATGACATTCCTTTGACTGCTGATGAAATCAAACGAGAAAAAGCCGATAGAGAAGCAAAGTCCAATTTGATGCTAGCACTGCCTAACTCAATCTACAATCGAATTGATTGTTTCAAACATAATCCAAACATGATGTGGACTTAGTTAGAAAAGATCATGCTTGGATCATCAGTTGCTACTCAGATTCGCCAGACACGCTTCATGAACAACTTTGAGGAATTTAAGGCAAAGGACAATGAATCTCTGAAGGCTATTTTTGACCGATTTTGTGCTGTGATTAATGATCTTAGAAAGATTAAAGTGGAAAAGACTGATTTGGAGACGAATCTGAAGTTCCTTAATTCTCTTCAGCCTGAGTGGAATAAAGCATGTCATAGACTGAGGAACGATGTTCGGATATCTACAATGCAGATTCAGGAACTGTATGAGATTTTGCTGACTCATGAAAGTTTGGTACTGGAAAAGAAGGCCAAACTGGATAAAAAGAACAAGAAAACAGTTGATCCGGTTGCTCTTCTCACGAAGCAACTGAATGAACAAGCGTTGTCTGATAACGCTTACACCGGGTCAACTGATGACGATGGAGAGGCCTTACAGAAAGCTATGATCCTTCTCTCCCAACACTATCAGAAGAAGTTCCAACCTAGATCGGGTTCCAACTCTTCTCGTTTCTATTCCGGTCCTAAAGTAAAAGTACCCGAGCCTAAGACTGCTTCTTGCTACAACTGTGGAAAGCCGGGTCACATCTCAAAGGAGTGTAGAGCAAAGAAGGTTAAGGACTCAGCTTATTACAGAAGGAAATTGGAACTGGCTGAGAAAAGAGAAAGTGCCGAGGAAGAATTTTGGCTGGATCACTCTAACGACGAAGCTTCGAACGTAGAGATCGCTCAGATGTGCTTAGTCGTAGATGAACAGTCAGATGATTCTGATACTGATGAGGATGAGGTATATTCTGAATTTGAATACAATTTTATTACCTCTCAGTTTAATATCATAATTAATGCTTTGTCTGATTTGCGTTCAAAGATTTTATCTGAAAAGAATCTAAATTCTGAAAAGTCAGATTTGATTGACAAACTGAAATTTTTTTGAAAGATGAAAAATCCATTTTAGAAAATATAAAAGACATCTTTCAAAAGAAATTGGAGGATTTGGAAAATTCAAATAAGACTTATCTTGAATCTTTGACATCAATGACTACTTCAAAAGATGAATTTTCTGATAAAATAATTGAGTTAGAAGAAAAGCTTTATCGAAGAGACCAATCTGAAGAAACAATCTATATGAACAAGCCGAGGAGTGAAGAGGCTTTAAAACAGAGATGGGGACTTGGTTTTGATAATCCTCAATTTTTAAACAAAATAATAGACGAAGTTCCCACCTTATATAAATACGATTATCTGACACTTGCTCATTATGCTCCTCAGTTCAAATTTCATTGGACGAGTGAAAAGGAAGTGTTAGATCTCGAAAATGAGAAAAGGGTATATAAAAAGAAAAATGAAATTCCTTTTGTTTATACGTCCGAAAATGCAAAATATTTTCCTGAAAAATCAAGAAGAGGAAAAAGAGTTTTAAAAGATATATCTCCTATCAAATCTACAATGTCTGATTATTTTATTGCTCCTTTTGCACCTGATTCTAATAAAGGAAATATTTCTCCAATCATTTATGATTCGAAGAAATATACTCCTCCGTTAGTATTAGAAGGAAAAATCATAGATCTTGAAGATCAGATAGAAGATCAAAATATTTTGAAGAAAATTGAATCTGATATAATTCTTTCTTTCATGACGTCTAGCCTTGAAGAAAATTTATTTTCTCAAAAATCAGATTCTATTTCTAGCTTATCTTCTGATTCTAAGGAAAATAAAAAGGAAGTTTCAAATTTTAAAATCTTTTCTCAAAATTATTCAGACTCCGAGACAAATTCAGATTTATTAGTTGATCAGATTGGTTGCTTGGATAAATTTATTTCTTCTGATTTAAATATTAAGTCTAATATTCTTGATGACTCTTTTACGCTCAATGATCATTATTATAAACCTAAGCGTAAAAGAAGACGGTCAAAGAAGTCGAAGAAATGAGATACAGTTCTTTCTGACTGTTCTAAATCTTCTGATATAATTCTTACAGATAGGGCTTTGAGCGCTCAATCCAAGAAGCAGATCTGGAGTGCGAAGCCGAAATCTACTGATTCTATGTTTGAGGGAGATCGATATGTAGACAAACTTTATCATAGTGATTCATTTGCTATTTGTAATAAAGTTTCAAAATATTCTATAAAGCAAATGTTTCAAATTTCCAAAAATGTATCACATTCGTCTTCTGATTCTAGTTCAGATGATCATGCTTTCTCTTCTGATGGTTGTGATTATTTTCCTGATAATATTCCTCGTGCTTCTAATGTCAATTCTGTCAATTATTGTTTCCCCATACGAACTGCAACTAACAAACACGGGCCCAAATACAAGTGGGTACCCAAATCTTTATCTGATTTAAAGTTGCAGGCATCACATGTTAAGGGGGAGTAAGAGAAATTTGGCTTCTGAGTAAATCAGCTCAGGACCCGTACTTCATAGACTCGACTTCTAAACACAACAGTTTAGAACTTGTTCTTCAATGATTAAGCTTCTGACTTAATGAGATACTGTGAGTACATCAATTTTAATTCCGCTGCATTTATCTCTGATAATGATGTTATTCCAGTGTTTCTCAATGTTTCAAGAATCTGAGCTTGTTTATCTATCTCATGAATTTGTATTACCCAAAATTTTCTTTTAATATGAGACACAAATTTATTTTCTTCAATGTAAAAGATCAAATAGTTGAATTTTATTTTGTTCGAACTAAATATCTATTAAAAGTTTAAATCTTTACAAATTTTATTCTATAAAGTAAAGTTTTACATTTTTTCTTTCCTTTGAATAAAATATGTGTCTAGGATAAATTTTCAAGTTCTTTTGTTTATATTAAAGTTTTTATATGCTCAAATTTCAAGTCTTACAAAAGTCGAAAAGTAAGTAACATGTTTGAAACTTTTATTAATGCTTTAAAAGATATGTGAGTCGGAATTTTTATAGTTTACTTTGCTTAGACTACCTAAATGATCAGAATTATAGATTGGAATGAAAATATGGGCTAAGCATTTAGACGTTGATCTGAGTAATTGAGATGAATATTAAATTCTTAAAATACAGAAATCTCTAAGTTTAAAAGTTTGTACCTGTGACCTTTCTGGTTTGGGAAAGTACGTTCCATGGGATGCTTGTCATCTGGTCCCCTAAGGTCATTTGATCTGGGAGTGATCGAACAGAAATCCTTCTATAGAATCAGATCGAAAGTCATGTTTTACTGGTATGAATGGGTTTAGGATATGTCGAAATAGCCTTTCTGATTCGGGAAAGTAAGTTCCAAGGGGTTGACACCTAGTCCCCTAAGGCCAACTGGTCTGGGAGCGGCTAACCCAAATCCTGCAATAGGGTCAGATAGAAAGTTACGTTTACGGCATGTTCTTTACTTAATAAACTTTTTGATCAAAAGATGCCAAAAGTGCATGCGCTTAAAAGATGCCAAAGAGCACACTCATGTTAAGATGGCAATGTGCACAATGCTAAAAGATGCCAATGAGCACACATCTCATGATACTTGGTGATATGTTTAAGTTGCAATAAATCTGTAAATTTATGAATATCTTAATTCTTGATGGCTTAGTATGAGTAAATGCAAAGTTCTCTATAATATTTTTAGAATTGCATTTTCTTGAAGCTAATCGAAGATTCACATGTGAGAACACTGAATAGATTGCTGGAAGTTTTTGAAATTGAACATGTCTTAACTTGATATGCAATGAAACTTGTTCTTGTATCCTACAACATATGTTTGATTTCAAATGATTGATAAATTTGTAATATTTTACTCTGTAGAATTTAATTTGTTTAGTGTTTAAAATTTTATATGTTTAGTTGTTTCAAAATTTACATTCAGTATATTTTTCTTTCTACATTAATTTCTGATCATTGTGTTCTCATAAATATATTTTAATGGGTTTATGCATTATTCAAGGGGGAGTGAACAAAGAGATGTATTTCAAAGATTATATCTGTTTTTGAGGGGGAGTGTCTGATTTTCTTTACATAAATGCTATCTCGAATTGTCTTATCTAATGCATTTGTGTAGGGGGAGTCAAAGAGCTTAACAAGGTAAATTTTTTCTAAGTCTACTTTGCGCTTCAGACATGACACGCAAAGCTTGTTTTGCGTTTCCTTCATGAACCGCAAACCTTGCTTTGCGCGTCACATGTGAACCGCAAACCTTGCTTTGCGCGTCACACATAGAACGCAAACCTTGCTTTGCGTGTCACATGTGAACCGCAAACCTTGCTTTGCACTTCCTGCATGGAACGCAAACCTTCTCTGTTTTCTCTGTTTCTTTGATTTTGCAGATCTTTCGCTGTCTCGTCTACAACATTTGCATGACCAAGTTGATCAAGATCATCAAGGTCATGAGGGGGAGAAGTCAAGGAGAAGTTAAAGAGACAAAGAGTTCAAAAGATTATCTGCTGATCAAGATTCGCTCAAAGATTCCATTCACTCAGCTATTTCAAATTCTTTTGCTGTTCTTGCTCCGAAAACCACAGTTCATTCAAGATCATTCAAAAGAGGTGTATCGTCTTGAGCTTAAGCAGCAAACAAAATTTTCAATCTGCAAGATGCTGAGAAGAATTTTTTTCTTAAAAGTCAGAAAGCTTCTGAAAGTCGCTTTGTTGGTCCGTGCTGTTATTGAAGATAATTTTTGAAGACCAAAGCGCCAATGATTACTAAGGGGGAGATTGTTAGATCTGATTTTATAGTAATCATTGTATTTATAGGACTTGGTCAATATTGTGTTTATGGCTTTTCAGTATTGTATTTGACCAAGGGTATTTAAGTCCCTTTGGTCTTTGTGTCTTGTAAGAATTACACGCATACTTGAATTGAATTACACTTTGCACTCCAAAGCTCTCTCTCTACTTTCTCTCTCTAAAGATTTAGGGATTCTTGGACTCACAAGCATTATTCAAAGGGGAGTGAAAAAGGAGAATTTTTCTTAATGATCATATCTGTTTTTAAGGGGGAGTATCTGATTCTCTATATGAATGCTAACTTGAATTGTCAAATTTAGTGCATTTGTGTAGGGGGAGTCAAAGAGCTAATCAAGTAAAAATTTTCAGACTCCAAGTCAGATTTGCGTCACCAGTTGGTAGAGCAAAGTTTAATTTGCGCCAACAGCTTCTAGCGCAAAGCACGCTTTGCGTTTCCTGCATGTCGCGCAAACCTCACTTTGCGCTTTCTTCTGCTAGCGCAAACCTTACTTTGCGCCACCAATGGTTAGCGCAAACCTCTCTTGTTTTTCTCCATTTTTTTGATTTTCCAGATCTTAAGTTGTCTCGTCTCCAACATATGCATGACCAAGTTGATCCAGATCATCAAGGTCATGAGGGGGAGAAGTTAAAAGAAGTTAAGGAGATGATACAGAGACAAAGAGCTCAAATGTCAATATGATGATCAAGATTCGCTCAAGATTCAAAATTTCTTCAATTATACTACATCTTTTGCTGTTCCTGCTTCGACCATCACAGTTCATTCAAGGTCATTTAAAAGAGATGTGTTGTCTAGAGCACAAGCTGATGAATCAATTGTTCGTTCAAGTTTATTTCAATCTGGTCCAGTCTTGTCAAGGCAGCAAAGATAACTCAATCTGAAAAATGCTGAGAAGAAATTTCTTTACAAGTCAGAATTCTTCACAAAGTCGCTTAGTTGGTCCATGCTGATTTAGAAGATGATTTTTAAAGACCAAAGCGCCAATGATTACTAAAGGGGAGATATTGTGAGTCCAAGATCAACTAAATCCTAGAGAGAGAAAGTAGAGAGAGAGCAATGGAAGCGCAAAGTAACAATGATATTGAATGTATGCGTGAAAGTGTTACAAGGAACAAGACCAAAGGGACTTAAATACCCTTGGTCAATACTACACAGTAGTAGACCTATCTAAGTACGATATAAGACCAAGCCTATAAAGACAATGATTACTATAAAATCAGACTTAACATAAAGATCTAGCCTGCTTGTCAGCTTTGTATCTACTTTTCTGTTCATCAGAATACTTTGAAAAATCAAGTGGAACTTCTTTTGTTTTCTGTTCTCTAGGCTTATCACCATCCTCACTATCAAAAGACTCTTCATCTGGTATTCTGGTTGTAATCGGAATCATTGAACCTTCTTCAATAGAAATCTTAATATTCTCTTCATTTGCATGTATGTCAATAAAGTCCAGAAACCGGTCTTTCCACTGCTCATACTCGCTCTTGAAGAGTACAGGTGGTTTGACATCAGTTCCGATAGCAAGAGCATCTTTTGAAGTCATCTTGAACTTTGCACTGATCTTTAAACATAAAAACAGAAAAACGATTAATCACAAACAGAAATATGTTCCCCTACGCAGACTTATAACGGGGGTCTCGCTACCCGGTTAGCGCCTGGGGTCAAGGGGCATCGCCCCTACAGAAATTTTTTTTGACATTGAAAAACATATTTCAGCTTGTCAAAATTTGTCTAAGTATGAATTTCGCACAACACACAAAAAACTTTTCATACACCCAAAAACAATTCCCACACCAAGTGATCTAAAATTTGCACAAGAAACAAATTTGCACATCGATATATGCGAATTTATACTTTTTGCATGCCTCTATATATGAAAAGTTACTTTTCGCCGCGAATTGTAGCTTTTTGCATGCTTCGAGATGCGAATTCTTGACTTGTTGCCAAATTCTTGATCTCAAACTTTCCGTATCGATACGGATTCCACAATTAGAAAATTTTCGAATTTTCTATGCGAAATCTTAAGAATTCGTATAAAACACGATGTGAATTCTAGAAATCCGTATGATGATCGATGCGAGTTCCAGAAATACCTATGCTTTGAGATGCGAATTATGTACTTAGAAAATTTTGAAATCCAACTTCTCGTAAGTCGCTTGATGTGAATTCCTTCTTTCCGCACGTAGGCCGATGTGAAATTCCAACTTCTCGTACCCAACACAATACGAATTTTGTACTTAGCTTTTTTTAATATTTCAATGTTATGCGAATTTCATCATGCGAGTTCTTCATAGTTTCATGCGAGTTCTTCAGATCTCGACTTAAACTTCAAAAACCAGCCCAACTTTGAGCCAATACTACAAATTAGCTTCTGAAACCTTGTGAATTTGATCACAAAGGTGTCGATTACAGAACCTTAGCACTGATTACACAAAGAAACAACAAAATTTACACATTTGAATCGAAATACAGTACGTTTACAATTTCGAACCACAAACAACCAAAAATCCAAAATTCACACGATCTGTTGTGAATTGGACAAAATTACCAACACAAGATCTATTCTATATCACTAAACGATTACAGTACAATCAAATTCAACTCAAAAATTATACAAAACAAGAAAATTGATTCTGGACCAGTAGGTATGCGTGTTCTTGAGTTCGATCACAAAAATTCACAGATTCTTGATCAAATTCTGATTTCGTGCTTGCTCTGATACCAATTGTGTGTACCAAATTGTGCAATTAGATCAAGATGAACAACAAGAATTCACTCCAAATGTCATATTATTAGATCATGAATTCAACAGATTACAATATCAAACTCTCACAATATTTATCTCTCTAGATTCTCAATGTATACGTATATTCTCATAAGTCTACTAACAAAAATGTATTTATACCTAGGAATATTACAAAGACAAAACTATCTAACACTTTGACATTCATCTTAACTTGCTTTGACTTTGACTTTGCATTTGAAAGTCTTTGACTTGAGCTTTTACTTTAATTCCCATGATCTTGGTTCCAACATATTTGTGCACTAACAGAGTAGAAGGCCCGACATCTACAAATTTAAATGCCAAAATTGTTAATAATAAACACGATTTACAAATTATTTAAAAATAGTATTATAAGGTACTATTCTTACGATTGAAGTTTTCAAGGGTCACAGCTGAAGATGTTTGTGGCGTTCCTTCTTGACCATCGATATTTTGCATTTATGTGGTCTGAATGGTAGTTGTCAAGGGTTGGGGATTTCTTGTGTGGTAACACTTGTTGTCCTGTTCCTCACTTCCTTGTTTCGTTGATAATAATTTCTATTAACAATCATCTTTTGTTCAACAATGGTTACTGCAGTTACAGGGGTTCCCTCGGTATTCAGTTCATTAAGAACTTCATGATGAGATGTTGCGATATCACGATTGTTTCTTGGTACAGTCACACATGTTTGTTATATTCTCTGCACATAAGGTCATTTAATTTTTTTTACTATCCTTCGAGCCTAATTTGATAATGTAATTATTCTTTGATCTAGGAATTTACCTAATGACACCCTTTCTGAAGGTTCAATATTCATTTGAGTCATCTTTAATGCAGTGATATTTCTTATGAGCTATGTAGATCGATTACTTCCTTCACCATTAACCACATTCAGCGCAAAATGAGAACCATAAAGATGATTTCTAGACTTATATTTAACATCCTAAAAATAGGGTAATTTAAAAACTTGGAATTTCGGCAATATAACGTCTAAAATACGAAGGTCCAACATAGCCTGTAAATGGAAACAACCAATTAAGGAAGACTCCCAAATTTCATGACAACTAAAACCCAAATTAATTGGGTTAGTTTGCACCAATTATAGTTGCAAAAGAATGAGACATAAAAATACAACCTACTTAATCTATAATTAATTCGAACTAGATTAATACGGGTGTTGTTGTTCCACCAAAAATCTCTCTTCTCAATGTTTCCCCAAAAAAACCGGCACTTCGAGATCTCCTACGTGCACGGTTGACAAACCCGACATCCTAGATTCCACCGCTAGTAGGACCAGTGGACCAACAAGATTCTAAAACAAGTGTTAGGACAAAGCCTAGTGAGATCTCATAAATTAAAAGTTCACAAGCAAAAATATCATAATCCAAGACTTGTGTTACTGGATCCCTTTGGTGCTACAATATATTTCCCACTTGCAACGATGTTCCTAAACCTGAGCATAAACACACAAGAGATAACTCTTGAAATACGGGGGAGACCCGTTTCCATCGGGGTGACATGTACACAGGAGTGGAGTCACCCATGATGTTATTAGATTATACCTCATGTCCTGGTTCTAGTTTCCATGCCATCAAGACATCACAACCTCAAACCATAACATTGCCTTTATTTCCTACTTCGTCGAGTTACACCTCAAGAACTTACGAGACATTATTGCGTATCCAATCTAGATGAGTTACACCTCAAGGACTTGCGTCCCCCATTGCCTACTCACTAGTGACCAAAATGGCCAACAATGATGAACCCATTAAACCTGCAAATTACGTCCTCGTGCACAAGGAAGTAGGAACCAACATTCGTATCATATAATCATGAACAAGCTAAATATGCACACCTATACATGTTTCACATTTCAACCCATGAACATGATATTTATCATATGGAGCTTCCCATTTTAAAGTGTTATCCATTTCATTCTTGTAACCCATCCAAATCATATTTTCCATGTAAGTGTTTACTACATAATCATTAAATGCGATAATAAGTGATTAAGATTTTCTCTTTATAACCAAATCCATAAACCCTAGAATTTAGGTCAAGACCCATAAATGAATATATATATATATATATATATATATATATATATATATATATGTGTGTGTGTCTGTGTGTGTGTGTGTGTGTGTGTGTGTGTGTGTTTATAGTAAGCATATAAATATTGAGAGTCCAAGATCACTGATTCTTTAGAGAGAGAAAGTAGAGAGAGAAAACAATGGAGCGCAAAACAGAGAATGTATTAAATTGTGCGTGTGTTTCTTACACCAAACCAAGACCAAAGGGACTTAAATACCCTTGGTCAGATACAACACAGTATGACTCTAAACACAGTATTTGACCAAGCCCTATAAATACAATGATTACTATAAAATCAGACCTAACAATCTCCCCCTTAGTAATCATTGGCGCTTTGGTCTTCAAAAATCATCTTCTAAAATAGCACGGACCAACAAAGCGACTTTATGAAGCTTTCTGACTTTTTAAAGAAAAATTTCTTCTGAGCATTTTTCCAGAATAAAAATGTCTTTGCTGCTTGAGCTCTAGACGATACACCTCTTTTGAATGATCTTGAATGAACTGTGATGTTCGGAGCAGAAACAGCAAAAGAATTGATATGACTGAGAAAATAGAATCTTTGAGCGAATCTTGATCAGCAGATAAACTTTTGAGCTCTTTGTCTCTTTAACTTCTCCTTGACTCCTCCCCCTCATGACCTTGATGATCTTGATCAACTTGGTCATGCGAATGTTGGAGACGAGAGGACTTAAGATCTGGAAAATCAAAGAAATAGAGAAAACAGAGAGGTTTGCGCTTCATGTTGGATGCGCAAACCAAGGTTTGTGTTTCATGAAGGATACGCAAAACAAGGTTTGCGTTTCATGAAGGATACGCAAAACAAGGTTTGCGTGACCAACGGAATGCGCAAAGCTGACTTAAACTCAGAAAAATGTTACCTTTTTAAGCTCTTTGACTCCCCCTACACAAATGCACTAGATATGACAATTCGAATTAGCATTCATATAAAGAAAATCAGATACTCCCCCTCAAAAACAGATATAATCTTTGAAAAAAAAATCTCTTTGTTCACTCCCCCTTGAATAATGCATAAACCCATTAAAATATATTTATGAGAACACAATGATCAAATAATAATGTAAAAAGAAAAATATACTGAATGTAAATTTTGAAACAACTAAACATATAAAATTTTAAACACTAAACAAATAAAAGCCTACTCAGTAAAATATCACAGATTTATCAATCATTTGAAATCAAACATATGTTTTTGTTTTTTTTTTTTTTTTTTTGGAGAGGGTATCCCAGACCACATTGGGCCCAGACTAATCCCTGGCAATATGGGCCGAAGCCCGACTGCTAAAGCATGCAGCCCGGGGTCGAAGCCCCCGTACCTCCAGGATGCGTCCCCCAGGGTTCGAACATGAGACCGCTACTAGCTAGTCCACATGCCTTACCACTACGCTAACACCCTTTTGGTAAAATCAAACATATGTTGTTGGATATAAGAACAAGTTTCATTGCATATCAAGTTAAAACATGTTCAGTTTCAAAAACTTCCATCAATCTATTCAGTGTGCTCATATGCGAATCTTCGATTAGCTTCAAGAAAATGAAATTCTAAAAATATTATAGAGAACTTTGCATGTACTCACACTAAGCCATCAAGAATTAAGATATTCATAAATTTACAGATTTATCGCAACTCAAACATATCACCAAGTATCATGAGATGTGTGCTCATTGGCATCTTTTAGCATTGTGCACATTGGCATCTTAACATGAGTGTGCTCTTTGGCATCTTTTAAGCGCGTGCACTTTGGCATCTTTTGATCAAAAAGTTTATTAAGTAAAGAGCATGCCGTAAACATAACTTTCTATCTGACCCTATTGCAGGATTTGGGTCAGCCACTCCCATACCAGTTGGCCTTAGGGGACTAGGTGTCAAGCACCCCTTGGAACTTACTTTCCCAGATCAGAAAGGCTACATCGACATATCCTAAACCCATTCATACCAGTAGAACATGACTTTCGATCTGATTCTATAAAAGGATTTGGGTTCGATCACTCCCAGATCAATTGACCTTAAGGGACCAGATGACAAGCATCCCACAGAACTTACTTTCCCAAACCAGAAAGGTCACAGGTCAAAGATTTAGGTATTTTATAAAATTAATATTCATCTCAAACACAAGGATCTACATCTAAATGCTTAGCCCATATTTTCATTCCAATCTATAATTCTGATTAATTAGGAAGTCTAAGCAAAGTAAACTATAAAAATTCCGAATCACACAACTTTAAAGCAGTAATAAAAGTTTCAAACATGTTGCTGACTTTTCGACTTTTGTAAGACTTGAAATTTGACCATATAAAAACTTTAATATAAACAAAAGAACTTGAAAATTTATCCTAGACACATATTTTATTCAAAACAAAGAAAAAAAATGTAAAACTTTACTTTATAGAATAAAATTTGTAAAGATTTAAACTTTTAAACTCAATATGCCGATATTAAAAATTTTTCATTAAAGACAAAATGTAAAGAATTCAGCAAATTGATATTTAGTTGGAACAAAATAAAATTCAATTATTTCATCTTTCACATTATAAAAATAATTTGTGTCTCAAATTAAAAAAAATTGGGTTATACAAAATTAAGAAAAAATTGAACAAGCTCAGATTCTTGAAAAATAATGAGAAAAACTGGAACACATCATAATTAGAGATAAAATGCAGCGGAAATAAAATTGATGTACTCACAGTATCTCATTTAGTCAGAAGCTTAAATCATTGAAGAACGACTTCTAAACTGATTTGTTTAGAAGTCGTAGTCTATGAAGTACTGGTCCTGAGCTGAAGTACTCAGAAACCAATGTCTTGACATTGAAGTCCGGGTTTTGAACTGATGTGTTCAAAATCCATTCTTTCTCTTACTCCCCCTTAACATGAGATGTCTGCAACTTAGAATCAGATTTAGACTTGGGTACCCATTTGTATTTCGGCCCGTGAAAGTTAGTTGCAGTTCGTATGGGGAAATATTTAGATTTGACAGTTAAAGCATGAGAAATATGATCACAAGAATGATAAGCACAATCATCAGAAGAGAAAGCATAATCATCTGAACTAGAATCAGAAGAAGAATATGAGACATTTTTGGAATTTTGAATCATTTGCTTTATTGAGTATTTGGAAATTTTATTACACAAAGCAAATGAATCACTTTTATAATGTTTGTCTACATATCTATTCTCCTTAGACATAGAATCATCTGATGTCCGCCTCACTCTCCAGATTTGCTTCTTTGACCGGTTCAAAGTCCTATCTGAAAGAATGGAATCTGAAGAATTAGAATTGTCAGAAAGAACTGTATCATATTTCTTCGACTTCTTTGACTGTCTTCTTTTACGCTTAGGTTTATAATATTGATCATTGAGCTTAAAAGAATCATCAAGAATTTTAGACTTAATATTTAAATTAGAAGAAATAAATTTATCCAAGCAACCAATCTGATCAACTAATAAATCTGAATTTGCCTCAGAGTCTGAAAAATTTTGAGAAAAGATTTTAAAATTTGAAACTTCCTTTTTATTTTCCTTAGAATCAGAAGATAGGCTAGAAATAAAATCTGATTTTTGAAAAAATAAATTTTCTTCAAGACTAGACGTCATGAAAGAAAGAATAATATCAAATTCAATTTTCTTCAAAATATTTTGATCTTCTATCTTATCTTCAAGATCGATGATTTTGCCTTCTAAAACTAACGGAGGAGTATATTTCTTCGAATCATAAATGATTGGAGAAATATTTTCCTTATCAGAATCAGGGGCATAAGAAGAAACAAAATCATCAGAAACTGAAGATTTGATAGAAGATATATCATTTAAAACTCTTCTTCCTCTTCTTGATTTTTCAGGAAAATATTTTGCATTTTCACTTGTATAAACAAAAGGAATTTCATTTTTCTTGTTATTTGTCCTTTTCTCATGTTCAATTTCTAAACTTGCTTCTCATTCATCCAATCAATTTTAAATTAAGGAGCATAATGAGCAAGAGTCAGATAATCGTATTTATATAAAGTTGGGGATTTTTCAATCGCATTGTTTAAACAATGAGGATTGTCAAAACCAAGTCCCCATCTTTGTTTTAAAGCCTCTTCACTCCTCGGTTTGTTCATATAAATTGTTTATTCAGATTGGTCTTTTCGATAAAGTTTTTCTTCTAACTTACTTATTTTATCTGAAAATTCATCTTTGAAATTAGTCATAGCCGACAAAGATTCAAGATAAGTCTTATTTGAATTTTCCAAATCATCCAATTTCTTTTGAAAGATGTCTTTAGTATTTTCTAAAATAGATTTTTCATCTTTCAAAGAAATTTTCAATTTGTCAATCAAATCTGACTTTTCGGAATTTAAATTCTTTTCAGATAAGAGTTTTGAACGTAGATCAGATAAAGCAGTTATCATGATATTCAACTGAGAGGTAATGAAGTTAAAATCAAACTCAGAATATACCTCATCCTTATCTGTTTCGGAATCATCTGACTGATCATCACCGATTAAGCACATCTGAGCGATCTCGACGTTTGAAGCTTCATCATCGGAATAATCCAGCCATAATTCTTCCTCGGCCAGCAGAGCAGTTCCGTTCTCTCTCTTTTCAGCTAGTTCCATTTTCTTTCTATATAAAGATGAATCCCTGACCACCTTTGCTCTACACTCCTTTAACATGTGACCCGGCTTCCCGCAGTTGTAGCAAGCAGCAGTCTTTGGCTCGGGTACTTTTGCTTTAGAACCAGAAGTGAAGCAAGAAGTGTTGGAACTCGACCTTGGTTGGAACTTTTTCTGGAAATTCTGAGAGAGAAGAATCATAGCTTTCTGTAATGCCTCACCATCATCTTCAGTTGACCCGGTGTAAGCGTTATCAGACAACGCTTGTTCAGCCAGTTGCTTCGTGAGGAGAGCAACCGGATCAACTATCTTCTTGTTCTTTTTCTCTAGTTTGGCCTTCTTTTCTATCACCAGGCTTTCATCAGTCATCAGAATCTCGTATAATTCTTGGATTTGCATAGTGGAGATTCTGACATCGTTCCTCAATCTGTGGCATGATTTATTCCATTCAGGTTGCAATGTGTTGAGGAACTTCAGATTTAATTCAAGCTCAGTCTTTTCAACCTTTATCTTTCGAAGATCATTGATGACGGCACAGAAACGATCAAATACAGTCTTTAGTGGCTCCCCGTCCTTGGCTTTGAATTCTTCAAAATTATTCATGTAGCGCGTATGCCTGAGTTGAGTAGCTACTGAAGAACCAAACATAATCTTCTCAAGCTGTTGCCACATCAGATTAGGATGAGTTTTGAAACAGTTAATCCTGTTGTATACAGAGTTTGGCAAGGCCAGCATTAGATTTGCTTTAATATCCCGATCAGCTTGATAAGCAGACAACTCTTCATGTGTGTACTCTTTAGTAGACTTGTATAATCCAGAAGCCAATTTGGGTCTGTCGAACGGTCCTTCAGATAAAATGGTCATCATGTCATTTCCATTCTTTTGTCGTTCAATAAAGTTCAGGAACCGATCTTGCCACTGTGTAAACTCGTTTTCATCGATTAGTACCGGTGGACGATTTTCTGTACCCAATGACATCATAATGTCATTTTTGTAGAACTGAGCTTGGAATGCAAACTTGGCAGAATCCATAGATGACAAAAAAAATTTCCCAAACTCTTTTTTTTTTTTAAATCTAAGTCAGGGAGACGCGCAAACTATAGGTTTGCGTTTCAAGAGAAAACTGCGAACTGAACTTTGCGTTTGCTTAGAGAAACGCAAGATGAAGCTTAACGTGAAAAGACTTTGCGGGTGAGGTGAGAAGAGCAAATTAAGCTTTGCGTTTGGCGGGAGAAGCGCAAAGAATACTTTGCGTGTTAAGACACGGCTTTGCGTGTGAAGACTGAAACGCAAACTGGAACCTTTCGTGTGAATACTAAAGCGCAAAGAATGCTTTGCGTGTGAAGAAGGAAGCGCAAAGTAGACTTTGCGTATGTAGAGGGGTGCGCAAAGTAGACTTTGCGGGTTGAACTTGAAGCGCGAAGTAGATTTTTTCGTGTGAAGTGAGATGCGCAAATAAGAACTTTTCGTATACGGAGTGAAAAGTAGCTTTGCGTTTCCAATGTGAACAGAAAACCTAAAAATTCACTAACACCCAGATTAGTCGAACAATGAACTAGCGCAAATCAATATGAATGATGTACAAACCATATGAATGAAGCGCAAACTACAGAAACTCGAATATAATATGTAAAATCGAATGAAAACAATAAATTTATGCATGAAAAACACACACTGATTATCGAAAACACCTTTTTAACACAATTCAAACAACAATTTCGATTAAAAAACTCTAAAACTCAAAATCTTCGATGAAACAGTACGTGAACTCGTTTTTGCAGAAAATTTCAATTTCACAAAATCGATGATCTAAATCAGTTTTTCTTGAAAAACAACCTGAAACAAATGTGATCAATTATCAAAAACGAAACTAATGAAATCAAAAACAACACAATTCGATCACAAACAAATCCAAATTTTACGAGAAATCAAGAAAACGAGATTTTCTGGAAAAAATTCAAGAAAATCGATCAAATTTTCGATTTCAATCACAAATTCAGATATAGAAAAACAATCTCTCAATCCTCTCAAGATTCAGTTGGCTCTGATACCAATTGAGAGTCCAAGATCACTGATTCTTTAGAGTGAGAAAGTAGAGAGAGAAAACAATGGAGCGCAAAACAGAGAATGTATTAAATTGTGCGTGTGTTTCTTACACCAAACCAAGACCAAAGGGACTTAAATACCCTTGGTCAGATACAACACAGTATGACTCTAAACACAGTATTTGACCAAGCCCTATAAATACAATGATTACTATAAAATCAAACCTAACAAATATGTACATGAAGATTTAAAGGTTAAGAACTCACAAACTAGGATTTGTAAAGAGAAAACCCTAAGTAGATGGATTTGAGAGGAACTTGTTCTTCTTGGAGCATTTATAACACAAAGGAGCAATCACTTGAACCCAACAACCCTTCTTGAGGACAATAAATGCTAGGTTTGCTTGGAAACATTAAATGAGGAGAGAGAGGAGAGGGAAAGAGAGGAAATCACCTAGAGAGTAAGAGAGGTATCGATCTGTAAGTTTTTGTGTTTCAAAATGTGTAATTTTGGTCTCTAAACCGACTTTAAAACACAATATCCACGCCCCTTCGAGTGACATTCCCCTGCGACTATGCCACGACATTGTCGCTGGGCATAGTCGCCCGTGTTCCCCTGGTCTCGGTACGTCAATGGAGATAGTGACATCAACGACTATGTCGCGGTATTGTCGTCGGGCATAGTCTCACGCCCCCCTCCAACGGTCTCTCAAACTCCCTTCGGTCGCTATTGGTTAACGTTGTCACTCTCTATAATCGAGAGTGGGATTCCCAACAACATAATTTCACATCTTAACTCATATGCATATAAAATAGCCATGCACACGCCAAAAGCACGTATAAAACATACACATAGACATATAGACATGCATCTATACTCGACGTCCTAACCATGACTCGCAAAGCTTTATACGGAAAGGTAAAATCAAACGAAAAGTTTTGCTTGAATTAAAGTCGACAAGGTTTTTCTTAGAATGATCGCTAGATGGTTATGAGAACTTACCTGAAGAAAATTGGGGTGTTACAATCCTACCCTCCTTAGAAGAGATTTTGTCCATAAAAATCAAACATTAGCCAATAAGGTGCGGGTATCGTCTCCTCATATCTTCCTCCGATTCCCACGTCACGTTCGCCCCTCTATGATGCTTCCGTTGCACCTTCACCATAATTACCTATTTATGGCGAATCTTCTTCATTTCCCTTTCGAAGATGGTTTTCGGTTCTTCTACACATCGGTTGTTCTCTACTCGAATTTCGGACAATGGAATGACGCTTTCTTCCTCCACTAAACACTTTTGAGGTAACAAACGTGAAACGTGGGGTGGATTCCTCTCATCTCGGGTGGTATTTCAAGCTTGTAGGCTTCAAGTCCCACTCATTCAATAATAAGAAAAGGCCCAACAAAACGAGGGCTAAGCTTTCCCCGCTTTCCAAGGAGATACCTTCAACATTACTCGGCACCCACTAGAAACTCCACCGGTCTTCTTTTCTTGTCCGCATAACTCTTTTGGCGATCTTGGGTCGCCTTTAAACGCTCTTGGATGCCCTTCACCTTGTCTGTCGTTTCTTGTACAACTTCTTGTCCGACGAATTGCTTTTCACCCGCTTCGAGCCAACAGGTTAGCGTCCTACATTTCCGACCATACAAGGCCTCAAACGACACTATGCCCAAACTCGAGTGATAGCAATTGTTGTAGGCGAATTCTACCAATGGAAGGTGCGAATCCTAGTTTCCCCCGAAGTCGATGAAACAATATCGCAACATGCCTTCTAGCATTTGTATGGTCCGCTCACTTTCTCCATCCGTTTAAGGGGGGTAAATCGTACTCAACTTTACTATTGTCCCCAACTCAACTTTACTATTGTCCAATGGTAAAGTTTTCTTCATGGCCAAGAAGTGCATACTTTTGGTCAACCGATCCACTATCACCCAAATGGTGTGGTGGCCTTTCAACGTCTTTGGTAGTTTGGTCACGAAATTCATCGTGATGTGATCCTACTTCCATTACGGTATTTCAAAAGATTGTAAGCTCTTATACGGTCGTTGGTGTTCGACCTTCACTAGGGAGAAAGTAAGGCATTTCTCCACAAAATTAGCCACACCGAGCTTCATAATCGGCCACTAGTAATTCAACTCTAAGTCCTTATACATCTTGGTACTTTTGGGGTGAATGGAATATCTTGATTTGTGCACTTCCTCCAATAGTAGCTTCTGGCACCCACCCAGTTTAGGCACCTAAATTCGTCCGTGGAAAAGTTTTAATCCTCTTCCATCTTCCGTTAAAGTGAGGTGTTGCTTCACCATGGATTCATCCTTGAGGTTTACCTCAAGTAGCGCCTCGGATTGAGTGGTCTTTATCATTTCCATAAGGATCGAAATAATTTCAATCCTTGCCAACGATGTTCGTACCTCTCCACTATACTCCTTTCGCCTTAATGCGTCCGCCATTACGTTCGCCTTGACCGGGTGGTAGAGAAGTTCGCAATCATAATCTTTAAGAAGTTCTAACCACCTTCGTTGTCGTATATTCCTCTCTTTGGTCAAATACATTCTTCAAGCTTTTATGATCGGTGAAAAGTGTACATTCCGTACCATACAAGTAGTGTCTCCATAACTTCAAGGCGAACACTACGGCCGCCAACTCAAGGTCATGGGTTGGGTAAATTTTTTCATGTTCCTTCAACTGTCTTGACGCATACGCAATAACCTTACCCCTCTGTATTAAAACGCAACCCAGGCCCATCTTGGATGCATCACTATAAACAACGAAGTCTTCCATTCCTTCGGGTAGGGATAAGATTGGAGCTTCACAGAGCTTCCGTTGCAATGTCCGGAACGCTTTCTCTTGAGTTTCAGTCGACACAAATTTCACATTCTTCTGAGTCAATGCGGTCAATGGCGAAGCGATTTTGGAGAAGTCTTGGATAAATCTTCGGTAGTACCCGACAAGGCATAAAAACTTCGAATCTCGGTCAGACTATTCGGAGGTTCCCAATTCTTCATTGCCTCAATCTTCGATGGGTCTACCTTTACTCCTTCCCGAGTCACCACATGGACTAGGAATTGAACTTCCTATAACCAAAACTCGCACTTGGAGAATTTAGCATACAACCTTTCCTTCCTTAGAACCTCAAGCAATTCCTCAAATGTTGCTCATGATCTTCCTCATCCTTGGAGTATACTAAGATATCGTCGATGAACACTATGACTGAATTATCCAAAAATGGTTGACAAACTCGGTTTATCAAGTCCATAAATATTGTCGGCGCGTTCGTCAAACCAAATGGCATGACTAGGAACTCGTAGTGCCCATACCGAGTCCTAAATGTTGTCTTTGAGACATCTTCCTCAGTAACCTTTACTTGATGATAGTCCGACCAGAGATCGTTCTTGGAAAAGCATCCGACCCCTTGTAGTTGATCAAAAAGATTGTCTATTCTGGGTTGCGGGTATTTATTCTTCACGGTTACCTTGTTTAACTCTCGGTAATCGATATACATACACATCGACCCGTCTTTGTTCTTAAAAAAAGCAGTGGAGCTCCTCATGGCGAAGAGCTCGGTCTCACGAACACTTTCTCTAGCAATTCTTGTAGTTGTGTCATCAAGCATTTCTGTTGGTGCGATGCGATACGGTGCGCGAGCTATCGGTGCTGCCCCCGGAATCAATTCGATTCTAAATTATACTTTTCGGTCGGGTGGCAAACCTGGTAAGTCGTCGGGAAACACGTCCGAAAATTCGTTGACAATCCTTACGTCTTCTACCCTCTTCTTCTCCGTCTTGACATCAATCACAAAGGCTAGATACAATGGGTATTTCTTCACCAAGTACTTCCTTGATTTAATGGATGAGATGATGGCTAATTCTCCCTTTCGCTTTTCGCTGTAGACAAGAATGAAATCTCCATACCGAACGAGAATTCTTATGAGTTTCTTGGAACACAATATCTCCGCTTGATGTTTCACCAACCAGTCCATTCCAATCACCACGTCGAAACTCCCGATGGTCATGGGATGCAAGTTCACTTCAAATGACTCACCATTGATTTCTAAGCGATAATTCTCTAAGATGTATCTTAGAACTACTTTTTCCCCACTCGCTACCTCTATTACTAACGCATCATGAAGGGTACGTGATAATACAAGATCGTTCTAAATCTAGTGAGAGAAAGTAGAGAGAGTTGAAAGCGCAAAAGTGTAATTCTATTGAGATATGCGTGAGAATCCTTACAAACACCAAAGCCACAATGGACTTAAAAACCCTTGGCTAATACAGAACATATAAGCATCCTAAAACACAGTATTAGACCAAGCCTATAAATACAATGATTACTATAAAATCTGACTTAACAATCTCCCCCTTAGTAATCATTGGCACTCTGGTCTTCAATATTCATCTTCTAAATCAACACAGACCATCTAAGTGACTTAGCAAAGCTTCTTGACTAAAAAAAAAATTCTTCTCAGCATCTTTCAATCTATGTTGCCTTTGCTGCCTTGACAAGACTGGACCTGTTTGTAATAAGCTTGAAAGAACAATCGGTTCATAAGCTTGTGCTCTAAACGACGCACCTCTTTCAAATGTACTTGAATGAACTGTGGTGGTCGGAGCTGGAAGAGGAAAAGAACTAGTATAGCTGGGAAAATAGAATCTTGAACAGATAACTCTTTGTCGCTTTAACTTCTCGAATCTTGAGCAGATAAACTTTTAACTATTTGTCTCTTTAACTTCTCCTTAACTTCTCCCCCTCATGACCTTGATGATATGGATCAACTTGGTCATGCATACGTTGGAGACGAGATAGCTTCAGATCTGCAAAATTCAGAATAAAGGAGAAAAAGAAAGTTTTGCGCTACATGTTGGTGGCACAAACTTAGTTTTGCGCTATCTGAAGGTAGCGCAAAGTCGAGTTTTGCGCTACCAACTGTTGGCGCAAAGCTGACTTGAAATCTGAAGAATTTCACCTGTTAAGCTCTTTGATTCCTCCTACACAAATGCATTAGCATTCGTATAGAAAATCAGATACTCCCCCTCGAAATATGAGATATGATCTTTTCAGAATATTTTCCTTATTCATTCCCCCTTGAATAATGCATAAACTCATTAAAACAGATATATGAGAACACAGGGATCAAAACATCAATGTAGAAAGAAAAATATACTGAATATAAATTTTGAAACAACTAAACATATAAAAATTTAAACACTAAACAAATTAAATTCTACTCAGTAAAATATCACAGATTAATCGACCAGTTGAGGTCAAGTGTATGTTGTTGGATACAAATACAAGTTTCATTACATATCAAGTTAAAACATGTTCAATTTCAAAAAAATTCATCAATCTATTCAGTGTGCTAGCATGCGAACTTCGATTTGCTTCAAGAAAATGCAATTCTAAAAATATAATAGAGAACTTTGCATGTAATCACACTAAGCCATCAAAATTTAAGATTTTCACAAATTTATAGGTTTATCGCAACTCAAACATATCACCAAGTATCATGAGATGTGTGCTCATTAGCATCTTTTAGCATTGTGCACATTGGCATCTTCACATGAGTGTGCTCTTTGGCATCTTTTAAGCTTGTGCACATTGGCATCTTTTAATCAAAAAGTTTGGTAAGTAAAGAACATGCCGTAAACGTAACTTTCTATCTGATCCTATTGCAGGATTTGGGTCAGCCGCTCCCAGACCAGTTGGCCTTAGGGGACTAGGTGTCAAGAACCCCTTGGAACTTACTCTCCCAGATCAGAAAGGCTACATCGACACATCCTAAACCCATTCATACTAGTAGAACATGACTTTCGATCTGATTCTATAGAAGGATTTGGGTTCGATCACTCCCAGACCAATTGACCTTAGGGGACCAGATGACAAGCATCCCACGGAACTTACTTTCCCAAACCAGAAAGGTCACAGGTACAAACTTTTAAACCTAGAGATTTCTGTATTTTATATATATAATTTTTCATCTCAATCACTCAGTTTTACATCTAAATGCTTAGCCCATATTTTCATTACAATCCATAATTCTGACTTTTTTAGTTTTCTAAGCATTATAAACTATACATATTCCGAATAACACAACTTTAAAGCAGTGTCAAAAGTTTCAAACATGTTGCTGACCTTTCGATTTTTGTTAGACTTGAAAGTTGAACATATAAAACTTTGATATAAACAAAGCAACTTGAAAATTTATCCTAGACACAGATTTTATTCAAAAGAAATAAAAACTGTAAAACTTTTACTTTATAGAATAGAAATTTGTAAAGATTTAAACTTTTAAATTCAACATGTCGAGTTTGAAAAATTTTCATTTAAGACAAATGTAAAGAATTCGGCAAATTGATATTTAGTCGAAACAAAAAAAAATTCAATAATACCTTCTTCCACATAATGTATAAAGAATTTGTGTCTCATATCAAAGTTTTGGGTTGAACTTGCTCAGATTCTTGAAAAACATGAGAAAACTGGAACAACATCATAGACAGAGATAAACGCAGCGGAATAAAGTAGATGCACTCACAGTTTCTCATTAGTCCAGAAGCTAAATGCTTTGAAGAACGAGTTTTAAACTGACATGTTTAGAAGTCGAAGTCCATTGAAGTACGGGTTCTGAGCTACTTTACTCAGAAGCCATCTTTCTCTTACTCCCCCTTGACTTGAGGTGCCTGCAATACAGAATCAGTTTTCGGTTTTGGTACCCACTGGTATTTTGGTCCATGAATGTTAGTTGCAGTTCTTGTGGGAGAAAACTTGTTAGATTTGACATAGAAAGCACGAGAAAAATAATTAGATGAATTAACAGAATCAGCAGTAGAGGACGAAGCATAATCATCTGAACTTGAACCAGAGGAGGAATAGGAGACATCTTTTGAAATTTGAATCATTTGCTTTATTGAATATTTGAAAATTTTATTACAAGTAGCAAATGAATCATTTCTACAAAATTTGTCTACATTTCGATCCTCTTCAGTCGCAGATTCATCAGATGTCCGCTTGACCCTCCATATCTGTTTTGTTGCAGTGCTCAAAGTCCTATCTGAAATATGTGAATCACAAGAATTAGAACTGTCAGAAATGACTTTAGCTTGTTTCTTTGACTTCTTTGACCTTCTTCTTTTACTCTTTGGTTTATAATAATCATCATTTAGCGTAAAAGATTCATCAAGAATTTTCGATTTAAGAATTGAATCAGAAGAATCAATTTTATCTATGAAACCCAACTGATCAGACAATAAACCTGAACTTGCCTCAGAGTCAGAAAAATTTTGAGAAAAGTTTTCAGATTTTAGAACTTTCGTTTTGTTTTCTTTAAAATAAGAAGAAGAAACAGAAACAGAAAGAAAATCTTGTTTTTGAAAAATTAATTTTTCTTCAAGACTTGGCGTCATGAAAGAAAGAATAACATCAGATTCAATTTTTCTTTGAATATTTTGATCTTCCAATTTATCTTCAAGATCAATGATTTTGCTTTCTTGCACTAATGGAGGAATATATCTCTTAGAATCATAAGAAACTTGAGATATATTTTCTTTATTAGTGTTAGTAGCACAAATATCAAAATAATCATCAGATAATGAAGATTTAATGGGAGAAATGTCATTGAAATTGTTTCTGTTCTTCTTTGATTTATCGGGAAAATATTTGGCATTTTCGCACGTGTAAACAAAAGAAATTTCCTTTTTCTTGTTATTCATTATTTTCTCATTTTCGATATATAAAACTTGCTTTTCATTCAACCAATCAATTTTAAATTGAGGAGCATATTTAGCAAGACTTAGATAATCGAATTTATATAAAGTAGGGGATTTTTCTATAGCATTGTTTAAACAATGAGGATTTTTAAAACCAAGTCCCCATTTTTCTTTGATAGACTCATAATTTCGCGGTTTGTTCAGTTTGATTCCTTCGATATAATTTTTCTTCCAACTCATTTATTTTATCTGAAAAATTTTATTTTTGTTTGGTCATTTCAGTCAAAGAATCAAGATAAGTCATATTTGATTTTTCTAAATCATCCAATTTCTTTTGAAAGATTTCTTTTGTTTGAACCAAAATAGATTTTTTATCTTTCAAAGAAATTTGTAATTTGTCAATCAAATTTGACTTTTCTGAATTTAATTGTTTTTCAAATAATAACTTTGAGCGAAGATCATGTAAAGCAGTTATAATGATATTCATCTGTGAGGATATAAATTTGAAATCAAATTCAGAAGATACCTCATCTTCATCAGTGGAAGAATCATCATCATCGTCATCACTCTGATCATCTCCGATGAAGCACATATGAGCAGTTTCCACATTGTCAGCTGTTAGACTATAATTGTATTCAAGGTTAAATGAGGGTCATTATTGTAATTGTTGTAATAGTTGTTTGTGTGTGTTGTAAGAGAGCTTAGAAGGTTTGACCTTGCTTGGTCATGTTGACCTATATATAATCAAGTCCTTGTGTTGTTTCTAAAAGTAAGACTTGTGTAAGCAAGAGATTAAGTGTGTGAAAGTGAAGGTGTAATATTGGTAGTTGAGAGAAACACATAGTTGCACACATTGAGTACACACACAAACACAATCTATCTTGAAAGGTTAATCACTATAGATCTATGACTTGATGTAATTCTTGTGATTAATAAACAAAGTGTTTTGTGTTAATTTGTATGTGTTTATGCTAGTAAATCACTGGGCCACAATTGGTATCAGAGCCAAATCCGTTTAAAAAATCAAGAAAATGTTTTGAGTCGTACTGTTCACGTCACTGTTCATAAAAGTTCAAATCGATTTTGAGTTTTAGTGGAAATTTTGAGTTGAAATCGATTAGGTTATGTTCGTTTTGTGAAATCGATCGAGTTAGTATGTTTTAATTCTTGAAATGCATGTGATTTGATCATCAATTTGAAGATTTGGTGTTTTTCGAGTTTTTGAGTTTCACGTACTGTTCTTGAATTAAATGTGATGATTTGTGTGTTGTTAATCGAAATTGTTTGTTATGATTGTGTTCGAAATGTGTTTGTGAATGAATTGTAAAACTTTCAGATCAAAATTCGAGGTCTAGATGAGTTTTTGGTGCAAATTTGGTGGTTTTATAGGTTTGCGTTTCATTCATCAGGTTTGAGTTTCATTCATCTGAAGTTTGCGTTTCATTCATCCAGGTTTGCGTGTGATCATCAGAGTTTACGGGTGTTCATCTTGGTTTGCGTGTGATTCATACTGGTTTGCGTATTATTCATCAAATGTTTCTTTGTGCTTGATTTGTATTTTACGTTTCACTTCACACACGCAAAGTGTAGGTTTGCACTTCTCGACACAAACGCAAAGTGTCGTTTGCGTTCCACTCTATAAACGCAAAGTGGCATTTGTGTTTCACAAACTGAACACGCAAAGTAAACCACATCACAAACGCAAAGTATCGTTTGCGTTTCACAGCACAAACGCAAAGCTAAGGTTTGCGGGTCACTCGACAAACGCAAAGCTAAGGTTTGCGGTTCACACTACAAACGCAAAGTCTGGTTTGCGTTCCACACTTGACACGCAAAGCTTGGCATACTTAGAATTTTTTTTTTCTAAGAAATTTTTCAAAACTGTAACACGCCCTTTAAATCTCAAAAAAACTTCTCTAGCGGGACCCCCGTGCTAAGTCTGCGGAGGGGGACAAAAGTTCTTTCTGTGATCAAAATCTCTGAATTTTTTTTTAAGATTTCTGTAATTTTCTTGATTTGATTGGATTTAAAGATCTTTACTAGCTAATATTTTTCATCTTGTGAAGGTACATACATCTTTCAATCATGGCCAATGAATTTCTCTCTATGGGATCTCATATAAAGCCTCCGGTCTTATCTGTTGGAGATTATTCACAATGGAAGAAAAGAATGATTCAGTTCTTAAATCTAAAGAACAGAGATTATATGACATCTATCATAGATGGTCCGGGAAATCCACAATCATTTGTACCTGGACAAGCAGCCACAGCTACATCTCCAGCAATCGCAGATCGATACGTGCCAAAACCATATCAATTCTTTACTGATGTAGAAAAGGCAAGACATAAGATAGATGAAGAGGCACTTATCTATATTACTATGGCAATTCCTAATGACATCTACAATCGTGTAGATAGTAGGGAATCTGCAAAAGACTTATGGGATGAATTGGAGAGACAGTTTCAAGGATCAAAGAAGTCAATTCAGACAAAGCTGAATCAGAGTATAAATGCATATGAAGGTTTCCATGCAAAAGAAGGAGAGACTTTGTTGGAAACATACAATCGTTTCAATGTGATATTGAATGATCTAAGGAGAAATGGGATGAACAAGTCAGAATCAGAGATCAATTATAAGTTCATCAAGAACTTGAACCCAGAATGGAAAAGCTACGCTATCAACATTCAGATGACCAAGGACATGGCACAAGAAGACGTCAATGATATCTTCACAACTTTATCTCAGCATGAGGATGAAGTAAAGCAGCTTGGTGCTGAAAAGAAGATGGTCAAAGATTCTTTAGCCTTAATGTCTGAACGTAAGAAAGGGTCAAGTTCCAAGTCCAATTCTTCTTACAAGTCAAAGTCGAGGAAATCCAGAGCTCTCCTAACTGAAGTTACTGATTCAAGCACTGATAAATCTTCTACTGAAAGTGAAAAATATTCAGATGAGGATATGCAACGATTCGCTGAAAATCTGGCTCTTCTCACAAAGCAGTTCAAAAGCTTTGGAAAGAACAAGTACAAGCCGAAATATGAGAGTTACAAGAAAGACAAGTACAAACCGAGATCTGAAAAGAAGTATGAGAAAATAGGAGAGAAAAGAGATGAAAAGCGAGAAGAGAAGAGAGAAGGAAAGAAAGAAGAGACTGAGCCGAAATATGGAAGATGTTATAACTGTGGAAAACCAGGTCATTTTTCCAAGGATTGCAAGTTCAAGCGTACAAAGAATTCTGAATATTATGCTCGGAAAACACTGTTAGCAAAGAGGTGGAAGAAGGTCAGAACTTAATGGCGGAAGAAGAGAATTGGTTGTACAAGAGTTCTGATGACGAATCTGCACACTTTACTCAGGTGTGTATAATGGCCAAAGTAGATGAGGACATTGGATCATCTTCTGATCATTCTGACTGTGGTTCCGAGGTACATATTCAATCCTTAAAGGCTCAAGTTAAGTTCATGAAAGAAGAATTTAAATCTTTAAAAGGCAAACTTAGTTATGAAAGACAAACAATGTTGAATTTTCGTGATGAAAAATCAATGTTGAAAGATGTGGTTAAGGAAAAGGAATCTGAAAAAGATTGTTTGAAAAAGGACAAAGATGTTTTAAATTCAAAGATATTTGAGCTTGAAAAAGATCTTGTAAACTTAAATGCTGAAAAAGGTGATTTTCAATTAAAATTTGAAGCATGTTTTCAAGAAAGAAACGAGGCATATTGTAAAATCAAGCAACTGGAGGATTTAAATCTGAAAAGAGGACAGACTGAGCAAACATTAAATCTTTTAACAAACAAACTCCAAGATGTCAGATTTTATAATGTTAAAAAAGGTTTAGGTTTTGAACCAAATACTGTTTTGAAAAGAGCACCAGAAAATTTGTATAATTTTGATAAAATGGGCTCTACTTCTACAAAACCTGATATTCATGATACTTTTGTAAAAGGTAAAGTTGTGAATGATGATGACATTTCATCTTGCGCTGATTCCATTTCAAGTTTAAAATCTGTTGGTTTTGCTTATAAAGATTTAAATGAAAGTTACAAAACAAGAAAGATAGAATTTAGTGAATTTACTTCTCTATTTTCTCCTTGTTTACCAACAGAATCAGCCAAGGTTGAAGAAAATAATACTGAATCTCAGTGTCAGTTTGATGAATCTGATTTAGAAACTGATGTTGAGAATCAAGTGTTATCATCTGATTTATTCACGTCAAATACCTCAAATGGTTCAGAAAGTGAAAAGATCATGAATCAAAACCTTAATTCTGATTTTTCAAAAATTATGACTGAGGGGATTTTTACAGAAATGATGAATGCTTCAGATCCTGTTCCTATTATAGAGAAGATGGAATCAAACTCTAAGGTAAATCAAACATCTATTTTTGAGAAACAAATCATAGATCTTCAAAAGACAATTGAAGAGTTAGAAGATGAGAACGTTGATCTCAAATTCAAACTTGACAAGTCTTTTGAAGAAAACAAAGAACTCTCTAGGGAGTTAAATATTTTAAACAATGATTTGTTTCAACAAAATTTAAAGGAGAAAAAGATGTTTGACTCTAAAAATTGGAATGTTCATTCTAATCCAGAGTTTGATACTCTTAATTCTAAAACTTCAGTTGTTTATACTACTAATCCTGAATATCCTCCGAGTATTTTTGAAAAAGGAGAAGCTTCTTGTACTTCAAAGTCAAAATCATCTTCTTCAAAGAACACTAACAAGATTTTGTTTCCTGTTTCAGATGTAAAAAGGCAGAATGGTAAAGAAGAAAGTATGAAGAATGTGAAGGAAAATAAAGTTGTTAAAAATAAATGTAATATCAGTGATAGTGGTAGTTTGATATGTAAAAATTCAAACATTTTCAAATGTCAAAGTTGTATGGATGGTTGTACTTCATTGGATAAATCTAAGCTTTTGACATTTGCACGTAAGAATTTTATCTGCAAACACTGTCATGATAATGCATTTATCATTCCTTCCATTTATCCTAAATCTAAAGTTGTCAAGAAAACATCACATGTCAAATCAGTTTCTAAATCCTTAACTCATCAGGCTAAAATTTTTCATGCTAAGTTTGATCATTTTTTGAAAAAAAAAACATTTCATGAGCTTAATGTTAAAATGGTATGGAAATGGGTACCTAAGCCTCGCTATGAGTGGCGAATTAAGGCTAAGGTAGATGATGTTGATGAGTTGCGAAAAGCTAACAAGAAAGGACCTATCTGGATATGGGTACCTAAACAGAAATGAGTTGTTCTTTTTGCAGGCCTCACATACATGGTATATAGATTCAGGATGCTCGCGCCATATGACAGGATTTAAGCATCTACTTCATAATTATGTTGAGGAACCTGCCGGTACTGTAAGTTATGCAAATTCTGAGGTTACTGGATACATTCGAGGACACGGATCGTTAACAAATGGCATCGTGACGATCAAAAGAGTACTATACGTAGAAGGACTTGATCATAATCTTTTCAGTACAAGTCAATTCTGCGATAGTAAATTTCAAGTTCGGTTTACGGATAAATGCTGTTACATTGAAGATAAAGATGGTCGTGCAGTTTTTAAAGCTAAGCGGAATGCAAATCTTTATTCTGTGAATTTTCCAACACTTTCTGCATCAAGACCTGTTTGTCTGATTGCAAAAGCTTCACGAGCTGAAAGTTGGATATGGCATCGACATATGTCTCATCAAAACTTTGATGCGATTAATCAGTTAGCGAGACAAGGTATTGTCAAAGGTCTACCAGAACTAAGGTTTGAGAAGAATTCTCTTTGTCCCGCTTGTGAAATGGGAAAGATGAAGCGAACATCTCATAAAGCAAAGACAGAATTCTCATCTTCAACACCTCTTGAATTGATACATATGGACCTTTGCGGCCCGATGAGGACTCAGTCTATCAATGGTAAGAAATATATTTTGGTCATGATAGATGAGTACTCCAGATATACTTGGCTGGAATTCTTAAGAAACAAATCAGATGCAGCAGAGCTGATCATTGAGTTTTTAAAGAAGATTCAGGTTCGACTACAACTACCGATTATATCTTTGAGAAGTGACAATGGCATGGAATTCAAGAATGAAAAGCTTCAGAGTTATCTCATATATGTTGGGATCTCTCACAACTTTTCTGCTGCCTACACTCCTCAACAAAACGGTGTAGTTGAAAGGAAGAATCGAACACTGGTAGAAGCTGCAAGGACAATGTTAGCCTATTCCGAATTGCCAATGTTTCTGTGGGCTGAAGCCGTAGCCACTGCGTGTTTTACACAAAACCGCACGATTGTCATCAAAAGACATAAAAAGACAGCGTATGAACTTATTAATCTTCGAAAACCGAATATTAAATTTTTTCGTACTTTTGGTTGCAGGTGTTATATTCTCAATGATCGAGACAATCTTGGTAAATTTGACAAGAAGGCTGACAAAGGCTATTTCATTGGTTATTCGTTGACATCTAAAGCCTATCGCATTTACAATAGAAGAACCAAGACGATCATGGAGAGCATTAATGTGTCATTCGATGAGTCATCAACGTTGACTTCTGAACAAAACAGTTCAGAACTCAAGCTTAAACAGATACTAATGTTGATTCTGTGCATGCAGATCCAAATTCTGCAACAGAAGTTCCGAGTGATTCTTCTATTGCTCCGGAAATATTTACTTCAGAAGAGGCTGTACAAGATGTCCCGAGCACATCTGGGATTGATAAAGACTTACCTGCAGTATATGATAAATATGAGGAAGATAATACTCAAGCTGAAATTCACCCGATTCCAAGTACAATGAAATAGACAAGAGATCACCCACTTCATAATATCATAGGTGATGCACAGTCGGGTGTACAAACGCGTGCAGCATCGGCTAATTTTTGTCTGTATTCAAGTTTTTTAAGTTCCATCGAGCCAAAGAAAGCTTCAGAAGCCTTGTGCGATTCATATTGGATACTGGCGATGCAACATGAACTTCTGCAATTTGAGAGGAACAAAGTTTGGCGACTTATACCACTTCCAAAATGAAAATCTGTTATTGGAACAAAGTGGGTTTTCAGAAATAAGAGAGATGAATCTGGAGTTGTAGTTCGAAAAAAAGCTCGTCTTGTTGCAAAGGGTTATTGTCAACAGGAGGGGATTGATTATGAAGAAACATTTTCTCCTATGGCACGACTGGAAGCGATACGAATCTTTTTATCCTATGCAGCGCATAAAAATTTTACGGTCTTCCAAATGGACGTAAAATCAGCATTCTTAAATGGAATATTGCATGAAGAAGTACATGTTGCTCAACCAGAAGGATTCGTTAATCCAAAGAACCCTGATCATGTCTATGTCTTAGACAAAGCCTTGTATGGACTTAAACAGGCACCAAGAGCTTGGTATGAAACTTTAACTCAATTCTTACTCGCTTCAGAATTCAATAAAGGTACAATTGATACTACTCTCTTTCTGAAAAAGCAAGGTGATGATATGAAATCTCGTTTTGAAATGTCAATGATGGGCGAACTGAATTTTTTCCTTGGTCTTCAAGTAAAACAGTTACCCAAAGGCATTTTCATCAATCATTCAAAATATATTCGAGATATTTTAAAGAGATTTAACATGAGTGACAGTTCAGTGATGAAAACACCGATGGCAACGGGCACACTTTTAGATGCAGATCTTTCTGGCAAATCAGTAGATCAAAAAGTGTATCGTAGCATGATTGGTTCACTGCTGTACTTAACTGCGAGTAGACCGGATATTATGTTTGCTACATGTTTCTGTGCTAGATATCAAGCTAATCCGAAGGAATCACACCTGGTCGCTGTAAAACGGATTCTTAGGTATCTTAAAGGTTCTACTGAGTTAGGCCTTTGGTATCCTAAGGGTTCGTCTTTTGATTTAGCTGCCTATACTGATGCTGATCATGCAGGTTGCAAACTGGATATAAAGAGCACCTCTGGTTCTTGTCAGTTCTTAGGTGATAAGTTGGTTAGTTGGACATCTAAGAAACAAAATTGTGTTTCTACATCCACCGCCGAGGCTGAATATGTAGCTGCCGCAAGCTGCTGTTCACAAGTCCTCTGGATGAAAACACAGTTAAAAGATTTCGGATATACTTACCAACGAGTCCCTATCTACTGTGATTCTAAGAGTGTGATTGCGATAACAGCTAATCCAGTACAGCATTCCAAGACGAAACACATCGATGTGCGTTATCATTTTATAAAGGATCATGTCGAAAAGGGCGATATCGAGATGCACTTTGTGACTACAGACTACCAGTTGGCTGACCTTTTCACCAAGCCATTGGATGAAAAGAGGTTTACCTTTTTAGTTAGCAAACTTGGTATGTTAAACGCCAATTCATGATTCTAGGGGGAGTTTTCTAATCTTGTGCTTTATTTGAATATATTTTGGATATTTCATCATATGTTGACTGACTAAAGCGGAATCATTTTTATAATGATTACCAAAATCTTTTTCTTGCAGGATATGTTATGTGACAAAGGCTTCTGAACAAATTTGTTCAGAACCCGTGCTTCAAAGCATAATGGCTTTTGGACAATTCAGTTCAAAACCCGTATTCAAATGTTTTCTTCTGAAGGATGCTTTCAAGATTACATCTTTTCAGGAAGTTTTTCGTTTGAAAGGGAGTTTGGAAATTATATTGCTATATCTTTTATAAAAATATCTCTAACAAGATTGATGTTTTACAGATATCAAGGGGGAGGATATCTATTTACGGATACTTTAATTGCTATATTCATTTCAGGGGGAGTTAAGGATTCTGATTCACAGGTATAATATTCTAATCCTTATACTCTAACACTTGTGAAAGAAGAACAACTTTCATTTGTGAAAAATGGTTTTAAAATGTTCAAACCACTTCACGATCTTAACATGTTTTTATGATTTGAGAAGTGTGAATT
Organism: Arctium minus; assembly: GCA_954870635.1. NCBI lineage: Eukaryota > Viridiplantae > Streptophyta > Magnoliopsida > Asterales > Asteraceae > Arctium > Arctium minus. The sequence continues at coordinate 71,778,852 of OX941088.1, read as the reverse complement.
TTAAATGATTTTTGGATACTTATATGTTTATCTGACCGTGTGTTCTTTAAAGAATAATACTTGTGTATTTTCTTTTCTATATACTTTGTCAAGTATTCATACACACACTGGTTCAGTATTTTCAAATTGACTTTGTTATTACCATGTATCAAATGATATATCTTTCTATGGTAATACTCCCGTCGTTTGGTATTCACAGTTGTTTGAATCAAACGTCATTTCATTTTTATTGTGCTTTCATTGATAATATGTTTATATATTGTTCATATAAACAACATACGTTTTTGAATTCCCAAATATTTTTCTTCATGATAATTTGATCTGATCTTAATCATTGTCAGATTCTCAAAACATTTCTATTCTTTTTATTCATATAAAGTTTTGAGATATCTTAAATGTTTAAAATGCTCAAATTTCATTTCTGATTTTTAAATGAGCATACAAACACTGACATATGATTTCTTGTGCTTTACATATCAAGAAAATCATTGAACAACATGTATTTTTAGGAACATGGGATTCAGTGTGAGTGCTTAATACATCTTCCATGGATTCATGATAACCAGTGTTTCCTACCCCGGAAGAAATCCTTTGAGTAATTGAGGGGAGAGGGGTCTAAAAGAATTGAGTGTGGGAGTGAGCTGAGGTAAAATGGAAATGAGAGATTGGTTAGATGTGAGCTTAAATGTTTAAAAGAAAGAGGGTGTGAGAACAGAGTTAAAAGAATATCAGAACTCTGCACCAAACATCTTTCTGAGCCGGGTAGCCACATTACTGATTGGTTCACATTTCTTTCGTGACCATCATTGAAATAGGCAAATAACCCATGCCATCTCTTGCATACAACCTCCCTAGCTACTCATTCTTTTCTTAAAAAGAGAATGTTTCATATTTTCTGGGGAAGCAGCACATAATCTATCGGATCTTCACTTGGAAGATACTGATATTGAAAAAGAAGGAAAGTTGCCCTACGTTCGAACCTTTCTCATGCACGTTGAGTCCATGTATAATCATTGTTGTCTCAGTGATTTACATACTTTGAGCCTTATGAAACACAATCATTGTGCTCATTCTTTCAAAACACAAGCACGAGCACACAGAGAATATGTTTTTCTGTCAGAACATTCATAGAATTACCTTGTGTTTTTCAATGATTGAATGGAAGTCCTGGGGAGTCAACATCAAACCAGCTCCTTATATTGTACATTCGTTGTACACAGTAACTTCGTGTTACTGACAGGCACTTCTAACTGTTTCATATGTTGATTCAGGGTTACAACTCTTAATTCGTTTGAATTTGAAAAGATTCAGATGAATACATTCATGGTTCTACGGCTCTTTCAGATCAGATGACAGATTTTATCACATCATGTATTGGAGATTCATAATTTTCCTATATGGGGGAGATTGTCTATTATCCAAAGGAGGAGATGAAAGTTTTTGAAGAATGTGCTTATCAGATGTTGGGAAGTTCATTCAATGACGGATCTGACCTTGAAGTGTTTTAATGATTTTGATTCTTACAAATCATTAAAAAGGGGTAGAATAATCAAAGTTCAAGATCAGATTGAAGTTTTAAAGATTTCAGAGGAGATAAAATTTTTAATTGATTGAAGTCAAAGATTAAAGAAAGTTTGTCAAAGAAAGCTTATCAAAGAGAAAGTCAGAGTTTATGCAAAAGTTAATTCAAAAAGAGAGACAAGTTTGAAGAATTGTCAAAGTTTTCAAGATGTCAAAGCCAGAAAAGATTTCAAAAGTTGAAGTTAATTCTGAAGATATGAAGACCTGAATATTATTGCCAAAAAAAAATTTTAATCTTGAATCCAAAGGGGGAGATTGTTAGACTATAATTGTATTCAAGATTAAATGAGGGTCATTATTGTAATTGTTGTAATAGTTGTTTGTGTGTGTTGTAAGAGAGCTTAGAAGGTTTGACCTTGCTTGGTCATGTTGACCTATATATAATCAAGTCCTTGTGTTGTTTCTAAAAGTAAGACTTGTGTAAGCAAGAGATTAAGTGTGTGAAAGTGAAGGTGTAATATTGGTAGTTGAGAGAAACACATAGTTGCACACATTGAGTACACACACAAACACAATCTATCTTGAAAGGTTAATCACTATAGATCTATGACTTGATGTAATTCTTGTGATTAATAAACAAAGTGTTTTGTGTTAATTTGTATGTGTTTATGCTAGTAAATCACTGGGCCACATCAGCTTCATCATCGGAGTGATCTAGCCAGAATTCTTCTTCAGCTAACCGAGCAGTTCCATTCTCTCTCTTTTCGGCCAGTTCCATTTTCTTCCGATAATATGCCGAATCCCGAACTTTCTTCACTCGACACTCCTTAGCGATGTGACCCGACTTTCCACAGTTAAAGCATGCAGCTGCTTTCTTAACCTCGGGCACATTGACATTCTTAGACCCAGAAGTTAAGCGAAGATTGTTGGAACCCGAATGATGTTGGAACTTCTTGTGATAGTGCTGACAGAGAAGAATCATAGCTTTCTGAAGTGCCTCGCCATCATCATCAGTTGCACCTTCATAAGCATTCTCAGTCAATGCTTGTTCAGCCAGTTGACTCGTGAGAAGTGCAACCGGATCCACTGTCTTTTTGTTTTTCTTGTCAAGTTTAGCTTTATTCTCCTTGACTATGCACTCATCTGTCATCAGAATCTCGTAAAGCTCTTGGATTTGCATAGAAGATATCCGGACATCATTCCTCAAGCGATGGCAAGATTTATTCCATTCCGGTTGCAAAGCATTGAGGAACTTCAGATTTGTCTCTAGCTCAGTCTTGGTTACTTTAATCTTTCGCAGATCATTTATTACAACACAGAACTTGTCAAAAACACTTTTTAGAGACTCACCGTCTTTGGCTTTGAATTCCTCAAAATTATTCATGTTGCGCGTTTGCCGAAGTTGTGTCGCGACCGTTGAACCAAGCATAATCTTTTCTAGCTGAGTCCACATCATCTTCGGATCGTGCTTGAAACAATAAATTCTTTTATAGATAGAATTGGGCAATGCTAACATCAGATTAGACTTTCCTTCACGATCTGCTTTTTCTCTTGTAACCTCTTTAGCAGTCAAAGGAGTATCGTTCTTAGGTCTGATAAATGGTCCTTCAGTAAATGACTTCATCATATTTTCTCCATTATCTTGACGCTCGATGAAGTTAATGAACCGATCTTGCCATTGGGTGAATTCATTTTCATTGATCAAAACAGGAGGACGAGTTTCTGTGCCCAATGACATCATGAGATCGTTTTTGTAGAACTGAGCTTGAAAAGCAACCTTTGCAGAATCCATAGAGGAAAAACTTTAGAAAAATGCTAAGTCTGAAACAGAGAGGCTGACGCAAAATGAGATTTGCGTGAACAGTGAATGGCGCAAACTGAGTTTTGTGTGAACATAGGATGGCGCAAACTTGCTTTTGCGCTAGATGAAGATAGCGCAAACTTGACTTTGCGCGAAACGTTGGTGGCACAAATACAACTTTGCATGAGATGTTGATGACACAAATGAGTTTTGCGTTAGACGAAGATGTCGCAAACTGATCTTTTGCGCGAATAGTAGATGGCGAGAACCTGTCTTTGCTTGAGCAGAAGGTGACGCAAAAGTAATTTGCGCGATCTGTTAGTGACGCAAACTTGTCTTTGCGCGAGATGTTTGTCGCGCAAAATTAACTCTGCGTGAAGAACTGAAACCCTGAATCATGGCGAGATGAACTGGCGCAAATCATTGAAGAACTAGCGCAAAGATGATGAATCTGGCGCAAAATACGTATGAACTGGCGCAAAACGATTACAATTCACGAGAACCTTCTAATTTCGATTCCAGAGTGGAAATTAATGAAATATGCTCACATAGAATTGATCGAAAACAGTTTTCTAACAACATGATTCAAACAATTCGATAAAAAAAACCACAAAAGCAAGAATTCGTGATACAAACAGTACGCTCAACGAGTTTTCAGAAACTCGAAAATTTTCAAAAATTGAAGATCAAATACTGAATTTCTTGCAATCTGATGTGAATCAAAAGTGTTCTAACAATGATTTCGAATCCAACAAACCAAATTACAAAAAAATTCGTTTAGAAAACAGTCCGAATTTGATGAAAAATCAAAAAATGAGATTTTCTTGAAAAAATCAAGAAAATCGATCAAATTTTCTGATTCAAACACAAATTCAGAATCGAAAAACGTTTCTCTCAATCCTCTCAGATTCAGATTAGGCTCTAATACCAATTGATAATACAAGATCGTTCTAAATCTAGTGAGAGAAAGTAGAGAGAGAGTTGAAAGCGCAAAAGTGTAATTCAATTGAGATATGCGTGAGAATCCTTACAAACACCAAAGCCACAAGAGACTTAAATACCCTTGGCTAATACAGAACATATAAGCATCCTAAAACACAGTATTAGACCAAGCCTATAAATACAATGATTACTATAAAATCTGACTTAATAGTACGAGTAGGCATGCTCAAGGATTTGCAAAATACATTTTACATAAAGGAGAAATTTGCACGTCGGCGGTTTCCTTCACTTCCTCCCTCGTCATTTGGAAGGCCCTCCCTTGAGCCTTAGTGACGTCTTCCTTCTTTGGTTGAATCCCCGATCTACCTCCTCTTGCAGATCCTTTCAGCTTGGGACACTTCCTCCTCACGTCCCCTAACTCCTTACATTCATAACATATGCTTATATGACCTGGTTTACCACACTTGAAGCATGAGATTGGGTTGGGTTTGGAGTTGCAAAATCCAAATTGCTTGCTTTTGCACTTGGGGCCCACTTCGCCTCACGACGATTATCAAAGCTTTTACCTCCCGGTTGGAACCTCGGTTTCTTATACGAACTGGGTAGGCTCTGCCACCTTCTTGTCTCCACGACCTTCCTTTTCTCTCGCGTAGAATCTCTCCATGACCTTGGACTCTTCTATTGTCTCCCGCATGTTAGTAGATTTAGAGTTGCGAACGATCGACATCATGTCCGCAGGCAAGCCTTTCAAATACGCCTTTACTTTTTCCTTCTCAGTCGGGGCCACATCCCCACTAGATTCAGTTTCTCCGTAAAGAGTCGGGTGTATTCTCGCACCGACAAATTTTCTTTCTTGATCCACTGAAACTCCTCCTCTATCAGATCCATCTCTTGCTCATTGTTGTACTCCTCTAGAATCTTTTTCTTGAACACCGTCCAAGTCATCTTGGTCAACATAGACTCTTCTATGGTTGAGGTGAAAACGTTCCACCAAGTCAGAGCCGAATCTCAGAGCATCTGAGAGCCATATTTTACCTTCTATCCCTCCTCACAGTCACAAGCCCTGAAGGCTTGCTCAATATCTCTAAGCTAGTTCATACGCTTCTCAATGACGTAGTTTCCGTCGACATTAAGACTGTCCCATCTTAAAAGTTCTACCCCATTCTCTCAGTTTATAACTTAATGGTCTCAGCTTAAGTCTAGGTATCGAATTTGCATACCTAGTTCACTTAAACTAGAACTCTAATACCAACTTGTAACATCCTAAAAATAGGGCAATTTAAAAACTCAAAATTTCGGCAATATAACGTCTAAAATACGAAGGTCCAACATACCCTGTAAATGGAAACAACCAAATTAAGGGAGAACTCAAAATTTCATGACAACTAAAACCAAAATTAAGTCCGGTTAGTTTGCACCAATTATAGTGGCAAAAGAATGAGACATAAAAATACAAGACCTACCTAATCTAGAACTAATTCGAACTAGATTAATATGGGTGTAGTTGTTCCACCAAAAATCTCTCTTCTCAATGTTTCCCCAAAAAGACCGGCACTTCGAGATCTCCTACGTGCACGGTTAACAAACCCAACTGTTAGCTCCATCCACCATTGTTTAGAAGTGTTGAAAAATAGGCTACGTATAGAAACTCCTGCTGTCTCGAAAGTCTCCGCAGAAGGTACAAAGCTCAGAAGACTTCTCCACAGAACACGTTCCCGAGGTCAAAACTGATAATGATACTCAGATTACAGAGCCTATGTGGTCACTCATAGAGCCTCTGTGAAAGCTAACCTCTGGAGATCAGTTTTGGAATTATACAGGATGGCTCATGACAAGACCACGTGCACAACACGTGAGACCTGCTGTACGAAGATCCGCATGATCAAGTAATGGGCATCCCACGATGTTTTACTTTACAGGTGGCATTCCGTTTATGGAATGTCAGTTTTTGTCTTGTACTAAGGGGTGCATCCTTCTTGTATATTAAGGAAGCACCACCTTAGAGTTTAAGTGAGAAAAAGAATACAAGCACACACAAAAAAAACAGTAGTATGTAAAATCCTTGAGCATATTTGCACATACCAGTGCGTGTTCTTGGTGTTCTTCAGTAATTAATAAAACAGTTCTTTGAGTAAATTTCTTATAATACTTTACTTCCTGTTCATTAATTACTTGTGTGTTTACTACCTTGTATGTTCAATATTTTCTACTCATCTTAAACGCTTTCGCACTCTGTTTAATTAATCTGTGTGTAGTAAAAGGGGTAAATCAAGTTAAAGAACATCATAACTAGGATTAACAATTGGTATCAGAGCAGACATTGATTTTCAATATCAAAGGATCCTGTTCTATACTTGTTTCCAGTATTCAAGGTAGTAGTGTGAGTCTATTCTTCGTCCCAAACTCCATTCACAGTCACACTCTGTTTTCTGAAACTATATCAACCTGTTTGGTATAGAAACAGGTACAGGTGTGCATCTTCACTCAAAGACAGATTCAAAGCTAGTTGGTTGGTCATCTGTTCATACTCTCTTCATCTTAAATACCTTTACTGTTATACTCTCCCTAGTTCGTATCATACTTTGTTTTTCACTCTAAGACTATCATGGCAAACGCTGTTAACTATTTCAGTGTTGGCTCTCAATCAAAGCCTCCTACTCTCATTTGAGATGAGTATCCTCAATGGAAAATCAGGATGGTACACTTCCTCTCTAAACTAAAATGGCAAACACTGTTAACTACTTTAGTGCAGGATCTCAGTCTAAACCTCCCACTCTACTAAGTGATGAATATCCTCAGTGGAAGATAAGGATGTTGCACTTCCTTGAAGGTGTGGATCCAGGTCTGGTTGAGTTTCTTCACAATCCTCCTTTCATCCCAATGACCACAGTTCCTCGTGTTCCTGCTACTGCAAATACCCCTGAGGTTCCTGAGTATCAACATCCCAAACCTATTGCCGAGTGGTCTGAAGAAGAAAGGACATTACATGATCTTGCAAAGAAAGCCAAAAGACTAATCATAATGGCTATCCCAAACGATATCTTTCAATCTCTTGATTCATGTGAAACTTCAAAGGACCTATGGTTAGAGCTAGAGAAACAACTTGAGGGTGGTGCCAAAACCCTCAAGAATAACAGGGCCTTATGCATAAATGAGTATTTTCCATTCAAAGCCCTACCGAGTGAATCCATTCAAAGCACTTACAATAGATACAATTCTTTGATAAACAAGTGCAAGAGGTATGGGATCCACAGAACCTCCAAAAAAAACAATGTCAGATTTCTACATAGCCTAAATGATGAATGGCTTCATCTAACCATGTCCATGCAAGCCACATTGGATCTTGATGTATGGTCCATATCTGATCTCTTTGGGACACTGATTAGCCAAGAGAACAGAATTTCCAAGTTGACAATCTCTGTCGGAGGTCCTCTGGCTCTTGTAGGAAGTGCCTCAGAAGGAAAAGACAAGGGAAAGAAGGAGAAGGCAGCTGAGGATGCGCAGAGGAAGAAGAAGAAGAAGGTACTTGTCGTAGAGAGTGAAAGTGAAGAAGATTTTGAGGAAGAGATTGACATGGCTGCTCTGGCCAAAACACTTGCACTTATGACCCGACAATTCAATCGTGGTCTCAAGAAGAAGCTGGAGTACAGAGGGAGAGAAGAAAGAGATGACAGAAGCAGAAGATATGGTGAAGAAAGAAGGCTTGGAAGAGAAGAGTCTGAGGAACCAAGGTAAGAAGAGAGGAGTGGACAGAGGTCAGACGGCAGAGGTGGTGACAAATTCCCAAAGCAAACTGAAGGCTGCTTCAAATGCGGGAAACCAGGCCACTTTGTAGTAGAGTGTAGGTCTTCTGCCAACAAAGGGAAACCCACAAGAGACGCTGCTTTCTATAAAAAGAAAGCAGAGTACTATACTCAGAGATCCCTAATGGCAGAACAAGAGAACCTTGAAACCGATGAATCCTCTAATGAAGACAACCCACTCTTCTGTGGAATGGCAGAAGTCCACTCTTCTGACAATCAGAGTGAGGTATCCACTTCTAATTCTTGTAACTCGGACTTTGAAAACAAGCTTCTTGAAATACAAAATGATCTTCTAGCTTATAAAAATACATGCTTGGATCTTAAAAAAAGGCTTGCCTTCTTTGAAAGAGAAACTAGGCTTCTCATAGAGGAGAAGGACAAGCTTTACCTTGAAAACAAAACTCTTACCTCTGAGCATACTTCAATAAAAAAGGGTTTCAAGGAGAAAATCTCAAATCTAGACAAAGCTTTGAAAGAAAAGGTCAAAGAGCTAAAGAAATGTGAGAGTGATCGTTTAAATGCTATTTCTATGAAAAACTTTTTTCAAAAAGAAAGAGAAGCTCTTCATCGAGATCTGTTCGATAGAGATCTCAAAATCAAAAAATATCAGGATGCTCAAAAAGTCACTAAAAAAGGTCAACACCCAAATTGGCAGAAGAGGCATAGGTTTCGATGATGTCGATCCCTATACTGGAAACAAAAGAAACAAATCTTTAGCAAACATCTTCTGCGTTGGAAAATCGTTAAAACCAAGTCTTCCAAACCTTCTATCCACATTTAAAAGGCGAAAAACATCTGAAGAACCACACCTGAGGAATCCACTGTTGATGGTAGATACATGGTATGAAAATAATAATCTACCTTCTTCACTCTCATCAAAGAGAAATTCTATTCCAAAGAAATATCTGTCTCAAAAACAGATAGGAATCTTCAGATTTGGTCATCCTGAAACACAAACTCAAATGGATTTTGTATGCATGATGACTCCTGAAAAGGAATTGTCCTCTGAAGCTCCAGAGTTTGTTCCGGCCTCTGTGGAAGAAAAACTCTTTAAAAGATTTCTGGAAAATGACTTGAGAAAGACCTATGAAAACCATTTTCTTAATCATCCTGATATTATCTTTGAAGTAAAAGAAATCTTTGAGCAAGATCTTCAAAACTATCTAAGTGTTCCTAAAATAACACCATGCTTTACAAAATAGATAAATACTTTAAAGGACACCAATGGAAAAAGTAAGACAGATACAAAAGGTCAGGGTCTCATTCACAGAGACTTTCTCGATTCAAACTCTGAGTAAGAATTCGAGTCCTCTGTCGAAGATGAGGCAGGGTCTGTGAAACTTAAGATAGTCCCCTGTGGTCCAGAGAAGAATAGACTTACCTCTGGCATTCTTAACAGAACAGTTCTTCCCAAGTGGAAAACCACAGGTATACCTATCTCTCCTGATTTCCTGGACATGTGCCTACAAGCAAAGACTTCTCTTGAGCTTGAAAAAGCTAAAAAGGACAAGATCTCTCATGTTTCAAAAACTCCAAAACCTTTAAAACCTTTTCAAGAAAAACTCACTTGGCAACAGAAGGGGAAATGGCCTAAAATTGATAAACTTAATGCTTCTACTGCAGTGAAAGCAAGGAAAGAAGATCAAAGGAGAGTACAATCTAAGAGCCACTCAAGAGGAGTTTCTGAAAAAACTCAACCTAGATTAGACAAAGCTTTCTGTAAAAAGAAACCCAAATCTAAAATGGGTTGTAGTAAAGTTTGCTCTGTACCCTCCTATGACAATTTTAATGAAACTTTCAAAAAGCTTGCCTCCAATGTTCATGATTGTAAATGTTTTGATCTTATGCATGCTTTAAATCAACATTTCTCGAGGCCCTCCTGTCTCATATCTCACCCCAAAACCAAGAATGCAAAATTCAAGGGTGAGAAGAGACAATCTGGTACCTCTGTAAATGAGGACAAATCCAAAACCAAAGATGCTAAGGCATCTTCACATCCTCCTAACAAAAATGGACCCATTTGGAAATGGGTACCTAAAAATCTCTAATCTGTCCACAGAAGAAACAGCATGTGCCCATTTGGTACCTAGACTTCGGGTGCTCAAGACACATGACTGGCGATAGAGGGTTGCTTTCCTCTTACAAAGAAAAACTTGGTGAAGGATCTGTAACTTTTGGAGATAACAAAAAGGGACAAATAAAAAGCTATGGAGTCATTGCCAAAGGAGACATCGATGTCAACAGAGTTGCCTACGTGGATGGCCTCAAGCACAACCTACTGAGTGTAAGTCAGCTCTGTGACAATGGACTCAATGTGATGTTTAAAAGGCAGTACTGCTCTCTATTGAAAGAAGATACCACCACAGAGCTTCTGCGAGCCAAAAGACGAGGTGATCTATACCTCATGGACTTCAAATCAACTAATAGAGAAGAAAAGCTCTGCTTAGTCTCAAGTAAGAATGAAGAGGCTTGACTCTGGCACAACATGTTCTGTCATCTAAACTTTCACACACTTGAAAAACTTGTGAAACTAGACCTAGTAAGTGGTCTACCAAGTGTTAGATTCGACAAGGACCATCTATGCTCAGCTTGTGAGATGGGCAAACTCAAAAGGGCTGCCCACAAAACTAAGTCTGACATATCTTGCACCAGACCTCTGCAGATGCTTCATGTTGACCTCTGTGGTCCTATATCTGTGCAAAGTCTTGGTGGCAAGAAATACATCCTTGTACTCATAGATGAATTCTCTAGATATACTTGGGTTAAATTCGTTCGAAAGAAATCAGATGTTCCTGAAGTACTAATAAATCTCATCAAGAGAATACAAGTTCTTTATGATTGTAGGGTACAGAGAATCCGAAGTGATAATGGCACAGAGTTTAAGAATTCAACCATTGAAGCCTATCTTTCGACAGAAGGGATATCACAGAACTTCTCTGCCGCAAGGACTCCACAAAAAAACGGTGTTGTTGAACGAAAGAACAGAACACTAGTGGAAGCCGCAAAAACTATGCTCACTGCTTCAGGGATCTCTATTTCTTTCTGGGCATAAGCCATTTCAACCGCTTGCTTCACCCAAAATCGTTCTCTAATAGTAAAGAGGCATGCAAAAACACCATACCACTTACTACACTAGAGGAAGCCGAACATCAAGTACTTCCATGTCTTCGGCTACAGATGCTTTGTGCTGAACGACAGAGAACAAATAGGGAAATTCAGTCCCAAAGCCGATGAAGCAAAATTTGTTGGCTATTTATCCAACTCCAAGGCATACAGAGTTTATGTACTCAAATCCAAACATATACTTGAAAGTATTAATGTTTCATTTTATGACTCTTTTCAGGTGACTTCTGAGCAAATCAGCTCAGGACTCAAACTTCAAGATGAAGATTCTGGTGGATCATCACGAACAAATGATCTTCATCATCTATTTGAAGAGATGTTTAATGATGATGAACCCTCTGAAGGTGACCGCAGAGCCTCTGAAGTCGAACCCTCTGAGGACCAAACAGGTACTTCTCTGACTGGTCCTAGTAATGCTTCACCCTCTTCCAGTAATGTTGCAGGTGCAACCATCGAGGGGGAGCACGCAGAGGACAATACGAATCAAGGTCCCAAGCTCAATCAAGATCATGGTCATCCTCAAAATCTCTTTGAAGGGTCAACACCAGATCAAGGATCCGCAGAGGTCTCTACCTAAACTCATGATGAACAACCAAGTCCTGTGGCAAGTACGAATGATCAATTCCTCTCAACAGAGAATGATATAAATCAAGATGAACATGCTCCTGAGCTAACCACAGAAGTTTCAAATGATCACCTGCCTCGAATGATCAAATGGACCAGAAGTCACCCACAGAGCCAAGTTATAGGTGACCTATCTGACAAGGTTCAAACTCGATCAAGTACTGCAAATTTTTGTTACTATACAAATTTTGTAAGTATCATCGAACCCAAAAAAATATCCAAAGCTCTTGAAGACCCAAACTGGGTAGAAGCTATGCAAGAGGAGCTTCTGCAGTTTGAAAGAAATGAAGTATGGACCCTAGTGCCTCTGCCAAAAGGCAAAACGGCTATAGGAACCAAATGGGTCTTCAGGAATAAAAAGGATGAAGACGGTGTGGTGGTCAGAAACAAAGCAAGACTGGTGGCCAAGGGATACTGTCAAGAAGAAGGCATTGACTATGAAGAAACCTTTGCCCCTGTGGCACGGCTCGAATCAATAAGAATCTTTCTTGCTTTTGCCGCCCACAGAGGTTTTTAAGTATATCAAATGGATGTCAAGTCAGCCTTTCTGAACGGGCAGATTCAAGAAGAAGTATATGTCCAACAACCACCAGGGTTTGAGAGCCCAAAGTACCCAGATGACGTCTACTTCTTGGACAAGGCTCTGTATGGACTTAAAAAACCCAAAGCCTGGTACGACAGACATTCAAATTTCCTTCTTGCAAATGGTTTCCAAAGAGGTACAATTGATATAACTCTATTCTATAAGAAGAGAAAAGGTGAGATTCTACTTGTACAGATTTATGTCGATGACATTATTTTTGGGTCTACAAACGATTTATATTGCAAAAAGTTCGAATCATTGATGAAAAGTGAGTTTTAGATGAGCGTGATGGGAGAACTTACATTCTTCTTAGGATTGCAAGTCAAACAAACCACAGAGGGTATTTTCATAAACCAATCAAAATATGTCTCTGACATACTTGAAAAATACAAGCTCTCTGACTCTTCACCAATGAAGACTCCTACGGTCACTGGATCCAAGCTCCATGCAGATCCAGAGGGTAAATCTATGGAGTGTAAACTCTACAGAGGGATGATAGGATCCCTGTTGTACCTAACCGCGAGTAGACCTGATATAATGTTCGCCACATGTATCTGTGCAAGATTTCAAGCTAACCCCAAAGAATCTCATCTTTATGATGTCAAGAGAATCTTCAGATACCTAAAAGGGACCAAGAATCTTGGCCTCTGGTATCCGGAGAACTCTGGCTTTGATCTCATGGCTTATACAGATTCAGATTACGGAGGATGCAAGCTCGACAGAAAAAGTACCTCTGGGAGTTGCCAATTCCTTGGAGGGAAACTAGTAAGTTGGACTTCCAAGAAGCAGAACTGTGTCTCGACCTCTACGACAGAAGCAGAATATGTTGCTGCTGCCAGTTGTTGTTCCCAAGTTCTATGGATGAGGACCCAACTTAGAGACTATAGATTTGACATCGAGAAAATCCCCATCCTCTGTGACTCCAAAAGGGCCATTGCGATCTCCGCCAATCCCGTGCAGCACTCTAAGACCAAGCACATCGATATCAGGTATCACTTTCTGAAACATCATGTGGAGCATGGAACAATAGAGATGTACTTTGTGCCCACAGACTACCAGCTTGCCGACCTTTACACGAAGGCTTTGGATGAGAAAAGATTCACTTTTCTAATTGGCAAGATTGGTATAGTCAACATGAATTGACCACAGAGCCTCTGTACCCTTGCATAGAGCCTCTGTTGTACATATTTACCTCTGCAACATATTCCTTGTTTGTAAATAGTCTCTTTAGCTTTCTTTATCATGTATTCTTTTCTACGAATCTATGTCTTGTGCAAGTCTTATCCTTATATGATCCAAGCATAGTTCAAGGGGCAGCAAGACAGGCCTGATATCAAGGGGGAGCAAGACGGCTCTATGCGACATGAGCTACAGAGTAAGGTTAGTATATCCAAACCTAAGGTTAAACTATTTTTCGAGCACCATGCGCTCAGAAAGATCACACTCTGTACCCAGTCTTTCTGTCCAAACTTTGAAATGATCGAAACTATGAAAATCTTTCCTTAAAAAGAATCCTCCTTTGGTCTCAGAACCTCTGAAGTCAAGCACAGAGCCTCTGTGATCCCTCATAGAGCCTCTGCACCTCCAAAAACGAGGATCGCTTGACCAATGCACTTCTCTCAAAGAAACTCGATCATTTCATCTCCTTTTCAATAAAAACCTTGGTTGTGACCTCATAAGCCTCTTACTCACAGAGCTTCTGTCATTCCCATCACTTGAAAAATTCAGGTCATTTCCTGCGGGTTATTTCTTAAACATCATAGTCATGTGAAAATAGAAGATGTCATGCGCGTGAGAATAGGGTGGCGCACGTCCTAGATCGTGCACCGCCATTATCTGACATGGCAACATTTAATTGGCCAACATCTGTACCGTCGTTTCACAGAAACGGCTACTTATCCGTTTCCACTCATGACGGATTTGAAAATTTTATTTTTTACCGCTTAATCTTTTTTTTTTACCTTCCTCTGTATAAAATCCCTTTTGCTTCTCTTCATTACTTTTTACCTACAACCTTTGCTCTCAAGAACTTCCTGCAAAAGCTTTTCTTCTTCTCCACTATTCTATCAATGGATTCTCCCTCAGCTTCCTCCAAGAACTCTAATGGATCCAAGAAATCCAACACCTCTCATCACTCGATGGCTCAAAACGCTGATTCAGACTCCGTTGGCCAAGAGCAAGTGCTTACAAGCAGAATGTTGTCTTTCACTAGACATGACTATCACTTGACTCAAATAAACAATAAACCGAACAAGCATTTTGTCACCCTGAATCCCTCTGGTTTCCCTACTGATGCTGCACCCTTGATTCAAATCCTCAAGAATCACTTTCTGGTTAAAGCCCTAACAATGAAGCGAAATGACATCCCTGAATCTTACATCCAACAGTTTTGGCTAAGTGCTCGCCATGCCAAGATGGATAAATATGGACACTGCATCATTGGCTATGCAACCCATCCATCAACTGAAAAGATTCTGGACGTAGGGATCAATCATAGGAAACTATCAGATGTTTTTGAACTTCCCTCCAAATCAGACCTCAACCTGCGCAAATTCTCAGAGGAACCCATAGAGCAAGAGATACTGGAATTTTTGAAGTTCATTGGATATGTTGTTCCAATTATCAAAAGAACAAACTTCAGACGACAGAATCTACCCCCTCTATGGAACGTACTCTTCTCGATTCTGAACCGATGTCTAACGTCGAAGGTAGGGAGCCCAGATCAATCAAGTCATACTATTTTGGCTATAATGTATGGCATCTACTATGATCTCCCTCTAGACTACGCTGGACTCATTTTCAGGGAGATCCAGAATGCGGTGATTTCAAAGCAGCAAGACCAAGATAGGGGGACAGAGCCAAAGAACATCGCGTTTGGACGCTTTCTAGGATTACTTCTTGTTAGAGCATAAATCTGTTGGATACAATATCAAGAAGACTGAAGGTCAAAATTCAAGAAAGTCAAAGCTAAGAAAGTCAACTCTTAAGTGAAAGTCAAAGTCTCTTGTAATAAAAGTCAAATGTATAACTTGTATGGTTTAAAACAAGCCCCTCGAGCATGGTATGATGTTCTATCAAAATTCTTGGTCAAGTCAGGTTTTTCCAAAGGTAAAGTTGATACCACTTTGTTCATCAAAAAGGAAAAAGTCGATATCATCCTTATTCAAATATATGTTGATGATATAATATTTGGTTCTACTAATCCTAAATTTTGTAAAAACTTTTCTAACCTCATGGTGTCACGTTTTCAAATGAGTATGATGGGAGAGATGAATTTCTTTCTCGGATTACAAGTTAAACAGTTTTCAACGGGGATTTTCGTTAACCAATCTAAGTACATTTTGGATATTCTTCGGAAGTACAAAATGGAAAATTGTAAACCAATTGGAACCCCGATGGCACCAGGTACTAAAGTTAGCACTGATCCTTTGGGTAAAAGTGTTGATGTTAGAACTTATAGAGGTATGATAGGATCGTTAATGTATCTTACATCGAGTACACCAGATATTATGTTTTCAACATGTTTATGTTCTAGATATCAGGCTGCTCCCAAAGAATCCCATTTGGCTGCTGTCAAAAGGATTTTTAGGTATCTTAAGGGGACTGCAGATCTTGGTCTATGGTATCCTAAGGATACTGGTTTTCAACTGACTGCCTATTCAGATGCAGATCATGCAGGTTGCATGTTGGACAGAAAGAGTACTTCAGGTCACATTCAATTTCTTGGAGACAAGCTTGTTAGTTGGGCATCAAAGAAACAATTATGCGTTTCCACATCGACTGCTGAAGTAGAGTATGTAGCTGCTGCCAGTTGCTGCTCTCAAGTCCTGTGGATGCGAACACAGCTACGAGACTATGGATTCAAGTTCGACAAAATTCCAATCTATTGTGACTCGAAGAGTGCGATCGCAATATCTGCTAATCCTGTCCAACATACGAAAACCAAACACATTGATGTCAGGTATCATTTTATCAAAGACAATGTAGAAAAAGGAACAATTGAACTTTATTTTGTAAAAACAGATTATCAGCTTGCAGATTTATTTACCAAACCCTTAGACGTAATCGGTTGTTACTTACTAAAGTTACGAATTGTTATTTTTCATCATTTTCTTTATCTTTATGTCTGAAGGATATCTGCACTTTAAATGTTTGCTCATGATCTCAGGGGGAGTAAGAGAAGAATTTTAGATGATTTACATACATTTGAGGGGGAGCATAACTAATTTCTGCATTTTAATTAAATAACAAAATTTTTGTAATGCATGATTTTAGGGGGAGCTTATATGTCATACCAAAAGGAGTAAGACTATGATTTCTGATTGTTTCAAATCAGAACTCGTACTTTAATCGTTTTACTGCTTTATGTCTTTTACATTTGAATAAATTTGTGAATAAAGTTGCTTTGACTAGACTTTGAGATTTTTGCAGGATGAGAGAAGCTGACAAGATCATATCTTAATGACTTCAGCTTGACTTCATGAGATTTAAGATTTCGTGAAAAGGTAAATTTCTTATCTTAATCTCAAATATATCTGAAAGAAGGACAACTTTCAGATATAGAAAACATGTTTTGAAATGTTCAAACCACTTCCCGATTCTTAAACAGATTTTATAATTTGGAAGTGTGATTTTAAATGTTTTCATTTTATTTTTTGTGCTTAATTGTTAAATAAACTGTGTGTTTCCAAAGATAAATACTTGTCTATTGTCTTTTCTACATACTTTCAAGTATTCACACACATCGGTTTAATTTTTGATCAAATTGTTCTTACCATGTCTCTAAATTGATACAATTTTTCGATGGTAAGACACCCCGCTTGTACTTTAAAGAATTTTGAGCGATATTTCATTTTGAAACGTCATTTCAAGAATGTCTATATTTTTGTTTCATATAGACAATATCCATTATTCTTGACCATAAGCCTTAATTGATATATAATTCATTTCTGATCATTTTTCATAAAATGTAAGATTTTCAAACAAGTCTCTTGCATTCACATCTATTCATTCAATTTACTTGTTTGAAATATCTTCAATGTCTAAAAATGCTCAAATCTTTATTTTTGAGCATACATTCGTCTGACATTTGTATTTGAGCTTTAACTGATAAAGTTAAATCATTTTGAGAAACATTATGCTTTCATAGGATTACATGGGTTCTTTGTGTTAGGACTTAAATGAACTTCTATGAAATCACGTTAACCAGTGATTTCTACCCAATAAGTTAATCCATAGAAATTGAGTGTGAGGAGTCTAAAAGAAATGAGTGTGGGTGTGATGAGGTAAAATGGAAAAGAGAGTTTGGTTAATAGTGAGCTTAATGATCAAAAGAAAGAGGGTGTGAGAACAGAGTAAAAGAATATTAAACTCTGCACCAACTAATTTCTGAGCCGGGCAGCCACATTACTAGCATTTCACAATTCTTTGGTGAACGTTATTGAAACAAGCAACTAGCCCATGCCAAACTCTTGCTTAAACCCCACCAACCACTCATTTTCTTCTCAAAAAGAAAATGTTTCACATTTTCAAGGGGACGCAACATATAATCTATCTGGTTTTTCATTTGGAAAATCTGGATATTGAAAAAGAAGGAAGTCTGCTTCACCTTCGCACTTCAATCATACACTTAGAGTCTGTGTTTATCTACTGTTGTCTCAGTGGTTTACACTATGTTGAGCCTTATAAAGCAATTATTTGTGCTTAATTCTTTCTACACGTGCACGAACACACAAAGAATTTGTTTATTTGTCATAACATTCATAGAAATTGCCTTTGTGGTGTTTCGATGATTGGATGGAAGCCCTGGGGGAGTGAACATCAAAAAGCTCCTTTATATTGTGTATTCATTACACACAGTGACTTTGTGTTACTGGCAGACATTTTAACTGATTCATTTGTTGATTCAGGAGTTACATATTCTTATTTTGTCTAGATTTGAAATGATCTGGATGAATACTTGGCTATGGATCACAGAATCACAGGCTTAGTTTGACAGATCAGAATAGTCAAAGACATTTCTTGGAAGAAAAATTTTGATGATATAGATGCTCAAATCATCAAAAAGGGGGAGATGATATCAAGAAATGATAAAGTTTTGAGAGATGATTTTCAGAAATGTCCAAGTCAGAAAAGTTCAAAGTAAAGATTTGAAGAAGATCAAAGAATTTCTGAAGATTTGAGGAAATTTTCTTTGAAGATTATTTGTTAAAGCAATCCGCGCTGATTCTGAAGATAATATCTTTCCAAAGTCTGAAAGTATTTTGTGAAAGTTTTGGGGAGATTGTTAATCGTTTGAAGACAGTTTTGGAAAGAATACCGTCAAAGAAAAAGGGGAGATTGTACTGACAGAGCTTAAAGTGAAGATTGAATTGCTAGATCTTTAAACAGTGATCTTGAATCCAAAGGGGGAGATTGTTAGAGCATAAATCTGTTGGATACAAGATCAAGAAGACTGAAGGTCAAAATTCAAGAAAGTCAAAGCTAAGAAAGTCAACTCTTAAGTGAAAGTCAAAGTCTTTTGTAATAAAAGTCAAATGTATTTGTATTTTGTATTTTAGTTTCCTTGTATTAGGAATTGGTATAAATAGATTTTTTTTTTCAGTTTTGTTTAGTTAGTTAACAGAGTTAAGAAGTCAGATTGTAATATCAGAGAGAGAGAGGGAGTTCTAGAGAGAGAAAGTTGTAAATTGTGAATTGAAAGAGAAATCAAAACAGGTAATTGATTCTTGTTTATGTTTTGTTTTGATTAATTGATTAGAAACTAGAATCTGGAACAAACACTTCTGGGAGATGACTTGATAGGAGAAGGAAAGCTACCAGCAGAGGGTAAAACAATAAAACTACATGAGATGAAATCTCACAAGCCAACTACCATCAAAACCGGATATCCAGAAGCCAGACCTCTGTCGACAAAGATGTTGACTTATTTGGGTAGTGAAGAGGGTGTTAGGGAGTACATACGAGGGAACAGGACACCAGAACCACGTCCTGCAACCCCCCCTCGCGTAGGATTCATTATAGGAGAAATTGCAGTTTACTTGAGAGACGAGGGAGAACGGATGGAAGTTGTGGCCATAGAAGCTCAAGTGAGTGAGAGAGAAAGACCATTAGTTAGAGGAGAGGGGAGTGAGAAAAAGGCGAAAAAGAAAAGCAAGAAAAAGAGAGCTGAAGACGCAGAGGTTCCACAGTCCTCTCAGAAATCCAAGAGGACCACAGAAGAGAAAGTCACTAAAGAGGCAACCACAGAAGTGGTTCAGTCTCTAGAGAAAAAGAAAAAAAGGCTCCGCAAGTTCGCCGAAAAAGAAATATCTACCGAAGTCACTGCCAAAGTACAAACGGTCAACACTTCACCTACAGAGGCTGCTGAAAAACCTCAGCAGAAGCCTAGACGAAGAACCATAGTCTTCGAAGACTCTCCACCGGAAAAGCCTCTCAGTTCTCCAAAAGAAAAACCACAGAGCCCCCTGACAATGGAAGCAGAAATTGCCAGAGAGGTCATTCTCCGATACTCTGAAGGAATAGGAGAAACGGTGGAGATGGAAATAGAGGATGTGACCGAACAGTCACAACGTAAAGAAGAAGAGCACAGAGAGAGCGGAAAATCGGTGGAGGAGAGGGTAACAAAAGATGCCTTTGGCACACCACCAAAACCAACTCCCAGTGCAACCCACACTTCTACCCCTACAGTTCTAGTGCAGAGGGGTATTGAAACAGGACCGCACAGTCCGAACCAAACCCTAGCCGACCAGCCAGAGGATATTCCTTCATCCTCTGTACCACCATCCGGGGAAACCAAATCCACCTCACCCTCTCAAAAGGGTGAGAGTGCTGTTCTACGTGTCCACTCGCCCCAGGATACAACTCTTCCACACACAGAGGTATTCGTTGCCTTTGTCACACACAAGAGTGACCCCCAAACCACTTCAGAGTTGGTGGCGAGGGAACACAATGATTCTGTGGCTCTAGAACAACCACAGGATCCATTCAACATAGATCTTCAGGGAGTCTCTGAACCCTCCCCCAAAGAACGTGTTGACAGAACTTCCATAGATGCTTCCTCTGTGGAACATCGAGGATTGGAAGGAAATCCTCCAGAGCTCAACATATCAACAGGCTCTGAAGGTGCCAAAGACTCATTGGCCAAATCTGGAACATTTGTTGTTCCAGAGGTTACCCCGGACATCTATGTCACAAAAGGCGAGTTTAAAGCCTTTGCTGACACGGTGCTCCAAAAACTTGACGAGTTGAAAAGCTCTGTCACCAGGGAATCTCAAGCCCACTCTGAATTTCTTGCAGAGGCTCTCAAGGACAATACAGAAGCCCTGAACGCTCATCGCCAATCCTCTCAACAACATTCAGCAGCAATAAATGAACTGAGAACAAACTGCGCGAAAAGGGCTGATCTTCAAGCTTGTGAACAATCTATCATTGCACACTCAAATCAGATTCAAGCTCTAGGGGACCTCTGCACCGATGAATTCCCAAAATATGCTACCCAAGGAGTTCAGTCCGGAGTGACAGAAATGACCAAGCTTCGAGAGGAAATTAAGGACATAACTCGCAGTGTTATTATCCTCTTCCATTCACAAGCATCAACCTCTGCCCCTGACCTCTCTGCCTTTGCCACAAAAGCCGACCTAGAAGCAATGGGAAATCAGTTTCTGGGCAACCTCAACCTTCTTCGATCCAACTTCAATGAACAAGGACAGAAGGTGGCTGCAGATTTGAAGAAAACGATAGCCACATTTTGTTTCAAGTCTGATGTGGAAATCAACGCACTGTCATTGGCTGCAGAGGACATTCTACAGAAGATCACCAAACATGTCAATGAAAACCTCTGTAGGCGAAGGAAAAGGAAGGAACCTGTCACCTGCCAGACTCAAGCGGGACAGAAGAGGGCACGGCATGAGGACCAAGATCCTGATGCATCCGACCATGGTCCTCATGAGGGGGAGAATCTGCAATCAACACAAGAAGCACCAATCACAGCAGGTCCCCTGAACTAAGTCCCTATGAGCTCAGAACCTGAACCACAGAGATCATCTAAACAACAGGTCTCTGCAACCTCCTCTCCCATCATAATCCAAATCACAAAATCCCCACCATCTGCCAGAGATAAAGGTAAGGCCATAGCAACAGAACCTCTGAAGAAGACCAAATCTCCTCCCACCTCTGAGTAATTACTAAAGAGCTCTTTCGATGCCATCAGAAGAGTAAAACCTGAAGAGGAAGACTGAGCTTTTGATCTACAACCTCTGTCTGAACTCCCCATCCTGGAACCACTTGCCAAACCATCAAAGGATAGAGTTGCAGAGGTTATCCAAGGCTTTGAAAGCCTAAGGAGACCCTTCCCTGTTCCTCCAAAGAAGGACATCGAAGAAGAAGTGTACAAATACCTCTATAGCCATGGAGTTCAAGATCTTCCCCCTATCATACTCTTAGAGGAAATTGTATCAGAGGAGGTAAGGAGATTCTATAAAGATAAAGCCAAGACAAAATCCAAAGTCTTCAACATGGCCAAGATCTCAGAGGTTCTGGAAATCAAACTTGGACACACAAAGTGCAAGAACTTCTGGTTCAGTGAATATGCAGTGAAAAGGGAAGATAAGGAAATATGGACATTCACAGACGCAGATCTACCGAATCTTCACCCTCATGATCTTCCAGAGCTATTCAAATGGATAGAGGATAAGTTTGGCTGGAAGAAGGAATATCAAGAAGCACATCTCACCATCAAGAGGGTCATGAGAGAAAAGTTGTTGTTCTACAGTATAGCTGACTTTCAAGTGGCACTTGACTTAGGAGTCAAAAAGGTCAACTTCCCTCCACCGGAAGACTGCTTACCACCCTCTGCCAATTTTCTACCGAACTCCATCATCACTTCACCTTCTTTCGGTTTTGTGTACTTAAACCCCAAATGAGAAAAGAAATTATTCATGGGGATAGAAAGCCAAAAGTACTCAACCGAATCTCTGCTGCTCATTCAAGATCTACTTATCAAGCACAGAGGCACCCCACTCGTACCCACAGAAGTTGCAGATGTCCTTCTGAAAAACATAGGTGCAACCTTAAACTTCAGAGACCTGTGTGTATGCTACTACAGAGAACTAAAGAAAGAAGGTGGGTTTGGAAAGAAGATCAACGATTTCCCAGACGCCAAAGTATAGGCTCTAATGTCTTGTAATTTGTTTTTATTTTCTGTCAAATGTAATCGCCTTCTGGGATTGTTTTATTTTTGAATGCAAATCAAAATTCAGAGGTTGGGTTCCTTTCACCTATTTTGTTTCTAGCTTAGCCATCACTCCAAATTCCAATTTTTATTTTTTTAACACTTAGGGGGAGATTGTTAGCTCTATCCACCATTGTTTAGAAGTGTTGAAAAATAGGCTAAGTATAGAAACTCCTGCTGTCTCGAAAGTCTCCGCAGAAGGTACAAAGCTCAGAAGACTTCTCCGCAGAAGACATTCCCAAGGTCAAACCTGATAATGATACTCAGATTACAGAGCCTTTGTGGTCACTTATAGAGCCTCTGTGAAGGCAAACCTCTGGAGGTCAGTTTTGGAATTATACAGGATGGCTCAAGACAAGACCACGTGCACAACACATGAGACCTGCTGTACGAAGATCCGCATGATCAAGTAATGGGCATCCCACGATGTTTTACTTTACAGGTGGCATTCCATTTATGGAATGTCAGTTTTTGTCTTGTAATAAGGGGTGCATCCTTCTTGTATATTAAGGGAGCACCACCTTAGAGTTTAAGTGAGAAAAAGAATACAAGCACACACAAAAAAAACAGTAGTCTGTAAAATCCTTGAGCATATTTGCACATACCAGTGCGTGTTCTTGGTGTTCTTCTGTAATTAATAAAACAGTTCTTTGAGTAACTTTCTTATAATACTTTACTTCCTGTTCATTAATTACTTGTGTGTTTACTACCTTGTATGTTCAATCTTTTCTACTCATCTTAAACGCTTCCGCACTCTGTTTAATTAATCTGTGTGTAGTAAAAGGTTAAATCAAGTTAAAGAACATCATAACTGGGATCAACACCAACATTCTAGATTTCACCGCTAGTGGGACTAGTGGACCAACAAGATACCAAAACAAGTGTTAGGACAAAGCCTAGTGAGATCTCATAAATTAAATAGTTCACAAGCAAGAATATCATAATGCAAGACTTGTGTTACCGGATCCCTTTGGTGCTACAATATTTTTCCCACTTGCAACGATGTTCCCAGACCTGAACATAAACACACAAGAGATAACTCTCGAAATACGGGGGAGACCCGTTTCCGTCGGAGTGACATATACACGAAAGTGGAGTCACCCATGATGTTATTGGATAACTCCTCATGTCCTGGTTCTAGTTCCCATGCCATCAAGACATCACAACCTTAAACCATAACATTGCCTTTATTGCCTAATCCGTCAAGTTACACCTCAAAGACTTACGGGACATTATTGCGTATCCAATCTAGACGAGTTACACCTCAAGGACTTGTGTCCCCCATTGCCTACTCGCTAGTGACCAAAATGGCCAACAATGATGAACCCATTAAACATGCAAACTACGTCCTCGTGCATAAGGAAGTTGGAACCAACATTCGTATCACATAATCATGAACAAGCTACATATGAACACCTAGACATGTTTCACATTCAACCTATGATATTTATCATATGGGACTTCCCATTTTAAAGTGTTATCGATTTCATTCTTGTGACCCATCCAAATCATATTTTCCAAGTAAATGTTTACTACAAAATCATTAAATACGATAATAAGTGATTAAGATGCTCTTTATAACCAAATCCATGAACCCTAGAATTTAGGTCAAGACCCATTAATGAATATATATATATATATATGTGTGTGTGTGTGTGTGTGTGTGTGTATGTGTGTGTGTGTGTGTTTATAGTAAGCATATAAATATGTACATGAAGATTTAAAGGTTAAGAACTCACAAACTAGGGTTTGTAAAGAGAAAACCCTAAGTAGATGGATTTGAGAGGAACTTGGTCTTCTTGGAGCTTTTATAACACAAAGGAGCAATCACTTGAACCCAACAACCCTTTTTTAGGACAATAAATGCTAGGTTTGCTTGGAAACATTAAATGAGGAGGGAGAGGAGAGGGAAAGAGAGGAAATCGCCTAGAGAGAAAGAGAGGTATCGATCTGCAGGTTTTTGTGGTTCAAAATGTGTAAGTTTGGCCTTTAAAACGATTTTAAAACACAGCAGCCACGCCCCTTCGTGTGACATTCCCCTACGACTATGTTACGACATTGTCGCTGGGAATAGTCGCCCGTGTTCCCCTGGTCTCGGTACGTCAATGGCAATAGTGACATCAACGACTAAGTCGCGGCATTGTCGACCTTCCTCCGATGGTCGCGGTACAAGGGCAGCGGTTATGACCGCAGCGGCTATGCCAGGGCATTGTCGCTGGGCATAGTCGCACGCCCCCCGCCTCCTCCGACGTCTCTCAAACTCCCTTCGGTCGCTATCGGTTAACGTTGTCGCTCCCTATAATCGAGAGTGGGATTCCCAACAACATAATTTCACATCTTAACTCATATGGATATAAAATAGCCATGCACACACCAAAAGCACATATAAAACATACACATAGACATATAGGCATGCATCTATACTCGACGTCCTAACCATGACTGACAAAGCTTTATACGGGAAGGTAAAATCAAACGAGTGGTTTTGCTTGAATTAAAGTCATCAGGGTTTTTTTAGAATGATCGCTAGAAGGTTATGAGGCTAGAAGGTTATGAGAACTTACTTGAAGAAAATTGGGGTGGTACATTATCGAAAATCCAGGTCCACTTTTAGACTTTTCACTAAATTTCAAGGACCAAAAATAAAGTTTACTCTTTATTTAATTTACAACAAATAAATAATAATACCAACAAGAATTGAATACGTGATGGATGTCATGTTCGTAGATATGTTAGGATGTTAGACAATAATCAAGTTTGTCAACCCTTTGGGGTTGGCATATGGATGTACATGAATCAAAGTCGATGAGCATTTATGGTAGTTTTCCTTCCAATTCTAGTTGTTTGGTGGGGGAATCAAAGTCAATGAATTAACAAAAATGTGAAGTCAGTCTCCCACTTAGGGGGCTGTAAACGACTCGAGCTTTTAACGAGCTATTCGAGCTCAAGTCAATCTCGAACACAAAATAGAACTCGTTTAAGTTATCGAGCCGAGCTTTATAACACCAATGTTCGATTCGACTCGTTCAAATACTCGATTCAATTTTTCGAGTCGAGTCGAGCCGAGCCATTCGAGCATACCCTCTTTTTAACCAAACATGCTCATATATTTATTAATCATACAATAAAAATATAAAAATTATCGATATCAAACCGATAAACGAGTTAATCGATCGCGAGTTCAAACCCATAAACGAGCATCGAGCTCGATAACTCAAAAAATATTCGAGCTCGAGCTCGATCCCTACATTGAAAAGTTAATCGAGATCGAGTCGAGATCAAGCCGAGTTTTAAATTTTTGAGCCCGACTCGATTAACCTACTACTCGACTCGACTGTACTCAAAGTCTTGATTTAAATCTCATTTTAATCTTGAAAATATAAATGTACCATACGGTTTATATCTTAAAATGATTGACAATTAAAGATCTACTTGTTTAAAAAAATTTGACACCAAGGAGTGTTTAAGATTGCTTATTAAAACTCTTTATTGACTTGTTAGTTTTTCCACACCGCTAATAAACTATTTTGAGTGTTTTGGTAGGAAAAAAAGAAAAAAGAGCTTATAGTTTTTCCATACCGTTAATAAGGAGTTTGTGATAAGTTAAACCATTATGACTTATCTATTTATTTGAAACAACTTATGACTTTTTTGGTTATTTTACATGTATAAGCAATCCCAAACACCCCTAAATAACAACTTATTAACTTATTACGTTTTGGTACCAGAATAAGCTAATCCAAACATTTTTTATAAAACTCTTTTTTATCACCGCATAAGTTGTTTTACATAAGCAATCCCAAACACCCCCCAAATTTAATAACAAAATAATTTGATGTGTACTATTCGCACTACCAAAAAAATGGTTTGTGGATGATTTTATATAGCATTTAATAAGACTTTAAGTTTATTGGATCAACAACATATGTATTCTATACCACGATGTTAAGAAAAGTTGTTAAGATGAAGTTATGCAATCTAATAATAAGTTCTATATCTATGAAGTCGGTAACCTATTAAAACTCAAAAAGAGAACCACCTTATTAGATTTTCATAAGTCACTTTTAAAAAGTGTCATATTAGTCCTTTATAAAATTTGTTATATATGATGCTTTTGAAAGTGGCCACGAGAAGATACTAATAACAAATTTTATTTTTGTGTGCTATTAAGTTATCCAATTACTAACAGAACTTGTTAGATTATCCAAACTTTATCGATAAAACTTGTTAGATAACTTCACTTTGTTCTTAAAACTTACTATAACATCGTTTGTATATGATACACTGTTGGTCCTATAGGCTTCAAATCTTATTAAAAGTTCTATTATCATGTCTAAGGACAGTTGGGCTTCCTTAATAGCCCATTTTATTACAACTAAGTTATAAATCAAAATGTTAATAGAATTTTGTTGGAATACAAAAGAAATTAGAATGAAATTTTTCCATAAAATTTTATTATGTGGTGGGTTGGAGGTCATAGTGGTGTTGATAGGAATGGTGGTAATAGTGGTGTCGATAGCAGGGGTGAGCATCGAAACTGGGTACCTGTTTTTGGAATCGGAACCGCTCCGGAACTGTCGGTTCTGGAACCAAAACCGATGCGATTGGTTACGGTTCCGGTTCCTAAAATACGGAACCGATTAAGACTGATTATGATTCTCATTTTTTTGTAATTGATACCCGCTGGGTACCCGCCGGAACCGGTTCAGGACTGGGTACCCGGTCCCGCTGGGTACCCAGAACCGGAACCGACGGGTACCCGCTGTTTTTTTATAATTATTTTATATGTTTAAAAAAACTATTACCGTTTAGGGTTCCTTTCCTTTCACGATTCTCAAATTCACATTACAATTACACACTTTCAATTGTACATGGTTGCTCCCGCCTCCCACATCACGATTATTTGACGTGAAAAATGTAATGAAAGTCGTTTTATTACCGTCAAGACTCGGAGAGTGTCTAATTTGTTTATGTAATAGTTAGTTTTTGTCGGATTAGTTTTCACCATTTGTTGTATTTATTACTTTAAGTTGGTATTTTGTTGTTTGCACTAGACTTAATTTAAAATTTAAAATTATCTTTTTATTGTATTAAATGTTAAAATTTAAAAAAAAAAATTGTAACTGGGTACCCGGAACCGGAACCGGTTCCCAGCGGTTCCGGTTCCAAAAAATAGAGAACCGATGCAAGCGGTTCCGGTTCCGGTTCCTTTATCCCAGGAACCGCCGGTTCCGGTTCCATGAAATATAGGCGGGTATCCGGTTATGCTCACCCCTAGTCTATAGTAGTAGTGGTGGTAATAGTGGTGGTGGCGATGACAGTGTTGGCGACAGCCAAGGTGATGGTGACGACAGCAGTAGTGTTGGGAGTAAAAGGCGAAGGTTGTTACAACAATGGGGGTGAAAGCAACAGGAGTAATGGCGGTGGTGGCACCGGCGCCTATAAGACGGTGACGGTGGTGGTGACAACCATCATGGTGAGATGAAATATATTGAAGTAAATATAAGAGTATAAAAGTTTTTTCTTAAAAGTTAAGCTCAATAAATTCGAAATCTTTGCTGGAACACAAAGATTTTAATTCCATCATGTGTGAAATTCGAATTTCTTAACAAAACTCAAAAAACAAACCAAACCAACGAATGAAATTTGGTTGATTGAATTGATCATTCCAATTCTTTTGAATTTTGTCGATTTCAAAATCCAAATATCACCATAATTAGTTGAGGGTTTGTTTGTATGTCAATTTCAAGATTCGATGAATTAGTCGATTTCCGCACAAAGTGAACCGAACAATCATATTAACCAAAATAAAAGAAAAAATTACGGGTTTTTTTTTCCATCATATGTTTGCCAATTTTAGCATTATTTTGCTTTTTAATAAAAATGATTGTTATCTTATTTGTAATGATTTGAGAACACATTGAGTTCTCGAGTGGATGGTTGTGGTATAGTAAAAACTTTAGGTTTACCCTCGTTGGTCCCCTGGAATTTCCTAACATATATTTGAGTTTCCATATTTAATTTGCTTTCCTAAATGAAAAAATATGTGCTACTATTATTCTATTAGAAAAATCAAAAATATGTCTAGTGTTTTTTTGCCTTCCAAAAATAGGTCTCTTATTTTTTCAATATTTCCCCCGCCTTTTCTTATATAGTAATGGATATTTATTGTCTTGGATTTAAAACATCAAGAAAATTGAGATTATAGTTCGTCATCAATTTCTAAGCCTTCTAATAAATTATTTTATTCCATTTTAATGTACAATATAATAGAAAGACAATCACATTTATTAGCGTAGGTGAGGTGGTTTGAAGGTTGAACCACTTGGTGTTACTTATATGATCCATGGTTCTAATCTCTATGCGAGAGTGAGTGGTGGATTCAGAGAAAAACTAAAGCGGACCAAAAAAATGAAAGAATCTCACGATTTGTTCCCAATTCTTTTTTATTATTACTATTATTTAATTTAAGTGTCAGTTTGATATTTTAAATTCAAATTAATGCTCAGTATTTTCTATTTTTTGTTTTCATTAGTTAAATTCCTTTATTTCTAAAATACTTATATGTAAATTTTGAAATCTATTGTCTAAACCATAAATAACAGTTTTGGGACGTGAGACCAACCTGTTTTTGTGAAACCCGTGAGACAATGTTTTTACATTTGAAACTTCATGGCAAAACACTGTGAAAATCAGATTTTTTTTACCTTCACAGTGTTTTATTGTGAATTTCAACTGTAAAATCGTGGTCTCGCGTAAACATGTTAGTCTCACGTGAGTCCAACCCGTAAATAACATATTTTATTGTTTTTCTATTTACAAATACTTAATAAAAAATATTATTACATCAGAAATTAAAATAAACTAAATTAATATAAATTTTAAAATATATAAATCAAGACTTTTATAATATTATTTTTTGGACTATAGATTTTATAATGTTATTTTTTGTTCCTGCCCAGTTATGAAATTTGTTTTTCTCCCATAATATATATATATATATATAGAGAGAGAGAGAGAGAGAGAGGTAGTTTCATTTGGAAAATCAACTTAATTTTGAAAACAATGGAAACCGTCGATTTCATTTGTTAAGTTAATGAAATTGTTTTATTAATTTGTAAATTTTGATAACTTGTTTTATATAAATTTTTTTCTTGATGAAATTGTTTCATATATTTGTGTTTTTTATGTAAAAATGAAAAAGTTTCATCAGAATGAGAAAATGCATGAAACAATTTCATCAAAATGTGAAAATACATGAAACAATTTCATTTTTATATAAAAAAACAAATATATATGAAACAATTTTATCAACAAAAGAATTATATGACACAGTTTCATCAAATTAAACAACTTCATTAATTTAACCAATGAAATCGACGCTTTCCACTGTTTGTAAAATTAGAGTGGTTTCCTTTTAATCTCTCCCCTATATATATATATATATATATATATATATATATATATATATAGGGGAACGATCAATTGGAAACCAGTATTACATTGGAAACTTTGGAAACCGAAATCAACTAATCAGTGAATTTCTTTTTTTTATTTTTATTTTTAATTGAAAAAGTTATTTTTGTCTTTTACATTATTTCATAATATATATGGTAACTGTTATTATTATTATATTAATAATTATTTAATTTTAATTTAGCTTATATATGGTAATAATAATCATTGATTAATTTAAAAATGAGATATTTAATTTAGGTAAATTATTTAATTTTAATTTAGCTTATATATGGTAATAATGAAACAATAATGCTAACACGATGAACCTAATGAATCTATTTTCATTATGAAACAATAATGCTAACACGATGAACCTGATGAATCTATTTTCATATACGGATATGCAACTGAACAGCTAATGAAACAAAAATGGGAAGTTAACAAAAATGGCACAAATTCATCATGTTTCATTATGAAACAATAATGCTAACACGATGAACCTGATGAATCTATTTTCATTATGAAACAATAATGCTTACACGATGAACCTGATGAAATCTATCATCCAATGAAATCTGTAATACAATGAAATCTGTAATCCAATGAAATCTGTAATCCACAAATTCATTCTGTTTCATCACAATATTAGATTGTGTGGGAAATTTTATAATAAAATGAAATTAAAAAA
This sequence comes from Arctium minus, assembly GCA_954870635.1. NCBI lineage: Eukaryota > Viridiplantae > Streptophyta > Magnoliopsida > Asterales > Asteraceae > Arctium > Arctium minus. The sequence goes on along the minus strand of OX941088.1, from coordinate 71,748,078 downwards.
ATATTTTCTTACATTTTAAAAGAAAAATAATTTTTTTGATGAAAAGACAAGTGCTCCTCGTTTTCATAGTAAAAAAAATAACAAAATTTAGATTGCGTGGGAAATTTTATTTTTGGTTTCAAGTAATCTAAATAAAATAAATCTTTCTTGCCATATTTGAGACACAAAATCAAAAGACATATTTACCCTTTTCATCTATTATTTTTATTTATTATTAATAAATTAATTAATTTACTACCATATATAATTCAAATGAATCTTAACCATTGATTATAAAGATCAATGGCTGAAATTTGGTTTCCAAAGTTTCCAATGAAATTTGGTTTCCAATTGATACCACCCCTCTATATATATATATATATATATATATATATATATATATATATATATGTGTGTGTGTGTGTGTGTGTGTGTGTGTGTGGAAACCGTCGATTTCATTGGTTAAGTTTATGAAATTATGTCATATAATTCTTTTGTTGATGAAATTGTTTCATATATTTGTGTTATTTATGTAAAAATGAAATTGTTTCATTCATTTTCTCATTATGATGAAACTTTTTTTATTTTTACATTAAAAACACAAATATATTAAACAATTATCAAGAAAAGAATTATATAAAACAATTAATCAAATTTTAGAAATTCATGAAACAATTTCATTAACTTAACAAATGAAATCGACGCTTTCCATGGTTTTCAAAATTAAGATGGTTTCCAAATGAAACTACCCCTATATATATATTGTAGAGAGAGAGAGAGAGAGAGAGAGAGAGAGAGAGAGAGAGAGAGAGAGAGAGAGAGAGGGTTGGTTCTTTTATTAACCCAATATTTGATATTAACTTTATAAACCAATCACAATTTGGAGAAATCTCTAAAACCCATATTGAAGAGAGAGAAATAATATTTAATTCTTTTCCACCAATAGGAGACATTAAAGTTGTATATTTAGCAGAGAGAAATAATATTTTATTAATATAATTGATGATAGAATTGCAAAAGTAGAGTAGCTGTTAGAGTTGGTTGTAATTTTTTTTTACAGATTTCAACTTTTTATACCCTATTTTAAAAAAATTATAGTATATCTGTTGGAGATGCTCTTAATCTTTAAAATGATCTGTTGAAATTACTCATCACATAAGTGTAATTTATTGAAGATGGAATGTAAATAATTGTAAGTGGACATATTATTGAAAAAGATATTTGAGGAAAAGATCATAAATATTTCTCTTTCAACTATTACCACCCAGTGATTACTCCTCCATCAAAGCAAAACCGACACCAATCTTTATCCATAAAATTAAATCAAACAATACAGTAAAATACAATGGAATGAACTCTTTTGTAAACATTACAACACTTCCATATCATAAATGTAATAACCCTTGTAAAATAAATCCATTTTGTTAGTATATCGACGATAAAATAAAAACACTTTTATATCTAAGGGACCATGTATGCCAAGGGAGAAAATTTTGAGTTTTAATGTGCAAACATTTAAAGTTTGCATGTCAAAAGGCTTGAAACGGTCGAGACTTTATGAGTTTGTGACCTTGGCTATTCATCTAGCCAAAACTGTCAATCCGATCATGTATATATAGGGGTTAGGTCTGCAAGCATAGGTGAAAACAATCGAGAGAAAAAAACTCGTATAAGTGAAGGACGACAACAGTTTGGTGAGCACAAAGAGTTCGATGCGTTTTCGGTAAGCATTTCTTAACTTGATAACTTCGATTTCATATATATAGATGTTTTAATCATTTTCAAGAGTTACATCGAGATTCGGGTGGCCTCGACAATCAACCATGGTTGGTGCCCCAACTGGTGTTCTCGATATTGTCGGGGTGTATTATCGGTAACAAACCATGCGAGCAATGAGGTGCTCGACGTGGCTTCGATCGAATGGGAGGGACGAGTAGGGAAAGAAAATGGTGGTGGAACTCCCTTGACCGACCATGGGTCTTGGTAAAACCGCGCCCCTTAGACGTTATGAATTAATTAAATAAAGAAGTATATGGTTTGATCGGCAATACGTTAGTGAAATGAGATTTAAGATATCATGTAATTATACACACATATATATATATAAATAGGCCATGGCTGTGGTGGATTTGAGAAGGTATATATATAAATATATATATATATGTATGTATGTATACTTCATAGATGTGAAGTGATGCCAAGTTTGACATATATTCATATATATAGTTTGTACACTTCAAGCATGTGAAGTGATGCAAGTTTGGCATATGAGAAGTTTATATATATATATATATATATATATATATATATATATATATATATATATATATATATATATATATATATATATATATATATATATATATATATATATATGGGTGTTAAAACAAGTCGTAATCTAAGATATTGGCTCATGGATAGTTTTAGATTATCGTAAGGGGTAGAATTATATTTTATATGAGAGTTAAAATTACGGACTTGGATTTGTAGGGGAAATGTTAGCCACTTCAAAGATCGTTTCGGGCAACGACTTGTACGGTGAGTTATACATGACTTTTTATAAAAATGGTTGCATGTTTTATTCAAAATTATTTACAAGCTTAGTGATATTTTTAAATGTCGTTTATGCATTAAACGTGAAATATTTCCATGATGTATGTTGAGAATTTTGTGTGGCAATGGGGGTGTATTACGGTAAGGCGAGCATGCTGTGTGAGCTTGTCTAAGCCGTAAGTGTGAACATGTTGTGTGAGTTTGCCAGGTAAAGTTGTGTGAATCAAACATCTCCCAAAATGCCGTTAACTTTGTGATTTAAATTGTTTTACTGCATGCATGATAAATTATGATGCTTTGTGATATTCAATATTGATTTTATTCTTGCATAAGAACCGTGTATTCACTGGGCCTTAGGCTCACCCAAACTCTTTTAAAATTGTTGCAACCCAGGCGACTACTGGATTGGAAAGAAAAATGGGATAAAACTAGATCGGTTGAGTGAAAATCAGAAGAATGATATGTTTCGTTCAAGGCACAAATATATAGAGCAAAATTATGTTCGTCAAAAATGTAAAGTTAGAGAATTTATTTCCGCTGCAATGTAAGTGTTGATCTTGGGATACAATATTTGTAATATATTGAGGTATTTGAAAATTTTGGGATGTTATAAGTGGTATCAGAGTAGTTGTTTAAGCGAACTAGGTTACTGTAAACCTAAACTTAAACTGAGATTGTAAGATTTTTTATTCCTGACATATGTGTGACTAAAGATTTATTTATAGTGATGAGAGTAATGGTTTAAGTTAAATTGGGGTTTGTAAACCTAGTCTTGAACTAGATCAAATTAGAGAGGTCGTTAGATGGCTTGATGTCAAGGAATATATTGACATTGATAGTGATTGACTATAACTGATGAAAAACGCATGGTAAGAAGAGATAGAAAGAAAAAGGTAGATATAAAAGGGGGGAGGGGTTTAAGGGATTAAGTTTGGTGATAAACTTCCACTAATTTTCTTGTGTCAGAATAAAATATGTTAAGCTATAAGAATAAAAGGACCTCAAAGTACTGATGATATAATGAGTTGATTCAACCCATATTTGAGCCAGATAAGGAACATTTCTTATATCAATTGGAGGAAGAATAGTCAAATATGAGACTAGCAATGGCGTCATTAATGTCATCAATGATGGTAACAGGTTCATGGTAAGAACCGATTATCTTTATTAGATGCATGACTAGTTGAAGGATTTTACAATCAAGAGTTAGAATGTCGAGATCATATGTAAACCATATGAGTAGATCTAAGGGTTTTCAAGGGATTAGTTTCTTAAAGGAAAAGAGAACATATCAGTGTGTGAGATGCTCATAGAATTAATGAGACTACGGTTGATTAGTCTTGTTAGAAACTAGGGTTTCATTGTCCTCCATGGATTCTCAAGAGTGGTTAGGGGGATAATTTAATTTATGTGATTTGATGAAAGTAACTATTGTTAGTCAGCACGTGTTGCTTTGAGCAAGATATGAAAGTGAGAGGCTGGTGAAAAAGAAGTGTGTTATGTTATAATGTATCACTATGTAGTAAGTAAGAAATACTTTGTGGTAAAATAATAAGGTTTATCCATGTGTATGGCTCCTAAGCCATAAAAAAAGGTAATGGAATTGTTCCCATGGTTATAAAGGCATCATGCTAGGATAGTACAAACATACATGATATGTTTTGCATTTAGGGAAAGATAAGTAAGATGTGATACAAGTTGAAGAGGATGAAATAAATAAAAATGTGCACTTAGAACCATCAATGTCATGAATGACGCGTAATATCCTAAATATCAATGAGGATGTAAATGGTCAATATTAAGAACCTTGTTTGAGAATGAGGAGTAAATGATAAGTATATGAATTGGTTCTAGAGAACCAAATGGTGGCATGTGTGGTATAAAATTAGAGTTAACTAATTAGTTAGTAGAACAAGTAGTGAATCCAGCTAATGGTACATATTTGTCGTCAAAGGAGAGTTGTGACTAGACTCTAGAATGAATGCAATGCATGATATAAAGACTTCCCCTTTTGGAAGATGAGTTAAGTTAAACTCTATGGTCGCTTACAAGATGAATTCGAGTATGAATTTGGCAAAATATTAAAATAACTCAAGGGTTTGTACTCGACTAGTGACTTGGTCAAGTTAAATGATGAACATTGTGAGGTTTAAGCATATCACACAAATGTGAAGTCATAAATGAATCATAAGAATGTTACAAATGGTGACGAAAATGTGTAGATTAATGCACCTTTGCATAAGTAATACGCCCTACAAGTAAAAAATATCGAGTTTGATGAAAGAAAGTGTGGGCATTGGGAATCAACAAGAGGAGACTGTGTTGAATCAGAACCCTTCAAAAAATGCTTGACATGTTTCAGATGCCGCAAAAGTGTGAAGGAATGAATATTAGAGGTAAAACTAAAAGTAAAGATAGTTGAATTGATAAAATGCACTATATAAAGTAATATAGAAAGATAAGAAGTTATCTGGTGAACATCATAATCTCAGTATCTATGATTGCTAATGTGAGTATGATCTGAAAATGCTAAAATTGGAGCATGATGAATAATGTTTATGTAATTGGAACGACTGAATGTACATCAAGTATTAGGAAGTATGTAATGTAACAATACGATATCGCCAGGCCAAAAAGATAAATGAAGTATGCCATGAAGACTAAGAAGTGATCCTAAAGTGTCTCTGCTAGGTTAGACAAAGGATTTTTTTTTGTATACAATAATGCTCCAATGTTGGCACTACGGTGTATATTGGTGAAAAGGGGAAATGTTATAGTATGCGTGTCATGGTAATTGAAAATGCATGACTTGAAATTAGCAGAAGTAGTAGTGGGGCTCAAAAGTAAATTGAGGCATTATTTACAGAACGGATTGTGTAGACTAAACTCGATAGCTAAAGACATCCTGTGTTAAAAGATAAGTACATATATGCATAAGTGCATGAATATATAAAGGTTTGATGTTGGATGCATACTTGAGTTGTGAAAGAATTTCCAAGAAATATGATGAATGTTTGCATGCATGTTGCCATATTTCGTAGATAAGAAGGACAGGATGGTACCTATGTGGGGTAACCTTTAATGAAAATAGGAATAACCACTTAGAGTTGGAAACATTCACCTAAGTTGATGATTATCAAAGAGTATTCAAAGAGGCACTTGAAAAGTTATATGACAGGTATTAATCAATTTGTTGAACTATCTGGAAAAAAAGACAGATAGATGGATCAGTAGTATACCTTCATTTATTAGAAAATATTGTTCAGGTTAGTGATAGATTGAAGATTGTCAAGATAGGCAAATGGCTTATTTACAAAGATGGAAAGGATGTTTAAAGTTTCAGACAATAAACGAGTTAGTAAAGTTGGATTTATGATTTTAAGAAAGTGTCTGGTAGATAGACAGACGAAATTTATTAAGGAGGAAGTTTGTAATAACCAAAAACAAATGCTAGTTGTCAATTTATAGGGACCTATAGTGTAAATGAAAGGAAAGTGAAGGCTTTAGACCCTAAAGTTTTAATGTGATTCAATGATCTAGCAATCAAACAATTTTGAAACCTCCCTCGTCATCAACCACCGACTTAAATGTTGGGATGATTCATTTGCTTTGAAGTCGACGATGACCATATATAAAAGGGGCGGTGCATAAATGGTAATTTCGTGTAAAAAAAGTTGATCGAGAAGGGGACCTAGTCGACGTCGGAGAAGAAGTCGAAAGTATATAGTTCGATGTGAATAAAAGCCAGAGAAGGAGACGAGATTAAAATACTCTTATTTATTTAAGACAAATTTCGAGGACGAAATTTTGTTAAGGGGGAAAGTTTGTAATAACCCTTGTAAAATAAATCCATTTTATTAGTATATCAAAAATAAAATAAAAACACTTTTATATCTTAAGGGACCATGTATGCCAAGGGAAAAAGTTTGAGTTATAATGTGCAAACATTTAAAGTTTGCATGTCAAAAGGCTTGAAACGGTCGAGACTTTATGATTTTGTGACATTGGCTATTCATCTAGCCAAAACCGTCAATCCGATCATGTATATATAGGGGTTAGGTCTGCAAACATAGGTGAAAACAATTGAGAGAAAAAACTCGTATAAGAGAAGTGAAGGACGACGACAGTTTGGTGAGCACAAAGAGTTCGATGCGTTTTTGGTAAGCAATTCTTAACTTGATAACTTCGATTTCATATATATATATATAGATGTTTTAATCATTTTCAAGAGTTACATCGAGATTCCGGTGGCCTCGACAATCAACCATGGTTGGTGCCCCAACTGGTGCTCTCGATATTGTCGGGGTGTATTATCGGTAACAAACCATGCGAGCAATGAGGTGCTCGACGTGGCTTCGATTGAAAGGGTGGGACGAGTAGGGAAAGAAAATGGGGGTGGAACTCCCTTGACCAACCATGGGTCTTGGTAAACCCACGCCCCTTAGACGTTATGAATTAATTAAATAAAGAAGTATATGGTTTGATCGACAATACGTTAGTGAAATGAGATTTAAGATATCATGTAATTATACACACACACACACATATATATATATATATATATAAATAGGCCATGGTTGTGGTGGATTTGAGATGGTATATATATATATATATGTATACTTCATGGATGTGAAGTGATGCCAAGTTTGACACATATTCATATATATTTTGTACACTTTAGGCATGCGAAGTGATGCAAGTTTGGCATATAAGATGTTTATATACATATATATATATATATAGAGAGAGAGAGAGATTCGGGTTCAAATGAGAACAATAACTATTTAAAAGAATACGAGAACTAACAAAATCATTAGTGATTTTACATTAACACACGAAAAATGGACTTTGGCCACAGTTTCAGGTCCGCGTGACTTTTTTGCGCATTAAGGTAAAATCACTAATGATTTTGTTAGTTCTCGTGTTCTTTGAAATAGTTATTGTTCTCGTTTGATCCTCCCTCTCTCTCTCTCTCTCTATATATATATATATATATATATGGGTGTTAAAACAAGTCGTAATCTAAGATATTGACTCATGGATAGTTTTAGATTATTGTAAGGGGTAGAATTATATTTTATATCAGAGTTAAAATTATGGCATTGGATTTGTAGGGGAGACATTAGACACTTCAAAGATCGTTTCGGGCAACGACTTGTACGGTGAGTTATACGTGACTTTTTATAAAAATGGTTGCATGTTTTATTCAAAATTATTTACAAGCTTAGTGATATTTTTAAATGTCGTTTATGCATTGAACGTGAAATATTTCCATGATATGTGTTGAGAATTTTGTGTGTCAATGGGGGTGTATTACGGTAAGGCGAGCATGCTGTGTGAGCTTGTCTAAGCCGTAAGTGTGAACATGATGTGTGAGTTCGCTAGGTAAAGCTGTGTGAATCAAACACCTCCCAAAATGGCGTTAGCTTTGTGATTTAAATTGTTTTATCGCTTGCATGATAAATTATGATGCTTTGTGAAATTCACTATTGATATTATTCATTCATAAAAACCGTGTATTCACTGGGCCTTAGGCTCACCCAAACTCTTTTAAAATTGTTGCAAACTAGTCGACTACTAGATTGGAAAGAAAAGTGGGATAAAGCTAGATCGGTTGAGTGAACAACAGAAGAATGATATGTTCCGTTCAAGGCACAAATATATAGAGCAAAATTAGGTTCGTCAAAAATGTAAAGTTAGAGATTTTATTTCCGCTGCAATGTAAGTGTTGATCTTGGGATACAATATTTGTAATATATTGAGGTATTTGAAAATTTTGGAATGTTACAATAAAAACCATCATTATAATCACAAACTGAACAAGTGTTCAACTCATGTACATACATGTTCACATATGAACGTTTTTGTAAGGGTAAAACATGTTCATTGCATGAAAAAACATAGGTTCATACATGTTGGTTAACGTATTTGTTCATAGGTATGGTAATACTGATTAACTATAAAATCTGGTTGTTAATGTTTATGGATGAACAAGTTCATACTTGTTCATGTATATAGATATGATAAAACAGGTTCATACTTGTTTGTTCATGTATCTGGATATAGGTACATCATACAAGTTCATGAATGTATCACTTCATTCATAGTTGTTCATGTAAATATATATATATATATATATGAATGAACATGTTCATACTTGTTCGTTCATCTATCTGGTCATAGTTAAATAATTTAGTAGGTTCAAAACTTTTGCTTCAAATACAAACGACAAATTTTATGAACATTCATATGTTATTATTGACGAATTGTTATCTACATTGGTTCCTCCCTTGATATCTGTAACACCCATATTTTCGCCTTGATAAGTGTTACATAATCTAAAACAATTCTCCAAAATACTCCAAAATAACGGTTAAATTAAAACCGTTTACAACGGAAGACTTGAAAAATAATAAATATGTAACTTAAATGCTAATCCGTCCCATACCGGATTGCGTTACAAATTTATCTACCATAGACACCTGAACATAAATATTGGACTTAAATGGGCTAGACGAGTCTCTATACGTGCCCCCTTTCCCTTGTTCAACCTGAAACCTTCTGTCCCTGAGATGCATACTATAGTCAGCTTATAAAGCTCAGTGAGTTCATCGTTTGCATGAATAAAATCATTTCACATAACACATATCAACTTCAAAACATTGTATCAAATAGTATGCATTTTCTAAAGACATGCAGCGCTGAAAGAAAAGAAAGATCTCATAAACTGTCTCGTCGGGTATGGGTCATTTTGTCACTGGCTTCCCTGGGTTATCTGACCTACACCTGTCTCGATACCCATTACGGGGTCGTGCCACTTGTCGTGTGACTTACTGGTCAAATATCCACCCTTTGAAACCGCCCATAAAACTTCCATATGAAACAACATGCTAGAGTTATTTGAAAACATAATAAACACATAACATGCAACTGATCATAAATAACATACATCAAAATTATATTGTATCATGTATGAAAACTGAAACATCATGTATACGTACACATCACTATAGAAATCATATAATGCTGAAAATAAATTTGTACGTAGGTATGCATCCCAGTGTAAGTCTCATGAAGACTCACCTGATTCCGTGTAGATCGGCTACTGATAGCTCTCAACTGAAAACCTACACATTTTATACCACCATATCCAATTAATGGTTTATTTTCTCCAAAATTCAACTATGATTAACCCTATTCGACCTAAAGTCAAACTCCAAAATTGGGCTTCTTAAAAACTAAAATATCTCCATTTGATCTCATCGTCAAAATACTTGTGGGTCAAACAAGCTAAAAGTCAACTATTGGTCAACGTGGTCAACCTCAACTAACTTTAGTCAAAACCCAAGTCTAAAACTCGACAACGTCCTAAAACGTCAAAATAATTATTTTATAATCTTATAAGTTCATCTCTCTAAATTAAAGCGTCTAATAAATCCTTAACTCGAAACATGACGCTTTAAATCACATTATAAATCATCAAAATAATTTTATGATTTATCATAAACACCTCTCCGTAAAAAATTAATTAATTGATTAATATCAATATCCTAAAATAAATTAATATATCAATTAAATAATAATTTAATTTAATATATTAATTAATTTAGAAACTAAATCAATTAATTAACATAATCTAAATAATTACCACAACCAATTTAAATCCAAAATAAATTAAATACCCAAATCTAATAATCTAATTTAATGGACTCTTAAATAATTGTTCATTTGTTATTAAGCCCCATTCAATATTAACCTAAACAATAATTCATAATAAAAAGCCCAAATAATAAATCTGGTATATTTATGAGGCCCAACAATAACTAAAAACAAGTCCAAAAGCATCAGGCCCAATCCATCAGATCTGGACCCAAGCCAGATCCGACCTGCACCTGGTCCGACCCAAAAACCGGTCGGCTGACCCGACGCAAGGGCTGTTGCTGACAGCCACGGTTTCAGGCCGTTCGACCTCGTTTTTTCACCGTTTTCTTTGATTTCTTTTGCTAACACTCTAGAAAATGATTTTCCTCAACCATAGGAACAAAAATCAACGAAAACCATCAAGTATTGAGTCCCACACGCTCATTTAAAATTTGGGTTAAAAACCCACTCGAAAATCAGCTTAAAACGCAAAATCGGACACTTTAAACCAAAATTTGAGACGTAAGGCTACTAAGGTTCGATAAAGGACTTAAAAACGAAGCTAACCATATAAAGAACTCGAAATTTGGTTGAGTATTTTACCTCCAATCGTCGATAAATGGAGTTTTTCGTTTACGAACTTCAACATCTGATTTCTCTCTCAAAACTTGACCAAAACTTGATTTTCTTGAACCAAAATGATCTTCAATCGGTTACCTTTACTTATCTATAATTTTTTTGTCTTAATAGTTGAGAAAATGAGCCAATAGGAAGCTTCAAAGGAGTTGTCGTTTTCACATTTCTGAAAAAAATCAGATTTGATATATTTACAGAACATGTCCCTCTGCTTTGGACCTGTTGACATCTGACATAGACCCTTAACTTTTAAAAATCACGTTCGGCCCCCTAACTTCAATGGTTTGGCCAACTTTACACTTTTCACCCCTAATAAGATATTTTCTTTCATTTTTAACCCAAATGCATATAAACCCCTTTATTCATTTCCCACTTTCATTAAATGGCATAATTCGTCACTTTTCACGTTTTCATTCATATTCTTTTTTTTTTATAAAATAAAAACCGATTATATTTTATTTTTCTTCCTTTTTTCATATTTATTTATTTACTTCATTTTGGGGTGTCACAAATCTCCCCTCCTTTAAGGAATTCCGTCCTCGGAATTTTGTGTTGGTTAGACTATTGAGAATTCTCAGTCCTTGTCTAATCTTTGACTACCATGTCATTTTTGAAATTTATGAATTCTAATTTTTCTAACATCATCACTAGTACCATATATGTACTCTTGTTCCATAGTCATTTCGTCTTACTGACCAACACTCAAACGATCCCCTCTATAACTGAGCATGTCGTTAACCTTGACGCCTTCCTAACTTATGACAACTGACTTTCTCTCAGCTAAACATTTCCTCGAATTCGACACGTGAAGAGTGCCGATAATTTAACTTATAACTCCGTTGGCCAACTTGGTTGATAGGCTACTCTATCAACTCTTGCAACTAATTCTTTGGTACAAAGTACTTTGGACTTTATTTATCTCACTTTCCGTATATAACTTTGTCATTTTAAGGTGATGTCTTTAACATCCTCATTTCCCCAGTCGGAATCTCTAGCGATTTATGTTGCTTATTAGCATAACTTTCCAAGCATCATGCATTCCTACTATACTCATGTCGTTACTTTACCCATACTGATAACATATCTGACTAATGCACTTTTGTCAAATGTTAGACAACTTCTTGCACATCACATATTACTACATGAGTCTTGCAAACACACTTCTCCTGTCTGAAACACAATGCTTAAACATAGTGTGCGTTAACATGAACATTGAGCGGAACACTCATGAAACCTGGGATAGATGAGCACTACTAGGAATACTTTAGCGAAAGTGATACACAATGTTAATGTCCTTGCTGATACTCTTATGCATATACTAATAACTAATGAAAGCATTAATGTTTACTTAAAATTCATACTAAAAACTGCCAAGGCATCGTGACATAATTTATATTACATACTTTACCTCGCATTACCACCTCTTTATGTAGTAGATAACACATGTTGCAAATTTAATTAACTTTGCTTACATGCTCTTAGGGATCACCTAAGATGATAATCTCATGAATGCTTATCTTACTAATTTGGCTTTGTTCATAGAACCTCAGGCATATACTAGTCCTTACTAAAACTTTGAGCTTCCCCCGACTCACTGACACTGATTTGAAGTCTTAACGTGTTTTTTTTTTGTCTTTACATTCTAAAACATCTTTTCAAGTTCTTGCACGTTTATCACTATCGATATGCCCAAAACACAAGGATTTACATAATCCATTTAACATTATATTTCTCAAACCTTTTATACTGGAACCCAAATTTTGTTCCAAAACCTACTATATTTCATCTGGGTCTATTACTCCGCACTCAATACGGCGTAAATCATTGTAACTTACCATCTGATCAACTCTGGTCTTTCTTGCATGTCTCGATGAAAATGTAATTTCACCATCATAATTCTTCAACGATGTTGATCAACGTCTCTAGCTCAAACTTTATCATTTTACAATCAAACATGGGCTTTTAACTATTATGATATGTGTACATAATACATCTTGAATCGTCTTGGTAATGTCTCACAAGATTCGAGTGCAATTACCACATTGTTAACTCTTTATCATGTGGTGTACTATTCTTCTCATGTTCTTACAGTTGACTTAATGCATAGGCAATAAACTTGTCTCATTGCATTAATACAAGTCTAATTCAAAATTCAAGGTATCGCTGAAAAACTACAAGGTTTTCTAGTCCCTTTGGAAACCATCAAATTTATTCATAACTTTACATTTGCTTTCAATAACTATTCTGTCCTCAATCTAACTTACTGTATTGTCTGGATCTTTGCTGATATTAAAGTCTGCAATGTAGATAACCCTAAATGAATCCCCGACCATAATCTAGTAATCAAAATAAACTTTTATCTCAACCACTAATCTTAACTGTTTTAACATGAGGCAACCTCTGAGTTTGTCACACTTTTACTTAAATGTCCATCTTGTCAACTACGTGACTAAAAAAACTGAAACCTTGCTTCTATAACACACAAAGAAAAATATGTTTCTTACAACTTATCTTCCGTAACGGTTGTGGGACCAACTTTTGTTGTTATACATGTTTAGCCTTATTTCTCAAATAACTAAACACATTGAAAAACAAAATTACTATAACATCTCTAAGTAAGGTCCACACATTACACTCAATAGGTACATAACACTACTGTCATGTTTCTCAACCCAAATGGCATTACTTAAATCCCATGATTTTAGACTAAAATTATATGGGCAAGTGTCACTCCAAAGCATGTAACAATTAAGTTGAACTGGAACATTGAATTTGATGTCTAAAAGTTCTAAACAATTTGTTTTTAAACATAATAACACGGCTAGGAACTTTCGAGATCTTGTCTCTCTTGGCATAGTGTAAGGCTCATATATCTATTTGAACCATCCATGTACACTGACCACAATGTCTGCATGTTATTTAGCTTAACTGAATAAACATGTGCATAGAGGCACCCTTGCGGTACACATACTATTTATACATCCTTACAGTACTTTTCCTGGACCACCGGTATCCCGGTACATGACCTTTCATCTACACACCCAGCTTAAAATGCATATCTGGAAGCTAACGGAGACTGAGATCGTCAACTGGAATAAATATATGAAATAACTCAAGTTCTGACTAAGACAACTCGTGCTATTAAAATCAGATTTACCTTGACATTTCTAAATCTGAACATTACATGTCTTATTTCTGTCATACTCTACACTTGCTTACTTCCAAGCACCTTACATGCATTCTTAACATCAATCATATCTAAGAGAAGAAAACTAGATCAATTATAACTTCATTTAAACTTACTGTATTGTAGTGCTATGTTATACCGTACGTATATTAAGTTATGTTAATCAAACATATGCTATACTGATAGTGATCTAGGTACGGTACTGCTAGTGATTCGTATCTAAAGCTGATGCCTTACTCATACACATAAAAGTTCAAGCTTAGGCTAAAGATCATAACCTATTTCTCTTGAACTATTTCTCTGATACCAACTTGTAACACCCATATTTTCTCCTTGATAAGTGTTACATAATCTAAAACAATTCTCCAAAATACTCCAAAATAACGGCTAAATTAAAACTGTTTACAGCGGAAGACTTGAAAAATAATAAATATGTAACTTAAATGCTAATCCATCCCATACCGGATTGCATTACAAATTTATCTACCATAGATACCTGAAAATAAATATTGGACTTAAATGGGCTAGACGAGTCTCTATACGTGCCCCCTTTCCCTTGTTCAACCTGAAACCTTCTGTCCCTGAGATGCATACTATAGTCAGCTTATAAAGCTCAGTGAGTTCATGGTTTGCATGAATAAAATCATTTCACATAACACATATCAACTTCAAAACATTGTATCAAATAGTATGCATTTTCTAAAGACATGCAGCGCTGAAAGAAAAGAAAGATCTCATAAACTGTCTCGTCGGGTATGGGTCATTTTGTCACTGGCTTCCCTGGGTTATCTGACCTACACCTGTCTCGATACCCATTACGGGGTCGTGCCACTTGTCGTGTGACTTACTGGTCAAATGTCCACCCTTTGAAACCGCCCATAAAACTTCCATATGAAACAACATGCTAGAGTTATTTGAAAACATAATAAACACATAGCATGCAACTGATCATAAATAACATACATGAAAATTATATTGTATCATGTATGAAAACTGAAACATCATGTATACGTACACATCACTATAGAAATCATATAATGCTGAAAATAAATTTGTACGTAGGTATGCATCCCAGTGTAAGTCTCATGAAGACTCACCTGATTCCGTGTAGATCGGCTACTGATAGCTCTCAACTGAAAACCTACACATTTTATACCACCATATCCAATTAATGACTTATTTTCTCCAAAATTCAACTATGATTAACCCTATTCGACCTAAAGTCAAACTCCAAAATTGGGCTTCTTAAAAACTAAAATATCTCCATTTGATCTCATCGTCAAAATACTTGTGGGTCAAACAAGCTAAAAGTCAACTATTGGTCAACGTGGTCAACCTCAACTAACTTTAGTCAAAACCCAAGTCTAAAACTCGACAACGTCCTAAAACGTCAAAATAATTATTTTATAATCTTATAAGTTCATCTCTCTAAATTAAAACGTCTAATAAATCCTTAACTCGAAACATGACGCTTTAAATCACATTATAAATCATCAAAATAATTTTATGATTTATCATAAACACCTCTCATTAGAAAATTAATTAATTGATTAATATCAATATCCTAAAATAAATTAATATATCAATTAAATAATAAGTTAATTTAATATATTAATTAATTTAGAAACTAAATCAATTAATTAACATATTCTAAATAATTACCACAACCAATTTAAATCCAAAATAAATTAAATACCCAAATCTAATAATCTAATTTAATGGACTCTTAAATAATTGTTCATTTGTTATTAAGCCCCATTCAATATTAACCCAAACAATAATTCATAATAAAAAGCCCAAATAATAAATCTGGTATATTTATGAGGCCCAACAATAACTAAAAACAAGTCCAAAAGCATCAGGCCCAATCCATCAGATCTGGACCCAAGCCAGGTCCGACCTGCACCTGGTCCGACCCAAAAACCGGTCGGCTGACCCGACGCAAGGGCTGTTGCCGACAGCCACGGTTTCAGGCCGTTCGACCTTATTTTTTCACCGTTTTCTTTGATTTCTTTTGTTTAAACTCTAGAAAATGATTTTCCTCAACCATAGGAACAAAAATCAACGAAAACCATCAAGTATTGAGTCCCACACGCTCATTTAAAATTTGGGTTAAAAACCCACTCGAAAATCAGCTTAAAACGCAAAATCGGACACTTTAAACCAAAATTTGAGACGTAAGGCTACTAAGGTTCGATAAAGGACTTAAAAACGAAGTTAACCATATAAAGAACTCGAAATTTGGTTGAGTATTTTACCTCTAGTCGTCGATAAATGGAGTTTTTCGTTTACGAACTTCAACATCTGATTTCTCTCTCAAAACTTGACCAAAACTTGATTTTCTTGAACCAAAATGATCTTCAATCAGTTACCTTTACTTATCTATAATTTTTTTGTCTTAATATTTGACAAAACGAGCCAATAGGAAGCTTCAAAGGAGTTGTCGTTTTCACATTTATGAAAAAAATCAGATTTGATATATTTACAGAACAGGTCCCTCTACTTTGAACCTGTTGACATCTGACATAGACCCTTAACTTTTAAAAATCACATTCGGCCCCCTAACTTCAATGGTTTGGCCAACTTTACACTTTTCACCCCTAATAAGATATTTTCTTTCATTTTTAACCCAAATGCATATAAACCCCTTTATTCATTTCCCACTTTCATTAAATGGCATAATTCGTCACTTTTCACGTTTTCATTCATATTCTTTTTTTTTATAAAATAAAAACCGATTATATTTTATTTTCCTTCCTTTTTTCATATTTATTTATTTACTTCATTTTGGGGTGTCACAATATCATTCAACATTTGCGGCTTTGACCGTGAAGAACCGGATAATTCCTTGTCTGGTCTATAGAAGATAGAGGGGTAGTTTCGTAAAATACGTGGTATATGAATCTATATGATTCATCACATATGAATTATATGTTCATATATGAACCAGTGTAATTCACATATGAACTCTTTTAACTGATTCATATATGAATATTTGTGATTCACATATATGAATGTTAATTCCCAAATCTATCAAGTTCTATTTCAATTACAACCACAAACAAGATGAGAATGATTCAAATGATTAACCTGTTATTGATTTCCAATTTAAGGATTCGTATACAACCAAACTTTCTCTCTCTAAAGTTTTCAGTCTGCGTACTCTCTCTCTAACTTGCAACTGCTAACCACTTTGACTTGTTACAACGACAACATCTAGCCACATGTCTCCTAAAGACAAAAACAAAACACACACATACAAAACAACAAATACAAAGACTTTGACTTTTGACTTTTATTACAATGACTTTGACTTTCACTTTGAGAGTTGACTTTGAGCTTTGACTTTCTTCACTTTGACCTTCAGTAATGATGATCTTGTATCCAACCAATATATGCTCTAACAATCTCCCCCTTTGGATTCAAGATCATCTCTAAAAGATTTTGCAATACAATCTCCTCCTTTAAGCTCAATTTGTGCAATCTCCCTCTTTCGTCAAAATATCATCAGATTAAAACTCCCCTTTTACTTAGCAATCTCCCCAAAGTCTGTCTTCAAGAATAGTAACAATCTCCTCCAAGGTTGTAAAACCTCTTTCAGACACTGGAAAAAATTATCTTCAGGTTCAGCTCTGTTTGCTTCAGCAAATTATCTTTAAAGAAAATTTCAGTAACATTCAGCTTGTCTTCAGAATTCTTTGAATTTCTGTGTTTCAACTTCCAACAATCTTCAACAAAATTTCTTCAAATTGACAATTCTTGATCACTTCTCAAACATTTCTTGAAACTCTCTCCGAATTTATAACATTTCTTGAACGCTTCTCCCCCTTTTTGATGATTAGAGCATGGAAATTATCAAAACTCTTTACAAGAAATGTCTTTTATCAATCCTGACCACTGATCTTTTATCAGTGAGCCTCTGATTATTCATTGATCTAAAAATATATTCATCCGAATCTTTGCAAATTAAGACAAATTATGAGTGTAACACCTGAATCAACAAATGAATCAGTTAAAGTGCCTATCAGTAACACGAAGTCACTGTGTGTAACGAATACACATTGGAAAGGAGCTTTTTGATGTTCACTCCCCCAGGTCTTCCATCCAATCATCGAATAACACAATGTTAAACTATGAACGTTTTGACAGAAAAACGAATTTCCTGTGTGCTCGTGCTTGTGTTTGAAAGAATTAAGCACAAATGATTGCTTTTTAATAGGCTCAAAATTGTGTAAACCATTGAGACAACAGTAGTTAAACACAATCTCTATTGTGCATGATCGAAGTGCGAAGTTGGGGCAAACTTCCTTCTTTTTCAATATCCAGATTTTCCAAATGAAAACCAGATAGATTATATGTTGCGTCCCCTTGAAATATGAAACATTTTCTTTTTGAGAAGAAAATGAGTAGCTGGTGGGGTTTTTATCAAGAGTTGGCATAGGCTAATTGCCTATTTCAATGATGTTCACGAAAAATTGTGAAACACCAGCAATGTGGCTGCCCGACTCAGAAAAAGTTGGTGTAGAGTTTGATATTCTTTTACTCTGTTCTCTCACCCTCTTTCTTTTAAACATTAAGCTCGCTTTTAACCAAACTCTCATTTCTATTTTACCTCATCACTCAACCCACACTCAATTATTTTGAATCCTCACACATTCGATCACTCAAGGAGTAACTTCTTTGGTAGGAAACACTGGTTAACGTGAATCCATAGAAGTTTCATTTAAGTCCTCACACAGTGAAACCATGTAATCCTATAAGTACAATGTTTCTCAACTAGTTTAACTTTACAGTTAAAGCACAAACAATACAAGTCAGATATTTGTATGCTCATAGATGTAATCATAAAGATTTGAGCATTTTAAACATTGAAGACTTTTCAAAACAAGTATATTGAATGAATAGAATGAATACAAGAAACTTGTTTGAAAATATGACATTGTATGAAAAAGATCAAAATCGAAATGATTTATCAATTAAAGCTTAGGTCAACAAAAATTGGATATTGTCTATACGAATCAAGATATAGACACTCTTGAAAGAAATGTTTCGAAATGAAATCACGCTCAAACTTTGAATATTAATCGGGGTGTATCACCATCGAAAAATTTGGTTCAATTTGAGACATGGTGATAACATATTCAGCAAAAGTTAAACCGGTGTGTATGAATACTTGAAAGTATACAGAAAAGATAATACACAAGTATTAATCATTGGAAACACACGGTTTGTATAACTATTAAAGCACAACTGAATGAAAACATTTAAAATCACACTTCTATATTCATGAAATCTTTTTAAGAATCTGAAGTGGTTTGAACATTTAAGAACATGTTTTCATATCTGAAAGTTGTCCTTCTTTCAGACACGTATAAGATTAAAATTAGAAATAAACCTTTTTGCTCAGTCTTAAATCTCAACAAGTCAGATCTAAGTCATATTAGATATGATCATTTAAGCTCTCTCTCAATTCTACAAAAATCAGAAGTCGTCAAAGTACAAAGCTTTATTCACAACATTTATTGAAAATTAAATGACAGAAAGCAGTAAAACTTTGAATGTACGAGTTTTGATCATAAATAATCATAAGTCATAATCTGTACTCCTTATCTTTTACCCCCCTGCGATTATGCATCAGAAAATTTATCAGTGATAAACATATGCAAAAATATGAACTCCCCCTCAAATGTATATAGATCATCTTTTCATCTTGTCACACTCCCCCTGAGATTATGAACAAACCATAAGTGTAGATATCTTTCAGATTAAAAAAATAAAGAAATGAAGAAAAATAACAATAACAAAAACTTTAGTAGGTAATCACCGATTAAGTCTTGAGATTTAACATACCAAGTTTTGAAATGAGAAAATTAAATCTCTTTTCATCTAGAGGCTTGGTAAATAAATCAGCAAGTTGGTAATCAGTGTTTACAAAATAAAGTTCAATTGTACCTTTTTCCACATTATCTTTGATAAAGTGATATCGTACATTGATATGTTTGGTCTTTGTATATTGAACAGGATTCGCAGATATAGCAATGGCCCTCTTCGAATCACAGTATATCAGGATCTTGTTGTATTTGAAGCCATAATCTCGGAGTTGTGTTCTCATCCATAACACTTGAGAACAACAGCTCACCGCAACGACATACTCTGCCTCAGCTGTTGATGTGGAAACACAAAGTTGTTTCTTTGAAGCCTAACTCACGAGTTTATCACCCAGAAATTGTATGTGTCCCGACGTACTTTTCCTGTCAAGCATACAACCTGTATGGCCTGCATCTGAATATGCTGTCAGTTCAAAACCTGTATCCTTAGGATACCACAGACCAAGATCTGCAGTGCCCCTCAGATATCTAAAAATTCTTTTGACTGCAGACAAATGGGATTCTTTTGGATTAGCCTGATATCGAGCACATAGACATGTAGAGAACATTATATCTGGACTACTAGAAGTTAAATACATCAAAGAACCAATCATCCCTCTGTAGGTTCTAACATCGACAACTTTTCCCGAATGATCAGTGCTAATCTTAGTTCCTGGTGCCATCGGGGTTGCAATAGGTGTACAATTTTCCATTTTAAATTTTCTAAGAATATCGAAAATGTACTTTGATTGATTGATAAAAATCCCGGTTGAAAATTGTTTGACTTGTTGTTGGATCCCAGATTTAATCTCACAACAATGATATAAACAATAAGAGTAATAACAGCGGAAGCAATATAGTTTAATATCAAAGGAGATTCAAATATCACAGTTCATAAAACAGATAATAGATAAACAAGATATTGTTGGAATAAAATATTCAACTTATATTATCAGTTATAAGACTTCTTAAGCACACTTTGAACAATAAGGTGATGGTCCTATTTATAGGACCATAAAGTAAACAGTGTACTTATCTGACAAATAGAAGCATGCTTGAACAGTGACCTACTCTAGAAAGTAAATCTTATCACTAGGTGCCATGTCATCTGTTCTTCTTTGTCATGAAATTCAGAGTGATCATCTTCAGAGCTCTGAAATAGGATCTCTGATGAGGAGCTCTCAGTTGTCTTTCCGTGAGACTGTCTCTGAACTGACTTCAGAGACAGACTTGCTTTCTCCAAGACTGACTCTGAACTAACTTCAGAGACAAACTTGCTTTCTCCGCTGATGTCCCTTGAAAGTCTTTAGATGAAGACTGAGTTATTTTCAATACTTTAATTGGTTCAGATTTGGGGCTAACAATCTCCCCCTAAGTACTGAAAATAAATAAAGGACACAGAGAATATTTAAACTAGAAAGCGAAGAGGAGAAAGTTATCCTCTGTAAATATTACTTCTCATAATAATTTGGAATTTCAAAAGAGAATATTTTTCAAAAAATAATCAGAACCTATCACTAGAACAAATCCTATGAAACTTCATGATGAGCTCTCTGAAGTTAATCATTGAGCCAATTTCCAAGTCTAGTTTTTACCAGTAGGTCTGCTCTGTGCTGTTCTTTCTTTACTTGAATCAACTTTTGTATGCCTTTCAAGGTTTCATCAGAATACTTTTCTACTTGAGAAGCTAGGAAGATTTTCTTCTCTTGGTTCACTCTGTAGATGAAACCCAGAGGTTCTTCAATGATTGATCCAGTCTTCTGTTTGTCCAGGTTTTCGATGGTTTCCACTGGTTCAGTCACTCCGAGCTTTTCTTCACCCAAGTTCAGAGCAATCTGAAAGTCACGTTTGGCTTTGTGTTTGATATAAGCTTCCATTGCCCGTCTTACTTCAACCATGCTCATTCTTATCTCTCTTTTTCCTGAATCGTATCTCTCAGAGCAATAGGCATATAGTTGAGTTAGATCATATGGATTTAGATTTACGAGATCATTATCATTGAACTCGTAAATCTTCTGATCAGATCGAGTCACCACATAATGCCTATATATGATTTTGTTGTAGGCTAATGTCTTTTCAGTGATTTTCTCAACTTTTATTATGGGAGCATCGTTGAGAACCTCCATTCTTGGTGATGTCTTTGCCTGTATGAATATTCGTTCGTAGTCTGGCATATCCTCTCTGATTCTTGGATTCAGAGGGATTACTTGAGTGTCTCCCATATTGAACTCGCAGTAGATATGCCGAAAGTGATCTTATATCGATGCTTCAGGAGTGGATTCTAAGAATGTGGGAGGTTGAGTGAATACCTTGGCTGGTAAACCGATGCTTGTCTTCTGAACAAGATTCTCTTGAGGAGCCTGTTCATCAACAACCATGGTTTCTTTGTCCTTGGGCTGTAACTGAGTTATCTCTGAAGGATGTTCATAGATATATCCATCTATCTCTGGCGATTCTCTTAATTCTGAAGCTGTTGAGGTATGATGAGGTTGAGCGTGTTTGAAAACATACTCTTCGACATCAATTACTTCGATCTGATCTCCAGCAGCTTCTTCCGCTCTGTCAGAATCTGAGTTCTGTTCTTTCTCAGACTCTGATTTGAAGGCATCTCTCATCACCATTAGTGGTCTTTCGGGTGATGAGAATGCATCTTCAGAGGACGTAGAGAAGTCTACAAGTTGTTCGTTTTCTTCCTCTTCCAGAGCTCCAATTTTCTCTGGAGTTGCATTGGTAATTGGAGTGATTGGAACACCTGTTGTTGATGATGCGAAGAGTATTACCGGTGTTGTGAATGTTTGCAAGGTTTGGTTGTCATCAGAAGAGGTGGTGTTCCTCTCTGGTTCCTTCTCTTGAACTCCTTTGGTTAGTGGAGCAGAGGCACTTTCATTTACAGGTGCAGAGGGAGCAGCTTTAGAGGTGTGTTTGGTTGTATCTCTGATCTCCCTATTGTGTGATTCAGAGGCCTCATCATCATCTGAGTCCTCATAATCATTAAATCTGGCTTTCTTCGCTGCTTTGCTACAAGTCTCACCAGAAAATTTGCGTTTGTATTTGGGAGAGTCTGGTTCAGCGATTCCTTTTCCTTTGGGGTCAAGAAGAGCCTTCTGAATGGATTCAATTGCTTCTGAAGCTGCAATTCTGATTTCAGCAACCTGGTCCTCTGATTTATAGTGATGAAGTTCCAGAGTAGCTTTGACCTGCTTCTGAGCAATAGTAGAGATCTTGGAAGAACATGTTAGCATTCTCCTCATGATTGCGGATTTGAATGAGGCCAGATCACTTTTGGTGATGAGGTCTTCAGTAGTCCGGGGTGGTGGTTGTGGTGTTGCTGATGGTGCACTGACTGCTGGAACAGAGGCTTGAATTGTTGTTTTGATAAGGTCAGAGATAGAGGCCATTTGTTCTGTGGAGAGTGAAGATGATCTGGTGGTTACTACCTCGTCCTTTAGTTCTTGCAGAGCCTTCTGAACATCAATGGTTGTAGTTGCTTGATTTTTAAGAGCAGCATTCTGAGCTTCAAGAGCGGCTACTTCCAGGGATGATTCAACATTCTGTTTGAACAGTTCCTGTTCCAACTCTTGGATTCTGTTTGATGAGTCCAAAAGTTGGGTCTTCAGAGTGGAAACCTCTGCTCTGAGGTTGGTGTTTTCAGAGCGAAGAGCAGAGGTCTCTAAACCATCAATTCGCTGAAAGTTATGCTCTTTCATGGAGCCTCTGACTTCCTCACAGAATCTCTGGAACTCAGATTTTGTGAGAAGTTCAGAGAGGGGTACATTGGTTACAACACATGTAGCCAATTTTTCCTCGAGTTTAGAGGAGCCTTCGTTCAGAGCTGTTTTGATGTTGTCTCTGGAAGGACTTCCACTCAATCCTTGATGTTCCGGAGAATCATCTCTGAGTGTTCTTTTACCAACCAAGTCCTCCTCCTCAGATTCAGAGGACTGGAAGTGAATGTGGGAGTTGAGCTTGCGATCCAGGCAAGTCAATCCTTGTTCTTGTAGGTCAAGCCATTGTACCGGAGTTGGACAGCTACTTCGGGATATCCTGAAGGGTGAGTGATGAGCCACAGAGGCATTATTATGTGTAGGAATTGCTGATGTACTCTGAGGCAACTGAGTACTGATTGTATTGGCTAAGTCCTGTGAAAAGGACTTATTCAGAAATTGAGTTTCCTTAGTTATGTGAACTTCAGAGGTGGAAAAAGGTAACTCTGAAGTGGGTGGCTGGTTTGGGTTCGAGGTGTGCACCTCTGATTCAATAACCATTACCTCTAGATCAGGTAGGTTAGATTGTATGGTTGCACTGGGAGATGGGGTTGGTGTCCTAAAATATATGTACCTTGGGGCATCTTTTTGTGTGGAAGGGGAAGAACTCTCAGGTTTCTCTAAGTCCTTAAAAGACTTGCTCTCTTCTCTCTGAGAATCTTCAGAGCTAGTCTCTGAAGATTCATCCTCACTTTCCTCAGAGCTAGTAGAGCTATCCTCTTCACTAGCAGATGAGGTTTCTTCCATAACTCCCTCATTGACAGCCCCTTCAAGTGCTCTGTCATCTCTCTCAACTTCGGTTTCTCTAGCAAGAGTGCCCTCTGGTTCACTCTTGTGAGAGTTCTGAACTTCAGGGTCCTCAGATCCCTCTGAAGCCGAGTTGCTCTTACTCTCCATTCCAGGTTCAGGACCTAAGTGTGTTGGGGTTCCCAGAACTGATTCTAGTCCTTGGGCAACACTGAGATAAGAAGCTAAGGCTAAAGATTGAGGATTTACCTAATTCAGCATTTGGTGAGGGATCCGCCTTGCTTCTGGATAGCCTTCAGAGAGAATCGTCGGTTTGAAGCTGTTCATTATGTAGAAAGGAGTTTTGGGTTGTTCAGTGGCGATCAAAATATGAAGCTTCTCGATCACCGCATGGATGATTAGAGACAGAAATCTAGGGAATGTTATTGAAGGAACTTTGGATGATTGGGTCGTTTGTTCAGGGTCCTTTGACAAGCATTTGTTCTTCTTATCTATTGATGTGAGAATCATATCAAAAATTATGCCGTCCATGTCCAAGTTGCGATTGAAGAATAGGGCATACATGATTGACAGAATTTCGGGTGTTGCTTGATCCATGCTCCCCAGTTTGCAGGTGAGAGTCCGGTTTAGTACCGAGAACATGAAGTTCCAGATTGGTGGTAGATGTTGTCGTCGGAAGTTGCTCAATCTGGTGATTTCAGTGTTGTAACCTAGCATTCGGATGAACTGGAGCAGGGTTTCAGAAGTTGGGCGTTTTTCAAAATGCGTGATTTGAAGTTCCTTAGTTGTTAGGAGAGGGAGAACTTCTCGTAGAACAGTAGGACTGATGAGTATTCGACATTTTACCATTTGAGATATGTCGAATTCGCCGATTATTCCATTTTGTTCATCACTGTAATGACTGGAAGAATACCATTCTTGAACAAACGAGAGCGGACATTCATTGGTAAAGGCAGTTAAGGCTTGAGTCAGTTCACAGTTGGAGAAGAACTCGCAGATTATCCCGTATTGTTCCTCAAACTTGGGAGAATCAAGCTGAATCATGTGATTGTTGTCTTTGATTGGAAAACGATACAGTCTTGAAGGTTCGCTAGATTTGGGAAAAAGCTTGCACCATTCATTTGAAGACGCCATTTTTGAGTTGAAGTGAAGAAGATGAAGTTCAAATTCTATTTGGAGAGAGAGAGAGAGAGTGCTCGAGAGTAATTTGTAAAAATGAATATCCGGATGTAAAATTGGTTTTGTATCCAAATTTAGAAAAAGATACACTTGAGTGCATAAGGTGAAACGGCAGTGATTTGACCCTTTTGATAAAGCCGTTTGACCTTTCACTCATCCCTCTTGTGACACGTGGCCTTGAAAACTGTTGTACCTACGGATGTAGGTTCCAAGAAAATAGGAATGGGGCGCCATTTTTCAATATTAAATTGAATAACTTCTTTTTGCTGACTAGACAAACCTTTCGCCTTGAGAAGTAATTTAAGATATCACTTGTAATAAAAAGGTTCAGATAACCTGAAATTTTAATTTCAAATGATATCAAAAATTGCTAATTAATTAAAAAGTTCTTGTTTGAGGAATGACTGGTCTGAAAGTTGTTGACTCCCCCTTGACAGATGATTAGTGAAAAAAAATCCTCAATTTCAGAGACTCTGAGATGAAATTCAGAGACTCTGAGATGAATTTCATTGATTCTGAGATAGAATTCAGAGACTCTGAGATGACATTTGAAAAGTTCTTTTTCTCCCCCTTGACAAAAGAACAACTTTTTATTTTTTCCCCTTGTCATGTGTTCGGAGAACATTCAGAGACTGATATTGACATATGCTACTTGGTTCAGAGGCTCTGATAATTTGATCAGAGACTCTGAGTTTCTTCCTTATTAGGTAGACATATTCAACATTCATAACTTGCTAATTAAAAAATTGAACCTTCGTTCATCTAAAGGTTTTGTGAAAATATCAGCAAGTTGGATATCAGTTGGTACAAAATACATTTCTATTGTTCCCCTTTCAACATGATCTTTTAAGAAATGATACCTTACATCAATGTGCTTTGTCTTTGAATGTTGTACTGGATTGGCAGAGATGGCTATGGCACTTTTTGAATCACAGAGAATGGGTATTCTTTCATATTGTTGGCCATAATCTCTGAGCTGAGTTGTCATCCATATTACTTGAGAGCAACAACTAGCAGCAGCAACATATTCTGCCTCTGCAGTTGAAGTTGAAACACAATTTTGTTTCTTGGATGACCAACTTACCAGCTTATTGCCCAATAACTGACAGCACCCAGAGGTACTTTTTCTATCAAGCTTACATCCTGCATGATCTGCATCAGTGTAAGTTGTTAGATCAAAACTAGAAAGTTTTGGATACCAGAGGCCTAATGAGGGTGACCCTCTCAGGTATCTGAAAATTCTTTTGACAGCAGATAAATGAGATTCTTTTGGATTTGCTTGATATCTAGCACAAAGACATGTTGCAAACATTATGTCAGGCCTACTTGCAGTTAAGTATAATAGTGAACCTATGATGCATCTGTAGGTTTTTATATCCACAGATTGTCCTGAAGGATCAGAGTCAAGTTTGACTCCGGTGGCTAGAGGCGTTTTCATAGAAGTTGAATCATTGAGTTTGTATTTTTTTCAAAATTTCAGAGACATATTTAGTTTGACTTATGAAAATACCTTCTGAAGTTTGTTTTACTTGTAAGCCCAGAAAGAAAGTTAATTCTCCCATGAGGCTCATCTCAAATTCACTCTTCATCAACTCTGAAAACTTGTCACAATACTTTTGATTTGTAGAGCCAAATATAATGTCATCAACATAAATTTGTACTACTAGCATCTCATTTTTGTACCTTTTGATGAATAATGTTGTATCAATTGTGCCTTTGTCAAATCCATTTTTAATCAGAAAAGTGGACAAAATTGCATACCAAGCTCTTGGAGCTTGTTTAAGTCCATACAGAGCCTTATCCAAATAATAAACATGATTAGGAAACTCTGTACTTTCAAATCCAGGTGGTTGCTGGACATAAACTTCTTCATTCAATTTACCATGTAGAAAGGCAGATTTAACATCCATTTGATAAACTTTGAATCCTTTGTGTGCAGCATAGGCTAAGAAGATTCTGATTGCTTCTAGCCTAGCTACAGGTGCAAAGGTTTCATCATAATCAATACCTTCTTCTTGGCAATATCCTTTAGCAACCAACCTGGCTTTGTTCCTGATTATTATTCCATCCTCATCCTTTTTGTTTCTGAAAACCCATTTTGTTCCAATTGCAAATTTTCCTTTGGGAAGAGGAACTAGGGTCCAGACTTTTTTTCTTACAAACTCTTGAAGTTCATCCTGCATTGCAAAAATCCAATGAGGATCTTTAAGAGCTTCTTTTACCTTCTTTGGTTCAATAATGCTCAAAAAGTTTACGTATAAGCATTCATTGATTGTGGTAGATCTTGTTTTAACTCCTTCTGATGAGGATCCAATTATTTGATCAATTGGATGATCTTTTGTCCATCTTGAGACTGGAGAAAAAATTTGGGGTGGAGTTTGAGCTTCAGAGATGACAGTTGGTGACATTTCTGTTGTGCTGTTCAGAGGCTCTGAAGTTGGTTCCTGAGATGGTGAAGCAGATTCTTGAATTTCTTCACTATTTGTTTCTGGAGTTACTTCAGACACTCCTTGATCATCCTCTTTTTGATCTTCAGCTTCTTCTGATTCACTTTGCTGATCTGTATTTGGTAAAGCAGAAGGTGTTAATTCAGAGGGTCCAGAAAGGGTTGTACCTGTCTCTTGAGGTCCTTCTGAATTCTCTCTTGGTCTATCTCTGAAGATAACTTCTGGGTTATCTTCATCAAAGAAATCTTCAAATATTCTGTTTAATTCAGATTCCCTTGATGATTCAGAGATAGGTGTTGAGAGACTTTCTTGTTGTTTAGAGCTTTTATTGTCATCAAAAGTGATATTGATGCTCTCTTGGATGGTCCTTGTTCTAAGATTGAACACTCTGAAAGCTTTTGAGGCTAATGAATATCCAATGAATTTGCCCTCATCAGCTTTCTTGTCAAACTTTCCAAGAGATTCTCTATCGTTCAGAATGTAACATCTGTATCCAAAAACATGAAAATATTTAACATTAGGTTTCCTATTGTTAATGAGTTCATAGGATGTTTTCTGAAATCTTTTGACAATTGTAGCTCTATTCTGAGTAAAGCAGGCTGTTGCCACTGCTTCTACCCAAAAATTTGTTGAAAGATCAGATCCAGCAAGCATTGTTCTTGCAGCTTCAACAAGTGTTCTGTTCTTCCTTTCAACTACTCCATTTTGCTGAGGGGTTCTTGCTGCAGAAAAGTTAGGAGTAATGCTTTCTTCTGATAGATATGAATTGATTTTGGCATTTTTGAACTCTGTTCCATTATCACTTCTTAGTTTCTGAACTTTGCTGCTAAATAGAACCTGTAATCTTTTCAACAATCTTATCAATATTTCAGGTACATCAGATTTGGCTCTGATGAATTCTATCCATGTGGATCTGGAAAATTCATCAATCAGAACCAGAATGTATTTCTTACCTGCTAGACTCTGTACAGAGATAGGACCACAGAGGTCCACATGAAGCATGCGCAGAGGTCTAGGACAGTTGTTTTCACTTTTGGTTTTATAGGAAGATCTTTTCATTTTTCCCATTTCACAAGCAGAACAAAGATGATCTTTGTTAAACTTCAGAGATGGTAATCCCTTAACCAAATTAAGTTTAACTAACTTATCAAGTGAGGAAAAGTTTAGATGTGAAAACTTTTTATGCCAGAGCCAGACTTCCTCACTATTCAGAGATACAAGACAAAGTTTCTCTGAATCAGTGTCTTTGATTTTGGTAAAATTCATCCTGTAGAGGTTACCTTTTCTGTCTGCTCTGAGTAATTCTTGACCTGATTCTGAGTGAAGAAGTGAACAATATTTTCTTTGAAATTTCACATCAAAACCATGATCACAAAGTTGACTTATGTTGATCAGATTGTGTTTTAATCCATCCACATAAGCAACCTTTGATACTAAAACATTTCCTCTTGATAACTCACCATATCCTTTAATCTGTCCTTGCACATTATCTCCAAAAGTAACTGCTCCTCCAGATTTTGCTTTGAATGAGGATAGCAGTTCCTTATCTCCAGTCAAATGCCTTGAACATCCATAATCTAAGTACCAGATTGGCATTGACTGATCCTGCAAGACAGATTATGGGTCCTTTTATGTTAGACTTTGGTGGATTTGTATGACTTTTTGGCATCTCATCTTTTGATGTCTTGCTTTTACTTGTCTTCTTTTGAAATTTTGTCTCGGAGATATTTTTCAGAGATTGATTCAAAAGACAATGCAATCCTCTGAAATGATTTTTCAGTTTTATCAAGAGATGAATGCAGTTGCAATTAATAGAACAAGAAGAAGTAGGAGCAAAGTTTTTCTTTTTATTAAAAGCATTTGTTACATTTTGACTTCTTTTGAAACTAGCACTAGGAATATTACTTGTATCCCTAACTACTTCTTTCCTTTTTGCTTGAAAGACAGTCTTCTTTTCAAGTTGCTTTTTCTTGATCAAAAACATCTTCTTTTCTTTGCTGCTTACTGCACAAACGGGATCAATATGGTTAATTTTTGTCCATTTGCCTTTTTATTCAGGAGAGAATTTTATTGTTTTATAGGTGTAAGATTCAGAAGTGTTTGTTTTATTCTTTGCCTTTTCTTGTAACTCTTTTTCAAGTTCCAGAGACGTTTTTGCTTGTAAACACATATTTGCAAAATCAGGACTTATTGGTATTCTGGTTTTGGTTTTCAAAATTGAAATTGGAACATTCAAAATACCAGAGCCAACAGTTTCTATCTTTTTGTGAATTACATTCCCTGGTTTACAAAAAATCTGTTCATCAATCTCTTGATCAGATTCTGAATCAGAGTCGAGAAAGTCTCTCTTAGTTTTAATAGAGATAGCTACCTCTATTGGTTTTTTAATTTCTTTTGTTCTAGAGACTTTAATGATCCGTTTCATGCTTTGTTTTCTTTTTAAGTCCTCCATGATATTTTCTTTCTATATCTTTGTAACATCATCTTCAAATGTAGTTCTGATGTTTTCATCTGACTTTGGTGAATACAGAGGGGCATCCGGATTAAGTGAACTCTGAGATTCATTTTCAGAAGTACTTGTATCAGAGGTACTTGGTTCAGATGTCTCTGATTCATTTGAGATGAAAGCATCAAATATAAAAATTTCTTTGGGATCATTGCTTTGAGGTTTTCTGAAGAGTACCTATGAAGTTTCTCCTTTTATCTGTAACACAGAATTTTGAAAGTTTTTTACTTCAGAGTATGTAGTATTTTTGAAATTCAAAGCTCTTGTTTTTTATCCCTCTGATGTTTTCATTCTTTTGAAATTATTCAGAGATGTACCTTCAAAGCTTTGGACCTTTCCCATACGGAAAGTGGAAGAAAGTGAAGTTTTCTCCAATCTAGTGAATGAATTCAACTCATTGAATCCCAACCCTTGAGAGTCCATTTGAGTTTTCATTTTGTCGAAAACACCTTGTGCATTAACATAGATTTTGATTCGAAGATTTTTTCTATCTAGAGATTGATGTAGGATTTCTCTTTCCTTTTAAAAAAATTTGGTTAAGGCAATAGAATTGAGCCTTTCATACTCAGATTTCTTTACTTCTTCTTCTTTTCCTTTTAAAACTTTCTCAATTTTTCTTATTTCTTCTGAAAATGATTTTTCTTTTTGCTTGTGAGTTTCTTCAAGTTTGGTTTTTTCAAGAAAAAATTCTTTCTTTTCTGATTCTAGAAGATTCTTTTCTCTTTTGAAAAAAATGAGCTCTTTTGTCACTTGCTCTCTTTTCTTTTTCTCTTCAAGAAACTTTTTCTCTAGATCCTGAAGTTCATTAATTAGTTTAAAAGCATCTATTTCAGGATCACTGTCAGAGGTGTAAAGAGAGTTTACCTTTTCAGAGTTGTCTTCTGATGCTCCATCAGTTTGATTTCCACCTGAAAAAGCCATACCACAGAGATTGGTAGGCTCTTCCTCGCCGTCGCTTGTTGAGTCTGATAGCCAGTCTTCCATTTCTGCTACAAGAACTCTTTCTTTTACGTTGTACTTGTATTTGTTCTTGTAGTAATCTTGATCTTTGACAAGTTTTCCTCTGCAGTTTGCATAGAAATGGCCTAGTTTTCCACATCTGAAACATCTTCCATCATTTTGATTTGTTGGAAGAGTGGCAGTACTTGTCTCTGGCTTCTGTTCTTGAGGTTTGAAGTATCTCTATGGCTGTGGATACCTTGGTTGAAATGGTTGTTGAGGTCTTGATTGTTGTGTTGCATCATTATTGTTGTAGTTTGTACCCTTTTGATCACTATATGGAGTGAATCTAGGTTCTTGTTGAAATCTGACACCATCTTGTTGAAATCTTCTTTCAGGATTTCTTCTTTCTTCATTCTCTCTCCTTCCTTCAAATACTTTCTTGCCAAATTTCTTGTTAAATTGATGAGTGATTAATACAAGAGATTTGGCGAAGGCATTGATATCATCTTCTGAGTCTGAATCTGTATGATTTTCTTCTGCCATTAAGACCTTTTTGGATCTTCTTTTTGTTTCAAACCTTTTTGTGACTCTTCACAGTTGTTTTCTTTCGAAATTTGTTTTGAAACAAGTGCAAGGGGTCTACCTAAAGAGGTTTTTGATTTTTGCTTCATAACTTCCTTTTCATGTGCAACAAGAGTGCCATAAATGTCAGTTAATGACCATGACTCAAGATCTTGATTGGCTTGTATAGACATGGACAGTTGTGACCATTCTTCATTTAAGCTTTTCAAGAAAAGAACGTTGTTTTCCTCTTTTGTTCTTATCACTCCAAACTTTCTGCATTTGTTGATAAGAATGTTGAATCTTGAGTAAGTTTGGTGTAATATTTCTTCTGGTAGAGCATGAAAATCATGATATTCATTGATGCATAGATTTCTTCTATTTTTCTGGGTTTGTAGGCCTCCTTCAAGTTGATTTAACAACTGATCCCATATCTCTTTTGCAGTTTTACAAGAATCAAGTTCTTGAAAGATATCATTGGGAATGGCCATTATAAGTAATCTAACAGCTTTTGAGTCATTATCCATCATATTAGTTTCTTCATCAGTGAAGTTTGTGGTTTTCTTTTTATAATATCCAGGTATTTCAGTAGTATCTGCTGTTGCAGGAACTCTTGGTACCAACACCATTGGAATGTGAGGTCCAACGTTCACTAATCTAAAAAGATCCCTGTCCATACCTTCTAAGAAATTTACCATCCTTATCTTCCATTGGGGATATTCATCCCTTAAAAGTGTAGGAGGTTTTGTTAGTGACTCAACTATATAAATGGCACTTATGCTTGAGTTTGCCATTTTTGAAGAAAAGGATGAAGATTTGAAGAACTGATGCATTTTGTATTGAACAGTGATTTACTATCAAATCTTGAGCATATGGTGTTCTTTAATAAACCAGGTTTATATGAACATGCACAGATATTGAAAGTTAGAATCAATGAGATGTAAATCTATCCGAGTATGCAGATGCGATCTTTCTTTGTTTAGAAAACAAAGGAGGCTCTGATACCAATTGTTGGATCCCAGATTTAATCTCACAACAATGATATAAACAATAAGAGTAATAACAGCGGAAGCAATATAGTTTAATATCAAAGGAGATTCAAATATCACAGTTCATAAAGCAGATAATAGATAAACAAGATATTCTTGAAATAAAAAATTCAACTTATATTATCATTTATAAAACTTCTTAAGCACACTTTGAACAATAAGGTGATGGTCCTATTTATAGGACCATAAAGTAAACAGTGTACTTATTTGACAAATAGAAGCATGCTTGAACAGTGACCTACTGTAGAAAGTAAATCTTATCACTAGGTGCCATGTCATTTGTTCTTCTTTGTCATGAAATTCAGAGTAATCATCTTCAGAGCTCTGAAATAGGATCTCTGATGAGGAGCTCTCTGATGTCTTTCCGTGAGACTGTCTCTGTACTGACTTCAGAGATAGACTTGCTTTCTCCGAGACTGACTCTGAACTAACTTCAAAGACAGACTTGCTTTCTCCGCTGATGTCCCTTGAAAGTCTTTAGATGAA
The DNA here is from genome assembly GCA_954870635.1 of Arctium minus. Taxonomy (NCBI): domain Eukaryota; kingdom Viridiplantae; phylum Streptophyta; class Magnoliopsida; order Asterales; family Asteraceae; genus Arctium; species Arctium minus. The sequence continues at coordinate 71,714,534 of OX941088.1, read as the reverse complement.
GACTGAGTTATTTTCATTACTTTCATTGGTTCAGATTTGGGGCTAACACTTGTAATCCGAGAAAGAAGTTCATCTCTCCCATCATACTTATCTGAAAACGTGACACCATGAGGTTAGAAAAATTCTTATAGTATTTTGGATTTGTTGAGCCAAATATGATGTCATCCACATATATTTGAATTAAAATGATATCGGCTTTTTCCTTTTTAATAAACAAAGTAGTATCGATCTTACCTTTAGAGAAGCCAGACTTAACTAGGAATTTAGATAACACTTCGTACCAGGCTCGAGGGGCTTGCTTCAGACCATATAGATATTTGTCTATAATGTACACATGATTTGGATTTTCTTGATTGACAAAGCCTTCAGGCTGAGATACGTAGACTTCCTCCTTTAATATGCCATTGAGAAAGGCAGTCTTCACATCCATCTGATAGACGGTGAAGTTCTTGTGGGCGTCATATGCAATAAACATGCGGATAGCCTCAATGCGCGCCACTGGAGCATAAGTCTCTTCATAGTCAATACCTTCCTCTTTCCTATATCCCTTAGCCACTAGTCTTGCTTTATTTCTGATCACGACACCATCTTTGTCCTTTTTGTTCTTGAATACCCATTTCGTGCCGATAATGGTTTTACCTTCTAGCTTAGGCACGAGTCTCCAGACTTTTAATGCTTCGAACTGATTCAGTTCTTCTTGCATCGCAGTTACCCAATTTGAGTCGGCTAGAGCTTCAAATACGCGTGTTGGCACTACCTTGCTAAAAAATGAGTCATGCATACACATATTTAATGTAGTAGACCTAGTTTGCACCGGTTTAGATGGATCTCCAATGATTTGGCTTATCGGGTGCTCTTTGGTCGACCTATGTTCATGATGGAGTGGATTTGATGTAGATTGATCATGATTTTCATCTAAAAATCCACTGTCAGCTTCATCAGTTTGCTCAGGAATTGATAGGGGTGCAGTTGAAGTGTTCTGTGCAGAAGCTTCAGTTGGGACAACAGTATCTGGCTGTTGCTTAGTCGTTACAGTGCAACCAACTGATTCAGCAACTTCTGTCTCCTCGTTAACATTCACAACTTCAACTGTTGGAGTAGGCGTTTGAATTGGAATCTCTTTTTGAATTGGGGAATTTGAATCAGTAGATATATCTAAATTGGTTGGTTGATTTCTTCGTGAATCTTCTGATCTGTCAACCACAACAGGTTTAGACACTTTAGTTCCAAGAAATTCATCATAAAACAATTCAAACAATAAATCTAAATCAGATAAATGTGAAGTAGACAATGACGCTTCATCTGATTTATTTGCAGTAGATACAGGTTCTGGACTGATCTGCCCAGAAGCTAATACACCATTTATAACGGGTTTTGAACTGTTTTGAACAGAAGTCATCTCCTCATCAAGTGTGACGTTTACGCTCTCTACTACAATCTTTGACTTTTTTCAGATAAACTCTGTAAGATGCTGACGTTTGAGAATAGCCGATAAAGATGCCTTCTTCTGCCTTAGGATTGAACTTGTTTAAGTTCTCCTTGTCATTCAGTACAAAGCACCTGCATCCAAAAATATGGAAATGTTTAATGCTAGGTGTACGATTATTTATCAAAGCATATAGCGTTTTACCAAACCGGCGGTGGATTATAGAACGATTCTGCGTGTAGCAAGCAGTCAACACAACTTCGGCCCATAGAAACAGAAGTAGATCTGCTTGACTCAACATAGTTCGAGCGGCATCGACTAGCGTTGGGTTCCGTATTTCTACAACTCCGTTCTGTTCAGGCGTTCCGGCAGCATAATACTGATGTGTTATCCCGACCGATTTGAGATAATCTTCTACAATTCTGTACTTGAATTCTGTGCCGTTGTCAGTACGAAGAAGCTTGACTGTCTTTTGCAGGTTCACTTGGGTAGTCTTCAAAATGTGATGATGACTTCGGGCGTCTCATCCTTTATTCTCAGAAATTTGATACAAGTATACCGCAAGTAATCGTCTACAATCACTAAAACATATTTCTTGCCATTTATGCTCTATGTACGAATAGGACCACAGATATCCATATGCATAAGTTCCATGGATGAACTTGTACTCGGCTCAGGCTTTGGCTTATGAGCGGCTCTCTTCATCTTTCCCTTTTCGCACGTTGTGCACAAATGTTCTTTCACATATTTAAGCTCATGAAGTCCTTTTACTAACCTTCTAGTGACCAGTTTGTTTATGTAACCAAAATTCAGGTGAGAAAGCCTTCGGTGCCATAACCAACTTTGTTACAGCGAGGCTTTTGACAGTAGACACACCTCATTGTCAGTCTGGACTTTTCACAGATTAATCGTGTATAGGTTAGACATTCTCGTGCCGACCAAGAGTTCCTTATCGTCTTCAGTACGCACAAAACATCTCTTGGCCTTGAAATTAACCTGTAGATCTTTGTCACATAACTGTCCAATGTTGAATAGGTTATGCCCTAAACCTTTAACGTGACTCACCTTCGTAATCGTTACGTTGTCTTGAATGATGTCACCATAACCCAAAATAGGTGAAAACTGGTCGTTCCCGAAGCGTACTGTTCCACAATATTTCTCTGTATAATTAGATAATAAATCTTTCCGCTCGGTCATATGCTTGGAGCAACCAGAATCCATGTACCACATATGACGGGTTTGCACAGGAGAAATCACAAAACAATAGATTTAGGTACCCATTTATAGATGGGTCCTACAGTGTTAGCGCAAGATTTTGGTATCCATTTGTATATAAACCCTTTGATATTTTGAAAAACATTTGAAGCATGAGAATGAGAAGAATATACATGATATGTGCCAATCCAAACATTAGGATATTTACGAGAAGCATAATCATTTTGTTTTATAATTAGAAGACTTTCTAGCAGACGGAGATAATTGGAACAATTGCTTTATTGAATATTTCTTGTAAAAAGTTACAAATTTTTGTTTATTGAAAGCAACATTCACAACTACATCAGTTTGACTAGTAGTTCCTCTATTACAATGAAGATTAGAATATGATTTAGCAGTCGCGTTAATTTTCTGCTTTGGTTGCCATTCTGATCTAACTCCAGTCTTTCTTTTATTCAAATCTCAAACATTTGAAACTTTAGAGTTAGAACTGTGAGATTTGAAAGATTGCTTTTTCTTTGGTTTACCAGTGGTTTTCTGTTAAGTCTAAATATTGTATCCAAGATTTAATGTGGAAAGTCAAAGATGTAAAAGTCAACATTGTCATTGTTTTAGGAAAGTCAATGTATATTGAGTTTCCTTAGAGTCTTGTGTTGTTAGATGGTATAAATAGGTTGGCTTTTGTAATCTTGTGGTAAGATGATCTGTAACGAACAGTAATGAACTAGAGTTGTATGCATGTCATTGTAACATTGAGACTTGTGGCTAATCAAGATCTACTTTCTCTCTCTACATTTTCTCTCTCTAGTTCTTGTTCTTAATTGTCATATTATTGAGTAATTGCTTGATTGAATTGGGATTTTATGATTAACAATCGGTATCAGAGCTGAACCAAACTTTTCAGAAATGATTTGATCAGAGTTTCAATTGAAATCTGGAGTTTTTAGATCGAAAATTGAAATTTTCTGAATTTTTTTTTTCAAGAACTCGTGTTTACTGTTCATCCGAATTGTGTTGAAAATCGTTTTTTGTGCAAGAAATTGAATTCATTGGATTCGAATAGTGTTCAGGATTGTTTCTTATTTTGATTTCATTTCGTAATTCGATCAAAGTCAATGTCAATCTTTGAATTTTGAAATTTTCTTGAAATGACGTTCGAACACTGTTCTTGAACGAAATCGTGTGAATTGTTGTTTTTAATCGAAATTTGATATTAAATTTGTGTTTCGAAGTGTTTTTCGATGATTCTGATATATTTTTGAGATCAAATTTGCAGGTTTGAATCGATTTGAGTTAGAAAGAGCCAAGAACACGATTTGCGCGAGTGCATACGATTTGCGCGAGTTCATACGATCTGCACAAGATTCATAGACGTTTAAGTGAGATTATCCGAGCTTTAAGAAGAAAGTATGTTTGCGTCTTGTATTTGTCACGCAAAGCTTCATTTGCGTTTGAAGCCTATCACGCAAAGCAACGTTTGCATATCCTTTGATTCACGCAAAGCTTAGTTTGCGCATCCTCCTGCTCACGCAAATCGACTTTGTGTTTTGCACTTATCACGCAAAGATCATTTTGCGCATCCTTCTTATCACGCAAAGCTCACTTTGCGCATCCTTCTTATCACGCAAAGTCTCCTTTGCGCATCCTTCGGCTTACGCAAACCTACTTTGCGTCTTCCACGGGTCTCGAGAACCGTAGTTTGCGCCTTACACTGAAAGCGAGAACTCTACTTTGCGCAATACACTTATTACGAGAAGTGTACTTTGCGTATTACGTGGATCACGAAAAGCATAAGTTTGCGCAAACAACTCCTCACGCAAAGCTCATCTTGCGTATCACTTGGCTTGCGCAAAGCTCTCTTTGCGTTACAAGGCACTCACGCAAACCATACTTTGCGTATTCAGCGGGTCACGAGAAGCTACCTTTGCGCAACAAACTGTTCACAAAAACCTCGACTTTGCGCTTCAAGTGTTAAAGTTTTAAATTTTGTGCTAGATTTCAATTTGATCTGATTTTTGATTTTCTGATATATAGTTTGGAACGATCATTCATATCAAGCTAATGAACTCATTCAAAATGGGATATTTTGCAGAACTTGAAGAGAAGATTAGAAAGCTGAATTTAGAAAAAATTAATCTGGGTCATGCTGTTGACTTTCACTCACAAAAGTCAAAAGAGCATTATGAAGAAAGCATAAGACTGAAAGAAGAAATCAGTGTTTTAAATACTCTCAATGAAGATCTTCTGAAAAGATTTTCTGGGTTGAATCATGAGAAGATAAAGAGATTGGAATCTGAGAATGCGGAACTCAGAAAGAATATATCTGATTTTGAGCAAAAGCTTGTTGAATAAAAAGTTGTTTTTGAGAAAGAAAATAAAGTTTTTTCAACTAAGTTCTCAGATTTCTCAAGGAAGTGCTTTGAAGAAAAGAAGCAGTGGATCTTAAATGCATAAAACTTTCTCAACAAATTTCCGATTTTGAGAAAGTACTTATTTTGGAAAGAGAGAAGTTTGCTAAGGAAAAGAACGCCATAGATCAGAAGAGTGTGGGATTCTTCAAAGAACTATCTAGCCAGAGAAATGATTCAGAGAAAGGATTTGAAGAAGAAAGATCCATATTTGAGTCTGAAATAAAAAAGTTGACTTCAAAGCTATCTGAACTATCTGCTAATGCGCTGAAAGAGCAGAAGACGAAGTCTGAATTCTCGAAGAAGATTGACCAGCTTGTGAAAGAAAGAGACAATTTTGCTTCAAAGATCAAAGAGCTTGAGAAGTCTGCCTCAAGATCAAATAAGAAATCTGTCTCTTCACAAAGGTCAGTTAAATATTTTGATCAGATTCGTCGAACTAACATTTTCTATGATAGATATTTAGATGGTTCAGGTACATATTCAAAAGGAAAAAGCTTCAAGAAAGAGAAACTAGTGTGGCAGAAGAAACCAGTTAAAGATGAGATGTCAGATGAGCCGAAAGGGAAGACATCATGTGTACATGTACACAAAGCAAAGAAGAACAAAGAGCATAAAGGTAAACCTGACCTTAAATACTCAAAAGACCAATTACTCAGGTTTTCAGGTAATAAATTTTATTGTTCTTACTGCTGTACACATGATCATATCCACAAGACCAATGATCATTTATGGTAAGGTTCTTACTCTATTACCCCCACACGTATTGCAACTAACATTTCTGGACCCAAATACCAGTGGGTACCAAAGAAGAAAATTGATTATGTGTTGCAGGCACCTCAAGTCAAGGGGGAGTAAGAGAACATTGGCTCTTGAGTAAATCAGCTCAAGACCCGGACTTCAAAGTTGAAAGACAATGGCTCTTGAATAACACAGTTCAAGACCCGCATCTCAATGTCAAGATTATGGCTTCTAAGTACACAGATTAGGACCCGTTCTTCAATGGAGTTTAACTTCTAAACACAACAGTTTAGGACTCGGACCTCAGCGATCAAAAAGACCTTACTCCTGTATCTCTGCATCCGATGGATATGATGGTCTACATCCCAAGAGAATTGATATGATCTCTATCCTATACTTTTTCACTGATAAATTTTTCTGATATGATTATCTACAATTCAAAAGGGAGTGTCTGATCTCTATCCTGTTTTAACTGACATATTTCAGATGCTTAATTTAAGGGGGAGTAAAGGTGATGGCTTCTGATCAAATAACAGATCAGGACCCGTTTTTCAATGATCAAAGAAGGATATTCTGCTAATATCCAGGGGGAGCTTAAAAGACCTAAATCATTATATCATGATTTGAGGGGGAGCTGAAAAGGTAAATATCTTCTGTCCTAAATCTCTGATTGTTTGAAAGAAGAATAACTTTCAAGCATGAAAAACAATTTCTTAAATGTTCAAACCACTTCTTATTCTTAAAAGATTTCATGAATTTAGAAGTGAGCTTTTAAATGTTTTTAAATTTTGAGCTTAATGTTTAACTGACCGTGTGTTTCCAAAGATCAATAGTTGTGTATTATCTTGTCCATATACTGTCAAGTATTCACACACATCGGTTCAGTATTTTATTTGAATTTGTTATTACCATGTCTCTAAACGAACCAATTTTTCTATGATAATACCCCCGTTTGTTTTCAAAGTTTTTAAGCATCATTCATCTTTTTCAAATTTGTGCCTTTATTGCTAAAATGTTTATATTTGTTCATATAAACAAAATATCCAGTTCTTTGATACCCTAACCATTTCATTTGATCTGATTTTAATCATTATCAGATTCTCAAAACATTTCTATTCTTTCTTGATTATTCATTCATATAAAGTTTTGAGAAATCTTAAATGGTTAAAAATGCTCAAATTTCATTTCTGATTTTTGATGAGCATAAATACACTGACATATGATTTCTTGTGCTTTACATATCAAGAGAATCATTGACCAACATGTAATTTTAGGAACATGGGATTCAGTGTGAGTGCTTAATAGATCTTCCATGGATTCACGATAACCAGTGTTTCCTACCCCGGAAGAAATCCTTTGAGTGATTGAGGGGAGAGGGGTCTAAAAGAAATGAGTGTGGGAGTGAGCTGAGGTAAAATGGAAATGAGAGTTTGGTTAGATGTGAGCTTATATGTTTAAAAGAAAGAGGGTGTGAGAACAGAGTTAAAAGAATATCAGAACTCTGCACCAAACATCTTTCTGAGTCGGGCAGCCACATTACTGATTGGTTCACATTTCTTTGGTGACCATCATTGAAATAGGCAAATAGCCCATGCCATCTCTTGCATACAACCTCCCTAGCTACTCATTCTTTTCTTAAAAAGAGAATGTTTCACATTTTCTGGGGAAGCAACACATAATCTATTGGTTCTTCTCTTGGAAGATACTAATATTGAAAAAGAAGGAAAGTTGCCCCACCTTCGACCCTTTCTCATGCACATTAAGTCCATGTACAATCATTGTTGTCTCAGTGATTTACATACTTCGAGCCTTATGAAACACAATCATTGTGCTAATTCTTTCAAACACAAGCACGAGCACACAGAGAATTTTTTTTCTGTGAGAACATTCATAGAATTACCTTGTGTTTTTCAATGATTGAATGAAAGTCCTGGGGAGTCAACATCAAACCAACTCCTTAAATTGTACATTCGTTGTACACAGTGACTTTGTGTTACTGACAGACATTCCTAACTGTTTCATTTGTTGATTCAGGGTTACCACGTTCATTATGTCTGAATTTGAAAAGATTTGGATATATACATTTCATGAATTGACGGCTCTCAGATCAAAGCGCGCCAACTGTCAAAGGGGAGATTGTTATTTGAATACAAAGGGGTGATCAAAGTCTGTGCTGAAATTGATGAAATTTTGATGATCATGATGTTCTCAATCATCAAAAAGGGGGAGAATTTTTTACAAAGATCAATTTCAAAGTCCAAGATAGAATATCAAAGTTCAAATCTGATGGTGATGTTTCTGATGGTGATGTTTCTGATGATATTTCTGTAAAAGTTTGTTTTTTTGAAGACAGTCCAGAGATCACAAGTGATGAAGATATAAGTTGTTTCAATGTCTATTCAAAGTTGTTCAAAGTTTGTGAAAGAAGTTTAATGTCAAAGTTTCAAAGATGTTTCAAAAAAGTTTCAAGATTTCAGATTCGCGTTCAAGACTTGTTGACTCTAAAAGCTTCAAAGTGCAAAAGACTTTCCAAGATTCTTCAAAGGCTGAAAGAGTAAAGAATGTGAAAGCTTCAAAGTTCAAAGTTAAAGAGATAAAAGCCGAAGAATCAAGAGCTGAAGTTCAGTATCAGATTTTTATTAAATCGTGAATACAAAAAGGGAGATTGTTAAATCTAAATATTGTATCCAAGATTTAATGTGGAAAGTCAAAGATGTAAAAGTCAACATTGTCATTGTTTTAGGAAAGTCAATGTATATTGAGTTTCCTTAGAGGTTAAGTCTTGTGTTGTTAGATGGTATAAATAGGTTGGCTTTTGTAATCTTATGGTAAGATGATCTGTAACGAACAGTAATGAACTAGAGTTGTATGCATGTCATTGTAACATTGAGACTTGTGGCTAATCAAGATCTACTTCTCTCTCTACATTTTCTCTCTTTAGTTCTTGTTCTTAATTGTCATATTATTGAGTAATTGCTTGATTGAATTGGGATTTTATGATTAACATTTTCAGTTTCTGTGAATGCCTAGATTTCTTCTTCTTACCTTTGACCTTCTTGGGATTCACAGAAACTGGTGCATTAACTTTCGTTGATGTTTCACCCTTTTCATACACACTGGGTAGACCAAAAGAATTAATCACAAATTTGGAATGATTAGGAAGTTTAGCATTAAAACCAAATTGAGCAACACACTCATCTAAAAAACCTTCAGAGTTTAAAAAATCAAACTCTTCATCAAGTAGACCATTAAAGTCATCAGGTTTTGAAGCTTTGGAGATTTTTGAAAAATTAGAATTTTTAAACAAAGTGGAAAACACAGTTTGTTCTAGATCAATCAAAATTTTTCTTTCGCTAGAATATTCTCGAGTTCAGAAATTTTACTTTCTAACACGAGAGGAGGTACATAAATCTTACCTTCAATAGGCTTAGCCTCCAACTCTTTTGAAGAATAACTTTCGAAATAGTCATTAGAAAAAAATTTTGATTTATCAGAACTGTAACTATAATTCAACTTCTCATAACGAAATGGAAGTTGCATTTTAGTTGTGTTCTTCCTTTTCTCCTTTTCTTTAGCTCTTCATCCTCTTCAGATAATTTAGTCCACTTAACTTTGAGTTCAGGGTATTGTGGTGCCAGTTTTAAAAATCCAAAGTCATAAAGCGCGGGCACTTTAGAAACACCCGTTTTGAGGTAGTGTGCGTTCTCGTAACCAAGACCCCAACCCTCACTACTCTCTTTAGGTTTATTCAAATGAATGGTCTGTTCAGTTTGACCTAAAGTGTAAAGTTTTTCTTCCAAAACATTCACTTTATCAGTTAAAGATTTGTTTTCTTTTGAAAGAAACGAACACTTTTTAGCAATCTACTTGGAATCAAACTGACACAGTTTATATTTAGAAGTAGTTTCAGCTAATTCATTGTGAATTATAGTCTTCTCTTTAGTGCTGGTATCAATGTTTTTATGTAAGGCCTCAATCAATAAGTTCTTCTCAGCAATATGCTTGTTAAGTTTCAGTATTGATTGGTTTTTCTCTATATTTATACCTTTTTTCGCGTTTAAATTTAGACTTTAATTCCTAGAGTTCAACCATCATTGCTTGCATTGCAGTAAGAAAGTCTGATTCAGACATATCACATACCTCTTCAGTATCTTCTCCATCTTAATCAACTTCATCTTCAGTCACTATTTTGCCCATAAAGCACAAGTGGGCTTTCTCTTCTTTCTCTTCTTCATCTTCTGAATGGTCAAGCCAGAAGTCATCCTCTGCCATAAGTGCCTTGCCAGCCTCCTGCTGTTTGGCCAAGAGCATCTTATTTTTGTAGTACTCGGAATATCGGACTTTAGGCTTTCGACAGTCTTTTATAAAATGTCTGAGTTTTCCACAGTTGTAGCACTTTGTCGGTTCTGTCTCTTTCTTCTCTTCAGTTCTATACCTTCTTTCCTAAGGCCTCTTCTCGTCTGTCCTCTTTCCTTCTATTCTCTCCTTGTGTTCATAGTTTCGTGAACCCGAAGAATACCTCTGAGTGTTTGAACCAGGATTTTTATAGAACTTCTTATGAAAGACTTTTGTCAGCATGAGCATAGCCTGGTTCAAGTTCTCACAGTCATCAGAATATGAGTTATCATCACTGTCAACTTCCTCGGACTCAGAAACTACTACTTTCTTTTTCTTCTTGAGGCTCACTGACTTCTTCTTGACAACCAGGGCAATCGGATCAGCAACCACCTTCTCAGCCTTTTTCTTTTCCTCTTTGATCTCCTCCACCACTTCTTCATTTTGCCTAAGAGTCTCATAGACTTCATGAAGTGGAATCTCGTTCAGATCTTTCATCTGTTTCATTTTTCTGGTAAACCTCTTCCACTCAGGCTGGAGAATGTTGATAAATTTGACATTAAGCTCTATTTGAGACTTTCTGACTTTGTTTTTGCTGAGCTCATTTAACAAAGTCACAAATCTGTCGTAAGTTGCCTCAAAAGATTCTCCCTCCTTGGCTTTGAACTCTTCGTAGTTGTTGAGGCAGTTGGAGACTTTGAGTTGATTGCCTATCTTAGATCCGAGCATCATCTTTTCTAATTGATCCCACATTTGTTTGCTCGTGGCGTTGTAACTGTCAATCTTAACACATATCTCATTAGGAATGCCTTGTAGAATGAAAGATCTAGCCAATCTATTAGATTTATGTCTTCTTCTTTGTTCATCTGTATACTCCTCAAGTGGTAGAGGGTACTCTCTTTGTTCTTCTTCTCCAGTCTCTCCTACAACTGTGTGAGTCTTTGTTGGAGTTTTCATTAGTCCTTCCTTTAGAGATATTCTGATGTAGTCTCCCAAGTCATTGCGGTCGATGAAGTCTAGGAAACGATCTTTCCACTGCTCGTACTCTTCTTTGAAGAGTATCGGTGGTTTTACGTTAGTTCCGATTGGAAGTGTTTCCCTTGATGTCATCCTGTTTTCAAAATATTCAATAAGAACTTGACAAATGACCGTTTGTCAAAGTGAAATCAGAAAAATACAGAAAACTTAAAAAGAAATTCAAAAATGAAATTTCCAAAAATCACTAAGTATGGAATTCGCACGTAGGAGTGAAATACAAGGAATTTACACACATAATTCATACATACAATTCGCACAACTACAGAATTCGTACACTACTCACACTGACTTCAGAATTCGTACACTAAAAGAAATCAGAATTCACATGCAACCAGAATTTGCATGAAGTGTTATGTGAGTTCTAGGAATTCACATACAACTCTATGCGAGTTCTAGACTTGGAAAATTATTTGAAAATCAAACTTTTCGCATATACACTTTTCGCACAACACACTAATACGATTTCTAGAGATAGAAAATTATTTGAAAAAGCAAGAAATCGTGTCTCGCACTTATGCGAATTTTGAGAAATTCGTATATAGTTAGATGCGAATTCTTAAGAATTCGTATTCTATCTTATACGAATTCTACACTTGGAAGAATTTTCACAAAAACTTTTCGCACAAAACGATTATGCGAATTCTAAAAATTCGCAAAACAAAGCTATATGAATTCTAATGATATCTCAATACACACATATGCGAAATCTATGCAATTCGCACAACACCCATCTGTGAATTCTACACTTGAATATTTTTAGAATAAAAAATTATGCGAAATCTAATGAGACTGCGAGTTCTTCTTGCGATCTCGATGAAAAATACCCTCTGTTTCACTCAAAATCCTATCAAACCTTCAATTTACAATCTGAAACTTCGACAATTAAACCACTAATATATATAGAATCAAATTCGACCAAAGAATTACAACAAAATACACTCAAACTTACAAATTCGATCCAATACAGTGCAAAGAACTCGTGAACTCAAAACTCGACAAATCTCAAAAATTGATGACCAATTACAGTGCAAGAGTCTAATTAACCAATACAAGATTGATCTAGACCACTATACGAACACACTGTACTCGATTACAGATCCAAATTCACACAAAAAATCAAAAATTGATCTATGACTCAGAAACTCAGTGTCGACTCCATATTTTCTTGATTTCAGCTCAGATTTGCTCTGATACCAATTGTTAATTCCCAAATCTATCAAGTTCTAATTCAATTACAACCACAAACAATATGAGAATGATTCAAATGATTAACCAGTTATTGATTTCCAATTCAAGGATTCGTATACAACCAAACTTTCTCCCTCTACAGTTTTCAGTCTTCATACTCTCTCTCTAACTTCTAACTGCTAACCACTCTGACTTGTTACAACCACAACATCTAGCCACATGTCTCTTAAAGACGTAAACAAAACACACGCTTACAAAACAACAAATACAAAGACTTTGACTTTTGACTTTTGTTACAATGACTTTGACTTTCACTTTGAGAGTTGACTTGCTTTACTTTGACCTTCAGTAATCATGATCTTGTATACAACCAATATATGCTCTAACAATGAACTATACGTTCATATATGAATCAGTTAATTAGTTCATATGTGAATCACAAAGGTTCATATATGAATCTGTTAATTAGTTCAATTGATTCACATATGAACCTACAGTTAATTAGTTCATATTTGAATCAGGTAGTTGGTTCATATATGAATCACAAAGGTTCATATATGAATTAGTTAAAAGAATCCATATGTGAATTACACTGGTTCACATAAGATCATATAATTCATATGTGAATCATACATGTTCATATATGAACTCGTCTCGTGTATTTGTAAAAATTATGAAACTGTCCTTCTATTTTTAGAATAGCCACAACTTTTGACCAGTCAAAGTCGTAACTGTTGACCAGTCAAAGATACAATATTTGACCAGTCAAAGACGATCTTGACCGAATGAAAGGCTAGGATTACTTCTCTATTTCTCAAATGAACCTCTCCCTATATATATATATATATATGTATGTATAGGGGCCTGATCAAATGAGAACTGCATAGTTTGTGATAACATAAGATCCAATGTGAGCCTCACATTTAGAATAATTAATGTACTTTTTAAATAAATAGAAAAGAATATTTTAGTAAATTTATTTTTATATCTAATTAAATTAAGAATTCCTAAAATCTCTCATTTTTTTCACTCATACGTATTCTCTAACTTTCTCTCTCTACCATAAACTTAATTCCCAAAATTTAGGGTTTGGATGTATTACATGAAGGTATCACGGGTATCACAATGTGTATAACAGTGATTATATGGGTATCATGTGAAAGTATAACAAATATCAAAGTGGGTATCTCAATGAGTATCATAGTGTAACATAATTTATTTTGGGTATCACAATCATGATCGTTTGTATGTATCTTTTGTTAACAAATGTCGTTTTCTGTAGGTTTCACATTATGTATCCGCCGGAATGGTTCACCGGAGGCCGGAGAGATGAGAGAGGATAAAACAGAGGGAGGAGAGATAAAAAGTTAAATACCTAAAATGTCCTTTGTTAGGACTGAAAGTCCTGTGCGTTGAAAGTTGTATAAAAGCATTTATAAGGGATTGATTTGCAATTAATTGATAGTTATTTGTTAATGGGCCCAAAGCCCATTAGGCCTTGTGCACGCCATATATAAGGCGTGTTGATTTTCATATTTCAGGGTTAGTTGAGTTTAGATCTCATTCATAATTCTCTAGTCAATAGGTTTACTTTGCTTATCAGATATTCTCTCTGTAAACCTAAACCTTTCTTGAATATTAATCATATGACTAGAGATTGTGATTCATTAACTGTTCTTCATTGATATTATTGTTCGTGATTGCACTGTACTGGGATCTACAGTTGGTATCTGAGCAAAGAGACAGAAGTTTTGATCCAAACAGGTTTGTCTGAAACCCTTAATCGGTACTCTGATCCATCTGAGTTTTTGATTTTCTGTCGATTATTTTTTCTGGATTGATATATGTTCTAAACTTGATTAATTGTTATATGTTTATCGATTAGATCTATGAAGGAGATTATCTGTTTTTCTGCTATGCTGTTGATTTTTTATATCAATCTTTAAGTTGGGTCGATTACTCTCTGGTCTGATTTTGTTTTTCTAGAAAATCAAGTGATAGTTTTTTTTTTCTGAGTTGATATGTGTTCAAGTGATAAATTTTGCTATCTGGGTTAAGTTTGATCGATTCAATCATTGCTCAAATATTGAATTCTGGGTCGAATTGGTCATTTTGGTTGATTAATTGATTTTCTGGGTTAAGTTGATTTCTATCGATTTTAAAAACCAAGTTTTTAAAAGATCGTTCGATCGCTCAAAATAAATCTTTTCTGAGTTCTTATCTGCATATGTTGAGGTTCTGGCAAGATTTTCTGGGTTGAATTAGATTGTTAATCGATTGATTTTCTGGGTTTGATTACGATCGATTTCCAGATTCATCGATTTTTTCGGTGATTATCTGTTATCGTTTTGTTCTTATCGTGATTTTGATCGGACCTTATCGACCGACCCTTCGACCGAACTCATTCGACCGAACTGTCGACCGGTCTCTTGTTGACCGGTGATTTGCAACCGGATCTTTGGCAACCAGTGTCTCGACCCGACCAGTACCGCGACCGGTCCCTTGTTGACCGGAGCCTTACGCCCGGGGTCCTCTTGACCAGACTCTTGTTTTGACCGGTGCCTGTCTTGATCGGAGCCTTGTGGCCGGTGTCCTGTTTGACCGGACTCGTGTCGACCGGACTCTCGTCTCGACCGGGTCCTTGTGGCGACCGGTACCCCTTGTGACCGGTGTCTTGCGTTTTTTTGTAATTTGCGTCTCAAGTGAATAGTGCATACCTAGTTTTTGCACCACACACACGTAACGCAAAGTTTCACTTTGCGCCACCTATTGTTCGTGCAAGTCTCACCTCGCGCGACCCATACCTCGCGCAAACCTACCTTTGTGCCACCCGTACGAAGTGCAAACTTACTTTTGCGCCACCCTCTTGTAGCGTAAACTATACTTGGCAAAAAAATTTAACCGGGTCCTTGTCTCGACCGGGTCCTTGTCTTGTCCTGTTTATTTATTGTTTTTGGATCATCTTGTTTGTCTCACGATCGCTACAGTGCAGTTAAGATTAAAGGTTAAACCCGTTCAAGTTTCATCTCTTGTCAAGTTCAGTCCCTGGATATCTATCTTTTCAGAGCCGAATCGAATTAATTCTATTCGATACGATAAAAAAGGATAAACCCACCAAGGCTGCTGTTCAAAGGAAAATATGAAGAGTGGAAAGTTAATTTTTTGAATTTTGTGAATAACCATTAGGTAGGTTATTAAATCAGATTATCATTGACTGAAGGAGAGATGCAATCCCAAATTCCAACAGAAGCTTCTTCTGAGGAACAGGAGAAAAGACAGAGGGCTAATAATATAGCTCGATATTTTATGACAAAAAGTATTTCTTGTGACCTTTTTCGTGACATTTTTAGTGAAATTTCTGGTCAAATAAATACTAACAAAATGACAGGAAAAGAGTTGTGGGATTGTACTGAATGGCTGATGTTAGGGCCAAATGTGATTTTAAAAGGAAGATAATTGGAATCCGAGTTTGAGACTAAAAAGAAAGCAGTTGAGCTAAAATGTATCAAGCTTTCTCAGAAAGTTTCTGACTTTGAGAAAGTAATCATCCTTGAAAGAGAAAAGTTTGTCAAGGAGAAGAAGGATATTGAAAAGAAGAACATTAGATTCTTCAAGGAAATATCTGGTCAAAGAAAGGATGTTGAGGAGGGATTTGAAGAAGAAAGAAGCATATTTGAGGCTGAGATAAAAAAGCTTACTGAGAAACTATCTGAATTATCTGAAAGTGTGCTGAAAGAGAAGAAAACGAAGTCTGAATGCGACACGAAGATTGACCTTCTTGTCAAAGAGAGAGACAGATTTGCTTCAAAGATTAAAGAGATTGAAAAGACAGCATCAAGTTCAAATCAGAAAACTGTTTCATCAAAAAGGTCAGTTAAATCATTTAATCAGATTCGTAGTACTAACCTTTTATATGATAGAAATATAGATGGTTCAGGTACACATCAAAGAAGAAGGAAATACAAGGAAGAAGAACTGGTTTGGAAATTGAAATCGCTTGATGATGAAAAGAAAGATGAGAAGAAAGCTAAACTGAAAGGTAAAAAGTCATGTGTACATGCGTTTAATGCCAAAAAGAACAATGTGCGTAAAGGTAAACCTGATCATATTTATACGAGAGATCAATTAATCAGGTTATCAGGTAAGAAAAATTATTGTTCTTATTGTCGTACAATGATCATATTCACAAATCTAGTGATCATTTCTGGTATGGTTCTTATTCCGTCACTCCCATTCGAACTGCAACTAACATTCATGGACCCAAATACCAGTGGGTACCAAAGCCTAAAATTGATTCTGTGTTGCAGGCACCTACTGTCAAGGGGGAGTAGAAGAACCAAGGCTTCTAAGAAAATCAGCTTAGAACGCGTACTTCAACGGAGTATGGCTTCTGATCACATGACAGATCAGGACCCGTTCTTCAATGTTCAGATAAGGATATTTTGCAAATATCCAGGGGGAGCTTATCTGATCTATATCATTCTTCAATGTTCAGATAATGATTTGAGGGGGAGCTTAAAAGGTAAATATCTTCTAATCCTAGATCTCTGATTGTTTGAAAGAAGAACAACTTTCAAGCATGAAAAACGTTTTCTGAAATGTTCAAACCACTTCTGGTTCTCAAAAGATTTTATGAATTTAGAAGTGTGATTTTAAATATTTTTCAGTTTTGAGCTTTAATGTTTAACTGACCGTGTGTTTCCAAAGCTCAATACTTGTGTATTATCTTTTCAATATACTGTCAAGTATTCATACACACTGGTTCAGTACTTCGTTTGAATTTTTTATTACCATGTCTCATAAGGAACAAATTTTTCGATGGTAATACTCCCGTTTGAAATTCAATGTTGTTGAGCATCAATCATAATTTCCAAATTTGTGCTTTCATTGCTAAATTGTTTATATTTGTTCATATAAACAAAATATCCATTTCTTTGATACCCTAACCATTTCATTTCATTTGATCTGATTGATACATTGTCAGATTCTCAAAGCAATTCTCTTGATTTCATTTCATTCATTCAATATCTTTGTTTTGAGAAATCTTCAAAGTTCAATTTCTCAAATCTCATGAGCATACATTTTGACAATGTTATTATACATTTTGTGCTTAACTGTTCAAGTTAAACTGTTGAGCAACCATTCTTTTTAGGACTTACATGGGATTCATGTGTGATCTTAAACATAACTTCCATGGATTCACGTAAATCAGTGTTTCCTACCCCGGAAGTTATCCTAGAGTGATTGAGGGGTGAGGGGTCTTAAATCAAAGAGTGGGGGAGATAACTCATTCGATTGAGTTTTTCTCATTGTGCTGAGCGGAAAAATGTAAATGAGAGTTCGGTTAGAAGTGAGCTTTAATGACAAAAAGAAAGAGGGTGTGAGAACAGAGTTAAAAGAATATGAAAACTCTGCATCAAATGCTTTCTAAGCCGGGAAGCCACATCTACTGATTGGTTTACATTCTTTGGTGACCATCATTGAAACAGGCAGTGAGCCAATGCCAACTCTTGTTTTTACCCCACCAACCACTCGTTTCTTTCTTAACAAAGAAATGTTTCATTTTCTTTGGGGACGCAACATATCTGCTATCTAGTCTTCAATCGGAAGATTTAGATATTGAAAAAGAAGGAAAGTTGCCCCACCTTCGCACCTCTTTCATGCACATTGAGTCCGTGTAATATATGTTGCTGTCTCAACAGTTTACACATTTTTTAGCCTGAAAAAGCTAAGTAGCTTCAATCATTCTATACTTGCACGTACACACAAGGAATGAGTTTTCTTGTCATAACATTCATAGAAAATTTCTTTGTGGTTTTTCGATGATTGAATGGAAGCCCTACGGAGTGAATATCACAAAAGCTCCTTTCCAAAGTACATCAGTTGTACAAAGTGGTTTCGTGCTACTTACAGGCATACTAACTGTATCATTTGTTGATTCAGGTTTACAATTCCTATTATATCTGAATTTGAAAAGATTCGGATATATATATTTCATAAATTGACAGATACTCAGATCAAAGGGCGGAGAATGTCATATTATCATAAAGGGGTGATTGTTAGTCTTTACAAAGGGAGACATCAAAGAAAGTGCTGAAATTGAAGAAGTTTTGATGATCATGATGCTCACAATCATCAAAAAGGGGGAGAAATTTTACAAAGTTCAATTTCAAAGTTATAAAGAAAGAAAGTTCTGTGAAAAGATTTGTGGAGAAATTTCAGAAAGTTCAAGTTTTTCAAGATTGGTGAAAAGAAATCATTCCATAATGATTCAATTTCTGAATGAAGATGATTCGAGAAAGTTTTGAAGATGATTCGAGAAAGTTTTGAAGGTGATTATAAGATAAATCAAGATTTGTGAAAGTTTGCTTTTCTGAAGACAGTCTAGAGATCAAAGAGATGAAGATATGAGTTTAATGTTGTTTCAATATTCAAAGATGAAGATTTCAAAGAATGTATTTCTTCTATCTCGTATCATGTGGTGTCTGCTACAAGTTTGTACCTCCTACGAGCATATTGGTTCAACAAGTTCTTGAGCTGAAAGTCTATTCAACTCGCAGTTCAAAGACAGATTCTTTGTTTTAAACTGAAGTTGCACTGTGGAATGTCACGTAACTCGCACATTATCTTTCTTGTGTGTTGATATGATGTGTTGAGTTTCTACAGTTGACAGTTGTTTGATAGTGCGTTCAGTCGAGGCTATTGTACATTGAATCTGGTTACAAAGTTGAAATATGAAGACCAAGAGCTTTATTCAAGGGGGAGTTTGAAAAGACATGAAGACACGCAACACCAAAGTTCTTTGAAGTTTCAAGAGGAAAAGAAGATCAAAGTCTGAAGTTTTCAAGTTGATAAATGCCTTATTCAACTTTAGGGGGAGATTGTTAGGACTGAAAATCATGTGCGTTGAAAGTTGTATAAAAGCATTTATAAGGGGTTGATTTGTAATTAATTGATAGTTATTTGTTAATGGGCCCAAAGCCCATTAGGCCTTGTGTGCACCATATATAAGGCGTGTTGATTTTCATATTTCAGGTTTAGTTGAGTTTAGATCTCATTCATAATTCTCTAGTCAATAGGTTTACTTTGCTTATCAAATATTCTCTCTGTAAACCTAAACCTTTCTTGAATATTAATCATATGACTAGAGGTTGTGATTCATTAACTGTTCTTCATTGATATTTTTGTTCGTGATTGCACCGTACTGGGATCTACATCCTTTAATTAAAATTTCAATTAAAATTACCAAAATTAATAATTTTGTAGTTTACTCTTTAATATGTGGCTCACGTTGGATCTCATAAATATCATAAATAGTTGAGTTCTCCCTGGAATGACCCTATATATATATATATATATATATTAAAATTAGAATGACAAAATGGTAATGTAGAAAGACAGAAAAACAAATGAAATAAATATAACAATATTAATGTTAACGGAAGGAGAATTAAATGTTTAGTTTTTGTATAACTTGTTTGGCTCCAATTTTATTCATATTTTGCCGGTTTTTTATAAAAGATAAGGGGTAGTTTTTTGCTAAATAAAAGTGGTTGTAACTAGTTTTTTATCAGATACATTGGATCATCTCATTTTGACGGTTGAGATCTATTTTAACTTCTCAACCTGTTGCTATTGTCATTTGAACCTTCGTATACACGCCCACACTAGTTGTATGTATATCCGTGCGATATTTTATTCTAAACCACTCATAGAAAATTAATACAATTCTTCATTACAAAAAATTGTGTTTAAAAACACTGAAACAATCTACAGCTAAATTGGGTTTAAAAGACACCAAAAATTTTTAAGCGTCCTGTTAGAGCACATATTTGTTGGATGCAAGATCATAATGTTTGACGATGAAAGTCAAGCAAGTCAAACCTCAAAGTCAACTCTCAAGCAAGAATGTCAAAGTCTCTTGTAATAAAGTCAAAGTCAAAGTAGTTGTTTTGTTTCTTGTTGTTTGTATTTAGTATAAATAGTTCAAGTCCTTTGTCTTTGTAAGTAAGTCATTGTGTGTGATACGGGAGCTAATCAGAGAAGATTTTCATTGTTCATATTCTTGTGAGAGAAACAGTTTGTAGTGAGAGAAAGTGATATTGAATTGTAATCTGTGATTAATTCAATGACATATGATTACGAAAGTTGAATCATCTTGTTTGTATTAACTAATTGCATTAAGAACTTGATTTTGGGACTATAACAATTGGTATCAGAGCAGATTCAATTTGAAATCAAGAAAATCAGAGTTCAAAACTGGTTCATCGAGTTTAGATTCAATTTTGAGTTGGTGTTGGAATTCGAGTTGTAATTGAGTGTTTTGTGTTCGAATTGAGTATTAGATTGAGTTTGTATAGGTTAATTCGAATCTTGCACTGTAATTTGTGTGAATTTGGTGATTTTAAGAGTTTTGAGTTCACAAGTTCTTATCGCACTGTATTGGATCGAATTTGTATTTTTAAATGTTGTGAGTTGAATTTCTTTGATAGATTTCGATTCTATATGTGTTAGAGATCGAATTGTCAAATTCTCACATCAAAATCCAGGGTATCTATATGTGTTAGAGATCGAATTGTCAAATTCTCACATCAAAATCCAGGGTATAGATAGGTTTTTGAGAATTTCAGAGGCTATTTTCATTCGAGATTTGAAGAACTGGCAAACAGATCTAAAGAACTCACAGATTCGATGGATTTCGCAGAACATTAGTTTTCGCATAGTATTGTGTTTCTGAAAAATATCAAGTGCAGAATTCGCAGATCTCTTATCTGGGAAAATAATAAAATTCACAAACTAGTGTAATGCGAATTTCATAAGATTCACATATCTGTGTGTTACGAATTCTTAAGAATTCGTATTGGTCTTTCTGAAATTTGCCAAGAATTCTCATAATATATTTGTGCGAAAAGTTGTTGCAAAGATTTTCCAAGGATAAAATTCGCAGATCTCTTTTCTAAAAAAGTTATTCAGAAAATATTTCAAGGAAAGAATTCGCAGATGTCTAAGCTACGAATTCTATAAATTTTGCAGACGTAAGTCTTGTGAATTCTGATGTGATGTTGTTTACGAATTTTGTGCTTACGAATTCTGCTTTATTATAGTCTGCGAATTATGAAGCTGGTATATGTAGTCTGCGAATTCTAAAGTTGATATAGGTAAATCGAATTCTTGTTATCTTGGTGAAGTGACCTGCGAATTCTTGTTGAATTTCTCTTGAGTACGAATTCTAAAATCATAGCTTGTGCGAATTCTAGTTGTTTTGTACTTGTATGTGAATTCCTAAGTGATTTACTCTATTATGCGAATTCCACACTTGTAGATTTTTTGGAAATTTCATTTCTGATAATTTTCTGTATTTTTGTGATTTCATTTGGACTAACGATCAAATTCAAGTTCTTTTTGTAACAGATAATTCAAGATGAGTTTTTCTGATGATGAAGAGAAGATTGTCAAGCTTAGAATAGAGAATAAAAATCTCGCTTCTTCAGGTGACTATTATTCAAAGCGGTCAAAGTGATATTCTGAGAGAAGAAGTTAGTGCATTAAAGATGGTTAATGAAGAACTTCTGAAACAGACTTCTGGGCTTAGTGAAGATAAGGTAATGATTTTGGAACTTGAAAACACTGAGCTGATAAGAAAAATATCTGACATGGAAATTCATATTGCCCAAATCCAGCAAGCGTTTTCTGTTGACAGTTATAAGGAGAAGATTAAGAATCTAGAGAATGCTAATGAATAGCTGAATAAGAAGATTTCTGATCTGGAGCTTAAAATGGTCAAGGACAGGGATGATTTTGAAAGTGAAAAGAAAGAGTTTGCTAAGAAATTCTCAGAGTTTTCAAGAAAGAGTTGTGAAGAGAAGAAGACAGTTGAGCTTAAATGTATAAAACTTTCTCAACAGATTTTAGATTTTGAGAAAGTAATCATACTAGAAAGGGAAAAGTTTGCAAAGGAAAGAAAAGGTCATAGAACAAAAGATTGTTGGAATTTTTAAGGAAATATCTGGTCAGAGAAAGGATGATGAGAAGGACTTTGAAGAAGAAAGAAATATCTTTGAGACAGAGATCAAGAAACATACTGAGAAGATATCTGAACTATCTGAAAGTGCATTGAAAGATTAGAAAGCGAAGTCTGAATTCAAGGAAACGATTGACCTGTTCATTAAAGAAAGAGACAGTTATTCTTCTAAGATAAAAGAGCTTGAAGACATTGTTTCAAAGGTTGTGGTGACTGAGCAAACGACTCCAGAGTCAAAAATCCACACACCTAGAAATAGTTCAGTTGGTTCTAACAAGCCAGCCTTAAGGTCACATCAGAAAATTGTTTCTTCAAAAAGGTCAGGTAATTCATTTGATCAGATTCGTACTACTAACATCTTCTATGATAGAAATGTAGATGGTTCACGTGCACAAAGAAGAAGAAGATATAAATAAGAGAAACTGGTCTGGAAAGTCAAACCAGTAGATGAAGAAAAGAATGATGAGAAGAAGGAAGAAAAGAAAGGAAAGAAGGAAGAGAAGAAAAGTAACAAATCATTTGTACACGCATCAAATGCAAAGAAGAACAAAGTGCTGAAAGGTAAACCTGATTTTTCTTATTCGAGAAATCAATTAATCAGGTTGTCTACAAGGAAAAGGTATTGTTCTTACTGTCATACATATGATTATGTTCATAAAGCTAGTGATCATTACAGGTATGGTTCTTATTCAATTACTCCTAATAGAACTGTAATTAACGAACATGGACCCAAATACCAATGGGTACCAATGCCGAAAGATGAATTTGTTATAGAGCGATTTATAAAACTTAATTTATATGACCAAAATAATAAAGCGTCTCATCTAAAGGCGTTATAATAAGTTTATAGAACCTTTCTGGGCTTCGTAACAAGTTTTTTATGACCTTCTTATAAAAAAACGTCCCATTAGGTATTTTATAGGATACTATTTGAAAAAATGTCCTATAAAAACAAGTGTCTTGTAAAAAGATGGATTTATATAACACTTTCTAAAAAATGTCCTATAAAATAACTAATGTGACACTTTGTATTAAAAGCATCCTAAAAAACTTGTTAAGAGACCCAAAACATCGTATAAACTTATTACAACGCCTATAGATTGGACGCTTTAGTTTTTGATTCTATATATTAAATCTTGTAAAGTAGCCTATTAGGACGCTTAGAAATTGATGACATCCTATAAATCCAATTTTATTATAGTGAATCTGTAATAAGCACGATTAAGTTTGACATTAATGAAAAAAGAGGGTAAATTGTTTTTATTTTATTATTATTTTTTAAAAACATGTGCCTCCAAAAAAATAATTATAAGAAAAATTGTTACAATCACACATATATTAATTTCCACCTCCCAATTATAATCACAATGGGTTGTTTAGCTAAATGACTTCTTGTGTATAAAGTGACATTTTTATGTTTAGTTGTATTAATGTCATGGATTTTAAACAAAACCTATAAGAAGAAAATTTAAGAAAAGGCCCCAACAACACTATCCAAAGATGTCATCCACTATTTTACACTCAGAGAACTAGAATGAACATAATCAAATACTTAAAGTGAAATGGCAGAAGCTTTCAAACCAAAACTTTGAACTACTTTTATAGGCAATTGTGTAGTCCACCAACATTTTGTTCTTGGGATGGGCTTGGCATATGTTGAGGTGAGAAGGTGTACTTTGTATAAGGGGACTGGTTGTGATCCCTGCAATGGCAAGACCCTCGAGATCGGGGTTTGAATGTGAGGAGTGGGAGGATGGATGGCTTAAAGTACCGCAAGAGGTTGTACCATGCACACTTCAATGTCAGGGTGCTCTTCTGGCCAATTTGAACTAGACTCGTCATCTGATGAATTGAAATAAGCAATGGAACATATTGTTCTGTCATTGAGTTCATATTCAAGAGAGTAAAGTGATTCAAGATCTGAGATATCAACATGTTCGATCTGGCTAAGAGTTTGGATCAACGCATGGGACTTACTTTCGTTTTTGAAATCTCTTGCAAAGTGACTTGTCTTGTGACAGATATAGCACATATATGCGTGTCGGCCTTGTTGCGAGCTTCTCTTCAAGAATTTCAATCTCTTAGTGTGGAATGGTTGTTGATTTTTCCTAAAAGGGGCCTTTTTCTCCTTGCGGGAACAATCACAAGAAGATCTGACTTTGCACTTTATTTGTAGATATTTACCACTATTTCGCCACCATGAGGGGTGATTTTGATAAAAAGGACTAGCGGAATGGTGTCGAAATGGAGATTTGCCAAATACCAACATGCTTGCATTGGCATCATACAAACAACCCTAAAAGCCGGAACCGTATTCGTTACTTTCTACCAAAATTTTAACATGTCAGATGGGACATCTTTTTAGCAAAATTCTCTTAATAAAGCATAATTCTTAAATAATTTAGTTATTTGTGTTTTAATGATTTATTGATGTACTCTTAAGGATTTTGGTAAATATAGTGTAGATTTATCATATTTGTTATTTATCTGCAAGTGATGCATGATTAAATTTGGGTCTTTTATCCTTTTTTTTAGTCATATATGTTAGAACCAATCCAAAGATATTAATGAAAACAATTCTAAAATAAGAAATTTTAACAAAATTGAACCAAAGGAAGGGAACAAAATTAGAACCTTAACGATGCAATCGAATCCTTGAAGAAATCGAGAGATAGGGGCCTGCAATCACGCAGTGTCCTAAAACAAAATTTTGCCCCCAATCGTGCGTTGGTGATCGGACATCGTCTTGAGGATACAACTATCTAATTGGATTGATGCACGTCTGTTGGATCCCAGATTTAATCTTATAACAATAATGATATAAACAACAAGAGTATAAACAGCGGAAGCAATATAGTTTAATATCAAAAGCAGATTCAAATATCACAGTTCATATATAAAGCAAGTAGAAAGAACAAGATCTTCGTGAGATATATTCAATTGATTCTTCTTGTACAAGATATCAAAAAGCACACATTTGTCAAAGGAGTGATGGTCCTATTTATAGGACCATAAAGTAAACAGTGTACTATTCTGACAAATAGAAGCATGCTTGAACAGTGTCTTACCTAATAGGTAAGCTCAAGACATGCTTGAACAGTAACCTACTCTATAAAATAAATCTTATCACTAAGTGATTGGTTATCTGTTCTGATACTTCAGGAAAGTCTTCAGCACCATCTTTAGAAAGAATGTCTTCAGAGCTCTGACGTTGTCTTCAGAGCCTCTGACGAAGCCATCTCTAATGTCTTCTGCTGAAAGTTGCAATCTCTGATAAGTACTTCAGAGGCAGGTTTGTCCTCTGAAGTCTTCGTCCTCTGAAGTCTATGCCCTCTGAGGTCTATCTTTGGAAGTCCTCTGAAATAGGACTTGGGTATTTTCAACACTTTAACAAACAGAAGATTTGGGGCTAACAATCTCCCCCTAAGTGTTGAAAATAAAAGATACAATAATAGCAGAGAATAGAAGATTTAAACTAGAAAGCTTAGAGGAGAAAATCATCCTCTTAAATATTACTTCTTAAACATTTTAAAGTTTAATACAGAGAAAGTAATATTCAAAAATAAAGAAACAAACTAAAATTTGTCACTTGAACAGATTCCATGGAACTTCATGATCAGAGCTCTGAAGTTGATCATCGAGTCAATCTCTAAGTCAAGCTTTGCAAGTAAATCTGCTCTGTGCCTTTCTTCCTTCACATGGATCATTTTCTTTATACCTCTCAAGGTTTCATCAGAGTACTTCGAAACTTCCGAAGCGAGAAAGATCTTCTTTACTTGGTTTACTCTGTAGACGAAACCCAGAGGTTCTGCAATGATTGATCTAGTCTTCTTTGCCTCAAGATTAACGATCGACTCCACAGGTTCAGTTACCTCCAGCTTTTCTTCCCCCAGGTTCAGAGCAATTTGGAAGTCACATTTTGCTCTGTGTTTGACATGCCCATCCTGATTTCCCTTCTTCCCTGATCATATCTGGCAGAGCAATAGGCATACAAATGAGGTAAATCATATGGATTTAGATTTACGAGATCATTATCATTGAACTCGTAAATCTTCTTATCAGATCGAGTTACCACATAATGCCTATAGATGATCTTGTTGTAAGCAAAGGTCTTCTCTGAGATTTTGTTGATTTTTATGATTGGATCATCAAAGAGGACTTGTACTCTGGGTGAGGTTTTATCTCTGACAAATCTTCTCTCATAGTCCGGCATGTTCTCTTTGATCCTTGGATTCAGAGCAATGACTAGAGTGTTTGACATATTGAACTCACAGTAGATGTATCTGAAGTGGTCTTCTATGGAAGCTTCGGGATTGGATGCAAGGAATGTAGGAGGTTGAGTAAACACTTTGGCTGGTAAACCAATGCTTGCCTTCTGAACAGGATTCTCTGAAGGAGCCTGTTCATCAGCAACCATGGTCTCTGGTTCCTTTGTCTGTGGAGGATCTTCTGTCGTAGGTTCAGAGATGTAGCCATCTATCTCTGGTGAATCCCTCAGCTCTGTTGCTGTTGAATTATGATGTGGTTTAGCATTCTTGAATACATATTCTTCAACATCAATTACTTCAATCTGTTTTTCAGCAGCTTCTTTTTCAGAATCTGATTTTTCTTCTTTTTCAGATTCTGGTTCTGCTCTTTCAGCCTCTGATTCGTAAGCATCTCTCATCACATAAGTTGGTCTTTCTGGTGATGAGAATGCATCTTCGGATGTAGAGAAGTCTACTAGTTGTTCGTCTTCATCTTCTTCCAGAGCTCCAAAAGTTTTTGGAGTTGCAGCTATTATTGGAACTATTGGAGCACTCGAAGTAGATGGTGCTAGAAAGATAGCAGGTACTGGCGACTTTAGAGTGGCCTGGTTATCTTCAACAGAGGTTTAGGTTGAACGTCTCTCTGTTCCTTTTTCCTTGCTATGGTTTGATTCAGAGGGAGTGGACTCTTTTTGTGTTTCAACAGTTTTTGGTATAGGAGTCTTCTCTCCCTTATGAAGATCGGATGACCCCAGAGGTTGGTCATCATGGTCATCAGAGTCTTCATACATGGCCTTCTTTCGGGCTTCCTCAGAGCATGCGACCTCTGGTTCTTTCCGCTTCAATGATCCCTCTAAAGATTTGACATTCTGCAGAAGGTCTTCAATCTTTTTGTTCTGCTGAGTGGTCTTGGAGACGAACTTGCTGGACATATTCATTACATTGCTGGTGATCTTCTTGGAGAAGTTGGTGAGGTCAGCGTTTGTAACAAATTTGGATGTAGAAGGAGCAGCAGCAGAGGAGGTAGAGATCTTTGTAATCACCTCTGCCAAAGAACGCAAGACTTCCTCTTTGAATTGAGAAAAGTCTGCATGTGTTGAAGTGGGGGCAGAGGGAGTTGGAATCGCCTTGAGGAGCTCTGTGGTGGAGTTCTGAATTTCTCTGGATAGAATAGAGTCATTTTTGATGACCAGACTTTCCAGAACATCCAGTTTATTGTTCTGAGAGATAATGGTCGTGCGCAGCTCAGAGACCTCTGAAGTGAGCTTTGCAACTTCAGAGTGAGAGGCAGAGGCCTCTGAGGTCTTTTCTATTTGAAGTTTAATCTCCTTCAGAGATTCTCTGATTTCATCACCAAAGATTCTGAACTCCTCTTTGGTAACGTAATTAGAGGGGCTGACCTTAGGATCAACACATGATTCTAAGTTTCCCTCGAGTTCAGAGAGGCCTTCTTTCGGAGTTGGCTTGATATTGACTCCGGAAGGACTTCCCATTAATCCTTGGGGACCCTTTTTCAAGGATTTCCCTATAATGGTTCCGATTGGTCTCTGATCATCAGAGTCAGAATCTGATGATGAGAAACGAATGTGGGTGGAAACCTTGCTGTCCAGGATAAGGAGTCCATGTGCAAGAAGGTCATGCCATTCTTTTTCTGACAGGCAATCCTTACGAGAGATCTTAGGTCTCTCCTGATCTAAGGGACGATCCATCTTTTTATGAGCCACAAAGGCATCATGTGTGTGAGGAGGTGACATACTCTGGGGTGAATGAGTATTTTTATCTTGGTCTAAGTCCTGTTGCGAGGACTTAGCCGTATTAGAGGTTTCCCCTTTCATGCATGCTTCAGAGACAGAAGTAGATGCCTCTGAGCGGCTAGGATGGGAAGGGTTCGAGGTGTGCACCTCTGTTTCAATGTCCACTGATGCTAGACCACCTTGGACATTAGATGTGTTTGCACAGGGATTTGGGCTTTGGAATCGCTCATGTGTGCCAACAAGGACATCTTTTTCTACCTCGCCGCCCTCGAATTCTAAGTTTAGAAACTCACCCTCTGGAATTCTCTCTTCCTCACCTTCCTCTGCTCTGACAGAGTTATTCTCTTCGTCAGAGGGAGGGTTCTCTTGTGTTCTCTTCCTTACTCTCTCAGAGCCACCCTCTGGTTGCGCTCTGTTAACGTTTTGAGCAGTATCAGAGATATCACTCTCTGATTCAGGCTCAGGCTCAGAACCTAAGTGTGTTGGGGATCCCATCATCGGTTCTGATGATTTGGCAACATGACTAAGTAGGAGGTGGGTACTAGATTCAGCAGGAATTACCTCAATCATAGTGTGTGGGAAACGTCGGTCATTTGGATAAGGAGGAACCTCTGTAGCTTTGAACGAGTTCATCATAAACAGAGGTATCCTTGGGCCCTCCTCAGTGATGGAGAATTTCTCCATTGCTCGTTGAATGACCACAGAGATGAATCTGGGAAACAGTACCGAAATTGGTTGTTTTCCTTTGGCCAAGTCTTTGTTCTTCTTGTCCACCGCCGTCAGCATCTCACAGAAGAGAATGTGAGCCATATTTATGCTTCTGTTGAAGAAGAGAGCATACATTATGGCTATAATCGTTGGATGGGTCTGATCCTGGCTTCCAATCTTGCAGGTAATTGTTCGGTTGAGAACACTAAACATAAAGTTCCACTTGGGAGGCAGGTACTGACGTCTGAATTGACTTAGGCGTGTGATCTCCCTGTTGTAGCCTAAGTGGTGGAGGAACTGAAGAAGAACTTCTTGAGTTGGTAGTTTCTCAAAGGTTTCTATTTGAAGATCAATTTTTGTGAGCAGGTTGAATCGGCGAGTTAGGGTTTGTGGGGTGATTCTTATGTTCATGCTTTGTTCACCTTGGTCAATGTACCCAACCAGTCCTTCCTTTTCATCATTGTATTCACTTGAATACCACCATTGCGTAGAGGAATATCTGAAGCATATTTGGTGAGGACATCGTTGAGTTCGCAGTTGGTCAAAAAATCTAGTATTGGGCGAAACTGCTCATCGTATTTGGTAGGGGTGACGTCCAGAAAGTAGTTGTTACCTTTTACTGGAACATCAAACTGTGCCATATTCAAGCTTGGAACAAGTTTGCTGGAGTTATCTGAGGTTTGGGAATGAGCCGCCATTGGTGCAGGTTTTTGAGAAAGATGAGAGCTTAGAAAGAGAGATTTGGGATATTGGATTCTGAGAGCGTAAAGAATAATGAGAAAAGAAAAAGGGTTTTTATGGACATAAAAAAAAGGTAGAGGGAGAGGTTATGGAAACGGCGATTGAGAGTTCCAATGTCAGAAAGGACGTTCCATCATCCCCTAATTAATAGGTGACACGTTGAGGTGTGTAGGGGAGAGCCGCTTGGTGTCAGAAAACCGCCAGTTGGGTTTTTGAAAAGAAACGAATGGTTATCCAAAAGATTTATTATTAAAATAATTTCCTGGAATATTCGTTTAATGAGAAAAGATCAGGGGCTTTGATATAAATATCGAAGACAAGATCAGAGGCTCTGATATAAATATCAGAGACAAGATCAGAGGCTCTGATATAAATATCAGAGACAAGATCAGAGGCTCTGATATAAATATCAGAGACAAGATGAGAGGCTCTGATATAAATATTAGAGACAAGATCAGAGGCTCTGATATAAGTATCAGAGAAGCTCACTTTCTCCCCCTTGAAAGATGAAAGGTTCTTTGTCTCCCCCTTGACCAAAGAATAAGGTCTTTATCTTCTCCCCCTTGACACATGATTGGAGATACAAAAGAATGATTTTTACCATTTGTGAAAAAGTCCAGAGGCTCTGAAATTAGTTTCAGAAGTTCTGGTTGAACATGCAACGCATGTCAGAGGCTCTGATGTATGGATCAAAGACTCTGATGTTTTCCTGTGTTAGGCAGACATGTTCAACATACCCAACTTGCTAATTAAGAAATTGAACCTTCGTTCATCTAAAGCTTTTGTGAAAATATCAGCAAGTTGAAGTTCAGTTGGTACAAAATACATCTCTATTTTTCCCTTTTCAACATGATCTTTCAGAAAGTGGTACCTTACATCAATGTGCTTTGTTTTGGAGTGCTGTACTAGATTGGCAGAGATGACTATGGCACTTTTTGAATCACACAGAATTGGAATTCTGTCATATTGTAAGCCATAGTCTCGGAGCTGAGTTTGCATCCATATTACTTGAGAGCAACAACTAGCAGCAGCAACATATTCTGCCTCTGCTGTGGAAGTTGAAACACAGTTTTGCTTCTTGGATGTCCAACTTACCAGCTTATTGCCCAATAACTGACAGCACCTAGAGGTACTTTTTCTGTCAAACTTGCATCCTGCATGATCTGCATCAGTGTAAGCTATTAAATCAAAACTAGAAAGTTTTGGATACCAGAGGCCTAATAAGGGTGACCCTCTCAGGTATCTGAAAATTCTTTTGACAACAGATAAATGAGATTCTTTTGGATTTGCATGATATCTAGCACAAAGACATGTTGCAAACATTATGTCAGGACTACTCACAGTTAAGTATAATAGTGAACCTATCATTCCTCTGTAGATTTTGACATCTACAGATTTTCCCGAAAGATCAGAGTCAAGCTTGACTCCTGTGGCAATAGGGGTTTTCATAGAGGTTGAATCATTGAGTCTGTATTTTTTTAAAATGTCAGATACATACTTAGATTGAGTTATAAAAGTAACCTCTGATGTTTGCTTTACTTGTAAGCCTATAAAGAATGTTAATTCTCCCACAAGACTCATCTCAAATTTACTCTTCATCAACTCTGAAAACTTATCACAATACTTTTGATTTGTAGAGCCAAATATAATGTCATCAACATATATTTGTACTAAAAGCATCTCATTTTTGTACCTTTTTATGAACAAGGTTGTATCTATTGTACCTTTTTCAAAACCATTATTTATCAGAAATGTGGACAGAGTAGCATACCATGCTCTTGGAGCTTGTTTAAGTCCGTATAGAGTTTTATCAAGATAATAAACATGGTTTGGAAACTCTGTATTCTCAAAACCAGGTGGTTGCTGGACATAAACCTCTTCATTTAATTTATCATTCAAAAAGGAAGATTTAACATCCATCTGATATACTTTGAACCCTTTGTGTGCAGCATAGGCTAAGAAGATTCTAATTGCTTCTAGCCTAGCCACAGGTGCAAAGGTTTCATCATAATCAATGCCCTCTTCTTGGCAATATCCCTTAGCAACCAACCTAGCTTTGTTTCTGATTATAATTCCATCCTCATCCTTTTTATTTCTGAAGACCCATTTAGTTCCAATTGCAAATTTTCCTTTAGGAAGGGGAACTAAGGTCCAGACTTTGTTTCGTTCAAACTCTTGAAGCTCATTCTGCATTGCAGAGATCCAATGAGGATCTTCAAGAGCTTCATTTACCTTCTTCGGTTCAATGATGCTTAAAAAATTTACAAAAAAGCATTCATTGATTGTGGTTGATCTGGTTTTGACACCCTCTGAAGGTGAACCAATGATCTGATCATGGGGATGATCCTTTGTCCATCTTGTGAGTGGAGCATAAACATGAGGTGGAGTTTGAGCTTCAGATATGATAGTTGGAGACATCTCTGTTGTTGATTCCAGAGGCTCTGAAGTTGATTCCAGAGGCTCTGAAGTTGATACCAGAGGCTCTGACGTTGATTCCAGAGGCTCTGAAGTTGATTCATTTCTTGGACCTGCATTCAAGGAAGCAGAAGTTGTAACTTCAGAGGGACCAGAGAGATTTGTACCTGACGTTTGTGGTTCCTCTGAAGTTGCTCTATGAATATCTCTGGAAAGAAACTCTGAGTTTTCATCATCAAAGAAATCTTCGAATATTTTGTTGAGTTCAGATTCTCTTATCTTTGATGATTCAGAGATATTTTTGGCAATTTGATTGACATCTTTGTTGGCCAGACTTTTGTCATCATCAAAAGACACATTGATACTCTCTTGGATTGTTCTGGTTCTTTGATTGAACACTCTGAAAGCTTTTGAGGCTAATGAATAGCTAATGAATTTGCCTTCATCTGCTTTCTCTTCAAACTTTCCAAGAGACTCTCTATCATCTAGAATAAAACATCTGCATCCAAACACATGGAAATATTTAACATTAGTTTTCCTATTGTTAATGAGTTCATAAGATGTTTTCTTGAATCTTTTGACAATTGTAGCTCTGTTTTGCATGAAACAGGCTGTTGCTACTGCCTCTGCCCAAAAGTTTGTGGGAAGATCTGATCCTGCAAGCATAGTTCTTGCAGCTTCAACTAGTGTTCTGTTTTTCCTTTCAACAACACCATTTTGTTGAGGGGTTCTAGCTGTAGATAAGTTCGGAGTTATGCCTTCCTCTGAAAGATATGAATTGATTTTTGTATTTCTGAACTCTGTTCCATTATCACTTCTCAGCTTCTGAACTTTGGTATCAAACAGAACCTGCAATCTTTTTAACAATCTTATTAAAATATCAGGGACATCAGACTTGGCTCTGATGAATTCTATCCAAGTATATCTAGAGTATTCATCAATCAAAACGAGGATATACTTTTTACCTGACAAGCTCTGTACAGAGATAGGACCACAAAGGTCCACATGAAACATATGCAGAGGTTTTGGACAATTATTATCACTTTTGGTCTTGTGGGAAGAACTTTTCATTTTTCCCATTTCACAAGCAGAACAAAGATGATCTTTGTTAAACTTCAGAGATGCTAATCCCTTAACCAGATTTAGTTTGACCAATTTATCAAGTGAAAAAAAGTTCAGATGTGAGAACTTTTTATGCCAGAGACAAACATCTTCACTGTTCAGAGATACTAGATAGAGTTTCTCTGAGTCAGTTTTTATGTGTTTGGAAAAATTCATTCTGTATAAATTTCCCTTTCTTTCAGCTCTGAGCATTTCTTGACCTGTTTTTGAGTGAAGTAGTGAACAATGTTTTTCTTGAAATTTCACATCAAAACCATGGTCACAAAGTTGACTTATGCTGATCAAGTTATGCTTTAACCCATCAACATAAGCAACCTTTGATACTGAAACATTACCTCTTGTAAGCTCACCATAACCCATAATTTGTCCTTGCATATTGTCTCCAAAAGTTACTGCTCCCCCAGATTTAACTTTGAAAGAGGATAGTAACTTTTTATCTCCAGTCATATGCCTTGAACATCCAGAATCTAAGTACCAGATCGGCATAGACTGTTTCTGCAAGACAGATTAGATTTTCTTAGGTACCCATCTCATTATGGGTCCTATTTTGTTAGACTTCTGATTATCTCTTTGAAATTTTGTCTTCTTATCTTTTGATGTTTTGGCAGAATTGTCCTTTTTCTTTTGAGGCTTTGTCTCTGAATTTTTATTCAGAGATTGATTAAGAAAACAGTGAGAACCTTTGAAGTGATTTTTTAGTTTCATCAAGAGTTGGATGCAATTGCACTTTACAGAACAAGAAGAAGTAGAAACAAATGATTTCATTTCATTAAATGCATTCGATACATTATGATTCCTTTTTGAATTAGTACTAGGAATATTACAAGTATTCCTAACTACTTCTTTTCTTTTAGCTTGAGAGACAACCTTCTTTTCAAGTTGCCTTCTCTTGTTCAGAAACATCCTCTTCTCTTTGTTGCTCACTGTACACAAACAGGATCAGAATGGTTAATTTCTTGCCATTTTCCTTTTTGTCCAGGAGTAAACTTGATTGGTTTATAAGTGTAGAGTTGAGAAGTGATAGTTTTATTCTTTGCATTTTCTTGTAGTTCTTTTTCAAGTTCCAGAGAAGTTTTTGCTTGAAGACACATTTCTGCAAAGTCAGGGCATATTGGTATTCTGGGTTTATTTTTTAAAACAGAAATAGGAATGTTCAAAATTCCAGAACCAACGGTATCTATCTTTTTATGAATTACTTTCTCTGGTTTGTAGAAAATCTGTTCATCTACCTCTGGATCAGATTCAGAATCAGAGTCAAGAAAGTCTCGTTCAGTCTTACCAGAGATAACTACCTCTGATGGTTTCTCAATTTTCTTAGGTCTTGAGACTTTGATGATTCTTTTCATGCTTTCTTTCTTCTCTAAATCAGCTATGATATTTTCTTGATTTATTCTCTTGATGTCATCCACAAATGTAGTTCTGATGCATTCATCAGAGATTGGTGAATACAGAGGGGCATCTGGATTAAGTGAACTCTGAGGTTCATCTTCAGAAGTACTTGCTTCAGAGGTACTTTGTTCAGATGTCTCTGATTCCTCTTTGATGAATGCATTAAACTTAAAAATCTCTTTAGGATCATTGCTCTGAGGTTTTGTGAAAAATACCTCTGAAGTTTCCTTTTCTATTTTTAAGATGGAATTTGGAAAGCTTTGTACTTCAGAGTATGCTACATTTTTAAAGTTCAGAGCCCTTATTTTTTATCTCTCTGAGGTTTTTATTCTCTTGAAATTGTTCAGTGATGGACAGTCAGAGCTCTGGACCTTTCCTTTACAGAAAGTGGAAGAAAGTGAAGTTTTCTTCAATCCAGTGAATGGATCCAATTCATTGAATCCAAGCCCTTGAGTATCCATTTGAGAGTTTATTTTTATATGAACATCCTGAGCATCAAGATAACTTTTGTTTTGAAGTTCTTTCCTTTCCAGAGATTAATGTAGGATTTCTCTTTCTTTTTGGAAAAAATTGGTTAAGGCAACAGAATTGAGTCTTTCATACTCAGATTTTTTTACTTCTTCTTCTTTAACTTTTAAAACTTTCTCAAGTTCTTTGAATTTTTCTGAAAATGATTTTTCCTTTTGTTTCTGAGCTTTTTCAAGATCAGATTTTTCAACAAAAATATCTCTCTTTTCTGATTCAAGAAGATCTTTTTCCCTTTTGTAAAAATTAAGATCTTTTGTCATTTGTTTTGCTTTTTCTTTTTCCTCAACAAGTTTTTGCTTTAGGATTTGAAATTCATCTGTTAGTTTAATAACATCCAATTCAATATCACTTTCAGAGGTGGAAGGAGAGTTTACCTTTTCAGAGTAGTCCTCTGATGATCCGTCACTTTGATCATTTGTGAACGCCATACCACAAAGATTGGTGGGTTCTTCCTCTCCATCGCTTGTTGAGTCTGACATCCAGTCTTCCATCTCTGCTACAAGTACTCTTTCTTTGACATTGTACTTGTACTTGTTTTTGTAGTAGTCTTCATCCTTGATGAGTCTACCTCTGCAGTTGGCGGAGTAATGGCCTGGTTTTCCACATCTAAAACATCTTCCATCGTTTTGGTTTGAGGGAAGAGCAGTGTCTGATTCGGTCTTCTGTGCTTGTACTTGTGGTTGTGGCTTGAAGTACCTCTGAGGTTGAGGATACCTTGGCTAAAATGATTGTTGAGATCTTGATTGTTGAGTAGAATCATGATTGGTGAAATGAACGCCCTTTTGATCACTATGCCGAGTAGATCTGGGCTCTTGTTGATATTCAGTTTTCTGAAATCTTCTTTCTGGATTTCCTCTTCTTTCTTCATTATCTCTTCTTCCTTCAAAGACTTTCTTGCCAAATTTCTTGTTAAATTGATGGGTGATTAATGCAAGAGATTTGGCAAAGGCATTGATGTCATCATCTGAGTCAGAATCTGAGTGTTCAACTTCTTCAGACATCAGAACCTTCTTGGATTTTCTTTTAGATTCCCTTTTTGAACAATTGTCTTTTTCTGCATTTCTGCATTCTTGTGATACACCCTTATGTTTTGACATTAGTGCAAGTGGACCACCTAAAGAGGTTTTTGATTTTTGTTTAACAACTTCTTTTTCCTGTAATACCAAGGTACCATAAATGTCAGTCAATGACCATGATTCAAGATTTTGATTGGCTTGTATCGACATTGACAGTTGTGACCATTCTTCATTTAGACTTTTAAGAAAGAGAACATTGTTTTCTTCTTTTGTTCTCATGACCCCAAATTTTCTGCATTTGTTGATGAGGATGTTAAACCTTGAGTATGTTTGATGTAAGGTTTCTTCGGGTAATGCATGAAAATCATGATATTCATTGATACAAAGATTTCTCCTATTCTTTTGAGTTTGTAGGCCTCCTTCAAGTTGATTTAACAACTGATTCCATATCTCTTTTGCAGTTAGACAAGAATCAAGTTCTTGGAAGATATCATTGGGAATGGCCATTATAAGTAATCTAACAGCTTTTGAATCATTATCCATCATGTTAGTTTCTTCATCCGTAAAGTTTGAAGTTTTCTTTTCATAGTAAGCAGGGATTTCAGCAGTATCTGCTGTTGCTGGAACTCTTGGTACCAACACCATTGGTTGGTGAGCTCCATCGTTCACTGATCTTAACAGATCCCTGTCCATGCCTTCTAAGAAATTTACCATCCTTATCTTCTATTGAGGATATTCATCCCTTAGAAGTGTAGGAGGTTTGGTTAATGATCCGACTGTATAAATGGCACTTATGCTTGAGTTTGCCATTTTTGTGAAGAAAAGATGAAGATTTGAAGAACTGATGCTTTTCTATGAAGATCTTTCTATTAAATGATGTAACTGTGATTTACTTTTAAATCTGGAGCATATGAAGTTTAATAAACCAGGGTTTACATAAACATGCACAGATAATAAAAGCTTGAATCAGTAAGAATTAAATCTATCCGAGTATGCAGATATGATCTTTCTTTGTTTTAGAAAACAAAGGAAGATCTGATACCAATTGTTGGATCCCAGATTTAATCTTATAACAATAATGATATAAACAACAAGAGTATAAACAGCGGAAGCAATATAGTTTAATATCAAAAGCAGATTCAAATATCACAGTTCATATATAAAGCAAGTAGAAAGAACAAGATCTTCGTGAGATATATTCAATTGATTCTTCTTGTACAAGATATCAAAAAGCACACATTTGTCAAAGGAGTGATGGTCCTATTTATAGGACCATAAAGTAAACAGTGTACTATTCTGACAAATAGAAGCATGCTTGAACAGTGTCTTACCTAATAGGTAAGCTCAAGACATGCTTGAACAGTAACCTACTCTGTAAAGTAAATCTTATCACTAAGTGATTGGTTATCTGTTCTGATACTTCAGGAAAGTCTTCAGCGCCATATTCAGAGAGAATGTCTTCAGAGCTCTGACGTTGTATTTAGAGACTCTGATGAAGCCATCTCTGATGTCTTCTGCTGAAAGTTGCAATCTCTGATAAGTACTTCAGAGGCAGGTTTGTCCTCTGAAGTCTTCGTCCTCTGAAGTCTATGCCCTCTGAGGTCTATCTTTGGAAGTCCTCTGAAATAGGACTTGGGTATTTTCAACACTTTAACAAACAGAAGATTTGGGGCTAACAACGTCAATCCAATTCCATCAAATCGATAATACTATACGTTTCATGATTTTGTGTATGAATATGGAGAGAAATTGTGTAGGAATTTCGTATCAAAATATGGAGCGAAGTGAAGGTATATATACCTTCACATTCCAATCAAAATTAACTTCCAGAAAACTGCTCCAAAGATGAATGCAGGTTTGGGGCGGGTTTACCCGCGTGGAGGTCGCTTTTGACACTATCGTACGAAAAACAATAGAGACTAAAGTGTGTAGCAAGCGAATTTACCCGCATGAAGGGGCAACCAAAGTTGCCCGAAACTCACTTTCTTTTTTCTGAATAACGAGCATCGTGGAAATACATGCCACTTAGCCAAAGGAGGATGATGGAGAGTTGACCGAAATGCGCACTAAATACTTTTCGAGAGATCTCCTCCAAATCACTGGTATAGCTATTGAAAAAATTGCTTCTTCCCAGATTATTATTTTTTTGCGATTATGGGTTGGATGTCTAATTGTCCAAGAGAAAATTATCGCATTCAAGACAAACATCCAGTCGCTTCTCGTGGATTTTCATAACCCTGTTGTGCAAAAATGGGAAAGATACGTGGCCATGAAAGGCGAAGGAAGGCTGGAATGCCAACAGGCGTCTATTTCACTTCTGTCCAGTTTTAGCAAAAATCTCAATTAATGGTCATAAGAGCGCCAGGGCCCAAGGCCCAATATTTTGACCATTAAATATTATGTAATTCCTCACTAAAGCCCAATGAAAACTCCTTCCATGGACCTTTCTCCAATTTGTTAACTAGAGTAAGTTTGAACTTATAAACTTACAAAGGGTTTCTAAAAGTTTCCTATGTGGGACAATGTGGTAGACCAATACCCAACAATAACCCACATTTTCTATTAAAACTCTAACAATACCCCACATTTGAATAGAAAACAAGATAATATAACATAGGAAATTATTTTGTTATTCATGAAGCTAAATATGACATAAACCACAATGTGGTAGACCAATACCCAATAATAACCCACATTTTCTATTAAAACTCCAACAATACCCAACTTTTGATTAGAAAACAAGATAATAGAACATAGGACATTATTTTGCTATTCATGAAGCTAAATATGACATACATCGAGAAAGGTGTCTTTTGGACTTGAACCGTCCGTGGGTAGTGAACATAGTTTTGAATTAACCACTTTGTATAGTAAATCGAAACAATAAGTATCACATACGTTATATTTATACGTATATCTATTCTTACGGTTGTGTTCATTTCGGTTGTGAATAGTATCCTTTATTCATGAGACTTTTAGAGAACTTAGCCATGTCGGTTCTCAAAGATGCGACCTCACACCAATCTCATATAGGTAATGTCAATCAGGAACAATCCATAGTATTCCACTGTAAGAGTTATTGACATTATTAAGAATAAATATTCAACCTTTAAACTTTCTACGGAAAACACAATTTAGATCATCATAGGAATAAGCATACCTTGTGTTTGAAACTCTTGAGTCTTCCTTAACTACTTGGTCTATTGAACCTAGGCCATGGGATCTCCAATGTTGCTAGGTTAGGTTTTCGCCAACGAGTGACTCTTGTGTTGGCTTTAATCCCATTCCCCTCGATGTAAATATGACTTGTTCTCTGTTTAGGCCTTTTGTCAAAAGATCTGAAATATTTGCCTTTGACTTTATGTAATTTATGGAAATTGTTCCATTCTTCAACAAGTCCTTTATCGTGTTATGACGACACCTGATATGTCTTGACTTGCCATTGTAAATTTGGTTCTTTGCTCGGGTTAGAGCAGCCATGCTGTCACAATGTATGCAAATAGCAGTGCAGGCTTTGGCCATAACGAAATACCTTCAAGAAAGATCTTGAGCCATTCGGCTTCTTGAACAACTTTATCTAGAGCGACAAACTCGGTTTCCATAGTTGAGCGGGTATTCATCATTTGTTTTGATGACTTGACGATACTACTGCTCCACCAAGTATGAAGACATATTTGCTTGTAGATTTTCTTTATGAATTATTGGAAATCCAGTTTGCATCACAATATCCTTCTAACACGGGAGGATATTTCGTATACTATATATCATAGTGAATTGTGTGTTTAAGATATCGGAGCACTCATACAAGCACATACCAATGATCTTTACCCGGATTATGTGAGTAACGACTCAATCTACTAACCATATAAGCAATATTCGGTCTTGTACAATGCATGATATACATCAAGATACCAAGAACTTGAGTATATTTTAATTGTGATACACTGTCTCATTGATTCTTCTTGAGATTGGTAGAAGGATCAAAAGGGGTAACAACAGGTCTATAATCATAGTGTCCAAATTTCCTAAGGACCTTTTCAATGTAGTGGGACTGTGAAAGAATGTAACCTTCAGAATTTCTATGAATCTTGATACCAAGAATCACATCCGCCACACCCAAGTCTTTCATATCAAATGAGGAGTTCAACATCCTTTTATCTTGATTGATTACATCTATATTGGTCCCCATGATGAGCATGTCATCCACATATAGGCATATAATTACATATGCATTCTTATTTTGTTTGACATACACACATTTATCACATTCATCTATATGGAATCATTGAGATAGAAGTGTATGATCAAACTTTTCATGCCATTGCTTTGGAGCTTGTTTAAGTCCATATAGGGACTTAACCAATTTGCAAACCTTATTATCTTGACCTTTAACAACAAACCCCTCTAGTTGTTGCATATAGATATATATCTCTTCATCTAATTCACCGTTTAGAATTGTAGTTTTCACATCCATTTGGTGTATCTCCAAATTGTGAATCGCTACAATAGCCATCAAAGTTCTTATAGAGGTTATTCTCGTAACCGAAGAATATATATCAAATAAATCTTGACTTTCTTTTTGATGATATCCTTTGGCTACTAAGCGAGCCTTGTACTTTTCTATTGTACCGTCAGGTCTAAGTTTCCTTTTGAAGATCCATTTATGGCCTATTGGTTTGTGTCCCGGAGGAAGATCAACCATTTTCCAAGTATTATTTTGTATAATGGAATCTACTTCACTTTGTATGCTTCTTTCTAATAAGGAGCTTTGGAAGAATCCATAGCCGCCTTATAAAATAACGGTTCACCTTCCACATAAAAAGTCATATAATCCGGTCCAAAATATTTGGCTATTTTCCCACGTTTACTTATTCTAGGTTCTATGTCCTTTTAAACCTGAGAAGTTCCTTCCCCGTTAGGGTTTGTACTTGGGTTCATATCATGTTGAGGTGTGACATCCTCATTTCCTCTTTTTGTTGGAATAGAGATAGATTTCTCTTTGTCTTTATAAGGAAATGAAGTTTCAAAGAATTTGCTTCTACAGATTCTATTATGGTGTTTGTGTGCACATCCTCTACTTGTGATTTATACACTAAAAACTTATAGGGGACACTATTTTTGTGTAACACCCCGATTTTTGAAAGGTATCATTTCGAGTTAATACCGAAACCGGTATATTAGGGG
This sequence comes from Arctium minus, assembly GCA_954870635.1. Taxonomy (NCBI): domain Eukaryota; kingdom Viridiplantae; phylum Streptophyta; class Magnoliopsida; order Asterales; family Asteraceae; genus Arctium; species Arctium minus. The sequence continues at coordinate 71,673,058 of OX941088.1, read as the reverse complement.
AAAATAAGATAAAATATTTTGGACTTGAATCCTGGATTTTATAGTTTAGATAGGTGAAGGATTCAATTACGAGTCCAACGGTTCTTTCTGGAGCAAAATCGAAGCTATAACGAAGAAGTTATGGCCAAAACAGTAAACGAGAAGAAAACCGGGCGGACAGTGCATCTTGCGACTTACGCCGTGACTTATGATGTATGCCGCGACTTAGGGATAAACGGGCGACTTATGCCGCGACTTAAAGTCGCGGCGTAACCCGCGAAATCCACTGGTCGGGCATAAAACCCGATTTTCAGCCCTAGAACTTCATTTCTTCATAACTTTTGATCCACAACTCCGATTTGGGTGATTCAAGTTGCCACGGTTTCGCTTTTGAGAGTTCTTCAAGGATATAACAAGATATTGGAAGTCTATTGGAATATTAAATAGTATTTTGTGGTGGTAAGTTCCTCATCTCTCCCTCTTCATCTTCTTCACCAAAGTTTTCTAGGGTTTCATCCACCCTTTATGTTTCCTTTCGTAGATTGGAGGTTTGTAACCATTTTGTTGAACTAGAGGTGTTTTGGTTTGTGTATTCATGCTTGGGTTAAGGTAATCTTCTATTCTCTTCAGTTATGGAAGTTAGGGTTTCGGTATCAATTGAGGTATTCATGTATATGGTTTGGGAAACGATTCTTTGTGGTTGATTATGTTTATTTATGGTTGAATATGTATGGATTTAGGTTTTTGGAAGTTTTGACTTGAGAATCCAAGTGTTCTTCAAAGGAGCTCTATTTGGAGGAAAAATCTAGATTTAGCCTAAATCTAGCAAGGTGAGTTCAAGTTGATTTGTGAAAACGTTGTACATGCCAAAATGTCTATTTTAAAGTGTTTATATGTTTTATATGAAATTGTTAACTGCTAATTATCTGATAAGTTTTGGGTATTTGGAAGTATTCAACTTTATAAACTTTTAAAACACCCACATTTGGGATTTTGGGCAGTTTGATAAATAAATCATATATTTTGGGTATTTAAATGATTTATTTCATGGAGTATATTTTTGAGTATAAAATGCATGTTATTGGGTGTCATGGGATGTTTTGAAAGGATAAAAGGTATAAGCCCACTCGGAAAATGTTTTGTCCCAATCTAAATCATGTTGGAGTTATTTGTGTGAGTTAACGCATGGGTTGCATTATTTCGGGTCATTTACGTTTGATTTTAACTTTATGATTTTCAACGTTGGGTCATTGGATTTGTTGAGCTTAGGGTTCGTTTGGATTTTGTTGGGTTATGAGGACACTTGTCCGTTTTATTAGCTCATTGTAGAGCGTTTGGTTATGATTTGCAATTATTGCATCTTATTTGGGAATTACATGTTTTGAATGCTTTAGTTCATTCGTTTTGAGTCATGTAATGTTTCAGCCCCGTCTGCTATGGATCCATTAGCACTTTTGTTATTTTGACGATGTGGGACGACTAGCCTCTGCACATCGTGGCACGTTGGCATAGGATGGGATTGTAATTCCTTCGTGCGGCACGTTTGGCATAGGATGGGATTGTAAGTCCTTCGTGCAGTATCTATGGGTGTATTCTGAAAGATGCTGAGCTCGATACTTTATTATTTGTCCAATGGTGGAACGCTAGTTAATCCCCATTGAGGCGCGGTTTGGCTTCTTCGGTATGGTGTAAGTCCTCCGTGCTATTTTTCATGGGTGTATTCTGAAAGATGTTGAGCCCGATATTTAATACCATTTTAACGTAATGTGTGGCTTACTTTGTGCACGTCGCATTATGCGGAATCCGGTTTCCCCCGTCACCGAAAGGTGTTGTCTTTGGGTTGTCTGTATATATTTGTTTTCGGTGACATTTTGCATACATATGTTCATTCCATGTTTTATGGGTTGAGATTAATCCCTACCCGTGTTTTGGGGTGTTTTGGGATATGAAGTATTATTTACATTATCATAAATTGGGAGTCAATTATATCCACGTTTTGCGTCGAGTTATCTCTCTCTTATGCTACAATCATAGAAACTTGAGTTTATGCATATTTTGGGTCGGTTGATTCATAAAGCTTACTCAAATTTCATTATTCTAGCTTTACCATTATTCTCGTTTTGATTTAAGTGTTGGGTTTCGTTATTTCATGAAAGAATATTTTGGCGTTGAGACATCTATTTATAAAATGCTTATTATTAGTAAATGAGTCGTTTTCTTATTTTCTTTAGTAAATCTTTTCAAAGGATCATGATTATAAGTTACAATACCTTCCTTTACGTTTTCCTCTATAATGATGATATAAAACTCTTGAACTCACTAGGCGTTAGCCTAACCCTTTTTATTTGTCGGCATGTGCATCAGGTTCCATTCCGGGTTTAGTCTAGCGGCTCTGTGATGAGATGAGTGCTAGTTGGTTACTCGAGGAGGTGGTTTGTTTGTTGAAGTCTTCCGCACTTATATTGGAGATAGCGATCGGTATTGGGTTATAGTAACACTCGACTTTAGTTAGTCTTTATGTAAGACTCTATTTATTTGTTAATGGTTCAATTTAGGTATGTACTTCAATTATGGACTATTAGTAAGAGATTTTATTATCCTTTAAGGTATTTTTGAAAGTTTTTAATTAGTTGTTATTTCCATAAATGGGGGTGTTACATTTTGGCTGGGCCAAGGTATATGCAGTCTATGGTTTTTGGTCCATGCTTAGTCCTCTTTGGTAAAGGGACTTGAACTTTGGCTAGGAAACCCCACACTTTCGTCCTTTGAAGGTAGGTAATTTACCTTTCCATAATTCATATGGATATTGATTACTCTTTTATGAGGAATCTTATTCAATATCATATTTGCAGTGAGACATGCTTCACCCCATAGATTGTGTGAAGCCCCAGAAGTGACAACATTGAGTTAATAGGGTGTCATGGTTTGATGTATTATGCCATTAGAAGAGCAAAATTCAGCAAAGTCATGGGATTCATACTCCCTTCCTCTATCAGACCTTAGAATTTTGATCTTCTTGTCTAGTTGGTTCTCAACCTCAGCTTTATAAGCTTTAAACATGTTGAGAGCCTCATCTTTGGTATATATCAAATAAACATAACATAACTTACTGCAATCATCTATAAAGGATATATGATAGTTTTTCCCTCCTCTAGTTGGTGTTGCCTTAAAATCACACAAGTCAGTATGGATTAAACCAAGTACTTCATTGGATTTCTCAACAGATTTGTAGGGGTTACTTGAGTATTTAGATTCTACACAAGTCTCACACTTTGTCATCTTGCTCAGTGAACATTTAGGTAACATGTTTAGATTCATGATCCTTTGTAAGGAGCGGAAATTAACATGTCCCAATCGAGAATGCCATAAGGAGGATAAATCTATCATGTACATAAAAACAGCAGCAGCACTAGGGCCAGTTTTCGTTTTATTCATATCAATAGCATAGTTATTTACAGTGCTTAGCTTAAAGAGTCGCTCATGTAGGTAGCCCTTGCCAACATAGACACCACCTTTAGTGATGACAAACTTTTTCTATTCTATTACAACTTTGAACCCTTTGTTACTTAGAACGGGCCAGATATCAAACTCTTGCTTATATCAGGTACATGTAAGACATTTGAGAGAAAAAGCTCTTTCCCAAAAGTGAGCTTGAGAGTCACGCTTCCTTTCTCTTCCGCCTTTAATGTCGTAGCATTTCCCACGAACATTGGTTCCCCGTTGTAGACTTTCATATAGGTAGTAAACAGATCATTGCAGTTATATGTGCCTTGATGCTCCCGTATCGAGCCACCAATCAACAACATTGGTCACCATGTTTGTCTCGATCATGCCAACAAATCTATTTTCTAAATCAACAATGTTTGCTTTGGATGGTCCAGCACCACCGCTTCCTCCTCTTAATTCTTTTTGAATCGACAATCTTTGGATCTATGACCACCCTTTCATCATACCGAACATAGTATGACTTGTTTTTTGAAAGGACGTTTGAGATGAGATAGGGGATTTTTTGCATTTAATGGAGGTTTCACCATAGGACCTTTACTTTTGAACTTCAGAAATCGTTCGTTGCTAAACTTCTCTTTGGAAGATTTTCCTGTCACCATGTTGGAGTTAGGCTCCAAAGAGATAACATCTGCCTTTTCTGTGTTTCTATTGTCCTCCTCAACTCAGAGTTTCAATACAAGTTGATCAAAAGTCATCTCCTCAGTTAGATGCTTGAGATACAACTTGAACTCCTTCCAAGTAGGAGGCAATTTCTCAATAATTAAACTAACTAAAAAGTTAGAGTTAATACCCATACCTTCTACATCGAGTTCATGAGCCAAGACTTTAAGTTCTTCCACTTGTTTGACAACCAATTTAGAATCGTTCATTTTGAAGTTTAGGAACTTTCCCACTGCGAACTTCTTAGAGCATGCCACTTGGGTCTTGTATTTGGTCTCCAACGATTCCCATATCTCCCTTCCAGTATTGAACGTGGAGTATATAGCATACAAAGAATCGTCCAACACATTCAAGATATAGTTTCGACAACTATATTCATTTCTCGACCAATTATCGACAACCCTTTGAAATTCCACTATGTTTCTAGTGGTATGAACATTTTGTCATTCACTCGCAGGCGGATTGTTGGTGCCTGTTCCGTGAGAACATTTGCAACTCGCAGCGTGGTCAAGTAAAATAGCATTTTCTATTGCCAACGCTTGAAATCCGAACCCTTGAATTTATTGTGTTTTTCAACCTGGTTCTTCAATATTGTTGATTGATCCATTTGTTTCTATTATCTAGAAACAAAATTTCGTCTTAGATTGTTAGAACCAATCCAACGATATTAATGAAAACAATTCTAAAATAAGAAATTTTAACAAAATTGAACCAAAGGAATTAAGGGAACAAAATTAGAACCTTAACGATGAAATCGAATCCTTGAAGAAATCGAGACATAGAGGCTTGCAATCACGCAGTGTCCTCAGACGAAATTTCGCCCCCAATTGTGCGTTGCTGATCGGACGTCGTCTTGAGGATACAACTATCTAATTTGATTGATGGACGTCAATCCAATTTCATCGAATCAATAATATTATACGTTTCATGATTTTGTGTATGAATATGTAGAGAAATTGTGTAGGAATTTCATATCAAAATATGGAGGGAAGTGAAGGTATATATACCTTCACATTCCAACCGAAATTAACTTCCAGAAAACTGCTCCAGAGATGAATGCGGGTTTGGGGCGGGTTTACCCGCGTGGATGTCACTTTTGACACTGTCGTAGGAAAAACAACAAAGCCTAAAGCGGGTAGCAAGAGGATTTACCCGCATGAAGGGGTGACCAAAGTCGCCTGGAACTCGCTTTCACTTCTGTCCAGTTTTAGCAAAAATCTCAGTTAATGGTCATAAGAGCCCCAATGCCCAATGCCCAAGGCCCAATCTTTTGACCATTAAATGTTATGTAATTCCTTACTAAAGCCCAATGAAAACTCCTTCCACGGGCCTTTCTCAACTTATAAACTTACAAGAGTTTCTAAAAGTTTCCTATGTGGGACAATGTGGTAGACCAATACTCAACAATATAGTCCTTAACAAAATGTTCACAATTTTCTAACAGAAAATCGATAAACTTTAACAAATGACTCCATAATCTTTCGATGGATTTTGGTTCTAGGTTGATGCTACCTTTTACATATCTAGACCATATATTCGATGATTTCGCACATGAAAACACTTCCTTCTTTGTATTTGCATGGAGTGAATGTATCACAGAGGCTTTGAGTATGGCTCACGTCAATCAGATTCACACACATAGGCCCAGGATAAACATATTCCATCGAAGCTACCTAGGTATAGTCTGTTCTGGTTCATATGGATAGCAAACAAGTCAATTCAAGTCAGAACCAAATTCGACGATCTCATTCTGAATCTCTTTCACATATTTTGGTTGGTTAATTCATATGGATAGCAGAGAACCATGTCATTTTCTACCTTAAGGGTCCGTTTGGTTTGTAGGAATGGAATGGAGTGGATTGGATTTCATATAGGGATTTGGATTTTAGAGGATTTGGAATGCTTTTGTGTGTTTGTTTTGTAAGATTGGAATGGATTTGAAATCCATTATTCATTAAAAGAATTATAAAAAATATAAAAATAATTAAATTACCTTTTTTAACTGATTATTGGAAAACAAATGTTTTTAACATATTTTTAAACATTATTATATAAAAATCATACGAAATCCCTTGAAATCCTAGCCATCCCCTTGTGATTTCAAAATCCTATGTTTGAGGGATTTCAAACAAATCCAAGGATTTCAAATGCGGACAATCCTGCAATTCAAACACGGGATTAGAATGGATTTGAAATCCAAATCCCTCCAATTCCAATCTAGTCCGGCAAACCAAACGCGTCCTAAGTATCCATTCGGATCTTCTTCAAAACATACATGTAGATCTCTCAACCATGACTGCTAGCTTTAGGGACATGAATCACTACTACATAAATGGCTTTATTACACACCCATTTTAAAAACCGTGTAAAAATGTACCCGTGTTTTTTTAAAGTATTTTACATGGTTTTTTTGGTAACAAAACCGTGTATAAAGGTCTGAATACTTTTTTACACAGTTGTTTCCAAAAATGTGTAAAAAGGTGTAATTATCTTACACGGTTATTTGAGAAAAACCATTTAAAAACGTCTCGAAACATTTTTACACGGTTTTTAAAATAACCATGTAAAAATGTGTGATCATCTTACACGGTTATTTCAGAAAAAAAACGTTTAAGAAAGTCTCGAAACATTTTTATGTAAAAATGTGTAATCATCTTACACTGTTATTTGAGAAAAACTTCGAAACTTTTTTACACAGGTTTTTAAAATAACCGTGTAAAAAACATATAAATTATTACACAGTTTTGAAAAATGATCCGAGTAAAAAGACTAGAAGTCCTTTTATGTAATGGCCGGGATTTTCGGTAAGTCTTACTACCATTTAAATGCCTCGAATTTGCTCTTGTATGTCTCTTATGTGCATCATAGGTGTTTCTTGTTGTTCGCGTACGTCGGGGAACTTTATCGCGAATGAAAAACGTTAGAAATTCGTGTCCCGTTAGCCTTGGGCGACAGTGCCATGGTCATTGTTGCCAATGTCACAATCGCTGGCACCAGATGAGCTATGGTACACTTTGGGTGATAGTGCCCGACGACTATGCCCGGGTCACTATCGCAGTGGCACTATCGCGGGTTTGGTACCGCGAGCCCCTTTCTGTGGGCGGTTATGCCCTGTCGATTATGCCATGGGCATAATCTCCAGTCAAAGTCGCCGACGACGTCAGTTTGGTTAAAGAACCAGATCTGATTTCCTATTCTCATTTATTATCTTCACCCCAACTTCTTCAAAACACTCTCTAGACTCTCTCTCTCTCTCTCTTTTCTTAGATTCGAAATCTAGTGTTTCGCCCAACTTTTCTTCATCATTTATAGTTAGAGGTCAAGGTAACAAGTCAAAGGAACCAATCTAGGAACTCTATCATCTTCCTCCATTATCATCTTCTCCAAGAGGAAAAGCTAGGGTTTGGGTTTTCATCAAAAACCCACTTTGTGAGTCTTTCCTTCATAATAAATGTTCTATAATGCCATGAAAACCTTTTTCTTTTACATTACCTCAAATATTAATATTATTCCTCTATTTTTACATCTTTGAACTATAGGGTCAAAATTAGGGTTTTGACATTGTATGAATTTGTTGAGTTTTATTGTTATGGAATGTTTAATTGATTACCTACCTATGATTTTCTAAAGGTATTATGAAATGTGGAGACTTAATTGAGTATTATGATTTACTTGGATTCATGAGTGGAATGGAGTTGAAGTGGTAATACTTATTACATGTTATAAATAATTGTATACATGAGATACTATAGATATAGGTCCTATTCTTTGGGAAAAATGTGACATGTATGAATATGATGATATTATGATAGTTGAAATCATCTAAAATGGTATAGTGATTTAAGTTATGTTATATTTGGGTTTGGATGCCAAGAGCACCATGGAGAAAATGACATACCTTTAAAACACGGAGAATGGTGAGAATCCAAGGTAAAGATCTGGATAGGGTTGAACTTGGATAGAGTTGAACCCATGCTTACAATGAACTAAAGACTTGGATAGAGTTGACGTTCTAACAGCTAAAGACTTGGACATAGTTGACGCAGGTAAATATCCATTCTCTAATATGTGTACTGTATGTGTTGTGGCCTACTTATTTGTCCCGTCACAACCTACGATGGAACGCGTCTCCCCCGTTTTGCATAAGGAACTCAAGTGTTGGAAAGTTAACCGATTACCATATTCTATATGGACCTCTTTAATTATTGTTATACATCAATTACTCATATTTAAAATTGTGGAATGATCTCACTACGCTCCAAGCCTAACACTTTTTTACTTTGATGTGTATTATAGGTTCTCTTAGCGGTGGGGTGGCGAGGCCTTGAGTGGAGTGTTGAGCCCCGACGGGGACTATCTTTTGAGGACATAGCATTTAATGAGATATAAAGCGTACACCTTAGTCGTCAATATTTTGGGAGATGATGACGACACTCGATTTGTAATCTAAATTAGAATTTTTAGATTAGTAGGTTGTCGGTCCTTGTTTCCATTACATTCTAAATTTGAAAACGCTTATACTCTTTCCCCGTTTGGGTGATGCCTTTTGGCGAAGGTGTATTTTGAGTCAAATATTATAGGTTTGAATTTTCCCCACCTATAAATGTCTTATTGCAATTTTTTATTTTAAAATATACCCAAATTTTAATGTGTTACAAGTTGGTATCAGAGTGTTAGTTTAAGGGAACTAGGCATGAACGTAAGATGTCTATACTTAAGCTGGAGCTATTAAGTTATGATTTGTGAGTATTGGGTAGAAATACTAAGGTATGATGGTCTTAGAGTCGACGAAATTGCATGAATTACAAATTATGATATTGGTGATGAGAATTCTTGGGTATGATGTGTTCATAATTGCACTTAGCTAATGCCATTATGAATACATTGCTACGTGAGCATGTTTGATTTACTAATGTCATGACGATTGATGAATGTGTTAGTACGTTTTCCTTTGTGTTTCGACCGAATCTCTTACTCTTACTCTCTTTCGTGCTTGTGTGGCAGCTTTTGTCTATCAGGTGAACACTCGAAGTCGACCGTTGGTCAAAGGGGAAATTCATGAGGATAGTACATCTAATCCAAATCTGGTGATCAGAGCGGTGAATGTTTCCCCCCCCCCTAATATGCCGCCTATATTTATCGGGGAGGTAGAGCACATACCCAGGGTGGAATTGGCGTCATCAAACCCGGTCGTTCGAGAGGCAAACCCTCAAGCCGATATGATGGCTAGCGTCATGCAATTGGTGACGTCGGCTATAGAAAAGAAACAAGAGGTATTCCTGAAGATGTTGGAGGATAGGGATGCTAGTCTAAGAAGGCCGGAGGTGGTTGCCGAGAATGCGGTGTCCGGTACGGGTGGTAATGGAAATGGGATCAGGCCGGAAGAGCACGGGTTGTCGGTGCTCAGTGGGGCGGAAAGGGTTGCTCCTACAAAACATTCCTTTGTAGTAAACTGCCCGAGTTCTCAGTATCCGATGACCCAGTGGAGTGTATGAACTGGATCCAGACGATCGAGCAAGCTTTTGGTTCCATTGAGTGCGGGGAAGATCAGAAGGTAAGATTCGCGTCCCAAATGCTTAGAGGCCCGACACATCGGTGGTGGAACATCACTAGATCTACCTTCGATGCTGTCATTCTTGCTCAATTATCCTGGGAAGCTTTCAAGAAGAAGTTGATGGAGGAATTTTGCAATGAGAGAGCGATAGATCGAATTGTCGATGAGTTCCGAGCCCTCAAGAAGGGTAATATGACCGTGAGAGACTATTCAAGAAAGTTTGTCGAAAAGCATGATTTGGTGAGGCATGTAGCCCCGACTGAGAATGAGAAGGTGAAGGCATTTTTGAAGGGATTGCCGGCAGACATGATGTCCCTGGTTTGTAATGCCAAACCCTATACTCTCCGTGAGGCCATTGAAGAGACCAAGGTCATGGAGGATGTCTATTCCCAGAATCGCGAGGAGAGGGCCTGTCACACCCCACTAAAGCGGAAACACGAGGCATAACAGCTCCGATGTCATATCACAAGATTATAACATACCAACATTTACTTAACTTTCAAAATACATTACATTTTTAAGAACATAGTATCGTCATTGTTACAATTCCCAAACTTAAAATATGACGATACGCATAATATCAAAATAATCTTGCTTCAAAATATGAAGTGCGCTGCTAAAACATCATGGAATTACCTTCTTGATTCCTGAAAAGCATGAATAAAAACCAAGGTCAACTACAAAGAGTTGGTGAGTTCACAGGTTTTAAATATGCACAAATCATTTTTATATGCAAGTTGACATTGTAAATCACGTGTAAAAACAAATCTTCACTTCTTTGATTCATGAGTACCATAATTCAATTTCCTTATGATAAGTGTATGCAAAGATAATATTACGTTGAGCCACTACTAAGCCGTCCCTGACCAATTTCAACGCCCCCGATGAACTAACTCAGCGGTGGTTCAAGCCACATGTTTAGTCATCTTCTCTAGTATAGTGCACCCCTGCTCGTCAGCATAAGGTGGGCTTGTCACACCAAATAGCGCTATCCACTAATACTATAGGCCCGATTTTCTTCGAGTTAATAGTAGTGTCACGGGGTCTTAACATTTAATACTCAACACATCAATTGCATACTTATCATATAGCTTATAATTCCAAACGCTTTTAACAAACCTTATAAATTGCCAATTCGCAATACTTTCACACAATTCTCATGAATCTTTATATTTGCAATTAAAACATGCTTTTCACCCCAAAATCAGTTGAAACGATAAAAGTGGGGCTGTGAATACTCACCTTAACGAATGTAACGGGTGAAGCTTTACTTTAATACTTATGGAATTTGTCACGCCCTTAATTTCCCTATACAAGAGTTGCCATAAAGAAACACATTAATGCCCTATTCCGATGTCCAACCAATATGTCCAATTGTCCCATGAAATGCCATCATATAAATTCCTTATTCCATATCCATTATTTTTTTAAACTATACAAAGTTCCAAAATACAATAAAACAAAATTTAAACTTAAGAAGATTACCTTTCTGGATTCAGCATATGCTGACCAGAAAGTTATCCGATAAAATCAACACGGAAGCTTAACTTCCCAAGAGAATTATTTAATCACAAATTTTTATGGTGTTCTATGATATGTTTAGAGTAAATCTGAATTTTTTTATAATTTTTGTATGATTTTGATACCTCAAATAATTTTTACAACACAGAGTGTCACTGATTTTCGGATCAGTGACATACCTCACTTGTATCAGGCTTTTGGGGTATCAATTCTTGGAATTAGACAATGGTCCATATATGGATGCAAACCTAACTCAAAATCCTAACATTTGGAAAACGATTCACTTATTTTGGATGAGTAATGAGGGAGTTATGGCCTCTACAAGATAGATGTATGAATCTGTCTTTACTGGACAGATTGCACCATTTTCTTATAAAATCCATTTAAGTGCCCAAATCAACTCCAAATTCAGTGTTTTCGAACTTTTTAGAAAGCTAACACTCTAAATTAAAGTTTAGAAGCAAAAACCCCAAATTTGGACATGTGGTTTCTGAGTTGTGCAAGCTAGAAGTGAAGTCCATTTTCTGGACAGATTCTAAAATGAAGTAAATACTATTTTAAACCACAAAATAATGATCATTAGACATGGTTTTTGATTATAAACGATGTCTTCACTCCTCATTACATAATAAACTAACTTATGCATCATGGATTCATTGCAATCAAAATGCTCATCCAAATGCATGCATGAACACAACACCAAATAAATAACATTAACATTATTACTAAGTTCTTAATCAGGTGGAACTTGGGAAATTCCTTCATAAGAACCTTTTTATACTAACATTTCATTATGTTAACATAATCATAATTTCAATAATACCAAAATTTTAGTGGTTTATGATACCAAAATTCAACATTTTCATCATAAACCCTAAACTTGATGATAAACAAGTTTTCTTTTGAACAACAAGAATCAAAATCTCATTTTTGAATATATGAACATAAATTTGAAAGCTATTTTATCAACAAAACCTAATTTATACCACATTTTAGATGAATCTTTTGCTCCTCAAACCCAAAATTCAAAATATGAAAACATGCATAATAAAAATGTAGTTTTTGAGGTTACCTTGAAGATTTGAGATGGAAACTTGATTCTAACTTCAAATTGTTGATGGATTCTTGCTTGGATTTTGATTTTTAACAAAGAAAAGAAAAATGGAGTGGTGGTGGTGGTGGTATTCGGCCGAACAAAGAGAGGAGAGGGAAGAGGAGATGAAAAGTTGATTTTGAAAATGAAGAGTAAATCTTGTTTTTAATTTGGTTTTTAATTGATAAAAAAATAATTAAAATAAAGTAGGATTAGGACAAGTGTCCTAATGACTCATCACACCATTATAAGTTAATTTAACTATTTTTTTTTTTTAATATTAGCCTAATCCATAAAATATCAGATATATTTGAGAACCGAAATACCCGATTCTCAATATTTGCTAAATGAATGACAAATTTGAAAATTTTGCAATGCAAGAGAAATTAATATACTGATTTTTATAGTTTAAGGATTTTGGACTTTTATTCGCTTATTTGGCATTTCTGGACAGTGACGGTCAGATGCGGAACTGTTCCGGGTTTTTAACGCAACTTCTAAATTTTTCGGGAAACTTTTATCGTAAAGGCTTTTAATAAAAATCTAAAAGTGACAAAACTTATAAATTAATCTAAGGGTGCTAACCTTAATATTCAGAATTTGACAGGTATCACAGTCTCCCCTCCTTCAAAGAATTTCGTCCCGAAATTTATGACTGATATTTCTGGACAGGCTTTTCGTTAAACAATTGAGGATACTTGCGTTTCATGAAATCTTCTCTTTCCCAAGTATATTCAGGTCCATGACGTGAATTCCAACGGACCTTTAAAATTTGAATTTTGTTGCGCCTAAGACGTTTAGTTTCACGATCAAGAATCTCAATTGGTTCCTCTCTAAAACACAGGCGTCCATCAACTTTTACTTCATCTGGGGACACAATCATTGATTTGTCTATCAAACATTTCTTTAAATTTGACACATGAAAAGTGTCATGAATAGCACTTAACTCTTGAGGTAGACTCAACTTATAGGCTACCGGTCCAATTCTCTCCAGTACCTCAAACGGGCCAATATATCTTGGACTTAGTTTACCTCTTTTCCCGAATCTGATCAATCCTTTCCATGATGATACTTTCAAAAGAACCTTGTCACCTTTTTGGAATTCTAACGGTTTTCTGCGGTTATCCGCATAACTTTTCTGACAATCTCTTGCAGCTTTGAGTCTGTCCTTGATGGTTGATATTTTATCCGTGGTTTCTTGTATAATGTCAGGCCCAATCAGTTGACTATCACCAATTTCCACCCAACTGAGTGGAGATCTACACTTACGTCCATAGAGAGCTTCGTATGGCGCACATTGAATGCTGGTGTGATAGCTATTATTGTAAGAGAATTCAACTAACGGCAGATGCTTATCCCAGCTTCCTCCAAAATCTATAGCACAAGCGCGTAGCATATCTTCCAAAGTTTGAATGGTCCTTTCCGTTTGTCCGTCTGTCTGTGGATGATATGCAGTACTCAGATCCAACCTGGTACCCAGTGCTTTCTGAAATGCTTGCCAAAATCGGGAGGTAAAACGACTATCTCTGTCAGAAATGATAGATAGGGGTACTCCATGCCGAGAGACAATTTCGTCTATGTACAACTGTGCCAATCTTTCTATTTTGAAATCCTCTCTTAAAGGAAGAAAATGCGCTGATTTCGTAAGTCGGTCCACAATGACCCAAATTGCGTCGTTCCCTTTTCCAGTCCTGGGTAGTTTGGTGATAAAATCCATAGATACCTGATCCCATTTCCATTGTGGTATCTCAGGTTGTTGAAGAAGTCCAGAAGGTTTTTGATGTTCTGCTTTAACTTTCGCACATGTCAAACACTTGCTTACAAACTTAGCAATGTCCTTCTTCATTCCTGGCCAACAATAATATTCCTTCAATCCTTTGTACATTTTATCGGCTCCTGGGTGAACCGAATACCTCGATCGGTGAGCTTCTTCCAAAATAGTCGATCGCATATCATCAACCTTTGGTACCCAAACTTTGTTCTTGAAATATCGTACTCCATCTGATTGTGATTCGAACTCTTTTTCCAAATTATGCAAGGCTTCGCAACAAAGATTTTCTGCTTTCAATGCTTTCTCTTGAGCTTCACGAACTTGTGTCTTAAGGCTTGATTGGACCAATATTCCCAAAGCTCGTGTCCTTGTTGGTTTTACTCTTTCTTTCCTGCTTAATGCATCAGCTACCACATTAGCTTTACCAGGATGATACTTTATTTCGCATTCATAATCATTAAGCAGCTCAACCCATCTCCGTTGTCTCATGTTCAACATTTTCTGATCAAAAATATGTTGAAGACTTTTGTGATCAGTATAGATGGTACATTTAGTGCCATAAAGGTAATGCCTCCAGATTTTTAATGCAAATACTACTGCTCCCAATTCCAAGTCATAAGTGGTGTAGTTCTTTTCATGAACTTTGAGTTGTCTTGACGCATAAGCTATAACCTTATTCCTCTGCATTAATACACATCCCAAGCCTTGATGTGATGCATCACAATACACCACAAAGTCATCCGTACCTTCCGGTAACGCAAGAATTGGTGCATCACATAACTTGCGTTTAAGCATTTGAAATGCTTCCTTCTGTTTTTCTTCCCAGACAAATTTCTTATCTTTCTGAGTCAGTGCTGTCAGCGGTTGAGCGATTTTTGAAAAATTCGCTATGAACCTTCGGTAATAACCTGCCAGACCAAGAAATTGACGAATTTCCGTTGGTGTCCTTGAAGTTTCCCAATTCTTAATGGCTTCAACTTTTGCTGGGTCAACATGAATTCCTTTTTCATTAACTACATGACCCAGAAAATGTACTTCTCGAAGCCAAAATTCACATTTGGAAAACTTAGCATACAACTTCTGATCTTTGAGAAGTTCTAAGATCAACTTCAAATGTTTCTTATGACCTTCCATACTTCGCGAATAAATCAAAATGTCGTCTATGAATACAATCACGAACTTGTCCAAATACGGCCGACAGACTCTATTCATTAAATCCATGAAAACTGTCGGTGCGTTCGTCAATCCAAAGGGCATAACTAGAAACTCATAATGTCCATAACGAGTTCTAAATGATGTCTTATCAACATCCTCTTCACGAACTCTCATTTGATGATATCCAGATCGCAAGTCAATCTTTGAGAAGTACGATGCGCCTTGCAGTTGATCAAACAGATCATCAATTCGAGGAAGTGGGTATCGATTCTTGAGGGTTAGCTTATTAAGTTCTCTGTAATCGATACACATTAGGAATGTTCCATCTTTCTTCTTAACAAAAAGAACTGGAGCTCCCCATGGCGAAGAACTGGGTCTGATAAATCTTTTATCAAGCAGCTCTTGGAGTTGATCAGACAGTTCTTGCATTTCGGATGGCGCCAAACGGTATGGTGTCTTGGCCACTGGTGCAGCTCCCGGAATTAAATCAATGCGGAATTCGACTTGTCTCGGTAGAGGTAGTCCGGGTAAGTCTTCAGGAAACACTTCAGGAAAGTCTCGAACTACAGGAATATCTTGCAAACACTTCTCCTTGGTCTCTTTATTGACTACATGAGCTAAAAACGCACTATATTCTTTCCTTAAATACTTCTGCATCTTCATGCAGGACACTATTCTTAACTTCCTTTTGGATTTTTCTCCATGTACTATAAGTACTTCTCCTTTCGTTAACGGAATTCGAAGAGTCTTTTCAGAGCAACATATTTCCGCTTGGTTTTTGGACAACCAATCCATGCCCACAACTATGTCAAAGCTTCCTAACTTTATTGGAATTAGATCTATCTTAAATTCCTTTTCAGCTAGACTTAGGGTACAATTCGAAAATACATCTCCAACCCTAATCTCTTGTCCGTTAGCGAACTCAATGACATAAGTTTCTTTTAGCTTTTTGGGCATTTGATTAATTTTTGATCTAAAACTTAATGACACAAAGCTTCTATCTGCTCCGGAATCAAACAATACAGATGCACGATGATTATTTAAAAGAAACGTACCTGTGATCACATCCGGATCTTGTCTTGCTTCTTCCACTCCAATTTCAAATACTCGGCCTCGTGCTTGACCTTTTTGATTCCTCTGATTGACCGGTCGAGTCTGATTTGCGTTCATCCTTCTGACAAATTTGGGACAGGCATTTCTGAAGTGATCCTGACTCCCACACTCAAAACAAGCTCGTTTTCCCCCATTCTTACAATCTTTCGCATAATGACCTCCTTTGTTGCATTTGAGATAAATAACACAGTTTCCGAAATGACGATTGTTGCACTTACCGCATCTCGGATATACTTCCTTTCCTTCATCGGCTGTTTGAGTCTGAATCCCATAATTACCCACTGTTCTCTGTTCCTTCCCTCTTCTTCTGTCAAACGGTCTCCTTGAATTTTCCTCTACCTTCCTTTTTCCTTTGACTTTATCGTGAGTGAAAAGTCCCGATCGATTGGCATTATTGGTGAGCTTGGTTGCCAGATTTACCGCCTCCTGAATGGTTTTTGGATTACCCGACGTCACATCCCCTCGGATTTCTGGAGCTAAACCCCAGACATACCTGTCCACTCGATTCTCTTCTGGTGTAACCAAATTTGGCACCATCTTCGCCAGCTCGTGAAATCGTGTCGTGTACGTATCAATGTCGTTTCCTTTCATCTCATGCTCCCATAATTCTGCTTGTAATTTCTGCATTTCGCTTCTTGAGCAATATTCTTCCTTAAGCATTTTTTTAAACTCATCCCAAGTGAGTTTGTTAGCTGCTTCTCTTCCTCGAGTCTGCACTTGAGTGTTCCACCACGTAAGTGCTCTTCCTTGTAGTAAGCAAGCTGCGAATTCCACTTTGTTTGCTTCCGAGCATTTACTTATGTGGAGAACGGATTCCATTCCTTCAATCCAAGATAATAACCCAACCGCTCCTTCGGTACCGCGGAATTCTTTTGGATTACAAGACCTAAAAGTCTTATATGTACATTCTTTTTCTATATTTGCACCGACTCCTGGTTGATTAGGTTGGTTAGCATTTAAACCTGCTGCTATCTGACTGACTATGTTAGGAAGTGTGGCTAAGATTTGCTCGGATACGAGTCGTGCAATCTCAGGATCTTCTCTTCTTGGCGGCATAATTCTAATGCAACAATTTATTTTAAAGCCACGTCAATATTTAATTCCATATTCTTATTTCCCTTATTTCTATCCTATAATCTTAATACAATATAAATTATATTTGTTTATTCATACCTCCAATACATCATACATCAACCTCATAGTATTGAAATTCACAATTTTATAAACAAACATAAACAATATAACATAAACATATCCAATATCAATAAAATACTACGTCAAATATTCAACATTCATCCAAAAGTAATAGCTATGCTATTTAATAATGTATTAATACGACGAGTTACATATCTCCAAAAAGAAAGTTAGTCATCCAAATATCCAACAATGAATCGCACTACTGATGCCTGAAAAACAACATCATCACCCATGCTATCACAATTACCAAAAGTCCCATCATCACAGATAAACAAGAGTGCAGCCATGCTACCATTGCCCTAGTTTCCACCAGTTCCCTCATAAACCCACTCATAGTTTGATCACCCGTACTTACCATTGATATAAGTCCATTTAAAATCTGATCACTTGAATTCATTATAATCATGAGTGCATCGATGGAATGCTCATGATGATCTATCTCCATTCTAACTCTCTCCACTTCTCGAGCCATACCCGAGACCCAGTAGTTTTCTAGCGCTGTCATACCGGCTGGTTGAGACACTGGTATTCCAGCACATGGTGGTGGCGATACCCTCCGACCCCTAAGTCGAGAAGGCCCCGCCTCGTCCCTACGTGGGACAGGTGTACTCTCTCGCTCGAATGTGGCAGGTGGAGTCGGCTCCGATGTAGGTGTGACCGATCTCTCCGGTGACCGATCGGAATCTGAATAACCGTGCTCAGATGGGTCAAAATCATCACTCGTCGGAGTATTTCTTCTAGGTATGTAGGTGAGGTAGCCTGATTCGTCAGGCGACTGTTCTTGGTGAGATGGTGATCGTGACATATTGACTGCGATAATTAATAAAGTTTAATTGTCAATCATGCTAAATTTTTATTAAAAATCAAAAATACCATGCAAACTCACATAACAGTCATGCTTTTCATTTTTGTATCAAAAAGTTTCTATTTTTAGTAATTCCTAGTATAGCCAATCCATGTCCCCTTTATACACACTTAAATTAAACAAAGGTGATCAAGCTTTGTTTAAGTTAAAATATGATAATGTGAAACACATCTTAGTTATACTACAGCGCACCTTAATTTGAAAACTTTATTTGTAAAAGGTTATAGTGTGTGGTTTCAAAACAAAACCGGTATTCCCTATAACCTATGGCTCTGATACCAAATCTGTCACACCCCGCTAAAGCGGAAACACGAGGCATAACAGCTCCGATGTCATAGCACAAGATTATAACATACCAACATTTACTTAACTTTCAAAATACATTACATTTTTAAGAACATAGTATCGTCATTGTTACAATTCCCAAACTTAAAATATGACGATACGCATAATATCAAAATAATCTTGCTTCAAAATATGAAGTGCGCTGCTAAAACATCATGGAATTACCTTCTTGATTCCTGAAAAGCATGAATAAAAACCAAGGTCAACTACAAAGAGTTGGTGAGTTCACAGGTTTTAAATATGCACAAATCATTTTTATATGCAAGTTGACATTGTAAATCACGTGTAAAAACAAATCTTCACTTCTTTGATTCATGAGTACCATAATTCAATTTCCTTATGATAAGTGTATGCAAAGATAATATTACGTTGAGCCACTACTAAGCCGTCCCTGACCAATTTCAACGCCCCCGATGAACTAACTCAGCGGTGGTTCAAGCCACATGTTTAGTCATCTTCTCTAGTATAGTGCACCCCTGCTCGTCAGCATAAGGTGGGCTTGTCACACCAAATAGCGCTATCCACTAATACTATAGGCCCGATTTTCTTCGAGTTAATAGTAGTGTCACGGGGTCTTAACATTTAATACTCAACACATCAATTGCATACTTATCATATAGCTTATAATTCCAAACGCTTTTAACAAACCTTATAAATTGCCAATTCGCAATACTTTCACACAATTCTCATGAATCTTTATATTTGCAATTAAAACATGCTTTTCACCCCAAAATCAGTTGAAACGATAAAAGTGGGGTTGTGAATACTCACCTTAACGAATGTAACGGGTGAAGCTTTACTTTAATACTTATGGAATTTGTCACGCCCTTAATTTCCCTATACAAGAGTTGCCATAAAAAACACATTAATGCCCTATTCCGATGTCCAACCAATATGTCCAATTGTCCCATGAAATGCCATCATATAAATTCCTTAGTCCATATCCATTATTTTTTTAAACTATACAAAGTTCCAAAATACAATAAAACAAAATTTAAACTTAAGAAGATTACCTTTCTGGATTCAGCATATGCTGTCCAGAAAGTTATCCGATAAAATCAACACGGAAGCTTAACTTCCCAAGAGAATTATTTAATAACAAATTTTTATGGTGTTCTATGATATGTTTAGAGTAAATCTGAATTTTTTTATAATTTTTGTATGACTTTTGATACCTCAAATAATTTTTACAACACAGAGTGTCACTGATTTTCGGATCAGTGACATACCTCACTTGTATCAGGCTTTTGGGGTATCAATTCTTGGAATTAGACAATGTTCCATATATGGATGCAAACCTAACTAAAAATCCTAACATTTGGAAAAAGATTCACTTATTTTGGATGAGTAATGAGGGAGTTATGGCCTCTACAAGATAGGTGTATGAATCTGTCTTTACTGGACAGATTACACCATTTTCTTATAAAATCCATTTAAGTGCCCAAATCAACTCCAAATTCAGTGTTTTCGGACTTTTTAGAAATCTAACACTCTAAATTAAAGTTTAGAAGCAAAACCCCCAAATTTGGACATGTGGTTTCTGAGTTGTGCAAGCTAGAAGTGAAGTCCATTTTCTGGACAGATTCTAAAATGAAGTAAATACTATTTTAAACCACAAAATAATGATCATTAGACATGGTTTTTGATTATAAACCATGTCTTCACTCCTCATTACATAATAAACTAACTTATGCATCATGGATTCATTGCAATCAAAATGCTCATCCAAATGCATGCATGAACACAACACCAAATAAATAACATTAACATTATTACTAAGTTCTTAATCATGTGGAACTTGGGAAATTCCTTCATAAGAACCTTTTTATACTAACATTTCATTATGTTAACATAATCATAATTTCAATAATACCAATATTTTAGTGGTTTATGATACCAAAATTCAACATTTTCATCATAAACCCTAAACTTGATGATAAACAAGTTTTCTTTTGAAAAACGAGAATCAAAATCTCATTTTTGAATATATGAACATAAATTTGAAAGCTATTTTATCAACAAAACCTAATTTATACCACATTTTAGATGAATCTTTTGCTCCTCAAACCCAAAATTCAAAATATGAAAACATGCATAATAAAAATGTAGTTTTTGAGGTTACCTTGAAGATTTGAGATGGAAACTTGATTCTAACTTCAAATTGTTGATGGATTCTTGCTTGGATTTTGATTTTTAACAAAGAAAAGAAAAATGGAGTGGTGGTGGTGGTGGTATTCGGCCGAACAAAGAGAGGAGAGGGAAGAGGAGATGAAAAGTTGATTTTGAAAATGAAGAGTAAATCTTGTTTTTAATTTGGTTTTTAATTGATAAAAAAATAATTAAAATAAAGTAGGATTAGGACAAGTGTCCTAATGACTCATCACACCATTATAAGTTAATTTAACTATTTTTTTTTTTAATATTAGCCTAATCCATAAAATATCAGATATATTTGAGAACCGAAATACCCGATTCTCAATATTTGCTAAATGAATGACAAATTTGAAAATTTTGCAATGCAAGAGAAATTAATATACTGATTTTTATAGTTTAAGGATTTTGGACTTTTATTCGCTTATTTGGCATTTCTGGACAGTGACGGTCAGATGCGGAACTGTTCCGGGTTTTTAACGCAACTTCTAAATTTTTCGGGAAACTTTTATCTTAAAGGCTTTTAATAAAAATCTAAAAGTGACAAAACTTATAAATTAATCTAAGGGTGCTAACCTTAATATTCAGAATTTGACAGGTGTCACAGGGTCGGGGCGACCGAGAAGAGAAAGTGGGAAGACAACTCTTTACCCTCCAAGAAACCGCGAATCTTCAACAACAACATCAACAGGGGAACCGAGCCTAGGCGGGAAGCTAGGTGGTTCCCTAAGTACATAAGCAAACATTTCGGCCCGTGCAACTCTAGCGGGAGAAATTGTTTTAAATGTGTCAAAGTGGGGCACGTTCACGAAAATTGCCCGATCCGAGAGGTCACTTGCTATGAATGCAAGGAACCGGGTCACTTCCGTAATGAGTGCTCGAAGTTGAAGGCGGGAGGACCGTAAAGGAAAAAGGAGAACCCTCCGAGGGTGCTAGGGAGAGCATTCCAGATGACTGTCGATGAGGCAAAAGCTTCACCGGATGTCATTTTGGGTATGTTCCTTGTCAACTCAGTACCCACTCTCGTATTGTTTGACTCTGGTGCCAGTTTTTCTTTTGTGTCAACCTTGTTTTGCCAAAATCATTTGTTGGCCACTAATACATTAGATGATGCTCTAATTGTCGAGATAGCTAATGGTTTTCAAGTTATGGTCCGCGAGTTGTTAAAAGGATGCATCTTGGAAATCAGGGGGAGGAGTTTCTCGGTTGATCTCTTGCCAATGACCATTGGGGGATTCGACGTGGTGGTTGGAATGGATTGGTTAGCGGAAAACCAAGCGGAGATTCTGTGTGCCAAGAAGTTCATTCGAATTCCTGATACTAATGGGGTTGATGTGATCGCTTACGGTGAGAGGAGGAAGGGCGACATACTGATCATTTCCATGGCCAAGGCACGTAGGTGTTTAAGGAAGAGGTGCTCCTCTTTTCTAGCCTATGTGTTGGACTCCAAGCTTGAAAAGAAGAAGCCCAAGTACGTGAAGGTAGTTCGGGAGTACCCCGATGTTTTCCCGGACGATTTTCCGGGTCTACCATCGGAAAGACAAGTGGAATTCCGGATCGATCTAGTTCCAGGAGCGGCTCCAATTGCTAGAGCTCCCTACCGATTGGCTCCTTCCGGAATGCAAGAGATATTGTCTCAACTCCAAGACCTACTCGAGAAAGGCTTTGTAAGGCCGAGTTCCTCGCCGTGGGGAGCCCCGGTATTGTTCGTCAAAAAGAAAGATGGAACGATAAGGATGTGCATCGACAACCGGGAGTTAAACGAGGTGACTGTGAAGAACAAGTACCCTCTTCCGAGGATCGACAACTTGTTTGATCAACTGCAAGGAGCGGGTTGCTTCTCAAAAATCGATCTTCGATCCGGGTACCACCAGGTGATGGTGAGGAACGATGACGACCAGAAGACGGCGTTTAGGACCCGGTACGGACATTATGAATTCTTGGTCATGCCTTTTGGGTTGACCAACGCGCCGACAATATTCATGGACCTGATGAACCGTGTGTGCCTACCATTCCTCGACAAGTCGGTGATAGTAATCATTGACGACATCCTAGTCTACTTTAGGGATGAACTCGAGCATGAGCGACATCTTCGCGAAGTACTCGAGGTGTTAAGAAGGGTGCAACTCTATGCCAAATTCTCGAAATGCAATTTTTGGCTAAGAGAGGTCCAATTCTTGGGACACGTTGTTACCCGAGACGGCGTGAAGGTGGACCCTTCCATGATCGAGGCCATCATGAGTTGGCAACCTCCAAAGAGTCCGGCCGAGATTGGAAGCTTCTTGGGTTTAGCGGGTTATTACCGGCGATTCATTCAAGATTTTTCTAAGATCGCTTCTTCCCTGACATCTCTTACTCGGAAGAATATCAAATTTGTTTGGATGGATGCCCAAGAAAAATCTTTCTGAACTCTCCAAAAGAAACTTTGTGAGGCCCCGATACCAAAACTGAGAATTAGATCGATGGAAATAACAATGCATTTCACAAACCAGTATCCGATAATAGGGTTTAAGTTAAGTGATAGTCCCTAACTTCTATCAGATTTTAACCCTACAACACCCAACAACTGACTCCTTTTAACAAAACCCCAATCCTAAACAAACTATTAATCGATCCACATACAAACCTCAAAATAGACAAGCTTTCAATAAGAGAGAAGGGATTTGGGTGTTTACCTCTTGAAGAGCCTCACCAAATGCTATTGATTCTCGTTTCCTTCACGATTCCAAGGTCTTTGATCGGTCCTCCCCTTTCTCCCTTGAGTCGCCGCACGCATACACACACACATAGTACTGATTCTTACAAATGAATAGTGTCTTAGGGTTTTGGCCTTAAATGGTCATATTGTCCAAATAGGTCCTCCAACTTCTCATCCTCCCTCGATTACACCATTAAGTATTTATATTTTTTTTTATAAAACAAACAAATAACTCAAAGAATTTACGGTTGTTACAAGGAACATTAACCACAATAAAGTACCTTGCATCCCGAGGCTGAATCGTCGCCTTGGAGCCTGCATATCCAGGTTGGAAAGGAGGGTGGATCGTTTTCACTTGTCTTGGAGGGTGAAACGTCGCCTTGGAGGTTGTGCCTCCAGGTTAGGGAGCAAATAATGAGGGTGGAGACGTGATTGACTTACACGTAAGAAGGACTTGTACATTATGCATAAATTGTTGTGATTAAGAGATTTTCAAATTTTAGGCTTTAATAAGTTGTACTTGGTGCTTTATTAGTTGTCTTTAAGAGTTTTACAAAATCTGTTTTATAAAGTAGTATAGATGGTGTGTTATCACAAGAACAAATCTAAACATAAAAACTTTTTGAGTTGGGCATAACTTTACAGAGTGAAGTTACATAATGTAACTGCCCAACTTTTCATCAAATTATACCATCAGTACTGAACTTTTCTTTAAATTATAAACCAGTATCAATTTTGCATTCAAATATGCATTCAAATAGTTATAAATTTGAAGTACAGGAAATCTCAACTGATAAAACCAATAGAAAAAAACGTATTGATTTGAAATTCGTAAATTCCACATATCTTAATGACTCTGATCATTGAAATCAAAGCGAATTTCATGTTAAGCTAAAATACTACCAAATAATTTATCGAATATTTGAAAAACAATACCATATGAGATTCACACCTTTTGTAAATCGAAAACTAATTGTCAACTTTAAGAGGAATTTGAGTCTTGGATGATTTACCTGGTAATCACCAACTTTGGAGATGTTATAATTGATTCTTGAATTCTTTGAACTTTTTACACATAAATCCAGTGGTCTGATAACATTGGAAGCCAACATCAAACATCATACAACAATTATTAAGAAAACTTAAGTAGATCAATGAAAAATAATAAACACATAACAATAAGTACATTCACTACCACCACTGCAATCAGCAACAACATATATGTTTCAATCAAACCAAAAAATCACACATTTTTACCTATAGAATTCTTATAAACATCTAGATGAGATTGATAAGCAAGCTAATTAGATCATATAACATTAGATAACACTGGTAAAAAACGGAGATAACATTAGATAACATTGGTAAAGCTATATAACAATCAAGAAACTAAATAAAACATAAAACAAATTACATAACACTTTACTAATCAAGACATGAGACTAAATAACAATCAAGAAACTAAATAAAACATAAAAAAGTAAATTTGAGACTAATAGAGAAATCCCAAGAATTCAACAAAATCATTCATGATACTTGGTGTATATGTTTCATGAATGACGTGAAAGGTGAATTAACAAAAATCAAAATAAAACATCAAAGTAGTTTGAGAGGAGCAAAAATCAAAATCCATTTGGTATGCATTAAAAAACTTTTCAACAATAAGAGCACAGAAGATCAACAAGTAAAACAATTAAATTAGCAAGATTTCGGCCAGTTCCTTGACACATATTGAGGATCTATCACAATTTTTGGTTTTTTTGGCAAAATATTCGTTTGTGGTTGCATGACTATAATTTGACAAATCCCTGTGTGACGAAAAGCATATCTTACACAAAAAAAAAAAATCTTTACATTGAAGGAATCACATTTCAATTTTTCAACAAGTATTCCAAACTACGCCTACAAGCTTAGAATCCTAGGTCCAACTGTAGGCAAATCGATAAACAAATTCATAAAGTTATTGACAATAACGATAACTCCAGATAATCCATTTGCTCAACACAAATTCATCAGATAAAACTACAAAAAATAAATAAAATTAAACCCAGAAATTGGCCAAACACCACAAAAATCAACCTAATTTTTAAAAGAAATCGCAAACACTTGCGAAGTGCTAAAACTTGAAAAGTAAAACCTCCAACGGATACAAAACAAAATCGATTTGGTATGTATACACAAATCAAAATCGATTTGGTATGTATACATAAATCAAAATCGATTTGGTATGTATACACAAATCAAAATCGCAAGAGAATACAATCAAAAAATAAAACTCGGACACACAACATCAAAAAATCGCAAGAGAACAAACAAAAATCAATCTTGGATGAGAGCATAGATTTTACAGTCAAGTAGTGGAATGGATAGAAAGAAATCGACGAATACAAAGAAATCAAACACACACAAATGAAGATGAAATACAAAAAGAATTTACCTCAATTGGCGGTAGAGGATAGATTGATTGAGCGTGATAAGTTTTGAGAATGAAGATGAAATACAATCAGAACCCTAAACGTATTTGAATCTCTAACCAAGGAGTTTGAATCGTCATTTTGGGACTCGATTTTATGAATCGTCGCTTGGGGAAGATGAGGTCGCTTGGGGAATGAATCGACACTTTGGGAACCGAAAGCCATGAGAGTGTGCGTGTATAGGAGCGATGTGTCTTGGGAAGCTGATTTTATCAGTAGTGTTAGATACAACATATGTAAGTTGTACATTAGGCATTAAAGTGTTGTAATTAAGAGATTTTAAGAGATTGTGCATTAAAATGTAGTACATTATGCAATACAAGTTGTTTTTAAGAGATTTTCAAATCTGGTTTATAAGATAGTATAGATATATATATATATATATATATATATATATTATAGCCTTAGGTTCATTTGAGAAATGGTAAATGTATGAGAAATAGAGAAATGATCCTAGCCCTTTATCTACTCAACATTTGAGGCTTTAACCGTGAAGCACCAGATAATTCCTTGTGTGGTTTGTTGAAGATAGAGGGGTAGTTTAGTAAAATACATAGGACGAGTTCATATGTGAACCTATGTGATTCACATATGAACTATACGTCATATATGAATTAGTTTATTAGTTTATATGAGAATCGGTTAATTAGTTCATATGTGAATCACAAAGGTTCATATGTGAATTTTTTAATTAGTTCAACTGAGTCACATATGAACCTACAATTAATTAGTTCATATGTGAATCAGTTAAAAGAGTTTATATGTGAATTACACTAGTTAACATATCAACATATAGTTCATATGTAAATCATACAAGTTCATATATGAACTCGTCCCGTGTATTTGTAAAAATTTGGAATATGTTCTTCTATTTTTGGAATAGCATCAACTTTTGATCCCAGTCAAAGCCGTAATTGTTGACCAGTCAAAAACGCAATATTTGACCGGTCAAATCCGATATTGACCAAATGAAAGGCTAAGATTACTTCTTTATTTCTCATATATTTACCATTTCTCAAATGAACCTCTCCGTATATATATATATATATATACATACATATATACATATATATATATATGATTATCTTAAAAATAGTCTTAAAATAAATACAATTAAATATGATAAATAGATCTAATGGCTTTTTTATAAATTAAATATTAAAATTTTCTTAACCATAAATCCATGATAAAGTTTTAAGTAATGATTTCGTTAACCATATTAGAATTTTTGAAAAAATTAAAAATAATATTTTAAAACTCTAAATTTCCATTCCTCCCCCCTTAATTTCCCTTTAAAAATTTTGGTTACCTCTTTTTATATCCTATGTGTATATGGGTACATAGAAGAAATCCTAATTCATTTTCCTCCTTTAATTTAAAACTTCATTTCATCTCTCTTCCTTTTTACTCATTGGTGCTGCAAGTTTTCACACTGTTGTCGCCCCTCTCTTCTTATCCGTGTTGCAGGGTTTTTTTTTTGGGGGGGTGGGGGGGAAGGGTGTCTTAGGCTATGACTAGACTAATCCCTTGGCAAATTATGATTGTACAACCTTGATTAAATCTTATTGGCCACAATTGTTGTGTACGCCTGGATTCGAATCCTGGGCAGATGGGATATTCCACCACATCCCCCAAGGCCTTAATCAGTACGCTACAACCCTTCTGGTTTGCAGGTTTGTTTTTACTAGTGGCTTGTTTTCAAAATTTTGATCCAAAGATGATTCAAACTTTTCTGTTTTTATAGGTTCTTAGATCTATCCTAATTTTTCTTGTCATTCAGTATTTATCAAGCATAAATATTTACTCCTAATATTTCTAAGTTATGTTTGTTCTTAAGAAAATTTAATGTATAGTATTTCTTTGTAGGGATGCAGATGCTGCTTACGGTAACTCTCAGTTCGTCAAGATATAATGACCAATATTTGATGAAAAGTGCTTATTGAATGTTGTGTGGAATGCAAAAGGGATTCATGGACTCACTGGATGTTGATGTACATGGAATTGATGCTTCCACAATGACAATTCAAGTGGAAATTAGAGTTCACAGTTTATCTAAAGGCAGTTGGATTTTATTTTTGCCAAATCTATTGATTAGAATTTTGGTTTCACTTTTGTTTCTGCTTTCACTATAATTATTTGAGACAATATAATTTCTCTACATGTTTAATAAAGTTAAATCACTTTGAATCTATTTTTACTTATATTTCTATCTTTTATATTGTCTTTGATTGCATCGTGTCGCATTGTACATATATGCAACTATTATAAATAATATGCTTTATACAAATAGAAGAACAAGAAAATGAATTATTATTTTTCTAAAACAAAAAAATTTACCGACCGATATACGTCTGTAATAAGTGTCATTGGTGACCCGTCAACAATTTCTTACCATTGGTGATCCGTCGGTGAAGTTGGTGTTGGAAATTTAGTAAAAATACATGTTTTTTACTAACTTTGGACACATTTAAATACATATATATATGTATTATATATAATTAACTCTTAGTGTGTATGTGTTCTCCTATATGAGAGCTTCGAAACGTTGTATAATGTGTCCAAAACGGAGTGTGTGTGGATGAGATATCGATACTCAAAGTTGACCCAATTTCAAATTTTTTGTAACTGAAACGCATTGAAGATGAATAATTAATTTGTTTAATTATCAGTTAATTACGAATTAGTTATTTCGATTATAATGATTAATTCATTTAATTATCGGTTAATTACGAATTAATTATTTCGGTTTCAATCTTCACTATAAAAAGGGGGTCTGGTTTCATTCCAAAACACACGAAACAACTCTTTAAATATCTCTGCTGCATACAATTTTTCCGATGGCTTTTTCAGGCAAGTGGTCATCTCCGGCAGTACTACTGCTCACGCTGTTGTACCTGAGAACAAGCGACGAATCTGTTTAAGGGAATCGTGTGTAACACGAGCTTCAGCTTCTGTTTATTTTCATTCTTCTTCTCTGTAAACGATTTCTTAAACCAACAGTTGCTTAATTTGCACTATTATATGTATGATTAAAATATATATGAAACCAACAATCTTAAACAGATTCTCAATCAAGTTTGTTTCGATTTAATTCTTTTTCTGTTTGTGTAAACAGATTGATATAGCGGTACTAACTGTTCACGTGAAATTTGTTTTCCACAATGGTGAACGAGTACTTGGTGGCAATGATCACGGAGGTGAACGTGATTGGTGCAAACTCTAGGGAATGGTGGATTGATACCGGAGCTACCCGTCAGGAGTGTCATGACAAGAGCAACTTCAACACCTACCAAGATGTTGATGATGGGCAAAAACTCTTCATGGGGAATGTCGTCACCTTCGATGTCAATTGTTTTGGAGATGTGATTTTGAAGATGACTTCCGGTAAAGAGCTCAAGCTTAAGGATGTTTTGTATGTACCGGAGCTTCGTAAAAACCTCGTTTCGGGGTGGTTGTTAAACAAGTTTGGTTTTAAACTAGTGTTTAAGTCGGACAAGTTTGTTTTGTCCAAAAGTGGTATGTATGTGGGTAAAGGATATGCCTTGAATGGCATCTTCAAGCTAAATTTAATGGTTGTTAATGATATGAATAAAGCAAGTTCTAGTTCTGCTTATATGCTTGAGTTTCCAAATGTTTGGCATGGCCGTTTAGGACATGTAAATTTTAATTCCATTCGACGTTTAGTTAAATTAAACTGCATACCAAAATTTGACATTGACTCAAATTACAAGTTTCCCACATGTGTAGAAGTCAAACTTACTAGATCATATTTCCAATCGGTTGAAAGAAAAATTGGACCCCTAGATTTAATTCACACTGATGTATGTGATTTAAAATCGGTTCCTACTAGAGGTGGGAACAAATATTTTATCACGTTCAACGATGATAGCACGAAATATTGCTACATATATTTACTTAAAAGTAAAGATGAAGCAATAGACAAGTTTGTCGTATATAAAAATGAAGTTGAAAATCAAGGTCGTTAGACGTGATAGGGGAGGTGAGTATGTCTCACCATTTAATGAGTTTTGTTCTAAAAATGGAATTTAATATGAATTCACAGCACCCTACTCACCACAACAAAATGGTATTCCTGAGAGAAAGAAATGTACCTTGAAAGAGATGGTGAATGCCATGTTAATTAGTTCTGGTTTAAGTCAAAACATGTGGGGGGGGGGGGGGGAAAGCTATTTTGTTGGCTAATTATCTTTTGAATAAGATACCCCGCAAGAAACAAGATGAAACACCATATGAACTTTGGATGGGTAGGAAACCATCTTACAAGTACTTACGAGTGTGGGTGTGCCTAGCTAAAGTAGTTGTACCTCCGCCTAAGGTACAAAAGTTAGGACCTAAAACAGTGGATTATGTATTCATTGGATATGCACAAAATAGTAGTGCTTATCGGTTTCTTGTGTTTGAGTCTAAAAATCATGAGATACATAAGAATACAATTATGGAATCAAGAAATGCTTCATTCTTCGAAGACGTATTTCCTTGCTTAAACAAGGAAGATCAAATCTCATCTTCTAAAGATAAAGAAATTGTTCGAGAGAATGAACAAGTTCTATCTGAGGAAGAAGTGGTGGAACCTAGGAGAATTAAACGGGCTAGGGTTGAAAAATCGTTTGGTCCCGACTTTCTCACCTACATGGTGGAAAGTGAACCCAAAACCTATCGTGAGGCGGTTACGTCTTCAGAGGGACCTCAATGGAAAGAAGCCATCAAGAGTGAGATATAATCTATCTTACAAAACCATACATGGGAACTAGTGGACCTACCTCCGGGATGTAAGCCACTAGGTTACCGTTGGATTTTTAAGAGAAAGTTGAAAGTTGATGGCAGTATTGACAAATGCAAGACAAGATTAGTAATCAAAGGATATAGACAAAAGGAAGGTCTAGATTATTTCGATACATATTCACCGGTAACAAGAATAACATCAATTAGGTTGGTGCTAGCTATTGCATCCATTAGAAATCTGCAAATTCACCAAATGGATGTGAAAACTGCTTTTGTAAATGGAGATTTAGAAGAAGAAATCTATATGGAGAAACATAAGGGATTCGTTGCCCCAAGACAAGAGAACAAGGTTTGTAAACTTATTAAGTCTTTGTATGGCCTAAAGCAAGCTCCAAAGCAATGGCATCAAAAGTTTGATCAAGCCATGTTAGAAAGCGGTTTTAAGACACGTAAGTATGATAAATGTGTTTATATGAAAGACACCACTCATGGTTATGTCATCTTATGTTTATATGTTGATGATATGCTTATCATTGGCAGTGATGACAATATGATAAGGTCCATGAAGGATATGTTGAAATCTAAGTTTTACATGAAAGAGATGGGTTTAGCAGATGTGATTCTTGGGGTCAAGATCACAAGAACCCAGAATGGTCTGGTGTTAAATCAAACACATTACGTGGACAAGATTCTTGAGAAATTTAATTAAGGATATACTAGTATAGCTAGAACTCCGATTGACACTAGTCAACATCTATCTAAAAATAGAGGGGATAATGTTGCACAAGTGGAATACTCAAGAATAATTGGCATTCTAATGTATCTTATGAGTTGTACTAGACCTGACTTAGCATATGAAGTGAGCAGGCTAAGTAGGCATACTAGTAATCCCAGTTTTAACACTGGAAGAGTATTACTAGATTGTTAAGATATTTGAGATACACACGTGAGTATGGACTTGCATTATGGAAAATATCCAGTTGTGATCGAAGGATACAACGATGCAATTTGGATATCTGACATAAGAGATTCCAGATCTACAAGTGGATATGTGTTTACACTTGAAGGTGCGTCTATATCTTGGAAATCATCCACGCAAGCTGTTATAGCAAGATCCACGATGGAATCTGAATTTATCGCCTTGCATAAATGTGGTGAAGAGGCAGACTAGCTACGTCAGTTTGTGGAAGATATTCCCAGATGGCCTAAGCTAGTAACGACCATTTGTATATATTGTGATAGGCAATCGGCGTGGTAAAGCTCAAAGTACAATGTATAATGGGAAATCTAGGCACATTAGACGTAGACATAATACGATTCGACAATTGCTCTCTACTGGAGTTATCACGATTAACTATGTGAAGTCAAAGGATAACATTGCGGATCCGCTTACGAAAGACCTAAGTAGAGATTTAGTTTATAAGTCGTCGAGAGGAATGAGACTAAAGCCCTTGAATGAGTAATTCATACAAAGGAAACTTTACCCAAAATACTGGAGATCCCAAGATCTGGGTTCAAAAGGACAACCTAGTTGTATGAATGAGGGAGGTCACTATGGGGGAGTTAATAAACTTCCTAGTCCATTTCTGTAATCAGTGATAGTGAGGCTAAGCGTATGGCTTTTAATGATTATTGAAAATCACCTATGTGAGAGAGAAGTGGGGTCAATTTGAAGGGAATTGTGGGGGGCACAATTCCTAACAGCTCTCGTTGAACCAGGATAGCGTTCATGACCATAACAAACACGACTCTAAGGATATGACATTGTTAGGAAGAGTCCTGTATGAAATGTATTGTCGTCTACATAAATGGTAGTTCAGTTCAAAGACATCGAGTCTACTGACAGCTAAGAGACCATGTGTGTTTCACAAGGGAAGGTTCAAAGGGTAACACCTACCTATCTTATTCAGGATTCGACTATTCGAAATTTCGTAAAGAATTTTCGTATGCTAGATCAATCTCCATTCATGTGGGGGATTGTTGGAAAATTTAGTAAAAATATATGTTTTTTACTAACTTTGGACACATTTAAATACATATATATGTATTATATATAATTAACTCTTAGTGGGTTTGTGTTCTCCTATATGAGAGCTTCGAAACGATGTATAATGTGTCCAAAACGGAGTGTGTGAATGAGATATCGATACTCAAAGTTGACCCAGTTTCAAATTTTTTGTAACTGAAACGCATTGAAGATGAATAATTAATTCGTTTAATTGTCAGTTAATTACGAATTAATTATTTAGGTTATAATGATTAATTCGTTTAATTATCGGTTAATTACGAATTAACTAGTTTGGTTTCAATCTTCACTATAAAAAGGGGGTCTGGTTTCATTTCAAAACACACGATACAACTCTCTAAAAATCTTTGTTGCATACAATTTTTCCGGCGATTTTTCCAGGTAAGTGGATATCTCCGGCAATACTACTGCTCATGTTGTTGTACCCTGGGAACAGACGGAGAATCTGTTTAAGGGAATTGTGTGTAACACGAGCCTCAACTTTTGTTTATTTTCATCGTTCTTTTATGTAAACGATTTCTTAAACCAACAGTTGCTTAATTTGCACTAATATATGTATGATTAAAATATATATGAAACCAACAGTTGGTCTCGATAAAACTTTGACCTTTTTACACAGTTTTGGCTAGCAACCGTGTAAAAAGATGTGAAATTTTTATACGGTTTTAACAAAAAACACCGTGTATAAAGTTTCTATTTTTACACGGTTCTGCCTAACAACCATATAAATTTGGGCATTTTTTACACGATTTCTCTCACTTATTTACACGGTTTTAGAACTGTGTAAAAAAGTCAAACACTTTCATACATGGTGGGCTTTTACACGGTTCTAAAACCGTGTAGAAAAACCATTACAACCGTCTAAAAAGGCTTTTTCTATAATAGTGTAATTTGTTTTATATATCCATCCATTTCAATCATCGTATTTTGCTGTAACTATCGTATGTATGTTCTTTCAATGAAATCTTGTATGAATTATCTGTTTAATTGTTTTACTAGTTTCATTCCCAACTTTTAACAACTTCAACAAGACAGTTGGGCTACTTATATAGCTAATTATTAATATGTTGAAATAAGTGATCATGGCGACAACCGCACATGTGTACGTGATAACTAATGAAGTGCTTTACTTACCCTCTTCAATGCAACTACTCTCCTACTATACCCAGCTTTCATTAATTTTCCAGCCAAGGTTGCAGCATGTCCTGAAAAATTCCACATTTATTATCTGATGAATACTTTATTTACAAAGTTATGATACATTTATATATGTATGGTCGTTTACAAACAAATATAGCAAAGTGATCTTTTAACTTTTTTGTCAGATGTACATGAGTTACTATGACAGAACAAGATATTTCTTTTGGTTTCTATTTGTATATCTTTTGGTTGAGCGGCTTAATGCGACCACATAGAAATCACTACTATAAAATGGCCCTTGTGGACTTTCTGGTCATTATTGGCCGACATAAGAGAATATAATCGGAATTTAAGTCTATACGATGAACAGTTATACGCCATATACAATCACATTCAAACAATTTTCTAGGACAAAAATAAACAATCTAAGAAGAAAATGGTCTTATTAGCTTTTTTATATGACACTTTTGAAGTATGTTCTAATCGTTGTTTTATAGAACTTATTATATATTAGCCACATTTGAAAATTTTCTGTTAGGTGATAGAACTTGTTATGTACTTATGTCACTTAACTTTTTATCATAATAACTTATTATAGCACCAAAGACGTATTGTTGGTTATTATAAACTTAAAATCTCATTAAATACACAGTTAGAATGCCCAAGACATTATTAAAGGTATATCTTTAAAATGACGTCATTTTGTTGTAGTCAAGTTCATGTTATGGAAATTGTTAGTGGCATATTTAATGGTTGAGGTCCAGGGGATGTGATGGAATATCTTATCTGCCCCACGTACGATTCCAACCAACGATAACAATTGTGGCTATTGAGTTTATCATGGTTGATGTCTTACAGTCATAAATTTGTTAGGATTAGTCTGGATCCACCAGCAAACCTTAATCCAATTGATCTACTCTTGTCTTTCAAAACCGAGAACATAGCAAAAAGAATAAATTAAATCAAAGTTAAGAAGAAGAGATATGAGGAAAAGAACAAAACCCAAGAAAATCCAATTTTAAGGCCCTGCCCCTGCTTGCGACCCTGTTGCGCAACAGTGCCAATGACACAATCACTAGGCAATGTCGCCTGGGATGTACCAAGGTCGATACACTTCCCGTGATCCTGCCATGCAATTGTGCCATTTTTCACTATCGTCGGGCACTGTAGCCCTAATTGTACCGAGAGTTTTTCTACCATTTTCCTGAGAGTTCCGCAACCATTTTCCCGACCGTTCTTTAACCGTTTTCTCGGTCGTTTGTCGATTGTTTTCCCGACCATTCCTCCACCATATTTCTCGACCGTTCCTCTAAATTTATTTTATAAATTACAACGAAATTACAGGTGTTTCAAAGGATATGGACCTTGGATCACTTTTAATATCAAACCCACTAATGAATTGCATTTTAAGGATGTGATGAATCAAATAAGTTATGCATGGTAGTTAAACTGTAATGAATTTAATTTCACATGTTTCTTGAATTCAATATAACTTGTTTCATGGGTTATTTTATGTTAACAATTTTATCAATTGCATCAAAAATGTTTTATCAATTGCATCAAAAATGATGGATTCAAGAAACAGTTTCATTAATTGCATTCACCACAATTCGAATAATTCATATTTATTCTAAAGAAATGTCATAAAAACATTTCATCGCTTTTGAATATGTCCTAAACATGTGTTTCATAAAAAAAACTCATTCTACATGCGACTGTTTCATTATTACACCGAAGAAGAACAACCCTGAAAAAAACGTTGAAACCCTCGATATATAAAAAAAATTAATTTTAACTAATAATAACATTAATATCGGATATTTTTTACTAAAAAAATTAATACCATAATTAGCCGTTTAACATTGAAACCCATCCATAAATAACCGCACAAGATAACTACTATATATAAATGGTTTAAATAGAAAATGACAAGCTTGTCCATATAATTAAAATAAACCAAAAAATAAAATAAATTCATTCACAGATTAAAAGGGTAATCTTATTGGCACTCTCAAAATCTTATTTACACTCCACCCCACCCCCATACCTACCTTACCCACTATAATTATTAATATAATCATTACTTATTTTTTATTAATATAATTATAATCATTACATAATAATTACTTGTTTATTTTTAATTTTAAAATAATTATAATCATTCCTTATTTATTTTTTAATTTTAATATAATTATGAATTATTTATTCATTATTTTAGTTTTAGTTATATTTTAGTTTAATGTAATTATGTTTTATTTTATGAGTATTTTATTTTTAACAATAATTATTTAATTATATATTATTTTTAAACCTACAAAGATAAAATAATTTAATATCAAAATAACATAATTGATAAAGTAACAAAAAATTACTAAAAAACTAAAAATATTACAACTTAATCAAGTGAAATAAAATCCGGAGTACGATTAGTAGATAACAGTTGCTCGTACATATTTATTCGACTCATGTAATGAGTAGCCCATCCGGTTGCGCAATCATATTTGAAACGGGGCCATTATTGCATGATACGAGGCAAGTCACATGGGGGGTTTAACGGAGGCAACCTAACGGTGTTAGTCCTCAGGATCAAAATCGAGCACTTTTGCATACCACATCGTTTTTCTTTGCAATAAAAATTTTGTAGGGACCAAAGGTGATAAAAACAACAAACAACAGGGACCATATTTGCAATTTACTCTTTTTATTATTTAATTGTTTTTATTTTATATTTTCTTGAGTAAATTAGGTTTTTTTATCCCTCTGGTTTGTTAAAAATTGCAGATACCGTCCTTGTTGTTTCAAAATTTCAGATAAAAATCGTAATTTCAAAATTATAAGAATGAAAATAGAAACTTTCAACAAACCACAAAAACTAAAAATGTACTTTACTCTATTTTCTTAGAAGTTACTTTTTAGTAAAAAATTGTATTGACTTTTTAATTATAAATAAAGTATTATTAAAAAACATTATCATTTTCTTTTGATATTTATACAAGTTGTCGTTCAAAAAAAAATATAACTTGTCGTTAAATATATATATATATATATATATATATAATACATATAATATAAATATATAATAATTACAAACTACAATATAAATAATAAAACTATAATATAAATAATAATAAAATCAATAATAAAAATAAAATATATAATATATTAGTGAATGATTTGATTAATTTGACATTTTTTTGTTTTAATAAGTATTTCAATTTCCAACAAACCAACATAATTACAATAAATAATAAATAGAAGTAAATAGTCAAAATTTTACAAACTTCAAGGCATTTTACACCCAAGGTATGGTGTAAATAATAGGACCCTTGAAATTGGCATGGGCGGATCCACCCACAAGGGGTAGGGGTCCTAGGCCCCTCTATAAGCTATAAAAATAATTTTTTTAGTAAATTTTTTTATTGGGCCCCCAACAAGAAGGACACAAGGTCAAATGCTCGACTGGACTTGGCTCGTTCGAAATATAAAATATAAAAATTATAAATCTCGAGCCAATAAACGAGCTAATTGATCATGAGTACAAGCCCATAAACAAACATTGAGCTTGGTAAATCAAAAAATATTCGAGCTTGAACCCTACATGAAAAAATTATTCGAGTTCGAGTCGAGCTTGAGCCTAGTATAATTTTTTCGAGTCGAGCTCGAAAAATCTACTACCTGTTAAATTATCTTTATTCAGTAAAAAATCAACTAAACCAAAGCGAATAAGCCGAAAACAAAAACCCAAAACCGTTTTGGTCTATATTAATTATTCAGTTTTGAAAATTTTTCGATGCCCGTAAGTGTGCCCCCAACCATAAAAATTTCTGGATCCGCCACTGAGAATTGGTGTACAAAGTTTGTAATATAGGGGAGATTTGTAAATGATGCATTATCTTGGTGCATCTCATCATAATGTGCGTCTAATGGTTGATAACCTTTTTCATGATTCTGACGTTAACTCAACTTCTTACCAGAACCGAACATTATATATAAATATAAATATGTATATAAGGTTACTGACAACAATTGTAATGTTACTGACGGTACTAATATTACACCCGTCTATAAAATATATTATGCTTCAGGAAATTGGTAAAAATTTGATACTGAATAACAAAATTATAAAAAAATAAAAGATTACAAATCCCTGAAGTATGGTTTCGATATTAAGTAAATAAGCAGGATCACAAACAAGAAAAAACATTTAAAATATTTTAATTGTGATTCAGATAATATAACAAATTTTCGACAAGTCACACGTATATTCTAGAATTACGTTAACAAAGAAATGTCACTCTTGAACTATCAACATAGATAGAGCTAGAAGTCTAAGCTTTAAATGATTGTTTTTTTTTTACTGAAAAGCTAGGACTAGCACGTTCTTTTCTCAAGAATTTTATTAAATAAATCTTCAAAATAATCAAAATCTTATAGAAAAATAGAATTATAGGCAACACCAATCACAGGGTTTGTTGCATAAAGGCCATGTCATAAGTTGCAACGTGCTTATCAAATAAGTTGCAACATGCTTATCAAATAATTTTTCAGATCATTAAACTCTATGAAAACATCTTATGTCATGTTTAGTGAAATAGTTGATAAGCTAGCTAGATGCATGTTAGTTGAAAATTGATGCTAATGTAAAATGAAGAAGACGTGTTAAAGAAAACACCGAATTCTATTATTCTAACATGCATAACTTGAGGGAGCGTTTGGTTCACATGATTCCAATGGAAAATTCAAAAGAATTGGTATAA
This sequence comes from Arctium minus, assembly GCA_954870635.1. Taxonomy (NCBI): domain Eukaryota; kingdom Viridiplantae; phylum Streptophyta; class Magnoliopsida; order Asterales; family Asteraceae; genus Arctium; species Arctium minus. The sequence goes on along the minus strand of OX941088.1, from coordinate 71,634,309 downwards.
TCAATTCCATTAACTAAATTTCATTAAAGCATTTGGTTTACCTATGCAATGGAATTGAATTCCACACAATTGAGAAAGAATTCAATTCCATTCCATCTCATTTTCTCAAAAAGACATAATTATCCCTATGTTCCCTACTTAATTTACCCAGACCACCCCTAACCATCACCGGGCTGAACCACCGCCGACCACCACTGATCTGAACCACCACCGACCACCACTGGTCTGAAACACTACCGATCACCACCATTCTAAACCACCACCGATCTACGCTGACCACCACTGATCTAAACCACCGCCAACCACCACCGATTTGAATCACCGCCGACCTGAACCACCGCTGACCACCTATATGAACCACCACCGTTCACTACCACTGCCAACCATCGTTGATTTGAACTACCGCCGACCACCGCCGATCTGAACCGCCGCCGATCAACGCCGATCTAAATTACCGTCGACCACTACCGATCTGAACCACCGCAACCACCGTTCTGAACCACAATAGTTGGAATTCGGTTTCAAAATTTTCAAAAACGGTATTTTGATCATATACCAATATTTCATTCAAATTCCAAAGCTATATTATGCGAACCAAACGACCATATTCTAATTCTTTTAACGAATTTCATTCAAATGTCAACCAAACAGGTGGTCAAACCTGATAGTATTTAATTCTAATTAATTCAAAGTCAAATTCCTTTGACATATTCCATTCTATCCATAAATTTCTGTAAACCAAACATTCCCTTATTCTTTTGATAAAAAGAGATGGAATGACTTTGTTGACTTTGTTATCTATATTGCTCAAGCATGATCATAATTCATATGTGAGTTCAATTTTCTATTTGAAATATATATATAGGGGGTCATTCAAAGGAGAATTCGGTTATCTGTGATAATCGTGATATCCAATCTTAACTACAAATCAGAGGATAAATTAGAAAAACATTATTTTTGGTAATTTTAATTAAAAGTTTAATTAAAGGGTATGTTAGGTATTTTAGAAATATTCTCACTCCTCTCTCCTCTCTCCAGCGAACATTAATCTGACAAACATTATCCCGATTACCACATGATGCATAGTGTGATACCTTTTGTAAACTTTGAAAATAACGAAAATAAATAAAAAATGTTGTGATACCCATTGTGATACAAAATAGATCTTGATACCCACTGTGATGCCCGTTGTGATACAAAATACACTATGATACCTACCGTGATACGCAATACACTGTGAAACCCATTGTGATACAAAATACATTGGGATACACTTCTTGACTTAACAAAAATAAATGTTGATATACAATGTGATACCTAAAAAAACGACACTATTAAAACAAGATACATTCAAACGAACATGATTATGATATCCATTGTGATAGCTACTGTGATTTGCCAGTTGTAATACCTATTGTGATACCCACTGTAATTATCAACCATATCTGCTACAAATTGAAATAAAACACACGAAAAACAATCTTTAACCCAACCCTAGAAAAACCAAAAAAGCACATTAAAAAAACACCACCGCAATACAAAAAAGTCTACTAGATCAATATTTCAGTCATCGTTTTTGCCACATACCAGAAGCAAACCTTTGATTTCAATGTCTGAAAGATTACTTCCTTCTCCATCAGCATCATCCTTGAGTGAAATCACCGTGTTCAGCAAATCCATGTTACCAGAAGTGACGTCACCGCCATTTTTATGGTCTTCAAAGTAGTGTTAAGAAACGAATTGAATTAGACAAGGGTCGGGATGAGGTCGCCGATGTTGAATTCGCCGGCCAATACATTCAGAAAACAACGTTCTTTAGGGTTTTATGAATTCGTCGATGTTTGAATTCGTCGATGTTTGAATTCGCCGACGAAGTCGCCGATGTCGAATCAGAGATGGAATGATGTTTGTTATGAAAAAGAATGAATATATTCCTTGTTATAGTGAGCGGCAACAAGAATTCTTTTTAGGGTTTTATGAATTGTACAAAAAATTAAATTAACCATCTGCCCTTTTTTATTTTAGTAAATAACATTAATTATCTTAAATGATTGGCCCATATTGGATCTCACGGTTATCACAAATAACATAGTTCTCATTTGATTAGACCCATATATATATATATATATATATATATACTAGTTTCGCCCCCGTGTATTACACGGGGTAATTTAAAAAAATTAAATCATGCCAAAAAACTTATCTTACAGATACGAATGATCATCGAAAGTACGATTCTATTTTTCAAAACTTTTTTCCCTTTAGAGCTGTTTTTTTTAAACTGGTTACAAAATGTCCTTGTTTTAGGCTGTTTTCAAAAAGTATGTTTTGCAAAAAATTAATAAAAAATATGAATAAATATTAAGAATTTATAAAACAAAATTTATAATAGAACGTAAATGAAAATATGGAAAAGTGCATAGTTAAAATATTAATAAAATAAGAATCACGTATCATAAATTACCAAATACTTCTTTATATACAACATTCTTTGTTCTGTTGTTAATTATACTTTCATCATTTATAATTAGTATTTTTAAAATTAAAATATCATAGTGTCAAGAAAATAAAATTAAAAATGTTATTTTATAAAACTTCATAAAAATCAAAATTCTTGTATAAAAATTTAAAGAGTATCAGGTTTTTATAAAAAACTCTTGAAATAAAAACTGATATGAAATAGCCAAAAGAAAATTAAGACAATTTAGTGATTATTTGTATCAAATCTCATACTAATCACCACACATTAATTCGTATATATTTATGATATTTAATAATATAATGAGTAAACTACGATTTTCGTCCTTATGGTTTGTTATTTATAACTATTTTCGTCCCTGGTCTTTAAAAATTGCATTTTTGGTCACTATGGTTTACATTACGTTTCGTTTTTCGTCCCTAGTACTAACTCTGTTAAATTCCTGCTGTTAACTCTGGGGCATTTTAGACTTTTTAATATTTTAACTAATTTCTACTAAAAGGTAATAATAATATGTTATATTATATTATATTATATATATATATATATATATGTGTGTGTGTGTGTGTGTGTGTATATAGAAATCGACCCTCACGGTCTCACCGAGACAACCCCGTCCCCCTCCCTACCTTCCGGCGGTTCTCTATCCTTCTCCGGCGACTGATCAAACATGCAAATCCTTACTCCTTGTGATCTGCAACACCAACTCTCTCTAGTCTGCTTCCTTGCATCATCACCGTAAGTTCATCAACCTTGCAACTACATCACCTCATTTCTGGATAGTTCATCGATCTCTGTTGCAAATATCGACGACACCAAACTTGATCCAACCCAGAAAAACATAATTGAAACCGAGTAGAAACTTAGTCAAAATCGCCAAAGACCCAAAAATAAACATAAAAACGTAGTTTATAGTGCGGAAATGATAAACTTGAAATCTCAATGGAGAAATAATCAACCACAAACAAATAATGTAACTTGACAGAAATAAATAAGAGATAGAAACATCATCGGATTTATGTGGAAAACCCAAAATGGGAAAAACCCATCCACCGAAAGTCCACTATACTTAATCGAAGTTACAATACTTATGGAGAGTACACCACATGAACTATGGCTGGAACTGCTCAAAAATTGTCCACTACCACTTCATGCGTCTTTCCTTGCGGCTTAAGAGACTTGGAAACTCGCCCGGATACGATTTGAATTACAAACAAACAGTAGCTAACGTGAGTTCTGTAGCGGGTTTATAGGCTTGTAAAGCCGCCCAGGCTACTGTTTCCTTCCAGCTCACCTTTTATACAGAGTCATGGTGGAAAGTTGTGCTTGTCTATGATATGGATACGGGACAATGGTTTTCGTCTCAAAAGTTTCAGATGCATAATAATTTATATGTGAATATGATGGGAGATTGCGGTTGGTGAGTTAAAAAAAATAAGTTTTCTAAAAAATTAGATGTAGAAGTTGGAGTGGGAGCTTGCACAGGTGAGAAAGAAAATATGGATTTCATCAAAAAGTGAAAGAAGGTCAAATTTATGCATATACATGTCTATATTTCTTAGAAGATCGGTCAAGATTTAGAAGAAGAAGATGGGTTAGAAGCACTGAGTGAAGATGTATTTCAAAGCTTCTGGATATGGAGGTTGTTTTGATGATGATGGAGAATTGGAGGTAAGGAATTTTTTTGGTTTTAATGAAGGTTGTTTTCAACGAGATGGAGTTGGCTCAAGAAGACACACATGGCATACGAGGGCTGGAGAAGAAAAGGAGGGTGGGGGTTCAATTTTTTTAATAAAATAAGACAATTTTTTATTTAGAATAAGACACCTGTGAAGTTCTTTATTGAATGGGTTTTATTTTTTTAAATAGAAAGTCATATACTTAAGTTAAAAGACAAAAATACCCTTAATTTAACTTACTTATTTTTAAGGAGTTATTCCTAAGGACGAAAAGCGAAATAAAATAAAACCATAGTGACCAAAAAAACAATTTTTAAAGACCAGAGACGAAAATAGTTATAAATAACAAACCACAAGGACGAAAATCGTAGTTTACTCTAATATAATTAAATCCAAAAATATTCAATATTGGACTCATTTCGAAGGTATTGACGAAACGATTACAATGGTATAATTTGAAAAAAATGAAAATGTTTTTTAATGCATTTTAGTTCATATACATTATTTATGTTTATATGATAAAAGTCTAAAATAAAAAATAAAAAAGTAAGAGATTAAAAAGTAAACTACATACCTAATTATAAGGGTAATAAATGTAAGGTATTAATTAAAAAAATTGAATTAAGGAAAGATTTAAGGAAGACTGAATGTGGATATGCTAAATGAACTTATAATGTAAAATACGTCCAGATACATGTTTAGACGGGAAAATGAAAAAACGAGCTTACCAGAAGGCGACACGTGTCCTTCTAGTTACTTATTTATTATATGTATAGATATAGATGAAGGATCATGCGAGAAGTTAAACATTTTGCGAGAAGACGAGAATTGTGATATCATATATGATTACACGGCCTGTGGGTGTGCTTAATCATATATGATTAAACGTCTATGTATTGCCAATATAACATGTGTTTAATCATATATGATTAAGCTTGTGTATCATATGTGATTACTTCTCGTTTGAACCTGTCCCTATATATATATATATATATATATATATATATATATAGGCCTCTTCAAATACAAACCTTGCAAAAGTTGCATACCTTATAAACTGATCTCAACCGTCCATATAATCTAACGAAGATCTGGTTTCATAAATATATTGATTGTTTCCTAATATGAAGTATTGATCACAATTAATGAATTATAATCATCTTCCATAACTATTCAAATCATAATAAATGAAGCTTCATCATTTCCATAAATATTAGTTTGCATGCTTTGTAAGAGCATCTCTAACAGCTCCTCCATTTTGGAAAAAATGAAAAAAATTGAGATTTTGGGTGTAAAATGAGCTCCAACAGCTTTCCCAAAACATTCTCCAAAATGGAGAAAGTAGGAGAGAAAATACATTTTTCTTCAAATATGGAGATATCCCCAAAAATGATTACAAAGAGAGAGAAATTATTTTTTTATTACATTCCACTAATAAGAAAACTTTGAAATGAATTTTTTAGATGAGAGAAACAATATTTTATTAAATATATAGAATACTTTAATAATATAATCAATGATTAATCTTTAAAATGGGGAAGCTGTTGGAGATGGTTGTAATTTTTTTAGAGATTTTGACTTTTGGTTCTCCATTTTGGAGAAATTTTGGAGAAGCTGTTGGAGATGCTCTAATATTTGCAAGGTTTGCATTTGATTTGTCCTATATATATATAGAGGGGTGTTTAAATGCAACCCATCTACATGGTGCAACCTTTGCAACCCCTCTATCCACCACACATTTTATGTAACTAAAAAAAAGAAAAAAAGTAAAAGTAAAATGTGTGGTGGATAAAGGATTGCATCATGTAAAATGTTGCATAATAACTCACCCCTATATATATATAGAGAGAGAGAGAGAAAAATTCATTTGAGAAATGCTAAATATATGAGAAATAGAGAAATAATAATAGTCTTTCATTCGGTCAAGATCGACTTTGAATGGTCAACAATTACGACTTTAACTTGACTGATCAAAAGTTACGACTATCCAAAAAATAGAAGGAGAGTTTCGTAATTTTTATAAATACACGAGACGAGTTCATATATCTGTATGATTCACATATGGAATACATATTCATATGTGAACCAGTGTAATTCACATATAAACTCTTTTAACTTATTCATATACGAACTTTTGTGATTCATATATGAACCAATTAACTTATTCACATATGAAAAATTAACTGTAGGTTCATATGTGAATCAGTTGAACTAATTAACTGATTCATATATGAATCGGTTAAAAGAGTTCATATGTGAACTACACTAGTTTATATATGAAGATATAATTCATATGTGAATCATACAGGTTCATATATGAACTCGTCCCGCGTATTTTACAAAACTACCCCTCTATATTCAACAGACTACACAAGGAATTATCTGGTGTTTCACGGTCAAAGTCGCAAATGTTGACCAGATAAAGGCTATGATCATTTCTTCATTTCTCATATTTTTATCATTTCGCAAATGAACCTAATCCCATATATAGGTTTGAGTTCACGTGAGACCAACCTGTTTTCGTGAGACCACGATTTTACAATTGAAACTTAATGGTAAAACACAATGAAGGTAAAATAATATGAACCGTTTTGTTATGAAGTTTCAATCAACAGTAGTTAAGTAATTGAAAATAAAAGAATCCATATATAGCACCTAGCTATTAAATGTTCAATGCCCAAAAGAAAAATGCATGATAAGAACAAAATGATTTTAATTATCCAAACCAAACACCAATTAATGACTCCCATTAATTGAGGGTCTATATATTGCATTGAAGCCTTAGTAACTTTGGTCATAAATACAAGAAAATGGGCAGTCTGTATTTGCTGACAATGAGGTTGACCATGGTGGTGGGACTGATGTTTCTTGCTGTAACTGGATTCCGGCCAGCCACCGCCATTGCAATCGTACAAATACGACAGATCGCAACTAAGAATAACGTTAGTGGCGTGTTTGTGTTTGGCGATTCGAGTGTCGATCCAGGGAATAACAATCATCTTGCTACAACCGATAAGAGTAACTTCCCACCCTACGGAATGGACTTCTTCGACGGCCACGCCACAGGGAGGTTCAGTAATGGAAGACTTGCCACTGATTTCATAGGTAACTAATGCCTCCTGCAAACATGCATTAATTAAAACATAATTATCATTTTATTTTCAGATTATTATCGTTAATGAATATTTATGCTACGTTCGGCAACAATAAGAGAACTTATATACTGAGTTTATTGAAATACTTTGTTTGTAGATTTTTGAAAAAACTATTTCAGATAGTAAAATTGAGTTTTTTTTCCGTCAATTCTACTCCTTATTATATATATTTTACTCATTATATTTATTTAACATAAAAGTCTCATATATTTTTATCTAAATTATACATTATAGTCTAACTTATATGTCAACTATTTTAACGAAACGTGACACGTTTATAAGTTTACAATAGTCAACAACTAGAATTATAAATCAACTAATTAATTTACCAAACAAAATTAAAGATGTCTATAGTGAACTTACGGAATTTGAAGAGTGAAGTTTCTTAAATAATTAAAGATGTCTGTTTTTTGTATGTAGTAGATGGGTTGCATTAAGTGAAAGAAACTGAAACATGTCGCCTTCTTTTTTAGACCATTGAAATGATAATTCAATTATACCTTCTCAACTGACATAAATTATGATATTCATAATTCTATGGAAACGGCTTTGGAAGGCATTAAGGTCCATCGAAAGGGTGTCGATGCCATTTTTATTGTCACTTGCTTTTCCTTATAACATTTTCGTAGCAAATTCCTTTTTGACAAGTCTAAGATTAGATTGAGCGATCTGTTTGATTTTATTGTTGATAATTCTTTTAGATGGGTGATTTATAGGTGTAAGGGGAGTCCGAAAAACTTCGTTTAAGGGTCGATGTAATCTTTTGTTGTGGCTAGCCTCTCGCTAGCTTCTTTCTTCTATTGAGTTGCCGTTTCCAATATAATTATAGTCATACATAATTAATTTAGTAAACATATTTCTTCTGATTTAAATGTTTAAATTATTTCCATCTATACTATATTATAAAACACGGATAAAAAACTCTTAAATACAAATTATTAAGCACAAGATACCATCATTTTATGCAAGATTTTAAAAATCTCTTAATTTACAAGTATCAAAGCACAAGATACATATTACAACTGCAGACTTCTAACATCCACCAATTTGGTATGTGCAGGGTTTTTTCTTTTATGCAGACATTTTCATGTATTAATATTAATTAATATATTATATTACTATAAATTTGTTTTAATTATATTATTAAATATGTAATTGGTTATTTTTTCTAAATGTCATTAAAATTTATAAAATAATCATTGAATTCTAACAAAATACTTAATTTTTTTTATATATAAATCATTATATTATTAAGTCTAAATTAAACAAATTTTTAAAAACATTATCACTTTCTCAAAATCATCCAAAATCTTACTGTAAATCGAGAAAAAAATAAAATTATGATGTATCTCGCTGCATTGCACGAGTACGCTTCTAGTTAAAAATAAAATACATAAAGTAAATATTCATCATTAAAATAATTAACGTCATGTAAATTAGGTAAAAAAAGTTACCGAAAAATGTTATATTTTGTTTTGAAGATGGAGTAATTGAGTATGATTTGTGGTCAATATTTATGTTTAATGTCTGCTTATTGTATTATAATCTAATTACTGATCATATAAATTTTTTGTTGTATTTTGAATAGCGGAGGCGTTGGGTTATATGAAAGCAATTCAACCTTATCTTGAATCGGGAATGCCAAGGGCCATAAATCTTTCCCATGGTGTTAGTTTTGCTTCTGCTGGTTCTGGCTACGATAATTTTACTGCTCAAGTTTCGGTATGCCTTTTAATTCTATCTATTGTAATGATAAGTAAAAGAGACCAGACTTGCTTCAATTATAGGGATTTCCAGTGGATTCATTAGAAGGTTTGGGTTAATGTCACACACAAAGGAATTCAAATCATCAGTCCCCTTCGTGTTTCACAAATAAACTTTTAACACATCACATCTTATTAATTTCTTTAACAAAGTGATGATGTGTCACACGTTGATCCACGAATAAGAATAGAACATGAAATTTGAGGATAGGTGATTTGTATTCCACGTAAAATAACACCTAAAGGAACACTATGACCATGAGTTTGTTTAAAGAAGCATGACAAAATTTACAATATATCTTGGGTGTGTTTTCTTGATTTCTGTTACGAACACTAATCAGATCATCTCATTTATAATACTCCTCTTGTCAAAAAAGAAGCGTCTATAAAGGAAATTACATATAATTTTAGACATGTATGATTATTAGAATTTTTAGTTATTTAAATTATATGTTTATCCTTAATTAATTTATCTATCTTATCAATAGTTAAATATTTGTGCATTAATTAAGTGTAGTTTAATTTAGAAATTAGTTATCTAATTTTAGAACTGGACACTTGTTTCTGGCCGAATATATATATATATATATATATATATATATATATATATATATGTGTGTGTGTGTGGATACTTATTATGAGATAGGAGTAATGAATTAAAGCTACAATCTACAAGATACTGATTTGATTATTCTTTTATTGATGTGAAGAATGTGCTGTCGTTGTCACACCAATTGAAGTATTTTGCGCATTACAAGTTGCACCTTGGTCAAAAAATAGGAGTGAAAAAGGCTGATGAATCCATCCGCAATGCAGTATTTGTATTGAGCATGGGAACAAACGATTTTCTCCAGAACTACTACGTTGAGCCTACTCGAAGTGCCCAGTACACTGTGGAACAATACGGAGATTACTTGATCTCTCTTCTTTTTGGTTACGTCAAGGTTCCCTCTCATTAATTTCCATTAGTGAAAAACATTGCATATCACTATAATAAAATGGGTCTTTAAAGACTTACATGCATCTTAATACAGTACTTAATGAGACTTTAACTTAATAAGATTAAAAAAATAGGCATCCAGACATTACTATAAGTTGTTAGAATGAAATATGGACGACCTAACATTACTATAAGTCGTGAATAAAACTTGTCATGTTGCCTAAGTTTGTTGATAAAACTTTTCAGATTGCCCAACTTCGTCCTAACGACTTATTATAACCCCTTTAGATAGACACACAGTTATTGGTTCTATAAACTTAATGTCCAAATAAGCACTCTATTATGACGTCGAACGACCACTGTATGTCCTAAGAAACCAATTTTGTTGAACTGTATTTTACAATTTCTTATTAGATTTAAACGTTGTATCTTTATTTTCGTAGAAAATGTATTCCCTAGGAGCAAGAAGATTGGTGGTTGTTGGGGTTGTGCCTTTTGGATGCATGCCTTTGGTCAAAACATTGAAGGATACAATCAAATGCGACGATGAATACAACAATATGGCTCTTTCATTCAACCGCAAGATTAAAAAAGCGTTGGTTACGATGAAAAAATCTTTAGGGATGAAAACCGCCTATGCTGATGCTTATAGTCTCATCCAAAGGGCAATCCAAAACCCTAAAAAATACGGTTAGTTTTAATCATCTATATATTTCAATAACTTTTTGTAATCTAGAAACCTATGTTGTCGTTCAAAATTTGAATGAAACATTGTGATATACAGGGTTTGTTGAGACTTCAAAGGGGTGCTGTGGAACAGGAACATTTGAATATGGTATTACTTGTAAAGGCTTGGATACATGTGTTGATCGGGAGAAATATTTATTTTGGGATGCAGTTCACCCAACAAATAGAATGTATAAGATCATTGCAGAGGAGGCTTTAAGTTCTATTATCGCCAATCTATTTTAATGATCTTAATTAAAAGATGTTGTAAATTATGGAACTTTGTTATTATTCTTTTGTGTGAGTGCAAATTATGTACCATGATTGAATGATGTCAGTGTTCAGTTTTCTTTTATAACCAATCATGGGTGTCAAGTAGATTGTGTGCATTTCGCCTAATTTAATAGGGTCCTTAAGTTATAAATGTAGGCAAAGCCAGTTGAACCAACCAACAAGTCCAGTCCTAGGAAACAAACTCAAGAATTTACCGGTTAAGTCACTACAAGAAAGATGACTTTTAGAGAAGGAAGTTATAGAGAAGGATTTTGATGTATCTAATCAAAGAAAACCTTTAGAGAAGGATTTGATCCACATAACTAAAAAATGTATGTAAAGGTAGCATGTTTTTCATAAAAGCTTTTGATGGAAAATTGGACACTACCAAAATTGTCTCGAAAAGTTTTAGAGACAGTTTTATGAATAAGTTTCTCTAAAAGTCAAACCTACAACTTTAGAAACACTTTGTTAAGCTCCCCTAATAACTAAAATTAAAAAAAAAAATTAAATAAAGAGTTTTAGGAACCCTTTACGAAGTGTATCTAAAAGATTATATTTTTTTTATAAATAACATAGAATTATAAAAAGGAAATTGGGATTGAGAATAAAAAGAAAAAGAAAAAAATCGGAGCCCTAATTTCTCCCGTTGTCTCGCATCTTGCCTCTCTCTCCGTCCTTCACATTGCTTTCAGTTGTCCATTCTCCCGGCACGTTGTCTCGCGATCGTATGTCTCCATCATGAACAGGTAAGCTAACCATTCTTATTATTTGTATACTTAACACTCATTTTGTTCGTATTATCAAGCTCTACTTTAGATATTCGCAAATATCTTTATCCTCCATTGGCATTCAGATCACTTGTTTTTATACATCTTCCACTTCCCTTCGTACTCTAAGTGAGTTATATCTCTCAATTGTTTCTTAGCTATCCTTCTACAGACACGTCATTGAATATGTATGCCAATCGTTGATTTAAGAGACTATTGACATCACTTGTTTTGTACAAGTTTTTCTAGATTATAATGTTCAAATATTTTAGTGTTATATTTGTTAACATCTTTCTAGTAATGTGGTTATGTATCATGAATCATGGTCAGAAAGGTTAATGTTGATCCAAACTCTCTCAATGATTTAGTGATGATCCTTACACTTAGTGAAAATACTTAGTTCTGTTTTTATCGTTTCAGGTTCAGCGATCAAGATAAATATTGAGTCTGTTCAGTGATCGTTGAACATGCATTGTACCATATTAGAACTTAAGTAAACTCCAAGACAAAATTCACATAAAATAAAACTTCAACGATGTCAAAGAAGTAGCTGAAGATAAAGACAAGTCGACTCGTGATCTGAAGAGACATTTAGTGATACCATGACTGTCTACATCAAATGTGAAATCTGACCATGACTCAACTATCGCTAAAGAAGTCCTCAATGACTCATCTTTATAGCTGTAACACCGGTGATTTCGGTACGTCCTTACTTTGATCATAAATCTCGTTATTGAACATGGTATTGGAAATGAGTGGTCTCAGGGTCGAAATTGGGTGAAAACAACCTCCGTCACACCCAAGGCGACAATTCCCGGTGACTGTGACCATGGTCACTATCGCACGAGGCACAATCGCGGAGAGGGGTGACCTCTCGGTACATCTGGGGCGATAGTGCCAGGGTCACTATCGCTTGGTCATTATCGCGGGGCTCGTACCACAAGGGCTGGGACGCGGGCGATAGTGCCCTGCGACTATGCCAAGGGCATAGTCGCCGTGTCAAGGTCGCCGACGGACTCCAGGCTCTTAAATGCTTACCAACCCATTTTTATTCATTTGGTATTTTTGGGAGCTCATTGAAGGCGATTTTTGGAGAGCAAAAAGGAAGGGTTTTCATCTTCCCTCATTAAATGCTTCTAGTAAGGATCCTCATTCATGGTTTATAGATTTGATTTAGGTTATTGGTTGTGATTAAGGGCTTGTGCTCCAAGCTCAAGTGCTATTCCTCCTTCCCTCTTAGGTGTCACATCTAGGGGTTGTGTATAACCCTTACAAGGTGAGTTTATACATTCTTTTACTCTTATTGGTGATTATACTCTTACATTTTAGTATCCTACTCTTTTCTAACCTAAGTGATGGTAGGTTTAATAAACCTCAACCTAAGACCTAACATTTGGGGGTTTTAGGGTTTGGTACTAGTAATTGAGTCCGTGTATTACTGTTGTTGTCTCAATGGTTTACACATTTTGAGCCTAATTGATAAAGCAATGATCATGCTTAATTATTTCATACACAAGCACGTACATACAAGAAATTAGTTTTTCTGTCTAAACGTTCATAGTTTAACCTTGTGTTATTCGATGATTGAATGGAAGACCTGGGGGGGGGGGGGGTGAACACAAAAAGCTCATTTACAATGTGTATTTGTTACACACAGTGGCTTCGTGCTACTAACATGCATTCTTAACTAATTCATTTGTTGATTCAGGTGTTACATTCATATTTGTCTGAATTTGAAAAGATTCGGATGAATACCTTATGAATTGATGGATTATCAGAGGCTTATGTGTTAAAGATCAATGCTCGGAAAAGATTCATGACATTTCTTGATAAAGTTTTGATGATTTCTTTGCTCAACATCATCAAAAAGGGGGAGAGACTCAAGAAATGGAGAAGCTAATTTCAAGAAATGATTAGTTGAAGAAAAGCTTGTAACGGTTTTTGGAGAAATTATTCCAAGAAAGATGATTTGGAGAAAGTTTGTTGCAAGATTTTGTCAAAGAATGCAAGTTATGTGGAAATTACACATAATTGAAAGAGAAAGTTCAAAAGAGTTTGGAAAGTTTGCTGGAGTTACTGAAATTTTCTTTGAAGTTGCGAGAAGTTAACTTTGTGCGAACTAAAAGGTTGAAAAATATTCTAAGTGTCAAAACGTGCAGACGTATTGCGCGAAGTGATTGGTCAAAAACTCGCAAGTGGTTGTCTGCACGAAGTTAAAACGCGCACGAGACTGCCTATGCGAAGCTGAAACACGCACGATTCAGTGTGCACAAACCAAGAACTCGCACGATTCTGTTGTGTGCGAACCTCAAACACGCATAATACTATTTGCACGAAGTTAGTTTTCTTTGATCTGCGAATTTCTACACTTAGAGAATTTTCTGAGATTTTCAGTGTTGACCAAGTTTGACTTTTATTTGTCGAGTTTACTTCTGAATTTTTTGAACGATCAAAATCAGTGTAAAGCTAAAGATGACTTCCAAGAATGCACTTGCTATTGGTACATATTTCAAACCACCAGTTCTTTTCAAAGGTGAATATGAGTAGTGGAAAGACAGATTTTTGGACTTTGTAGACAGGCATGCCAATGGAGACAACATTATGATGTCCATTAAAGAAGGCCCGATGATTCCTCTTACCATGGAAAGTCCAGATGATTAATCCTCAGACATTGGAGATGGGAATTAGGAAAGAGAACAAAAGACAAAGAGGGTTCCATTGGATATTTCTCAGTATTCTGAACAGCAGAAAAACATATACAAGGCTGACAAGCAAGCTAGATCTCTACTTCTACAAAGTATACCAAATGAGATATATATGAAGATTGACAACTACAAGGCAACAACTAAGAAGATGTGAGATCAACTACAGAAGATGATGATGGGATCCAAAGTTGGCAATCAGATGAAATTGGCCAACTGCATAAACAGGTATGAAGAATTTAAAGCCAAGGAGAATGAAAGCCTGGAGGAAACTTATGAGAGATTTGTCTTGTTGTTGAATGAACTGGCTAAGAACAAAGTAAAGAAGAAGCAGATTGAAAACAACGTCAAGTTCTTAAGCATCCTTCAGCCGAAATGGAAGAAACATACTCGGAGGATGAAACAGATGAAGGATCTTAGTGACATTCCTTTACATGAAGTATACGAGACATAGAGAAAGAATAAGGAGGAAGTTGAGGAGAAAAGAGAAGAATAGAAAAAGAGTGAAAAGCTGATAACTGAACCTGTTGTCCTTGTAGTAGATAAGAAGAAAGAGAAGGAAAAGAAGGATAAGAAGAAGAAGAACAGAGTTGTGATTTCTGAGTCTGCTGATTCTGATAGTGGTGATTTTGATTCTGACGATGGTGAAAACTTAAAGCAAGCCATGCTACTGTTGACCCAAGAATTTCAGAAGAAGTTCTACAAGAAACCGGGATCTAATAGTCAGAGGTACTTGTCAGGATCGAGAAATTATGATCACAAAGAAAAGATTGAAGGAAGAAGATTTGATGAGAAGAGATTTGAAGGGAAGAAGCCGGAAAGGAAGTAAAAATATTTGAATGATTATGGATAGAAGAAGTCTGAAGAGTCAGTCAAATGCTATAATTGCGGCAAGATTGGTCACTTTGCCAAGGACTGCCGGAAGCCAACTGTGAGGAACTCAGATTACTACAACAATAAGATGCTTCTAGCAAAGAAAAAAGAGGAAGGAAAGGCATTGACGGCTGAAGATGGATTATGGCTATACCATTCTGATGATGAAGAAAAAGATGAGACTGCTCACATGTGCCTTATCGGAAAGGAAGTGAAATACGATGAATCTGATGAGGAGACTTTCGATGAGGTACACAATTTTTCTGAAACTGATTTTCTAAAACAGATGGAAACCATGATGGTTGAGCTTCAAGACTTACAAGCTAAACTTAAAAAGGAGAAAACTAGAGTTGCTAAGAAGCGTCAAACAATTTTTGATCTTAACAAGGAAATAATTGGGAACAAACACTTGCTTGAATCTTTAAACAAATCTACTGCTGTTTTTGAAAAACAAAAAGCTTGTCTTGAAACTCAAATTTCTGAAACTATTTTAAAGTTTAATTCGTTTGAACGTGAGAAACAAGAGTTTGTTCTAAAAGTTCATAAATTGCAGGTTGATAATAAAAATTTGCTGAAAAAGATTAATTTTTTGGAAGAAAAAATTTACACTCGAGGTCAAACGGATCAAACCATCTTTCTAAACACACCAAAGGAAGAAGTTGATCTTAAGGATACGTGGGGTCTCAGTTACGATAACCCACATTTGAAACCCAAATTTGTTACCAAATCTTCTGATGAAGTTGAGGTCAAGGAAGACGAGAATAGAAAGAACACAATCAAAATGCAACTACCATTCTGCTATAAAAATTTGAATGATAGTTATCTTTCTAATCAACCAAAGTTTCTTTCGAATGATTATTTTGAAAGTTATTCTTCTAAGGAGTTGGAGGCAAAACCTGTTAAAGCCAAAATTTATGTTCCTCCACTCGTTTTAAAAAGCAAAATCATGGAGCTTGTAAACATTTTAGATGATGAAAGAATTTTGGTTGAACATGAAAAAGTTGTGTTTTATATAATTATGAAGAACACTGATTTTATGTCTGAACCTAAAATGTGTTCAAATTCTTCCAAGGCATCTCATGATTCTGATGATAATTTTGATGATTTATTTGCGGATGCAAATGATTTTTTAACTTCTGATGGTTGTGTTGATGAAAGTGTTGATATGTTTGATTTCAATGCAAAACTTCCAGATCATTCTGATTTTATTATCAATTCTGATGCTTTACCTAGTGTGTTTGAGAAAGGTGAATCATCAACTAAGGTTGATGAATCAGTTCCTGTGAGTACCTATTATTCTAAAGGTAAAAAGCAAAAGAAAAGGCGCTCACAGAAACGGACCAACAGGCAGGCAAAAGAAAAGAAAAAATCAGAAATCTCATGTTCCTAACAGAACTAAATCATTTTTTTCAAAATTGAGCAAGAAAAAGTCTGAAGTGAGATCTGAATGGCGACCTAAGAAGAAAGTTGAAGAGCCTACAAAATCATTTTCTGATTCTGAATGTAATAGGATTTCTGTTAGTGATACTGATTTAGTTGGTAATTTTGATTCTTTTAAAATAAATCTTGTAACTTCTTACAAGACTTACTCTATAAAGCAATTGTTCCAATTATCTCCGTTTAATACTCAGTTGTCTACACATGGTCGAAATGATTTTGTAACTCGACAATATTCTGATTGTCCGTGTATTACTGTTGTTGTCTCAATGGTTTACACATTTTGAGCCTAATTGATAAAGTAATCATCATGCTTAATTCTTTCATACACAAGCACGTACACACAAGAAATTGTTTTTTCTGTCTAAACGTTTATAGTTTAACCTTGTGTTATTCGATGATTGAATGGAAGAACTGGGGGTGAACATCAAAAAGCTCCTTTCCAATGTGTATTTGTTACACACAGTGGCTTCGTGCTACTAACAGACATTCTTAACTGATTCATTTGTTGATTCAGGTGTTACATTCATATTTTTCTGAATTTGAAAAGATTCGGATGAATACCTTATGAATTGATGGATGATCAGAGGCTTATGTGTTTAAGGTCAATAGTCAGAAAAGATTCGTGACATTTCTTGACAAAGTTTTGATGATTTCTTTGCTCTAAATCATCAAAAAGTGGGAGAGACTCAAGAAATGGAGAAGCTAATTTCAAGAAATAATTAGTTGAAGAAAATCTTGTAATGGTTTTTGGAGAAATTATTCTAAGAAAGATGATTTGGAGAAAGTTTGTTGCAAGATTTTGTCAAAGAATGCAAGTTATGTGGAAATTACACAGAATTGAAAGAGAAAGTTCAAAAGATTTTGGAAAGTTTGCTGGAGTTTACAGAAATTTTCTTTGAAGTTGATTTGTTGAAGAAAAGAGAGCTAAATATGAAGATAATTTCTTTCTGAAGTCTGGAAGAGGTTTCTACAACCTTTGGGGGAGATTGTTAATGATTTTTGAAGAACATACTCACAGACTTTGGGGAGATTACTGATAGTTTAAAGTCTTCTTAAACAAAAGGGGAGATTGGTCTATGATGCTGAAAGTTAATTTTGCTTATCCGAAAGGAATGAGTTGTTTCTAAATCAAAGGGGAGATTAAATTTGTTAAAGATCGAACAAAGAGGGAGACTGTGTTTCAATGCTAAATTTCTTTTTGAAAATGATCTTGAATCCAAAAGGGGAGATTGTTAGTGCACAAATATGTTGGATACACGATCATCAAGACTGAAGATAAAAGTCAAAGTCAAAAGCTCAAGTCAAAGCCTCTCATACTAAAAGTCAAAGTTATTGTAATAAAGAAAAGTTAAAGTGTTTCTTGTATTAGCTTTGTAAGTGTAGTTTGTATAAATAGTTTTTGTTTGTAGAATCATTAAGTTAGTGGTGTGCGCATAAGACTAGAAGGCTAGAGTGATACGAGTTCTTAGTGAGAGAATTATTGTAAAAGCACTCTGTGTATCGAATTTGTGATGGAAATGAAAATTGTTCAATTTGGAATTCTTATGTCATCTTGATCGAGTGCACTTAATTGTGGTACACACAATTGGTATCAGAGAAAACAAAGTTCAGAAACATGATCTAAATCAGATTGTTTGGTCGATTTTTTCAAGAACTCGCAAAGAGAACTGTGAAGATTCAAATTTCGAAGTCTAGTGGTGTTGTTGATCTGAATCTGTTTTCTTTGTATTCGTTTTTGTATCTGGAAATCTTTTGGTGTGTATTGTTTTACCTAATTTACATTGTTTAGGTGTGAATTTTGAATTTTGTTGTTTTTCTATTCGAGTTTGTTCGTCGCACTGTTATTTGATCGAGTTGTAATTTTTGATGTTTCTAATTGTAATCACTTGATTGTAATCTGTTCGAGAGTAGTTCTAGAAGAAATATGCAAAGTTTCAGAGCAATTTGTGAAGGTTTTGATCGATTTCAGTGAAAAAGTTAAGTTTTCGGTCGAAAAGTTGAAGAACATGCAAGATCCAGAAAACACGCAAGATTCATAGGGAAGAACTCGCACGACAAAGAAACTCGCTAAGGGTGAAGAACACGCAAGAAGCCTCTTGCGAGAAGTAAATACGCGCAAGTTGTTTGTCAGGATCGAATTCTTAACAAGAATAAATTCTCAGAAACTAATATCAAAGGAGTTTGCGGAATAACACTTTGATATTCAATGAAACAATAAACAAACAGTAAATATGATGAATAACTTGTAAACTTGTATTGAATGGTTTAAATCACAAGATTACACACACAACCTCAATCTTGAAGAACAGACTCTTTCAAGACGAATTCTACTTCTCTAGAATTAGGAACTATGCCTTGAGGTTGATTCTCTCTCTCTAAAACAAAAACTTAGAATGAACTGTTATTCTAACTATTCTAAACAATTCTATACATATACTGAAGATAAAGATAATTACAAAAGAATAAAAAGATCTTCAAAATAATCTTCATAATTATCTTCACATTATCTCAGAAGCAGCATTAATCACCTTGGAAGCATTAACTGAGTTTTGGCAGTATTAACTACTAAGCAGCACTAACCACTAGCAGTACTAACTAGTTAAGCAGTACAAACTTTGTTCAAGCAGCACTAACTTTGACTAGCAGTATTAATTCTACTAGAAGTAGTAATACCTAGCAGTATTATCTTTGAGATCCTCTGGCAGTACTAACTCTTTTCTTCTAGCAGCATTAACTTTACTTGTGCTATACTTGTGCAATTCTTCAGTTCCCAACAATCTCCCCCTAACTTGACTTTTAGGAAGAGAAGTCAAGTTCTTCAGATCTGATCTTTAAGATGCTCCCAAAACTTTGTCATGGCTTATATTCCAGTGTTTGCATCCAACCCCAAACTCTGATTAATTGTTCTTTGGATCAAATACTTAGCCATCTCTGAATTTTCAACACATCCAAGCTTCTTCTTCAACATTAAATGAAGTTTCAATCTGCTATGGTTGTATACTTTATCCACTAGAAAGTATTCAATGTGATTTCTATCCAAAGTCACAGAATATACTCCACTAGTTTCATACAAAGTCCAATTGGTAACTGCTTGAAAAACACTCCTTATGATCTCCTCCACTTCATCAGGTTTGAACATCATACACAGATACTCCATCACCAGTTTTGTAATTGAAATCCCTGGAGCTTTCAACTGATCTGCATACAACTTCATCCCTATATCAAACATTTCTTCAATATCAGACCTTGAGCATGTTCTAACAATCTTGGCCCAAGTACTGTAGACTTCATACTTTTTATCTTTCCTCTTCAGCCTTATGTATTCTTTTCCATCTACCTCCAGTACATCCTAGTGAATGACTTCAGGAGGTTTAACTCCTACATGTTCTGCTGCAATTGGTTCAGGCATTTTGTCCATCACAACCATGTACATCTTTACATCCTCAGTGCTTAAATGCTCTTTCTTTTCTGATGGCTCAGGTGCCTCTTCTTCTCCAGCAACCTTTTCTGCCTCTTCTTCATTTATTCTAGGCTTCTTTGTTATCTTTCTCCTTGCCATCATTTTTGTCCTTTTTAAAGTCCTTAGACTTTCACCAATAGTGGCTTCCTTCTTTGGAGTTTCTTGTTCATCAGGGAATGGTTTTTGTAAGAAATCATTGCTCTCTTTCATTCTTTTCTCCATTTCAACCCTTGCAATTTCATTCCCTTGAAGCTTGATCATTTCTGCATCATATAACCCTTTAAGTTTCTCAAAAGACATGTTTGAGAACATTTCCACTTTGACACCTACAGCACCCTTGAGGAAAGTAATCATTTTCTTCCTCTCTTGAGCACCCAGGTATGTCTTTGAAGGTTGTCTTTTCTTTGCAGCCATTTTGATCATTCCAGACTTCCTCAAAGATGTGGCTTTCTGCTTGGCTTGTTCTGTTGCTAGGCTTTGTTGATATGCTTTATTCAGTTCTGCAGCCATTGCTTTTGCTATCTCTCTATCTTTTTCCACTTGCACAGTTTCTGCTTCTTCAAGTTCAGCCTGTATCTTCCTAGCTAGAGCTTCATCTGATTCAATCAGCTTCTGCTTTTTCATTGGTTTATCAGATTCAACTAGCTTTGCCTTACCTTTCTCTTTACCCATCACCTTCTCAATGCTATAGTTCTTTGCTGCATCACCTCTTTCTTTTATGACAACTCCTTTGGCCTTTGAGGTGACCTTGGGAGTATCATGTTTGGCTTTGATGAGTGTTTCTGCAATCTCAAGCTCTGTAAGGACCTCTTTTACTGTTTCTGCTGCTTCTTTCAGCTCAGCAGTATTAACCATTTCTGCTGCTTTACTTGAACTGGCAGTATTAATGGTTTCTTCTGCTGGCTCTGTTTCTGCTGCTTGCTCATTCTCCCCCTCAACATCATGTTTTTACTCTTGCTCCCCCTTAGCTTTGGCATCATCTTCTGACTCCCCCTTTTTGGGAGCATCAGTCACTGGTTTCCTCCTTCTGAGCACAAATTGTTTCTTCTTCCTTTGCAGAATCAGTTTCCTTACCATTTGCTGCAATTTGATGATTTGTTCTTGTTGTGACAGAACTATGAGTTTAAGCTCTTCTATATCTTTGCCCTGTTTGAGTACATCCATGTTGATGTTGCCCATGGTTTCCATCAATTCATAATAGTTATATCTGTCCTCACCTTCTCCAGAAGTGTTACCCTCTTTTGAAGGATCATTGGATTTTTTTGTAGTGGAAGTCTTCTGCCTAGCAGAAGCACTATCCACCCCTTTGGTTTCTTGGCACCTGGGACCTTTGGATGATTGCTCACCCAAAGTTGCCATGGGGAAGGTCTTATGTATGTTACCACTGACCTCCTCTGAGCTAGCAGGAGTAGTGGCAGCCTTAGCACCCATATGCTCAACCTCCACCTCAGTGAGCACCTCCTTGGGGTTGGGAGATGCCCCTATGGTTTCCCTGTGGATATTCTCTAAAGGAGAAGTCTCTCTTAGAGGGCTTAAAGGCTTAGTGGGTGATGGTATAAGAAGGGAAGGAGCCTTCTTTACCTGTTTCCTTGTATAAGTTTGGGTAATTGGAGAAGTGGGCTTATGAAGTAGGGACTGTGGGATAGATATAGAGTGGGAAGGTTGGGTTTGGCTAGTAGTGGGAATGTCTAATGAGGGCCTTGACCCTGCTGCCATACCTTCTTGTGGTTGGGACACCACCATCATTGTTGAGAACAATGGGGTGTCAACTCCTTCCGAGTCCCTAGCAGATCTCTTCATGTTTGAGAAAACCTTGCCTTTAGGGGGTTTAGGTACATATACCCCATCAAAGTGAGGTATGTCAGTCAACTCATTAGTAATAACTGCCTGAACAAATCTGGGATACATGAAGAAACTCTTCTTGTTGTCCAGATTTGAGACAAGATCATTGAAGATCATTTGAGAAAAGTTGTATTTTCTAGCAGTTGATAAACATACCAATGCATAGGCAATTGGACTGCTAAATTGGCTCCAGCCAGTTGTTTTCTTAGAAATACAATGCATCAAGGTATGAACAAAGAACCTCCATTGGGGTGAAAACTTAGCTTTGAAAAACTTGAAAATCCCCAATGGGCCTTCATACCCCATTCTGGTGAGGTTTGAAAACAAATCCTCATTTGGGATAGAAGAAATACCTGAAGCATCGTCTAGACGTAGACAGATGTGAATGGTCTCCTCAGTAACTGTCAAGGATTTGTCACACACCCTTGTTTTGATGCATGTTACTCCATTTTCAGAGCTGGTAGTGGCATTGGCCCAGAATTGCCTCTGATGCTCTATGTAAATGGTAGGGGACACAGTGAGAGCATGAGCAATATGACTTGTCCTCAAAAAGTCGACTATCTGGTGAAAACCTTCAGCTTGTTTTGGCTTTTGGAGCATGGCTATCTCGTTGTGCTCATCAATAACCACCATTGAAGCCATTTGTGCGCAAGGATTCTTCACTAGCGAGCACTGGATACTTGAGAGAAAAGAGTGAGAGAGAAGATGAACAGTAGACAAAGAGTCGTTATGAACTTTTTAGGCGGGGAAAGGGTATTTATAGCTTGTGGATTATAAGCAGTATTAACTCTAAAAATTTAGTGAAAGCAGTATTAACAGTAAGCAGTATTAACTGAGAGCAATGTTAACTGAAAGCAGTATTAACTGAAAGCAGTATTAACTGAAAGCAGTATTAACCACTAGCAGTATTAACTGAGAGCAGTATTAACCACTAGCAGTATTAACGAACTAGCAGTATTAACTGAGAGCAGTATTAACCACTAGCAGTATTAACTAACTAGCAGTATTAACTACTAGCAGTATTAACTGTGCACTGGCAGTATTAATACTGTACTGGCAGTACTAATACTGTATTGATAGTACTAATACTGTACTGGCAGTATTAACCATACTTACACTTTTAAGCTTGTGAAAAACTGAGTACTGGTATACATTTCCTGAGAAAGAAAGTTAGTAACACCAAGAATAAACTATATACAGGTAGTGAACCACTTTTAGGAAGGGGCTTATTCAGAGTTGATCATTCCCACACTTGTTACCAAGAAAGTGAATCTACCCACATCAAAGGCTTTGGTGAATAGATCATCAAACTGGTTATCAGTATGAACTTTTACAACTTGAATAAGTTTCTTTTCATTGCAGTCTCTTATAAAGTGATACTTGATCTCAATGTGCTTTGTCTTTGAGTGCTTGACAGGATTGTTAACAATGCTAATAGCACTGCTATTATCAATAAAGATTGGAGTGTGTAGAAAGGTTACCCCATAGTCCAACATTTGATTCTGAATCCATAAGACTTGAGAACAGCAACTTGCAGCTGCTATGTACTCTGCTTCTGTTGTAGATGTGGACACTGTGGTTTGTTTCTTACACTGCCATGAAACTAGTCTTGCACCCAGAAACTGGCATCCTCCAGAAGTAGATTTTCTGTCCAAATTTGCTCCACCTAAATCACTGTCTGAGTATGCAAGTAGGTCAAATGATGAGTCATGAGGATACCAAAGTCCCAATCTAGGTTGCCCTTTGAGATATCTGAATATCCTCTTAACAGCTTGAAAGTGTGATTGCTTTGGCCTAACTTGGAATCTTGCACATACACAGACTGGAAACATTATATCTGGCCTAGAGGCTGTAAGGTACATGAGAGAGCCAATCATGGATCTATAGTGATGCACATCCATATCCTCCCCCTCAAGATCTGCTGTTATCTGCTTGTGTGTCTCTATAGGTGTGCTGGCAGGATTTGAATATGAGAATCCAAACTTGGTTAGAATGTCCTGCACATACTTGGACTGACTGATAAAAATACCATCTGTCTTCTGTTGAACTTGGAGTCCAAGGAAAAAGGTAAGTTCCCCCATGGAACTCATTTTGAATCTTTGATGCATTAGTTCCTCAAACTCCCTGCACATACTTTCTCTTGTGGATCCAAAGATGATATCATCCACATAGATTTGGACCAGCAAGATGTCCTTCTTCTTTCTCTTGATGAATAGAGTCTTATCAATGACTCCTCTTTCAAAGCCATTTTCCAAAAGATAGGATGACAGAGTGTCATACCATGCCCTTGGTGCTTGATGCAGTCCATAAAGTGATTTCTTCAGTTTGTATACTCTGTCTGGATAGCTTGGATTTTCAAACCCTGGTGGTTGACAGACATATACTTCTTCTTCAATTGAGCCATATAGAAATGCACTTTTTACATCCATTTGGTAGACTTTGAACTTCATATAAGAAGCATAGGCCAGGAACAATCTGATTGCTTCTATCCTAGCCACTGGAGCAAATACTTCTTCATAATCTATTCCTTCTTCTTGTGTATACCCTTGTGCCACCAACCTTGCTTTGTTCTTTATTACTATCCCTCTTTCATCTTTCTTATTCCTGAAGACCCATTTTGTGCCTATAGCTCTTTGACCTTTAGGAAGGTCTACTAGATCCCAAACATCTTGCAGCTTGAATTGTAACAGCTCTTCTTGCATAGCTTCTATCCAGCTGGACTCTTTCATAGCATCATGAGCCTTCTTAGGCTCAAGTTGGGATAGGAAACAAGAAAGCACTGTATGCTGTTGATCTTGCATATCTTGCAGCGTACTTTGATGTCTAGTCATCATAGGAGAAGAGATATCCCCTATTACCAGCTGAGGAGGATGACTCTTTTGTGTTCTTGATTGATGACTAGGTTCTTCATTGAGTTCCACCTCTAGATTGGAATCATTCAACTCAACTGAGGTGATTTCAGCAGCTCCTTCAGGTTCTTTATGTGCTTGACTCTCCTCATTTCTTCTTTCTTCTTCACTCTGATTTAGTTCCGTAGATGGCTCCTTTTCACAGTCTTCAACAGGATCCACTTTAGGTATTGGAAAAATCACAGACTGAGATATACTTTCTTGAACTTGTGTAGTCCCTGATCCTTCACTTCCTGAACCTGCATCATTATCACTACTGAAACCAAAAGAGTTAGTTAGTGAATCAATGTCAAACAGCCACTGAGGACCAGATCCAATAGGATTTGGTGTGTTCTCATTGCATTTGACATTGTCACTTTCTTCAATTATTCTAGAAGAAGAGTTAAAAACTCTGTAGGCCTTGCTCTGAGATGAGTAACCAAAAAGAAATCCATCATCTGCCTTGCTATCAAACTTACCTAAGTGAGATTTGGTATTGAGAATTGTACAAGGACACCCAAAAGGTTTGAAAAATCCAATAAAGGGTTTTCTTTTATTTAAAAGCTCATTTGGGGTCTTGTTCTTTGGTTTGACTACTAGTACTCTGTTTTGGACATAACAGGCAGTATTAACTGCTTCAGCCCATAAAGTAATTGGCAATTTAGAATCAGCCAACAGAGATCTAGCAGCCTCTATTAGTGTCCTATTCCTTCTCTCAGCAACTCCATTTTGTTGTGGAGTCCTAGGAGCACTATATTGTCTCTCAATTCCTTTTTCTTCACAAAAGGTGCTTAGGTCAATATTTTTAAATTCAGTTCCATTATCAGACCTAATGACTTTTACTTTTTGATTAGTCTGGTTTTCAATTCTTAGAATAAAGGATTTGATCAGTCAACTTGTCTCATCCTTAGTCCTTAGAAAATATACCCAAGTGAATCTAGAGTAATCATCAACAATAACTAAGCAGTATGATTTCTTCCCTATGCTCATAACATTTGTAGGGCCAAACAGATCCATATGCAATAACTGGAGACAAGAAGAAATTGAATTTAACTCTTTGGTCTTATGAGAAGTTTTGTGTTGTTTGCCTTTAAGACAAACAACACAATGATCATCACATGAAAAGACTTTTGATGGTAAACCTCTTACAAGATTGTTTTTAACAAGTTTGTTCATTGTCTTGAAATTCATGTGACACATCCTTCTGTGCCAAAGAGAGGATTCATCCAAAGAAGCTTTTGAAACAAGACAGTTCAGGGATGAATCACTTGAAACATTGTCCATATCTAGACAATACACATTGTCCTTTCTTGGAGTACTAAGTAGTATCATGCTTTCATCAACTACCTTGAACCCTGGAGCAAGGATCATACATTCTGTATTAGTAAATAATATACTATGTTGTTTGTCACAAACCTGTGATACACTTAACAGGTTGTACTTTAGCTGATCAACATAGTAGACATCCTCAAATGTCATCTTACCTTTTGTAACATTACCTTTCCCACTTATTTTACCACCTGTGAGATTGTCTCCAAATGCAACATGTCCTCCATTGATAGGCTTGAAATCCTGAAGGCATGACATGTTGCCTGCCATGTGCCTAGAGCAACCACTATCCACATGCCATATGCTCTTCCCCTTGAGCTGTTGGTTGCCCTGCACATATGATAAATCAGTTAGTATGGATTAGGAACCCAAGCCAAAGTGGTCTTGGGTATCCCTTTCTCATCAAAATATTTACATTCTTTCTTGACAAGATTTTTAAACTTTGACTCCTCATTACTGGAGTACTTTGTTACAATAATGGGTTTGGATGCATATTTGCTAGAAGCAGTACTGTTTTTAGAAGAACTAACTGCATTAGCAGCACTTGCATGCTTACCAGTACTAACCTTGTTAGAAGTATTAACTGTTTTATTAGCAGTAACTGAGTTAGCAGTAGTAACCTTTGAAGAAGTACTAACAGTGTTAGAAGCATTAAAATTCTCAGCAGTACTAACACTGTTAGCAGCAGTATTGCTATTAGCAGCACTATCCCTGTTAGCAGCACTAACATTTTTAGTGCTTCTAGGCACCCACATTTTAATACTTTCTTTTAAAAACCTTTTCTGCATGTGGCCTTTGGTTTCAATAGATTTCTTAGCATCATGTTTCTTTCCAGCCTTCCTATAACCAATAGGTTTTTGCACAAATCTTTGAAAGTTCATCCTTTGGTTAATAGGATTAAAGAAACAGTACTTAGCCAAATGATTTAGCTTGCCACATATGAAACAAGGTTTTGGTCTGATTATCTTACTCAGATCAACTCCTTGTTTCTGAGCCCATTGATTATTCCAGTTTCTTTGATTTCCTCTCTTTGTACCAGAATTTGGGCTCTCAGATTTATTGCAAGCACACTGTTTACAAGGGCTAGGGTTCACAACCGTGGTCTGTTTGTAATGGACCTTGTTAGCCTTTCCTTTGGTCTTCTCTATCTCTTTAGACTTGACCCAGATCCTTCCACCACCCTCATTGGTAACAATGTTGTTTTCTAAGGGTATCTCTTTACTCACATCATTGTTCCTCTTCTTACTGGCATCTTTCTCAGTCATATCCTTAACAACTACCTCATCCAAAGGATTTATCTCAAAAGCTTTCTCAGACAAGTCCTTTTTCTCCTTGGTCTCTAACAGATCTGATGTAGGAGAGATATAGTTGTTGTTGTAAGGAGGGGGTGTGTTGTTGTATCCAACACCAGGCTTCATCTTATCATGAATCTGAGCCTTTAGAAGAGAATCCATTGCTTTTGAAGCATATGAAAACTTTTCTATATCAAGCTTAACCTTATCTAATTCTTCTTTCAACCTATCATTCTCTTCTTTGGACTTAGACAGTTTGGTCTCTAACTCATTCTTTTCCCACTTCCAGTAGTTTGTGTCATAAGAGTGTTGAAGTTCATTGGCTTGAAAGCCTTTGATTTGTTCTTCAAACCTCTCCACTATCAACACATAATCTCTTCTGTCCTTTTCTAATCTTTTGAGGTCATCACACATGCTTTGGTTATGATCCCTGTACCTTTTGACAGTGTCTATGCAAGACTTAGTGCAAAGATTAGAAATTACCTCAGAAGGGAGATCAGACACTTCTGCCATAAGAGCTTGGTTCTGAATGGCTTCCTCAGCCTGGTCACTCTAGTCAAATCCCATTCCTTGTTGAGAAACAAGGGCTTGAGCAGAGTTCTTGTTTTGATTGAATCCACCATTCTGGGCTTGTTGGTGGTTGTTATTTGGCACACCACTTCTGCACTCTCTAGCAAAGTGTCCCTTCATGTGGCACTTATAGCATTCCACCTTTGTCTTGTCAAAACCAGCACCATCTTCCCTTATTTGAGAGAAGTTGTTCCTTCCAGTTCTTTTAATAAACTTCTTCACCCTCATAGATAACATGGCCATCTGCCATTTAATGTCCATCTCTTCCAAGTCATCAGGGTGAATTTGTTCCAGATCATCATTAATCAAAGACTTGCTGTTATGACTTGATAAAAAGGCTTCAAAAACTGTTTCGGTGCCTTTTTCTGAATTTACACCACTAGCAGCACTAACTGCTTCAGGGTTGGCAGTAGTATCAGCAGATGCTGATAGAAGTGCTGCATTATGAATATACCCAGTGGGCTTCTTCTTGGCTTCTACCTCAGATTCAAAAACTCTTAGATCATTATACAGATCATCAAGTTCCTTCTCTTCCAGATTGTCACTCTGTCTATATGAGACAGTGTACATAGTCCATTCATCTCCAAGAGATCTGAGGAACTTCCTGTTGATATCATCTTGCTCCATCTTCACTCCAACAGTAGCCAGTTCACCAATAAGCTTGTTGAACCTGTCAAAAGTTTGAGTCATAGACTCATTCTTTGAAGAAGTGAAGTTCTCATATTGCTGCTTCAGAACATCCCTTTGATTTCTTTTGATGCTTTTAGTTCCAACAAATCTTTTCTCTAGAGCATTCCAGAGAATCTGAGCATCAGTGCAGTTGCAAAATTGATGCTGATATTCATTGGGGATGGCCAAGAGCAGAGTGCTTAAGGCCTTCATCTCTGTCTGTCTGATCTTCCTCTCACCATCTGTATTTGGTGGAGGTCTTTTCCCATCTGGTCCAATCTTTCCTGCTTCAGAGGGTCCATTCTCAATGATGTCCCACATTGAGTAGTCTGTGAGAAGAATGTATTGCCTGATTCTGATCTTCCACATGTCAAACTCACTAGGTTTGAGCATTGGGACCTTAGAAACAAGAGTACTGTTTGATTCTGCAAAGTTTTCCATGATGAATGAATAGATGTTTCTGAGAGAACAGGCTCTGATACCACTTGTCAGGATCGAATTCTTAACAAGAATAAATTCTCAGAAACTAATATCAAAGGAGTTTGCGGAATAACACTTTGATATTCAATGAAACAATAAACAAACAGTAAATATGATGAATAACTTGTAAACTTGTATTGAATGGTTTAAATCACAAGATTACACACACAACCTCAATCTTGAAGAACAGACTCTTTCAAGACGAATTCTACTTCTCTAGAATTAGGAACTATGCCTTGAGGTTGATTCTCTCTCTCTAAAACAAAAACTTAGAATGAACTGTTATTCTAACTATTTTAAACAATTCTATACATATACTGAAGATAAAGATAATTACAAAAGAATAAAAAGATCTTCAAAATAATCTTCATAATTATCTTCACATTATCTCAGAAGCAGCATTAATCACCTTGGAAGCATTAACTGAGTTTTGGCAGTATTAACTACTAAGCAGCACTAACCACTAGCAGTACTAACTAGTTAAGCAGTACAAACTTTGTTCAAGCAGCACTAACTTTGACTAGCAGTATTAATTCTACTAGAAGTAGTAATACCTAGCAGTATTATCTTTGAGATCCTCTGGCAGTACTAACTCTTTTCTTCTAGCAGCATTAACTTTACTTGTGCTATACTTGTGCAATTCTTCAGTTCCCAACATTGTTGTTTGCGATTTTTGTTTTTACTTTGTTTTGCGAGAAGTTAACTTTGTGCGAGAAGTGATCTGTTTGTGCGAACTAAAAGGTTGAAAAATATTCTAAGTGTCAAAACGCGCAGACGCATTGCACGAAGTGATTGGTCAAAAACTCGCAAGTCGTTGTCTGCACGAAGTTAAAA
This sequence comes from Arctium minus, assembly GCA_954870635.1. Classification (NCBI taxonomy): domain Eukaryota; kingdom Viridiplantae; phylum Streptophyta; class Magnoliopsida; order Asterales; family Asteraceae; genus Arctium; species Arctium minus. The sequence goes on along the minus strand of OX941088.1, from coordinate 71,604,145 downwards.
CACGCACGACACTGTCTGCGCGAAGCTGAAACATACACGATTCAGTGTGCGTAAACCAAGAACTCACACGATTCTGTTGTGCGCGAACCTCAAACGCGCATAACACTATTTGTGTGAAGTTTGTTTTCTTTGATCTGCGAGTTTCTATATTTAGAGAATTTTCTGAGATTATCAGCGTTGACTAAGTTTGACTTTTATAGGTCGAATTTACTTATGAATTTTTTGAACGATCAAAATCAGTGTAAAGCTAAAGATGACTTCCAAGGATGCACTTGCTATTGGTACAGATGTCAAACCACCGGTTCTTTTCAAAGGTAAATATGAGTAGTGGAAAGACAGATTTTTAGACTTTGTAGACAGACATGCCAATGAAGACAACATTATGTTGTCCATTAAAGAAGGTCCGATGATTCCTCCTACCATGGAAATCCAGATGATGAATCCTCAGACAGTGAAGATGGGAATCAGGAAAGGGAACACAAGACAAAGAGGGTTCCATTGGATATATCTCAGTATTCTGAAGAGCAGAAAAACAGATACAAGGCTGACAAGCAAGCTTGATCTCTACTCCTGCAAAGTATACCAAATGAGATCTATATCAAGATTGACAACTACAAGGCAACAACTAAGAAGATGTGGGATCAATTACAGAAGATGATGATGGGATCCAAAGTTGGCAATCAGATGAAAGTGGCCAACTGCATAAACAACAATGAAGAATTTAAAGCCAAGGAGAATGAAAGACTGGAGGAAACTTATGAGAGATTTGTCTTGTTGTTGAATGAACTGGCTAAGAACAAAGTAAAGAAGAAGCAGACTGAAAACAACGTCAAGTTCTTAAGCATCCTTCAGCCGGAATGGAAGAAACATACTCGGAGGATGAAACAGATGAAGGATCTTAGTGACATTCCTTTACATGAAGTATACGAGACACTGAGACAGAATAAGGAGGAAGTTGAAGAGAAAAGAGAAGAAAAGAAAAAGAGTGAAAAGCTGATAACTGAACCCGTTGCCCTTGTTGTTAGGTCTGAGATCTGAGCATTTCATGTTTGTAACTAGGTTAGGATAGTAGAAGGACTTTATTTTCTAGAGAGAGAAAGTAAACCTATACTAGAGAGAGCAAATGTGTTTAGAGAACTACATCTTGTATATCAAAAAAATATGAAAATGAATTATTACAATTACAAGGCTATTTATAGTCCACTACATTATCTACCCTTGTTACAACAATTAAGCCCAATCCCATCTACTACATAAGCCCAATAGGCCCAATTACAATTACAAACACATTTACTTTCATAAACTTTCTAAAATATTACACTAACATTCTCCCCCTAAAGTTTTGGAAAGTAAATCACATCTTTAAGCTCTAATCTTCTCTCCCCCTTGATTTGCTTTGTAAAACTTTGGCGCAAGTTGACAATGATAGGCTCGGCTCCCCCTTTAACGTTGTTCTCACTCTTGAATTTTCAATTTTAAGACCGGATCCGAAGTACTCCATAAGCTCGACTAAGTGCACTTCGAAGCATCTTAAAATGTTGAAATCCAACATGTTACGTTAAGCCCACAAGAATGACAACAAGAGGATTTTACGTGAAGAACCGGTGCATACTTACTGTTTAACAACGAATCCGTCGTTAAACGCGAATCGAATAAGAATTCCGCTTGAAAGACGTAAACATTTCGATTGAGTGAGGAACAAATGAACATGCACCACTCGGTAGGGGTTGAGAAACATTTTTTGGCCAAAATAATGACTTTGGACCAAAAATGTTAGAAAACGAACTGGTCACTAACAGAACAGTTAAGTCACTGTTCATTGTCACTTATACACATAAAATCACGAACTGCACATTTTCTTCTTCACTTAGCTTCAAAATTTCATGATCAAACTTGCTAAAAATTGCATCAAAAACCTCATTAATTAACTGTTTTCAGCAAGTATGCATCGTGAAAACAATTTCCGGCGATGTAACAGATTCAATCCGGCGATATAACCGAAATTTTCCGGCGAGATCTTCAAACAACCAAAATATCACGAATTTCTCCTGGAAAACGTTGTAAACCACTTGGAAATTGATCAATGTAACACAACAAACAATTCTGGATCGATTTACAGAATGTTTCCGGCGAATCAGAAGCTTTCCGGCCACAAATCGTTTTTCCGGCGAGGCTGTGATAATCAGCTCAAAAACTCAAATTTATTGTTACAAAATGTGTAATTTCCTTGCAAATATGAACGATATTAACACACAACCAGATCTGGACGAATTTTTGACAAAATCACAGCTCAAATCTCGTTTTTCCGGCGAGTGAATAGTGTTTTTTTCGGCAACTCATTTTTCCGGCGAGGTTCATTTCACAGATCAAAAAACTCGAATTTTTTTGTTCAAAAATGCTTCAAACAATCGAGAATGACATGAATAACAGATCTGGAAGAGATGTGACAACATCAAAGCTCAAAACCTCAAATTCCGGCGAGATCTAAAAATTCCGGCGAAACAACTTAAAATGCTCATAACTCGCTCAATTTTCGACGAAATTCAGATCCGAAACTTGTAGATCTCTTGAAATTCAAAATAAATAATAGATCTTAATAATTCAAATCGATTGATGCAACGAATTTTCGGATCGAACAATTTGACGCGAAGAGAATACCGAAAATTTCGAAAATTTTCAAAAAATGTCGAAATGAAATTCTACGAATTGTAATAGATATGGAATGTGATTAGGAACAATACTTCAAGAGGATTTAGAATTTGGATGAACTTACGAGTAGATCGGGCTTAAAAAACGCTTGAAACGTCAAAATCCGATAATCGTTTCGATAAAAATGTTATCGTTTGGCTCTGATACCAGTTGTTAGGTCTGAGATTTGAGCATTTCATGTTTGTAACTAGGTTAGGATAGTAGAAGGACTTTATTTTCTAGAGATAGAAACTAAACCTAAACTAGAGAGAGCAAATGTGTTTAGAGAACTACATCTTGTATTGCAAAAAAATATGAAAATGAATTATTACAATTACAAGGCTATTTATAGTCCACTACATTATTGTTAAGTCTAAATATTGTATCCAAGATTTAATAGGAAAGTCGAAGTTGTAAAAGTCAACATTGTCAAAGTCTTTCAATAGTCAAAGCTAGTTTAACATTTCCTTAGTTGTTAAGTCTTGTTAGATAGGTGGTTTATATAGGTTGTTGGTGTTGTAAGCTTGTAACCACGTAGCTCATATTGTAACATCATATTTGTGAGATCAATGACTATTACTTTCTCTCTCTAGTTCTTGATCTAAATTGTAATATTCTTGAGTAATTGCTTGATAGTTTGGGATTTATTGATTAACAATTGGTATCAGAGCTGAACCAAACTTTTCAGGAATGATTTGATCATGATTTGAACTGAAATCTATGTGTTTTGGATCGAAAATTTGAGTTTTTTCGAAAGTTTTTCAAGAAAACGAGTTTTGTTACTGTTCATCTGAATTTCTTGTGAAAAATCGTTTTAGTGAAAGAAAATGGATTCTTTGAGTTCGATTTATGTTTAGGATCGATTCTTGTTTGGATTACATCTTGTAAATTGAACATTTTCAATTTCAATTTCTGATTTTTTGAAGTTTTCTTGAAAATGAGTTTGAACTCTGTTCTTGTTCGAATTCGTGTGAATTGTTGTTTTAATCGAAATTTGATTGTATTCGTGTGTTTCGAAGTGTTTGTCGATGATTCTGATATATTTTTGAGTTCAATTTTTGCAGGTTTGAATCTATTCGAGTTAGAAAATGCCAAGAACATGGTTTGCGCAAGTTCATATGGTTTGCGCAAGTTCATATGGTTTGCGCAAGATTAATATGATTTGCGCAAGTTCATCGTCGTTTGCGTGAGATTTTCCAAGCTTCAAGGCAAATTCAGTTTGCGTATTGCAGTTATAACGCAAAGTCTAGTTTGCGTATCTGGCAGCTCACACAATGCACCGTCTACCAAATCACATTTGCACATCCTTAAGCATACGCAAAGCTCACTTTGCGCATCAAGGCTAATACGCAAAGCTCACTTTGCGCATCAAGGCTCTCACACAAACCTTCTTTGTGCAATTCACTGAAAGCGAGAAGTCTTCTTTGCGCAACACGTTTATTCCGAGAACCTGACTTTGCGTATCTCTTTGGTTATGAAAAGCTTGGTTTGCGCAACTCATTTCTTACGCAAAACTCAATCTTGCGCAAACAGTGTCTTTTCCATACTTAGTCAAAATTTTAAAAACTGTAATATGTCCTTTAAATGTGAATTTTTTTTCTCTAGGGGCGCTGCCCCCAGACCCCGCAAGGGCGTTGCCCCTTGACCCCACCCGCTAACCGGGTAGCGGGACCTTTGTGGTAAGTCTGCGGAGGGGGACAAAAGTTCTTTTTGTGCAATATTTCAATTCTATCTGATTTTTGATTTTCTGATATATAGTTTGGAACGATCTTTGTTTATCAAGCTGTTTCTTATTCAAAGTTTTCTGAGAGAGAAAATTTTAGATTGTCTGAATTCATTGCAACTAACGATCATTTTTTCAAACTCTGTTTGAAACAGGATGAGTTCTCCAATTTTGCTCAGAGGAAGATACGAGCAGTGGAAAACTATTTTTTTCAAATTTGTAGATACACATGAGCTGAGTTGTTATATCAGATTGTCGTTGACTGAAGGAGAGATGAAACCTCTTACTCCAACAGAAGATTGTACTGAGGATCGGGAGAAAAGAAAGAAAGCTGATATTTTAGCCCGAACTTTTGTGTTTAACAATATTCGTCATGATATTAATGGTCACATAAAAACTTATCAGTTGACAGCAAAAGATTTATACAAGTCAACAGGAAAGGAGTTATGGGACTATCTTGAATGGACGATGTTAGGGCCAACGGTTGTGTTAGATCTAAAAGGAAAGATTTCTGAGTTGGAAGCTAAAATTCAGCAGACAATCTCTGTTGAGAGCAATGAGCAGAAAGTTAAGAAATTGGAATCTGAGAATGCTGAGCTTAGAAAGAATATATCTGATTTGGAGCAAAAGATTACTGAAGATAAAGATAATTTTGAAAGTGAAAAGAAAGGTTTTTCAAAGAAGTTCTCAGATTTCTCAAGAAAGTGTTTTGAAGAGAAAAAGTCAGTGGAGCTCAAATGCATTAAGCTTTCTCAACAAATCTCTGATTTTGAGAAAGTACTGATTTTGGAAAGAGAGAAGTTTGATAAAGAGAAGAAGGCCATAGAACAGAAGAATGTAGGATTCTTTAAAGAATTATCTGGCCAGCGAAATGATTCAGAAAAAGGGTTTGAAGAAGAAAGGTGCATATTTGAGAATGAAATTAAAAAGCTGACTTCAAAGTTATCTGAACTATCTGCTTCTGCGCTGAAAGAGAAAAGAACGAAGTCTGAATTCAAGACAAAGAGTGACCTGCTTGTGAAAGAAAGAGACAACTTTGTGTCAAAGATCAAAGAGCTTGAAAAATCTGTTTCAAGTTCAAATCAGAAATCTGTCTTTTCACAAAGGTCAGTCAAATTCTTTAATCAGATTCGTCGCACTAACCTTTTTTATGATGAATATTTAGATGGTTCAGATACTTATCCGAGGAGAAAAAGTTTCAAGAAAGAGACACTGGTTTGGCAAAAGAAACCAATCAAAGATGATAAGGAAAAAGAGCTGAACGAGAAGAAATCATGTGTACATGTACACAAAGCAAAGAAGAACAAAGCACATAATGGTAAGAAATATTATTGTTCTATATGCTGTACACATGCTCATATTCACAAGACCAGTGATCATTTCTGGTATGGGTCTTACTCCATAACCCCCACACGTACTGCAACTAACTTTTCTGGACCCAAATACCAGTGGGTACCAAAGAAGAAAACTGATTCTGTGTTGCAGGTACCTCAAGTCAAGGGGGAGTAAGAGATCAATGGATCTTGAATAATACAGCTCAAGACCCGCACCTAAATGTCAAGATTATGGCTTCTAAGCACATCAGCTTAGGACCCGGTCTTAAAAGAAGTTTGACTTCTAAACACAATAGTTTAGGACTCGGACCTCAGGGATCAAAAAGACCTTACTCTTGTATGTTTGCATCCGATGGATATGATGGTCTACATCCCAAGAGAATTGATTTGATCTCTATCCTATACTGTTTCACTGATAAATTTTACTGATATGATGGTCTACAATTCAAAAGGGAGTGTCTGATCTCTATCCTGTTTTAACTGACATATTTCAGATGCTTAATTTAAGGGGGAGTAAAGGTGATGACTTATGGTTATTTCAGATCAGAACTCATACTATAAAACTGTTTTACTGCTTTCTGTCATTTTATTTTTGAATAAATGATGTGAATAAAATGGCTTCTGATCACATGACAGATCAGGACCCGTTTTTCAACGATCAAAGAAGGATATTTTGCTAATATCCACGGGGAGCTTAAAAGATATAAATCATTTAATCATGATTTGAGGGGGAGCTGAAAAGGTAAAATATCTTCTGTCCTAGATCTCTGATTGTTTGAAAGATGAACAACTTTCGAACATGAAAAACAATTTCTTAAATGTTCAAACCACTTCTTATTCTCAAAAGATTTCATGAATTTAGAAGTGTGACTTTTAAATGTTTTTCAAAATTTTGACCTTAATGTTTAACTGACCGTGTGTTTCCAAAGATCAATACTTGTGTATTATCTTGTTCATATACTGTCAAGTATTCACACACCGGTTCAGTATTTTATTTGAAGTTGTTATTACCATGTCTCAAATTCAAACCAATTTTTCGATGGTAATACTCCCGTTTGCTTTCAAAGGTGTTGAGCATCATTCATCTTTTTCATATTTGTGCTTTCATTGATAAATTGTTTATATTCGTTCATATAAACAAAATATCCAGTTCTTTGATACCCTAGCCATTTCATTTGATCTGATCTTAATCATTGTCAGATTCTCAAAACATTTCTATTCTTTCTTGATTATTCATTTATATAAAGTTTTGAGAAATCTTAAATGTTTAAAACTGCTCAAATTTCATTTCTGATTTTTGATGAGCATACATACACTGACATATGATTTCTTGTGCTTTACATATCAAGAAAATCATTGACCAACATGTACTTTTAGGAACATGGGATTCAGTGTGAGTGCTTAATAGATCTTCCATGGATTCACGATAACCAGTGTTTCCTACCCCGGAAGAAATCCTTTGAGTGATTGAGGGGAGAGGGGTCTAAAAGAATTGAGTGTGGAAGTGAGATGAGGTAAAATGGAAATGAGAGATTGGTTAGATGTGAGCTTATATGTTTAAAAGAAAGAGGGTGTGAGATCAGAGTTAAAAGAATATCAGAACTCTGCACCAAACATCTTTCTGAGCCGGGCAGCGACATTACTGATTGGTACATTTCTTTGGTGACCATCATTGAAATAGGCAAATAGCCCATGCCATCTCTTGCAAGAACCCCACTAGATACTCATTCTTTTCTTAAAAAGAGAATGTTTCACATTTTCTGGGGAAGCAGCACATAATCTATTGGTTCTTCTCTTGGAAGATACTGATATTGAAAAAGAAGGAAAGTTGCCCCACCTTCGACCCTTTCTCATGCACATTGAGTCCATGTACAATCATTGTTGTCTTAGTGATTTACATACTTCGAGCTTTATGAAACACAATCATTGTGCTAATTCTTTCAAACACAAGCACGAGCATACAGAGAATTTGTTTTTCTGTCAGAACATTCATAGAATTATCTTGTGTTTTTCAATGATTGAATGGAAGTCCTGGGGAGTCAACATCAAACCAACTCCTTAAATTGTACATTCGTTGTACACAGTAACTTTGTGTTACTGACAGGCATTTCTAACTGTTTCATTTGTTGAATCAGGATTACCACGTCCATTATGTCTGAATTTGAAAAGATTCGGATATATACTGTTCATGATTCGGCTCTTCAGATCAAAGCGCGCCTATTGTCAAAGGGGAGATTGTTATTTGGTTACAAAAGGGGTGATCAAAGTCTATGTTGAAATTGAAGAAATTTTGATGATTATGATGCTCTCAATCATCAAAAAGGGGGAGAATTATACAAAGATCAATTTCAAAATTCAAGTCTGACGAAAGTTTGTTTGGATCAAGATCTTCAAAGTCTGATGAAGAAATTCTGAAAGTTCAAAATGCTTCCGCTGTTAAAAAGATAAATGTATCTGAAGAAGATTGTTCAAAGTTAATTCAAGATGATTTGTGAAAGTCTGTTCTTCCAAAGATGGTCCAGAGATCAAAGAGATGAAGATACAAAATCAAGTTGTTTCAAAGAATTTTCAGAAGTTTCAAAGTTTGTTTCAAAGTTGTCAAAGTTTTTCAGAAGTTTCAAGAAATCTGTTTCCTATTCAAGACATGTTGACTTTCAAAGCTTCAAAGATTAAAAAGACTTTTCAAGATTCTTCAAAAGGCTGAAAGTGTGAAGACTGTGAAAATTTCAAAGCTGCCAGAGATAAAAGCCAAAGAATCAAGAGCTGAAGATCAGTATCAAATTTTCATTAAATCTTGACTACAAAGGGGGAGATTGTTAATTCTAAATATTGTATCCAAGATTTAATAGGAAAGTCAAAGTTGTAAAAGTCAACATTGTCAAAGTCTTTCAATAGTCAAAGCTAGTTTAGCATTTCCTTAGTTGTTAAGTCTTGTTAGATAGGTGGTTTATATAGGTTGTTGGTGTTGTAAGCTTGTAACCACGTAGCTCATATTGTAACATCAGATTTGTGAGATCAATGACTATTACTTTCTCTCTCTAGTTCTTGATCTAAATTGTAATATTCTTGAGTAATTGCTTGATAGTTTGGGATTTATTGATTAACAATTATCTACCCTTGTTACAACAATTAAGCCAAAGCCCATCCACTACATAAGCCCAATAGGCCCAATTACAATTACAAACACATTTACTTTCCTAGACTTTCTAAAATATTACACTAACACTTGTAGTAGATAAGAAGAAAGAGATGAAAAAGAAGGATAAGAAAAAGAAGAAGAAAGTTGTGATTTCCGAGGATGCTGATTCTGATAGTGGTGATTCTGATTCTGACGATGGTGAAAACTTAAAGCAAGCCATTCTACTGTTGACCCGAGCATTTCAGAAGAAGTTCTACAAGAAACCGGGATCTAATAGCCAGAGGTACTCGTCAGGATCGAGAATTATGATCACAAAGAAAAGATTGAAAGAAGAAGATTTGATGAGAAGAGATATGAAGGGAAGAAGCCGGAAAGGAAGAAAAAGTATTTGAATGATTATAGATAGAAGAAGTCTGAAGAGTCATTCAAATGCTATAATTGCGGCAAGATTGGTCACTTTGCCAAGGACTGCCGGAAGCCAACTGCGAGGAACTCAGATTACTACAACAATAAGATGCTTCTGGCAAAGCAAAAAGAGGCAGGAAAGGCATTGATGGCTGAAGATGAATTATGGCTAGACCATTCTAATGATGAAGAAAAAGATGAGACTGCTCACATGTGCCTTATGGGAAAGGAAGTCAAATACGATGAATCTGATGAGGAGACTTTCGATGAGGTACAAAATTTTTCTGAAACTGATTTTCTAAAACAGATGGAAACCATGATGGTTGAGATTTAAGACTTACAAGCTAAACTTAAAAACGTGAAAAGTAGAGTTGCTAAGAAGCGTCAAACAATTTTTGATATTAACAAGGAAATAGTTGGGAACAAACACTTGCTTGAATCTTTAAACAAATCTACTGCTGTTTTTGAAAAACCAAAAGCTTGTCTTGAAACTCAAAATTTTGAAACTATTTTAAAGTTTAATTCTTCTGAACGTGAGACACAAGAGTTTTTTCTAAAAGTTCATAAATTGCAGGTTGATAATAAAAATTTGCTGAAAAAGATTAATGGTTTGGAAGAAAAACTTTACACTCGAGGTCCAACGGATCAAACCATCTTTCTAAACACACCAAAGGAAGAAGCTGATCTTAAGGATAAGTGGGGTCTTGGTTACGATAACCCACATTTGAAACCCAAATTTGTTACCAAATCTTCTGATGAAGTTGAGGTAAAGGAAGACGAGAATAGAAAAAACACAATCAAAATGAAACTACCATTCTGCTATAAAAAGCTGAATGATAGTTATCTTTATGATCAACCAAAGTTTCTTTCGAATGATTATTTTGAAAGCTATTATTCTAAGGAGTTGGAGGCAAAACCTGTTAAAGCCAAAATTTATGTTCCTCCACTCGTTTTAAAAAGCAAAATCATTGAGCTTGAAAACATTTTAGATGAGGAAAGAATTTTGGTTGAACTTGAAAAAGTTGTGTTGTCTACAATTATGAAGAACACTGATTTTAAGTCTGAACCTAAAATGTGTTCAAATTCTTCCAAGGCATCTCATGATTTTGATGATAATTTTGATGACTTTTGTTAGCGCACACATCTATTGGATTCAAGATCATCCAATCTGAAGATCCAATCTGAAGCTAATGCCGGAAAGTCGACTCTCGATATTAAGTCTAATGTTGTTTGTAATAAAATGTCGAAGTTAATTATTGTATTTAGTATTTAGTTTAATTAATCTAAATATCTAGATATTAGTTTAAGTTTAGATATTAGTTTAATAAATAATATCTAAGTTTTAGATATTATAGTTTTTAGGTGTGTTTGAGAAGCTAACTTAGAAAAACTAATCAGATCACATACACACACACACACACAAAAGGTGTAAAACAGAGAGAAAAGTGAAAGCTTCAATCGATCAATCTTGTAATCTTTGTTATTAATCTAAACAGGTTGGTTAATCGTTTATGTGTTGTTTTGATAAGAACTTGATAGTATTGTGGATCGACAATTGGTATTGATTGTTAATGCACATATTTATTGGATTCAAGATCATAATTATCTGAAGATGGAAATCTGAAGTTAAAGCTGATAAAGTCGTCTCAACAAATAGTCTAGGGTCCTTTTGTAATAATTAGTCAAAGTTTGTTTTCGTATCTTATTTATTAGCCTTTTATTTTATTTAAAATAAGTTTAGTTTGTTGTTGGGCCCAAGCAAGCCAAGCCCATTAGGCTTAGTTAGCCTATGTATAAATTAGTTTAGGTTAGAGTTTATTAGAAAAGGTTCTTAATTGCAAATTAATTATTGAGAGGAGGCTTGTGGTGGTGAGTGTGGCGCCATGAACAAGACAGAGAGGAGGGAGAATTCGATTTCAAGTCTGTAATTCATTGAATCGGTTGCTTAATCAATATCAGGTTTGATTTATCGTATTGTTTATGTGATTGCTTGTTTGAATGATTGCATATTGGGACACACAATTGGTATCAGAGCTTAGTACAGATTGGATTGAATAAGTTTTTGTTCGGTTCTAATTTTCTGTCAAAGATTCATAATTTTTATTGTGTGATTGTTCATTCAAGTTATTATTGATTGGTTTGTGTTTGTTTTATCTATTATAGTGATTGAGTATTGTTTGATTTGATAATTGCATTGATTTTGTTTATCAATTTGTTGATTTCTGTGTTCTGGGTTCGTTCTCGGAGTCCCTACTGTGTGTTCAATCGATTCCATCTTAAAGTGGTTTTTACTGAAATTAATTGGTACCAATATGTTCTAATCGTTTAATCGATCGTGTTTGCAAAGTTTGGGTGTTCAATTTTGAGTTTTGATTAGTTTCTGGGCTAATTCTGTGTTTCTGGGTCGATAATTTTGAAGAACATATCGGTCTTTGCTCTTCCGGTCGAAGTCTTTTCTATCGGTCTATTGCATTTGACCGATACACTCACAATTCAGTCTATTCCGGTCTAAGACTTACTTCCGGTCGAAGACCAATACCGGTCGAAGCTTTTGTTTCTATCGGTCTTAGCAACTCCGGTCTTAGCAACTCCGGTCTTAACAACCATCCGGTCTTACCAATATCCGGTCTTACCAAACATCCGGTCTTACCAACATCCGGTCTTACCAACATCCGGTCTTACCAACATCCGGTCTTACCAACATCCGGTCTTACCAACATCCGGTCTTACCAATATCCGGTCTTACCAACCTTCCGGTCTTACCATTCTATCGGTCAAATCCTCGACCGGACTTTACAAGTTCCCGGTCGAAGGCAATATCGGTCTTTGTACTTCCCCGGTCGAACTCTCGACCGGTCTTTACAAGTCTCCGGTCGAAGCACATCCCCGGTCAATTTTTGCAAACTGTAATAGGGCATCTAAATGTCAAAATTTTTTCTCTAGGGGCGCTGCCCCTCGACCCCGCAAGGGCGTTGCCCCTTGACCCCGCGGGACCCCCGTGCTAAGTCTGCGAAGGGGGACAAAGTTCTGTTCGTGATCAGATTTTTCTGAATTTCATTCTAAGTTTTTCAGTATTGTGTGATTTTATCTTGACTTCTAACGATCTCATCCAGTTGATTGTTTAAATATCAGATAAGTTTGATTTCTAATCATATAAGTAAAGATGTCTCGGGAAGCTCTTGCTATTGGAACAGATGTGAAGCCACCAGTACTCTTCAAGGGGGAGTACGAGCAATGGAAGGACAGATTTTTGGACTTCATTGATCGACATGATTTGGGAGATGAAATCAGAAAATCTCTGAAAGACGGGATCATGACACCTCCGACCAAGGTTCTCACTGTAGCTGGAGAAAATGGTCAAGAAGAAGAGACAGAGTACAAATTACCGATTGGTGAATATTCGGAAGATCAGCTGAAGAGACACAAGGGTGACAAGCTGGCAAGATCATTTATTCTCCAAGGCATACCGAATGAAATATATGTCAAGATTGACAGCTATAACGCTACCGGTAAGCAAATGTGGGATCAATTGGAGAAGATGATGATCGGATCTAAAGTCGGCAACCAGCTCAAAGTATCTACCTACTTGAATAATTATGAAGAGTTCAAAGCCAAAGCTGGAGAGTCACTCGAAGACACGTATGACAGATTTGTCACATTGCTGAACGAGCTCAGCAAGAACAAGATCAGCAAATCTCATGTGGAGCTGAATGTGAAATTCCTCAGTAATCTTCAGCCTGAGTGGAAGAGGTTCACCCGTCAGATGAGGCAGTTGAAGGATCTGCATGACATTCCTCTTCATGAAGTCTATGAAATCCTTAGACAGAATGAGGAAGAAGTAGAAGAGATCAAGGCTGAGATGAAAAAGGCTGACAAAGCTGTTGCTGATCCAGTTGCTCTTGTGGTTAAGAAGTCAAAGAAGAAGAAGGTGATAGATTCTGATTCGGAAGAAGCTGATTGTGAGGAAAAGTCTGAAACTGACGATTGTGAAAAACTGATGGAAACCATGCTCATGTTAACCAAGGCTTTCCAAAAGAAGTTCTATAAAAAAGCCAAACTCCAATAGTCAACGATACTCGTCTGGTCCGAACAACTACAAGCATAAACAGAAAGTTGAAGAAAGGAGATCAGAAGAAATGAAGAAGGATGGAGCTGAAGAGACCAAGAAAGAAGAACCGATTAAGTGCTACAACTGTGGTAGACTCGGTCATTTTGCCAAGGACTGCCGCAAATCAAAAGTCCGAAACTCAGACTATTACAAGAATAAAATGCTTCTAGCCAAGCAACAAGAGGCTGGAAAAGCATTAATGGCCGAGGATGATTACTGGCTCGACCACTCGGATGAAGAATCTGAAGAAGGAGAGAAGGATGAGACAGCACATCTGTGCTTGCTGGGGAAGAACCAGTCAGAAGCTGAAGCTGATTCGGATGATGGAGATACTGATGAGGTATGTAACTTTACTGAATTTGATTTATTGAACCACATGAATGCCATGATGTCTAAACTCCAAGAATTAGAGTCAAAACTGAAGCGTGAAAGAGGTGTCATAAATGAGAAAAATCAATCTATACATAAACTTAGTAATGATATTGCTGAGAAAAATGTATTAATTGAAACTTTGCACAAAAATATAGACACCAACGCTAAAGAAAAGACTATAATTCATAAAGAGTTATCTGAAACTGATTCAAAGTTTAAAGAATGTGAGTTTAAATCTAGAGAGATTGCTAAAAGGTACTTTTCTACTTCAAAAGAGAATAAATCTTTAATAGAAAAGGTGAATGCTTTGGAAGAAAAATTACACTCTTTGGGTCAAACTGAACACACTATTCATTTGAACAAACCTAAAGAGAAACCTGATACTTGGGGACTTGGTTACAAGAACCCACATCATCTCAAAAAGGGTATATCTGAAGTGCCTGCACTTTATGACTTTGGGTTTATGTTGTTGGCTCCTTAACATCAAGAACTCAAACCCTTTTGGACTAGTCTGTCGGAAAAAGATAAAGCCAAGGAATATGATAAAAGAAAGAACACAACTAAAGTTCAACTTCCATTTCGCTATGAGAAGTTGAATAACAGTTATCGTTCTAATAAATCAAAATTTCTTTCAAATGATTATTTTGAAAGTTATTCTGTTAAAGAGCTGGAGGCTAAACCCATTGAAGGTAAGCTTTACGTCCCTCCCCTAGTTTTGGAAAGTAAAATTTCTGAACTTGAGAATACTCTTACAGATGAAAGAATTTTGATGGACTTAGAACAAACTGTATTTTCAACAGTGTTCAAAAATTCTAATTTTCCTAAACTCTCCAAAGCTTTAAATTCGGATGACAGATCTGGTTCACTTGATAATGAGCTTAATTTTTTAAACTCTGAAGGTGTTTTAAATAAGTGTGTTTCTCAGTTTGATTTTTCTTCTAAACTTCCTGATCATTCATCTTGTGTTGTTAATTCCTTTGGATTATCCAGTGTTTTTGACAAAGGTGAAACATCAACGAAAGTTGATAAATCAGTTTCTGTGAAATCAAAGATAGCAAAAGGTAAGAAACAAATATCTCATCTTTCACAGAAACCGATCCCCACTGGTAAGCCAAAGAAGAAGCATTCTCTTAATTCTCATCATTCTAACTCTAAAGTTTCACATGTTTCAGATTTGAGAAAGCAAAGGGTTGGAGTTAAGACTGCATGGATACCGAAACAGAAGATAGACGAGAAAGCTAAATCTAGTTCTAGTTTTATTTTGAATAAAAAGACTTCTAGTAAAGATGATTTGAGTGTGAATGTTGCTACTTTTAAAAATAATCTTGTTGATTCTCGCAAGAAATACTCTATAAAGCAATTATTTCAGTTAGCTCCATCTAGTACTAAAAAGTTTTTAAATTATGGTGAATGTGATTATGCTTCTCGTAGATATTCTGATGTTTGGTATGGTTCATATAATGTTTCATCTTATCATTATCATACGTTTTATCATGCTTCTGGTTTTCAAAGAAAAAGCGGACCCAAATTTAAATGGGTGCCAAAATCAAGTACTAACAGTGGAGGTCCCATTTTTAAATGGGTTCCTAAACCTCTTCTTTCTTGATTTATGTTGTGCAGACCCGTCATATGTGGTATTTGGATAGTGGGTGTTCCAAACATATGACCGGGCAGAAGAGTATGTTGTCTAATTATACGGACAAATACTGCGGCACAGTTCGTTTCGGGAATGACCAGTTTTCACCTATTCTGGGATATGGTGATGTTGTACATGAAAATCTTACGATCAAGAAGGTGAGTTACGTTGAAGGCTTAGGGCACAACCTGTTCAGCATTGGCCAGTTCTGCGACAAAGATTTAGAGGTTAATTTCAAGGCCAAGACATGTTCAGTTCGCACTGAAGAAGGAAAAGAACTCCTGGTCGGATCTCGCAAGTCAAACCTCTACACCATCAATTTGTCAAAGGTCCAGGCTGACAATCAGGTCTGCCTACTATCAAAGGCCTCGATGCAACAAAGCTGGTTATGGCATCGACGGCTTTCTCACCTCAACTTTCGGTACATCAACAAGCTGGTCAGTGGTAAGGTAGTGAAAGGTCTTCCAGAGCTGAAGTATGAGAAAGAACATCTATGTGCAGCGTGTGAAAAGGGAAAGATGAAGAGAGCCCCACACAAACCAAAGCCTGAACCTAGTACCAACTCTCCATTAGAGTTGTTGCATATGGATCTATGCGGTCCTATGCGAACGCAAAGCTTAGGAGGAAAGAAGTATGTGTTGGTTATCGTGGATGACTATACGCGATACACTTGGGTTAAGTTTCTACGGTCTAAAGATGAGACTCCCGATGTTCTCATTACGTTTCTGAAGACGACCCAAGTCAATCTGCAAAAACAAGTCAAGATTCTCAGGACTGACAACGGCACAGAGTTCAAGAACAAGACAGTCGAAGAATATCTCGAATCATTCGGGATATCACATCAGTACTCTGCTGCTCGCACACCTCAACAGAACGGCGTCTTCGAAAGGCGAAATCGTACACTTGTCGAGGCCGCTCGAACAATGCTCAGCCAATCTGAATTACCTTTATTTTTGTGGGCTGAAGCTGTATCGACTGCGTGTCACACTCAGAATCGCTCCATGATACACCGTCGATTTCAGAAGATTCCGTATGCGTTGATCAACAACCGAACACCAACCATTAAATATTTTCATGTTTTTGGTTGTACGTGTTATGTTCTAAACGACCGAGAGAATCTGAACAAGTTCAGTGCTAAGGCGGATGAAGACATCTTTGTTGGTTATTCATCTACATCGTCTGCATATCGTGTTTATTTGAAGAAGTTGAAGACTGTGATCGAGAGCGTTAATGTTACATTCGATGAGGAAATGGCTTCTGAGCACATCAGTTCAGAACCCGTCATTACCGGAGTATTAACTTCTGGACCTACCAGTCCAGGACCTGCACCTCAAGAGAACAAATCAGATGGCGCTTCGTCGTCTACTTCTAATTTATCTGATTTGGATTTATTATTTGAACTGTTCTATGATGAATTTCTTGGTTCTAAGTTGCCTAACTCAGTTGTGGTTGACAGGATAGAAGACTCGATGACTACTCATCCGACCACTTCCGATATCTCTACTGAATTTGGTTCCCCTATTCAGCAAGAAGTTCCAGTTCAAAAGCCCACTCCGACAGTTGAAGTTGTGACCAACAATGCCGAGACAGAAGTAGCTGACTCTGTAGGATGTACTGTAGGGACTGATCAACAGATTGACCAAGCTGTACCTACTGTTACTTCTGCAACAACTACTTCAACTGAAGCCCCCGTTAATTCTGAAACATCTGAAGGAGATACCAGTGGATTCCTAGATGCGAACAATGATCAACATGCATCTAATCCACTCCCTCATGAACATAAGTGGACCAAAGAGCACCCAATACATCAAATTATTGGAGATCCTTCTGCACCGGTGCAAACTAGGTATGCAACATCAAATCTATGTATGTATGAATCCTTTCTGAGCAAGATCGAGCCTACACGCGTATCTGAGGCCCTTGCCGATTCAGATTGGGTAACTGCGATGCAAGATGAGCTGAATCAGTTTGAAGCACTGAAAGTCTGGAGACTCGTACCCAAACCGCAAGGTAAAACCATCATTGGTACGAAATGGGTGTTCAAAAATAAGAAAGATGAAGATGGCACCGTTATCTGAAACAAAGCACGACTTGTCGCCAAGGGATATAGACAAGAGGAAGGAATAGACTACGATGAGACTTATGCTCCAGTGGCACGTATAGAGGCAATTCGGATGTTCTTAGCCTACGCAGCCCACAAGAACTTCACCGTCTATCAAATGGACGTGAAGACAACTTTTCTGAATGGAGTACTCAAGGAAGAAGTCTACGTCTCACAGCCAGAAGGGTTTGTCAATCCAGATAAGCCGAACCATGTCTACATCTTGGATAAAGCTCTTTATGGACTGAAACAAGCTCCTCGCGCCTGGTATGATATCCTATCTCAATTCTTGGTTAAGTCGGGTTTCACAAAAGGTACGGTTGATACCACTCTTTTTATTAAAAAGGATAAAGGCGATATCATTCTTATTCAAATATATGTGGATGATATTATTTTTGGTTCTACAAATCCTAAGTACTGTAGGAACTTTGCAAACCTCATGGTGTCTCGTTTTCAAATGAGCATGATGGGAGAGATGAATTTCTTTCTCGGATTGCAAGTCAAACAATTTTCAACGGGGATCTTTATCAATCAATCTAAATACATTCTGGATATTCTTAGGAAGTTCAAAATGGAAGATTGTAAACCGATTGGTACCCCAATGGCACCTGGTACTAAGATTGGCACCGATCTTTCGGGAAAGGCTGTTGATGTTAGGACTTATAGAGGGATGATAGGTTCCTTAATGTATCTCACTTCAAGTAGGCCGGATATAATGTTTTCTACATGCTTATGTGCTAGATATCAGGCCAATCCTAAAGAATCCCATTTGTCTGTTGTAAAGCGGATTTTCAGGTATCTGAAGGGGACTGCAGATCTTGGTCTGTGGTATCCTAAGGATACAAGCTTTGAACTAACATCTTATTCAGACGCAGATCATGCTGGTTGCATGTTAGACAGGAAAAGCACCTCGGGTCATATACAATTCCTCGGAGATAAACTCGTCAGTTGGGCTTCGAAGAAGCAATTATGTGTCTCCACATCAACGGCCGAAGCGGAATATGTAGCTGCTGCTAGCTGCTGTTCTCAGGTCTTGTGGATGAGAACACAACTGCGAGACTATGGATTTCATTTCAATAGAATCCCGATCTATTGTGATTCGAAAAGCGCTATTGCGATTTCCGCTAACACTGTTCAGCATACTAGGACCAAACACATAGATGTGAGGTATCATTTTATAAAAGATAATGTAGAAAAGGGAACAATTGAACTTTACTTTGTAAAAACCGATTATCAGCTTGCAAATTTGTTTACCAAACCTTTAGACGAAAAGAGATTTAATTTTCTTGTCTCAAGACTTGGTATGCTAAATCTTAAGACCTAATCGGTGGTTACCTATTAAAGTTTCTTATTGTATTTCTTTATCATTTCTTTATTCTTATTTCCGCATGATACCTGCTCTTTAATAGTTTGTTCATGATCTCAGGGGTAGTGTGAAAAGTATCTTATAGATGATCAATGTTAGTTTGAGGGGGAGCAATTATGAATGCATTGTACTTTCTGATCAATGTGTTAGTAGTACATAAATTTAGGGGGAGCGATCAAGTCAAAGGAGTATGGCGATGACTTCTGATTATTTATGATCAGAACTCGTACATCAATTGTTTTACTGCTTTATGTCATTTCAATTTCAGTGAATAAAGTTACTTTGACTAGACTTTTAGACTTTTGTAGGTTGAGAGATGCTTTAAAGATCATATCTATATGACTTTAAGCTTGACTTCGTGAGATGTAAGACTGTACTCAAAAGGTATAATTCTTAATCTTCATCTCCTCCATGGTTGAAAGAAGGACAACTTTTAATCAGAAGAAAACATGTTTTTCATTGTTCAAACCACTTCCCAATTCTCAAAAAGATTTCTTGATTTGGAAGTGTGATTTTAAATGTTTTCTGCTTCATCATTGAGCCTTAACTGATAAAGTTAAATCACCTGAGCATCTTTTGCTTCTTAGGAAAACATGGGATCAGTGTGCTAGGACTTAAAAGAAACTTCTATGGATTCACGTTAACCAGTGTTTCCTACCCAAGAAGTTAATCCTGTAATGAAAGAATGTGAGGAGTCCAACAAGAAATGAGTGTGGGATGTGTGATGAGGGACAATATTAAAAGAGAGTTTGGTTAGCTGTGAGCTTAAAGATTAAAAGAAAGAGGGTGAGAGATCAGAGTAAAAGAATTTTTAAACTCTGCACCAACTACTTTCTGAGCCGGGCAGCCACATTTCTAATGCTTCACAATTCTTGGTGAACATTATTGAAACAGGCAACTAGCCCATGCCAACTCTTGACTTTACCCCACCATCTACTCATTTTCTTCTCAACAAGAAAATGTTTCATTTTCAAAGGGGATGCAACACATCTGCTATCTGATTTTCATTTGGAAAATCTGGATATTTAAAAGAAGGAAGTCTGCCCCACCTTCACACTTTACTAATGCACATTGAGTCTGTGTTTAACTACTTGTCTCAGTGGTTTACACTTATTTGAGCCTTATAAGCAAACATCATCTGCTTAATTTATTCTATCACTTGCACGAACACACAAAGAATTTGTTTCTTTGTCATAACGTTCATAGAAATTGCCTTTGTGGTATTTCGATGATTGAATGGAAGCCCTGGGGGAGTGAACATCATAAAAGCTCCTTTATATTGTGTATTCGTTACACACAGTGACTTTGTGTTACTGACAGGCAATTTTAACTGATTCATTTGTTGATTCAGGTGTTACACTTCATTTTCTAATTTGTCTAGATTTGCAAAGATCTGGATGAACATCTTAATGAATTGACGGATAATCAGTGGTTCTGTTTGCAAGATCAATGGTGGAAGAAATTTCTTGAAGACACGTTTTGATGAACTCTTTGCTCTTTTCATCAAAAAGGGGGAGAAGCGTCAATCAAGAAATATGGAGATGATCAAAAGTTTTTGAAAGAATTTCTGAAGATATTATGAAGTTTTGCTGCTTTGAAGAAATTTTCTTTGAAGATGATTTGCTGAAGTATTCCGAGCTGAAACTGGAGATAATTTCTTTCCAAAAGATAGTCTCATCGATTGGGAAGATTGCTACATTCTGAAGACAAAGAGGAAGATTACATTTTCTGAGCTTAAAGAATGATCTTGATCCAAAGGGGGAGATGCACATATTTATTGGATTCAAGATCATAATTATCTGAAGATGGAAATCTGAAGTTAAAGCTGATAAAGTCGTCTCAACAAATAGTCTAGGGTCCTTTTGTAATAATTAGTCAAAGTTTCTTTTCGTATCTTATTTATTAGCCTTTTATTTTATTTAAAATAAGTTTAGTTTGTTGTTGGGCCCAAGCAAGCCAAGCCCATTAGGCTTAGTTAGCCTATGTATAAATTAGTTTAGGTTAGAGTTTATTAGAAAAGGTTCTTAATTGCAAATTAATTATTGAGAGGAGGCTTGTGGTGGTGAGTGTGGCGCCATGAACAAGACAGAGAGGAGGGAGAATTCGATTTCAAGTCTGTAATTCATTGAATCGGTTGCTTAATCAATATCAGGTTTGATTTATCGTATTGTTTATGTGATTGCTTGTTTGAATGATTGCATATTGGGACACACAGGTATCAGAGCTTAATATAGATTCAAATCAAGTTTTTAGAACAACGACTCTGTGTTCTTCATTTCAAAATCGATTTCGAGTTTTAAAGTGTTTTTGGAGTTGAAATCGATCAGGTCTTGATCGATTTGTGTGCTAAATCGAACTGGTAGTGTTTAATTCCAGTATAGAACTTCAATTGATTCCAATTTTGGGATTTAGTTGCAAAACAGTTCTCGACTTCATAGTCACTGTTCCATAGATTAAATCTTCGAAAAGAGTTTATTTTGGAAATCAAAGGCTTGTAATCTATTCTAGAACTGTTAGTGGTCGATTTGTCAAATTTGGGACTGCTAATTCGAAGTTTTGATAGGTTTTTAGTCGAATTTCGAAGTTGCAGGGACGAACTCGCGCAAAGTTCAAGCTTGCGCCAGTTCATAGAAAGGTTTGCACCAGTGTCATAAGAAGGTCTTCAAAGTTATTCGCACAAAGTTACTTTTGCGCTATCCATTACTCGTGCAAAGCTCAGGTTTGCTCCATCAACATCTCGCGCAAAACTCTATCTTCTAAGGATACGCTATCATCATCTCACGCAAACTCCAGTTCACGCGACCCTCTACTTGCGCAAAGTATATTTCTCGCCATCAACATTTCGCGCAAAATACAGTTCGTACGACCTTCTATTAATACAAGTTTGAAATTACGCCATCCTCGTGTAGCGCAAACTTTCTTTTGCGCCAGCTTCTCATCACGCAAGTCATCTTTTGCACCACCTTCTACTAGCGCAAATTGTGCCAGAATCTTGACTTAAATCTCTTTCTATCAGAATGACATCCAGAGAAGCCCTAAGAATCAGAACTGACACCAAACCACCAGTACTCTTCAGGGGAGAGTACGAGCAGTGGAAAGATCGGTTCCTGAACTTCATAGAAAGACAAGATTTGGGTAATTATATCAGGAAATCCTTAGAAGAAGGAATTATGGCACCTGTTTGGAGGACACCTCCAGAGGGAACTGATGAGCTACCAATTCAACTTAAGTTTGAGGATCTAGAAGGTGAGAACCTGAAAAGAGCAAAAGGAGATAGATTAGCTAAGTCTTATATTCTTCAAGGAATTCCAAACGAAATATATGTGAATATAGACAACTATAAAGCCTGTGGAAAACATATGTGTGATCAGCTAGAGAAGATGATGCTGGGTTCAAAGGTTGGGAACCAACTCAAAATATCCAACTGCCTAAACAATTATGAAGAATTTAAAGGTAGAGTTGGAGAGTCTCTAGAAGGAACTTATGACAGATTCGTGACCTTGCTGAATGAACTAAGCAAGAACAAGGTCAACAAATCACAAATATAGCTAAACGTCAAATTCCTAAGTATACTCCAGCCTGAATGGAAGAGGTTTGCCAGGCAAATGAAGCAAATCAAGGATCTAAACGAGATTCCACTTCATAAGGTGTATGAAACCCTCAAACAAAATGAAGAAGAGGTGGATGAAATACTAGATGAAAAGAGGCAGACTGGGATGACAGTTGATGATACAGTTGCTCTTGTTGTGAAAAAGAAGAAGAACAAGACGATTGTGTATGAATCAGAAGAAATTGAAGCTGAAGCAAACTCTGACTCGGATGACTGTGAACAACTGAAGTAGGCTATGCTCATGCTGACAAAGGATTTTCAGAAGAAGTTCTACAAGAAGCCAAGTTCAAACAGTCAGAGGTATTCTTCTGGTCCAAACAACTATGTTCACAAGGAGAGGGTTGAAGGAAAGAGGTTTGAAGGAAAGAGAATAGAGGAGAGGAAGCTTGAAGAGAGAAGATTTAAAGCTGAAGGATCCAGTCAGTCAGAACCTCCAACGTGCTACAACTGTGGCAAAATAGTTCACTTTGCCAGAGACTGCCGAAGACCCAAAGTCAGAAACTCAGACTACTACAAAAACAAAATGCTTCTAGATAAGCAACAAGAGGCTGGAAAGGCATTAATGGCAGAAGATGAGTACTGGCTTGATCACTCTGACGAAGAAGATGAGGATGAAGAGAAGGATGAGGCAGCAAACATGTGCTTGATGGGTAAGCAGCAAACAAAAGCTGGAGCTGACTCCGATGATGAGGAAAATGAGGTAATTGATTTAACTCATTTTGATTTCTTAAATCAAATACATGCCATGTTGATTAAACTCGAAGAGTTAGAGTCGAAGCTTAAGCGAGAAAAGGATGTTATTACTGACGAAAATCAATCAATACAGAAACTTAGCAATGAAATTGCTGGGAAGAAAGTATTGATTTATGTTTTACATAAAAACATTGACACCAACGCAAAGGAACAGACAATAATTCTTAAAGAGAATTCTGAAATAAAGTCTAAATTGAGAAAGAGTGAGTTTGATTTTAAAGAGCTTACAAAAATGTATTCTTCGTGTACCGAAGAAAACAAATCTCTACTTGCAAAATTAGATGCTTTGGAAAAGAAGTTATACTCACTGGGTCAAACTGAGCAAACCATTCATCTTAACAACCCAAAAGAGAATAAAGACAATTGGGGAATTGGTTATGAATCCTCACTGCCTTAAAAAGGGTATATCTGAAGTGCCTGCACTTTATGAATCTTTCTCACCGATACCCTAAACTCAAAGGTTTCAATACTGGACTATCAAAAGAGGATGAAGCCAAGGAAACTGAAAAACGGAAGAAATCATCTAAAGTTCACCTTCCATTTTATTATGCGAAGTTGAATAATAGTTATAATGATGATCTAATTTATCAAAAGAAATCTCTTTCAAATGACTTTTTCCAAAGTTATTCTGTCAAAGAAATGGAGGCGAAGCCTATTAAAGGTAAACTTTACGTCCCTCCTCTCGTTTTGGAAAGTAAAATTTCTGAACTCGAGAACTCTTTAACAGATGAAAGACTTTTGATTGAGCTTGAACAAAAGGTTTTTTCAACAGTGCAGAAAAATGTTGTTATTTCTAAGGCTTCAAAATCTAAAGATAGTTTTGGTTTAACAAATGGAGAGTTTGATTTTCTTAACTCTGACGGTGGTTTGGATGATTGTTTTGATCAATTTGACTTTAATGCGAAACTTCCTAACCATTCATCTTTTATTGTGAAATCATTGGGAAAAATCAGTATGCCTGTAAAAAGTGCAAAATCAACGAAAGTTGATAAATCAGTCTCTGTGAACACTAAGAATGCTAAAGGTAAGATTAAATCTCAGCATTCACAGAAACCGATCACTATTGGTAATCCAAAGAAGAATTATTCGTTTGTTGCTCAAAAGTCTAACTCACAAGTTTCAAATGTTTCAGATCTGAACAAGCAAAAGTCAGAAGTTAAATCTCAATGGCAACCAAAACAGGAGCTTGACAAGACTGATAAATCATTTTGTAGTGTTAATTGTAATAAGACTTCACCTAGTAAAGATGTTTTGAATGCGAATGTTGCTATTATTTTGAAACCAAAACTTATTGTTTCTCGCAAGCAATACTCTTTTAAGCAATTATTCCAGTTATCCTTATTTGCTAGAAAGTCTTCATTTTATGATCAACATGTTTCTACTTCTTGTAAAGATTCTGAGGTTTGGTTTGGAAATTATCCTGTGCACTCATATCATAATAATGCTTCAAATGAATTTCAAATGAAAAGAGGACCCAATTTCAAATGGGTACCAAAATCTTGTGCTAACACAGTTGGACCCAAATTCTAGTGGGTACCAAAAGATAAATCTGTGCTGCAGGAACTCAACGTTTAAGAGGGAGCATAGAAATTAGGCTTCTGAATATTTCAGTTCAGAACCCAGACATCAATGTCAATTATGCTTTTGAACAAATCAGTTCAAGATATGCAATTCAATGCTCAAAAGTCTTTACTCCAATTTTGTTTTATGATTATCTAAAAATCTTGTTTCGTAATTTCTCTTGTGCAGATCCGTCATATGTGGTACTTGGATAGCGGATGTTCCAAGCATATGACTGGACAAAAAGAGATGTTGTCCAACTTTACAGAGAAGTATTGTGGAAAGTTAGATTCGGCAACGAACAATTTTCACCAATAATGGGATATGGTACATGACAATGTCACGATCAAGAAGGTGAGCTATGTTGAAGGCTTAAGACACAACCTGTTCAATATCGGCCAGTTCTGTGAGAAAGGCTTAGAGGTCAATTTCAAAGCCAAGAGGTGTTCAGTTCGCACTGAAGAAGGCGAGGAACTCTTGGTCGGCACACGAAAGTCCGACCTCTACACAATCAATTTGTCAAACGTCCAGACTAACAAGCAGGTGTGTCTATTCTCTAAAGCCTTGATGCAACAAAGTTGGCTATGGCATCGACGACTCTCTCACCTAAACTTTCGGTACATCAACAATCTGGTCAGTGGAAAGCTAGTTAAAGGACTTCCAGAGCTGAAGTATGAAAAAGAACATCTTTGTGCAGCATGTGAAAAGGGAAAGATGAAGAGGGATCCACATAAACCAAAGCCTGAACCAAGTACAAGTGCTCCGTTAGAGTTGTTGCATATGGATCTTTGTGGTCCGATGCAAACGCAAAGTCTAGGCGGAAAGAAGTACATACTAGTTATCGTGGACGATTACTCGCGATACACTTGTATCAAGCTTCTACGTTCAAAAGATGAGACACCTGATGTTCTCATTACATTCCAGAAGACGACCCAGGTGAATCTGCAAAAACCGGTCAAGCTTCTAAGAATAGACAACGACACATAGTTCAAGAACAAAACAATTCAAGAATATCTCGAATCAGTCGGGATATCACATCAATACTCTACTGCTCGTACGCCTCAACAGAATGGAGTGTTCGAAAGAAGAAATCGTACGCTAGTCGAGGCTGCTCGTACTATGCTAAGTCAATCTGACTTACCTCTATTTCTGTGGGCTGAAGCTGTATCGACTGCGTGCTACACTCAGAATCGATCCATGATACACCGCAAATTCAAGAAGACTCCTTATGCGTTGATCAAAAATCGAACACCGACAATCAAATATTTCCATATATTTGGGTGTAAGTGTTTTGTTCTAAACGATCGAGAGAGTCTGAACAAGTTCAGTGCCAAGGCGGACGAAGGCATCTTCATTGGTTATTCCTCTACATCAACTGCATACCGTGTATATCTGAAGAAGTCAAAGACGGTTATTGAAAGCGTCAACATTACGTTTGATGAAGAAATGGCTTCCGAACAACACAGTTCAGAACCCGTGATAACCGGAGTACTAGCTTCTGGGCAAATCAGTCCAGAACCCGCGTCTTAACAGAACAAATAAGATGAAGCATCAACGTCAACTAATAATTTATCTGATTTAGATTTATTATTTGAACTGTTTTATGATGAATTTCTTGGATCTAATGTAAAGAAATCTGTTATGGTTCACAGGATGGAAGACTTAACGACTACTCATCCAACCAGTTCAGATATCTCTACTGAATCCAACTCCCCGATTCAGCAAGAATTTCCAGTTCAAATGCCGACTCCAACAGTTGAAGTTGTGACAAATAATGAAGAGACAGAAGTTGCTGCATCAGTAGGATGTTCTGTACGAACTGATCTACAACCTATCCAAGCTGTACCTACTGATCCTTTTGCACCTACTGCTTCAACTGCAACCATCATTCCTCCTGAACAAGCTGAAGAAGGTACCAGTGGATTTTTAAATGACAATATTGATATATATTCATATAATCCACTCCCTCATGAACATAAATGGACCAAAGAACACCCCATAAGCCAGATCATTGGTGATCCATCCAAACCGATGCAAACTAGGTAAGCATCAATGAATATGTGTATGCATGACTCCTTTCTGAGCAAGTTCGAGCCAACTCGCGTATCAGAGGCACTTGCTGATCCAGAATGGGTGACTTCAATGCAAGAAGAGTTGAATCAGTTCGACGCACTTAAAGTCTGGAGACTCGTACCCAAACCTCAAAGTAAAACAATAATAGGTATGAAATAGGTTTTCAAGATCAAGAAAGACGATGATGGTACCGTTATCAGAAACAAGGCAAGACTTCTAGCCAAAGGATATAGGCAAGAGGAAGGAATAGACTACAACGATACTTATGCTCCTGTGGCGCGTTTAGAGGCAATTCGAATGTTTCTAGCCTACGCAGCCCACAAGAACTTCACGATCTTTCAAATAGACGTGAAGACTGCCTTTCTGAATGACATTCTAAAGGAAGAAGTCTACGTCTCTCAGCCAGAAGGTTTTGTTAATCAAGAGAAACCGCATCATGTCTACATTCTCGACAAAGCACTCTATGGACTGAAACAAGCTCCTCGCGCCTGGTATGATGTCCTATCACAATTTCTAGTCAAGTCTGGTTTTTCAAAAGGTACGGTAGATACCACTTTGTTTATTAAAAAGGAAAAAGCCGATATCATTCTTATTCGAATCTATGTGGATGATATTATTTTTGGCTCTACAAATCCTAAGTACTGTAAGAATTTTTCAAACCTTATGGTGTCAAGATTTCAGATGAATATGATGGGAGAGATGAATTTATTTCTTGGATTACAAGTCAAACAATTTTCATCGGGGATTTTTATCAATCAATAAAAATACATTCTTGATATTCTTCGGAAGTTCAAAATGGAAAATTCAAAACCGATTGGTACCCCAATGGCACCAAGTACTAAGATTGGCACCGATCCTTCGGGAAAGGCTGTTGATGTTAGGACTTACAGAGGGATGATAGGTTCTTTGATGTATCTTACTTCTAGTAGGCCATATATAATGTTCTCAACATGCTTATGTGCAAGATATCAGGCTAATCCCAAAGAAATCCATTTGTCTGCAGTTAAGCGCATATTTAGGTATCTGAAGGGGACTGCAGATCTTGGTCTGTGGTATCCTAGAGATACTAGCTTTGAACTAACAGCGTATACAGATGGAGATCATGCTGGTTGTATGTTAGACAGGAAGAGCACGTCAGGACATGTACAGTTCCTCGGTGATAAACTCGTAAGTTGGGCATCAAAGAAGCAACTTTGTGTTTCAACTTCAACGGCCGAAGCAGAATATGTAGCTGCTGCTAGCTGCTGTTCTCAGGTCTTATGGATGAGAACACAATTGCGTGACTACGATTTTCACTTCAACAAAATCCCGATCTACTGTGACTCGAAGAGCGCCATCGCGATAATAGCGAATCCTGTTCAACACACCAAGACCAAACACATAGATGTCAGGTATCATTTTATTAAAGATAATGTCGAAAAAGGAACAATTGAACTTTTCTTTGTAAAAACTGATTATCAGCTTGCCGATTTGTTTACCAAACCTTTAGATGAAAAGAGGTTCACCTTTCTTGTCTCTAAGCTTGGTATGCTAAATCTTAAGATATAATAAGTAGTTACCTATCAAAGTTTTCTAATTGTATACTTTTTCATCATTTCTTCATTCTTATTTCTTATTGATATCTGCACTTTTATATTCTGTTCATGATCCAAGGGGGAGTATGAGAAGAAATTGACAGTTGGTCAATGTTATTTTGAGGGGGAGCTCATAAATTTGTTACATTTACCTTTTATGTTTATGTCTTCTGATTATTTCTGATCAGAACTCGTACTTTCATAGTTTTACTGTTTTTTGTCTTTTCAATTTAAGTGAATAAATTTACTTTGACTTGACATAAGACTTTTGCAGAATTTTTGAGAGATGCTTACAAGATCATATCATTATGACTTTAAGCTTAGCTTCATGAGATGTAAGATCACACGTAAAGGTATAATCCTTTATCTTAATCTCATATATGGGTGAAAAGTGGACAACTTTCAATCATAGAAAACATTGTTCTTAAATGTTCAAAACACTTCCTGAATCTCAAACCGATTTCATGAATTGGAAGTGTGACTTTAAATGTTTTCAAAATCTACATTGTGCTTTAACTGAAATAGTTAAACCAATTTGAGCATCATATGCATCATAGGAAAACATGATTTCATTGTGCTAGGACTTAACACAACTTCTATGGAATCACCTTCGCCAGTGATTTCTACCCAAGAAGTTAATCCATAGTGATTGAGTGTGAGAAGTCGAAAAAAAATGAGTGTGGAATGAGTGATGAGGTATACAGAAAAAGAGAGTAAGCTAAATGTTTAAAAGAAAGAGGGTGTGAGAACAGAGTTAAAATAATATCACAACTCCGCACCAACTTTTTTTGAGCCGGGCAACCACAATTCTAATGTTTCACAATTCTTTGGTGATCATTATTGAAACAGGCAACTAGCCCATGCCAACTTTTGATCAAACCTCACCATCTACTCATTTTCTTCTTAACAAGAAAGTGTTTCACATTTTCAAAGGGGAAGCAGCACATTTGCTATCTGATTTTCATTTGGAAAATCTGGATATTGAAAAGAAGAAAGTCTTCCCCACCTTCGTACTTCAATCATGCACATTGAGTCTGTGTTTAACTTACTGTTGTCTCAGTGGTTTACACAAATTTTGAGCCTATAAGCAATCATCAAATGCTTAATTCTTTCTATCACAAGCATGAACACACAAGGAATTTGTTTCTTTGTCATAACGTTCATAGAAATTGCCTTTGTGGTGTTTCGATGATTGAATGGAAACCCTGGGGGAGTCAAAATCAAAAAGCTCCTTTCCAATGTGTATTCGTTACACACAGTGACTTAGTGTTACTGACAGGCATTCTAACTGATTCATTAGTTGATTCAGGTGTTACACGACTATTTTGTCTGGATTTGAAAAGATCTGGATGAATATCTTTTGAATTGACGGATCAGAAGCTCCAAATGATAGACATTTCTTACTCCGAGTTTTGATGTAGTCATTGCACTTTTCATCAAAAAGGGGGAGAATCTAAAGCTTGAAGAAATGTTCATTCCATTACAAGATTGAAGAAGAGAAAAGCTAACTAACAAATGCGAGAGATCAAAGTATTCTGAAGACATGCTGATTTTAGAGAAATTTTCTTTGAAGATAATTTGCTAAAGCATTCTGAGCTAAACCTGGAGATTATTACATATTGAAGACTAAGAGGGAGATTGCATCTTCTGAGATGAAAAAGAAGACCGAATTGCTAAATCTTTTTAGTAATGATCTTGATCCAAAGGGGGAGATTGTTAGCGCACACATCTATTGGATTCAAGATCATCCAATCTGAAGCTAATGCCGGAAAGTCGACTCTCGATATTAAGTCTAATGTCGTTTGTAATAAAATGTCGAAGCTAGTTATTGTATTTAGTATTTAGTTTAATTAATCTAAATATCTAGATATTAGTTTAAGTTTAGATATTAGTTTAAGAAATAATATCTAAGTTTTAGATATTATAGTTTTTAGGTGTGTTTGAGAAGCTAACTTAGAAAAACTAATTAGATCACATACACACACACACACACAAAAGGTGTAAAACAGAGAGAAAAGTGAAAGCTTCAATCGATCAATCCTGTAATCTTTGTTATTAATCTAAACAGGTTGGTTAATCGTTGATGTGTTGTTTTGATAAGAACTTGATAGTATTGTGGACCGACAACTTATTTGCGGATGCAAATGATTTTTTAACTTCTGATGGTTGTGTTGATGAAAGTGTTGATATGTTTGATTTCAATGCAAAACTTCCAGATCATTCTGATTTTATTATCAATTCTGATGCTTTACCAAGTGTGTTTGAGAAAGGTGAATCATCAACTAAGGTTGATGAATCAGTTCCTGTGAGTACCTATTATTCTAAAGATAAAAAGCAAAAGAAAAGGCGCTCACAGAAACGGACTAACACAAGTAGGCAAAAGAAAAGACAAATTCATAAATCTCATGTTCCTAACAGAACTAAATCTTTTTTTTTTCAAAATTGAGCAAGAAAAAGTCTGAAGTGAGATCTGAATGGCGACCTAAGAAGAAAGTTGAAGAGCCTACAAAATCATTTTCTGATTCTGAATGTAATAGGATTTCTGTTAGTGATACTGATTTATTTGGTAATTTTGCTTCTTTTAAAATAAATCTTGTAACTTCTTACAAGACTTACTCAATAAAAGCAATTGTTCCAATTATCTTCGTTTACTACTCAGTTGTCTACACAAGGTCGAAATGATTTTGTGACTCGACAATATTCTGATTGTCTGTGTATTACTGTTGTTGTCTCAATGGTTTACACATTTTGAGCCTAATTGATAAAGTAATCATCATGCTTAATTCTTTCATACTCAAGCATGTACACACAGAAAATTGGTTTTTCTGTCTAAACGTTTATAGTTTAACCTTGTGTTATTCGATGATTGAATGGAAGACCAGGGGTGAACATCAAAAAGCTCCTTTCCAATGTGTATTTGTTACACACAGTGGCTTCGTGCTACTAACAGGCATTCTTAACTGATTTATTTGTTGATTCAGGTGTTACATTCATATTTTTATGAATTTGAAAATATTCGGATGAATACCTTATGAATTGATGGATGATTAGAGGCTTATGTGTTAAAGATCAATGGTCAGAAAAGATTCACGACATTTCTTGACAAAGTTTTGATGATTTCTTTGCTCAACATCATCAAAAAGTGGGAGAGACTCAAGAAATGGAGAAGCTAATTTCAAGAAATGATTAGTTGAAGAAAAGCTTGTAAGGGTTTTTGGAGAAATTATTCTAAGAAAGATGATTTGGAGAAAGTTTGTTGCAAGATTTTGTCAAAGAATGCAAGTTATGTGGAAATTACACAGAATTGAAAGAGAAAGTTCAAAAGATTTTGGAAAGTTTGTTGGAGTTTACAGAAATTTTCTTTGAAGTTGATTTGTTGAAGAAAAGAGAGCTAAATATGAAGATAATTTCTTTCTGAAGTCTGAAAGAGGTTTCTAAAACTTTTGGGGGAGATTGTTAAAGATTTTTGAAGAACATACTCACAGACTTTGGGGAGATTACTGATAGTTTAAAGTCTTTTTAAACAAAAGGGGAGATTGTTCTATGATGCTGAAAGTTAATTTTGCTTTTCGAAAGGAGGAGATGATTTGTTTCTAAATCAAAGGGGAGATTAAATTTGTTAAAGATCGAACAAAGAGGAAGACTGTGTTTCAATGCTAAATTTCTTTTTGAAAATGATCTTGAATCCAAAGGGGGAGATTGCTAGTGCACAAATATGTTGGATACAAGATCATGAAGACTGAAGATAAAAGTCAAAGTCAAAATCTCAAGTCAAAGCCTCTCATGATAAAAGTCAAAGTGTTCTTGTATTAGATTTGTAAGTGTAGTTTGTATAAATAGTTTTTGTTTGTAGAATCATTAAGTTAGTGGTGTGCGCATAAGACTAGAAGGCTAGAGTGATACGAGTTCTTAGTGAGATAATTATTGTAAGAGCACTCTGTGTATCGAATTTGTGATGGAAATGAAAATTGTTCAATTTGGAATTCTTATGTCATCTTGATCGATTGCACTTAATTGTGGTACACACAATTGGTATCAGAGCAAACAAAGATTCAGAAACATGATCTAAATCAGATTGTTTGATCGATTTTTTCAAGAACTCGCAAAGAGAACTGTGAAGATTCAAATTTCGAAGTCTAGTGGTGTTGTTAATCTGAATTTGTTTTCTTTGTATTCGTTTTTGTATCTGGAAATCTTTTGGTGTGTATTGTTTTACCTAATTTACATTGTTTAGGTGCAAATTTTGAATTTTGTTGTTTTTCTATTCGAGTTTTTTTGTCACACTGTTATTTGATCGAATTGTAATTTTTGATGTTTCTAATTGTAATCACTTGATTGTAATATGTTCGAGAGTAGTTCAAGAAGAAATCTGCAAAGTTTCAGAGCAATTTGTGAAGGTTTTGGTCGATTTCAGTGAAAAAGTTAAGTTTTCGGTCGAAAAGTTGAAGAACATGCAAGATCCAGAAAACGCGCAAGATTCATAGGGAAGAACTCGCACGACAAAGAAACTCGCTAAGGGTGAACAACACGGAAGAAGCATCTTGCGAGAAGTAGATACGCGCAAGTTGTTGTTTGCGATTTTTGTTTTTCCTTTGTTCTGCGAGAAGTTAACTTTGTGCGAGAAGTGATCTATTTGCGCGAACTAAAAGGTTGAAAAATTATCTAAGTGTCAAAATCCGCAGACGCATTGCGCGAAGTGATTGGTCAAAAACTCGCAAGTCGTTGTCTACGCGAAGTAAAAACACGCACGACACTGCCTGTGCGAAGCTGAAACATGCACGATTTAGTGTGCACAAACCAAGAACTCGCACGATTCCGTTGTGCGCGAACCTCAAACGCGCATAACACTATTTGCGCGAAGTTTGTTTTCTTTGATCTGCGAGTTTCTATATTTAGAGAATTTTATGAGATTATCAGCGTTGACCAAGTTTGACTTTTATAGGTCGAGTTTACTTCTGGATTTTTTGAACGATCAAAATCATTGTAAAGCTTAAGATGACTTCCAAGGATGCAATTACTATTGGTACAGATGTCAAACTACCGGTTCTTTTCAAAGGTGAATATGAGTAGTGGAAAGACAGATTTTTAGACTTTGTAGACAGACATGCCAATGAAGACAACATTATGATGTCCTTTAAAGAAGGTCTGATGATTCCTCTTACCATGGAAATTCTAGATGATGAATCCTCAGACAGTGAAGATGGGAATTAGGAAAGGGAACAAAAGACTAATAGGGTTCCATTGGATATTTCTCAGTATTCTGAAGAGTAGAAAAACAGATACAAGGCTGACAAGCAAGCTAGATCTCTACTCCTGCAAAGTATACCAAATGAGATCTATATCAAGATTGACAACTACAAGGCAACAAATAAGAAGATATGGGATCAATTACAGAAGATGATAATGGGATCCAAAGTTGGCAATCAGATGAAAGTGGCCAACTGCATAAACAACAATGAAGAATTTAAAGCCAAGGAGAATGAAAGCCTGGAGGAAACTTATGAGAGATTTGTCTTATTGTTGAATGAACTCGCTAAGAACAAAGTAAAGAAGAAGCATACGGAAAACAACGTCAAGTTCTTCAGCATCCTTCAGCCGGAATGGAAGAAACATATTCGGAGGATGAAACAGATGAAGGATCTTAGTGACATTCCTTTACATGAAGTATACGAGACACTAAGACATAATAAGGAGGAAGTTGAAGAGAAAAGAGAAGAAAAGAAAAAGAGTGAAAACATGATAACTGAACCCGTTGACCTTGTAGTAGATAAGAAGAAAGAGAAGAAAAAGAAGGATAAGAAGAAGAAGAAAGTTGTGATTTCCGAGTTTGCTGATTCTGATAGTGGTGATTCTGATTCTGACGATGGTGAAAACTTAAAGCAAGCCTTGCTAATGTTGACCCGAGCATTTCAGAAGAAGTTCTACAAGAAACTAGGATCTAATAGCCAGAGGTACTCGTCAGGATCGAGAAATTATGATCACAAAGAGAAGATTGAAGGAAGAAGATTTGATGAGAAGAGATATGAAGGGAAGAAGCCGGAAAGGAAGAAAAGGTATTTGAATGATTATGGATAGAAGAAGTCTGAAGAGTCAGTCAAATGCTATATTTGCGGAAAGATTGGTCACTTTGCCAAGGACTGCCGGAAGCCAACTGTGAGGAACTTAGATTACTACAACAATAAGATGCTTCTGGCAAAGCAAAAAGAGGCAGGAAAGGCATTGATGGCTGAAGATGAATTATGGCTAGACCATTCTGATGATGAAGAAAAAGATGAGACTGCTCATATGTGCCTTATGGTAAAGGAAGTGAAATACGATGAATCTGATGAGGAGACTTCCAATGATGTACAAAATTTTTCTGAAACTGATTTTCTAAAACAGATGGAAACCATGATGGTTGAGCTTCAAGACTTACAAGCTAAATTTAAAAAGGAGAAAAGTAGAGTTGCTAAGAAGTGTCAAACAATTTTTGATCTTAACAAGGAAATAGTTGGGAACAAACACTTGCTTGAATCTTTAAACAAATCTACTGCTGTTTTTGAAAAACAAAAAGCTTGTCTTGAAACTCAAATTTCTGAAACTGTTTTAAAGTTTAATTCTTCTGAACGTGAGAAACAAGAGTTTGTTCTAAAAGTTCATAAATTGCAGGTTGATAATAAAAATTTGAGGAAAAAGATTAATGGTTTGGAAGCAATACTTTACACTCGAGGTCAAACGAATCAAACCATCTTTCTAAACACAGCAAAGGAAGAAGCTGATCTTAAGGATAAGTGGGGTCTCGGTTACGATAACCCACATTATCTTAAGAAAGCAATTAGAAAACAACTAGCTTTATACAATTTTGATTTTCTACAAGTGGCTAACAAACACCCTCATTTGAAACCCAAATTTGTTACCAAATCTTCTGATGAAGTTGAGGTCAAGGAAAATGAGAATAGAAAGAACACAATCAAAATACAACTACCATTCTGCTATAAAAAGTTGAATGATAGTTATCTTTCTGATCAACCAAAGTTTCTTTCGAATGATTATTTTGAAAGCTATTATTCTAAGAAGTTGGAGGCAAAACCTGTTAAAGCCAAAATTTATGTTCCTCCACTCGTTTTAGAAAGCAAAATCATTGAGCTTGAAAACATTTTAGATGATGAAAGAACTTTGGTTGAACTTGAAAAAGTTATGTTTTCTACAATTATGAAGAACACTTATTTTAAGTCTGAACCTAAAATGTGTTCAAATTATTCCAAGGCATCTCATGATTCTGATGATAATTTTGATGACTTATTTCCGGATGCAAATGATTTTTTAACTTCTGATGGTTGTGTTGATGAAATTGTTGATATGTTTGATTTCAATGCAAAACTTCCAGATCATTCTTATTTTATTATCAATTCTAATGCTTTACCTAGTGTGTTTGACAAAGGTAAATCATAAACTAAGGTTGATGAATCAGTTCCTGTGAGTACCTATTATTCTAAAGGTAAAAAGCAAAAGAAAAGGCGTTCACAGAAACGGACTAACACAGGTAGGCAAAAGAAAAGACAAATTCAAAAATCTCATGTTCCTAACAGAACTAAATCTTTTGTTTCAAAATTGAGAAAGAAAAAGTCTGAAGTGAGATCTGAATGGCCACCTAAGAATAAAGTTGAAGAGCCTACAAAATCATTTTCTGATTCTGAATGTAATAGGATTTCTGTTAGTGATACTGATTTAGTTGGTAATATTTCTTCTTTTAAAACAAATCTTGTAACTTCTTACAAGACTGACTCAATAAAGCAATTGTTCCAATTATCTCCGTTTACTACTCAGTTAATTACACATGGTCGAAATGATTTTATGACTCGACAATATTTTGATTGTTGGTTTGGAACTTATTATATACATCATTCTCATGTTTTTCAAAATCAAAGAGAACCCAAATTCAAATGGGTGCCAAAATCTTGTCCTAACATGAAGGGACCCAGATATAAATGGGTACCTAAAGCTGTTGTTACTTAATTTCTCTTGTGCAGACCCGTCATCTATGGTACTTGGATTCTAGTTGCTCCAAGCATATGATCGGGCAGAAAGATATTTTGTCTAATTATAAAGAGAAATTCTGCGGGAATGTCAGATTTGGTAATGACCAGTTTTCACCAATCTTGGGATATGGAGATGTTTTCCAAGACAATGTAACGCTTAACAAGGTAAGCTATGTAGAAGGATTAGGGCACAACCTGTTCAGCATTGGTCACTTCTATTACAAAGACTTAGAGATGAATTTTAAGGCCAAGGGGTGTTGTGTTAGAACTGAAGATGGTAAAGAACTCTTGGTCGGGACGAGAAAGTCAAACCTCTACACGATCAATTCGTCAAAAGTCAAGACTGATAAAGAGGTGTGTCTACTTTCAAAAGCCTCTATGCAACAAAGCTGGTTATGGCATAGAACGCTATCTCACCTCAACTTCTGATACATAAACAAGTTGGTGACTGGTAATCTGGTTAAAGGACTACCTGAGTTGAAATATGTCAAAGAACATCTGTGTGCAGCGTGTGAGAAGGGTAAGATGAAAAGAGCTTCTCATAAGCCTAAGCCTGACCCGAGCACAAGTACTTCCCTAGAACTACTACATATGGATCTCTGTGGTCCAATGTGAACTCAAAGAATCAATGGCAAGAAATATGTCTTAGTGATTGTGGACGATTATTCAAGATATACTTGGGTCAAATTTCTTAGATCGAAAGATGAGACGCCCAATGTCATCATCTCATTTTTAAAGACCACTCAAGTGAATTTGCAGAAGACAGTCAAGCTTCTCAGAATAGACAATGACACAGAATTCAAGAACAAGACTGTAGATGATTATTTCGAATCGGTCGAGATAACACCAATTTTCTACTGCCAGAACACCTGAACAGAATGTAGTAGTAGAGAGGCGAAGCAGAACTCTAGTAGAGGCTGCTCGCACTATGCTGAGTCAATCTGATCTACCTCTATTTCTGCGGGTTGAAGCTGTGTCAACTGCATGCTATACACATAATCGTTCCATAATTCATCGCCGATTTGGTAAAACTCCATATGATTTGATTAATAATAGAATACCTAGCATTAATCATTTTCACATTTTTGGATGCAGGTGTTTCGTGCTAAACGACAAGGAGAACTTGAACAAGTTCATTCCTAAGGCTGATGAAGGCATTTTCATCGGATATTCTCAGATGTCTGTTGCTTACAGAGTTTACATGAAGAAATCAAAAATAGTTGTGGAGAGCGTAAACATTACATTCGATGAAGAAATGGCTTCTGATCAAAGCAGTTCAGAACCCGTGATAACTGGAATATTAGCTTATGGGGAAATCAGTCTAGAACATGTGGTTACTGTTTCTAATTCTGATAAACCATCAACGTTACATCTCACCTAACAGAATTAGATTTATTGTTTGAATTTTTCCATGATGAGTTTCTTGGTACTAAATTGACTAAACCTGTTGTGATTGACAGACCTGAAGATTTAAGCAATCATCATCCAATCACTTCAGATGTCTCAACTGAATATGTTCCCCTGATTCAGAAAGAAACTCAAATTCAAACATCTACTCACTCAGTTGAATTTGTACATGCTAATGCAGAGTCAGAGGTTGCAACATCAGTTGGATGCACTGTCATGCCTACTCAATAGACAGCAAATGTCCAATCAATTGAAGCTTCTGCACCGACTACTTCAACTGCACCCCTTACTGAACAACAAGATGAAAGTGGATATCTAGATGTTCATCATGATCAATCTGCACCTAATCCACTCCCTCATGTTTACAAGTGGACCAAAGAGCATCCAGTTAATCAAATCATTGGAGATCCATCTAAGCCGGTGCAAACTAGGTCTGCAACTGCAAACGAATGCTTTTTTGACTCCTTTCTGAGCAAAACAGAACTTACAAAAGTTTTAGAAGATCTTAGTGATCTATATTGGGTTAAAACTATGCAAGAAGAGCTCAACCAATTCGAAGCGCTAAAAGTATGGCGATTGGTGCCTCAACCTGAAGGGAAGACTATTATTGGCACCAAATGGGTATTCAAAAACAAGAAAAATGAAGATGGTGTTGTAACTCGAAACAAAGCATGACTTGTTGCCAAAGGATACAGACAAGAGGAAGGCATTGATTATGATGAGACGTATGCACCAATTGTACGTATTGAGGTAATTAGAATGTTTCTAGCCTACGCTGCAGACAAGAACTTTACGGTCTATCAGATGGATGTCAAGACAACCTTTCTGAATAGATTGCTAAAAGAAGAGGTGTATGTTTCTCAACTAGAAGGATTCGTAAGTGCAGCTAAACCTGATCATGTCTATATTCTCGACAAAGCACTTTACGGACTCAAACAATCCCCTCGAGCCTGGTATGATGTATTATCCAAATTCCTTGTCAAGTCTGGCTTTTCAAAAGGTAAAATCAACACCACTTTATTCATTAAAAGGGAGAAAACTGATATCATCTTAATTCAAATATATGTGGATGATATTATATTTGGTTCAACTAATCCAAAGTACTGTAATTATTTTTCTAACCTCATGGTGTCACGTTTTCAGATGAGTATGATGGGAGAGATGAACTTATTTCTCGGATTAAAAGTCAAACAATTTTCTACGGGGATTTTTATAAATCAAGCGAAGTGTATTGCTGATATTTTAAAGAAATTTAATATGTCAAATTGTACTCCAATTTTTACCCCGATGGTACCAGGAACTAAAATTGGAGCTGATCATTCGGGAAAAGTGTTGATGTTAGAACCTATAGAAGGATGATTGGTTCTATGATGTACTTGACATCTAGTCGTCCAAATATAATTCCCTCTACATACTTATGTGCTAGATATCAAGCCTCACCCAAGGAATCCCATATATCTGCTGTAAAGCACATATTTAGATATCTGAAGGGAACTGCAGATCTTGGTTTGTGGTATCCAAAAGATACAAGTTTTGAGCTAACAGTGTATTCAGACGCAGATCATGCAGGTTGTATGTTAGACAGGAAGAGCACATCGGGTCACATACAATTTCTTGGAGACAAGCTCGTAAGCTGGGCATCAAAGAAACAACTTTGTGTTTCTACATCGACTGCTGAAGCAGAGTACGTAGCTGCTGCTAGTTGCTGCTCTCAAGTATTGTGGATGAGAACGCAACTTCGATATTATGGTTTCCAGTTCAACAAAATTCCGATATACTGTGATTCGAAGAGCGCCATTGCAATATCATCTAATCCTGTTCAACACACTAAAACTAAACATATAGATGTGAGATATCATTTTATTAAAGATAATGTCGAAAAAGGTACAATCGAACTTTACTTTGTAAACACATATTATCATCTTGCAGATTTATTTACCAAGCCACTTGACAAAAAGAGATTTAATTTTCTCATTTCAAAACCTGGAATGTTAAACCTCAAGACTTAATCTGTTGTTACCTAGTACAGTTTAATTTTTTTATTTTTCTGCATTTCTTTATTTTTAATCTGAAAGATATATGCACTGAAAGGTTTTGTTCATATTTTCAGGGGGAGTGAAATAAAGCTTAATTGATCTACATTATAGGGGGAGTTGTAGATACTTGCATATAATTTTCACTGACATATCATGTGATGGATATTTTCAAGGAGAGTAAGGAAAATAACTTATGATTACATCTGATCAGAACTCGTTTTTAACAAGTTTTACTGCTTTCATGTCTTTTATTTTTTAATAAATTTTGTGAATAAGACTTTTTGCTTTGACGGCTTTTAACTGAATGCAGATTTTGAGGGGGAGCTTACATGATAATATCAATCATGAGTTTCGAGCTGACTTTATGAGATTTAAGCTGATGGTAAGGATCATTCTAAACTTAATCTCATACATGTATGAAAGAAGGAAGACTTTCAGATATGAAAACATGTTTCTAAATGTTCAAACCACTTCTCGATTCTTAAACATATTTCATGAATACAGAAGTGTGATTTTAAATGTTTTCATATTATGTTCTTTCATGTTTAACTAGCCGTGTGTTTCCAAAGATAAATACTTGTGTATTATCTTTTCCATATAGTTTCAAGTATTCACACACACCGGTTTAGTATTTTGTTATTTTTGTTATCACCATGTCTCAAATTAACCAAATTTTCGAGGGTGATACACCCCATTTTGTACTTCATTGATATTTGAGCGTGATTTTGTTCAAAACGTTTCTTTTAAGAATGTATATAATTGTTCTTATAGACAATATCCAATTTTTCATGACCTAAACCTTGATCGTTAAATCATTCATATTTGATCTTTTCATACAATATCATATTTTCAAACAAGTTTCTTGTATTCATTTCATTCTTTCAATATACTTGTCTTTAAAATTTTAATATTCTTTGCGAATTGTGGTTTTTAGCTTAGTCTATCTTGCGAATTGTACTGATTTGCTATAGTGATCTGCGAATTGATGGTGTTTTGGGAAAAGTTTTGATGTTTTTGGGAAAATTGACTGTTCTGAACCCTATTTCATACAAGTTTGCCCTGTTCCTGTGCTTTATACGCGGAATGCATATGTGACATCAATGTTGGTCACATATCCTTAGCAACTGATCTGTTCTTACACGAGTGCTCATGCCTGTCTAGATTTTCATATTCTGGATTTTCAGATTTGGTCTCTGCTTGGATTGAGTTAGTTCCTTGAGAATCTGCAATCATCAGTCTGGAAAGATTCTTGAGTTGTTAGACCGTTGAGAGCACTTTATCATTCTTTTGACCTGATCACTCAGTAGTGTGAGCGACTGCAATCATTGTTCTGAAGCTTGAGTTGTGATTTAGAATTCTTAGTGCTTATAATCATCCAGCTGATTCGTGAAGAAAGGAGTGTTGGGTTTGATTGTTCAGTATTCTGGAAATCAGTCAGAAAATGAGCATTTTCTATCAGTTGTTGAACAGTGCTTGCCTTGTAGTGTTGCTACCGGATGCTACCGCCCGTAAGCTGATCAGATGAAGTTCTTAAGCTGAATTCTCACTTCAACTCATGGTTCAAAGACTGATCAAATGTTATATACTGAAGATGCACTTGGTTGTCACACCATAATCCACACATATCTATCTTGTGGGCGTTAAGGAATGTGTTG
Source organism: Arctium minus (assembly GCA_954870635.1). Taxonomy (NCBI): domain Eukaryota; kingdom Viridiplantae; phylum Streptophyta; class Magnoliopsida; order Asterales; family Asteraceae; genus Arctium; species Arctium minus. Next base: position 71,562,587 of record OX941088.1, on the reverse strand, counting down.
GGTTTAATAAAGCCAAAAGCTATCTTTATGTGCACTCAGTCGAGGTTATGGTCTACATAAGATCTGATATTTCAGTTGATACTTCAAGGATAAGAGCTACTTTCAAGGGGGAGCTAGAGAAAGTTAGAAAATATTTTATGTTCACTTTAGAAGTTTTATAAATTAATCTACTTAGTTTGTGTTGGGCCTTGTAATGGGTTTGGGCTTATTGTAACAAGGGATGTTGGGCTAGTATATAAGGAGTCTGGTTAGTGTTTTAGTCTGTAAGATTTCATTCACAATGTAGACATTCATACGAGTTCTCTCTGTAGTTGTAGTTTTATTTTTAGTATTAATAAAACTACAGATTCCTTCCCTAATTCCTTGTTAATTTTTAATTGTTCTATCAATCTATGATCTCAGGACCTCACAGAGAAAATCTTTAATGATTAAAATGCTCCATTCTTCATGATTATCTTACTGAGCATACATGTATCTGACATGTATTTCATTATGTGCTTTAACTGAAAAAGTTAAACCATTTGAGTAACATTTTCCTTATATGACAACTACATGGGTTTATTGTGTAATAACTTAACATAACTTCTATGGATTCACGTTAACCAGTGTTTCCTACCCAAGAAGTTAACATTGAGTGATCGAGAGGCGAGGAGTCAAAATATCTGAGTGTGGGTATGTGTGATGAGGTAAAATGAAAAGAGAGTTTGGTTAGAAGTGAGCTTAAATGATAAAAAGAAAGAGGGTGAGAGATCAGAGTAAAAGAATATAAAACTCTGCACCAACTTTTTCTGAGTCGGGCAGCCACAATATTGTTGTTTCACAATTCTTTCGTGAACATCATTGAAACATGCAACTAGCCCATGCCATCTCTTATTTAAAACCCCATCAGCTACTCATCTTTTTCTTAAAAAAAAGTTGTTTCAATTTTTCTGGGGAAGCAACACATAATCTATCTCGTCTTTATTTGGAAGATATGAATATTGAAAAGATGGAAGTCTGCCCCACATTCGCACTTTGATCATGCACAATTGAGTCCGTGTATTACTGTTGTTGTCTCAATAGTTTACACATTTTGAGCCTAATTGATAAAACAATCCTCATGCTAAATTCTTTCATACACAAGCACATACACACAGGAAATTCGTTTTTCTGTCTAAACGTTCATAGTTTAATCTTGTGTTATTCGATGATTGAATTGAAGACCTGGGGGGTGAACATTAGAAAGCTCCTTTCCAATGTGTATTTGTTACACACAATGGCTTCGTGCTACTAACAGGCATTCTTAACTGATTCATTTGTTGATTCAGGTGTTACATTCATATTTGTTTGAATTTGAAAAGATTCGAATGAATACCTTATGAATTGACGGATGATCAGAAGCTTATGTGTTAAAGATCAATGGTCAGAAAAGATTCATGACATTTCTTGATAAAGTTTTGATGATTTCTTTGCTCAACATCATCAAAAAGGGGTAGAGACTCGAGAAATGGAGAAGCTAATTTCAAGAAATGATTAGTTGAAGAAAAGCTTGTAACGGTTTTTGGAGAAATTATTCCAAGAAAGATGATTTGGAGAAAGTTTGTTGCAAGATTTTGTCAAAGAATACAAGTTATGTGGAAATTGCACATAATTGAAAGAGAAAGTTCAAATGATTTTGGAAAGTTTGCTGGAGTTTACTGTTGGATCATAAATTGTATTCAAGATTAAAGTTAATAAGGGGGTCTAATTTGTAATAGTGTTTAATACCTTAGGGGGTATTTTAGCAATAAGTTAATAATAATTAGGTCATGTTGACCTAGGTATAAATAGGTTTTGTTTTATTAGTTTTAGAGTTAGCAATCATAATTAAGAAAAACAGAGGTAGCCGTATTCTCTCTGTAACTGTACGCATCACAAGGTACCAAGAACACACACTGTTTTATCTGATTAATCAAGAGATCGTGGTATGTTATTCGGATTTATTCATCTCTTGATCTGTATTGTGTTGTGTGATTGTTTATCAACTATAATCTGGGTTTAACAAGTGGTATCAGAGCCAAAGAATCAAGTTTTTTTTGGATTAAAACTGTGTTCATCGACTTCTTACTGTGTGAATTTTGAATTCATGATTTAATGTGTTTTTATGCATAAAGTTGATTTGATTAAGTGCGTATTATGTTAATGAATATCATCTGATAGTTTAATTGCACTTTAAATCATTAATCGATTGGCTTTTTATGATTTTTGGAATCTGGGCTCACAAAACTGTCGAGTACTGCTTCTATCAAATTGAGTGATTAAAAGTTGTTTTTAATTATTGTTTTTGATTGGGATTTGATCAATACATGTTTATGGATACAAAAGTATGTTTTTTACATTGAGTTTGAGTGTTTCAAGTCGGTTTCTTGGTTGATAATCGAGTTTTGGGTCGAACTCTTCAAGAACACCGGACGTTATTCAAGTCGACGGAACACCGGTCGACACTTCGGTCAGTCGATACCGGTCGCTACAGTAGTCCGGTCGAGACACTGGTCGACACCGGTCCCGGTTGCATACACCGGTCGATACTTTGGTCCGGTCGGACAGAACTCCGATCGACGTGACACCGGTCGCATACACAGGTCCGGTCAATACACAGGTCCGGTCGAGGATACCGGTCGAGCTACACACCGGTCAAAGCAAGACACCAGTCAATACTTGGTTTATTTTGCGCCACTATCGATTCGCGTAAACCTCACTTTTGCGCCACCTCTTACTCGCGCAAAACCCTTCTTGCGCCACCCACTGCTCGCGCAAAACCAGGATGTCGCGCCAATCTCTTTTAGCGTGAGTTGACTTTTACGTCAGACTCGTTTAGCACAAAGATTCTTTTGCGCCAATTTCACTTAGCGCAAAGTTGTCTTTTGCGCCTCTGTCCTTTAGCGCATATCTGTGATTTTCGCCAGTTTTTTTGTTTGCTAATTTATTTGAGTTTAATACTGTTTACGATATCTGCATTTGATTATTTTTGGAAATTTATTTTTCTAAAAATTTTTGAGTGTAGTTTTTATCCAATTCTTGATTCTAAAGATCTCATCTAGTTGATTCTCTTGGTACAAATAAGTTTGATTTCTAACCATACAACTAAAGATGTCGAACGAACTTCTCTCAATGGACTCTCTGAGAGTCCTGTTCTAGTTTCTAATCACAATCAATTAGCAACAAACAAGATTTAACAAACAATTAAACCAACCTGTTTGATTGATTCACAAAGAATGATTACAATTATCTCTCTGTTAAACTCTTTCTCTCTCCCTAACTTTCCCTCTCTAACTCTTGATGCGTATACAATGATAAGCTCACTTACTTACTTACAAACAAAAACAACTAACACAACTATTTATACCTACAAAACAAGAAAAGTAAAATACAAAGGATTTGACTTTGACTTTCACTAAGAGTTGACTTTCCAACTTTGACTTTCTTGAACTTTGACCTTAATCTTCATGATCTTGTATCCAACATAATTCATGCCCTAACAATCTCCCCCTTTGGATTCAAGATCACTGTTGAAAGGTCTTACAATTCAGTCTTCTCTTTTAAGCTCTGTCAGATGGAATCTCTCCCTTTAACATTGTAATCTTCCCAAGTCTGTCTTTGAAGAATATAACAATCTCCCCAAATATGATAAACAAGGTCTTCAACAATCTCCTCAAACTTTCACAAATCTCTTTCAGACTTCGAAAAGAAATTATCTTCAGAATTAGCTCGAATTGATTTTAGCAAATAATCTTCAAAGAGAATTTCTGAAAAACAACACATCTTCAAACAACTTTGACTTTGCTCGAATCAAGCTTTCAAACTCTCAAACTTTGAACTTTGTCTTTTTCAAATCTTTAACTCTGAAATTTCTGATCTTGACATTTCTGTAAATTCATCTCCCCCTTTTGATGAAATGAGCATCGATATCATCAAAACTTTCATCAAGATATGTCGTTATCCATTCTGACCACTGATCATGCAAACCGAGCCTCTGATTCGTTGCCAATTCGAACAAGATATTCATCCAGATCTTTTCAAATCCAGACAAATAAAGAAAGGTAACACCTGAATCAACAAATTAATCAGTTAAAATGCCTGTCAGCAACACAATGTTACTGTGTGTAACGAATACACATAGGAAAGTTGCTTTTTGATGTTCACTCCCCCAGGGCTTCCATCCAATCATCAAAACACCACAAAGGCAATTTCTATGAATGTTATGTCAAGAAAAAAAATTCCTTGTGTGTTCGTGCAAGTGTAGAAAGAATTAAGCGCGGACAATTGCTTTTATAAAGGCTCAACATAGTGTAAACCACTGAGACAACAGTAGATAAACACAGACTCAATGTGCATGATTGAAGTGCGAAGGCGGGGCAGACTTCCTTCTTTTTCAATATCCAGATTTTCGAAATGAAAATCAGATAGACTATGTGCTGCGACCCCTTGAAAAATGTGAAACATTTTCTTTTTGAGAAGAAAATGAGTAGCTGGTGGGGTATTAGTCAAGAGTTGGCATGAGCTAGTTGCCTGTTTCAATAACGTTCACCAAAGAGTTGTGAAACGCTAGTAATGTGGCTGCCCGACTCAGAAAGTAGTTGGTGTAGAGTCTGATATTCTTTTACTCTGATCTCACACCCTCTTTCTTTTAATCATTAAGCTCACATCTAACCAAACTATCTTTTTCATTTTACCTCACCCCACACTCATTTCTTTTAGACTCCTCACACTCAATCACTATGGATTAACTTCTTGGGTAGAAGTTACTGGTTAACGTGATTTCATAGAAGTTCAGTTAAATCCTAGCACAAAGAACCCATATTATCCTAGAAAGCATATGTTGCTCAGATGATTTAACTTTATCAGTTAAAACTCATATACAAATGTCAGATAAAGTGTATACTCAGATGATATAATCATGAAGATATGAGCAGTTTTAGACATTAAAGAATTTTCAAACAAGTATATTGAATGAATAGATATGAATGCAAAAGACTTGTTTGAAATTCTGACATTGTATGAAAATGATCAGAAATTAAATGATATAACAATCAAGGCTTATGGTAAAGAGTAATGGATATTGTCTATATGGAACAAAATATAGACATTCTTGAATGAAACGCTTCGAAATGAAATGATGCTAAAAAATCTTTGAAGTACAAGCGGGGTGTCTTACCATCGAAAATATGTTTCAATATGAGACATGTAAGAACAATTTGAACAAAAATTAAACCGATGTGTGTGAATACTTGAATGTATGTAGAAAAAACAATATGCAAGTATTTATCTTTGGAAACACACGGTTTATTAATCATTGAAGCTCAAAATAAAAATGAAAACATTTAAAATCACACTTCCAATTCATGAAATCTGTTTAAGAATCGGCAAGTGGTTTTGTTAGATCACAGTCTCATTGGATTCAAGATTATCCAATCTGAAGATCCAATCTGAAGCTAAAGCCGGAAAGTCGACTCTTAAATAATAGTCTAATGTCGTTTGTAATAAATAGTCAAAGTTAGTTGTTATTGTTATTAGTTAAATTAGTTAGATAATATCTAGATATTATATTCTAGATATTATATTGTTAGTTGTTAGATAATATCTAATATAGATATTATAGTTTTAATATCTAAGTTTAGATATTAGTTGTTTAGTGTATTGTAGAAGCTATCTTCTTAGAAATCAGATCATTTTCACACACACACAAAAGGTGAAAAACAGAGAGAACACACATCAGAGCTAAAACCGAACACCGAACCTTGTAATCGTTTGTTATTAATCATACAGGTTGGTAATCTTGTTATTGTTGTTGTTTTGATAAGAACTTGATATAACATTGTGGACCGACAATTGGTATCAGAGCCTGATAAGAGATTCAAATCAAGTTTTTTTCAAAAACTCGATTCTGTGTTCTTATTTGAAAAAAAATCATTTCCGTGATTTAGTGTGTTTTAAGGTTAGAAATCGATCAGGTTGTGATCGATTAGGGTGCTAGATCGTTGTGGTGTTGTTTAATTTAAGTATAGGGCTTATATCGCGTTCCAATTTTGCGATTTTTGTGTCTGAGTTTACGTTCAAATATTTCACTGTGCCATCGATTTGTTCTTCAAAAAGTGATTTTTATCGAGATCGAGTGGTAACAATCAGTTCTAGGAGTATTTGTGGTCATTTGTAAGGTTTATTGAGCAAATCAGGTCGAATTTCGTAGTACAGGGACGAACTCGCGCAAACACAGGGACGAACTCACACAAGTTGTACTTTGCGCCATCAACGTTTCACGCAAAGTCTTACTTTGCGCCACCAACTGCTCACGCAAACTTCAGTTTGCGCGACCCTCTTGTAGCACAAACATCAATTCACGCGACCAACGTATCACGCAAACTTCACTTCGCGCGACCAACGTATCACGCAAACTTGACTTCGCGCGACCAACGTATCACGCAAACTTCACTTTGCGCCAACTACTACTTGCGCAAACCTCAAGTTCACGCCACCCTCAGCTCGCGCAAACCTCCTTTTGCGCCACCTTCAGTTCGCGCAAACCATCATTTGCACCAATCACTATTCTATACTTAGAATATTTTTCTGAGAATTTTTCAAAACTGTAATAGGGTCTTTAATTGTCATAAATTTTTTCTCTAGGGACCCCCGTGCTAAGTCTGCCTAGGGGGACAAAATTTCTTGTGTGATCAAATTTTATCTGGACTAACGGTCAAATCCAGGTTCTTATTTTTATTAATCATACAGGATGACATCCAGAGAAGCCCTTGCAATCGGAACTGACACCAAGCCACCAGTTCTCTTTAAAGGAGAATACGAACAGTGGAAAGATCGGTTCCTGAACTTTATTGACAGACATGAGTTGGGTGAATTCATCAGGAAATCGATAGAAGAAGGGATTATGAAACCAGTTATGACGACTCATATAGTTGGAACTGTGCCGACACAGTATGAACTTAAGTATCATGAGCTCGATGATGATAACCTAAAAAGAGCAAAAGGTGATAGATTATCGAAGTCATACATTCTACAAGGGATTCCAAACTAAATCTATGTAAAGATTGACAACTATAAAGCCTCGGGCAAAGAGATATGGGATCAGCTAGAGAAGATGATGTTGGGTTCAAAGGTTGGGAACCAGCTCAAACTTTCCAACTGCCTAAACAGTTATGAAGAATTTAAAGGCAGAAGTGGAGAGTCTCTAGAAGGAACTTATGACAGATTCGTGACCTTGCTAAACGAACTAAGCAAGAACAAGGTCACGAAATCTCAAATTGAGCTGAACGTCAAATTCCTAAGTATTCTACAATCGGAATGGAAGAGATTTGCCAGACAGATGAAGCAGATCAAGGATCTGAATGAGATTCCACTTCATGAGGTGTATGAAACCCTCAAACAAAATGAAGAAGAGGTGGATGAAATTCTAGATGAAAAGAGGCAGAAAGTAAAAACAGTTGAAGACATAGTTGCTCTTGTTGTCAAGAAGAAGAAGAACAAGACGATTGTGTATGAATCAGAAGAAAATGAAGCTTATGCAAACTCTGACTCGAATGACTGTGAACAACTGAAGCAGGCTATGCTCATGCTGACTAAGGCCTTTCAGAAGAAGTTCTACACGAAGCCAATTTCAAACAGTCAGAGGTATTCTTTTGGTCCTAGCAACTATGCTCATAAGGAAAGGGTTGAAGCAAGTAGATATGAAGGAAAGAAGTTTGAAGGAAAGAGAATAGAGGAGAAGAAGCCGGAAGAGAGAAGGTATCATGCTGAAGGAAAGAGAATAGAGGAGAGGAAACCGGAAGAGAGAAGATTTCAAGCTGAAGGATCCAATCAGTCAGAAACAACAACGTGCTACAACTGTGGCAAAACAGGTCACTTTGCCAGAGACTGCCGTAGGCCAAAAGTCAGAAACTCCGATTATTACAAGAACAAAATGCTTCTTGCAAAGCAACAGGACGCTGGTAAGGCACTGATGGCAGAGGATGAGTACTGGCTTGATCATTCAGACGAGGAAGAAGAGGATGAAGAGAAGGATGAAGCAGTGAACATGTGCTTGATGGGAAAGCAGGAATCAGACGCTGAAGAAGATTCAGAAGAGGATGAGAAAGATGAGGTATGTGATTTATCTTATTCAGATTTCATAAATAAAATGCATGCCATGAATTTAAAACAACAAGAGTTAGAGTCGAAGCTTAAGCGAGAAAATGGTGTTATAATTGACAAAAACCAATCGATACAGAAACTTAGCAATGAAATTGCTGAGAGAGAAGTATTGATTGAGGTTTTACATAAAAACAATGACACCAACGCCAAAGAAAAGACAATAATTCTCAAAGAGAATTCTGAAATCAAGTCTAAACTGCGAAAGAGTGAGTCTGATTTCAGTGAGCTTACTAAAATGCATTCTTCATGTATGAAGAAAACAAAACTTTAATTGCTAAATTAGATGCTTTGGAAAAGAAGTTATACTCATTAGGTCAAAGTGAGCAAACCATTCATCTAAACAAACCGAAAAAGAATAAAGAAAATTGGGGAATCGGTTATGAGAATCCTCGTTATCTTAAAAACGGTATATCTGAAGTGCCTGCACTTTATGATTTTACGTTCTTAAGACTCTCTCATCGATGCCCTGAACTTAAAGTTTTCTGGACTGGATTATCAAAAGGGGATGAAGCCATAGAAACGGAACAATGGAAGAAATCATCTAATTTTATTATGCGAAGCTGAATAATAGTTATGATCAAAAAGATGAAAAGAAATCTCTTTCAAATGACTTCTTTCAAAGTTATTCTGTCAAAGAAATGGAGGCAAAGCCTGTTAAAGGTAAACTTTATATCCCTCCTCTTGTTTTGGAAAGTAAGATTTCAGAAACTCAAGGACTCTTTAGCAGATGAAAGACTTTTGATTGAGATTGAACAAAAAGTTTTTTCTACTGTGCTGAAAAATGTTATTATTTCAAAGGCTTCTAAATCTGATGACATGTTTGGTTCATCAAACGGAGGGTTTGATTTTCTTAACTCTAACAGTGGTTTGGATGGTTGTTTTGAACAATTTGATTTTAATGCGAAACTTCCTAAACATTCATCTTTTGTTGTGCAATCTTTGGGAAAAACCTGTATGCCTGTTAACAGTGCAAAATCAACGAAAGTTGATAACTCACTCTCTGTGAAAGCTAAAAATACTAAAGGTAAGATTAAATCTAAGCATTCACAGAAACCGAACACTACTGGTAATCCGAAGAAGAAGAATTCGTGTGTTGCTCAGAAGTCTAACTCACGAGTTTCACATGTTTCAGATCTGAGCGAGTGAAAGCCACAAGTTAAATCTCAGTGGCAACCAAAACAGAAGCTTGACAAGGCGATAAATCTTTTTGTACTGTTAATTGTAATAAGACTTTACCTAGTAAAGATGTTTTGAAATCGAATGTTACTTCTATTTTGAAATATTCATTTACGCAACTATTTCAATTATCTAAATCTGCTAGAAAGTCTTCCTTTTATGATAAACATGTTTCTAATTCTTGTCAAGATTCTGAGATTTGGTTTGGCAATAATCCTGTACACTCATATTACTTATATCATTATAATGCTTCAAATGAATTTCAAATGAAAAGAGGACCCAATTTCAAATGGGTACCAAAATCTTGTGCTAACACAGTAGGACCCAAATTCCAGTGGGTACCTAAGGCTAAATCTGTGTTGCAGGCACCCAAAGTTTAAAAGGGAGCACAATCAATAGGTTCTTGAATACAACAGTTCAAGACCCGCACTTCAAAGATAAAACAATGGTTTCTGAACACGTCTGTTCAGAACCTGTGCTTAAGAGAAAGATGGCTTTTGAACAAATCAGTTCAGGACCCACACTTTAATGCTCAAAAAGTCTTAACTCAATCTTTGTTTTAAGACTATCTAAATCAATTGTTTCGTTATTTCTCTTGTACAGATCCGTCATATGTGGTACTTGGATAGCGGATGTTCCAAGCATATGACTGGACAAAAGGAGATGTTGTCCAACTTTAAAGAGAAGTATTGCGGAACAGTTAGATTCGGCAATGACCAGTTTTCACCAATAATGGGATATGGTGATGTACAACATGATCAAGTCACGATAAAGAAGGTGAGCTATGTTGAAGGCTTACGGCACAACCTATAGGCCAGTTCTGTGACAAAAACTTATAGGTCAATTTCAAATCCATAACGTTTTCCGTTCACACTGAAGAAGGCGAAGAACTCTTGGTCGGCAAAAGAAAGTCAGACCTCTACACAATTAATTTGTCAAAACTCCAGACTGACAAGCAGGTTTGTCTACTGACGAAAGCCTCAATGCAACAAAGCTGGTTATGGCATCGACGACTCTCTCACCTCAACTTCATGTACATCAACAATCTGGTCAGTGGAAATCTCGTCAAAGGACTTCCAGAGCTCAAATATGAAAGAGAACATCTTTGTGCAGCATGTGAAAAGGGAAAGATGAAGAGGGCTCCACATAAACCAAAGCCTGAACCGAGTACTAACGCTCTGTTAGAGTTATTGCATATGGACTTATGCGGTCCGATGCGAACTCAGAGTCTAGGCGGAAAGAAGTACATACTCGTTATCGTGGACGATTACTCGTGATACACATGGGTCAAGTTTCTACGTTCAAAGGATAAGACACCAGATGTTCTCATCACATTCCTAAAGACGACCCAGGTGAATCTGTAGAAACCGGTCAAGCTTCTAAGAACAGACAACGACAGAGAGTTCAAGAACAAAAAGGTTGAAGAATATCTCGAATCTGTCGGGATTTCATATCAATACTCTGCCGCTCGTACACCTCAACAAAATGGAGTGGTCGAAAGAAGAAATCGTACGCTAGTCGAGGCTGCTCGTACTATGCTAAGTCAATCAGACTTACCTCTATTTCTGTGGGCTGAAGCTGTATCGACTGCGTGCTACACACAAAATTGATCCAGGATACACCGCAGATTCAAGAAGACTCCTTATGCGTTAATCAACAACCGAACACCGACAATCAAATATTTCCATATATTTGGGTGTAAGTGTTTCGTTCTAAACGATAGGGAGACTCAAAACAAGTTCAGCGCCAAGGCGGACGAAGGCATCTTCATTAGTTATTCCTCAACATCAACTTCATACCGTATCTATCTGAAGAAGTCAAAGACGGTTATTGAAAGCATCAACGTCACGTTTGATGAAGAGATGGCTTCCGAACAACACAGTTCAGAACCCGTGATAACCGGAGTACTAGCTTCTGGGCAACTCAGTCCAGAACCTGCGTCTCAACAGAACAAATCAGATGAAGCATCAACGTCAACTAATCATATATCTGATTTAGACTTATTATTTGAATTGTTTTATGATGAATTTCTTGGATCTAATTTAAAGAAATCTGTTGTGGTTCACAGGATGGAAGACTTAATGACTACTCATCCAACCAGTTCAAATGTCTCTACTAAATCCAACGCCCCGATTCAGCAAGAAATTCCAATTCAAATGCCGACTCCAACAGTTGAAGAAGAGACATGTAATGAAGAGACAAAAGTAGCTGAAACAGTAGAATTTTCTGTACAGATCAATCTACAGCCAGACCAAGTTGTACCTGCTGAGCCTTCTGAACCTATCTCTTCAACTTCAATCATCATTCCTCCTAAACAAACTGAAGAAGGTACAAGCGGATTTATAGATGATACAACTGACATACATTCATACAATCTGCTGCCTCATGAACATAGATGGACCAAAGAGCACCTGATAAGCCAGATCATTGGCGATACAACGAAACCGGTGCAAACTAGGTCAGCGTCAATGAACATGTGTTTACATGACTCATTTCTGAGCAAGTTCGAGCCAACTCGCGTATCAGAGGCACTTGCTGATCCAGAATGGGTGATCGCAATGCAAGAAGAGATGAATCAGTTCGACGCACTTCAAGTCTGGAAACTCGTACCAAAACCTCAAGGTAAAACAATTATAGGTACAAAGTGGGTTTTCAAGATCAAAAAGGACGAAGATGGTACCCTTATCCGAAACAAGGCAAGACTAGTAGCCAAGGGATATAGATAAGAGGAAGGAATCGACTATGACGAGACATATGCTCTTGTGGCGCGATTAGAGGCAATTAGAATGTTTCTAGCCTACGCATCCCACAAGAACTTCACGGTCTTTCAAATGGACGTGAAGACTGCCTTTCTGAATGGCATTCTAAAGGAGGAAGTCTACGTCTCTCAGCCAGAAGGTTTTGTCAATCAAGAGAAGCCGAATCACGTCCACATTCTCGACAAAGCACTCTACGGTCTGAAACAAGCTCCTCGAGCCTGGTATGATGTCCTTTCCAAATTTCTAGTCAAGTATGGTTTTTCAAAAGGTACGGTAGATACCACTTTGATTATCAAAAAGGAAAAATCCGATATCATTCTAATTCAAATCTATGTAGATGATATTATTTTTGGCTCTACAAATCCTAAGTACTGTAAGAATTTTTAAAACCTTATGATGTCTAGATTTCAGATGAATATGATGGGAGAGATGAATTTCTTTCTCGGATTACAAGTCAAACAATTTTCATCGGGTATTTTTATCAATCAATCAAAATACATTCTGGATATTCTTCGGAAATTCAAAATGGAAAATTCAAAACCGATTGGTACCCCAATAGCACCAGGTACTAAGATTGGCACCGATCCTTCGGGTAAGGCTGTTGATGTTAGGACTTACAGAGGAATGATAGGTTCTTTAATGTATCTTACTTCTAGTAGGCCAGATATAATGTTTTCAACATGCTTATGTGCACGATATCAGGCCAATTTTAAAGAAATCCATATGTCTACAGTGAAGCGCATATTTAGGTATCTGAAGGGCACTGCAGATCTTGGTCTATGGTATCCTAAAGATACTAGTTTTGAACTAACAACGTATACAGATGCAGATCATGCAGGTTGTATGTTAGACAGGAAGAGCACGTCAGGACATGTACAGTTCGTCGGTGATAAGCTCGTAAGTTGGGCATCGAAGAAGCAACTTTGTGTTTCAACTTCCACGGCCGAAGCAGAATATGTAGCTGCTGCTTAGCTGCTGTTCTCAGGTCTTATGGATGAGAACTCAATTGCACGACTACGGTTTCCACTTCAACAAAATCCCGATATAATGTGACTCCAAGAGCGCCATCGCAATAACAACGAATCCTGTTCAACACACAAAGACTAAACACATAGACGTCAGATATCATTTTATTAAAGATCATGTAGAAAAAGGAAGAATTGAACTTTTCTTTGTAAAAACTGATTATCAGCTTGCCGATTTGTTTACCAAACCTTTAGACGAAAAGAGGTTTAACTTTCTTGTCTCTATGCTTGGTATGCTAAATCTAAAGATTTAATCAGTAGTTACCTATCAAAGTTTTCTAATTGTATAACTTTTCATCATTTCTTAATTCTGCTTGGTATCTGCACTTCTATATTTTGTTCATGATCCAAGGGAGAGTATGAGAAGAAATTGACAAGTGGTCAATCTTATTTTGAGGGGGAGCTCATAAGATTTCTGCATTTACCTTTTATGTCAAATTTTTGTAATGCAAGATTTTAGGGGGAGCTCTTCAAGTCAAAGGAGTTTGGATATGACTTCTGATTATTTCTGATCAGAACTCGTACTTTAACAGTTTTACTTCTTTTGGTATTTTCAATTTAAGTGAATAAATTTTGCTTTGACTTTGACATAAGACTTTTGCAGAATTTTTGAGTGATGCTTACAAGTTCATATGTTTATGACGTTAAGCTTAGCTTCATGAGATATAAGATCGCACGTTAAGGTACAATCCTTTATCTTAATCTCATATATGGTTGATAAGTGGACAACTTTCAATCATAGAAAACATTGTTCTAAATGTTCAAACCACTTCCCGATTCTCAAACCGAATTCATGAATTGGAAGTGTGACTTTAAATGTTTTCAAGATCTATTTGTGCTTTAACTGGAATAGTTAAACCACTCTGAGCATCATATGCATCATAGGAAAACAAGGAATCATTGTGCTAGGAATTAACACAACTTCTATGAAATCACCTTAACTAGTGATTTCTTCCCAAGAAGTTAATCCATAGTGATTGAGTGTGAGAAGTCGAAAAGAAATGAGTGTGATTTGAGTGAGCAAAATGTTTAAAAGAAAGAGCGTGTGAGAACAAAGTTAAAAGAATATCACAATTCTGCACCAACTTTTTCTGAGCTTGGCAACCACAATTCTAATGTTTCACAATTCTTTGGTGATCATTATTGAAACAGGCAACTAGCCCATGCCAACTCTTGATCAAACCTCACCATCTACTCATTTTCTTCTTAACAAGAAAGTGTTTCACATTTTCAAAGGGGAAGCAACACATTTGATATCTGATTTTCATTTTGAAAATCTGGATATTGAAAAGAAGGAAGTCTGCCCCACCTTCACACTTCAATCATGCACATTGAGTCTATGTTTAACTTACTGTTGGTCTTAGTGGTTTACACAATTTTGAGCCAAAAAGCAATCATCCGTGCTTAATTCTTTCAACACAAGCACGAACACACAAGGAATTAGTTTCTTTGTCATAACGTTTATAGAAATAACCTTTGTGGTGTTTTGATGATTAAATGAAAGCCCTGGGGGAGTCAACATCAAACAGCTCCTTTCCAATGTGTATTTGTTACACACGGTGACTTAGTGTTACTGACAGGCACGTTAACTGATTCATTAGTTGATTCAGGTGTTACACGACAATTTTGTCTGGATTTGAAAAGATCTGGATGAATATCTTTTGAATTGACGAATCAGAGGCTCCAAGTGAAAGACATTTCGCACTCACAGTTTTGATGAAGTCGTTGCACTTTCCATCAAAAAGGGGGAGAATCTAAAGCTTGAAGAAATCTCCAGTCCATTACATTACAAGACGTTGGAGAAGAGAAAAGCTAACCAAGAACTGCGAGATCAAAGTATTCTGAAGACATTCTGATTTCAGATAAATTTTCTTTGAAGATACTTTGCTAAATCATTCTAAACTAGAGAAAGAGATTGCATCTTCTGAGCTAAAAGAGAAGACCAAATTGCTAAATCATTTTAGTAATGATCTTGATCCAAAGGGGATATTGTTAGACCATAGTCTCATTAGATTCAAGATCATCCAATCTGAAGATCCAATCTGAAGCTAAAGCCGGAAAGTCGACTCTTAAATAATAGTCTAATGTCGTTTGTAATAAATAGTCAAAGTTAGTTGTTATTGTTATTAGTTAAATTAGTTAGATAATATCTAGATATTATATTCTAGATATTATATTGTTAGTTGTTAGATAATATCTAATATAGATATTATAGTTTTAATATCTAAGTTTAGATATTAGTTGTTTAGTGTGTTGTAGAAGCTATCTTCTTAGAAATCAGATCATTTTCACACACACACAAAAGGTGAAAAACAGAGAGAACACACATCAGAGCTAAAACCGAACACCAAACCTTGTAATCGTTTGTTATTAATCATACAGGTTGGTAATCTTGTTATTGTTGTTGTTTTGATAAGAACTTGATATAACATTGTGGACCGACAGGTTTGAACGTTTAAGAATATGTTTTCTTATGACTTAAAGTCGTCCTTCTTTCAACCATATATGAGATTAAGATAAGAAATTTAACCTTTCTATGCAGTCTTAAATCTCATGAAGTCACCTGAAGTCATAAAGATATGATCTTGATAGCTTCCTATTATTCTGCACAAGTCTCAAAGTCATGTCAAAGCAACTTTTATTCACAAAAGTTTATTGAAAAGTAAATGACATAAAGCAGTAAAACAATTAAATGTACGAGTTCTGATCTGAAATAATCAGAAATCATAGTCTTACTCCTTTGACTTGTAAACTCCCCCTAAATTCATGCATCACAAAAATTTGTCAGTTAAGTAAAATGCAGAAATTAGATAAGCTCCCCCTCAAAATAATATCGATCAACTTAGAATCTTTACTCAGTCCCCCTGAGAACAATAACAGAATATTAAAGTGCAAATATCCTTTCAGAAATAATGATAAAGATCTGATGAAAAGTTACAATAAAAGAAACTTTAATAGGTAATTACTGATTAGACTTTGAGATTTAGCATACCAAGCTTAGATACAAGAAAATTAAATCTCTTTTCATCTAAAGCTTTGGTAAACAAATCCGCAAGTTGATAATCAGTCTTTATAAAGTAAAGTTCTATTGTACCTTTTTCTACATTATTTTTAATAAAATGATACCTGACATGAATGTGCTTTGTCTTAGTGTGCTGCACAGGATTAGCTGATATGGCTATGGCACTCTTCGAGACACAATAAATAGGTATTTTTTCAAACTTGAATCCATAGTCTCGCAGATGTGTCCTCATCCACAAAACCTAAGAGCAGCAACTGGCAGCAGTTACATACTCTGCTTCTGCAGTCGACGTGGATACACATAATTGCTTCTTTGATGCCCAACTAATGAGCTTGTCTCCAAGAAATTGAATGTGACCTGAAGTGCTCTTCCTGTCCAACATACACCCAACATGATCTGCGTCTGAATAAGCAGTCAGTTGAAACCCAGTATCCTTAGGATACCACAGACCAAGATCTGCAGTCCCCTTCAGATATCTAAAAATCCGTTTGACAGCAGCCAAATGGGATTCTTTAGGAGCAACCTGATATCTAGAACATAAGCATGCTGAAAACATAATAGCTAGCCTACTTGAAGTAAGATACATTAAAGAACCTATCATACTTCTACAAGTCCTAACATCAACACTTTTACCCGAAGGATCAGTGCTAATCTTAGTACCTGGTGCCATCGGGGTTCCAATTGGTTTGCAATTTTCCATTTTGAACTTCCGAATAATATCAAAAATGTACTTAGATTGGTTAATGAAAATCCCCGTTGAAAACTGTTTTACTTGTAATCCGAGAAAGAAATTCATCTCTCCCATCATACTCATTTGAAAACGTGACACCATGAGGTTAGAAAAGTTTTTGTAGTATTTACGATTTGTAAAGCCAAATATTATATCATCAACATATATCTAAATAAGGATGATATCGGCTTTTTTCTTTTTGATGAACAAAGTGGTATCGACTTTACCTTTGGAAAAACCTATCTTGACCAAAAATTTAGATAGAACATCATACCATGCGCGAGGGGCTTGTTTCAAACCATACAAGGCTTTATCCAAGATGTAGACATGATTTGGCTTATCTGGATTCACAAACCCTTCTGGTTGAGACACGTAGACTTCCTCCTTAAGAATTCCATTCAGAAAGGCCATTTTCACGTCCATCTGGTAGACTGTGAAATTCTTGTGAGCTGTGTAGGCTAAAAACATGCGGATTGCCTCTATACGCGCTACTGGAGCATATGTCTCATCGTAGTCTATGCCTTCCTCTTGCCGGTAACCTTTGGGAACAAGTCTTGCTTTATTCCTTATGACAATACCATCTTCGTCCTTCTTGTTTTTGAATACCCTTTAGGCTTCAAACGGATTTAACTCTTCTCGCATAGCAGACACCCAATCCGAATCAGCAAGAGCTTCTGATACTCGAGTAGGGTCTATTTTGCTGAGGAATAAGTCATGCAGACACTGGTTTAAAGTTGCTAACCTAGTTTGCACAGGCTTGTTAAGATCTCCAATTACTTGGTGTAAAGGGTGCTCTTTGGTCCAGCGTTGCTCATGAGGGAGTGGAATACATGCAGATTGATCATAGTTGACATCTAAATATCCACTGTCAATCTCTTATTGTACAATAATTGTTGGGAGTACAGCTGAAATGGTTGGTGCAAAAGTTACAGTTGGAACAGCAGATTATGGCTGTTGAGTAGACAATGTAGCACAACCAACTGATACAGATACTTCTGGTTCAACAATATCTTGCACCTCTTCAACCGTAGAAGTATTTATTTGAATTTGAGTTTCTGACTGAATTGGGGGATCACGTTCAGTTATGACTTCTGAAATGAATGGATGATTGCAACTTGTGTCTTCAGACCTGTCAATCACAGCAGATTTAGGCAAATTAGATCCTAGAAACCCATCATAAAAGAATTCGAATAACAAATCTAAATCAGATAAATGACTAGTAGACGAAGAAGCATCATCTGATTTGTTCTGTGCAGATACAGGTTCTGAACTAATTGACCCAGAAGCTAACACTCCGGTTATTACGGGTTCTGAACTGAGTTGTTCAGAAGCCATGTCTTCATCGAATGTAACGTTGATGCTCTCGACTACTGTCTTTGACTTCTTCAAATAGATTCTATATGCAGCAGATGTAGAAGAATATACAATGAAGATACCCTCATCCGCATTAGCACTGAACTTGTTCAGCCTCTCTCTATCATTCAGCACAAAACACTTACACCCAAATATATGGAAATATTTGATTGTCGGTGTTCCATTGTTGATCAAAGCATACGGCGTCTTCTGAAATCTGCGGTGTATCATGGAACGATTATGAGTGTAGCACGCAGTCGAAATAGCTTCTGCCCACAGAAATAGACGTAGATCAGACTGGATAAGCATAGTACGAGCGGCCTCGACTAGCATTATATTTCGCCTTTCAACTACTCCATTATGTTCAGGCGTACGAGTAGCAGAGTATTGATGTGATATCCCGACCGATTCGAGATACTCTTCAACAGCTCTGTTCTTGATCTCTGTGCCATTATCAGTTCTGAGATGCTTGAGTTGTTTCTGGAGATTCACTTGAGTCGTCTTCAGAAATGTGATAAGTACTTCGGGCGTCTCATCTTTTGAACGTAGAAATTTGACCCCTGTGTATCGCGAATAGTCGTTCACGATAACTAGAACATATTTCTTTCCGCCTAAGCTTTGTGTTCAAATCGGACCACAAAGATCCATTCGCAACAACTCTAGTGGAGAACTGGTGCTTGGTTCAGGCTTTGGTTTATGTGGAGGTCTCTTCATCTTCCCTTTTTCACATGCTGCACATAAGTTTTCTTTTTCGTATCTCAGCTCAGGAAGTCCATTAACTAACTTTCCTTTGACCAACTTGTTTATATAAAGAAAATTCAGGTGTGATAGTCGTCGGTGCCAAAGCCAACTTTGCTGCATTCAAGCTTTTGTTAGTAAGCAAACCTGATTGTCATTCTGAACCTTTGAAAGATTGATGGTGTATAGATTTGTCTTCCGATTGCCGACTAAGAGTTCTTTGCCGTCTTCAGTACGAACTACACATCTCTTAGCTTTGAAATTTACCTCTAACCCTTTGTCACAGAATTGACCAATACTGAACAGGTTGTGCCCTAAGCCTTCGACATAGCTCACGTTCGTAATCGTTATGTTGTCTTGAATGATGTCACCATATCCTAAGATTGGTGAAAACTGGTCGTTCCCAAATCGCACATTGCCGCTGAATTTCCCTGTATAATTAGACAATAAAGTTTTCTGCCCGGTCATATGCTTGGAACAACCGCTATCCAAGTACCACATATGCCGGGTCTGCAAGAGAAATCAGGAAATAACAATATTAGGTACCCATTTAAAAACGGGTCCTAACAGATTAGCACAAGATTTTGGTATCCATTTGAAAATGGATCCTCTTTTCTTTTGAAAACTCTTTGAAGCAGTTGGTTTAGAATAATAAACATGATATGATCCAAACCAATCATTAGAATCATGATGATAAGCAAAATCATTCCACTGATAAGTATAAAAATTAGTAGTAGTAGGATATAATTGGAAGAATTGCTTATTAGAATATCGCTTGTAAAAAGTTACAAGGTTTTTATTGATAGAAGCAACAGAACCAACTATATAAGACACACTACTATCAGATCTATTAGTAACTACATCAGGAATTGATTTCGCCTTCTCATCATTCTATCTTTTTGGTTGCCATTCAGTTCTTGTTTTCGACCTTTTCTTCCTTAAAACTGAAACAGAAGATTTAGATTTATTAGGAAAATCAGATTTCTGAGATTGGCTTTTCTTGTGTTTACCAGTGTTGTTCCGTTTATGTGAACGCTGTTTCTTATGTTTCTTACCTTTAGCATAGTAAGCAGCATTCACAGAAACTGGTTCATCAACCTTAGTTGATGATTCACCAATTTCATAAACACTTGGTAAAACTTCTCCATTTATAAAAAAAGTAGAATGATCTGGAAGTGAAGCATTAAAATCAAACATATCAATTTCCTCTATATACCCATCATCAGAATTGAGAAAATCATTTGCAGACGCAAATAAGTCATCAAAGTTATCAGTTGAAGTTTGAGGTGCCTTTGAAACTTTAGAACACTTTGTAGATTTAGATTGAAAAACTGTGTTCTTTAAAACAGTAGAAAATACACATTGTTCAATATCTACCAAAAGTCTTTCATCAGATAAAACATTTTCAAGCTCAACTATTTTGCTTTCAAGAATGAGTGGAGGAACATAAACTTTTGCAATTGTAGGTTTTGCCTCCATCTCAGAAACAGAATAACTAGCAAAATAGTCGTTTGAAAGAACTTTTGGTGTTTCAGAAAGATAACTATCATTTTACTTTTCATAGTTAAACGGTAGTTGCATTTTCTTAATATTCTTTCTATTTTCAGTTTCCCTGGCCTCAACTTCTTCTGGTAATTTGGTAACAAATTTGGGTTTTAAATGAGTATGTTTACTAGCAGCAACAAGAAAATCAAAATTATAAAGTGTTGGTTGTTTTCTGATGGCTTTCTTTAAGTAATGGGGGTTTTCGTAACCAAGTCCCCATTTTCCATAACATCAGCCTCTTCGTTAGGTGTATTAAGAAAAATAGTTTGATCTGTTTAGACTCTTGCATAAAGTTTGGCTTCCAGACCATTTTCCTTCTTATTTAAGAGCTTGTTTTCAACCTGCAATTTATAAACAGTTAGTGCAGATTCTTTCTTCTCTAAATCAGATTTAGAAATTTTAGCTTCAAAATCAGAAATCTTCTTTTCAAAACAATCTACTTGGAGTTTAGAATCAGAAGCAGACTTGCGTAAAGAATCAATTAGATCTTTGTTCCTAAAAACTGATTTATTAAGCTCAAAGATCCTTTGATTTCTTTTAGCAACTCTGTCTTTTTCCTGTTTTAGTTTTATTTGAAGATCTTGAAGCTCGACCATCATAGCTTCCATTTTGGTTATAAAATCATTTTTAGTTATGTTCATTACCTCATCAGCAGTCTCTTCATCTGTATCATCATATCTCACAGTGTTGCCCATCAAACACATGTGAGCTTCTTCATCTTTTACATCCTCAACATCCGAATGATCTAGCCAATATTCTTCTTCTGCCATCAATGCTTTGCCTGCCTCTTGTTGCTTGGCCAGGAGCATTTTGTTTTTATAATATTATGAGTTGCGAACTTTTGGCTTCTGACAATCTCTAGCAAAATGACCGACTTTGCCACAGTTGTAGCACTTTATCAGATCATCGGTCTTCTTTTCTTCCGGCTTTCTTTCCACATACCGGTTCTCTTCATGTCTCTTTCCTTTAAATCTTTCTCTGTGCTCGTGGTTCTTTGAGCTTGATGAAGAATATCTCTGAGAATTTGATCCCGGCTTCTTGTAAAACTTCTTTTGGAATGCTTGGGTTAGTAACAACATTGCCTGTTTCAGATTCTCTCCATCAGATTCAGACTCTGATTAAGAACTTGAAACCACTATCTTCTTCTTCTTCTTCTTCTTCTTCTTCTTCTTCTTCTTCTTCTTCTTCTTCTTCTTCTTCTTTTCTTTCTTTTTTTTTCTCTTTCTCTCCAGCCACCAATGCTATAGGATCTGGAACTTTCTCAACCTTCTTTTTCTCAGCTCTTTTCTCTTCCACTTCTTCTTCGTTTTGCCGCAATGTTTCATAAACCTCATGTAACAGAATGTCATTTAGATACTTCATCTGTTTCATCCTACGTGTATGTTTCTTCCATTCGGGTTGCATGATACTCAGGAACTTGACATTGTCCTCAAGCTTCTTCTTTTTCACTTTGTTCTTTGACAATTCATTTAGAAGCAGGACGAACCGTTCATAAGTGTCTTCTAAACTCTCATCCTCTTTTGCTTTGAATTCTTCATAACTGTTTATACAGTTTGCGACTTTCATCTGGTTCCCAACCTTCGAACCCATCATCATTTTCTGAAGTTGATCCCACATCTTCTTAGCATTGGCCTTGTAACTGTCTATCTTGATGTATATCTCGTTCGGAATGCTTTGAAGAAGTAAGGATCTTGCTTGTTTATCTGCTTTAAAACGACTTTTCTGCTCCTCAGAATACTGTGCAAAATCCATTGGAACAGTTTTAGTCTTTTGCTCTCTGTCCACATCACCATCCTCACTGTCAGATGAATCGTCATCAGGTATCTGGACAGTAGGTGGTACCATAGGACCCTCCATGATTGACAAAAGAATGTTTTCTCCATTTTTGTATCGATCCACGAAGTCAAGAAATCTGTCCTTCCACTGCTCGTATTCCTCTTTAAACAGAATCGGGGGCTTGACATCCGTGCCAATTGAAATAGCGTCTTTGAAAGTCATCTTGTATATACCTATTTGAACAGATATGCAATAAGAAACTAGAAACTGATCGTTAGTTCAATTATGAAATCACAAGAATATAGAAATGATACTGAAAAAATAAAATTTTGAAAAAATTTGACTAAGTCCTGAAACTCGCATATCACTATTCCCAAAACTCGCAAAGCACTATTCTCGGAGAAACTCGTAGATTCCTATTCGTGCAAAACACTAGTCACGAAGAAACTCGCTAATAGAGACGTGCGCATTTGAAAAACTCACATATGCCTATTTGCGCGAAGTAAGAAACTCCCAGGATGAGTCTTGCGCGAACTCAGAAATCGCTAATCATGGCTTGCGCGAAGTACAAAACTCCCAAGTGTTTGTGCGTTCCAACACCTAGACAAAATATCGAGGATTTCAAACTCGCAGAACCTCAAACTCCCAGTCTTTGACTTGCGCGTTTCTAGTTCGCGCAAAACACAGTTTGTGCGTTTGCCGGTTCGCGCACAACACAGTTTGCGTGAAATGATGAACTCTTTAGTCTTGCACGTTCTTCAGATGAACTATCGCGAAACTCAGATCTTGCGCGTTTTTGAGCTTTCCTTGCGAGTTCTTGATCTGATCGATCAAAAAATCAAGTAAACAAGATTTCTAACTCTAAAATTTGTACAATTTCATCCCCACACTATACAAAATACATTTAGAACACTGAAATTTCAAATACAAGTGAAAAAATACAATGATTAATAGAAATTACAGTGTTTGACTCGTGAAACTCAAAAACTCAACGAAACTCAAAATTATCAATCGATTACAGTGCGATTATCGAATTAAACCATACAGACATGATCGAAATCACATAGCAAACAAAACCAAATCAAATTTAACACCTAATTCGCACTAAAACTCAGAAACCAATTCTGACTTCGAAGAACACAGTACGAACTCAATTCTTGATCTGATTTCAAAAAATGGATCTGCTCTGGTACCAATTGAGAGTCCTGTTCTAGTTTCTAATCACAATCAATTAACAACAAACAAGATTTAACAAACAATTAAACCAACCTGTTTCATTGATTCACAAAGAATGATTACAATTATCTCTCTATTAAACTCTTTCTCTCTCTCTAACTTTCTCTCTCTAACTTTCTCTCTCTAACTCTTGATGCGTATACAATGATAAGCTCACTTACTTACTTACAAACAAAAACAACTAACACAACTATTTATACCTACAAAACAAGAAAAGTAAAATACAAAGGATTTGACTTTGACTTAATACAAAACAACTTTGACTTTCAGTAAGAGTTGACTTTCTAGCTTTGACTTTCTTGAACTTTGACCTTAGTCTTCATGATCTTGTATCCAACATAATTCATGCTCTAACAACGAAGAAATGTGAAACAACAGTTTATGTGGCTACCCGACTCAGAAAGAAGTTTGTTGTAGAGTTTGATATTATTTTAACTCTGTTCTCACACCCTCTTTCTTTGTGTCATTAAAGCTCACTTCTAACCAATTTCTCTTTTCCATTTTACCTCTTCACACACCATCACTCAATTCTTTTGACCCCTCTCCCCTCAATCACTCAGGGAATACTTTCGAGGTAGGAAACACTGGTTATCGTGAATCCATGGAAGTTCTGTTAAGCTTTCACACTGAATCCCATGTATTATCCTAAAAGAACGTCCTGTTCAACAGTCTTTTGTACATGTAAGCAGAAAGGAATAAACATGAAGAATAAAATTTTGGAGAAGTCAAAAACATAAGATGTTTGACAATACAATTCTCCCCTTCAAACTAAAAGAGTTTGACAAAAAGAGTTTGACAATTAAGCTCTTTGACAATTAAGCTCCCCTTCAACTTATTTTTTTTTTAATTTTTTTTAACATAGAACATAAAATAAAGCACTGAAGTGCGGGTTCTAATCAGATATGATTAGAAGCCATTGTCACTTGAACAAACCTGCATATAGAAGAAATCATGGTAATCATTTGTGAAAATGATTCATCTATTGTTAGCAACAGTTGAAGAATAAATATATGAAACACAAGATTAAGAGTCAGAATACTCCCCCTCGAATCATGAGTATGGTCTAAGACATGTTCAACATACCAAGTTTGCTAATGAGAAACTGAAATCTCTTTTCATCCAACGACTTGGTGAAAAGGTCAGCTAACTAGAAATCAGTTTGAACAAAGTGCATTTCGATATCACCTTTTTCTACATGATCTTTGATGAAGTGATAGCGTACATCTATATGCTTGGTCTTTGAATGCTGAACCAGGTTAGCTGTTATGGCGATTGCGCTCTTGGAATCACAATAAATAGGAACACGCTTGTAGTTGTACCCAAAGTCCCTTAACTGAGTTTTCATCCAGAGGACTTGTGAACAGCAGCTAGCAGAAACTACATATTCATCCTCAGCAGTGGATGTTGAAACACATTTTTGTTTCTTTGAGGTTCAACTCACAAGTTTGTCACCTATAAATTGACATGATTCAGAGGTGCTTTTCCGGTCTAGCTTACATCTTGCATGATCAGCATCTGTAAAGGCAGTTAGATCAAAACGAGAATCCTTTGGATACCAATGGCCTAAATTAGAAGTGCCTTTGAGATATCTAAGGATTCGCTTAACAACATTAAAGTGTGACTCTTTAGGATTAGAATGATATCTCGCACAAAACATGTGGCAAACATTATATCTGGGCGACTGGCAGTCAGATAAAGTCAAGAACCAATCATGCTATGATACACCTTTTGATCAACAGGTTTACCAGAAGGATCTGCATCTAAGACTGAACTATCTGACATATTGAACTTTCTTAATACATCTTTTATATATTTAGCTTGATTGATGAAAATACCTTCGGGTAATTGCTTTACTTGTAAACCAAGAAAGAAATTTAATTCACCCATCATCGACATTTCAAACTTTGTTTCCATTATTTTAGAAAAGTTCTTGCAAAATTTCTGATTTGTCGACCCAAATATTATGTCTTCAACATAAATCTGAATGAGAATCAAGTCCTTACCTTGCCTTTTGAGAAATAAGGTGGTGTCAACCGTACCTTTCTTGAAACCAGAAGCTAAGAGAAATTTAGTTAGAGTTTCATACCAGGATCTTGGTGCTTGTTTAAGACCATACAACGCTTTGTCTAACACATAGACATGATCAGGGTAATGAGGATTAATGAAACCTTCAGGTTGTGCCACGTAGACCTCCTCATGTAGAACGCCGTTTAGGAAAGCCGACTTTACGTCCATTTGATAGACTGTAAAGTTTTTGTGTGTTGCATATGCTAAGAAGATTCTGATGGCTTCGATCCTAGCAACAGGGGCGAATGTTTCGTCATAGTCAATGCCGTCCTGTTGACAGTACCCTTTTGCAACCAATCGAGCTTTGTTCCTCACAACTACTCCAGCCTCGTCTTTCTTGTTTCTGAATACCCACTTTGTTCCAATAACTGTTTTACCTTTAGGTAGTGGGATCAAGCGCCATACCTTGTTCCATTCGAATTGCAGAAGCTCGTCTTGCATAGCAGAAATCTAGAAGGGATCACGTAGAGCTTATGATGCTTTCTTTGGTTCTAAGGAACTAAGGAAACTTGAAAACATGCAAAAATTTGTTGATGCAGACCGTGTCGTGACACCAAATTGTACGTCACCTATCACGTTATGTAGGGGATGATCCTTAGTCCAACTATGTGTGCTTGGTAAGGATTCAACTATTTGTTGCATATTGGATGCATTGTATTCGTCATGCACGGTAGGTAGATCTACGTATGTACTCGGGACATCTTGTACTGGTGTTTCTGATACTGAAGTTTCTGGAATAGCAGCTGAAGTACTCGTGACTTCATTTCCAAAAGAACTATCTGCAGAGACAGATTCAGCATTAGTAGAGTCAGAAACTAACGGTTTAGTTGTACCTGATGGAGATGCAGTTTCAGTGACTTCTTCGGACGGTCCAGACATGTCTTCAGAAATAGTAGGGACTTCCGAGCTTGTTGTTGATGTTGATATGCCTTTGTCAAAATCTGTACAAATATCATCGAAGGCATCAATAAACAACAAATCTAACTCAGATGAAGTAGAGTTAGAAGAAGTAGATTGTTTAGAAGCTGGTTCTATTCTGGATTGAATAGCAGCTTTGTTCTTAAGTGCGAGTTCTGAACAGTTGTGTCCAGAAGTCCGAGTAGAATTCTCATCAAACGATACATTCATGCTTTCAACAATCGTCTTGGTTCGAATAATGTAGATTCGATAAGCTTTGAATGTCAGAGAGTATCCAACGAGATATCCTTCATCCGCTTTCTTATCAATTTTTGATAGTCCTTGACGCTCGCGTAGAATGTAACACATGCAACCAAAAACACGAAGGAATTTGATATTAGGTTTACGATTGTTGATTAACTCATATGCTGTTTTGTCAAAACGTTTGACCACAATGGGACGATTCTGAGTGAAGCAAGCTGTCGCGACTGCCTCAGTGCAAAGATACACGGGTAGATCAGAATATGCAAGCATAGTACGAGCAACTTCAACAAGAGTGCGGTTCTTCCGTTCAACAATGTTTTTAGAGCATAAATATGTTGGATACAAGATCAAGAAGACAAAAGTCAAAATTCAAGAAGTCAAAGCTAAGAAAGTGAACTCTCAAGTGAAAGTCAAAGTCTATTTGTAATAAAAGTCAAAGTCAACATTTGTATTTTGTTTTTAGTTTCTTTGTAATCTTGTAGGTATAAATAGCTTTGTATTTCTATTTTTAGTAGTTGTATTCAGTTGTACGTTTTTCTAGAGAGAGATCTATAGAGAGAGAGAGACAGAGTTTTAGAGAGAGAAAGTTTGTAATCTTGAGATTTGGAGTTTGAATCAAACAGGTAATTTGATTGAATCTTGTTTGTTGATTTGTTTGTGATTAGAAACTAGAAAAACAGGGAATAACAATTGGTATCAGAGCCTATCCAAATCGAAAATCAAGAAAATACAGAAAGTTCGACTCTGTGTTCATCGATGTCAGAATCAAATCCGAGATTTTGTGCGAATTAGAAGTTGAAATCGATTACGTTTTGTTCGTATAGCATAATCGATCGAGTCTGTATAGTTTGTTTCAAGAATTGTACTGTAATCGATCTTTGTTTTTGGTTTTTGTTGAGTTTGAAGTTCACGAGTCGAAATCACTGTATTCAAATCAATTTGTATCATTTTTTGTATTTGATCGAAATTAGTTGTTAGAATTGTGTTCTAGATGTTAAGGCGAGTAAATTCTCAAATTTTTGTACTATAATTCGAGGTCTAGAGTGGTTTTTGGTGAAGATTTGTTCGATTTTTGAAATTTGCGCAAGATCCAAACTTTGCGCAAGTTCATCAAGGTTTGCACAAGATCATCCGAGGTTTGAGCAAGATTCATCGAGAAAATTCATCAAGTGTTTGTTATCGAAGTTTGCGTATTCAACAGGAAACGCAAGATAAGGTTTGCATTTTAAACGGGTTGCAAAAAGCTGAAGTTGGAGTTCAGATCGACAAGTTAGCTTTGCATAATTCAAGATGGGATATTCTTTTGATGATGATGAAAAGAAGATTGAAAAGCTCAAATTAGAAAACAAAAATCTTGCTTCATCAGTTGACTATTACTCAAAAAGATCAAAGAGATACAATGATGAAAGGAAGATACTGAGAGAAGAAGTTAGTGCTTTAAAGACTATAAATGAAGATCTTCTAAAACACACTTCTAGGCTTAATGAAGAAAAGGTCTTGTTTTTGGAAGCTGAAAACACTGAGTTAAAGAGCACGATTTCGGAATTAGAAGATCACATTGTCAAGTTTCAGCAAACTGGGTGTGCTAACGAAAAGAAGATCTTTGAATTAGAATTGCAAATTGTTGAAGAAAGATCAGTTTTTGAGAAAGAAAAGAAAGAATTTGCTAAGAAATTCTCAGAGTTTTCAAGAAAATGTGCTGATGAGAAGAAGACGGTTGAGCTTAAATGCTTTAAGCTTTCTCAGCAAGTTTCTGATTTTGAGAAAGTGTTCATTATTGAAAGAGAAAAGTTTGCAAAGGATAAAAAAGAAATTGAACAGAAAAACGTTGGATTTTTGAAAGAGATATCTGATGGACGAAAGAGTGTGGAAAAAGATTTTGAAGAAGAAAGAAATATATTTGAGGAAGAAATCAAGAAGCTTACTAAGAAGTTATCTGAACTGTCTGAGAGTTCACTGAAAGAGCAGATAACGAAGTCTGAATTCAAGAAGAAGATTGACCTACCAATTGAAGAAATAGACAATTTATCTTTAAAGATAAAAGAGCTTGAAAAGATTGTTTCAAAGGTGGTGGTGACTGAGCATACGACTCCAGAGTCAAAAATCCACACACCTATAAATAGTTCAGTTGGTTCTAACAAGTCTGCCTCAAGCTCACATTTGAAAATTGTTTCTTCAAGAAGGTCAGTTAATTCATTTGATCAGATTCGTACTACTAACATTTTCTATGATCAAAATGTAGATGGTTCAAATACACAAAGAAGAAGGAGAAGAAGAAGATATGAAGAAGAAAAGCTGGTATGGAGAGTAAAACCAGTTGAAGATAAGAAGAATGATGAGAAGAAGAAAGAAAAGAAAGGAAATAAGGAAGAGAAGACAAGTAACAAATCATGTATACATGCATCAACAGTCAAGAAGAACAAAGTGCTAAAAGGTAAAACTGATCTTGCTTATTTGAGAGATCAATTGATCAGGTTATCTAAAAAGAGGTATTGTTCTTATTGTCGTACTTATGATTTTGTTCATAAAACGAGTGATCATTTCTGGTATGGTTCTTATTCAGTTACTCTCATTCGCACTGCAACTAACACACATGGACCAAAATACCAGTGGGTACCAAAGCCGAAAGCTGATTTTGTGTTGCAGGAACCTACAGTCAAGGGGGAGTAAGAGAACCAAGGCTTCTAAGTACGTCAGCTTAGAACCCGTACTTCAACGAAGTGTGGCTTCTGAATACTACAGTTCAGGACCCGTACTTCAATGCTAAAAGAAAGAATACTCCCGGGCTGATATGAGAATTGTACTCCTAGAATCAAATGAGGAAATCAACCTTCAAGGGGGAGTACATAATTTTCTGAAATTTATGCATTGGAAAGATATGACGAATTACAATTCACAAGAGAATTGTAGATCTCTATCATGTGCTTTTTCACTGACATATTTGAGATGCATAATTTCAGGGGGAGTAAAAGGATTATGATTTCTGATTATTTCAAATCAGAACTCGTACTTTAATCGTTTTACTGCTTTATGTCTTTTATTTTTCGAATAAATTTGTGAATAAATTTGTTTTGACTAGACTTTGAGACTTGTGCAGGATGAGAGATGCTTACAAGATCATATCTTTATGACTTACAGCGTGACTTTATGAGAATTAAGATTTAGCGAAAAGGTAAATTTCGTATCTTAATCTCAAATGTATCTGAAAGAAGGACAACTTTCAGATGTAGAAAACATGTTCTGAAATGTTCAAACCACTTCCCGATTTTTAAATTGATTTTATAATTTGGAAGTGTGATTTTAAATGTTTTCATTTTATTTGGGCTTAAATGTTTTTACAAACCGTGTGTTTCCAAAGATAAATACTTGCGTATTGTCTTTTCCATATACTTTCAAGTATTAACACACACCGGTTTGACTTTTTGTTCAAATTGTTCTTACCATGTCTCTAAATTGAAACAATTTTTTTTCGATGGTAAGACACACCGCTTGTACTTTAAAGAATTTTGAGCGATATTTCATTTCGAAACGTCATTTCAAGAATGTCTATATTTTGTTTCGTATAAACAATATCCATTATTTTTTTTTACCTTAAGCTTTGATTGTTATATCATTCATTTCTGATCATTTTTCATACAATGTCAGATTTTCAGACAAGCCTTTTGCATTCATGTTCATTCATTCAATATACTTGTTTGAAAACACTTCAATGTTTCAAATGCTCAAATCTTCATGATTATATTTTATGAGCATATATTCGTCTGACATTTGTATATGAGCTTTAACTGCTATAGTTAAATCATTTGAGCAACACATGCTTTCTAGGATTATATGGGTTCTTTATGCTAGGAATTAACTGAACTTCTATGAAATCACGTTAACCAGTGATTTCTACCCAAGAAGTTAATCTTTTAGTGATTGAGTGTGAGGAGTCAAAAAGAAATGAGTGTGGGTGTGATGAGGTAAAATGTAAAGGAGATTTTGGTTAGATGTGCGCTTAATGATAAAAAGAAAGAGGGTGTGAGATCAGAGTAAAAGAATATCAAACTCTGCACCAACTACTTTCTGAGCCGGGCAACCACATTACTAATGATTCACAATTCTTTCGTGAACTGTGACATCTGCCTTCCGGAACCTCCAGGTTAGCACCCGAGCAGTGTAATACACGATTAAATATATAGGAACACCCTATTACGATCTAATTTTATAGGCAACGGCTTTAGTTTCCTAAGATTCCCGGCAGCATGCTTAGAATGTCTGGTTAACGCCCGTAACGGATACACCGTCTTATAAAAGTGCCAATCTGATAAAATTAACATTTTATTATATCAATAATAATAATATGTAGGTCAAATATAATATTTAATTAATCAAATATAAATTCTAAACTTTAATTAATCAAATCAAAAATTTAAGTAAAGAAATGAGGAATTACCTTCCATTAATCTAACTTTTTATAAAAAAAAAATTTATATTTTATATATACTTTAATTATTTGGAAAAAAAAAACACCAAAATAAATCGGCCACCCCTCTCCCTTCCCAATATACACTAATTATTAAACCCCAATTCTCAAGTAACCCTTTCATTTTGCCTACACCTCTTTCCTCTTGTTAGAAACTCTCTCTCTCTCTCTTCCTCTCCATTTCTTGGCCGAATTCCAGCCCCAAAATCCTTCCAAAATTCAAATTTGAAGATCAAAATCCTCTCTAGTGTGGGTAAGTTCATTACCCTTGTATTTTCCTTCATCTCCTTCATCTGTTTCTTGCATTTCTTTCATTTTTTTTTCTTCTTCACCTTCTTAGAGTTCTTGAAATATAGGACCTTCATGGGTCTTTAAATGGTAGATTAATCACCAATGACATGCTAAATGTCAAGCAAATGGTGATAATCCATGATCCATACATATAGAACTCAAGAAAAACGAAGTTTGATTTCATGCATAGGGTTTTGTTTTCTTTTATATTTTCTGGGATGTATGAAGTTCATGCATGTGTTTATAAAAGAAAGTATGATTTTGGTCTAAAAATCTATGATAAAATGTTGGTTAAAAAGTGTATAAAACAAAGAATCAATCACATGAGTGAAAATAAGGTGCTAACTCACTCATTCTCCTTAAATAAGAACTTTTTGCTTCTGGCAGATTACATGCATGAACTTCATCTGACCATATCTTGAAAAATATTTAACCAAATAGCATGATTTTTCTTCTGGAACTTTATTTATTTAGTTACTTTTCAAACCCAAGTGGTTTCATGCAAAAAATCGGAGATTTGACCCCTCAACCACTCATATTAAGTCAAGAGTGCAAAACGAATCTGACAAAATAAAGTTTCTACTTTGAACTGTCATAACTCTCTTAATATCTCACTAAAACTCTTGATTTTTCTTATGGAGCCTTGTTTATTGAGTTATATTTCAAACCCAAGTGGTTTCATGTAAAAATATGAAGATTTGAGGTCTCAATCATTCTAACCAAAATGAGTGTGCAAGAAATTACAATCTGGCAGATTTGGACTTGTCACTTAAAGTGGCCATAACTCCCTCAATATATCACCAAAAATGATGATTTTTATCTGGATGATGAATCTTTGAGTTAGATTTAAAACCCAACTGGAATCACTGAAAAATACTGATATTTGACCCTACAAATGGATGTGACAAAAAGAGTGTGCAGGTTGCCTTGATAACTGTGACACTTAAACTTGTATGTAATGATTATGTTACCTAAGCACCTCTAAAAATTGTGCTTCTTATGTCAAAAGCTCGCTAAGACACTAAATTTAAATATATAAAAATTTAGTTAAATAATAAATTTGGGAAAAATACTTAAATATACCAATAAGTAAACCTAAATTTCTGCCAGCAGAAAAGTAAAACTCTAGTTCTAGAAAAAAATAAGTTTTGGGTTGTTAAAAATAATAATAGACTTAGAAGTTATAGTTTTTGTTAAACTATCAAATAATATGTATATATACACTTGTGTTTAAAAATGTTATCCTAATAAATAAGAGATTTATAAAAATTCGAACTCGGGTTAAATCATGATTCAAGGAATTATCTGCTATGCCTATAACTCGTAAATTTAATTTTCTAACTGTAAACTTATAATAAACATCATAAAACCAATAATCTTCGTATATTCAACAATGCAAAATAATATTTAAACCGAGTATCTAACCCAAAAGGCATTTTATAAGATACGTTGATCTAAGCAAAGCTTTAGTCCTAAATGTTAGACCCAGAACTGATAGTGTGTTTCACTTCCATAGGAAGGACCTAGAATCGGGCATTTGAGCAACTGTGCAACAACTCTTGGAATCCTTGCCGAACATTGTGAGTATTCACAGCCCCACTTTTATCATTTTAATTGATTTTGGGGTGGAAAGCATATTTAAATTGCGTATTTAAAGATTCATGAGAATGGTTTTAAAGTCCTGCGAATTGGCAATTTATAAGGCTTTGTTAAAAGCGTTTGGAATTATAAGCTATATGATATGTATGCTCTTGATGTGTTGAGTTTCTAAAGATTAAGACCCCGTAAGCACTACTATTAACACAAAGAAAATTGGGCCTATAGTATTAGTGGATAGCGTTATTTTGTGTGACAAGCCCACCTTATGCTGACGAGCAGGGGTGCACTATACTAGAGAAGTTGACTACCCATGTGGCATAGACCACCTCTGAGTTAGTCAACGGGGGCGTTGAAATTGGGCAGGGACGAATTAGTAGTGGCTCAACGTAATATTATCTTTGCATACTCTTATCATAAAGAAATTAAATTGTGGTACTCATGAATCAAAGAATTGAAGTTTGGTTTATACGTATGTTGTACAAATGACAACTTGCATATAAAAATGATTTGTGCATATTTAAAACCTGTGAACTCACCAACTCTTTGTAGTTGACCTTGTTTTATACATGCTTTTCAGGAAGTCAAGAAGGTAGACATCGATGTTTAAGCTACATGAATATTGTTTTGAAGCAAGCTTACCTTTACGAATATATTCCGTTATGTTTAAGATTTTTGGAATTGTAAACGATGATAAATATTTTTTTTTATTGTAATGTTTTAAATAATTAAATTGTATGGTGGTATGAACTTTAATCTTGTGCTATGCGTATCGAGCTGTTATGCCCCGTGTTTCCGTTTTAGCGGGGTGTGACATGAACATTATTGAAATAGGCAAATAGCCCATGCCAACTCTTCTCTAAACCCCACCAGCTACTCATTTTCTTGTCAAAAAGAAAATATTTCACATTTTTCTGGGGACGCAACACATATGCTATCTGGTTTTCATTTGGAAAATCTGGATATTGAAAAAGAAGGAAGTCTGCCCCACCTTCGCACTTCAATCATGCACAATGAGTCTGTGTTTATACTACTGTTGTCTCAGTGGTTTACACTATGTTGAGCCTTAAAAAGCAATTTTTCGTGCTTAATTCTTTCTACCCTTGCACGAACACACAAAGAATTTGTTTCTTTGTCATAACATTCATAGAAATTGTCTTTGTGGTATTTCGATGATTGGATGGAAGCCCTGGGGGAGTGAACATTACAAAAGCTCCTTTATATTGTGTATCCGTTACACACAGTGACTTCGTGTTACTGACAGGCATTTTAACTGATTCATTTGTTGATTCAGGAGTTACATGTTCTTATTTTATCTAGATTTGAAAAGATCTGGATGAATACTTTGTTTGAATTCGCAATGCGTCAGAGGCTCAACTTGAAAGATCAGTGGTCAGAAAGATGTCAAAGACATTTGTTGGAGAAAAGTTTTGATGATATCAATGCTCAAATCATCAAAAAGGGGGAGATGGTATCAAGAAATGATAAAGTTTTGAGAGATGATTTTTAGAAATGTCCAAGTCAGAAGATTCAAAGTAAAGATTTGAAGAAGATCAAAGAATTTCTGAAGATTTGAGGAAATTTTCTTTGAAAATTATCTGCTAAAGCAATTCGGGTTGATTCTGAAGATAATTTCTTTCCAAAGTCTGAAAGTATTTTGTAAAAGTTTTGAGAAGATTGTTAATCATTTGAAGACAGTTTTGGAAAGAATATCGTCAAAGAAAAGAGGAGATTGTACTGACAGAGCTTAAAGTGAAGACTGAATTGCTAGATCTTTTAATAGTGATCTTGAATCCAAAGGGGGAGATTGTTAGAGCATAAATATGTTGGATACATGATCAAGAAGACAAAAGTCAAAATTCAAGAAGTCAAAGCTAAGAAAGTCAACTCTCAAATGAAAGTCAAAGTCTATTTGTAATAAAAGTCAAAGTCAACATTTTTATTTTGTTTTTAGTTTCTTTGTAATTCTTGTAGGTGTAAATAGCTTTGTATTTCTATTTTTAGTAGTTGTATTAAGTTGTACGTTTTTCTAGAGAGAGATCTATAGAGAGAGAGAGAGAGTTCTAGAGAGAGAATGTTTGTAATCTTGAGATTTGGAGTTTGAATCAAACAGGTAATTTGATTGTATCTTGTTTGTTGATTTGTTTGTGATTAGAAACTAGAAAACAGGGAATAACAAATGCCATTTTGCTGTGGAGTGTAGGCTGCAGAGAAGTTATGTGAGATGCCCACTGAGATAAGATAACTCTGTAAGGTGTCATTCTTGAATTCCGTGCCGTTATCACTGTGAAGAGTTCGGACTGGCAATTGAAGACGTACTTGAATGCGCTTAATGAAAGCGATAATCAATTCCGGCGCATCTGATTTGTTGCGAAGAAACTTAAGCCATGTATACCTTGAATAGTCATCTCTCATTACTAATACGTATTTCTTGCCGTTGATAGACGTTGTTCGCATTGGGCCACAAAGGTCCATATGAAGAAGTTCCAGTGCAGATGAGGTTGATGATTTAGTTTTGTACTTGAATGAGCTTCGCTTCATTTTGCCCAACTCACATGCAGAACATAGTGAGTCTTTCTCAAACCTCATTTCTGGTAGACCTTTGACTAGACCTTGTCTCTATAGCTTAGCTATGGATCTGAAGTTCTGATGAGACAAGGGTCGATGCCACATCCACGATTGTGCTTTAGATGCTTTGGCTAGTAGGCATACTGGACGTGTGGCAGATAATGTTGGAAAATCTACTTAACATAGATTTCCATGGCGTTTAGCTTTGAAGACTTCATAACCATCTGGATCCTCTAGATAGCAATGAGTTGTTGTGAAGCGAACTTGATATTTCATGTTACAGAAGTGACTGGTGCTAAACAAAATATGATCAAGTCCTTCAACATATAACACTCTTTGAATCTTCACAACTCCATTGTCAAGCATGCCATACCCTCTGATGTGTCCTTCTACCTCTGAATTTGCAAAACGAACTGCTCCGGAAGGCTCTTCCACATAGTTATGCAAGAGGTGCTTGAATCCTGTCATGTGGCGTGAACATCCGGAATCTATCACCCACAATCGACATGCCTGCAAAAGAGACAATTAGTTTTTCTTAGGTACCCATATCAAAATAGGTCCTTCGTGGTTAGCTTCAAGCAATTCAAGAATATCAATAGGTTTAACTTTCACTATCCATTCATATCGGGGTTTTGGAACCCATTTCCAGACCATTTTAACATTTAATTCCTGAAAATGCTTTTTAGTCTTTGGATTGGTTACCTTAGCATGAAACACTTTGGGTTGTGTGGAAGAATTGGAATTAAGGTTAAGTTTAGCTTTTCTTTTACTCTTTTTGGACTTAGGAGGGGAGTAGTATTTGAAATAATTATCCCAACAGTGTTTGCAATATAAATTCTTTCGAGCAAAATTCATAAATTTAGATTTATCAGAACAAATCTGACATTCATGTCCATCAAAAGAATTACTTTTCAAAACATCACTGTCTGAAATACAACTATTTGGAACAGAAGTTTCACTAAAATTCAAACTATTCTTTTTATTCAAACTATCATCTTTATTCTTCTTACTCCTCCTAACTCCATTTCCTTTTATATCTGAAACAGAAACAGGAATCTTGTTAATCTCTATATTAGAAGATGAGTCTTTTCTAGAGTTACTTGAAGTCTCACCTTTCTCAAAAATACTAGGTGGATAATCAGGGCAATCAGAGTAAATAACTGAAGGTTTTGCAGGAGCATCAAATTCTGGATTAGTTCTTACTTTCCAGCTTGGATCATTGAACATATGTTTATCATTTGAAACATTCTTAAACAAAGTAATTTTCAAATCATTGATCTCTGTGCAAAGCTCTTGATTTTCTTTCAAAGATTTTTCAGGTTTAAATTTGAGATCAAAGTTTTCATCTTCAACCTCGTCAAGAGACTATTGCAACATATCAATTTGTTTCATTAATTCAGATGTATGATCACTCACAGAATTTGACTCCTTTAAAATAGAAACTGGATCAGAGTCTGAAGCATTCATCATTTCAGAAAACCTTTCTTCAGTCATGTTCTCAATAAACTCCATTTTGTCATTTTTAGAACAAGATTCAATCGTGACAGCAATTTCTTCTTCGATATCTTCAACAAGTAGAGGTTTAGAAGGAATGGGATTTGAGACTGATGGTATATTTGATGGATCGGCATCCGATTCATACTCTTCATATTTGCATTCAGTCTCAGGTGGAACTGTGTTGGTACAGACTGATTCTTTTGAAGGTGTGGTGAATAGTGATTCAAACTCAGTAAATTCGATCTTTCGATTCTCATAGCTTTTATTCAAATCACTATATTTTAAAACAACTGATTTAAAAGGATTTTGAGAATCAGTGCCACAAGACTTGTCCTTTCCCATATCTTCTCGACCTTTGGTCTCTGTAAAAGGTTTAGGAGTACTTGCTTCAACAAAGGTTGCACGAATGTTAGGAATGGGTCTGACTGTGGAGCCAAGTTTATCAAAATTATACAAGTGCTCTGGTGCCTTTTTCAAAACATTGTTAATTGGCAAACCCAAACCTTGTTTAACTTTATAAAACCTTTCATCTTGGAGTTTAGTGGTCAACATATTTAACGTCTGCTCAGTCTGACCTCGTTTCATGTTAATATCCTCCAGTTGCTTGATTTTGGTGAAAGCTTCATTTCTTTCTTGAAAACAGACTTCAAATTTAATTTTAAATTCACCCTTTTCAGCATTGAGATTTACAAGATCCTTTTCTAAGCCAGATATTTTTCTTTTTAAAGATTCTTTTTCAGCTTTTAAACCATCCTTTTCTTTTTCTTTTTCTTCCACAACAACTTTCAGTAAGGCGTTTTCATCACGAAAACTCAAGACTGATTGATGTGCAGAGCTAAGTTTACCTTTCAATAAAGCAACATCATCTTTCATATTATGTATTTGGGCCATCAAAGATTCAATAAGTTCAGAATTATCACTTACCTCAGAGTTTGCATCTTCGGAATGTGCCTCAGAAGCTTCATCGTCACCATCCAGTTTTACCATGTAGGATACTTGGGTGAAGTGTGCCTGCTCCTCGTCATCAGAACTCTAGAACAGCCAGTTTTCTTCTTCAGCCATAAGTACCTTTCCCTCTTCAGCTTTCTTGGCTACAAGTGACTTCCTTGCATAATATTATGAGTTCTTTACTTTCTTGAACTTGCAATCTCTAGAGAAGTGCCCAAATTTTCCACAGTTGTAGCATCTGTCCGGTTCATCCTTTCTTTCTTCTTTCTTCTCCTCTCTCTTTTCTTCTCTTCTATACTCCTTCTTCTCTTCTCGTCTTTCCTCTCTCCTTCCATGCCTTGGCTTGTATCTCATTTCAGGCATCTCTTTCTTGTGCCTTTCATACTTTGGGTTTGAGTAGTACTTTTTCTTTCCGAAGTTCTTGAATTGCCGAATTATCATGGCCAAGTTCTCGAAGAAACTTTGTACATCATCATCAGAGTCAATCTCCAGTTCTTCAGCACTTGAAGCAGAATCGGACTCAGTAACCTCCGTAACAAGTGCTTTAGACACCTTTTTCTTTGACCTTGCAGAAGATACAGGAACTGAACTATTTCCTTTGCCAGCTATGAGAGCCATGGAATCCTTCAGATTATTGGACTCATTATTAATAGTTCTCACCTCATCCTCATGCTGAGAAAGAGTAGAGAAAATATCAGTGACGTTTTCTTGATCCATGTTCTTTGACATCTGGAGGTTGATGGCAAAGTTCTTCCATTCAGGATTCAAGTTCTTGATGAACTTTTAATTTATCTATGAAGCAGATTTAGAGATATTGTTCCTCCGCAAGTCATTTATAATGATATTGTATTTGTTGTAGGTATCTAGCAGCGTCTCTCCTTCCTTTGCATGAAACCCCTCGTAGGCATTTATGCAAAGATTCTGCTTAGATTGGATGGAGGCTTCACTTCCTTCAAAATGTCTTGATAATTCATCCCAAACTTCTTTAGCAGAGCTCCGACTGTCTACACGGTTGTAGATGTCATTTGGAATAGCCATTGTCAGATAAATTAGAGCCTCTTCATCTATCTTGTACAGTTCTTTCTCCTTTTCAGTGAAATACTGATACGGTTTAGGGACAAATCTATCAGGAATTTCTGGAGCGGTTTCAGTTTCTGCTTGACCAGGTACTCTGATCATTGGATTTACTGGACCGGAAGTGATTGATTCCATGTAGTCTTTGCTTTGGTGATTTAGGAACTGAATCATTCTCTTATTCCATTGCTGATATTCATTAGCCATGAGGACAGGAGGTTTGGACTGAGATTGTTAGAGCATGAATTATGTTGGATACAAGATCATGAAGACTAAGGTCAAAGTTCAAGAAAGTCAAAGCTGGAAAGTCAACTCTTAGTGAAAGTCAAAATTGTTTTGTATTAAGTCAAAGTCAAATCCTTTGTATTTTACTTTTCTTGTTTTGTAGGTATAAATAGTTGTGTTAGTTGTTTTTGTTTGTAAGTAAGTAAGTGAGCTTATCATTGTATACGCATCAAGAGTTAGAGAGAGAGAGAAAGAGTTTAACAGAGAGATAATTGTAAAAGACATTGAAAAAGGCACCTAGCCCATGCCATCTCTTGCATACGAACCCACCAGCTACTCATTCTTTTCTCAAAAAGAGAATGTTTCACATTTTTTGGGGACGCAACATATACGCTATTGGTTCTTCGTTTGGAAGATACTAATATTGAAAAAGAAGGAAAGTTGTCCCACCTTCGACCCTTTCTCATGCACATTGAGTCTTTGTATAATTTGTTGCTCTCTCAACAAGTTTACATACTTTGAGCCTACATTTGAAAAGCAATCATATATGCTTAATTATTTCATACACATGCACAAGCACACAAAAATTTGTCTTCTGTCAGAACGTTCATAGATAACCATGTGTTATTCGATGATTGATTGGAAGTCTTGGGGAGCCAACATCAAAACCAGCTCCTTATATAGTAACTTCGTGTTACATAGTGACTGTGTGTCACTGACAGGGATTCCAAACAGAGTCATTTGTCGATTCAGGGTTACCAATTTTTTAGTTATTTGAATCTGCAAAGATTGAAATAATCACTCTTTCCATTTGGAGAGACTGCACTTATTTCCACACAGGAATCTATACATGAAGACAGTGCTTAATTGATGCCTATACAAAAAGAGGGAGATTGTTTTACTATGTTTTGATGATGTTGATTCTCACCACTCATCAAAAAGGGGGAGAATAAAAAGAGAAAGGCTATACAATAATTTTGAAATGAAGACTGCTGTAGATTTCAAAGATATCAATGTGTCTGAAGTTATTTGATTTATCAAAAGTCTGATTGAAGATAATCGTCAGAAGGACACTCCAGTTAAAGAAAAAGGAAGGTGAAGACTGTGTAAAGCTACAAGATTTGAAGCTGTCAATGTCATATCAGATACAATTTTCAAGAGAAGAGAAGACCCGAAGACTATTGATATTTTTTTTTTAATCTTGAATCCAAACGGGGAGATTGTTGGATCAGAAATTGTATTCAAGATTAAAGTTAATAAGGGGGTCTAATTTGTAATAGTGTTTAATACCTTAGGGGGTATTTTAGCAATAAGTTAATAATAATTAGGTCAAGTTGACCTAGGTATAAATAGTTTTTGTTTTATTAGTTTTAGGGTTAACAATCAAAATTAAGAAAAACAGAGGTAGCGGTATTCTTTCTGTAACTGTACGCAGCACAAGGTACCAAGAACACACACCTGTTTTATCTGATTAATCAAGAGATCGTGGTATGTTATTCTGATTTATTCATCTCTTGATCTGTATTGTGTTGTGTGATTGTTTATTAACTATAATCTGGGTTTAACATTTACTGAAATTTTCTATGAAGTTGATTTGTTGAAGAAAAGAGAGCTAAATATGAAGTTAATTTTTTTCTGAAGTCTGAAAGAGGTTTCTATAACCTCTGGGGCAGATTGTTAAAGATTTTTGAAGAACATACTCATAGACGTTGGGGAGATTATTAATAGTTTGAAGACTGCTTAAACAAAAGGGGAGATTGTTCTTTGATGCTGAAAGTTAATTTTGCTTATCCGAAAGGAGGAGATGATTTGTTTCTAAATCAAAGGGGGGATTAAATTTGTTAAAGATCGAACAAAGAGGGAGATTGTGTTTCAATGCTAAATTTATTTTTGAAAATGATCTTGAATACAAAGGGGGAGATTGTTAGTGCACAAATATGTTGGATACAAGATCATGAAGACCAAAGATAAAAGTCAAAGTCAAAAGCTCAAGTCAAAGCCTCTCATGCTAAAAGTCAAAGTCTTTGTAATAAAGAAAAGTCAAAGTGTTTCTTGTATTAGCTTTGTAAATGTAGTTAGTATAAATAGTTTTTGTTTGTAGAGTCATTAAGTAAGTGGTGTGTGTATAAGACTAGAAGGCTAGAGTGATACAAGTTATTAGTGAGAGAATTATTGTAAGAGCACTCTGTGTATCGAATTTGTGATTGAAATGAAAATTGTTCAATTTGGAAATCTTATGTCATCTTGATCGATTGCACTTAATTGTGGGACACACACAGAGCCTCTTGGATTCGTCTACAGAATCAATCTTATCAAGAAAATCTTCCTGGCTTCAGAGGTATCCAAGTATTCAGATGAAACACTGAAAAGTGAGTTGAGAATGATACACACAAAGGAAGAACGACACAGAGCTGACCTATTGGATAAACTAGACTTCGAAATTAGCTCAATGATTAACTTCAGAGAGCTCATTATGAAGTTCCATAGGATCTGCTCTGGTGATATATTTTAGTTCTTTCCTCTGTATTTTTTTTGTTTTTGTTTTTGTTATCTTCTTTGATTGTAATTCAGATCATTTGAGAAGTAACATTTAAGAGGATGATTTTCTCCTCTATGCTTTCTAGATTAAATTTTTCTCTACTACTTCTGAATTTTTTTATTTTCAGTACTTAGGGGGAGATTGTTAGCCCCAATTCTCAAATATAAAAGTATTGAAAATATTCCAAGTTTTCCTCTGAAGACGTTCAGAGACTGCTACAAAGAAAGCCAAGTCTACCTCTGAAGTCAGTTCAGAGATAGCTTCATCAGAGATCTAAGTCAGAGCTCTGAAGACATTCTCTCCGAAGATCAAACTGAAGAATTTCTACAAGTGTTGATGGAAGAACAGATGACACGTCACCTAGTGATAAGATTTACTTTTTAGAGTAGGTTACTGTTCAATCATGTCTTGAGTTTATCTTTTAGGTAAGACACTGTTCAAGCATGCTTCTTATGTCAGGATAGTACACTGTTCACTTTATTGTCCTATAAATAAGACCATCACCCCATAGCTAAAAGTGTGCTTTTGCTTATATCCTGTATTTGAATTATCTTTAATATACTGAAAAGTATTCTAAGAAGATCTTGTATGATTTATCCACCTTTTTGGTGTTCTTATTAATCTACCTGATTTATCCAGTGAATATTAAGCTTGTTCTTATATTTATCTTATTGGATATCTTCTTATTAACTGTGATTTGAATTTGCTTTGATATTAAACTGTATGCTTCCGCTATCTTTATTATTATCTATTTATATCATTGTTATAAGATTAAATCTGGGATCCAACAAGCTTCTTCCTCAACATAATCTTCTAGTTCTTATCAGGTACCGA
Organism: Arctium minus; assembly: GCA_954870635.1. Lineage (NCBI taxonomy): Eukaryota > Viridiplantae > Streptophyta > Magnoliopsida > Asterales > Asteraceae > Arctium > Arctium minus. The sequence continues at coordinate 71,519,805 of OX941088.1, read as the reverse complement.
ATCTGATTGATCCCTCTCTAACTGATGCTGATAGTGTGAATTCCCAATTCAAGCCATGATCAATTAAATTCACAATCAATTGAAACAGAGAGAGAATCTAGAGAGAGAAAGTTAAGATGTCATATATCTCACAGATAGTCACAAGATTACAAGAATATGCGCTCAATTCTCATGGTTGTTACATACTTCTCTCAAAGATAACAAGCTATTTATATGATACAAGAAACACTCACAAGCTAGAAACTTTCAAAGACAAGAAACTCTCAAAGACTTAGCAAAGTCAAAGTCAAAGTCAAAGATTACAAAAGATAAATGTTGATATAAACTATTACATTAACAATCTCCCCCTTTTAGATCAAGCATTTATGATAGACCTGCCCCAACGAGAAAAACTTCCTTGTCTGATTCCGAGCAATGGTTCAAAAATCCTTATCCCCCGTCTGAAATGAAGTTTATCATCTAAAGCGTCCAACACTCGGATCAAACACGTCTATCAAATTTACCAAAACCTTTCTCTCCTTTGTTGACTTTCTCTTCATTATCCTTAAACTTCCGGTCAAGCTGGAGTCTGACAACCTTTATTGTTCCATCTAAAAACTTTAATAACTCTGATATCATCATGAACCTTTTCTTGTTCTCCCCATTCTTGTATACCACTCCAAGCTTAGGATGATCAATGACAGTAAACATATCATATTTCTCCAAGTCTTCCAAATCCAAGTTAGGCTTTGTCATGTTCATCCTCTTCTGATTTGTTTCTATAGCAAGCTGAAAATCATAACAGTAAGTGTAGTTGACGTGTTTTCTCATGAATCTTTTGACGGCTTCTAAGGCAAATACAATGTTCTCTGGGCGAACTGTCATGTTTCTAAACAAGTGGTAGAGATACTCTATGTCATCCACATCCAGATGAGAAAAATCAGCTTCAGAAAGTTCACAGTGAGAAAGATCCCTTCTTTGAACATAGAACACTAGGTACCAAATCTTTTTATGAAATTTTCGCATTCTAACTTCTTTAACTGTGACAATCCCAGATTTTTTCTTTACATACTTTTCTGCCTTTCTTTCCCAAGTGATCAATCTTGCATATTCCTCCTGTACCTCCCATTGTAAATGAGAAACACCCAAGACCTTGTGAATGTCTAACTCCCTGATCTTGTGCACAAACATTTTCTTCTTCTCCACTTCCAAAAAAGGTACTCTCAAAGCATTCCTCATTTGTTTAATTTGGGCATCAATAGGTATAAGAAGTGCTTCATGAATGTCTGAGGGTCCAGCTTGGGCTTCAACTAGGTTAGAATGAAAATAGGCTTCAGGATTAGTTTTAGGTTGGTTATCAAGATTGGTTTCGGTTGGTTATCAGGTATATTGGGCTTGGGATTATGTTTGGGCTTGGAAGGTTTACAGGGCTAGGTATTCTGTTTGGGCTAGGGATTTTTTGTTGGTTGTTCAGTAGGTTCAGAGAGGTTAATTTCCTTGAAAGATGGTATTTCTGGTGGAGTTCTGGTAGTTTCTGGAATATCATGATGCACATGACTCAACTGGATGTCATCTGGTGTGCCTGTCAAGATATCAAGGATGTTCTCATTACCCTCTTCAACTGATCCCATCAAACCTTCTCTTTCTTCCTCCTTCAACCTCCAAAAGTTATCATATTTCTCATTTGCCGTCTCTTCTTAATCAGATGAAAGATTAACAATATCTATATCCATCATGCCAGTAAGCATCAGAATTTCATCCCTTGTATCAACCTTAGGCTTTGCAACCCTCAGTTCTACCTCTTCATTAATGTATAACACAATTTCCATCCTTCCCTCTGCATCCACTCGTTCATCATCACATATATCCACCATTTCCGTATCCCCTTCTTTTTCAGTTTCACCCTGAGCACGTTCAGATTCATTGGCAGTTCTTTGTCTCTTTCTCATATCCCTCTCATGATCCTAATCAGAATCTTGATCATGTCTTTTTCTAGTAACTGCCTGAGCTTTACAAGATTCTTGAACTGCTCTGGGCAGATCTTGAAGATGTTGTACCACTTCAGACTTGAAAGCATTAAATTCTGAAACTGAAACTGTGTCTGAAGGTACTGTAGCATGTTGAGATCTGAGTAATCCAACCAAGTCTGCATATGTATCATCAGTTGGAGCCTGGGATAACAACTTTGCATACAATAGGGATTTCAACTCCTCCACAGATATATTAGCTTGTTGTACTAGTGGTGGTGGAGGTGGCTGAACAGGCATCTCGATAGCTGGTCCTTTTCCCTTTAACAGACTTTTCAACTTCCCTAACTCCTCCTCAAACTTCGCCGCTATACGATCATCAACAGCCTTTAAGGCGTCCTTGAGAAACTCATTTGACAAGAAGTCAGGTAAGCATACACCGGGGTCACTTAGACTTCCCATTCTCACAACTGTTGAAGATTCAACAGTGTGGTTTGTGTTCAAAGCTGGCATCGTCGTAGCAATGACAGGATTTCCACCTGATCCTTGTAGGCCGGATTGCGGTCCCACTGTAGGTGTTCCGATCGGGTCACTTAGACGTCCGATAGTAGCAGAGTGTATGAATGTCCTAGGAGTGAATGTTGGAAAATCAAGTGGCTCTAGACTCGATTATGCACTGAATGGAATTGATCTCTGGGGCATCTGAACTCTATTTTCAATACCCATACTTTCCGAGTGAAAGGTGGATAGAGTATGTGCTATATCCCCATGCTAAGATGAGACTAAAGCCTGTTGAGAGGCAATAGAATGGATGGCTGAGGTGTGTAAGTGCATAAGTGGGCTACTTATGTCTTGAGCACCCGAACGCAACGCATGCGACAGGGTACTAGATGTGGTTGCCCTTTTGGATCTGTAGGTTAGGTTACACACTCTCTCACCATATTCTTTTTCTACATTCTCACTTTGCCTCACATAATCTGTATTTTCAACTTCAACTCCCTCATTTCTCCTTATATCTCCTAGAACATCCTGAATGTTAGCAGTAGCAGCAATATCTATCTCCATAACCTCATGATGTAAGAAGATGTCATCCAGAAAACCAAAACTGTGTTGTAGATTTTCATCTTCAACATCAGCATCATGAATATTGTCCTGTTGATGTTCTGAAGTAGCAGAAGGAATAGTACCTGTAGAACTTGCCTGCCGATCCGACTCTATTTCAGAGTTCTCACCTTCATTAGCAATCTCTTCCTGAGGACTTGATTGACGAATGATAGTCCTTTCAGGTTGAGATGTAGAGACTTCTAGATGATTGGCAACTTGTGCCGAAGTCCCCACAACTTCAGGTTGAGAATCCTGACCCTCGCCTGTACCCCTTCGGTATATTCTCTCAACTCTCCCCGTCTTTGGACTCCCGTAGTCACAGGAACCCTCACTGACTCCACTCGTCTAAGTTTGGAGTCTGGGGTAGGGATTGCCGATTCTGGCATTCCCATAGACTCTCTATATTCCTTAACACACTCCGAGTGCGGATCAACATGGGAAAGTAGAGCTGCTGGAATAGGCATGGAGTAAGCAAAAGTCTTTTTCTGCTTCTGAAGATACCGCATTTCAAATTCAGGAGCAAGATCATGATGATATCTCTTTGGGATATCTCTATTGGAGCGGATCATACTTCGAACAATCAATTGAAGAAACCTCTGGTATGGCACATATAGTGGTTTCTTGGATGTTCTCTTGCTGATGACCTTTTCATATAATTCTGTCCAGAAAGTCACTGAATAGTCTACTTGCAGATCGTACACGATAGCATGAAAGAGCCACAGTGTATGCATATTTGTGTTGTTAAGGCCTGAGTGCCTGGAGGTCAAACAACGATTGATGACGGAGAACATTTGATAGTAAAACGGTGGTAGATTAGTCTTTTTGAACTCGCTGATATTTGTCAATTGACCCACATACCCTAAGGCTTGGATGCCTTCAAATACTTCGAAATCAACTGGGTATGAGTCAAAAGTTGTTATGCCCTCTCTGGAATCTGCTTCAGGTATATCCAGGATAAGTCTGAGTCTTTGGTATGTCAGAATTGAAGTAAAGTTGTCAATCCCGGCTTTGAAGAATTTGTTCGTGTTGCTTTCCACTACATATTCGATAGTCTTCCAGGCCTGCTGCATGTATAACAAAGGAATTGATGCAGTGTCTGTCAAGGCCTTGTTGAGTGGATGACCCTTCAGAATTTCAATAACAAGTGGATTGACATTTAAAACGTCAAAATCCATGTGGTGGTTATTCGGATAGAGCAACAGATACTCAGAAGGATGAATGAGAGCAAGATCAGGATCTACACAGACTGCTGATTGAACATGTGATCTGGAAGATGGCATAGGAGTTTCCCTAGATTCATTAGAATCATTCTCATCCATCTGAACAATGGGATCATGAGAAATTTCCTCTGCCATTTTGTACCTGAAATGGAAAGAAAGTATTGGATAAAATCCAAGATGTTAGCAATAAGCACAAAAATTTGTTCTTAGAAAATGATTTTGATACACACAGTATCAAAGTACAGAAAGATTGTACTTTTAAGCTCAAGATAAGCACATAGTGTTGCAAGATCCAAAATTCAACATCATACTGAAAACAAATGACCAACACTGACCAAAACACTTGTTGTTTTGATTTTGTTTTAAAAAATGCTGTAGTAGTGTAAGAATTCTCAAGCATCTGAAAGGTTTCAAAAAAATATTTCAAACACAGAAAATTTTCTAAGTCCAGAACTCTCATAACACTGAGAGGGACTTAAAACTCGCACGACAAACAGATGGAACAAGAACTCGCAAGATACTGGAATGGACCATGAACTCGCAAAACCATGAATGCTCTCAAAGAACTCGCATGAAGTCTAGAACTCTCATAATACTGAGTTCAGAGACAAAACTTGCACCCTTAAGTGTTCACACCAAGAACACGCATGAATTTGTGTTCTAAGTCAAGAATACGTAAGAACACTGTTCATCCAAAAAAAATTAAATTTTGAACTTTTTAAAGTCAAATTGATCTATTAATATGAAATTTTTGTTCTTTATATTTTCGATTAGGGTTTCATTCCAGATTAATTACAGTCCAAAAATGTAGTACTTGAGTTCGATTCAGTCCAAGTCCAATAGTTATAAATTCGAAAAAAAATCCAATAGTTCGACTTCAAGTGTTTAAATCCACATCCATCGTCAAGGAACCCAGCAAGAATTAATATGAACAAAACCCCAGATGCTATGTAGAGATTAAACACAAACACACAACATTTCCGAGAACAATTTCAAAACTTAAGTATTTTCGGCCATGAATATGAACCAACACAAAAGAAAATTTGAATAAACCCTAGAAATTTACAAACCAAACTGGAAACACAAAAAGAAGATACAATACAGATTGTGAAACAACAAACAAGTATTAAAATAACAAAAACCTACACTGAATCGGAGATGGAAGATGATGAAATCGAAAAGTCGCAAGTCTGGTTCGAGAGAAAAAAAATCACTAAGTAAAAAACTCGCACAATGAAATTTGAGAGAAGTGAGTCGTGAACAGGAAAACATCGAATATATACTCTGAGAGAGTGATGACACGTGGCACGATTTGATTTGGTGGCTCACTTCGTGCAGACCAAAGAGAAATGAACTTGCCCCACAACAATGACAAGTGTGTGTGCACTTCGCGCATGAAGCGATGTGCGTGAAGTGGTGTGACATTAGAAACTCGAATGCAATGATATGCGCTAAGTGAGAAGTCGCACGACATTATGTGCGCGTTCTACACTTTGCGCATGCAATGGTGTGCGCGTTCTTAGAACTCGCACGACACTATGCGCGCGTTCTATACTTAGAAAATTTTTGAGAAATTTCCAAAAATAATTTGTCCCACTTTCTAAAAATAAAAGGTTTATAAAAATCACTGTTAAGCTCAAAAATGCAACCTTTTCTCTTGAAAATCCTTTATGATTTCAAAAAAAACTTTTCAAACACAGACTCACACACCTACTTATAGACTTTATAATTTTGTTCGCCCTTGAAGTGTGCAATGTCTGTTTACTCCCCCTTGATTTTGCAATCTGCTCAGCATATTGAAGCATGAGTCCTAATATGACCTGATCAGAAGTCAAAATCCTTTTGACTTTGAAGTGCGGGTTCTGATCTGATATAATCAGAAGCCATACTTCATACTCACCCACAAACCTGTGCATCCTACAAAATAGATTTCACAAGTTTTGGTACCCATTGATACTTAGGTCCTGGTTTTCAGATTTACGAATCCACTTCTCAATAGATTTAGGCCTTTTAACTACATTAATCTGAGAAGTTATTCGCTAAGTACCATACCAGTTGTGAGCAGATTCTTTTTGCACAAAATCATTCTCACCACAATAAGAACAACAGATCCTTTTTTCAGATAACCTGATAATATGATTAGTAGAATAATACATATCAGGTAAAGCAAAAGGTTTACCTTTACGAGCTCTGTTCCTTTTAGCTTTAGTTGTGATTGTAGATGATTTTTGAACAGTTTTGCCATGTGAAGAGCCTTTAACAACCCAAACCATCTGATATTTCCTTGATTGCTTTCCAAGATATTTATTTTAAGATCTAGTTGTGCCATCAACAGAATGATTATAAAACATATTGGTAGGACGAATCTGACTTGTATGAACAGTTTTTGTTTTGACACTGTTCTTTCATGAAACCTTTTCAATTATAGAACTGGAAGCAGTTTTAAAATAGCAAACTGATTCAGTTGACTTGTCAAGAGGTCATTGATCAATCTGTTATTGTATTATTGTATCCAAGATTTAATAGGAAAAGTCAAGTCAAGAAATGTCAACAAAGTCTAATGTAATTGTAAGTCAATCTTGTAGTTTGTTGTTTAGACTTGTGAGAGTTTATCTTGTGAGAAAAGCTTGTGGTATAAATACCTATTTCTTTGTAATTCTTTTATAGAGAAGACCTTCATTGTAATATCTGTTAGATCAATGAATACGATGCTTTCTCTCTCTACACTCTCTCTCTAAACTTTGAATGTCATATTCTTGAATCTTGTTTTAGATTGTTTGATTGTGCTTGATTGTGATTGGGAAATACAATTTCAATTGGTATCAGAGCAAACCAAACAGATTCAGAAGGATCAGATTATCAGATTGAATCAAAATTGAGAAATCTTGATTTTACGAACTCGTTTCTTGGAAATTCACTGTTGAATCAAAATTTTGTCGAATTTGTTGTTCTTTGACTGTTGAATCAATTGTATTGTGATCGATTAGTGAAATAGAACACTTTGTATTCACACTTGCATAATAATTGATCACTGATTTGTTCGAATTTTTGGATTTTTGTAAGTTTTGAAAACACGAACTCAGAGTCTGTATTTTCGATCAAAATGCACTGTACTTTGATGTTTGTAATAGATTTGTTGCTTAGAAAGATGTTCTAGATTGTATTTCGAGTTTGTTAGAATCGATTGCAGGGAAATTTGCTGGATCGATTCGTATCAAGAACACGCAAGCTATCAAGAACACGCATAGAGAAGGACTTTGATGTTTCACGTTATCTGCGAGTTCTCGACAAACGCAAGACAAGGCTTGCGAATTTTGGTCGATCAGTTCATGTGACCAGCGAGTTTCTCAGAAACGCGCAAGAAGTGACTTGCGAGTTTGAAATCTTGGAAAAATATTCTAAGTGATGAAACGCACTAACAACGTCTAGCGAGTTCTGAGTTTCGGTCTAACAACGTCTAGCGAGTTCTAGTTTCGCGCGACCAGCGTCTAGCGACTTTCTAGTTTCGCGCTAACAACTACTAGCGAGTTTTTACGATGAACAGTGTCTAGCGAATTCACTTGGTCTGCGAGTTCTAGTGATCTGCGAGTTCCAGAAATATAATTTTTTCTGAAATTAAATTTTTTTAAGTGGTGATCCAATTTGACTTTTTAGTCAACTGTTCTGAATTGTTTGGGAACGATCATTCATATCAAGTTAATCATTCAAGATGCCAAAGACTGAGATACGAAAAATAGAAGTTGAACGAAATGAACTGAAAAATCAGAATTCAGTACTTCTAAAACAGATTTCGGAGTTGAAATTTAATTTGTCAAACTCTGATAAAACTTCTGAATGTATAAAGTGCGCTAATCATGCTAAATTTGATTGTGCAGGTATCATCAGTGCAAAAGAGAAAGAGATAAGAGAGAAAGAGAAAGAGATTAAAGATAGAGAGATAATGATGGAAATAAAAGAAAATTCCATTCAGTCTCTTCAGAAAGTAATCAATATCAAAGAAACCATAATTAAGAATCTTCAAAGCCAACTGAAGACAACTGAACAGAAATCATCAGAACTACAAGATAAATCAGTTGAGCTTCAACAAAAGTATATGGCTTCTGAAGAAAATGTATATGCATTGAAAGTGAAAAATGTTGATTTGATGAAAAGCATCAAAGAAGATAAAGTTAAATCAAAACTTCAAATCCAACTGAAGACAACTAAACAAACACCTTCTGCACTACAAGCTGAATCAGTTGAACTTCAAAACAAGTTTAAGGCTTTTGAAGACAAGATCTCTGCTTTGGAAATCAAAAATGCAGAATTGATAAAAAGCATCCAAGCAGATAAAGAAAGATCAAATCTGGAGACATCTTCTACTCAACATATATCTGAAATTTCCAAGAAAACACTCCAAGAGAAAAAGGATTTGGAGCTGAGATGCATTAAACTTTCTAAGCAAGTGTCGGATTTTAAAAATATAATAATAACTGAAATAGACACTTTTGCTAAGGAAAGAAAAGTTCTTGAAGACAAATCAACTGAACTTCCCAAACAGATTTCTACTTTACAATACTTTCTTGAAAAATAAAGACAGATTTTCAAAGAAAAGAAGCAGTCTTATGAGCTTGAAAAGAAAAATGCCGAAAAGAGAAATACTGGGATTTTCAAAGATATTTCTGTGAAAACCAAGAACTTGGAAACAGATTTTGAGCAAGAACGTTCACATTTTGAATCTGAGATATAAATGCTCAAATCCAAAATAATTGTTCTATCATCAGATGTGCAAAAAGAAAAGATGGCTAAATCTGATTTGAAACAAATGTTTGACACAATGACTTTTGAAATAAACATTTTATCCGCAAAGATAAAAGACTTGGAAGCTGCAAACGTTGATTTGACAGAAAAGATTACAGCTGATATGATTAGTCAATCACCTGTTGAAAATTCAACAAAATCAGTCTGTTCTTTCAAAAAGCTTCAAGTTCTATACATGAAAATGTTTTCAAAAACAAAAGTGTCAAATCTAAAATTGTCAACTCAAATCAGATTTGACCATCAAATCTGTTTTATAATAAATCTGTTGATGGTTCAGTGAGCTTCTACGTTAAATCTCTTGGAAAGCAATCGAAGAAAAATCAGATGGTCTGAAGAGTGAAGAGTTCTTTAGATGATGAAAAGAAGAATGACAAATCATTCAAATCAACAACAAATGCCAAAAAGAACAGTGCATATAAAGGTAAATCTTTTGGTAATTGTGATATATCTTACTCGACTAATCATTTGATCAGGGTTGCTCAAAGGAAAATCTGCTGTTCTTAGTGTGGAGAGAATGACTTCGTTCAGAAACAAACTGCTCACAACTGGTACGGTTCTTACAAAATAACTTCTCAGAATTCTGAATTTAAAAGATATAAATCTAATGAGAAGTGGATTCCTAAATCTAACATACCAGGACCCAAATACCAGTGGGTAACAAAACCTGTTAAATCTGTTTTGCAGGTACCATCGGTCTAGGGGGAGCAAGATGTTTGACTTCTAAGTACTACAACTTAGAACTCGGACTTCAAAGTCAAAGAACTTTGGGTTTTAAACAAAACAGTTCAAAACCCAAACTTAAGTGTCAAGACCGTGGCTTCTGATCACATGACAGATCAGGACCCGTTCTTCAATGTTCAGATAAGGATATTTTGCTAACATCTAGGGGGAGCTTAATAGACCTAAATCATTCTACCATGATTTGAGGGGGAGCTTAAAGGTAAATATTTTCTGATCTAGATCTCTGATTGTTTGAAAGAAGAACAACTTTCCAGCATGAAAAACGTTTTTTGAAATGTTCAAACTACTTCACTATTCTCAAAAGGTTTCATGAATTTATAAGTGTGATTTTAAATATTTTTCAATTTTGAGCTTTAATGTTTAACTGACCGTGTGTTTCTAAAGATCAATACTTGCGTATTATCTTGTCTATATACTGTAAAGTATTCAAACACATCGGTTCAATATTTCATTTGAATTTGTTATTACCATGTCTCATAACGAACCAATTTTTCGATGGTAATACTCCCGTTTGCTCTCAAATATTGTTGAGCATCATTCATCATTTCAATATTAGTGCTTTCATTGCAAAATTGTTTATATTCGTTCATATAAACAAAATATCCAATTCTTTGATACCCTAACCATTTCATTTGATCTGATTGATACATTTTCAGATTCTCAAAACAATTCTCTTGATTTTATTTCATTCATTCAATATCCTTGTTTTGAGAGATCTTCAAAGGTCAAATGTTTAAATTTCATTCTTATTTTTAATGAGCATACATTTTGACAGTGGTATCTTATTTGTGCTTAATTGTTCAAGTTAAACTGTTGAACAACCATTCTCTTAGGACAAATTACATGGGATTCGTGTGAGAACTTAAACAGAACTTCCATGGATTCACGTTAACCAGTGTTTCCTACCCACGAAGTTATCCTTGAGTGATTGAGGGGTGAGGGGTCAAAATCAAAGAGTGGGGGAGATAACTCATCCGGTTGAGTTTTTCTCATTGTGTGGAGCGGAAAAATGTACATGAGAGTTTGGTTAGAAGTGAGCTTAAATGATAAAAAGAAAGAGGGTGTGAGAACAGAGTTAAAAGAATATCAAAACTCTGCACCAACCACTTTCTGAGTCGGGCAACCACATCTACTGATTGGTTCACATTTTTTGGTGACCATCATTGAAACAGGCAGTGAGCCCATGCCAACTCTTGCAATTACCCCACCAACCACTCATTTCTTTCTTAACAAAGAAATGTTTCATTTTCTTTGGGGACGCAGCATATCTACTATCTAGTCTTCACTCGGAAGATTTAGATATTGAAAAAGAAGGAAAGGTGCCCTACCTTCGCACCTCTTTGATGTACATTGAGTCTGTGCAATACCTATTGCAGTCTCAACAGTTTACACAATTTGAGCCTTATGAAACACAATCATTGTGCTAAATTATTTCATACACAAGCACGAGTACACAGAAAATTTGTTTTTCTGTCAGAACATTCATAGATAAACCTTGTGTTTTTCAATGATTGAATGGAAGTCCTGTGAAGTCATAATCAAACCAGCTTCTTAAATTGTACGTTTATTGTACACAGTAACTCCGTGTTACTGACAGACACTCCTAACTGTTTCATTTGTTGAATCAGGGTTACCAAGTTTATTATATTTGAATTTGAAAAGATTCGGGTATATACAGTTCATGATTCAGATACTCAGATCAAAGGATTGAAAATGTCAAATTATGATAAAGGAGGAGATTGTTACGTTGAATACAAAGGGGGATGATCAAAGAGAATGTTGAAGTTGAAGATGTTTTGATGATTATGGTGCTCACAATCATCAAAAAGGGGGAGATATCTACAAAGATCAATTCAAGGACAAATGGTGAAGATAATCATGAAGAGATAATTCTGAAAGTTTAAGACAATTCAGATGCTTACTATGTTTCAGAGACAAATTCTGAAGATGATTAGAGAAAGTTTTTTTTTCTGAAGAATGATCAGAGATTACAGTAATGAAGATACAGTTTTCAAAGATCCCTCGAAGTTCCAAAGATTTTCAAAGGTTTCAAAGCTTTATTGAAGACTTGTTGACTTTCCAAAGATACAAAGTGCAAAAGAATTTTCAAGATTCTTCAAAGACTAAAAAACTGAAGATTCAATGTCAAAGACAAAAGTTGAAGTATCAAGCGCTGAAGACTAATGTCAATTTTTTTTAAATCTTGAATACAAAGGGGAGATTGTTAGTGTATTATTGTATCCAAGATTTAATAGGAAAAGTCAAGTCAATAAATGTCAACAAAGTCTAATATAATTGTAAGTCAATCTTGTAGTTTGTTGTTTAGACTTGTGAGAGTTTATCTTGTGAGAAAAGCTTGTGGTATAAATACCTATTGCTTTGTAATTCTTGTATAGAGAAGACCTTCATTGTAATATCTGTTAGATCAATGAATACAATGCTTTCTCTCTCTACACTCTCTCTCTATACTTTGAATGTCCTATTCTTGAATCTTGATTTAGATTGTGCTTAATTGTGATTGGGAAATACAATTTCACAATCACTTCTGCAGAAATCTTTTATGACAACTCAACGTTTCCATCTTCCATATCTTTTATCTCTTTAGATAAAAGATTCTTTTCTTCAAGAACTGTATCAAATTTCATCTGTAAATCAGATCTGACCTTCTGTTCTTTTAACATATCTAATGATAGAACAGTTAGTCTTTTAGAGAGCTTAGAAATTTCATTTTCAAAATTTTGACGTTCTAGCTCAAAATCCTTTTCCATGTTCTTATTCTTTTCAGAAATTTCATTGAAGATCCCAACATTTCTCTTTTCAGATTTTTTCTTTTCAATCTCAAAAGACTTCTTCTTTTCTTGAAACATTTTCTTTTCTTTCTCAAGTAAGTCTTGTAAAATAGAGATCTGTTTGGGAAATTCAATAACTTTGTCATCAAGAACTTTTCTCTCCTTGGAAAACATGTCTCTTTCAGTAATTAAGATTTTTTCAAATTCAGACACTTACTTAGAGAGTTTCAGACATCTAAGCTCTAAATCTTTCTTTTCTTGTAGAGTTTTCTTGGAAAAATCAGACAATTTTTTCGTTGTAAATTTTTTCCAGATTAACTTTCTCTTCTGTTTTCTCTTTTTCTACTGGAAGACTTTTCAGAAGCTCAACATTCTTTGTCTCCAAAGCAGATATCTTTTCTTCAAAAGCTCAACAGATCAACTGATTCAGCTTTAAATTATGATGTCTGTTGTTCAGTTGTCTTCAGCTTGCTTTGAAGATTTGTTATCTTTCTCTCTCTTAGTTTGATTTCTTTCTCAATAGTCACAATCATATCCTCTTTCATCATAATTTCTTTCTCTTTCTCTTTAATTTCTTTCTCTCTTGCTCTGATAATACCTGCATAATTAGATTTAGAATGATCAATACATTTAGCACAATCAGAACTTTTGTCATAATTTAACAATTTAGATTTAAAATCCAGAATCTGTTTTAGTAGGGCTGAATTCTGATTCTTCAGTTTATCACGTTCAACCTCTATTGATGGTATTTCAGTCATGTACATGACTGCAACATCTCTTGCTGACAATACAATATTCCCTCTTTCGTCTGTAGTCGGCATCTTGAATGAAAAATTATTTTGAAATGAATGATCGTTACCAAAATATTCAGAAAAGTTGACTGAAAAGTCAAACTCAGATCACCACTTGAATTAGATCACAGAAAAATTCTAACTCCATAACTCGAAGACAACTGAAACACGCAAACACTTGAAACTCGTAGAAGACTGTTCATTCCACTTATCGCTAACAACTTTGTGCGCGTTTGGAGAACTCGTACGCAACTACTAGCGCATTTAGAAGACTCGCAGACAACGTCGTGCGTGGAGTAGCTTATCGCAGAGTACTCCGTGCGTGTTTTGAACTTAGAAAAATGTAATCAACTTAACTTCTCGCAAAAGAATGCCAACTTGCAGATCAATAGAAACTCGTACGAGCCTTTGCGCGTTCCATACTTAGTAAATTTTCACAAAACAGAAACTCGCTAAATGCAAATTCGCACAAGGAACTTCTCGCAAAACATAAACTCGTAGACTAAACCAAGAACCCTCACAAAAAGCTTTGCGTGTTTCCACTTCTCGTACACAACTTTATGCGCGAACCACACAAAAACTCGCAAAAATCATGATCATCATCATCATCGTGCGTGTTCTTTTGTTTAGTGTGTTCTTCCTTAGCGTGAAGTGTAGATCTTGCGCATTCTTTACTTAGGCTCACGAATTCGATCAAAAATCCAATAAACCTGCAATTAGTTTTCAAGAATTTTACCATAATGATTGAAATGATGATTAGAACACTTTTCTAACAAACTAAAATGACTAAAAAACACAAAACTACAGTGTAATCCATTTAAACAGTGTTCGACATGGTTTTTTCAAGAAAATCCAAAAATTCAAAATTCGATCTTAAACTGTGAGTAATTCGTGAAACAATTTAAAAAGAACTATCCTATTTCAACACATGAATCCTATAGAACCATTTTAACAATCAAAGAGCAACAATTCAAATAGAATTTGGTCCAACAGTGAAACTAATAACATGTTTTGCGTGTTCTTGAGATTTTCAAGAAATTCGATCAATCCAAGTGATGTAATCTCCTCTGAATGATTTGGGTAGGCTCTGATACCAAATGTGAATTCCCAATTCAAGCCATGATCAATTAAACTCACAATCAATTCAAACACAGAGAGAATCTGGAGAGAGAAAGTTAAGCTGTCATGTATCTCATAGATAGTCATAAGATTACAAGAATATGCACTTAATTCTCAAGGTTGTTACATACTTCTCTCAAAGCTAACAAGCTATTTATATGATACATGAAACACTCACAAGATAGAAACACTCAAAGACAAGAAACTCTCAAATACTTAGCAAAGTCAAAGTCAAAGATTACAAAAGATAAATGTTGATCTAAACTATTACATTAACAAATAGACGTTCAGTGATTGACTTGCTGTCTATTGATCTCTATAATTCTCAAAATGGTAAAACTAAAGCTGAAAAACATAATGTTGACCTAACTGAACAACTTGAAAAATCCCACATAAAGATTAAAGGGCTAACTAAAATAAAAAATAGTCTTCGAGATCAAGTCATTGGGAATGAAATAGTTAGCATAGAGCGCGGATAAGCTATCACTAAGTTGAAAGCTGAGAATGCCACTGTAGAAGGATGGTACAAAGCCTCAGTAAAGGTAACTGAAATCATTGATGCTCTGATACCTATGTAGGTCAAGAGTTGTTTAGGATACAATCCTAAAAAGGATAATAGAGAGCGTTCCATGCTTAAGTTTGGAATGTTTGTCTCCTCTATACTGAAACTTCTACTCAGTGCTCTTTTATCTCTAAATCTAAATCTATCGCTGACACTCATAAGATTTCAAAATGTTTAGGAAAAGGTAAATCTATTCCTAACATTTCTTCTTAGACCAAAAAGAACACAAAGCTGAAGAAACCATCTTCTAAGTCTTTAGCTAATTAACCCTCATCTTCTAGAAAGAAGATCTTGGATTCTTTTCAAAGATCAACTCCAAAGTTGAAGGTTGATCTAAACCTACATAAATCTAAGAAACTAAATGTTCCTCCGAGATCTATGGAAAAAGGTATTCTTGGTCCTGATCCCGCTCATTTTAAATTTTCTAACTCATATGCTTTTGGTCCTAAAGATCTCTTCAATAATAGAAATGTTATCACTATCATGAGACCGATCATATCACAAGTAAGTGTTATAAATCCACCAAAGCCGAAAAGTTAGCTAAGGTGAATGTTAGATCATAGATTTATTGGATTGAAGATCATCCAATCTGAAGACTGGAATCTGAAGCTAAAACTGAAAAGTCGCTCTCGATATTAGTCTAATGTTAAGTTTGTAATAATTGTCAAAGTTAATTATTGTCTTAATTATTGTATTTGGTATTATTCATAAATATCTAATTAATAGATATTTAGGATATTAGTTTAGATTTTATAATATCTTTAGTTTAGATATTATATTTTGTTTTGAGATAATATCTTGTTTAGATATTATCTTGATTGTACTGTTAGATGAGATATCATATATCTCATCTGATCTCTCTCAACACACACAACAACCCACTAATAACATCGACCAAAGTTTACACCCAGAGAGAGAGAGCTTAAACTTCAAGAACATCAACCTTGTAATCATCGTTTGTAATCGAAACAGGTTGGTAATCTGTATCTTGTTTGTTGTTTGATTATCTGGTAAAGATCGTGTTCAATCACACGGACTGACAATTGGTATCAGGGCCTTCACAAGATTCAAAATCAAATTATCAAATTCTCTGTGTTCTTCATTTCTTCAAGATGATTGTGACATCGATCAAAATCTTCAAACAGTGGTTGTTTTCGAAATCAAAAGGTTGTAACCTGTTGTAGTTGTTTAGTCGATCATTGTGTCAAAGTTTGGGGCTGTATTTCGATTTCTAGATAGGTCATTTAGGATTTACAGAGTCGTTTTATCGACGAAGAACACATACCGGTTGACACCGGTTACACGCACACCGATCGAACACACCAGTCTCAACACCGATCTAATACTCGACACCGGTCACACTCACATTCAATACCGGTCGAACATACTGGTCGCAATACCGATCCTCTACTCCGGTCGTTCCTATCCGGTTGATCAGCCCGGTCGATCAAAACCCCGGTCGAAAAGGTAATACCGGTCGAAAACTCCAACCCGGTCGCTCAGCACCCCGGTTGAAAATCACAACCCCGGTCGTAGACCCCGGTCGACGAAGGTAAACTCCGGTCAAAGAAAAACACCGGTCGAGCAACGGTCAGGTCGAAGCAAACGTCCGGTCAACATCTATCCGGTCGAGCATCTATCCGGTCGTATCTCACTTTTGCGCCATCAACTACTCACGCGAAACTTACTTTGCGCCACCAACTACTCGCGCAAATCTCATTTTCGCGCGACCTACATCTCACGCAAACTTTGTTTTGCGCCAACCTTCACTCGCGCAAAGTTCCAACTCGTGTGACCCACTTTTCACGCAAAGTTTATTTTTGCGCCAATCACCTCTCACACAAAGTTCACTTTTGCGCCACCTTCAAGTAGCACAAATTAAACCTTTTGTGCGAGTTCCAGACTTGGTTAAATTTGGAAATTTTATTTCTGAATTTTATATGATTTTATTTGGATTAACGATCATATCTATCAAGTTTTTTTGTTACAGGATTCATGGATCTTGATGATTTCTTTACTCCACCTAGAGAGAAAAGTTTGTCTCAGAAAATTTCAGATCTTCAAGAACAGTACAAAATAGATCAGATGTCTATTTCAGAAGAATTTTCATCATCTGCAACTAATATGAAATCTACTGTTTTAGAAAGAGGAAAATATGAGTAGTGGAAAATCCATTTGTTAGACTTTATTGACAAATATGAATTGAACACTTATATAAAATTATCTTTGCAGGAAGGGATGATTAAAATTCCAACAATGTTCAATTCTTTTCGAAGAGCTTATGGATTTATGGAAATGAAAGAGGTTCCAGTATACCTTAATGAATACACCGATGAGCAAAGAAGGAGACATGAAGCTGATAAATTTGCCAAAATCGTATATTGAAAAGGAATTTCAGAAGAGATTTCTATTCAAATAAATAGCAAATGGGCTACAACAAAACAGTTATGGGATCAGCTTGAAGGTAAATCAATATTGTCTCCAATAGAAAAAGTTAAGGTTTTGGAAGCTGAGAACTCTGAATTAAAAGGCCAGATTTCTGATTTGGAAGCTCAAATACAGAAGCAAGAGTCTGTTGTGTTCAATGAGAAGAAATCTAAGGATTTGGAGAGTACAAACACTGCACTTCAAAAGAAAATATCAGAGTTTGAGAAGAAGTTCTCAGTCTTTTCCAAGAAGAGTATTGAAGAGAAGAAGGTGATTGAGATTAAAAGTATAAAGCTTTCTCAACAAGTTAGTAACTTTGAGAAAGTAATCATTTTGGAAAGAGATCAGTTTGCCATAGAGAAGAAGGCAATAGAACAAAAGAATATTGGGTTCTTAAAAGAGATATCAGATGGAAGAAAGGGTGCTAAGAAGGGATTTGAAGAAGAGAGATGCCCCTTTGAAGCTGCAATTAGAAAGCTTAATGCAAAGCTATCTGAACTTTCTAAGTGCGCACAGAAGGAGAAGAAAAAGAAGTATGAGTTTGAGACGAAGATTGACCTTCTTGTCAAAGAAAGAAACAGTTATTCTTCAAAGATTAATGAGCTTGAAAAGATTATTTCAATGGTGGTGGTGACTGAGCACAAGACTCCAGAGTCAATTGTCCACTCACCTAGAGATGATTCAATTGATTCGGAATGTTCTTTCAAGACAGCTGCAAGTTCAACATTTGAGAACTGCTTCTTGCAAAAGGTCAGTTAAATCTTCTAATCTGATTCGTAGTTCTAACCTTTTCTATGATAGAAATATAGATGGTTCAGGTACACATCAAAGAAGGAGAAGAAGCTACAAAGAAAGAGAACAACTGGTCTGGAACAACTGGTTTGTAATAATTGTCAAAGTTAATTATTCTATTTGGTATTATTCCTAAATATCTAATTAATAGATATTTAGGATATTAGTTTAGATTTTATAATATCTTTAGTTTAGATATTATATTTTGTTTTGAGATAATATCTTGTTTAGATATTATCTTGATTGTACTGTTAGATGAGATATCATATATCTCATCTGATCTCTCTCAACACACACAACAACCCACTAATAACATCGACCAAAGTTTACACCCAGAGAGAGAGAGCTTAAACTTCAAGAACATCAACCTTGTAATCATCGTTTGTAATCGAAACAGGTTGGTAATCTGTATCTTGTTTGTTGTTTGATTATCTGGTAAAGATCGTGTTCAATCACACGGACTGACAATTGGTATCAGGGCCTTCACAAGATTCAAAATCAAATTATCAAATTCTCTGTGTTCTTCATTTCTTCAAGATGATTGTGACATCGATCAAAATCTTCAAACAGTGGTTGTTTTCGAAATCAAAAGGTTGTAACCTGTTGTAGTTGTTTAGTCGATCATTGTGTCAAAGTTTGGGGCTGTATTTCGATTTCTAGATAGGTCATTTAGGATTTACAGAGTCGTTTTATCGACGAAGAACACATACCGGTTGACACCGGTTACACGCACACCGATCGAACACACCAGTCTCAACACCGATCTAATACTCGACACCGGTCACACTCACATTCAATACCGGTCGAACATACTGGTCGCAATACCGATCCTCTACTCCGGTCGTTCCTATCCGGTTGATCAGCCCGGTCGATCAAAACCCCGGTCGAAAAGGTAATACCGGTCGAAAACTCCTAGCCGGTCGCTCAGCACCCCGGTTGAAAATCACAACCCCGGTCGTAGACCCCGGTCGACGAAGGTAAACTCCGGTCAAAGAAAAACACCGGTCGAGCAACGGTCAGGTCGAAGCAAACGTCCGGTCAACATCTATCCGGTCGAGCATCTATCCGGTCGTATCTCACTTTTGCGCCATCAACTACTCACGCGAAACTTACTTTGCGCCAGCAACTACTCGCGCAAATCTCATTTTCGCGCGACCTACATCTCACGCAAACTTTGTTTTGCGCCAACCTTCACTCGCGCAAAGTTCCAACTCGTGTGACCCACTTTTCACGCAAAGTTTATTTTTGCGCCAATCACCTCTCACACAAAGTTCACTTTTGCGCCACCTTCAAGTAGCACAAATTAAACCTTTTGTGCGAGTTCCAGACTTGGTTAAATTTGGAAATTTTATTTCTGAATTTTATATGATTTTATTTGGATTAACGATCATATCTATCAAGTTTTTTTGTTACAGGATTCATGGGTCTTGATGATTTCTTTACTCCACCTAGAGAGAAAAGTTTGTCTCAGAAAATTTCAGATCTTCAAGAATAGTACAAAATAGATCAGATGTCTATTTCAGAAGAATTTTCATCATCTGCAACTAATATGAAATCTACTGTTTTAGAAAGAGGAAAATATGAGTAGTGGAAAATCCATTTGTTAGACTTTATTGACAAATATGAATTGAACACTTATATAAAATTATCTTTGCAGGAAGGGATGATTAAAATTCCAACAATGTTCAATTCTTTTCGAAGAGCTTATGGATTTATGGAAATGAAAGAGGTTCCAGTATACCTTAATGAATACACCGATGAGCAAAGAAGGAGACATGAAGCTGATAAATTTGCCAAAATCGTATATTGAAAAGGAATTTCAGAAGAGATTTCTATTCAAATAAATAGCAAATGGGCTACAACAAAACAGTTATGGGATCAGCTTGAAGGTAAATCAATATTGTCTCCAATAGAAAAAGTTAAGGTTTTGGAAGCTGAGAACTCTGAATTAAAAGGCCAGATTTCTGATTTGGAAGCTCAAATACAGAAGCAAGAGTCTGTTGTGTTCAATGAGAAGAAATCTAAGGATTTGGAGAGTACAAACACTGCACTTCAAAAGAAAATATCAGAGTTTGAGAAGAAGTTCTCAGTCTTTTCCAAGAAGAGTATTGAAGAGAAGAAGGTGATTGAGATTAAAAGTATAAAGCTTTCTCAACAAGTTTGTAACTTTGAGAAAGTAATCATTTTGGAAAGAGATCAGTTTGCCATAGAGAAGAAGGCAATAGAACAAAAGAATGTTGGGTTCTTAAAAGAGATATCAGATGGAAGAAAGGGTGCTAAGAAGGGATTTGAAGAAGAGAGATTCCCCTTTGAAGCTGCAATTAGAAAGCTTAATGCAAAGCTATCTGAACTTTCTAAGTGCGCACAGAAGGAGAAGAAAAAGAAGTATGAGTTTGAGACGAAGATTGACCTTCTTGTCAAAGAAAGAAACAGTTATTCTTCAAAGATTAATGAGCTTGAAAAGATTATTTCAATGGTGGTGGTGACTGAGCACAAGACTCCAGAGTCAATTGTCCACTCACCTAGAGATGATTCAATTGATTCGGAATGTTCTTTCAAGACAGCTGCAAGTTCAACATTCAGAACTGCTTCTTGCAAAAGGTCAGTTAAATCTTCTAATCTGATTCGTAGTTCTAACCTTTTCTATGATAGAAATATAGATGGTTCAGGTACACATCAAAGAAGGAGAAGAAGCTACAAAGAAAGAGAACAACTGGTCTGGAACAACTGGTTTGTAATAATTGTCAAAGTTAATTATTCTATTTGGTATTATTCCTAAATATCTAATTAATAGATATTTAGGATATTAGTTTAGATTTTATAATATCTTTAGTTTAGATATTATATTTTGTTTTGAGATAATATCTTGTTTAGATATTATCTTGATTGTACTGTTAGATGAGATATCATATATCTCATCTGATCTCTCTCAACACACACAACAACCCACTAATAACATCGACCAAAGTTTACACCCAGAGAGAGAGAGCTTAAACTTCAAGAACATCAACCTTGTAATCATCGTTTGTAATCGAAACAGGTTGGTAATCTGTATCTTGTTTGTTGTTTGATTATCTGGTAAAGATCGTGTTCAATCACACGGACTGACAATTGGTATCAGGGCCTTCACAAGATTCAAAATCAAATTATCAAATTCTCTGTGTTCTTCATTTCTTCAAGATGATTGTCACATCGATCAAAATCTTCAAACAGTGGTTGTTTTCGAAATCAAAAGGTTGTAACCTGTTGTAGTTGTTTAGTCGATCATTGTGTCAAAGTTTGGGGCTGTATTTCGATTTCTAGATAGGTCATTTAGGATTTACAGAGTCGTTTTATCGACGAAGAACACATACCGGTTGACACCGGTTACACGCACACCGATCGAACACACCAGTCTCAACACCGATCTAATACTCGACACCGGTCACACTCACATTCAATACCGGTCGAACATACTGGTCGCAATACCGATCCTCTACTCCGGTCGTTCCTATCCGGTTGATCAGCCCGGTCGATCAAAACCCCGGTCGAAAAGGTAATACCGGTCGAAAACTCCTACCCGGTCGCTCAGCACCCCGGTTGAAAATCACAACCCCGGTCGTAGACCCCGGTCGACGAAGGTAAACTCCGGTCAAAGAAAAACACCGGTCGAGCAACGGTCAGGTCGAAGCAAACGTCCGGTCAACATCTATCCGGTCGAGCATCTATCCGGTCGTATCTCACTTTTGCGCCATCAACTACTCACGCGAAACTTACTTTGCGCCACCAACTACTCGCGCAAATCTCATTTTCGCGCGACCTACATCTCACGCAAACTTTGTTTTGCGCCAACCTTCACTCGCGCAAAGTTCCAACTCGTGTGACCTACTTTTCACGCAAAGTTTATTTTTGCGCCAATCACCTCTCACACAAAGTTCACTTTTGCGCCACCTTCAAGTAGCACAAATTAAACCTTTTGTGCGAGTTCCAGACTTGGTTAAATTTGGAAATTTTATTTCTGAATTTTATATGATTTTATTTGGATTAACGATCATATCTATCAAGTTTTTTTGTTACAGGATTCATGGATCTTGATGATTTCTTTACTCCACCTAGAGAGAAAAGTTTGTCTCAGAAAATTTCAGATCTTCAAGAACAGTACAAAATAGATCAGATGTCTATTTCAGAAGAATTTTCATCATCTGCAACTAATATGAAATCTACTGTTTTAGAAAGAGGAAAATATGAGTAGTGGAAAATCCATTTGTTAGACTTTATTGACAAATATGAATTGAACACTTATATAAAATTATCTTTGCAGGAAGGGATGATTAAAATTCCAACAATGTTCAATTCTTTTCGAAGAGCTTATGGATTTATGGAAATGAAAGAGGTTCCAGTATACCTTAATGAATACACCGATGAGCAAAGAAGGAGACATGAAGCTGATAAATTTGCCAAAATCGTATATTGAAAAGGAATTTCAGAAGAGATTTCTATTCAAATAAATAGCAAATGGGCTACAACAAAACAGTTATGGGATCAGCTTGAAGGTAAATCAATATTGTCTCCAATAGAAAAAGTTAAGGTTTTGGAAGCTGAGAACTCTGAATTAAAAGGCCAGATTTCTGATTTGGAAGCTCAAATACAGAAGCAAGAGTCTGTTGTGTTCAATGAGAAGAAATCTAAGGATTTGGAGAGTACAAACACTGCACTTCAAAAGAAAATATCAGAGTTTGAGAAGAAGTTCTCAGTCTTTTCCAAGAAGAGTATTGAAGAGAAGAAGGTGATTGAGATTAAAAGTATAAAGCTTTCTCAACAAGTTAGTAACTTTGAGAAAGTAATCATTTTGGAAAGAGATCAGTTTGCCATAGAGAAGAAGGCAATAGAACAAAAGAATGTTGGGTTCTTAAAAGAGATATCAGATGGAAGAAAGGGTGCTAAGAAGGGATTTGAAGAAGAGAGATGCCCCTTTGAAGCTGCAATTAGAAAGCTTAATGCAAAGCTATCTGAACTTTCTAAGTGCGCACAGAAGGAGAAGAAAAAGAAGTATGAGTTTGAGACGAAGATTGACCTTCTTGTCAAAGAAAGAAACAGTTATTCTTCAAAGATTAATGAGCTTGAAAAGATTATTTCAATGGTGGTGGTGACTGAGCACAAGACTCCAGAGTCAATTGTCCACTCACCTAGAGATGATTCAATTGATTCGGAATGTTCTTTCAAGACAGCTGCAAGTTCAACATTTGAGAACTGCTTCTTGCAAAAGGTCAGTTAAATCTTCTAATCTGATTCGTAGTTCTAATCTTTTCTATGATAGAAATATAGATGGTTCAGGTACACATCAAAGAAGGAGAAGAAGCTACAAAGAAAGAGAACAACTGGTCTGGAACAACTGGTTTGTAATAATTGTCAAAGTTAATTATTCTATTTGGTATTATTCCTAAATATCTAATTAATAGATATTTAGGATATTAGTTTAGATTTTATAATATCTTTAGTTTAGATATTATATTTTGTTTTGAGATAATATCTTGTTTAGATATTATCTTGATTGTAATGTTAGGTGAGATATCATATATCTCATCAAATCTCTCTCAACACACACAACAACACACTAATAACATCGACCCAAGTTTACACCCAGAGAGAGAGAGGGAGCTTAAACTTCAAGAACATCAACCTTGTAATCATCGTTTGTAATCGAAACAAGTTGGTAATCTATATCTTGTTTGTTGTTTGATTATCTGGTAAAGATCGTGTTCAATCACACGGACCGACAGAGAAGAAATCCACCAAAGTTGAAAAATCTAATAAGGTGAAGAAAACCACTAAACTTGAAGCATCGACTAAAGTGAAGGAACTAAAAATCTCCAAGTCCACTAACCGAGTTGGTGTAACACCCGTAATTTCCTAAAGAACAGTTTGTGATCAGCTAAGGAAATCAGTCAGCGATTTGTGACATCTGCCTTCCGGAACCTCCAGGTTAGCACCCGAGCAGTGTAATACACGATTAAATATATAGGAACACCCTATTATGACCTAATTTTATAGGCAAGGGCTTTAGTTTCCTAAGATTCCCGACAGCATGCTTAGAATGTTCGGTTAACATCCGTAACCGATACACCGTCTTATAAAGTGCCAATCCGATAAAATTAACATTTTATTATATTAATAAAAATAATATGTAGGTTAAATATAAAATTTATGTAAACAAATATAAATTCTAAACTTTAATTAACCAAACCAAAATTTTAAGTAGGTAAAATGAGGTTTTAGCTACCTTTAACCAATCCTTTTATAAAAAAAGGGAAATTACTTATATATATACATATATATACTTTATTATTTAAAAAAAAAAAAGAGGAAGACCAAAAAAATTCGGCCACCTCCCTCACACTCCCCAAAACACTCATTATTAAACTCCTTTTAACAAACTAACCTCTCATTTTTGAATCCATCACTCCTCATTTCAGAATCTCTCTCTCTCTCTCTCTCATTTTTCTTGGCTGAAAATTAGCCCAAAACCCTCTCAAATCCATCAAACTTTGAAGATCAAAAATCATCTCTAGTGTGGGTAAGTACAATATCTTGCATTCTTCTTCATCTCTTTCTTTTTTTGCATTTTCTTTCATTTTACTTGTATTTTTCTTCACCTTTTTCTTCACTTTCTTGAGGTTTTTGAAAAGAAGGACCTTCATAGGCCTTCAAATGGTAGGTTAGACACCAAATACATGTTCAATGTCAAGAAATGGTGATAACCCATGATCCATGTAATCAAAATTCAAGAAAATGGAGCATAGATGTCATGCACGGCTATTTTTCTCACCATCTAAGTTGGTAGAGTTCATGCATGTGTATCTCCTTCTTTGTAATCTAAAGGATGTTTTCTTTAACAAAACTTATGTTAAAAAACTTTGTAAAAACGTTTTTAAACAAAAAGACCACCCTTTAGGTAAGAATAAAAGTTAAAAAGCATTCATATTGCCATGAAATTTCATTTTTAGTTTCTGGCAGATTACATGCATGTACTACCTTGGGCCATATCTTGAAACATATTTAACCAAATGACATGAATCTTCTTCTGGAACTTTATTTAATGAGTTAACCTTCTAACCCAACTGGTTTCATGTACAAATACAAAGATTTGACCCCTCAACCACACCTATTAAGTTAAGTGTGCAAAGTGAATCTGTCAGAACAAAACCCCTACTTTAAACAGCCATAACCTTCTTAATATTTCATAAATATTATTGATTTTTCTTCTGGAAGTAATTTTAATGCGTTAGCATTCAAAAAAAATTGGTCCCACTCAAAAATGTAGAGATTTGAGGTCTCAAATACTCAAAACAAGTTGAGTGTGCAATAAGTCAAAACCTGAGAGATTATAACACTTGGCTTAAAAATGGAACAACTCACTCATTTTTAATCAAAAAAGGGTTATTATTTTTCTGGAAGTTACCTTTATGAGTTAGGAGTGGAACCCAATTTGATTCACTCAAAAATGATGAGTTTAGACCCTCCAAACGGCTGTGACAATCCAGAGGTGCAGACTGCATGTGTACATGTGACCAATAAACTTTAAGGACATCATTGCCCTATCTAATCAACTCTAAAAATGGTGCTTTTTATGTCAAACGTTCCCTAAGACACTAAATGTAAATATATAAAAATTTGGCTAAATAATAAATTTGGAAAAATACTTAAATATGCCAATAAGTGAACCTAAATTTATGCCAGCAGAAAAGTAAAACTCTAGTTCTTGGAAAAAACATAAGTTTTGGGTTGTTAAAAATAATAATAGACTTATAAGTTATAGTTTTTGTTAAAATATCAAATAATATGTATATATATACACTTGTATTTAAAAAAAATTTCCTTATAAATAAGAGATTTATAAAAATTCGAACTCGGGTTAAATCATGATTCAAGGAATTATCTGCTATGCGTATAACTCGTAAATTTAACTTTCTAACAGTAAATATCTAATAAACTTCATAAAACCAATAATCTTCATATATTCAACAATGAAAAATAATATTTAAACCGAGTACCTAACCCATAAGGCATTTTATAAGATACGTTGATCTAAGCACAACTTTAGCCCAAAATGTTAGGCCTAGAACTGATAGTGTGTTTCACTTCCGTAGGAAGTACCTAGAACCGAGCATTTGAGCAACTGTGCAGCAACTCTTGGAATCTTTGCTGACCATTGTGAGTATTCACAACCCCTCTTTTATCGTTTTACGTATTTTGGGGTGAAAATCATGTTACAATTGCAACTTGTTTCTACTCTCAAATGATTGTTCATTACAATTTGTTGAATCTTGAATTTAAATATTTATGCACTATGGTATGTATACTTGACGATGCAATTGAGTACAAAATGAATAAGTCCCCACTGTTGGACACTACCTATTAGCCCGAACTTGGGCCGGTGGTATTAGTGGATAGCGCTATTAGGGTTGACAACCTCACTTTTAGCCGTTAAGCTAGAGGTGCACTTTGCCATTAACGTTACTTGACTCAAAAGGGGTCGGTGACATTTTTCCTTACCCATGTGGAGTTAGTCCACCGCTGTGGTATGACGCGGTTCTTTTTAAGGAGTGTTGAATTGTCGAAAGGTTTGGTAGTGGCTCAATGCTACAGCATTGCCGTATACACGATAACCCGTGCATATATTAGAACAATCATTTCATAAATATTTCGTGAACAAATCTTTCACAAAAGTTTCTAAACTTTGCATACAACTACTTTTATGCATATGAAAACCTGTGTACTCACCAACTCTATGTAGTTGACATTTTCTTTAAACATGCTTTTCAGGTACTAAGGTAAGGACTGATAATTAGGATGCATGAACGTGTGTGACAACAATCATCCCGGCAAATATTGAATGTTTTGTCTAATTATTGTAATAGCCATACTTTTGGGAATGATTTTGAATATCATGGTTGTAAACGTAAACATATTTTATTATATTTTTTAAATGTTGTGGTTGGTATTATTTATTACTTTATGCCATGAAATCGAGCGCTGCCATATCCTGTGTTTCCGCTTTAGCGGAGTGTGACACGATTCGTCCGAGAGAAACGATCGGGGAACAGTTTAGCACGAAAAGTGAGAGAAGCATCAGAGACACGCACAGCTTAACCCGTGACCTCAAAGCCGCGGCTAAACCCGCGCGGCTTGGCCCGCAACTTCAAGGTCGCGGCCAAGGCCGCGGGAGACCATCTGGTGGATTAAAACCCACTTTCTTGGGTTTTCCCTCATTTTACTCCCACCTTTTACTTCTCTCTTCCTTGGGACGATTTTGAGAGCCCAAGGGCCGATTTTGGGAGCAACTCTGGTGGATTTGTCCAAAGAAAGCTCAAGGGTTCGATATTTGGAAGTTCGATTGAAGAAGTGATGGATTGTTTGGATAGCTTTGGGTGGAGAATCTCAAGATCTTAACGTGGTAAGTTTCCTTGAATATTCCAAGATTTAGTATAAGGATCGTTGTAGATCTAAAGGTTTACTTGTTATTGGTTTATTTCTAGAGTTGGGGGAAATGGGTTATTTGGAAACCCTAGCTCTTGATTGAAGTTGACTTGGAAATGGTAGATCTACTCTATTGGTGGCTAATGGTTGGATTTGAAACCTAGGTTTAACTTAACCTAGCAAGGTGAGTTTAAGTTTATTTGTGAAAATGTTGTACATGCCAAAATGTCTATTTTAAAGCATTTATGTGGTTTGGTTTACATGAAATTATCAACTATCGGATTTTGGTAACTTTTGACTATTGAAATGTTTAGCTTATTAAACTTGTAAATCACCCATATTTGGGATTTTTGGGCTTTTCGATAAATGTGTCATTATGAATGGGTTTTTGATGATTTATTGCATAAATGGGTCTTTGGTCGAAAATACACTTTTAAGTGTTTGTCGGGTTTATGCATCATTCATGAAGGGGATGGTTTATAAAATACTACTTACACATTTATGTGAGGTACACGAAAGAATGTATATAGTCTAATTTTAGGATTTTCATTCTTATTAGCAGTTAAACTTGGAAATGCATATTTGAAAATAAAATGAGTCTGAGGACGTTTGTCCGGTTTAATAGCCCATTGTGGAGTTTCGAGTATGATGGCGGTTAATGCGCATTATTTGAGAATTACATGTTTTGAGTGCGTTGGTCATTCAAATGGAGTCATGTATTGTTTTAGACTGTAATGCAGTGGATCCATAAGCATATGAGTCGGTCTTTATTATTTAAAAATAAAATGGGCTATTATTTATATGTTGGTGACAGAATTAGTCATGGGATTTTGAGGACTTATCGGTGAGGGCTTTTGGAGTCCAATAACCGGACCTTCATCCGCAAGTTAATTTCTGAGCCTGTTTTATGGGATAGTCACTTCCCATTTGTAGCTAGTTGAGACATTGGGTCCTCGGAGGCCACTTGGTACGATTATGTGGGACCGGTTACTAGCCATGGGCCATAAATGTAATCCTAGTGAATGAGCATGACTAGGTAATCCTGGGGTGCCCCCCCCCCCCCCACATCTTTGTACGAGTCGGCGAACTCGTGGCCATGTGTTCCTAGTATGGTGAGCTCAGTAACTTGGAATGTGACCTACTTTTGTGTTCCGCCACTATCCTTGGAATTCGGGATTCCCCCGTCACCGGGAGGTGTTGTTTTGAGGTATTTAGTTTTATCCTTGTTTTCAGTGACGCTTTGAGTTTGGGTTATCTCTCTTATTCTATAATTTTGGAGACTTGAGTTTACTCATATTTTGGTCGTTTGTTTTATAAAGTTTACTCAAATTTCATTATTCGAGCATTACCATTATCCTCGTTTTGAGTAAGTGTTGGATTGCATTATTTCATGAAAGAATGTTTTGGCGTTGAGGCGTCCATCTATAAAATTCATATTGTTGATAAATGAGTTGTACTCTTATTTTAAAGTAAATCATTTAAATGATCTTGATTGTAAGATACAATATTTCCATTTTACGTTTTCCTTTATAATCATGATATAAAACTCTTGAACTCACTAGGCGTTAGCCTAACCTTTTATTTGTCGGCATGTGCATCAGGTTCCACTCCGGGATTAGTCCTAGCGACACTATGAAGAGATGAGTGCTAGTTGTGTGCTCGAAGAGGTGATTAGCTTGTTGAAGTCTTCCACACTTATATTGGATATAGCGATTGGTATTGGGTTATAGTAACACTCGACTTTAGTTAGTCTTTATGTAAGACTTTAATTAATTGTTGATGGTTCAACCTAGAAATGTATTTCAATTATGGATTGGTAGTAAGAAATTTTATTATCCTTTAAGATATTATTGAAAGTTTTTAATTAGTCGCTCTTTCCAAATTTGAGGGTGTAACAAGTTGGTATCAGAGCTTAAGTTTGAGAGAATTAGGTATTGATTTTGGATGCCTAGACTCAAACTAGCGTTAATTTAAGCGATTGAAA
The DNA here is from genome assembly GCA_954870635.1 of Arctium minus. Lineage (NCBI taxonomy): Eukaryota > Viridiplantae > Streptophyta > Magnoliopsida > Asterales > Asteraceae > Arctium > Arctium minus. The sequence continues at coordinate 71,490,074 of OX941088.1, read as the reverse complement.
GTGAAGTTGCACCAATAGGCACATTAAGATTGGATGCTTTGAGATTGATGGAGTCTCTAGGAAAGAAAAGCACACCTCATGTAGCTAGGATGATCATGTACACTACGTTCATAATTACACCTGGCCAGTGCTATGGTGAACCTACGAGTTGGATGTGTATGCTTGGACTACCTTGATATAACGATGGTTGGGGTAGTAAAGAAGTTTTTAGGTGAGTAGCCGTTAGGAGAGACTGATGATTTTAGCATTCGTCACTTGGAGTGACAATAAGCATGGTGATTGCATTAAGTGGACCGTTCCGTGTCGGAATTGATGGTCGTGGTAGAACCTTAGCCTTATGGAATTGACTTTATATGAGGATAAATGAAAAGGTGAACCGATGAAATGTTCGATTATTGTGTAGAGATGTTTAAGCATCTAAATGACGATAGTGTTACTAAGAAACTAAGGAGCTTTGTTTCGATATGTTGAATGCCGATCAACTGCATGCACATAGCATATTTCTGAAATAATTTGCATCAATGATTTCGCATATTTCCAAATCGTCATGTGGATTAAATTGCAGATCTTGGAACAATGTTTTGGCACACACAAAGTTTGAACCATGATTTCAAGCATACATAAAATTGTTTTATGGCATGAGATTGCAAGCTTTGTTGAAGATTTTCTTTATTCGCATTATTGTCCAACGTTATCTTAGTTTTTGCGGTGTGCGTATGTTGATGTTGTTTAGGGACTTCGATAAGTAACTGCGGTTTACGACGTTAACATTGGATTTCCTCCACGTATGTTAACGTTTTGGACGGAAAGTTATCTCCCATTAACTTGGTGTCTGAGTCTTATTGGGGATTTTTGCGAATTTGTGGATTTAATAGGGTGACTTTAATGGCGTCAAGTGGTATCGTTTTCCATGAGCTTTGTATGAGTTGCATATAGTATGCATACACATCTATTTGGAACGTCCATCATAGTATTTTAACTAACATTTTAGAACGATGAGAGCATATTATTATTTTTCTTTGAACTTGAAATCGACATAAATTATTTTATGTTTTAAACAAGGTGCATGCACATATCACCTTACTAGTTTTATGAAATAAACTGTTTCATGCAAATTTTGGTTGTGGGATCTTATCCCGTGCCTTGTGTGGAAAAAAAAAACTTTTAAAGTTTGATGTCATGGAAAATCCTGTTTTCGGTTTTACAAGCATTTTATCAGTACGACCTAAAGTTTGGAATCAAACTAAATTATTATCACGTTTGCTCAAATAACATGCATATGTCTTTACTAAATTGTGGGGAATAAACCGATGTATGCGAGTCACGTTGGGAAATTTTATTTCATGACATTTTATTGTTAATGCAAACATTTCTAGAAATTGATTTCGTGAATTTCCCTTCTGTAGTTTATGCAAACGCCTTGTTATGCATTGTTTTAGTACGTAAAACTATTTATCATTCACTACATAAATTTATGCAAGTTAGCACCGTAGCGGCCCCTATGAAAAAGATTGTTGCAACATCTTTCGTTGGTGTCAGTAATAGTTTGTGTTAGAGCATAAATCTGTTGGATACAAGATCATAGTAAATTGAAGATTGAAGTTATAGTTGAAAATCAACTCTCAAGCATCAAAGTCAAAGTCTATGTAATAAAAGTCAAAGTCAACATTGTATTTTTCTATTTTTATTTTGTTTGCGTGTTTCAGTTCTTTGCGTGAACAATGTTTTGAGAGAAGTATAGCTAGCGCGTTTCTTATCTTTGCATTAATAGTTTGAGGTGCGTGTTTCTTGTAACTAGATATCAGAATAGCATGCGTGTTCCAGAGTTAGTGAGAGAAAGTTTCGTGAGAGAGTTTACTGTGTAATTTGAATTGTGAAATAAAAGTTAGATTGATGGAATTGTTTGTCAAATATTGATTTACATTGTTAATTGGGAATAACAATTAGTATCAGAGCATACGAAATTCAGAAAACATGGATTGAATTAAAGATTTGTGATCGACAATTTGGAAGAACTCTGTGTATTACTGTTCAGATTCAATTTGTTAGATACAGTGATGTTTTGGACTTGATTTTAGTGTTTTGGTGATCGATTCTACTACTAGAACAAGTTTGATTTGGAACATTTAGTCTAATTCACACACAATTAAATTAAATTGTGATTTTTGTAGAATTCTTGTTCGAGTTTTTCATACGCACTGTAATAGAATCAAAATGTATCAATTTGTGTTTTTTATTGTAATAGATTACTAGGATTCGGTTCGAAATCTGTTAATATTCATCTCTGCAAATTTTCGAATAAATTGCTGAAGGATTAGATCGATTTCAGAGCAAAGATCGAATTTTTGAAACTGCAAGTGAAGAACTCGCTAGATCCATAGAACTCGCTAAGGAAGAACTCGCTAAGTGAAGAACTCGCTAAGTTTCAAAGAAATCGCAGAAGACTGTTTGGGATTTGTAGGGAAGAACTCGCAAACAGAGACGTGCGAGAAGTTGAAACTCGCACGACCCTAGATGCGAGTTGTTACTGTTCAAATCATTCAGTGTGCGCGAAGTGTGATTTTGCGAGAAGTGTGTGCCGTTTGCGTTTTTCATTTGCGCGAAGTATCCTTGTTAAATTTTTGTCTAAGTCTAAAACTCGCAAGTCCCTGTTTTTGCACGTTTGCATTTAGCGAGAACCAAGTTTTTGAAATTTTTTCTAAGTCTCGATCTCGCAAGTCTTTTGCGCGAAGTTCCAAAACTCGCACATTGTGGTGTGCGAGAAGTATAAACTCGCAGAGAGCTTGTGCGCGAACTTTGGTTCATGTTGTGCGTGAAGCACGAACTCGCACAACATTGTGTGCGAGAAGTCCAGTTCACGCAGCCTTTCTTGTGCGCGTTTCTCAAACTCGCACTAAGGCATTTGCGCGTTTTGTTTTGGTTTATTTGGTATGCGCGTTTTGTTTTGGTTTATTTGGTATGCAAGTTTTATGTGGTTTATTTGAGATTTGCGTAAGCTACGTGATGCGCAAAGTAGACTTCTCGCTTTTAGAGAATTGCACAAAGTAGGTTTGCGTAAGAGCCTTGATGCACAAATTGAACTTTGCGTGTTAGCCTTGATGCACAAAGTGAGCTTTGCGTACGCCGAAGGATGCGCAAATGTGACTTTGCGTATTTGCCTTGATGCGCAAAGTAAGCTTTGCGTACGCCGAAGGATGCGCAAATGTAGCTTTGCGTAAGACGGAGGATGCGCAAACTAAACTTTGCGATAATCAAAGGATACGCAAACTGGACTTCTTCTTAATGATCGGATAAGATTGCGCAAACCGTCTATGAATCTTGCGCAAACCGTCTATGAATCTTGTGCAAAGCGTATGAACTTGCGCAAATCGTGTTCTTGACTGTTTCTTTCTCAAATCGATTCAAACCTGCAAAATTTGATCTCAAAAACTTATCAGAATCATCGATAAACAGTACTAAGCACAAGAATACAATCAATTTTCGATTAAAACAACAATTCACATGAATTCGATCAAGAACAGAGTTCGAACTTGTTTTCAAGAAAACTTCGAAAAATCTGAAATTGAAATCGAAATTATTCAATTTACAAGATGTAATACAAACAAGAATCGATCCTAAACGTAAATCGAACTCAAAGAATCCATTTTCTTTCACTAAAAACGATTTTTCACAAGAAATTCAGATGAATAGTAACAAAACTCGTTTTCTTGAAAAACTTTCGAAAAAACTCAAATTTTCGATCCAAAACACACATATTTCAATTCAAATCATGATCAAATCATTCCTGAAAAGTTTGGTTCAGCTCTGATACCAATTGTTAATTTCAAAATCCCAATCAAATCAAGCAATTACTCAATATATGATCAATTAAGATCAAGAACTAGAGAGAGAATGTAGAGAGAGAAAGTAGATCTTGTATTCATAAGTCTGAATGATACAATATGAGCTTCCTATTCATTACCACAAGATTACAAAGGCAACACCTATATATACCACCAAACTAATACAAAGACTTAATGACTAAGGGAACTAAACAAGCTTTGACTTTTACAAGACTTTGACTTTTACAAGACTTTGACATTGTTGACTTTTACATGTTTGACTTTCCTATTAAATCTTGGATACAATATTTAGACTTAACACTAACTAAGTTTGATTTGTGTAGATCCAGTTTGTTATCTGAATTTTGACGGTCATAAAAGTAGTGTGGATCAAAGATGACCTTCAGAGAAGCACTTGCTATTGGAACATATGTTAAACCACCTGTACTCTTCAAGGGAGAGTATGAACAATGAAAAGATAGATTCTTGGATTTCATTGACAGAAATGCATTGAGTGATCTTATCAGAAAGTCATTGGAGGAAGGTGTTATGAAAATTCCAATAAAGACTCATATTGTTGGAAATGAGCAGAGAGAGTATCCACTTCCAATTGCAAAATACACTACAGAGAAGTTATATAGAACAAAAGCTGATAGATTGGCAAGATCATTAATTCTTCAAGGCATCCGAAATGAGATATATGTCAAGATTGATAGCTACAATGCTACTGGAAAGCAAATGTGGGATCAACTGGAGAAGATGATGCTAGGGTCAAAGATAGGCAACCAGCTCAAGATTTCTATTTGTCTTAACAATTATGAGGAGTTCAAAGCCAAGGTGGGAGAATCTCTTGAGACAACATATGACAAATTTGTGACCTTACTGAATGAACTAAGCAAGAACAAGGTTAGAAATTCACAGATTGAGTTGAATGTCAAGTTCCTCAGTATACTTCACCCAGAGTGGAAAAGGTTCACAAGACAGATGAAACAGATGAAAGATCTGAATGAGATTCCTCTCCACGAGGTTTATGAAACTCTTAGACAAAATGAAGAGGAAGTAGATAAGATCAAAGAGGAGAAGAAAAAGGCTGATAAAGAAGTTCCTGATCCGATTGCTCTTGTTGTAAAGAAGAAGAGTGTGAGTCTTAAGAAGAAAAAGAAAGTGATAGTTTCTGAATCTAAAGAGGCAGAAAGTGATGAGAACTCAGATTCTGATGACTGTGAGAACCTGAAGCAGGCTATGCTTATGTTGACTAAAGCATTCCAGAAGAAATTTTACAAAAAACCTGGTTCAAATAGTCAAAGATATTCTTCAGGATCGAAGAACTATGAGCACAAAAAGAGGATAGAAGGTAAAAGAATAGAAGAAAAGAAGCCAGAGGAAAGGAAGTACAGAGCTGAATAGACTAAGCAGCCAGAACCGACTAAATGCTACAACTGTGGCAAAATCAGACATTTTGCAAAAGATTGACGAAAGCCGAAAGTTAAAAAGTCCGAGTACTACAAGAACAAAATGCTCTTGGCAAAGTAGCAAGAGGCTGGCAAGGCATTAATGGCGGGGGATGAGTTATGGCTCGACCATTCAGATGAAGAAGATGGGAATGAAGAGACAACTCATATTTGTCTTATGGGAAAGACAATGGATGAATGTGAAGTTGAAGATGAGTCAGATGATGAAGACAATGAAAAGGTATGTGATATGTCTCAATCTGATTTTCTAAATGCCATGCAAGCCATGATGGTTGAACTCCAAGAAGTAAAGTCTAAACATGAACGCGACAAAAGTATCATGAAAGAAAATAAACAGTCAATACTAAAACTTAGCAAGGATCTTCCTGAGAAGACTGTATTCATTGAAGCTTTAGCGCAAAAGAGAATACTATACTTCATAATAAGTTATTTGAAACTGTTTCAAAATATAAACTGTATGAGTTTGAATCAAAAGAGCTTACTAAAATGTATTCTTCGCTTTCAGAAGAAAACAAATCTTTACTTAAAAAGGTGAATGTTTTGGAAGGAAAATTATACACTTTAGGTCAAACTGAACAAACCATTCATCTAAAAAAACACAAAGAGAACAAAGAGTGTTGGGGACTCGGTTATGTGAATCCACACTATGAATTTGTATTTTTATATTTGGCACCACAATACGAAGAACTTCAAGTTGAGTGGACTAAATTATATAAAGAGGATGAAGCCAAGGAATATGAGAAAAGAAAGAACACAACTAAAGATCAACTTCCATTTCGATACGAGAGGTTGAATAATAGTTATAGTTATGATAAATCGAAATTTCTTTCTGAAGACAATTTTGAGAGTTATTCTTTAAAAGAAATGGAGGTTGAACCTATCGAAGGTAAGCTTTACGTTTCTCCTCTCGTATTCGAAAGTAAAATTTCTGAACTCGAGAAAACTCTAGTAGAAGAAAGAATTTTGATTGATCTTGAACAAACTATATTTTCTACTGTGTTTAAATATACTAATTTTTCTAAATCATCCAAGGCTTCAAAATATGATGATATGTCTGGTCTATTTGATAATGAGTTTGATTTCTTAAATTCTAATGGTGATTTAGATGAATGTGTTGCTCAATTTGATTTCAATGCTAAACTTCCTGATCATTCAAAATTTGTAATAAATTCTTTTGATTACCATGTGTATACGAAAAAGGTGAAACATCAACGAAAGTTGATAAATCAGTTACTATGAAATCCAAAGTTGCCAAAGGTAAGAAGAAGAAATTTGGACATTCACAGAAACCGATCACTTCTGGTAAACCAAAGAAGAAGCATTCTCTTGATTCTCACAGTTCTAATTCAAATGTTTCAAATGTTTCAGATATGAGGAAGAAAAAGATTGGAGTTAAATCAACTTGGTTACCAAAGAAGAAGATTGACGAGAAGGCGAAATGATTTTCTGATTCTTCTTGTAATAGAAATACTAATAGTACTTCTTATATAATTGCGAATGTTGCTTCTAATAAACAAAAACTTGTAACTCATTACAAGAAGTATTCAATAAAGCAATTATTCCAGTTATCTCCGTATGCTAGAAAGTTTTCTAATAATCTTCGGAATGATTTTGCTTCTCGACAATATTCTACTGATTGGTTTGGAAAGTATCATGTATCTTCTTATCGTTCTTATGATTCAAATGTTTTTCAAAAGAAAAGCGGACCCAAATTTAAATGGGTGCCAAAATCTTATGCTAATATTGTAGGACCCATTTTTAAATGGGTACCTAAAGTTGTTATTCCATGATTTCTCTTATGCAGACCCGTCATATATGATACTTCGATAGCGGGTGTTCCAAGCACATGACTGGGTAAAAGCTTTATTGTCTAATTATACAGAGAAATACAGCGGAACAGTTAGATTTGGAAATGACCAATTTTCACCAATTTTGGGATATGGTGACATCATTCAAGACAAGATAACGATAACGAAGGTGAGTTTTGTTGAAGGTTTAGGGCGCAACTTGTTTAGCATTGGCTAGTTCTGCGACAATGAATTAGAGGTGAATTTTAAAGCCAAAAGTTGCTTTATGCGTACTGAAAATGGCAAGGAACTTTTGGTCGGCACTAGAAAATCCAACCTTTACACAATCAATCTTTCAAATGTCCAGACTGACAGTGAGGTTTGCTTACTGACAAAAGCCTCGATGCAACAAAGTTGGCTTTGGCACCGGAGACTGTCACACCTAAATTTTCGTTACATAAACAAATTGGTCACAGGCAAGCTAGTAAAAGGACTTCCTGAGCTGAAATATGGGAAAGAACACTTATGTGCAACATGTGAAAAGGGAAAGATGAAGAGAGATTCACATAAGCCAAAACCCTGAACAAAGTACCAGCTCTTCACTCGAGTTGTTGCATATGGATCTTTGTGGTCCTATGCGTACTCAAAGCATAGGAGAAAAAAAATATGTGTTGGTAATTGTGGATGACTATTTACGTTACACCTGGGTAAAGTTTTTAAGATCTAAAGATGAGACGCCCGAAGTACTCATCAATTTTTTGAAGACTACCCATGTGAACTTGCAGAAGACAGTTAAGATTCTAAGGACAGATAACGGCACAGAGTTTAAAAACAAGATTGTTAAAGATTATATCGAATCTGTCGGGATATCGCACCAATTCTCTGCTGCTAGAATGCCAGAACAAAATGGAGTAGTAGAAAGGCACAATAGAACGCTAGTCGAGGCCGCTCGTACTATGCTCAGCCAGTCAGATCTACCTCTATTTTTATGGGCAGAAGATATCTCAACTGCATGTTATACGCAGAATAGATCAGTTATTCATAGACGGTTTGGTAAAAGTCTTTATGCATTTATTAATAATTGAACACCTAATATTAAATATTTTCATGTGTTTGGTTGTAGGTGTTTTGTGCTTAATGACAGAGAGACTTTGAACAAGTTCAGTGCTAAGGCAGATGAAGGAATCTTTATTGGTTATTCTCAATCATCAGCTACATATCGGGTATATTTGAAGAAGTCAAAGACAGTAATCGATAGCGTTAATGTCACATTCAACGAAGATATGGCTTCTGTACAAAGCGGTTCAGAACCCATACTTACCGGAGTGCTAATTTCTGTGCAGATTAGTCCAGAACCTGTACCTACAGAAAAGAAATCAAATGAATCATCAACTTCAAATGCTCATTTATCTGATTTAGACTTATTATTTGAATTGTTTTATGATGAATTTCTTGGATCTAAAGTGACTAAATCTGTTGTGGTTGACAGGATGGACGAATAAATGAATAATCATCCAATCGCTTCAAAGTTAACTACTGAATCCAACTCTTCGGTTCAACAAGAAATTCCAGTTCAAATATCTACTCTGATAGTTGAAGATGTGAACAATAACGAAGAAACAGAAGTTGCTGAATCAGTTGGGTGTATAATAAAGACAAATCAACAGTGTAAACAAGCTGCACCAACTGAAGCTTCTGTACAACCTAGTTCAACTGAATCACTCCTTCCTACTGTACAAACTGACGAAGTTGAAAGTGGATTCTTAGATGATAATCATGATCAGTCAACATCTAATCCACTCCCTTATGAACATCGCTGGACCAAAGAGCACCCTATTCATCAAATCATTGGTGATCCAACCAAGTCGGTGCAAACTAGGTCAGCTACGTTAAATCAATGTCTGCATGACTCATTCCTCAGCAAGATAGAGCCTACTTGAGTATCAGAAGCTCTAGCTAACTTGGATTGGGTATCTTCTATGCAATAAGAGTTAAACCAGTTCGAAGCCCTAAAGGTCTGGGGACTTGTGCCAAAACTGGAAGGAGAATCTATCATCGGCACTAAATGGGTTTTCAAGAATAAAAAGGATGAAGATGGTATTGTAATTCGAAACAAAGCAAGACTTGTTGCCGAAGGCTACCGACAAGAGGAAGGCATCGATTAAGACGAGACTTATGCTCCAGTAGCACGTATAGAAGCAATCTGCATGTTTCTAGTGTACGCTGCTCATAAAAATTTCACAGTGTACCAGATGGATGTGAAGACTGCCTTTTTGAATGGCCTACTTAAGAAGGAAGTCTACGTTACACAACCAAAAGGCTTTCTGAATCCAGATAAACCTGATCATGTCTATATTCTGGATAAAGCACTTTATGGGTTAAAACAAGCGCCTCGAGCCTGGTATGAGGTATTATCAAAAATTTTGGTCAAGTCTGGCTTTACAAAAGGTAAAATCGATACCACTTTATTCATTAAAAAGGAAAAAGTCGATATCATTCTTATTCAAATATATATTGATGATATAATATTTGGCTCTACAAATCCTAAATACTGTAAGAACTTTTCAAATCTAATGGTGTCAAGATTTCAAATGAGTATGATGGGAGAGATGAACTTCTTTCTCGGATTACAAGTAAAAACATTTTTGATATTCTTCGGAAATTCAAAATGGAAAATTGCAAACCAATTGGAACCCCGATGGCACCAGGTACCAAGATTAGCACTGATCCTTCGGGAAAAGCTATTGATGTTAGGACTTATAGAGGAATGATAGGTTCTTTAATGTATCTTACTTCAAGTAGGTTAGATATTATGTTTTCTACATATTTATGCGCAAGATATCAGGCTAATCCTAAAGAATCTCATTTGTCCGCTGTCAAACGGATCTTTCGATATCTGAAAGGGACTGCAAACATTGGTCTGTGGTATCCTAAAGATACTGGTTTTGAAGTAACTGCTTATTCAGATGCAGATCATGTTGGATGTATGTTAGACAGGAAGAGCACATCAGGTCATATTCAATTTCTTGGAGACAAGCTCGTAAGTTGGGCGTCAAAGAAATAACTTTGTGTTTCCACTTCGACTGCAGAAGCAGAGTATGTAGTTGCTGCTCTCAAGTATTGTGGATGAGGACACAACTTCGAGACTATGGACTCAAGTTTAACAAAATACCGGTTTATTGTGACTCGAAGAGCGCCATAGCCATATCAGCTAATCCTATGCAACATACAAAGACAAAACACATTGATGTTAGGTATCATTTTATCAAAGACAATGTCGAAAAAGGTTCAATAGAACTTTATTTTGTAAACACTGATTATTAGCTTGCTAATTTGTTTACCAAGCCTCTCGATGAAAAGGGATTTAATTTTCTTATCTCGAAACTTGGTATGCTTAATCTCAAGGCATAATCTGTGATTACTTATTAAAGTTTTTCTTATTGTTATTTTTCTTCATTTCTTTATCTTTATTTTGAAAAGATATATGCACTTTAATGTTTGTTCATGTTTTCAGGGGGAGTAAGAGAAGACGTTAAGATGATCTATCTCTATTTGAGGGGGAGTCAATAATTTTTGCATATGTTTAACTGACATATTTTTCGTATGCATGAATACAGGGGGAGTAAGAGTAAAGAAAAGGAGTAAGAATTGTGATTTCTGATTATTTCTGATCATAACTCGTACTTTCAAAGTTTTAATGCTTTATGTCATTTTATTTTCCAATAAAGTTTTGTGAATAAAGTTGCTTTGATGACTTTTTGACTGATGCAGGTTGAGAGGATGTTTACACGATCATATCTTTATGATTTTAAGCTGACTTCATGAGATTTAAGACAGATCGATAAGGTTTATTTCTTTTCTTAATCTCATATATGGTTGAAAGAAGGACTACTTTCAATCATAGAAAACATTTTTTAAATGTTCAAACCACTTCCCGATTTTTACATAGAAAACATTTTCTTAAATGTTCAATCATAGAAAACATTGCTGAAATTTTTTACAAACCGTGTGTTTCCAAAGATAAATACTTGCGTATTGTTTTTTTGTATATACTTTCAAGTATTCACACACACCGGTTTGACTTATTGTTCAAAATGTTCTTACCATGTCTCAAATTTGAAAGATATTTTTTGATGGTAAGACACCCCGCTTGAATTTCAAAGCATATTGCGCGTTAATTCATTTCTAAACGTTTCATTCAAGAATATCAGTATTTTGATTCATATAGACAATATCCATTATTCTTGACCATAAGCTTTAAGTGTTATATCATATCATTTCTGATCATTTTTATACAATGTCAGATTTTCAAACAAGTCTCTTGCATTCATGTTTATTCATTTAATTTACTTGTTTGAAATATCTTCAATGTTTAAAATGCTCATATCTTCATGATTATATTCTGAGCATACAAACATCTAACTTGTATTTGAGCTTTAATTGTTCAAGTTAAACCATTTTGAGCAACATTATCATTTATAGGATTACATGGGTTTCTTTGTGTGAACTTAATTGAAACCTCTATGGATTCACGTTAACCAGTGTTTCCTACCCAAGAAGTTAAACTTTGAGTGATCGATTGTGTGAAGAGTCAAATACTGAGTGTGGGTTGAGTGATGAGGTAAAATGTAAAAGAGAGTTTGGTTCGAAGCGAGCCCATTGTTTAAAAGAAAGAGTGTGAGAGATCAGGGTAAAAGAATATAAAACTTTGCACCAACTACTTTCTGAGTCGGGCAGGCACATTACTAATGTTTCACAATTCTTTGTGAACATTATTGAAATAGGCATCTAGCCCATGCCAACTCTTGTTCAAACCCCACCAGCCACTCATTTTCTTCTTAAAAATAAAAATTTTCATATTTTAAAGGGGAAGCAGCACATATACTATCTGGTTTTCATTTGGGAAATTTGGACATTGAGTCTATGTCTAATTACTGTTGTCTCAGTGGTTTACACAAATTTTGAGCCTTTAAGAGCAATCATCAAGTGCTTAATTCTTTCTATCACTTGCACGAACACACAAGGAATTTGTTTTTTGTCATAACGTTCATAGGAATTTCATTTGTGGTGTTTCGATGATTGAATGGAAGCCCTGGGGGAGTGAATATAACAAAATATCCTTTTGAGTGTGTATTTGTTACACAAGTGACTTAGTGTTACTGACAGACATATTAACTGATTTATTAGTTGATTCAGGTGTTACATTCCTAATTTGTCTAGATTTGAAAAGATCTGGATGAATATCTTATTTTGGATCGATGTTGAATAAGAGGCTCAGTTTAAGATATCAGTGGTCAGAATTGATTATGACATTTCTTGGTAATAGTTAGTGTGATTTTTAAAGGTTTTCAAATTTACTTGTGCTGAATTTTTTTACAAACCGTGTGTTTCCAAAGATAAATACTTGCGTATTGTCTTTTGTGTAGATACAGTATAGTGCAATCAATAATAAATATTCAATTTAGAACAATAATCAAGCCATAACTGCTAGTCATATGATTAATGTGAAATCAAAGGGTTTAGGTTTACAGAGAGAATATCTGATCAGAATATGTAAACCTATAGACTAGCAATCTAACAAATGACTTGAGTAACCTGAAATATGAACTAGAAAAGCCTTTATATATTCAGGCTTACAAGATAATGGGATTATGGGCTTTTAGGTCCAACAAGCTATAAAACAATTAAGAACTTTACAAAATACACCCTGAACTTCTATTTAACATATAAATTGCCCTAACAATCTCCCCCTTTAAATAGAAGTTGATAATCGCGCCAGTTTGGAACATAAATCTTTCGGAAACCAAAGCAGATCTCGAAATATCTCATTTGAGTTCTGTACTCCAGTCGCTCTTCAATAACTCCAGTGCTTCAAGAACAAGTGGCTTGTATTTAGGATCCAAAGGCTGAACCCCTTTTTCATCTTGACTAAGTGCATGCTTCAACTTGTCTTTCAGCAACATCAATGTACCATCACATAATCTGTCAATCTGATTGAATCGGATAAAGCGTAGAACATCTTCGTTGTTCACATATGTCATGCCGAATTCTGGAATCTTTATCACTGTAAATGTAGGCACATTCTGGGCATCAGACGGAATCTTCAAATCAGGCTTCAGCAGATTACTCTTTGGTTGGTTGCTTTCTAACCCAATCTGAAAATCTTCCACCGACGCAAGTTTCATCGCACACTTCATATACCTTTTTACGGTCTCGAGTGCATCAATGACTTCCCCGGGTCTGATGGTTCTGGTCTTTAAGTCTCGAAGAATGAACAACAGATCTTGTTGTTCAAGACACAGAAAGTCAGCTTCAGAAAAACAATACTTCTGACCATCTTCTCTCGTTACCATGAAGTCTGAATACTTTACTTTCATGAAGAAGGCAGATTGAATCCGGTCAACTGATGTAATCCTGAGCTTTGTCTTGGAGTGTTTTCCTTGAAACTTCTTATACACGAATACAAGCTCACGCTGCTTTTCCTTGTTTTTCACAGACTGTAGACCATGAAGTACAACTTCATCATATGAACGAATCCAGTGGGCAAAGATCTTATTTTGGCTTTCTTCAAGGAAAGGAACTTTGATTCTGACTCTTTCCCACTTGAACGGACGAACTGGTGGAGTATTTTTTGTTTCCATAACTGGTGACACTGGAGGAGATCTGACGGGAATATCTGTTTCAGGATGATCAGAATGATCAACAGGATAAGTCAACAATGGTACCGCGACATAAGTCTGATCGTCTGGATGAAGAACCTCGTCTATTTCAGCTTGCATAACTACCAGAGCTCTTTCAGTGTTTGCACATTCTTCTGTCGAGTCAGTAACTTCATAAGGATCAAGAATTAACGCCTAGTCTTCAAGTATAATCGGAGAACCTTCCTCAAATTCCTCAGGCTTTTCAATCCTTGGAATATCATACAGCACCAAATCCATACACTGTTCCTGTGCCTGTCCCTGCCCTTCTGTTCGAGTACCAGAACCCGAACCCGAACCCTGTTCCGTTCCCACTTGAACTGATTCCACAAACTATGTCTCCGGCTCTGTTAGGACCGTTAAACTTATAGTCAGAAGATGTGAAACTTGAAGATTGTTGGCTTTTGGTGCGACCGGTTTTTGTCTTCTTTTGTGAACGCTTTTTGGTTTTAGACTTGGAAGAATTGTTCACAGAAGGTTTTTGTGGGGCGGATGTGGAACATTCACCCTTATAAAATTGTACCGGAGGCTCACAAGAATTATTTAGAAAATCAACGTGACTTGGAAGTAAAGGATCAAAATCAAATTGGTTCAAATCACTATCTAGACACACCTCAGAATTCAAGAATGCAGAAAATTCCATTTTCTCATCAGAAGGGACCTTATCGCTTGAGGAATTCAGGACATCGTAAGAATTAGTTTGAAGTGGATCATAGGCGGAAGCATTTTGAAAATCAGAACACTGATCCGTTTCGAAAACTTGAGGCTCTTTTCCTTTGTTTGAAAGAATTGGTGACGAGTCACCCAAAAAGGCTTTGCAGGAAGATGTTTCAGAGGCAGGATAAGAATTTTCAGACATATGAGTTTTCTCTCTTTGGAGAATTGTAGGCTTAGCTTGAGGCTCAGCCTTGTGAAGTTGCTCCTTCAGGCGATCTGCTGCCAAAGCAGCCAGTTGTGAATTTAACTTCATTATTTCTGTCTGAAAGTATTCTTTCTCCTTAACTGACACAGTTTCCTCTTTAATGGAATTGAGGAACTCAATTTGAGATAAAAGCTCTTGTTTTTCCTTTTGAAAATTGTGTCTTTCCTGTTCAAACGACTCTTCTAGATGAACAATTTTCTTTTCTAAAGTCAGATGTGGAACATAGACTTTATGGTGTAGTTGTTCCTCCTCAGTTTTAACGATTTTAGCATCTAGTTCAGCTTGAGTGTAGCTTCTAAAATAGTCATTCGATAGGAAACAAGATTTTTCTTCTTTGTAAGATGCATTTAATGAATCATAAACAAAAGGTAGTTTCATTTTAGTAGAGTTCTCCCTTCTCAACTTATCCTCTTCCCATTCCTCATCCTCAATTGGTTTGGTCCAATTGATTTTGTATTCTGGATAGGTCTTGTCTAATTCATTAAATTCAAACGCATATAACGTAAGAACTTTAGATAAGGGCGATACCCGTATTCGCATGCTTGGGTTCTTTTGGTGCTATAAGATTAAGTGTTTGATGAGATTGACCAATTTTATAAAGTTTCCTTTCAAGCTCTTTTAATTGATTAGATAATCTTTGATTTTCATTTTTGTATGTCGCGCTTTGAGTCACAATATCAATTTTCTCATTTTCTGACATACGAAGCTCATCGGTAAGATTATCTACTTTGGTATTTAGCTCTTGTGAACCTTTTGAACAACTCTCACACTCTTCTTTTAAATTGGAAATGATGCACAGGTTGCTAGCAATTTCTAAGCTTTGATTTTCAATACATTCAGACTGTGCAAAAACTCGCTTTTCTAGAGATGAGATGAGTTGTTCCTTTTCTTTTATGAATAGCTTATAAGAGTCTAGTTTATGCATAGTAAGTTGCATCTGATCAAGTAAAGCTTCTTGGTATGGAGCACATACCTGACATGGAGAATTACGATCTTCATCATCAGTGTCAGATGGTGATGAATGCTTGCCCATGAAACACAAGTGTGCTTCAACATCCTTAGGTTCTTCATCAGATACTTGCAACCAGTAGTCATCTTCAGCCATGAGGGCCTTACCTGCTTCCTTTTGTTTGGCCAGAAGCAGCTTGGCTCTATAATAATCTGCGTTGCGCACAACAGGTTTGCGACAATCCTTGGCAAAATGACCCAAACGACCACAGTTGTAGCATTTGATCGGCTCCTCTTTTGACTTTTCTTCATGTCTCTTGTCAGGTTTCTTCCCATCTTCTACACGTCTCTTACCTGCAAACTTCTATTGATAATCACGGCGAGTGGAGAATCTTTTCTTGTTTGACGACTTGTTAAAAAACTTTCTCTTCTGAAAAGCTTGAGTCAGGTACACCATAGCTTCTTTCATCTTAGTGTATTCTGGATCCGAATCACTGTCAGGATCTTCGGGTTCAGAATCACTTTGCATTGGCTTCTTTTCAGATGAACGACTGACAGACTTACCTCTTTTCTCAGATACGAGTGCTAACGGATCAACTACCGACTTTTCCTCTTCTTTATGATTCCCCATTAGCTCCATAACTTCCTATTCATCTTGGAGCAGCATTTCGTAAACTTCATGTAGATAAAGCTTCTCCAGAGTCTGAGTATAACGAATATGAGAGACAAACGGCTTCCATTCAGGTTGGAGGTTGTTCATGAACTTGATGTTGTTCTCGGTATTCGTCTTTGTGATCTTATTCTTCTTGAGATCATTCAGAAGCAAGTTGAACCTTTCATAGGTTTCTGTCAGTGTCTCGCCTTTTCTTACTTTGAAGCCATCATATCTGGTGATGCAGTTTGTAACCTTCAGCTGATTGTTGATGTGGCTCCCCATCATCATTTTCTCAATCTGGTCCCACATTTTCTTCGCAGACTCCTTATAACTTTGGTAGACTTTGTAGAAGATATGACTTTGTAGAAGATTGTTGATGCAAGCATATATGTCATTTGGTAGACTTTGTAGAAGATATGACTTTGCTTGCTTCTCAGCCTCATACATAGCCTTTTCTGGATTTGTAAGGTCACCGATAGTTTTTGGAACTGTATGCTCTAGTCGACCTTCGACTGTGTTTCCAGGTATGACCTACGTTGGCCAGTCTTGTGGCCCCTCTGTCAAACACTTGTATATTGCTTCATAGTTTGATTTCGCTTCAATGAAGTTCATGAAGCGATCGTGCCACTGAGGATATTCCCCCCGATAGAGCACCGGGGGCTTCTGATCCGAACCAATAGCTAACGTGTCTCTTGAATTCATCTTAAATCTCTTAACTTAAAAACACTGTAACGATAGTGAGACAAGCGGGATGATCCAAACACAATAATAAAAAATAAACAGAATAGGACAAGGACCCGGTCGAACAGGGTACCGGTCTAGCAAAAGACCGATAACGACAATGTACCGGTCAAGCAAAGGACCGGTAAAGGCAAAGTATCGGTCAAGCAAAGGACCGGTATTGACAAAGTATCGGTCGAACCAAAGGACCGGAAGTGACAATATATCGGTCAAAAGACAAAGACCGGTAATCAGGGTACCGATCGAAATGATGTGCCGGTCGAATAAAAGACCGGTATTGGCAAAGACCCGGTCGAATCAAAGACCGGTAGTGACAAAGTCCCGGTCGAAGGTTATCTATCGGTCTAATAACAGATAAAAACAAAATAACAGATAGACCGATAAACACAAACACCGATAAACAGATAAGTCCGATAAACTCGAAGAATACCACCGAAGAACACGATGAATCTGGAATTCGACCGAAATCAAACCCAGAAAATTGAAATCGAACAGACCGATAAATTACAAAATCGATTATCAATGGACAAACAATGACCGACAAACAACTCAAATTTCAGATAATCAAACGACCGATAAGAATACCAAGCACAAACACAGATCGATACTCGCTTTTTCCAGAAAAAATAGACCGAATCTGATTTTTTCAAATAAAAATTCGATCGATAAACCACATAAACAGATATCAACTGATAAAACTATTAATCGACACTGATCAACCAAGAACTTAACAGATTAAGCAGATAATCGAATAGGGTTTTTAGACAAACCTTTTTCTGGATCAAACCTTTAGTCTCTTTGCTCTGATACCAATTGTAGATCCCAGTACAGTGCAATCAATAATAAATGTTCAATGTAGAACAATAATCAAGCCACAACTTCTAGTCATATGATTAATATGAAATCAAAGGGTTTAGGTTTACAGAGAGAATATCAGATCAGAATATGTAAACCTATAGACTAACAATCTAACAAATGACTTGAGTAACCTGAAATATGAACTAGAAAAGCCTTTATATATTCAGGCTTACAAGATAATGGGCTTATAGGCTTTTAGGCCCAACAAGCTATAAAACTATTAAGAACTTTACAAAATACACCCTGAACTTCTATTTAACATATAAATTGCCCTAACATTTTGTATATACTTTCAAGTATTCACACACACCGATTTGACTTATTGTTCAAAATGTTCTTACCATGTCTCAAATTTGAAAGATATTTTTCGATGGTAAGACACCGCGCTTGAATTTCAAAGAATATTGCGCGTTAATTCATTTCTAAACGTTTCATTCAAGAATGTCAGTATTTTGATTCATATAGACAATATCCATTATTTTTGACCATAAGCTTTAAGTTCTATATCATATCATTTCTGATCATTTTTATACAATGTCAGATTTTTAAACAAGTCTCTTGCATTCATGTTTATTCATTTAATTTACTTGTTTGAAATATCTTCAATGTTTAAAATGCTCATATCTTCATGATTATATTCATACAAACATCTGACTTGTATTTGAGATTTAATTGTTCAAGTTAAACCATTTTGAGCAACATTATCATTTATAGGATTACATGGGTTTCTTTGTGTGAGCTTAATTGAAACCTCTATGGATTCACGTTTACCAGTGTTTCCTACCCAAGAAGTTAAACTTTGAGTGATCGATTGTGTGAAGAGTCAAATACTGAGTGTAGGTTGAGTGATGATGTAAAATGTAAAAGAGAGTTTGGTTAGAAACGAGCCCATTGTTTAAAAGAAAGAGGGTGAGAGATCAGAGTAAAAGAATATAAAACTCTGCACCAACTACTTTCTGAGTCGGGTAGGCACATTACTAATGTTTCACAATTGTTCGTGAACATTATTGAAACAGGCATCTAGCCCATGCCAACTCTTGTTCAAACCCCACCAGCCACTCATTTTCTTCTTAAAAAGAAAATTTTTCATATTTTAAAGGGGAAGCAACACATATACTATCTGGTTTTCATTTAGGAAATCTGGATATTGAAAAAAAAGGAAGTCTGCCCCACCTTCGCACTTCGATCATGCACATTGAGTCTGTGTCTAATTACTGTTGTCTCAGTGGTTTACACAAATTTTGAGCCTTTAAAAGCAATCATCAAGTGCTTAATTCTTTTTATCACTTGCACGGACACACAAGGAATTTGTTTTTTTGTCATAACGTTCATAGAAATTTCATTTGTGGTATTTCGATGATTGAATGGAAGCCCTGGGGAAGTGAATATAACAAAATCTCCTTTCGAGTGTGTATTTGTTACACAAGTGACTTAGTGTTACTGACAGACATATTAACTGATTTATTAGTTGATTCAGGTGTTACATTCCTAATTTGTCTAGATTTGAAAAGATCTGGATGAATATCTTATTTTGGATCGATGTTGAATCAGAGGCTCAGTCTAAGAGATCGGTGGTCAGAATTGATTATGACATTTCGTGGTAATAGTTTTGCTGATATAGATGCTGCAATCATAAAAAAGGGGGAGAAGACAAAGTTACAGAAATGTCTCAGAACAAATGTTTGTGTTATAGTTGTGGAGAAGTTCAAGAAATGTGTGAGAAGATTTCAAGAGATATTTGTGTTTTGTTTGAATTTTGACAAAGATTGAAAGACTGAAAGAGATAAGTTCAAAGTTTTCTGAAAATATGCTTAATTTATAGAAATTTTCTTTGAAGATAATTTGCTAAAAGCAAACCGAGCTGAATCTGAAGATAATTTCTTTCCAAGTGTCTGAAAGAGTTTTTCTACCATCCTTGAAGAAGTTTGTTACTAGTTTTCGAAGAACAGAATTTGGAAGAATTCAATTTACTTGAAGATGGTCAGAGTTAACAAAAGTTAACAAATGGGGAGATTGTATTTTGTGTACTCAAATAGAGAATATTGAATTGTTAAATCTTTTGGAGATGATCTTGATCCAAAGGGGGAGATTGTTAGAGCATAAATATGTTGGATACAAGATCATAGTAAACTGAAGATTGAAGTCAAAGATGAAAGTCAACTCTCAAGCATCAAAGTCAAAGTCTATGTAATAAAAGTCAAAGTCAACATTGTATTTTCCTGTTTTTATTTTGTTTGCGTGTTTCAGTTGCTTGCGTGAACAGTGTTTTGAGAGAAGTATAGCTAGCGCATTTCTTATCTTTGCATAAATAGTTTGAGGTGCGTGTTTCTTGTAACTAGAAATCAGAATAGCATGCGTGTTCCAAAGTTAGTGAGAGAAAGTTTTGTGAGAGAGTTTACTGTGTAATTCGAATTGTGAAATAAAAGTTAGATTGATGGAATTGTTTGTCATATATTGATTTACATTGTTAATTGGGAATAACAGTTTGATTATTGACCAAATATTTTACCGAACTTATTTTACATGTGTGGCGGTTGTGACCACTTTGTAAACCTACCGATTAAAGGGAAAAGTTTGCTTTGGGGTATTCTTGGTAGAAATGACTGATTAAGGTCATAAGTTACTCTTGAGGTAATGTGGGCAACAAAAGGTTGGGAGGCAACCGAGATGTAATGATTAAAAAAATTATTAAGCAAGAACTCAACGTTCATCCTGACGTGGGTAAGTTATATCGAACGTTGGGGTTGAGTTTGCGATGGCTCGTTATGAGAAACGCAGCGACAACCTCAACCGGGGTGTAATGGGGTTCGTATATGAGGTAAGGTTTCGTGAAGGCATTCCTTTTGGATAAAAAATCAATCTATCTTTCCAAGTGCGTTATTAGGTGTTTGGTTGATGCCATATTTCGAGGACGAAACCTCTTTTAAGGTTGGGAGGATTGTAACACCCGTAATTTCCTAAAGAATAGTTTATGATCAGCTAAGGAAATCAGTCAGTGATTCAGCTTAGAGAAACGATAGGGGAACAGTTTAGCGCCAAAGGTGAGAGGAGCATCAGAGACACGCGCGGCTTAGCCTGCGACCTCAAAACCGTGGCTAAACCCGCGCAACTCACTGTCGTGTGCAGCTATGTAGCACGCGCGGCTTGGCCCGCGACTTCAAGGTCGCGGCCAAGGCCGCGGGAGACCATCTGGTCGATTAAAACCCACTTTCTAGGGTTTTCCCTCATTTTACTCCCACCTTCCACTTCTCTCTTCCTTGGGACGATTTTGGAAGCAACTATGGTGGATTTGTCCAAATAAAGCTCAAGGGTTCGGTATTTGGAAGCTCGGTTGAAGAAGTGATGGAGTGTTTGTGTTAGATCTGATTTTATAGTAATCATTGTATTTATTGTTGTTTTATGTCTTGTAATTGCCTTGGGGTATTTAAGTCCCTTTGGCTTGTTTTTGTTGTAAGAACTTTCACTTTTCGAATACAAGTTTACTGTTACATTCAAGCGCACTTTTCTCTCTCTAGATTCTCTCTCTACAAGATCTTGTGATCTTGGCTTATCAATTGGTATCAGAGCTTTTAAGATCTTGAGAGAATTGAGATTAGTGTAATTTTGTTACTGATTTGTGTGGATAATTCGAAAATTTGATCCATTTTTGTTGATTTTTCAAGAAAAATCTCGTTTTCTGGATTTTCACCAATTTTAGTAGTTTTAGTGATTGAATTGCTTTGAATTTGATGTTATTAGATGCGTTTTATATAATCGATCAAGTTTGATTAGTGTTGTTTTGCATAAAAACGTGTTTTGATGCTTCGATTTTGAGTTTGAATATATTCTGAAAAGGACTAGTTCTGTTGTCTGTTAGTTTTGATTTTTGAGATTCAGAGTGTTTTGATCGATATTGTTAATTGATTTAAATTAAAAACTTGTTTTCGATCGATTATGTGCAATTTGTATGGATTTAAGTCATTGTTATGATCGATTTTACAGATTTATAGTCGAGTGTTACTATGCGGGTCATTCATATCACTGTGCGTGTCATTCATATGATGTGCGTGTGATTCATGTTAATATGTGTGTCATTATGTTGTGCGTGTCCTTCTGAACCCGCACAACTTCGAGTGCGTATCTATCTGATCAATAGTTTCTCTGAACACGCATTCATCAAGGACCCGAATAGTTTCTCTGAATACGCATTCCTTGAGTGTGCGGGTCATCAACACTTGGTTATTTTTCTGAATTCCAGATTTCATCAAAATGTCTCTACAAGCTCAACTTTATAAGAACGACCTCATGATGTCGTTGGGGTCTGATACTCGTCCACCTGTTCTGATAAATGAGAACAAATTTGAACAATGGCAGGACCGGTTTATTAATTTCATCGAAAGGCAATCAAATGGGGAAAATATGATGAAAGCTTTGACTGAAGGTCCTATGGTCAAGCCAAGGAAAGTGATACCAGCTGTTGGAAACAATCCAGCTACTAATGTAGAAAAACCCTTATAGAATATGAGGCTGATGAACTTCTAAGATACCAAGCTGACAATCAGGCCAAGTCGAATTTGATTCTTGCTCTACCAAATTCCATATATAACAGAATCGATTGTTTCAAACACAATCCTATGCTGATGTGGACACAACTAGAGAAAATCATGCTTGGTACTGCAATGTCTACCCAGCTTCGTCAGACAAGATACATGAACAACTTTGAAGAGTTTAAGGCTAAGGATGGGGAAAGTCTGAAAAGTGTCTTCGACAGATTTTGGACTGTTATTAATGATCTGTATAAGATCAAGGTAACAAAGAATGAGCTGGAGACAAATCTGAAGTTCCTCAATGCACTCAAACCTGAATGGGAAAAATCCTGTCATCGGATGAGGAATGATCCCAGAATTTCCAAAATGCCTATTCAGGAAATGTTTGAAATTCTGATGACTGATGAAGCCATGGTTCTGAAGAAGAAAGCTAAGCTGGATAAGCAGAAGCCAAAGACTGTGGATCCAATCGCTCTTTTAGCTAGCCAAATGACTGAGCAAGCCTTGACTAAGTCTGCTTACGATGGGTCAACAGATGACGATGGCGAAACATTGGAAAAGGCCATGATTCTTCTAAGTCAGCACTATCAAAAGAAATATCAGAAACGGTCAGGTTCAAATAATCTTCGTTTCTCATCTGGATCAAAGAAGGTAGAACCCGATTCTACATCAAAGCCTTTCTTTCCCAAGTATGAGCATGCTACAGCAGCTGAACCAAAGAAAGAAGATAAGAAGGTTGTGACTTGATACAACTGTGGCAAACCCGGGCATATTTCAAAGGAGTGAAGAAAGAAGATTCTGAAAGATGTTGATTTCTATAAGAAGAAATTAGCTTTGGCTGAGAAGAAAGCAAGTGGAACAATTTTGTTGGCTGAGGAGGAATATTGGTTGGACCACTCAGACAATGAAGCTGATAATGAAGAGACTGCTGCCATGTGTTTTATTGGAGATGACAGCTGTGATGATGAGGATGAGGAGACTTCAACCGATGAATCTGAGGTATCATCTGAGTTTGATTTTAATTTCATTTCTTCACAAATGAATGTCATCACAAATGCTTTACATGACTTTCGTTCAAAGCTTCTATCCGAAAAATGCAAAAATCAAGAAAAGTCTGTTCAAATTGAAAAATTGAAGATTTCTCTGAGAGATGAAAAAGCTATTTTAAAATTTACAAAAGAGAAATTTCAAGAAAAAATAGAAGATTTAGAAATTGAAAAACAGACTTCTCATGATTCTTTGACTGATTTGTCAATTTTAAATCAAGAGTTTTCGGATAAAATATTTGAATTAGAAGAAAAGTTATATAAACAAAATCAAACTGAACAAACAATTCATATGCATAAACCAAGGAGCTACGAGTCGTTAAAAGAAAATTGGGGTCTTGGATTTAAAAATCCTCAGTTTTTAAAGAAAGCTAAAATTGAGATTCCCAATTTTTATGATTACGACTGTCTTGGTCTTTCAAAATATGGTTCTCAATACAAACCTCTTTGGACAAGTGCTAAAGAAACTACAATTGAGGAAGATCAAAAACGGATAAACAACAAGAGAATGGAAGTTCCTTTTGTTTATACTCAAGAAAATGCAAAATATTTTCCTGAGAAAATAAAGAAGAGAAGACAAAAGTTAAACATTGTTTCTTCTACTAAATCTTCTAGATTGAATGACTTCTTTGATTTAAATACATCTAATCCTAATAAGGACAATATATCTCCAGTACTTTATGATACTAAGAGATATATACCTTCATTAGTATTAGAAAGCCAAATCTTTGATCTAGAAGAACAATTGGAAGAACAAGAGATTTTTTCTGTAAAAAGAGTAAGCTATGTTGAAGTTTTAAGTCACAATCTATTCAACATCGGAAAGTTCTGCGATAAAGATCTTGAAGTCAGTTTCAAGTCTAAAAGAGTTGCTGTAAAGAATAATAGCGGCAGGGACTTACTTGTTGGAAAGAGACGATCAAATCTTTATACCATTAATCTTTCCGAAGTAAAGGTTCCATCAGATATTTGTCTTCTATCAAAAGCCTCTATTCATGAAAGTTGGGTGTGGCACCGTCGACTAGCTCATCTCAATTTCAAATATATGGATCGCTTGGTCAAGAATGATTCCATGAGAGGTCTTCCAATCCTCCGTTTCCAGAAAGACCATCTCTGTCAGAACTGCGAGAAAGGAAAGATGAAGAAAGCATCTCATAAGCCTAAGCCTGAACATTGCACTGCGGACATCCTAGATCTGATTCACATTGATTTGTGCGGACCAATGAAGATAAAGAGCATTGGTAAGAAGAAATATGTTTTGGTTGTTGTTGATGACTACTCCAGATACACATGGGTGAAATTTCTCAAATCTAAAGACGAAATACCCGAAATTCTCATCAACCTCATCAAAACCATTCAGACAAATAAGCAAAAGCATGTCAAAGTTGTAAGATCAGATAATGGCACAGAATTCAAGAATTCAACTCTTCAAGCATTCTATGATGATTAAGGAATACAACAACAGTTTTCTGCTGCAAGAACACCGCAACAGAATGGGGTTGTTGAAAGACGAAACAGAACGCTTGTGGAAGCTGCCAGATCTATGCTTGCTTATTCAGGTCTTCCTTTGTCTCACTGGGCCGAAGCCATATCAACTGCCTGTCATACTCAAAACAGATCAATTATACACCGCCGGTTCAACAAGACTCTGTATGTATTGATGAACGGTATCAAACCAAACATCAAATATTTCAAGTCTTTCGGGTGTAAATACTATGTTTTAAATGATATAGATAATCTGAACAAATTTAGTCCAAAGGCAGATGAAGGCGTATTTTTGGGTTATTCTTCTAACTCTGCTGCTTACAAAGTCTTTCTCCTCTCTGCCAGAAAAGTGATAGAGTCAGTGAATGCCAAATTTGATGAAGCTGCCGATTTGGCTTCTGGACAACACAGTTCAGAACCCGCTATTACTGAAAACTCAACTTTTGAACAAATTAGTTCAGAACCTGCACTTCAGTCGACAAATCAGAATTCTTCTACTTCTCTTTCTAATCTTTCTGATCTTGATTTTCTGTTTGAAAAATTTTATGATGATGTTCCTAAACCAAATACTGATAATGTGTCAAATATCTTGAATCAGGAATCTGTGAGTACATCTAATCCTAATTCCGCTGCATCAACCTCTGAACCTGATGCTACTTCAGTACCTCCTGAAATTCAAGACATATCTTCTGAACATCATCCGGATCATTTCATACATGAACCCGAAATTGCTGAAACTGTTCATGAGGAGTATGTAGAAGATGAAGCTGTTTCAGAAGAAAATGTTCAACAAGAAGTACAAGCTACGTCTGGTCAACAAGATCCTGAATCTGATGTCATGGAAATACCTCCTCCTCCAACTGAAACCATATCTGTGTCATCTTCTGATAGTATTCCATCTGAAGATCCTCCTCAACAATTAGATGTGGTTCAAGAAGTTATTGATCCTTTCCCTCATTCAACAAAATGGACAAGATCTCATCCAATCCATCAAATTATTGGGGATCCTCAAGCAAGTGTTTCTACTCGCTCCAGAACAACTTCTTCCAACGAATGTTTGTACACTTGCTTCCTAAGCAAGATTGAACCTACCAAAGTATCTGAAGCATTGGAAGAACCGGATTGGATTTTAGCAATGCAAGAGGAGCTTAATCAGTTTGACGCGCTAAAAGTTTGGAGACTTGTTCCACGGCCAAAGGGTAAAAGCATCATAGGAACCATGTGGATATTCAAGAACAAAAAGGACAAAGATGGTATCGTTGTTCGCAACAAAGCCAGACTGGTAGCCAAAGGATATCGACAAGAAGAAGGTATTGACTATGATGAAACATTTGCACCTTTCGCCAGATTGGAAGCTATTCGGATGTTTCTGGCCTTCGCTGCTTACCGCAACTTCACCGTATATCAAATGGATGTCAAGACAGCATTTCTCAATGGCAAATTGAAAGAAGAAGTATATGTATCTCAGCCAGAGGGATTTGTTGACAAATATCGTCCTGATTACGTTTATTTTCTCGATAAAACTTTGTATGGTCTGAAACAAGCTCCACGGGCGTGGTATGACGAGTTGTCAACTTTCTTGGTCAAATCTGGCTTCATCAAAGGCTCGATAGATACAACTCTTTTCATTTATAGAACTAATCTTGATATCTGCTTAGTACAAATATACGTAGATGATATTATTTTCGGTGCGACTAACAAATCTTTGTGTAATTGGTTTTCTGATTTAATGACCTCTAGATTTCAGATGAGCATGATGGGAGAAATCAACTTCTTATTCGGCTTACAAGTGAAGCATCTTTCAAATGGAATCTTCATCAATCAGTCAAAGTACGTATTTGACATTTTGAAGAAATTCAAGATGGACAAATCTACTTCAATCGGCACGCCTATGGCTCACGGTGCCAAACTCGGACTGGATCTAGATGGAAAAGCTGTGGAACAAAAGACATACAGGGGGATGATCGGATCACTGATGTATCTTACTGCAAGTCGCCCGGACATAATGTTTTCAACGTGCCTGTGTGCCCGCTTTCAAGCAAAACCAAAAGAACTTTAAAGGAACTCCTTATTTAGGATTATGGTATCCTAAAAGTTCTGACTATAATTTGATTGCTTATTCTGATGCAGATTATGGTGGTAATCAATTGGACAGGAAAAGTACTTCTGGTCATCTCCAGTTTCTTGGTGAAAGACTGATAAGCTGGGCGTCGAAAAAGCAAAACTGCGTGTCAATATCAACATCCGAAGTTGAATACGTCGCTGCAGCTAGTTGCTGTGCTCAAGTGCTTTGGATGAAAACGCAACTTCGCGATTACGGGATGCTATACAAGACTGTGCCAATATATTGTGACAGCAAGTCTGCAATTGCGATATCGGTCAATCCTGTCCAGCACACCAAGACCAAGCACATAGACATGAGATATCATTTTATAAAGCATCACGTGGAAGAAGGTACTATTGAGTTATATTTTGTCCCAACTGAATATCAACTTGTTGATATATTTACAAAAGCTTTAGATGAAAAACGATTTAACTTTCTGCTTTCAACACTTGGCATGTTGAATTTAAAAGTTTAAATCTTTACAAATTTTATTCTATAAAGTTTAATATTTCAGATTTTCTTTCAGTTGAATAAAATGTGTGTCTAGAATCTTTGACAAGTCACCTTGTTTATATTTAAAGTTTCATATATTCAATGTTCAAATCTTTCAAAAATCGAAAAGTCAGCAACATGTTTGATGCTTTAGATACTGCTTTAAAGATATGTGAGTCGGCATATTTATGGTTTACTTTGCTTGAACAACCTAAGTGATCAAAATTGTAGATCGTAATGAAAATATGGGCTAAGCTATTCGATATAGATCTGAGTTATTGAGATGATTTTATTTTTAAGCATTTAAAATACAGAAATCCTTGAGTTTAAAAGTTTGTACCTGTGACCTTTCTGGTTTGGGAAAGTAAATTCCGAGGGATGCTCGACATCTGGTCCCCTAAGGTCAATTGATCTGGGAGTGATCGAACAGAAATCCTGCAATAGAACCAGATCGAAAGTCATGTTCTACTGGTATGAATGGGTTTAGGATATGTCGATGTAGCCTTTCTGATCCGGGAAAGTAAGTTCCAAGGGGTGCTTGACACCTAGTCCCCTAAGGCCATCTGGTCTGGGAGTGGCTGACCCAAATCCTGCAATAGGGTCAGATAGAAAGTTACGTTTACGACATGTTCTTTACTTAATGAACTCTTTGATTAAAAAGATGCCAACGTGCACAACGCTTAAAAGATGCCAAAGAGCACACTCATGTGAAGATGCCAATGAGCACACAGCTAAAAGATGCCAATGAGCACACATCTCTTGATACTTGGTGATATATTTTGAGTTGCGATAAACCTGTAAATTTGTGAAATTCTTAATTCTTGATGACTTAGTGCCTGTAATTGCAAAGTTCTTCATTTTATGTTTAGAATTACATTTTTCTTGAAGCTAATCAGAGATCGCATGCCAGCACACTGAATAGATACCTGCAAGTGTTTGACTCTGAACATGTCTTAACTTGATATACAATGAAACATGTTTCTGTATTCAACAACTCCCGTTTGATTTCAACTAATTGATAAATCTGGGATATTCTACTGAGTAGACTTTAATTTGTTTAGTGTTTAAAAGTTTATATATTCAGTTGTTACAAAATTTATATTCAATATGATCATCTTTAATATTGATGTCTTTATGTTTGTTGTCTGTGTTTTTGGTTATATAGTCTGTGCATTTTTCGAGGGGGAGTGTATATCTAGGTTCTTTATCTGAGAATATTCTATTTTTGAGGGGGAGTGAATGTTGCTGATAATTTACTTCTTGTGCTGATCAGAAATTCATCAGGTAAGTATTTATGAAATTACTATGCAAATGCTAAACTAATTTGATAAATTTTGTGCATTTGTGTAGGGGGAGTAATGGGGGCTTATCAGGTAATTTTCTTATTTTTTTAAGTGTTTTTTAAGTATATAGAAGTAAGAGTGTGTATTTTTTTTTCTTTTTTCTTCTTTATTCCATTTGAACTTGTTTGACTATTCATCTTCCCTCCATCCTCTCTGCGTGTTCTTCTTCTTGAATTCTCATCTAATTCATTTCAGATTGTCGCTTTGGAATTTCAGGTATGTTTTTGTTTTCGTTCTATGTTTGTAGCTTGATTAGTGTTCTATTATTTTGTTTTGATTTCAATTTTAGTCTCTTATTGTGCGTTTTATCTGATGTGCGATTTTTCACTGTTCATCGATTTTGAAAAACCCAGATTCGTGTTGTTGTTGATCGATTTGCATATTGGGGTTTGTTTAGATAGTATAATCGACAATCAGGTATGTTTTGTTTTAGTTTAATTCATTTTTTTGTGCTTAGATTTAAAGTTTTTGTGGATTTCGGGTTCGAACAGCAGAGTTCTAGGGTTAGATTTAAAGTTTTTGTGAACTATGCGTTTCACTCGTGACCCGCATAGTGAACTATGCGTTTCACCCGAGACCCGCATTTTTCTTGTTTGTTTCTTGTGTATTTCGTTGTTTCAAAGTATGCTTTGCGTTCCATTAAGGACACGCATTTCTTTCAATGCGTTCTTTTAAGGACACACATTCTCTTCTATGCGTTCCCTTCAGGACACGCATTCTCTCTTTTGTGTTCCGTTGAGGACACGCATTCTCTTCTATGCGTTCCCTTCAGGACACGCATACCTCATATGCGTTTCCTTCTTAACACGCATTTCTTCCTTCGTGTTTCCTTAAGGACCCGCAAACCATACTTGGAATATTTTTCGTGTTTTTCTGTTAATTGTTTTACTGTGTTTTGTTTCAGGTTATCATGTCTTCTCGAACAAATTCTGATCCAATGATTCAAGACGAGAATGTCGTTCTTCAGGATCCGGCTGATCAGGCATCTCATGATACACCTATGCCGTCTGTTCCGTCTGTTGGCGCTGATCTTTCTATATCTAGGCGATCTCCAAATGATGTGTTTCCTAACAACATGTACATGCCTTATAAGCGTAACAACTACTTTGTTGACTTTGATCGCATCAAGATTCATCCTGTCATATGCACTATTCTTCGTGGACATCCGCTCTCTCAAGCTCTCTGTTCAGTTGCCGATGTTCCGGAAGTTTACGTTCAGCAAGTTTGGCACACCATCACTAAGAACGAACTGGCACGTCCTCATCGATTTGATCTCCAAATTGATCAATTCGATTCATATCTTTCTTACAAGCGTTTACGGTTGATTCTTGAGCTTCCTGATCCTACTTCTAGACCTGCAAGGACAAAATATGATCAGTTTCCATCCGAAGAGGAAGTGTTTGAGGGCATCAAACGACTAGGCTATGTTGGTCCACTGAACAAGGTTGTAGACTTTGACAAGTCTGATCTTCCTCCTGTCTGGTATTCTTTATTTTCTGTCATCAACAGGTGCTTAACTTCTAAACATACCAGCACGGATAGTTCTAGTCTTCACTATCTTCGACTGTTCCATGCAGTAGTCTATGACCTGCATGTCGACTACACGATTATTTTCTGGACCGAGATTTCTGAAATAGTGCAAGACAAGTTAACCAACAAGCGACGAAAGTTCATTCCTTTTATCAGGTTTCTCAAGCTGATTATTAGAAGCATGTTTCAAAGCAATCCTACCATTCCACGAAGATTATCTTGGCCGCAAGTTCAGGATTGCGAGATGCTTTATCTTCAGAAACAGAAGAAGTCATTCACTTTTTCTATGACCATTCCTTATGGTCTTATTGCAAATTATGTTGACATGACCGATGACAGTGTCATCAATTATTGTTTAGAAAATGAATTTGTAGAGGCTGAACAGGAAGAACCTTCTCATGGCACTCCAGCTGGTACTATTCATGAAGAGCAAGTTGAAGCAACTACTCAAGAAATAGATATTGTCATTGCAACTACTCTAGAAACAGATGTTGATCTTTTTGCAGCACCACAAGATGTTGCTACTCATCAAGTGGAATCTGTCATTGCTGTTATTGAAGCTGAAGCCACTACTGTTTCTGCTGATATTGGAGAAGATGTCAATCCTGATGAAACTGGAGTTGCTAATGATGATGAGACAAATGCTGATCTTTCTGATGATGGTGAAAATTCAACAAGTGATTCAAATGATGATGATGATGATGTCGATCAACCTAGCATGAAAGTGTATGATCGGAGAATAAGAACACCAGAAGTGGTTGTTGTCTCAGAAGATGTTTCAGAAGATGAATCGGTACCCATTGATCTCTCTGTTGCTCGTCTAAATGTTGATGAACTGGATATCTCATTTGCTCAAACCTCCACTCAAACACAAAGTCAAGCTCCTACTTCTTTTTCTGTTGAGGTTACTGCTACCACTGTTTCTGCTGTTGAGCTTTCTATGGTTCCTGTACGTGTTTCTTCGGAGAAATTTACAACTCTGAATGAGGTAATTCGTCAGTTCTCAGAAAGGGTGGATGCTCAAAAAGAAGAAGATATTAACAAGCTGAAGTCGTTTTTCAAAGAAAAAATGTCAGAGATAGATACTTCGGTTCTTCCTCCTGAGATTCCTTTCCGCCGTCCTTCAGGGGTGATTCTTTGGGAACCTTCTTCTGCGGTATCTTCATCTATGTCTCCGATTGTATCTCTTCCTTTTCCGTCAATCTTCACTCAGTCTGCGGGTATTTCCATGTCTGCTCCGACTGATACTTCTTCCAGGGCTTCTCTTCATGATGCTCCGATTTCTGAGCTATTTGATCTTCTTTATGCACGTCTTCTATCTATGTCTCCGCCACAACATCAAGATCAAGATTTGATCTATCTGCTGAGGAACTTCCAGCCAACGCCGCCTCCAGTTTCTTCCTCTTCTGATTCAGATCGCATTAATGCTTTATCTCATGACTTTCAGAAATTCAGATCAGAAGTCAGATCCAGTTTATCTGATCTTCGCTCTTTTATGTCACAAGATTTCTCCGATCTTTCGAACAAGATTGATCATCTAGAGAAATCATACAGGACTGAGGCTGGCCCGTCTTTTAAACGCCGACATGACCAAGATGATCCCGATCATCAAGGCCATGAGGGGGAGATGGAAAAGAGACAAAGAACAGAAGGGTCTTATGAAGCACGAGAAGTTGTTCAAGAAGAAGTTGCTGGAGATAGAGAAAAGACTGCTGATACAGTTCAAGATTGCAGTATCCAAGATTTAGTAAATGTCATGATTGAAAATGCTGATGTAACTGCTTTGCATAATGAATTTAACTTGTCTGAAGCAAATATTAATAATATGAAAATAGTAGTTTATGTGGATCCAGATGTCTCAGGTAGAGCTTATAAAGTTGAAGAGTCGGAAGCAGCAAATGACATGAGATCTTTCTTCGCAAACTTCATAGAGATAACTTCAGATGATGATGAAGAAGTTAGATTTGAGAAAGTTGCTCGAGTTAAAGAAGAAGATTGCAACAATATCATCATCTTATCTGATACAGAGGATGATACTATTTTCATGGATGCTTCAGATATAAAAGAGGCTGAATTGCTATATGCTGATCTTCCAAGTCAAGGTGAGATTCCAGAAGTTGATCAACCTTCATCTACTCCAGTAACTATTTCTGCTCCGACAACCAATATTCAGTCAAGTACATTTGAAGTTGGTCAGTCATCTAAAGCTCAAGCAGATATTCCTTCTTCCGAACCGGTAATTCCTCCATCTCTTTTAGAAGAAGGAGAAGCTTTAACTAGGCAACAAAGGCAGAGAAATCTTCAGCAGAGATATATGGCTTCTAGACTCAGAACAACTTTTCTTGAAGATATTTAAAGCTACATCTTTGTTTCTAGAAGAAGGACAATTAATATATATGCCATACTTGGAGTAGAGAAAGAATCAGAAGCATATCAACATGAATACATAGCATTTATCAAGTACCAGCGCAAAAGGATTAACACCGTTGCTTCTCCTCATCTAATTGTTCGAGTTCTCAGTGTCACATTTAATAAGTTTCTAAACATCTGGTATCCAGATCTTGAAGTGGAAAGAAGAGACTGCAAGCGGTACAACTTTTCAGAGGCTGATTTCGTTGATCTTTCAATTGATGATATTGAATTATTGTATGATCACTTCAGGAATCTTTATCACCGGACTCAGGATGTTTCTCAAACTCTTTTTGTTATTAAACGATTCATTCGACGACAGATCCGATTTTATCGTGTGTTTGACTTTCAGATGGCCATCGAAAGTTTCAGCCTGTGGTTAATCTTGAAAGGCCCAACCGAAGTTTGCAGAATCTAGAGTCTTATACATTATTAACCATTATCGAAGATCCATACGGAGTAGTATATAAGAACAGCTCAAGTGAAAAATGCTTTCTTCGATTTGATGAGATTGGACATTACTCTGATGGAACTCTAAAGGTGATCAAACTTCAGTTGGAGCATCGTCTACAAGAGGCTAGAAGAAAGTTTTTGGAAACAAGAAGAGAGTTATATATGTTTGAAAATGATGAAATTCGTCTGATCCGTAGAACTTTGGTCTCTATTCAAGATAGACTGAATCTCCGTTCAACTCTGCGACGATTGGAAGTGTTAGTTGGGCTAAACAGACTTCGTCAACGAGAAGAACGTCAATGATCTTTCAAAGTCACCTTGATGGTCAATGTTGTTTTTGAAGATTATTTTTTTTAAAGACCTCGACGCCAATGATTACTAAGGGGGAGATTGTTAGATCTGATTTTATAGTAATCATTATATTTATTGTTCTTATATGTCTTGTAATTGCCTTGGGGTATTTAAGTCCCTTTGGCTTGTTTTTGTTGTAATAACTTTTACTTTTCGAATACAAGTTTACTGTTACATTCAAGCGCACTTTTCTCTCTCTAGATTCTCTCTCTACAAGATCTTATGATCTTGGCTTATCAGTTTGGATAACTTTGGATGGAGAATCTCAAGATCTTAACGTGGTAAGTTTCCTTGAATATTCCAAGCTTTAGTATACGGATCGTTGTAGATCTAAAGGTTTACTTGTTGTTGGTTTATTTCTAGAGTTGGGGGAAATGGGTTATTTGGAAACCCTATCTCTTGGTTGAAGTTGACTTGGAAATGGTAGATCTACTCTACTGGAGGCTAACGGTTGGATTTGGAACCTAGGTTTAACTTAACCTAGCAAGGTGAATTCAAGTTTGTTTGTGAAAACGTTGTACATGCCAAAATGTCTATTTTAAAGCATTTATGTGGTTTACATGAAATTATCAACTATCGGATTTTGGTAACTTTTGATTATTGAAATATTTAGCTTATTAAACATGTAAATCACCCATATTTGGGATTTTTGGGCATTTCGATAAATGTGTCATGAATGAATGGGTTTTTGATGATTTATTGCATAAATGCGTCTTTGGTCGAAAATACACTTTTAAGTGTTTGTCGGGTTTATGCATCATTCATGAAAGGGGGTGTTTTATAAAGTACTACTTGCACATTTATGTGAGGTACACGAAAGAATGTATATAGTCTCATTTTATGATTTTCATTCTTATCAGCAGTTAAACATGGAAATGCATATTTGAAAAAAAAATTAGTCTAAGGACGTTTGTCCGGTTTAATAGCCCGTTGTGGCGTTTTGAATATGATGGCGGTTAATGCGCATCATTTGAGAATTACATGTTTTGAGTGCGTTGTCATTCAATTGGAGTCATGTACTATTTTAGACTGTAATGCAGTGGATCCATAGGCATATGAGTCGGTCTTTATTATTTAAAAATAAAATCGGCTATTATTTATATGTTGGTGTTAGAATTAGTCTTGGGATTTTGAGGACTTGTCGGTAAATGCTCTTGGAGTCCAATAACCGGACCTGCATCCGCGAGTTATTTTCTGAGCCCGTTTTTATGGGATAGTCACTTCCCATTTGTATCTAGTTGAGACATTGGGTCCTTGGAGGCCACTTCGTAAGGTTATGTGGGATCGGTTACTAGCTATGGGCCGTAAATGTAATCCTAGCGAATGAGCATGATTAGGTAATCCTCTGGTGCCCCCCCCCAACACATCTTAGTATGAGTCGTCGAGCTCGTGGCCATGGGTTCCTAGTATGGTGAGCTCAGTAACTTGGAATGTGGCCTACTTTTGTGTTCCGCCACTAGCCTTGGAATTCGGGATTCCCCCGTCACCGAGAGGTGTTGTTTTGAGGTATTTAGTTTTATCCTTGTTTTCAGTGACGCATTGAGTTTGGGTTATATCCCTTATGCTATAACTTTGGAGACTTGAGTTTACTCATATTTTGGTCGTTTGTTTTATAAAGTTTACTCAAATTTCATTATTCGAGCATTACCATTATCCTCGTTTTCAGTAACTGTTGGATTGTATTATTTCATGAAAGAATGTTTTGGCGTTGAGGCGTCCATCTATAAAATGCATGATGTTGATAAATGAGTTGTACTCTTATTTTAACGTAAATCATTTAAATGATCATGATTGTAAGATACAATATTTCCATTTTACGTTTTCCTTTATACTCATGATATAAAACTCTTGAACTCACTACGCGTTAGCCTAACCTTTTATTTGTCGGCATGTGCATCAGGTTCCACTCCAGGATTAGTCCTAGCGACACTGTGAAGAGATGAATGCTAGGTGTGTGCTCGAAGAGGTGATTAGTTTGTTGAAGTCTTCCGCACTTATATTGGAGATAGCGATTGGTATTGGGTTATAGTAGCACTCGACTTTAGTTAGTCTTTATGTAAGACTTTAATTAAATGTTAATGGTTCAACCTAGAAATGTATTTCAATTATGGACTGGTAGTAAGAAATTTTATTATTCTTTAAGATATTATTGAAAGTTTTTAATTAGTCGCGTTTTCCAAGTTTGAGGGTGTTACAGTTGGACCCATTATAAAATGGGTAAAAAATAAAAATTAATCTTCCTTATTATTGCAGGATTTAAAGGGTTTCGGGTATCTTGATAGTGGACACTCTCGACATATAAACGTAAATAAGTCGTTGGTCACTAAATGCAAGGAAGAGAAAGGTCCCTCAGTGACCTTTGGTGGTTTTGGTGTACTGACTAATGGAGTAACAACCTTAAGAAGAGTTGCTTATGTCGAAGGAGTAAAGCTTAATTTACCCGACATTAGTGAGTTGTATGACAAAGACTTCTCAGTGAGCTTCTCAAAAAGCTTGTTGTTCCAGTTTCAAGCTCAATCAAATTATAAATACAGATTTAATCACAATGTCATATTTCATTGATTTGAATGATATTACAATACTTTCTCTCTCTAAGCTCTATGACATTCTCTCTCTAAACTCATATACATATTTAAACAAATTCTCTCTCTAGAAAATGCACGACTAGTTTCTCTCTATGTGTTGTGTTACATGATTTACATAGACACTCTCTTATTTATACCAAGTCAACAAAGTTGACCTTTACAACACAAGCTATTTAATGAAAGTCAAACACCCTTGACTTTACAACATGATTTTACAAATATTACACATTAAATCCCTTTAGTCTTGAATACAACCACTAGGCTCAACAAAGCTTGTATAGTCAAGGACGGATAACTTACTCTTATGGAAAATGTCTATGTTATCAACATGGACTCTCTCACTGAAAATATATGTTTTGTTTCTAAAGCTTCTTCAGATATAAACTGGATATCGGACAAGAGACTCTCCCATATGAATTTCAAGACACTGAATGATTTATCAAGAAAGGAACTAGTTAATGGCCTTCTTCAAACTCTTATGCTAAGGAATCTCTTTGTTCAGCGTGTGAGAAAGGAAAACAATCTAAAGTTAGTTTCAAGTCAAAACAAGTTTCTTCAACGATCACTCCTATTCATTTACTTCACATGGATTTATTTGGCTTTGTCAACATATTATCCATCGCTGGAAAGAAGTACACTCTCGTTATTGTTGACAATTTTTCTAGGTATATCTGGGTCATTTTTCTCAGATCTAAAAGTGACACCCCTGAAGAAATTATTTCCTTTGTATGGAAAATGGAAGTGCTGAACAACCCAATTGTTCGCTCAATAGGAAGTGATCATGGTACAAATTTCATAAGAAACACTTTAGACAACTTCTTTGAGAGCAAGGAAATTTCTTTCAATTTCTCAGTTGTAAGGACACCATGTAACATCCCAGACCAACCGTACCAGATATTGTCCGCTTTGTCCACACACCCGGACTTACGGTTTTAAAACGCGTCTGATAGAGGAGGTATCAAGGCCCTTTATAAGGCAACCTTTGTTCCCCTCCCCAACCAATGTGGGGTCTTACAATCCACCCCCCGTGGGAGCCCAGTGTCCTCGCTGGCACACTAGTCCGGTTTTCGGCTCTTATACCATCTATAACATCCCAGACCAACCGTACCGGATATTGTCCGTTTTGTCCACACACCCGGATTCACGGTTTTAAAACACGTCTGATAGAGGAGGTATCAAGTCCCTTTATAAGGCAACCTCTGTTCCCCTCCCCAACCAATGTGGGATCTTACACACCACAACAGAATGGGTTGCTGAAAGAAGAAATCGAACCATCATTGAAGTTGCTTGCTCCATGCTCAACGAATCTCATCTTCCAACTCAGTTCTGGGCAAAATCTGTCAATACTGCATGTTTCACTCTGAACCGCTCATTGATTGTCAACCGATTCATGAACACAACTTACGAACATATTCATGGAAGAAAACCTACTTTCAGTTTTCTTCATATATTTTTTTTTGTAAATGCTATATTCTTGACGACATGGATAATCTTGGAAAATTTGATCCCAAAGCCGACGACAATATCTTCCGTGGATATTCTTCTATATCCAAAGCAGTCAGAGTATTCAACAAAAGAAGACAAACTATTGAAGAAACAATTCATGTAACTTTTCATAAATCTCGTTAAGATAACTCAAAGCATGTTCTCGATAATAAAGAACTGAATCAATGGACGATTTCTCACTTTGGAGAACCTGAAGCATCTTTCAGTAATCATTACCATACTGAACAACCTAATGATCATGATGATCTAAACATCATTCATGGCATGCAAGACAGTAGAGTTGGATCCTCTTCATTGATCTCTCTTGTTCCTCTCAACACCATGCCACCCTCAGACTCATCGAATGGTGATCCCTTAAATGGTGAATCACCTTCAACCACTTAACCTTTTTCTGTAAATGATAATCAATATGAATCTCCTCTACAGATTAGATTGATGGCTAATGAATTTATTGCTGAAGCTTCATCCTTAGTTCCTGAGCCTCTAACTGCTGAAGACTCAGATCTGACTCCTCAACTCCCAACTCAAAGATGGACAAAGAATCACGCCATCGAACAAATCCTTGGTGATCCAAACGTAGGTTTTCAGACCCGACAAGGTTTAGGTAATATTTATATCTTTGTAAACATCATTTCTCCTTTTTATATATCTAAGGGATACATACAGAAGGAAGGCATAGACTACGATGAAATCTTTGCTCTAGTGGCCAGGCTCTAAGCAGTTCGACTATTCTTAGCCTATCTTTCTCAAAAAGATTTCAAAGTATATCAAATGGATGTGAAGAGTTCCTTTCTGAATGACAAACTTTAAGAAGAAGTCTATGTTGAACAACCTCCAGTTTATCTAGATTCTAAGTATCTAGATCATATCTATAGACTATATAAAGATTGCTTGGTATGGTGCCCTATCCTCCTTCCTTATATCATTGCAAATTTTGAACGTGGAAAGAATAATAGCACCCTATTTCTAAGGAAAGTAAAAGGGTCACATTATTGTTGTTTTGATATATGTCGATGACATTATCTTTGGATCCAAGAATCCATTGTTCTGCATTCGATTCTCTGAACGCATGAAAAAAGAATATAAAATGAGCATGATGGGTGAATTGACTTATTTTCTTGGTGTTCAGATTATGCAATCTGAAAAAGGTATCTTCATAAGGCAAGGTAAGTATGTTAATGATATGTTGAAGAAATATGATCTAACCCAATGTTCAGTGATGAAAACTACTATGGCACCTCCACTAACCTTGAGCAAGGGTTCAAATGGAAACCTGTTAACGTAACTGATTATAGAGGAATGAGTGGCTACTTGTTGTATCTCACAGTTAGTCGTCTAGATATCATGTATTCTACCTGTCTATATGCACAATATATATCAATCTAAACCCAAAGAGCCATATCTAATCGTTGTAAAGTGAATATTCAAATACCTGTAGGGTATACCAAATCTGGGTCTTTGGTATCCCAAAGACTCGAGGTTCGATCTAATAACATATTTAGATAGTGATTTTGCAGTATGTAAGCTGGACAAATCAAAGAGGCACTAATGGAGGCTATCAACTTCTATGTAGAAAGTTGGTGAGCTTCACAAGCAAGAAACAAAATCCAGTATCCACATCAACCTATGAAGCTGAGTATGTCGTTGTTAGTAGTTGTTGAGCTCAAGTGTTATGGATGAGAACTCAACTCATTAATTATGATCTTCAGCTATCCAAGGTCCCTATCTATTGTGACAATACCAGTGTAATTGCCATCGCTAACAATCATGTTTTGCATTCTAAGACAAATCATATTGTGATCATATATCCTTTTATCTGGGATCATGTTATGAATGGTGATTGGTGTGTTTTAAATTTATAACCACAAGCGTACGGGAGGTGTAGAATACGGATCGATCACAGAGAGGCGATGAACTAACACAGACCCGTTTTAGACTATGGCCTAGCTACCGGAAATATTAATATTTTGATTTTTTTAATAAAATTAATAAAATAAACAAGCAAAAGAAGAAAACAAAACCATCACACATTGGGTAATGTCAACTTCAGATTTTGGTAATGGTGGGAATTCGTTATGCAAAATTACTTCAACCCTCTTTCAAGGTGGAGAAGCTTTTCTATCCCAAGACGGACAGGATCTAATTCTTAACAAGAATAATCAACTCAGAAACAATATTAAAGGAGTTGCAGAATAACACTTTAATATTCAACTATCAAAGTAACAGTGAATCAGAAATCACAACTTGTTAACTTTATTGAATGATTAAAGTTACAAGATTTCAAACAAAACCTCAATCTTGATGAACAGGCTCACCAAGACGAATTCTACTTCTCTAGAACTAGGATTATAAACCTTGAGGTTAATTCTCTCTCTAAAAGTTATCAATCAAAAGTTAATTCTATCAAAGACTTCTATACTATTTATACAAGACATATTACAAGATAATTATCAAAATACAATTGATCTTCAGTCCATAATTATCTGCTTTACTTTAGCAAGTCTTCTATACAGCTGTCTTCCTTCTATTCTGAGTCTTCATCTTATAAGCAGCATTAACCTTCTTCAGAAGTATTAACCATCTTCAGTAGCATTAAACACCTCAGCAGTATTAATCATGTTTGCAGTAGTAATCCCTTAGCAGTACTAACTCTCCAAGCAGTACTAACTATTGAAGTAGCAGTACTAACTTTTCAAGCAGTATTAAATCTACTAGCAGTAGTAATCATAATATACTAGCAGCATTAACCATACTTTAATAAATCTTAAATTCCCAACAATCTCCCCCTAACTTGACTTTTAGGAAGAGAAGTCAAGTTCTTCAGATATGGTCTTCAAGATGCTTTCAAAACTTCATCTTAGTTGCCCAAATTTGGATCCAGTCCCAGACTTTGATTGATTGTCCTTCTTATCACAACTCTGGCCATTTCAGATCCTTTTGCACACACTATCTTGGCTTTCAGCATTCCTTTCAGCTTCTCCTTGCTATGATCATACACTTTGTCCATTAGAAAATACTCATGATAGCAGTTGTCTATTGTGATCATGTAGACACCAGAGTTTTCAAAGAGCATCCACTGATCAATCCTTTTGAACCCATACTCATGATGCAAATCCTTTATCCTGTACACCACCTTTTCTGGTTCAAACATCATACACAAGTATTCCATAGCAACTTTTAGTAGACTTTCTTCAGTTCCTTTTAAAACAGGCTCATATAGCTTCATTCCCACCTTATGCATTTCTTCTAAGTCAACCCTTGAACAACTTCTGATCACTTTCCCCCAAGTTGCATATACTTCAAATATATCACCAATTCTTTTGAGTCTGAAGTATTCTTTTCTGTTGTCCTTCAGCATATCCCAAAAGATGATTTATGGTGCCTTCATAGAAATGGGAACAACTTGTACTGGTTCTATTAAAGTCATGTAAAGACCAACATGCTCATCAGATTGATTTGGTTGTTGTGCACTTTGACTTGTTTACTCTGTATGACTTGCAACAAATGGTTCTACCTCTTTTTCTGCTTCTTCAATCCTTGGCTTTTGGGACTGTTTCTTGGAAGCTATGGTTTTTACTCTCTTTGCAGATTTGGCTTCTACATCAACTTGCTCTTCCTTCTTTTCAGCCTTTTCCTTTGAAGGAGTGGTTTCCTCAAGGAAAGGTTATTGGATGTTGAGATCATGCCTCTCTTTCATCCTTCTTTCAACTTCTTCCCTTTGAGAGGAGTCCCCTTGGAGCTTTGCCATTTCCTTTTTATACAGCTCCTCAACTTTGTTGTATGCCATGTTTGCAAACATCTCTCCTTTTACACCAATTGAGCCTCTCAGAAAGTTTATCATTTTATCCTTTCTTGATTGGCCAAAAAGGTTTTAGAAGGTTGTCTTTTCTGAATCTTTAAAGGCAGCCTGTGCTTGGTTGATTTTACTATACTTTTCTTGGCCTCAGCTGCAGTTTGCATGCTCTTTTGATACTCTTCATTAAGCTTTTTAGCCATATCCAGTGCAAGCTCTCTGTCTTTTTCTGATTGGAGTTGTTCCTCCTTTTCCATCTCTGCTTGAAGTTGTTTTGCCACTTCTTCATCTAGCTCCATTTGTTTCTGCTGCTTTAAGGTTTGCTCGGGTTCAACCATCTTAGCCTTTCCTTTCTTCTTCAATTCTGCCTCACTGATTTCTTTGCTTTTCTGCACAAGACCTCCTTCTTTAATGACCACTCCTTGCCCTTTTGAGTAGCCTTGGGAGTGTCATTCTTAGATTTTACCAATGTTTCTGCAATTTCCAACTCTTCAACAGATAGCCCTGTTACTGTTGCTTGAGCTTTTTCATTTACTGTTGCTTGTTTAACAGTTTCTGCCTCTTTACAAGTTTCTGCTTCTTTGTTTTTTTTCCCTATTCTGCTCCCCCTCAAATTGTGCTTCCATACCACTAGGACTGAGTTTCTCCTTCTCATCCTGTTTCTCCCCCTTTTTGAAAGCATCTGCCCTCTTCTTCAAGACAAACTGTTTTCTTTTCCTTTTCTGCACCAACTTCTTGACTAGCTTCTTCAGTTTGGTAATCTGCACTTGTTGAGACATAATTACCAACTTCATTTCTTCTATATCGGCTCCCTGTTTGATGACATCTAGATTAATGTTGCCCATTGTATCCATCAATTCTTGGTAGTTATATCTATCCTCACCTTCGCCAGGAGTGTTACCTCCTTTTGAAGGATCATTGGAACATTTAGTAGTGGAAGTCTTCTCCCTAGCAGAAGTACCCTCCACCCCCTTGGTTTCTTGGCACCTGGGACCTTTGGATGATTGCTCATCCAAAGTTGCCATGGGGAAGGTCTTATTGATGTTACCACTGTCCTCCTCCGTGCTAGCATAAGTAGTGGCAACCTTCTCACCCATATGCTCATGCATCTCCTCAGTGAGCACCTCCTTGGGTTTGGGAGACACCCCTGTGGTTTCCCTATAGATATTCTCTAATGGAGAATTCTCCATTAGAGGGCTTGAAGGCTGTGTGGGTGAAGGTACAAGAAGGGAAGGAGCCTTCTTTACCTTTTTCCTTATGTAAGTATGGGTGATTGGAGAAGTTGGTTTTTGAAGAAGGGACTGAGGGATTGATATAGTGATTGAAGGTTAGGATTGGCTCTCAGTGGGATGGTCTAGTGAGGGCCCTGACCCTGATGCCATACCTTCTTGATTGTGGGACACCACCATCATTGTAGAGAACAATGGGGTATCAACTCCTTCCGAGTCCATGGCAGATCTCTTCATATTTGAAAAGACCTTGCCCTTGGGGATTTTAGGTACATATACCTCATCAAAGTGAGGCATATCCGTCAATTCAGTAGTTATAACTGCCTGGACAAATCTTGGGTACATATAGAAACTCTTTTTATTTCCCAAGTTTGACACAAGGTCATTGAAAATCATTTTTGAAAAATTATACTTTCTGGCAGTGGACAAGCAGACCAAAGCATAAGCAATGGTACTACTGAACTCACTCCATCCAGTAGTCTATCTAGAAATACAATGCATAAGGGTATGGACAAAGAAATTCCATTGGGGAGAAAATTTAGCTTTGGAGAACTTGAAAACACCGAATGGGCCTCCATACCCCATTCTAGTGAGAGTGGAAAACAAATCATCATTCGAGATAGATGTGATACCTGAGGCACCGTCTAGTCGTAGACTGATGCGAATTACCTCTTCAGAAACTGTCAAGGGTTTGTCACACACCCTTGTCTTGATAACCTTCACACCATTTTCAGTAATAGCGGTGGCATTGGCCCAAAATTGCTTCTGGTGCTCGATGTAGATTGATGGTGACACTGTAAGAGCATTAGCAATATGGCTGGACTTGAGAAAATCGACTATTTGATGAAATCCAGCAGCCTGCTTAGGCTTTTGAAGCATTGCGATCTCGTTGTGTTCATCAATAAACGCCATTGATGCCATCTAGCTTGAGGAGTCTTGACTAAGACACACTGGTTGCTTGAGAGAAAAAGGTTAGAGAGAAGATGAATGGTATTCAAAGAGTCGTTATG
Source organism: Arctium minus (assembly GCA_954870635.1). NCBI lineage: Eukaryota > Viridiplantae > Streptophyta > Magnoliopsida > Asterales > Asteraceae > Arctium > Arctium minus. The sequence continues at coordinate 71,446,310 of OX941088.1, read as the reverse complement.
AGCTTTTAGGCGGGCAAAGAGGGTATTTATTTGATTCGGGAAAGAAGCAGTATTAACCATCTAGCAGTATTAACTAACTAGCACTATTAACTGAGAGCAGTATTAACCACTAGCAGTATTAACTAACTAGCAGTATTAACTGAGAGCAGTATTAACCACTAGCAATATTAACTAACTAGCAGTATTAACTGAGAACAGTATTAACTGAGAGCAGTATTAACCACTAGCAGTATTAACTGATACCTGAAGTAGTAACTTTGCACTGGCAGCATTAACTATACTTACACTATTGAAGCTTGTGTTAGTCTGAGCAAGGCAATACACTTCCTGAGAAAGATGATTAGTAGCACAAAAAATAACCAAATAAGAGGTATACAATTACTTTTTAAACATGAGTTCATTCAGAGTTGATCATGCCCACACTTGTGACCAAGAAAGTGAATCTACCCACATCAAAAGCTTTAGTGAATAGATCAGCAAACTGGTTATCAGTATGAACTTTAGCAACTTGAATAAGCTTCTTTTCATTGCAGTCTCTTATAAAGTGATACCTGATTTCAATGTGCTTTGTTTTGGAGTGCTTGACTGGATTGTTAACAATGCTAATAGCACTGCTATTGTCAATGAAGATTGGAGTGTGCAGAAAGGTTACCCCATAGTCCAACATTTGATTCTGAATCCATAGAACCTGAGAGCAGCAACTTGCAGCAGCAATGTACTCAGCTTCTGTTGTGGATAAGGACACTGTGGTTTGCTTCTTACACTGCCAAGAGACTAGTCTTGCACCCAAAAATTGACATCCCCGTGAAGTAGACTTTCTATCCATATTAGCACTACCCAAGTCACTGTCTGAATATGCAATCAAGTCAAAAGTAGATTCATAAGGATACCAAAGACCTAATCTAGGTTGTCCTCTTAAGTATCTGAAAATCCTCTTAACAGCTTGAAGATGTGACTGCTTTGGCTTGACTTGGAATCTGGCACAAACACACACTGGAAACATGATATCTGGTCTTGAGGTTGTGAGATACATGAGAGATCCAATCATTGATCTATAAAGATGGACATCAACATCCTCTCCCTCAAGATCAACAGTGATCTGTTTGTGTGTTTCCATAGGTGTGCTTGCTGGCTTTGAGTCTGATAAACCATATTTGTCCAGGATGTCTTTCACATACTTTGATTGACTTATGAAGATCCCGCCTTTCTGCTGTTTCACTTGAAGCCCAAGGAAGAAAGTAAGTTCACCCATTGAACTCATTTTGAAGCTCTTGTGCATCAACTCTTCAAAGTCTCTACACATCTGATCTTTTGTGGATCCAAAGATGATGTCATCCACATAGATCTGAACAAGTAGGATATCCTTCTTACTTCTTCTAATGAAAATGGTTTTGTCAATTATTCCCCTTTCAAACCCATTTTCCAAGAGATAGGTAGACAGAGTATCATACCATGCTCTTGGGGCTTGATGTAGACCATAGAGTGTTTTCTTAAGTTTGTACACTCTGTCAGGATATGATGGATTTTCAAATCCAGGGGGCTGACAGGCATATACTTCTTCATCAATTGTTTCATATAGAAAGGCACTCTTCACATCCATTTGATATACCTTGAACTGCATAAATGAAGCATAGGCTAGAAACAGCCTAATTGCCTCTACCCTTGCAACTGGAGCAAAAACTTTCTCATAGTCTATGCCTTCTTCCTGAGTGTACCCTTGTGCCACTAGCCTTGCTTTGTTCCTGATTACTAGTCCTCTCTCATCCTTTTTATTCCTGAAAATCCACTTGGTGCCAAAAGTTCTATGACCTTTTGGAAGGTCCACCAAGTCCCAAACATCTTGCAATTTGAACTGTAGTAACTGTTCTTGCATGGCTTCTATCCAACTTGAATCTTTCAATGCATCATAAGCCTTCTTAGGCTCAATCTGAGATAGAAATCAAGAGAGTATTGTATTCTCTTGATCCTGCATGTCTTGAAGTCTGCTTTGTTTCCTAGTCATCATAGGAGAAGAGATGTCTCCTATTACCAGCTCAGGAGGATGATTCTTCTGAGTTCTTATCTGAAGACTAGGTTCTTCATTAATTCCCACATCTAAATTGGAATCATTTAAGTCAACTGAGGGAATCACATCAGCTGCTTCTGGCTCTTCATGCACAGAATTCTCCTCATCACTTCTTTCTTCTTCACTCTGAATTTGTTCAGTAACAGACTCCTTTTCACATATTTCAACAGGTTCCATTGTAGGAAATGGAAAGATCAAAGACTGAGGAATAATATGTTGTACTTGTTCTTCCCCTGATCCTCTACTTCCTGATCCTGCATGATCATCACTACTGAAACCCAAAGAGTTAGTTAGTGAATCAATGTCAAATAGCCATTGAGGACCTGAACCAATAGGATTTGGTGTGTTCTCATTGCATTTGACATTGTCACTTTCCTCAATTATTATAGAAGAAGAATTAAATACTCCATAGGCCTTACTCTGAGATGAGTAACCAACAAGAAAACCATCATCTGCTTTGCTATCAAACTTTCCTAAGTGAGTTTTGGTATTCAGAATGGTACAAGGACATCCAAAAGGTTTGAAAAATCCAATAAATGGTTTTCTTTTATTTAAAAGCTCATATGGTGTCTTGTTCTTAGGCTTGACTACTAGAACTCTGTTTTGGACATAGCAAGCAGTATTAATTGCTTCTGCCCAGAAAGTAATTGGAAGTTTTGAATCAACTAACAGAGATCTAGCAGCTTCAATCAGTGTCCTATTCCTTCTCTCAGCAACACCATTTTGTTGTGGAGTCCTAGGAGCACTTTATTGCCTCTCAATTCCTTTTTCCTCACAAAAGGTGTTTAGGTCAAGATTTTTAAATTCAGTACCATTGTCTGACCTAATGACTTTTACCTTTTGATTTGTTTAGTTTTCAATTCTTAGAATAAAGAATTTGATCAGTCCACTTGTCTCATCCTTAGTCCTTAGAAAATATACCCAAGTAAATCTAGAGTAATCATCAACAATAACTAAGCAGTATGCTTTCTTACCTATACTCATAACATTTGTAGGACCAAACAGATACATATGCAACAACTGAAGAGAAGAAGAAATTGTGTTCACTTCTTTGGACTTATGAGAAGTTTTGTGTTGTTTGCCTTTGAGACAAGCAACACAATGATCATCACATGAAAAGACTTTTGAAGGCAAACCTCTTACAAGATTGTTTTTAACAAGTTTATTCATTGTTTTAAAGTTCATGTGACACATCCTTCTGTGCCAAAGTGATGATTCATCTAAATATGCTTTTGAAACAAGACAGTTTAGGGATGAATCAGATGAAACATTTTCCATATCTAAACAATAGACATTATCCTTTCTAGGAGTTCTTAGTAATATCATCTTTCATCAACTACCTTGAAACCAGGAGCAAGGATAATGCATTCTGAATCAGTGAATAATATACTATGCTTTTGTCACAAACCTGTGATACACTTAACAGGTTGTACCTTAACTGATCAACATAGAAAACATCCTTAAAGGTCATCTTACCTTTTGTTACATCACCCTTACCACTAATCTTACCTCCATCTGGAGTATTACCAAAGGCAACATGTCCTCCATCAATTTTCTTGAAATTCTTGAGGCAAGCCATGTTCCCTGTCATGTGCCTAGAGCAACCACTATCAACATGCCAGATGCTCTTTCCCTTGAGCTGCTGATTGCCCTGCACATAAGATAAATCAATTAGTATTGATTCGGAACCCAAGCCAAAGTGGTCTTGGGCCTCCCTTTCTCATCAAAGTATTTACACTCCTTTTTGATGAGATTTTTAAAATCAGAGCACTCTTTACTGGAGTACTTTGTCAAGATGATTGGTCTAGCAGCACAAACACTAGAAGCAGTACTAATTTTAGAAGTACTAACAGAGTTAGCAGCACTAACAGGTTTAGCAGTACTAACCTTGTTAGAAGCACTAATAGAGTTAGCAGTATTAACAATTGAAGAAGTACTAACAATGTTTGCAGCACTAACATTGATAGCAGTAGTATTGCTTCTTGCAGCACTATCTTTGTCAGCAACACTATTTGTGGTAGCAGTACTAACAGTTTTAGTGCTTTTGGGAACCCACATCTTGACACTCTCTTTTACAGTCTTTTTCTTCATATTGCTTTTAGATTTAACATGTTTCTTAGCCACATGGTTTCTTTCATTCTTCCTATAACCAAAGGGTTTTTGCATAGATCTTTGAAAATTTATCCTTTCGTTAGTTGGATTAAAATAATAGTGCTTGGCAAGATGATTCAATTTGCCACATATGAAACAAGGTTTTGGTCTGATGATTCTACTCAGATCAACTTCTTGTTTCTGAGCCCACTAATTATTCCAATTTCTTTGATTTCCCCTCCTTTTATCCTGTTTTAGGGGCTCAGATTTATTACATGAACACTGTTTGCAAGGAACAGGATTCACAACTTTAGTCTGTTTATAATGAACCTTTTTGGACTTTCCCTCAGTCTTCTCTACACCATTGGATTTGACCCAATCCCTTCCACCACCCTCATTGGTAAGAATGTTATTTTCTAAGGGAATCTCACCACTCACAGTGTTATCCTTACTCTTACCAGCTTCTTTCTCAGTCTTGTCCACAACAACTACTTCATCTAAAGGATCTATCTTAGTGGCTCCTTCATGCAAGTCCTTCCTATCCTTGGTCTCTAGCAAGTCTGATTTAGGAGGGATGTAGTTGTTGTTGTATGGTGGTGGTGTGGTATTGTACCCAATTCCTGGTTTAAGCTTATCATGGATTTGGACCTTTAGAATAGAATCCATGGCTTTAGAAGCATATGAAAACTTTTCCACATCTAGCTTAACCTTGTCTACTTCTCCTCTCAACTTTTCATTCTCCTCCTTGGACTTTGTCAGTTGGATTTCTAGATCATTCTTCTCCCACTTCCAATAATTGGTATCATATGTGTGTTGAAGTTCATTGGCTTGGAAACCTTTGATTTGTTCCTCAAACCTCTCAACAATTCTCACATAGTCTTTTCTATCCTTTTCTAACCTCTTAAGGTCATCACTCATATTCTGGTTGTGATCACTGTACCTTTTAACAGTGTCTATGCAAGTTTGAGAATAAAGATTAGAAAGTACCTCAGTTGGGAGATCAGATACCTCTGCCATGAGAGCTTGATTTTGAATGGCTTCTTCTGCTTGATCACTCCAGTCAAATCCCATTCCTTGTTGAGAAACAAGAGCTTAAGCAGAGTTTCTGTTCTGGTTGAAGCTTCCGTGCTTGTTGGTGATTTTTGTGAGACACTCCACTTCTGCATTCCCTGGAAAAGTGTCCCTTCATGTGACACTTGTAGCACTCCACCTTTGACTTATCAAAGCCTGCTCCATCTTCTCTTCTTTGAGAGAAGTTGTTCCTCCCAGTCCTCTTAATGAACTTCTTCACCCTCATAGAAAGCATGGCCATCTGCCATTTAATATCCATCTCTTCAAGATCATCAGGATGAAGTTGTTCCAAGTCATGATTGATTAAAGAAGAGTTACCATGGCGGGAAAGAAAGGCTTCAAAAACAGATTCATTGCCTTTTTCTTGATTTAATCCATAGGCAACATTAACTGATTCTGGGTTAGCAGTAGAATCAATTGATGCTGATAGGAGTGCAGCATTGTGAACACATCCAGTAGGCTTCTTCTTTGCTTCCACCTCAGATTCGAACACTCTTACATCATTGTACAGATCATCCAGTTCCTTTTCTTCTAATTCATCATTCTGTCTGAATGAAACAGTGTACATGGTCCATTCATGTCCAAGAGATCTGAGGAACTTTCGATTGACATCATCTTGTTCCATCTGGACTCCAACTGTAGCAAACTCACCAATCAACTTATTGAATTTGTCAAAAGTTTGAGTCATAGACTCATTCTTTGAAGATGTAAAATTCTCATATTGTTGTTTGAGAATGTCCCTTTGATTCCTCTTAGTGCTCTTGGTGCCAGCAAATCTCTTCTCTAAAGCATTCCATAGAATCTGAGCATCTGTGCAGTGTTGAAACTGATGTTGATACTCATTAGGAATGTCCAAAAGCAGGGTGCTTAAGGCTTTCATCTCCAACTGTCTGACTTTTTTCTCACCATCAGTTTTTGGAGGTGGTCTTCTGCCATCTTGTCCAATTTTACCTTCAGCAGAGGGACCATTCTCAACAATGTCCCACATAGAACAGTCTGTAAGGAGGATGTACTGCTTGATCCGAATTTTCTACATGTCAAACTCATTAGGTTTGAGCATGGGAACCTTTGAGACAAAAGTACTGTTTGATTCACCTGTGTTGTCCATGATGAATGAAGGTTTATGAGAATACTTGGCTTTGATACCACTTGACAGGATCTAATTCTTAACAAGAATAATGAACTCAGAAACAATATTAAAGGAGTTGCGGAATAACACCTTAATATTCAACTATCAAAGTAACAGTGAATCAGAAATCACAACTTGTAAACTTTATTGAATGATTAAAGTTACAAGATTTCAAACAAAACCTCAATCTTGATGAACAGGCTCACCAAGACGAATTCTACTTCTCTAGAACTAGGATTATAAACCTTGAGGTTAATTCTCTCTCTAAAAACTTATCAATCAAAAGTTAATTCTATCAAAGACTTCTATACTATTTATACAAGACATATTACAAGATAATTATCAAAATACAATAGATCTTCAGTCCATAATTATCTCCTTTACTTTAGCAAGTCTTTTATACAGCTGTCTTCATTCCATTCTAAGTCTTCATCTTATAAGCAGCATTAACCTTCTTCAGAAGTATTAACCATCTTCAGCAGCATTAAACACCTCAGCAGTATTAATTATGTTAGCAGTAGTAATCCCTTAGCAGTACTAACTACTAGCAGTACTAACTCTCCAAACAGTACTAACTATTGAAGTAGCAGTACTAACTTTTCAAGCAATATTAAATCTACTAGCAGTAGTAATCATAATATACTAGCAGCATTAACCATACTTGAACAAATCTTAAATTCCCATCAATGACTCATATTTACTTTCGCAATATGTGTACGTTGGGAAGAAACATTATCATCTAAAACGAATATTTTTCCCAATTAACGTCCCTAACTTTTTATCATGTTAGAGCCGTTGTCATCAACCAATTTAATCTAAGTAAAAGACCGAACTTTCGTTCATATCTAAAACTAATCGAATTTAACTAAAGACGTTTTATAAAAATCGGTTAATCAAACATTAACTTTCGTTATATAAAAAAATCAACCAATTAAAACTCAAAAGTTTATTATAAAAATAATTGATCAAAACCACAACATCTATCCAAAGTGACGATTACCCAAAAGAACGATAACTAAACTACGAAACAAAACATAAATATTATTCTAAACAAAAACTATGAAAACTTTAAATATCGATTCAAAGAGTGTAACTCTCCAAGAATCGTTTCTAACCTAGGAAAGCGGTAAATAAATTGAGAACGATGAAAGAAATTAAAAAGGGAAAATTAATATAAGGAGAAGAACATTAACACTAGATAAATGGTAAAATAATAATAAATCCAAACATAAAAATAAAATATGGAGAAACGAAACGTTACACGGGTGTTGAATGTGAATTTGTCACATTCCATCTCCATCTTTGATCCATCGAAACATCACATCATCTTCACTTCTTCAAAAGACTCAAGAAATGAATAATTACAAGTAAATGAAAAACTGAACTAACCCTAAAATCTAAAATCTAAACTAAAAAAACTTACAAGAAAAAGGATAAACACTAAAACCTAACAATTGATCTCTAAACCAAAAACACTAAAACTAAAAACAAAAAGAAATAAAAAAACAAAGAAAAGGAAAAAAGAAAACGGCTCATGCCGTTGAGGGAGGAAGAGAAAGAGATGAGACAAACCCTAAAAAAACAATGATCTTTATAAAATTAAATTTTCAAACCAACCCCTCCACCTTTGCAACATTTTCAAAAACGCCCTTCTTGATTTATGTTTTTTTTTTCAAAACATCCCCTAATGAATATTTTCTCCTAATTTTTGTCCAACTTTGTAATATTTCTTGAATTTGCCCACCATATAAAGATCGATCAAATAATTTAAATCCATCGTCATCCATGTTCACGCGTTCAACGTAAATTACCTGTCAAAAACCGATAAAACCACAAAAATACCAATGTAATATCCCCAACCGATGATTAAACAAAAACTAAATAAAAATATAATAAAAACTAGGTGCAAACAATTAAGCTAAATGTAAAATGCAATTATAAACTACTATGAATGCATGCACAAAATGCACTTAACAAAACACTCACAAGCTAAATATTTCTTGTCCCCAAGAAAGATATTAGAATTTATTACGGAATTGGTGAAAAGAAGAAAAAGAAAAAGAAGCAACGATCTCCACGAAAATTAAAGAGAGTTAATACACGAGCTCACTAGGTACAATCTAAAGTTAGGCTTCCCCATGTACAAACGAAACTTGTTACCACATGTTCAGATTGAAAATAATAGTAGAAACACATATTTCACCGAAATGTCAAACCAACACAACACCAAACAAAGCATATCACAAAAAAATGCACCTAATAGGATTTTACAAATATTACCTTAGCCACTAAGGGAAGGGAAAGATGACCTACATGGATGGAAACTCACAGTTTCGCTCAAATCACTCTAGCGTGTTTAGGGATGTGTATACGTTCAATGTCTACCCAATCGATAAATATGAAATGCTCTCTTGACGCGTTTGAAACCATTCTCAAGTCTAAAGATTTTCATAAAAATTGCATAAGATGAGGACTTTCGGGTAAGGGTATGGTTTAAGGTAGGGATTAAGTTTGGTTATTAGGGTTTGAAAAGGTATTTTGGCTTGTTTATAAGTTCTTTTCTACAATTTCCAACGGATTTCGACTTATTCATATATAAATGCATATTATTATATTTTTTCTTGCATTTTTTTTTCTCTTTTTTCTCTTTTTTTATTTTTCTTTATATGAACCCACAAGCAAGCTATGCTTGTGTATACTACTTGCTAATGCTTCAATCCATTTTCAATTTTCGGAAACGAAAACTATATGTGCATTTTTTTGGGTGATTTAGGCTGAAAACTATAAGGTTTTCAAGAAAAAAGGGTAAGTGTTTAGGCTGAAAATTGGGTACAAAAGGAAAATCTTTTTGTGTTTTATGAATAAGGATTATTTATGAGAAAAGAAGACCTCTATGCAAATATTATAAAAAATTTAGACGAGAAATGAATCAAAAACCAAGATATACACCTCGATAGAAGGTAACACACAAGAAAAGAAAATGGGATTGATTATATATTTGTCAATCCGATATGGCCCAAATTCTCACAAGGTAAAGTCCATCCAAGTAGTCATAGGTGTAGTGTAGGGGGACTACGGTAAAAAAATTAATCCTAAAAGTTGCATGGAACAATATGCAAAGTGGTGCGTGCAAGTGACTAATTAAGGGAAAACCATGTTTCTAATTAAAAAAAAAAATTACATCATGGTTAAAGTAAAATTTAAAGTACATTAGTATGCCTGATTAAAAGATTGATACCCAGTGAGAGGTGGTTACTACGAGCTCTAAAATCGTGGAGAAACGCCAAAAATCTTTTTGGATTTTTAAAATTTTTATGCAATGCAATGATATGATGCAAAATGCAACTAAAAATGGAAAAAACTATGCATGAACTATAACTAAATGCATGAATTCTTAAATAAAAGAGAAAAGAAGTAACAAAAAAAAGGACACCCCACCCACAAGTTAAAAATGAGCATTGTCCTCAATACTTGACTACGGGTAAGGGTAAAAGAATCAACGTGGAGGAAATGGATTGGCATCATGTGTGTGTATCATGGATGAGTTTCGGTGCAAAGTGATCAAATCATATCGTTTGCCAAGTGGTGGCAACCCAACTAATTAAGCACAAGACCTCAATCTTTTCAATGACAACTCACAAGGATAACAACCCACAAGCTATTTTTAAACATATTAAAGCATAACAATCATCTAAGATGAATAAAAGCGTGGAAAGAATGTACCCGATGATGAATTGCATGCTTATTGTATCTAGAACAACTTTATGATGAAAGTGTGGATGATCCTTGAAACTTGAAACTCTTGAAAGCACTTAAAATGAGAACCTACATAAACATAAAATAGAAAACAGAAAAAAAAATCATAGAAACAAAAGGGATTATACTATTCCTAGAATAAATAAATAAATAAATAAAACATTTTTTTACGTTTTGAATTCTTAAAAAAACTTTTTTTTTCTTTTCTTTTTTTCATAAAACAAATACTGAAATGCAACAAAAAAAAATTCAAACTTCACGCCCGGGCCGTTTTCTTCACGCCCGGAAACTTTAGGCAGAAATTTAAGACTTCAGACTTCACGCTCGAGTTATAATCTTCACGCTCGGGAACCTTAGGCAGAAAGTGTGAACCTCCAACTTCACGCCCGGGTCGTTATCTTCACCCCCGGGAAAGTGAGGCAGCAAGTTGAACTTTGAAATTTCACGCCCGAAAAGAAAATTTCACGTTCTGGGCGTTTGGTCAGAACTTCAAACAAAAAGAAAATAAAATAAAATAATTACAAGTGTTAAGGAACACTTTTGAGGGTCGGTTTTCAAGCAATTAAGTCCGAGAAACCAAAAAATTGTGGTAGAGAATAGAAGGAAAATACGGACACTCGTTTAAAGTCGCGAGTTTGACTTTCAAACCAAGAATTAACCATGGAAGGGGAAGAGATTGTACAAATCGGTGAAAGTCAAATGATTGACTTAAATGTCATCAAATCATACGGGTTACGTAAACACATAAAAGTCACACCGGATAACCAGTGTGTTTTCATTATAAAACAAGTTACGCAACCCAAAGCCGAGAATTAAAAAAGGGTAAAGAAAGAAGGATCGGTGATGTCCGGCTTGACATAAAAAAAGTACCGAATCCGAGTAATAAAAAAACATGTGAGACGCATTAAAACAAGATTGAGTTAGCATCACACATCACCTGTAATGGTGATAACTATCTCTATAATAGAAAAAAACACGTCTCGACGGTCCGTCACCCGACACTATGAAGAATGATTAATTGAACTTCGCAAAAAGAGGTGGATTAACAAGAACAAAATCAAACACACAGCCTAGTGTGTAGGGACGAAAAGAAAATGGGAAAATAGAAATGCGATAAAGACGTAGACTAGTAAGTCCAAAACAAAGTTCATGTTAGCCTGATTGCTTCCCCGGCAACGACGCCAAAACGTTGGTGTGTTTTAAATTTATAACCGCCAGCGTACGAGAGGTATAACATATGGGTCGATCACAGGCAGGCGATGGACTAAAACAGACTCGTTCTAGACTATGGCCTAGCTACTGGAAATATCAATATTTTGATTTTTTAATAAAATAAACAAGCAAAAGAAGAAAATAAAACCATCGCACATTGGGTAATGTCAACTTCATATTTTGGTATTGGTGGGAATTTGTTATGCAAAATTACTTCAACCCTCTTTCAAAGCGGATAAACTATTCTATCCCAAGACTCATATTTACTTTCTCAATATGTGTACGTTGGGAAGAAACATTATGATTTAAAACGAATATTTTTTCCAATCAACGTCCCTAACTATTTATCATGCTAGAGCCGTTGTCATCAACCAATTTAATCTAAGTAAAAGACCGAACTTTCGTTCATATCTAAAACTAATTGAATTTAACTAAAGACGTTTTATAAAAATTGGTTAATCAAACATTAACTTTCGTTATATGAAAAAATCAACCAATTAAAACTCAAAAGTTTATTATAAAAACAATTGATCAATACCACAACATTAATCCAATGTGATGATGACCCAAAAGAACGATAACTAAACTACGAAACAAAACATAAATATAAATCTAAACAAAAACAATAAAATTAATATATGAAAACTTCAAAGATCGATTCAAAGAGTGTCACTCTCCAAGAATCGTTTATAACCTAGGAAAACGGTAAATAAATTGAGAACGATGTAAGAAATTAAAAAGGGAGAAGTAATATAAGGAGAAGAACATTAACACTAGATAAATGGTAAAATAATAATAAATCCAAACATAAAAATAAAATATGGAGAAACGAAACGTTACACGAGTGTTGAATGTTGAATGAGAATCTGTCACATTCGATCTCCATCTTTGATCCGTCGAAACATCACATCATCTTCACATCTTCAAAAGACTCAAGGAACGAATAATTACAAGTAAATGAAAAATTAAACTAACCCTAAAATATAAAATCTAAACTAAAAAAACTTACAAGAAATAGGATAAACACTAAAACCTAACAATTGATCTCTAAACCAAAAACACTAAAACTAAAAACAAAAAAAAAACAAAGAAAAGAAAAAGAAAAAAGAAAACGGCTCATGCCGTTGAGGGAGGAAGAGAAAGAGATGAGAAAAACCCCACAAAAAACAATAATATTTATAAAATAAAATTTTCAAACCAGCCCCTCCACCTTTGCAGCATTTTCAAAAACGCCCCTCTTGATTTATGTTTTTTTCAAAACATCCCCTAATGAATTTTTTCTCCAAATTTTGGTCCAACTTTGTAATATTTTTTATATTTGCCCACCATATAAAGATCGATCAAATACTTTAAATCCATCGTCATCCATGTTCACACGTTCAACGTAAATTGCCTGTCAAAAACCGATAAAACCACAAAAATACCAATGTAATAAAAGATGTATGTAAAAGGTATGTATTGTATTGAGAAAGAGAGCACTATTTTTAATACAAAGGAGAACAATCAAATCCTCTAAAATAGGAAACGATCCTCATTGATAACCTATCAAAACATATCTCTTAATATCTCCTAAAATCATTTCTTTTAATATCGATATCACTAACATTACAGCAAATCAAGAGACTAATTCTCTTGTTTATCTATTATCTGTTACATACCCCCGCAAGACGGGCGACCGAACCGAGAGATCGATCTTGGACATGAGCATATCAAACTTGGATCGAGATAGTGGTTTAGTGAGGGCATCAGCGAGCTGGTCACCTGTAGGTACATGCGTGACCCGTAAACTGCCATGTTGAACTTGTTCGCGAATAAAGTGAAAGGCAACCGCTAGATGCTTCATACGGGAATGGAAAACCGGATTGGCACTCATTTGGGTTGTACCGAGATTATCACAGTAGATGTCAGGGACATTAGGAAGTAGCATACCCATTTCATGAAATATATTTCGTAACCATAGGACTTCAGATGTCGTAGATGCTACAACTTTGTTTTCCGCCTCGGTTGAAGACTGAGATAAGAAACGTTGTTTCTTCGAGATCCAAGTTATGGGATTACGGCCTAAAAACACAATTTGACCCCATTTTGAAGATAAAATCATCCTTGTTACCTCCCCAATCAGAATTTGAGAATGCATGGAGATTAAGCGAAGAGTCATGGTAGATCATGGTGCCTTTGTCTAAAGAACCGACAAGGTAACGTAGTAGCCTCTTTAAGGCTGCCCAATGAGTCGTCCGGGGCTGATGCATAAACTGAGACAGTCTATTGACTGCAAATGCGACATCAGGTCGAGTAAGTGTAAGGTAATGCAAACCTCCGATAGCAGTTCGATAATCAGTCGGATTATCAATCAAGTCACCAGAATGAAGCGAGAGTGTGGAGTTGGTGGCCATTGGTGTTGAGATTGGTTTTGCATTTGCCATGTGCATTCTTTGTAGTAAATCAATAATATTTTTTTTTATTTAAGTATAGACCTTGAGAGTATAACTTCAACTCCCAAAAAGTAAGAGAGTATACGAAGGTCCTTGAGAGCAAACCGTTGAGCCAACCGTTTGATAAATTCTTCTAATGCTTGAGAATATGGGCTTGTGAGCACTATATCATCGACATATACAACAAGTTATATAGGGGCTGAATGACGATGTTGAATAAAAGGAGGGGCATCAGAAACAGATCGCTTAAAACCAAAGCTTTCAAGAATTTTTGCAAGCTCCGTGTACCACGGTCGAGGGGCTTGTTTGAGCCCGTAAATTGCTTTACGGAGTTTGCAAACATAATTGTGAAATGCAACATTCGTAAATCCCGAAGGTTGCGTCATGTAAACCTGCTCATTAAGAGAACCATGTAAAAAAGCGTTATTAATATCAAGTTTTCTAAGATGCCATTTGTTGGTCACATCAAGGGTAATCAATGTACGAATGGTAGCAGGTTTTACCACCGGGCTAAATGTTTCGGTGTAATCTATCACGGGTCGTTGTTAAAAAAAAATTTCAACCAAATGTGCTTTAAAGCGTTCTACTGTTCCATCAGATTTGTATTTGATACGAAAAACCCACTTGCACATGACTAGGTTTTGCCCCGAATATGGAAGGACTAAGTCCTATGTGCCGAGCCTATGTAGTGCACGAATTTCATCAACCATTGCTTGGCACCATAGGGGTTCTTGTAGTGCTTGGGCAACGGTAGTAGGCTCGGTAGACTTGAGTTGGGTTGTGGTAGGATTGGCATACTTAGGGTTGGGTTTATAGATATGGTTTTCTTAACGGGATCACTGAGGATAGAAAGTTGATCGGTTAAAGCCTTGACAGATTGCATAAACTCGGTGATAGTTTGAGGTCCTTTGGTTATTGTTTTAAGTTGGGCTTTGAGCTGTTTGATGTATCCATGAGATGCACTAGCAAAGGTGTTATCCAATGTTTCCCATAGATCCTGAGTAGTAGTGGTAAGGGAGATGAGTGGATCAATTGTATGTTCTAGTGTACCAATGAGTGCTCCAAAAGTGTTTATGACAAATTTTGAATGATCAGGAAATTTAGCATTGAAATCAAATTGAGCAACACATTCATCTAAATCACCATTAGAGTTTAAATAATCAAATTCATTATCAAATAGACCAGACAGATCATCAGATTTTGAAACCTTGGATGCTGTAGAGAAATCAGAATTTTTAAACACAGTGAAAAATACAGTTTGTTCTAATTCAATCAAAATTCTTTCTTCAACTAGAGTAATCTCGAGTTCAAAAATTTTACTTTCCAATACGAGAGGAGGTACATAAAGCTTAACTTCGATAGATTTAGCCTCTAACTCTTTTGAGGAGTAACTCTCAAAATAGTTATTAGAAAGAAATTTTGATTTCAGAATTATAACTGTTATTCAACCTCTCATAACGAAATGGAAGTTGAATTTTAGTTGTGTTATTTATTTTCTCATTTTCCTTGGTTTCATCCTCTTCAGATAATTTGGTCCAGTAAGTTTGAAGTTCAGGATATTGTGGTGCCAGTTATAAAAATCCAAAATCATAAAAAGCAGGCACTTCTGCAATACCCTTTTTGAGATAGTGTGGATTCTCGTAACCGAGTCCCCAACACTCTTTGTTTCTTTTTGGGTTTGTTTAGATGAATAGTTTGTTCAGTTTGACCCAAATTGTATAATTTTCCTTCCACAACATTCACTTTGTCAAGTAAAGATTTGTTCTCTTTTGAAAGTGAAGAATACATTTTATTAAGTTATTTTGATTCAAACTCACACAATCTATATTTCGAAATAGTTTCAGACAATTCATTGTGAAGTATCGTCTTCTCTTTCCCGCTGGTATCAATCTTTTTATGCAAAGCTTCAATTAATACATTCTTCTCAACAAGATCATTGCTCAGTTTCTGTATTAACTAATTGTTTTCTTTCATGATACCTTTTTCGCATTCATGTTTAGACTTTACTTCCTGGAGTTTAATCATCATAGCTTGCATAGCATTCATGAAATCAGATTTAGACATATCACATACCTGTTCATTGTCCTCTTCATCAGATTCAGTTTCATCCTCTATTTTTCCCATTAGACAGATATGAGCTGACTCTTCTTTCTCAACCTCTTCGTCTGAATGATCAAGCCAAAATTCATCCTCTGCCATCAATGCTTTGCCAGCCTCTTGTTGCTTGGCCAAAAGTATTTTATTCTTGTAATACTCAGAGTTTCGAACCTTTGGCTTTCTGCAATTGTTGGATCACAAATTATATTCAAGATTAAAGTTAAAGTTCAGGGTACAAATTGTAATAAGTTGATAGTTAGTTGTAATTGGGCCCAAGCCCACTAGGCTTATACGACCTAAGTATTTAGAGGTTTTATTAATTAGGTTTTTAGGTTAATCTCTAATAATCTTCATAATTTGTAGAGAGGAATCCGTACATTTATTCTCTGTAAGCTGTACGCATCAAGGTACCAAGAACACACAAGGTTTTCATTGATTAATCAAGGGATCGTGGTATGTTATTCTGATTTATTATCTTTTGATCTTTATTGTGTTTTGTGTTGATTATCAACAAGAGTATCTGGGTTTAACAAGTGGTATCAGAGTATTGTGAATCAAGTTTTTGGATCAAATAATATTTTTCGATACCTTCACTGTGTTCATGGACTTCTGAAAATCAATTTCATGATTTAAGGTGTGTTTATGCATAAAATTGATTTGATTAGATGAGTTTTATGTTATTGAATGTGATCTGATAGTTTAATTGCACTTTAAACCTTCAATCGATTAGTTTTTATTATTTTTTTGGAATCTGGGCTTATAAACTGTCGAGACTGTGTTCTTCAAATTGAATGCTTAAAAGTTGATTTTCATCATTAAGTTTGTTCGGGTATTGATCGATACATGCTAATGAATATAAAAGTATGGATTTTGTATTGATTTCAAGTGTTTGAAGTTGATTTCTGGGTTGAAAATCGAGTTTTGGATCGAACTTCGGTCGTTATTCAAGCAGTCCAGTCCTGGTCAGAAACACTGGTCCCGGTTGATACATCCCGATCGCAAACACCGGTCATTCAAATACCGGTCGATACTGGTCGCGTAGTCTGGTTGACCGCATCACACTGGTCGTATATACTGGTCGACACCATACCGGTCGGCACCACTCCGGTCGGAATACCAGTCAACAAGACACCGGTTGAAGGGTCCGGTCGAGCAAGATACCGGTCAAGCAAGACACCGGTCGTGATTTCTTTTGCGCCATTTGTTACTCGCGCAAACCTCACTTTTGCGCCACTGTCTATTCACGCAAAACACTTTTCGCGTGAACCACCTCTCGCGCGAAACTGTTTTTGCGCGACCCTCTTCAAGCACAAACCTCATTCTCGCGCGACCCACGTCTCGCGCATACCTTAGATTTTCGCTAGCTTCAGTTAGCGCAAAACTCAGTTTTTGTGGCAACTGCCCTTAGCGCAAATCAAAATTTTTTTGCCAGTTTTTCTGTGATTAATTTATTTGTGATTTATACTGTGCTAATTCTGCATTTGATTATTTTTGAAAATTTATTTTTCTGAAATTTTTTTAGTGTAGTCTTTATCCAATACTTGATTCTAAAGATCTCATCTAGTTGATTCTCTTGGTAGAGATAAGTTTGATTTCTAACCATACAGCTAAAGATGTCAAATCAATTTCTCTCAATGGGCTCTCAGTCCAAACCTCCTATTCTCATGGCTAATGAGTACCAGCAATGGAAAAGAAGAATGATCCAGTTTTTAAATCACAAAACCAGAAGTTATATGGATTCAATCACTACTGGTCCAGTAAATCCAGTGATCACAGTTCCTGGTAAAGCTGAAACTGAAACCTCTCCGGAAATCGCTGAAAGAAATGTTCCCAAACCGTATCAATACTTCATAGAAAAGGAGAGAGATTTGTACATGATTGATGAAGAGGCTCTCATTTACAAGACGATGGCCATCCCAAATGACATCTATAATCGAGTAGACATTCGAAATTCTGCTAAGGAAATCTGGGATGAACTAGCAAGACAGTTTGAAGGAAGTGAAGCCTCAATTCAAGCAAAGCAGAATCTATGCATAAATGCATATGAGGGATTTCACGCAAAGGAAGGAGAGTCGCTGCTAGTTACCTACAACAGATACAACATCATTCTTAATGACTTGCGGAGGAACAATATCTCTAAATCTGCTTCTGAGATAAATTACAAGTTCATCAAGAACCTTTGCCATCAACCTCCAGATGTCAAAGAATATGGCTCAAGAAAACGTCACTGATATCTTCTCTACTCTTTCTCAACATGAGGATGAGGTGAGAACTATTAATAATGAGTCTAATAATCTGAAGGATTTCGTGGCTCTCATAGCTGGCAAAGGAAAAAGTTCAGTTCCTATATCATTTGCAAGATCAAAGAAAAAGGTGTCTAAAGCTCTCGTTACTGAGGTTACTGAGTCCGATTCTGCTTCAAGTGATGAAGAACTGGAGATTGATTCTGATCCGGATATACAGAAGTTCTCTGAGGAATTGGTTCTAATTACTCGATGATTCAAGAAGAGCTTTGGCAAGAAGAAATACTACTCAAAGCCAAAGTATGATGGATACAAGAAAGAGAAGTCTGAGATGCGATACCAGCCAAGGTATGGAAGAAGAGAGGAAAGACGAGAAGAGAAGAAAGATGACAGGAAGGAAGATAGAAGAGAAGAAAAGAGAGAGGAGAAGAAAGAAGAAAGAAAGGATCAACCGGGTAGATGCTACAACTGTGGAAAATTTGGGCACTTCTCCAGAGATTGCAAGTTCAAGAAAGTGAAGAACTCAGAATACTATGCAAGGAACTCACTCATTGCCAAGAAAGCCGAAGAAGGAAAGGTGCTTATAGCTGAAGAAGAAAACTGGCTATTCCAAAGTTTTGATGATGAGGAACAGGCTCACTTCACCCAAGAATCCTACATGGAAAAACTGGATGGTTACGATGAAGCTTCTGAGGCACATTCCGAGGATGCAGATTCTGAGGTAAGTGATAATTCTGAACTTATTGAATCTCTGATGGCCCAATACATAATATGAAAGATGAATTTGCTTTATTGAAAGGTAAACTTATCTCTGCACATCATGATGTTTTGATTTTTCATGATGAAAATGCTTTGCTAAAAGTTGTTGTGGAAGAAAAAGAAAAAGAAAAGGATGGTTTAAAAGCTGAAAAAGAATCTTTAAAAAAAATATCTGGCTTAGAAAAGGATCTTGTAAATCTTAATGCTGAAAAGGGTGAGTTTAAAATTAAATTTGAAGTCTGTTTCAAGAAAGAAATGAAGCTTATACAAAGATTAAGCAATTGGATGACATTAATATGAAACGAGGTCTGACTGAGCAAACATTAAATATGTTGACCACTAAACTCCAAGATGAAAGGTTTTATAAAGTTAAACCGGGTTTGGGTTTGCCAATCAACGATGTTTTGAAAAAGGCACCGGAGCACTTGTATAATTTTTATAAACATGGTTCCATAGTCAGACCTATTCCTAACATTCATGCAACTTTTGTTGAAGCAAGTACTCCTAAACCTATTACTGAGACCAAAGGTCGAGAAGAAATGGGAGAGAACAAGTCTGGTGGCACTGACTCTCAAAATCTTTTTAAATCAGTTGGTTTTAAATATGGTGATTTGAATAAAAGCTATGAGACTCGAAAGATCGAATTTACTGAGTTTGATTCACTATTTACCACACCTTCACAAGAATCATGTCTGCCCCAACACAGTTCCACCTGAGACCGAATGCAAATATGATGAGTATGAATCGGATGTTGATCCATCAAATACACCATCAGTCTCAAATCCCATTGCTTCTAAACCTTTACTTGTTGAAGAGGTTGAAGATGATATTGATAACACGAATGAATCTTGTGTTAAAAATGACAAAATGGAGTTTATTGACAACATGACTGAAGAGATGTTTACTGAAATGATGAATGCTTCAGACTCTGATCCTGTTTCTAATCTAAAGGAATCAAATTCTGTGAGTGATCATACATCTGAATTGATAAAGCAAATTCATCTGTTGCAACAGTCTTTTGATGAGGTTGAAGATGAAAACTTTGATCTCAAATTTAAACTTGAAAAATCTTTAAAAGAAAATCAAGAGCTTTGCATAGAGATCAATGATTTAAAAATTACTCTATTTAAAAATGTTTCAAATGATAAACAGATGTTCAATGATCCAAGATGTAAGGTAAAAACTAATCCAGAATTTGATGCTCCTACAAAACCTTTAGTTATTTACTCTGATTGTCCTGAATATCCACCTAGCATTTTTTAGAAGGGTGAGACTTCAAGTAACTCTAGAAAAGAATCACCCTCTAAGATAGAGACTAACAAGGTTCCTGTTTCTATTTCAGATATAAAAGGAAATGGAGTTGGGAGGAGTAAGAAGAATAAAGATAATAGTTTGAATAAGAATGATAGGTTATCTAGTGAAACTTTTATTCCAAACAGTTGTACTTCAGACAGTGTTATTTTGAAAAGTAATTCTTTTGATGAACATGAATGTAAGATTTGTTCCGATAAATCTATGTTTATGAATTTTGCTCGAAAGAATCTATATTGCAAACACTGCTGGGATAATTCATTCAAATACTACTCCACTCCTAAGTCCAAAAAGAGTAAAAGAAAAGCTAAACTGAACCTTAAGTCTAATTCTAATTCTTCCACACAACCCAAAGTGTTTCGTGCTAAGGTTACCAATCCTAGATCTAAAAGCATTTTCAGGAATTAAATGTTAAGATGGTTTGGAAATGGGTTCCAAAACCTCGATATGAATGGCGTGTGAAAGTTAAAACTGCTGATATTCCTGAATTGCTTGAAGCTAACTGTGAAGGACCCATTTTGATATGGGTACCTAAGCAAAACTAATTGTCTCTTTTGCAGGCCTGTCGATTGTGGGTGATAGATTCCGGATGTTCATGCCACATGATAGAATTCAAGCACCTCTTGCATAACTATGTGGAGGAGCCTGCCGGAGCAGTTAGGTTTGCAAATTCTGAAGTAGAAGGACATGTCAGAGGATATGGAATGCTCGATAATGGAGTTGTGAAGATTCAAAGAGTGTTATATGTTGAAGGACTTGATCACAATCTATTTAGCACCAGTCACTTCTATGACATGAAATATCAAGTTCCCTTCACAACAACTCATTGCTATCTAGAGGATCCAGATGGGTACGAAATCTTCAAAGCTGAACGCCATGGAAATCTATATTATGTAGATTTTCCAACACTGTCTACCACACGTCCAGTATGCCTACTAGCCAAAGCATCTAAAGCACAAACGTGGACATGGCATCGCTGCTTGTCTCATCAGAATTTCAGATCCATAGCTAAGCTACAGAGACAAGGTCTAGTCAAAGGTCTACCAGAAAGGAGGTTCGAAAAAGACTCACTATGTTCTGCATGTGAGATGGGAAAAATGAAGAGAAGCTCATTCAAGTCCAAAACTGAATCATCGACCTCATCTGCACTGGAACTTCTTCATATAGACCTTTGTGGCCCAATGCGAACAACGTCTATCAATGGCAATAAATACATATTAGTAATGATAGATGACTATTCAAGGTATACATGGCTCGAGTTTCTTCGCAACAAGTCAGATGCGCCAGAGTTGATTATCGCTTTTATAAAGCGCATTCAAGTACGTCTTCAATTGCCAGTCCGAACTATTCACAACGATAACGACACGGAGTTCAAGAATGACACCTTACAGAGTTATCTTATCTCTATGGGCATTTCACATAACTTCTCCGCAGCCTACACTCCACAGCAGAATGGCATTGTTGAACGGAAGAACCGCACTCTTGTTGAAGATGCTCGTACTATGCTTGCATATTCTGATCTACCCATGTATCTTTGGGCCGAGGCAGTCGCAACAGCTTGCTTCACACAGAATCGTACCATTGTAGTCAAATGTTTTGACAAAACAGCATATGAGTTAATCAATAATCGTAAACCTAATATCAAATTTCTTCGTGTTTTTGGTTGCAGGTGTTACATTCATAGAGGGCGTCAAGGATTATCAAAATTTGATAAGAAAGCGGATGAAGGATATCTCGTTGGATACTCTCTGACGTACAAAGCTTATCGAATTTACATTATTCGAACCAAGACGGTTGTTGAGAGCATTAATGTCTCCTTTAATGAGAATTCTACTCGGACTTCTGGACACAACTGTTCAGAACTCGGACTTAAGAACAAAGCTTCTATTCAATCCAAAATAGAACCAGCATCTAAAGAATCTACTTCTTCTAACTCTAACTCTACTACATCTGAGTTAGATTTATTGTTTATTGATGCCTTTGATGATATTTGTGCAGATTTTGATAAAGGCATATCTACATCAATAACAAGCTCGGAGGTCCCTACTATTTCTGAAGACATGTCTGGACCGTCCGAAGAAGTCACTGAAACTGCATCTCCATCAGGTACAACTAAACCGTTAGTTTCTGACTCTACTAATGTTGAATCTGTTTCTGCAGATAGTTCTTTTGGAAATGAAGTCACGAGTACTTCAACTGCTAGTCCAGAATCTTCAGTATCAGGACCACCTGTATAAGATGTCCCGAGTACATCTGTGGATCTACCAGTCGTGCATGGTGTCACAATACGGTCAGCGTCAACTAATTTCTGCATGTTTTCAAGCTTCCTTAGTTCCCTAGAACCAAAGAAAGCATCAGAAGATCTCCGTGATCCCTTCTGGATTTCTGCTATGCAAGACGAGCTTCTGCAATTCGAACATAACAAGGTATGGCATTTGATACCACTACCTAAAGGTAAAATAGTTATTTGAACAATGTGGGTACTCAGAAAAAAGAAAGACGAGGCAGGAGTAGTTGTGAGAAATAAAGCTCGATTGGTTGCCAAAGGGTACTGTCAACAAGAGGGCATTGACTATGACGAAAAATTCGCCCCTGTTGCAAGGATCGAAGCCATCAGAATCTTCTTAGCCTATGCAGCACACAAAAACTTTACAGTCTATCAAATGGACGTAAAGTCAGCTTTCCTGAATGGCGTTCTGCATGAGGAGGTCAACGTGGCACAACCTGAATGTTTCACGGATCCTCATCACCCTGATCATGTCTACGTACTAGACAAAGCACTGTATGGTCTTAAACAAGAACCACGATCCTGGTATGAAACTCTAACTAAATTTCTCTTAGCTTCTGACTTCAAGAAAGGTACAGTTGATACTACCTTATTTCTTAAAAGGCAAGGTGAGGACTTGATTCTCATTCAGATTTATGTTGACGACATAATATTTGGGTCGACAAATCAGAAATTTTGCAAGAACTTTTCTAAAATAATGAAACAAAGTTTGAAATGTCGGTGATGGGTGAGTTAAATTTCTTTCTTGGTCTACAAGTAAAGCAATTATCCGAAGGAATTTTCATAAATCAAGCTAAATATATAAAATATATATTAAGAAAGTTCAATATGTCAGAAAGCTCAGTCATGAAAAGACCAATGGCTACTGGTACACTCTTAGACGTAGATCCTTCTGGTAAACCTGTTGATCAAAAGGTGTATCGTAGCATGATTGGTTCTTTACTTTATCAGACTGCCAGTCGCCAAGATATAATGTTTGCCACATGTTTTTGTGCGAGATATCAGTCTAATCCTAAAGAGTCGCACTATAATGTTGTTAAGCGAATCCTTAGATATCTCAAAGGCACTCCTAATTTAGGCCTTTGGTATCCAAAGGATTCTCGTTTTGATCTAACTGCCTTTTACAGATACTGATCATTCAGGATGCAAGCTAGATCGGAAAAGCAGCTCTGGATCATGTCAATTTATAGGTGACAAACTTGTGAGTTGGACCTCAAAGAAACAAAATTGTGTTTCAACATCCACTTCTGAGGCTGAATATGTAGCTATTGTTCTCAAGTCCTCTGGATGAAGACACAATTAAGGGACTTCAGTTACAACTACAAGCGTGTTCCTATTTATTGTGATTCTAAGAGCGCAATCGCCATAACTGCTAACCCGGTTCAGCATTCAAAGACAAAGCATATAGATGCACGCTATCACTTCATCAAGGATCATGTAGAAAAAGGTGATATCGAAATGCACTTTGTTAGCTGACCTTTTCACCAAGCCGTTGGATGAAAAGAGGTTCCAATTTCTAATCAGCAAACTCAGTATGTTGAACATGTCTTCTTGACCTTACTCATGATTCGAGGGGGAGTATTCTAAATCCTAATGTTGTGTTTTATTCTTCACCTGTGGCTAACAATAGAGGAATCATTTTCACAAATGATTATCATGATTTTTTCATGTGCAGGTTTGTTCAAGTGACTATGGCTTCTAATCACATCTGATTAGAATCCGCACTTCAGTGTTTTGTGTTCTTTTTATTTACTTTCTGTTTTATTTTTAAGTTATTAAAAAAAATATTATTCTTCAGTTGAGGGGGAGCTTACTTGTCAAAGAGCTTAATTGAAAAACTCTTTTAGAGCTTAATTGACAAACTCTTTAGTTTGAGGGGGAGAATAACATTGTCAAACATACAATTGTTTTGACTTCTCCAACATTATATTCTTCATGTTTGTATTCCTTTGTGCTTTCATGTATAAAAGCTTGTTGAACAGTACGTTCTTTTAGGAAAATACATGGGATTCAGCGTATGAGCTTAACAGAACTTCCATGGATTCACGATAACCAGTGTTTCCTACCCAGGAAGTATTCCTTGAGTGATTGAGGGGAGAGGGGTCAAAAGAATTGAGTGATGGTGTATGATGAGGTAAAATGGAAAAGAGAGATTGGTTAGAAGTGAGAATTAAAAGAAAGAGGGTGAGAGAACAGGGTAAAAGAATATCAAACTCTGCACTAAACTTCTTTCTGAGCCGGGCAGCCACATAATCTGATTGGTTCACATTCTTTGGTGACCATCATTGAAAAAGGCACCTAGCCCATGCCATCTCTTGCATACAACCCCACCAGCTACTCATTCTTTTCTCAAAAAGAGAATGTTTCACATTTTATGGGGACGCAACACATATACTATTGGTTCTTCACTTGGAAGATACTAGTATTGAAAAAGAAGGAAAGTTTCCCCACCTTCGACCTTTTCTCATGCACATTGAGTCTTTGTATAATTTGTTGTTGTCTCATCAAGTTTACATACTTTGAGCCTATATTGAAAAGCAATCATCTATGCTTATTTCTTTCATACACATGCACAAGCACACATAAATTTGTTTTCTGTCAGAACGTTCATAGATAACCATGTGTTATTCGATGATTGAATGGAAGACCTGGGGAGCCAACATCAAAACCAACTCCTTATATAGTAACTTTGTGTTACTCAGTAACTTTGTGTTACTGACATGCATTTTAACTGAGTCATTTGTTGATTCAGGGTTACACTTTTTAATTATTTGAATCTGAAAAGATTGAAATAATCACTCTTTCCATTTGGGGAGACTGTTCTTATTTCCACACAGGGCTCTATACATGAAGACAGTGCTTAACTCATGACAATAGAAAAAGGGGAAGATTGTTTTGCTATGTTTTGATGATGATGATTCTCACCACTCATCAAAAAGGGGGAGAATAATCCAAAAGGGAGAATACAAGAAGATTACAAGAATTTTTGAACTGAAGACTGTTGAAGATCTCGAAGATATCAAAGTGTCTGAACTTATTTGATCTCTCAAAAACCTGACTGAAGATGATCGTCAGATGGACACTTCATTTAAAGAAAGAGAAAGACGGAGACTGTGTAAAGCTACAAGACTTGAATCTATCAACGTCATATACAGTTTTCAAGAAAAGTGAACACCCGAAGACTATTGCCAAAGGGGGAGATTGTTAGATCATAAATTGCAATCATGATTAAAGTTAAAGTTCAGGGTTCAAATTGTAATAAGTTGATAGTTAGTTGTAATTGGGCCCAAGCCCATTAGGCTTATACGGCCTAAGTATTTATAGGTTTTATTAATTCGGTTTTTAGGTTAATCTCTAATAATCTTCATAATTTGTAGAGAGCAGGCCGTACATTTATTCTCTGTAATCTGTACGCATCAAAGTACCAAGAACACACAAGGTTTTCATTGATTAATCAAGGGATCGTGGTATGTTATTCTGATTTATTATCTCTTGATCTTTATTGTGTTGTGTGTTGATTATCAACTAGAGTATCTGGGTTTAACAACAATCCTTAGCAAAATGACCCAGTTTGCCACAATTGTAGCTTTTAGTCAGTTCTGGCTGCTTTGTCTCTTCAGCTCTATACTTTCTTTCCTCTGGCTTCTTCTCTTCCAATCTCTTCCCTTCTACCCTCTCCTTGTCCTCATAGTTCCTTGAACCAAATGAATACCTCTGACTGTTCGAGTTAGGCTTTTTGTAGAACTTATTTTGAAAAGCTTTGGTTAACATAAGCATAGCCTGCTTTAGATTCTCATAGTCGTCAGAGTCAAAGTTATCCTCACTTTCAACTTCTTCTGATTTAGAAACTATCACCTTTTTCTTCTTCTTAAGACTTACAAACTTCTTTTTCACCACAAGAGCAATAGGTTCAGCAACTGATTTATCAACCTTTTTCTTCTCCTCTTTGATCTCATCTACCTCATCTTCATTTTCTCTCAGAGTTTCATAAACCTCGTGGAATGGGATTTCATTCAGATCTTTCATCTATCTTGTAAACCTTTTCCACTCAGGCTGAAGAATACTGTGAAACTTGACATTCAATTCAATTTGTGTCTTCTTGACCATGTTCTTGCTTAACTTATTCAGCAAGGTCACAAATATGTCATAAGTAGTTTCCATACATTCTCCTTCCTTGGCTTTGAACTCCTTATAATTGTTGAGGCAGTTGGATATTTTAAGCTGATTCCCAACCTTAGATCTTGTCAGGATCGAATTCTCAACAAGAATTAATTCTCAGAAACAATATCAAAGAAGTTTGCGGAATAACACTTTGATATTCAATGAAACAGTAAATCAACACAGAAAATATGAATAACAAACTGTAAGCTTTTATTTGATGCTTTGAAGTTACAAGATTACTCACTCAACCTCAATATTGATGAACAGGCTCACCAGTACGAATTCTACTTCTCTAGAATTAGGATCTATGCCTTGAGGTTGTTTTTCTCTAAAAGAATGAAAACTAAAAATTATCTAAGTATTCTAAACAATTCAATATATATACTGAATACAAAGATAATTACAATAAATAAAATATCTTCAGTATATCTTCTATGTATATCTCTAAGCTTCCATGTATATCCTTTCATACGAATCTTCATCATATAAGCAGTATTAATCTTCAGCAGCATTAACTTCCTTCTAGCAGCATTAACTACTAAGCAGTACTAACCACTAGCAGTACTAACTAGCTAAGCAGTACTAACTTTGTTTAAGCAGCACTAACTTTGACTAGCAGTAGTAACACTCAGCAGTATTAACCTTTATGCCTTCTAGCAGTATTAACTCTGAACCAGCAGCATTAACCATACTTGAGTTTTTCTTCAGTTCCCAACAATCTCCCCCTAACTTGACTTTTAGGAAAAGAAGTCAAGTTCTTCAGATCTTCTTCAAGATGCTCCCAAAACTCCATCATGACCTAAATTCCAGTATTTGCATCCAATCCCAAACTTTGATTAATTGTTCTTTGGATCAAATATTTAGCCATTTCTGAATTTTCACCACATCCAAGCTTCTTCTTCAACATTAAATGAAGTTTCAATCTGCTATGGTTGTATACTTTATCCACTAGGAAGTATTCAATGTGATTTCTATCCAAAGTCACAGAATATACGCCACTAGTTTCATACAAAGTCCAATTGGTAACTGCTTGAAAAACGCTCCTTATGATCTCCTCCACTTCATCAGGTTTGAACATCATACACAGATACTCCATCACCAGTTTTGTAATTGAAATCCCTGGAGCTTTCAACTGATCTGCATACAACTTCATCCCTATATCAAACATTTCTTCAATATCAGACCTTGAGCATGTTCTGACAATTTTAGCCCAAGTACTGTAGACTTCATACTTTTCATCTTTTCTCTTCAGTCTGATATACTTCTTGCCATCTACTTCCAAAACATCCCAGTGAATGACTTCAGGAGGTTTAACTCCTACAGGTTCTGCTGCAATTGGTTCAGGCACTTTGTCCATCACAACCATGTACATCTTGACATCCTCAGTACTTGCAGGTTCTTTCATTGTAGATGACTCAGGTGCCTCTTCTTCTTCAGCAACCTTTTCAGTCTCTTCTTCCACTAATCTAGGCTTCTTTGTAGGCTTTCTCCTGGCAATCATCTTTGTTCTTTTTAAAGTCCTTAGACTTTCACCAATTGTTGTTTCCTTCTCTGGAGTTTCTTGCTCATCAGGGAATGGTTTTTGTAAGAAATCATTGCTTTCTTTCATTCTTTTCTCCATTTCAACCCTTGCAAGATCATCCCCTTGAAGCTTTATCATCTCAGCATCATACATCTTCTTGAGCTTCTCAAAAGACATCTTTGAAAACATCTCTACCTTGACACCTACTGCACCCTTGAGGAAAGTAATCATTTTCTTTCTCTCTTGAGCACCCAGGTATGTCTTTGAAGGTTGTATTTTCCTTGCAGCCATTTTGATCTTAGCAGGCTTCCTCAAAGATGTGGCTTTCTTTTTGGCTTGTTCTGTTGCTAAGCTTTGTTGATAGGCTTTGTTTAACTCTGCAGCCATTGCTTTAGCTATCTCTCTATCCTTTTGCACTTGCATGGTTTCTGCTTCTTCAAGTTCAGCCTGTATCTTCCTAGCTAGAGCTTCATCTGATTCAATCAGCTTCTGCTTTTTCATTGGTTTATCAGATTCAACTAGCTTTGCCTTACCTTTCTCTTTACCCATCACCTTCTCAATGCTAGAGTTCTTTGCTGCATCACCTCTTTCTTTTATGACAACTCCTGTGGCCTTTGAGGTGACCTTGGGAGTATCATGTTTGGCTTTGATGAGTGTTTCTGCAATCTCAAGCTCTGTAAGGACCTCTTTTACTGTTTCTGCTGCTTCTTTCAGCTCAGCAGTATTAACCATTTCTGCTGCTTTACTTGAACTGTCAGTATTAATGGTTTCTGCTGCTGGCTCTGTTTCTGCTGCTTGCTCATTCTCCCCCTCAACATCATGTTTTTCCTCTTGCTCCCCCTTAGCTTTGGCATCAGCTTCTGACTCCCCCTTTTTGGGAGCATCAGTCACTGGTTTCCTCCTTCTGAGCACAAATTGTTTCTTCTTCCTTTGCAGAATCAGTTTCCTTACCATTTGCTTCAATTTGATGATTTGTTCTTGTTGTGACAGAACTATGAGTTTAAGCTCTTCTATATCTTTGCCCTGTTTGAGTACATCCATGTTGATGTTGCCCATGGTTTCCATCAATTCATAATAGTTATATCTGTCCTCACCTTCTCCATAAGTGTTACCCTCTTTTGAAGGATCATTGGATCTTTTTGTAGTGGAAGTCTTCTGCCTAGCAGAAGCACTATCCACCCCCTTGGGTTCTTGGCACCTGGGACCTTTGGATGATTGCTCACCCAAAGTTGCCATGGGGGAGGTCTTATTGATGTTACCACTTTCTTCCTCTGTACTAGCAGGAGTAGTGGCAGCCTCATCACCCATATGCTCTACCTCCTCCTCAGAGAGCACCTCCTTTGGGTTGGGAGACACCCTTGTGGTTTCCCTTTGGATATTCTCTAGGGGAGAATCCTCCCTTAGAGGGCTTATAGGCTTAGTGGGTAATGGTACAAGAAGGGAAGGAGCCTTCTTTACCTGTTTTCTCTTGTAAGTTTGGGTGATGGGAGAGGTTGGTTTTTCAAGAAGGGACTGGGGAATTGATTTTGAGAGGGAAGGTTGGGCTTGGCTAGCAGTGGGTTGGTCTAATGGGGGCCTTGACCCTGCTGCCATACCTTCATTGGTTTGGGACACCACCATCATTGTAGAGAACAATGGGGTGTCAACTCCTTCAGAGTCCCCAGCAGATCTTCTCATATTTGAGAAAACCTTGCCTTTGGGGGGTTTAGGTACATATACCCCAACAGGTTGAGGTATATCCGTCAATTGATTAGTAATAACTTCTTGAACAAACCTGGGATACATAAAGAAGCTCTTTTTGTTTCCCATGTTTGAGACAAGATCATTGAAAATCATTTTAGAAAAATTGTACTTTCTGGCAGTGGCCAAGCACACCAAAGCATAAGCAATAGTGCTGCTGAACTCACTCCATCCAGTAGTCTTTTTGGATATACAATGCATAAGAGTATGGACAAAGAAACGCCATTGGGGTGAGAATTTTGCTTTAGAAAATTTGAAAACACCCAATGGGCCTCCATACCCCATTCTTGTAAGAGTTGTAAACAGTTCATCATTTGGGATAGAAGTTATACCAGAGGCATCGTCTAGACGTAGACTGATGCGAATAACCTCTTCAGTAACTGTTAGTGATTGATCACAGATTCTTGTCTTGATCATTTGCACACCATTTTCCACAACAATGGTTGCATTAGCCCAGAACTGCCTTTGATGCTCAATGTAGATTGTAGGTGATACAATAAGAGCATGAGCAATGTGGCTTGTCTTGAGGAAATCCACAATCTGATGAAATCCTGAAGCTTGCTTTGGCTTTTGTAGCATCGCAATCTCGTTGTGCTCGTCGATGAAAGTCATGGATGCCATTGATCTTAGTGGAAAGCGTGCCTGAAAACTTCGAACTTGAGAGAGAAAAGGTTTTGAGCGCAAGAGAACAGTATGCAAAGAGTCGTTATGAACTTTTAGGCGGGCAAAAAGTATTTATAGTATTCGGAATATAAGCAGTATTAACCTAGAGCAGTATTAACTACTAGCAGTATTAACTGAAAGCAGTATTAACCACTAGCAGTATTAACTGAAAGCAGTATTAACCACTAGCAGTATTAACTGAAAGCAGTATTAACCACTAGCAGTATTAACTGAAAGCAGTATTAACCACTAGCAGTATTAACTGAAAGCAGTATTAACCACTAGTAGTATTAACTGAAAGCAGTATTAACCACTAGCAGTATTAACTGAAAGCAGTATTAACTGAAAGCAGTATTAACCACTAGCAGTATTAACTGAAAGCAGTATTAACCACTAGCAGTATTAACTGAAAGCAGTATTAACTACTAGCAGTATTAACTACTAGCAGTATTAACTATACTTACTCCTTTTAAACTTGCTAAACACTGAGTACTGCTATGCATATCCTGAAAAAGAAGATTAGTAACACCAAGAATAAAAATATACAGGTATAAAACCACTTTTTGAGAAGAAGATTATTCAGAGTTTATCATTCCCACACTTGTTACCAAGAAAGTGAATCTACCCACATCAAAAGCTTTAGTGAATAGATCAGCAAACTGATTATCAGTGTGAACTTTGACAACTTGAATAAGTTTCTTTTCATTACAATCTCTTATAAAGTGATACCTGATTTCAATGTGCTTTGTCTTTGAGTGCTTGACTGGATTATTTACAATGCTAATAGCACTGCTGTTGTCAATAAAGATTGGAGTGTGTAGAAAGGTTACCCCATAATCCAACATTTGATTCTGAATCCATAAGACTTGAGAACAGCAACTTGCAGCTGCTATGTACTCTGCCTCTGTTGTAGATGTGGATACTGTGGTTTGTTTCTTGCACTGCCATGAGACTAGTCTAGCACCCAAAAACTGACATCCTCCAGAAGTAGATTTTCTGTCCAAGTTTGCCCCACCTAGATCACTGTCTGAGTATGCTATTAGGTCAAAAGGTGAGTTATGAGGATACCAAAGTCCCAATCTGGGTTGCCCTTTGAGATATCTGAATATCCTCTTAACAGCTTGAAAGTGAGATTGCTTTGGCCTAACTTGAAATCTTGCACATACACAGACTGGAAACATTATATCTGGCCTTGATGCTGTGAGATACATGAGAGAGCCAATCATGGATCTATAATAATGCACATCCATGTCCTCCCCCTCAAGATCTGCTGTGATCTGCTTGTGTGTTTCCATAGGTGTGCTGGCAGTTTTTGATTCTGAGAAACCAAACTTGGTTAGAATATCCTGCACATACTTGGATTGACATATGAAAATGCCATCTGACTTCTGTTGAACTTGGAGTCCAAGGAAGAAAGTAAGTTCCCCCATGGAACTCATTTTGAACCTTTGATGCATTAAATCCTCAAACTCCTTGCACATGTTGTTTCTTGTAGATCCAAAGATAATGTCATCAACATAGATTTGGACCAGCAAGATATCCTTCTTCTTTCTTTTGATAAATAAAGTCTTATCAATGACTCCTCTTTCAAAGTCATTTTCCAAGAGATAGGATGACAGAGTGTCATACCATGCTCTTGGGGCTTGATGTAGTCCATAAAGTGCTTTCTTTAATTTGTATACCCTGTCTGGATAGCATGGGTTTTCAAACCCTGGTGGTTGACAGACATATACTTCTTCTTCAATTGATCCATAGAGAAAAGCACTTTTTACATCCATTTGATGGACTTTGAAGTTCATGTAAGAAGCATAGGCTAGGAATAGTCTGATTGCTTCTATCCTAGCCACAGGTGCAAAAACTTCTTCATAATCTATACCCTCTTCTTGAGTATAACCTTGAGCCACCAGCCTTGCTTTGTTCCTTATGACAATACCTCTTTCATCTCTCTTGTTTCTGAAAATCCACTTTGTGCCAATTGCTCTGTGACCTTTAGGAAGGTCTACTAGATCCCATACATCTTGTAGATTGAACTGTAACAGTTCTTCTTGCATTGCTTCTATCCAGCTAGATTCTTTCATAGCATCATGTGCCTTTTTAGGCTCAAGCTGGGATAGAAAACAAGAAAGGACTGTATGCTGTTGGTCTTGCATTTCTTGAAGCCTGCTTTGATGTCTAGTCATCATAGGAGAAGAGATATCTCCTATTACCAGCTGTGGAGGATGATTCTTTTGAACTCTGGTGTTATGACTAGGTTCTTCATTCAGTCCAGCCTCTAGATTAGAGTCATGCAACTCAACTGAAGTGTTTTCAGAAGCCACTTATGATTCTTTATTTTCTTGAGTCTCCTCATCTCTAGTTTCTCCTTCACTCTGATTTGGTCCAGAAAATGATTCCTTTTCACAGTCTTCACTAGAATTTACTGTGGATATGGGAAATATCACAGATTTAGATATACTTTCTGAGATTTGTGTGGTCCCTGATCCTTCACATCCTGTTCCTGTAGAATCATCACTACTGAAACCAAAAGAATTAGTTAGTGAATCAATGTCAAATAGCCACTGAGGTCCAGATCCAACAGGATTTGGTGTGTTCTCATTGCATTTGACATTGTCACTTTCTTCAATTATTCTAGAAGAAGAGTTAAATATTCTGTAGGCCTTACTCTGAGATGAATATCCCACAAGAAATCCATCATCTACTTTGCTATCAAACTTACCTAAGTGAGATTTGGTATTTAGAATTGTACAAGGACACCCAAAAGGTTTGAAGAAACCAATGAACGGTTTTCTTTTATTTAAAAGCTCATATGGGGTCTTGTTCTTTTGCTTGACCACTAGAACTCTGTTTTGGACATAACAAGCAGTATTAACTGCTTCAGCCCAGAAGGTAATTGGCAATTTTGAATCAGCCAACAGAGATCTAGCAGCCTCTATTAGTGTTCTATTCCTCCTTTCAGCAATACCATTCTGTTGAGGAGTCCTAGGAGCACTATATTGCCTCTCAATACCTTTTTCTTCACAAAAGGTGTTTAGATCATGATTTTTAAACTCAGTTCCATTATCTGATCTAATGACTTTTACTCTTTGATTAGTTTGGTTTTCAATTCTTAGAATAAAGGATTTGATAAGACCACTTGTTTCATCCTTAGTCCTTAGAAAATATACCCAAGTAAATCTGGAGTAATCATCAACAATAACTAAGCAGTAAGATTTCTTGCCTATACTCATAACATTTGTAGGACCAAACAGATCCATATGTAATAACTGGAGACAAGTAGAAACAGAATTTAACTCTTTGGTCTTATGAGAAGTTTTGTGTTGTTTGCCTTTAAGACAAGCAACACAATGATCATCACATGAAAAGACTTTTGAAGGTAACCCTCTTACAAGGTTATTTTTAACAAGATTGTTCATAGTCTTGAAATTCATGTGACACATCCTTCTGTGCCATAGAGAGGATTCATCTACAGAAGCTTTTGAAACAAGACAATTTAGAGATGAATCACTATCAACATTGTCCATATCAAGACAGTAAACATTGTCCTTCCTTGGAGTTCTAAGTAGTATCATGCTTTCATCAACTACCTTGAACCTTGGAGCAAGGATCATACACTCAGTATTTGTAAATAATATACTATGTTGTTTGTCACAAACCTGTGATACACTTAACAGGTTGTACTTTAATTGATCAACATAGTAGACATCCTCAAATGTCATCTTACCTTTGGTGACATTACCTTTTCCACTTATCTTACCACCAGTAAGATTGTCTCCAAATGCAACATGTCCTCCATTGATATGTTTGAAATCCTGAAGGCATGACATGTTGCCTGTCATGTGCCTAGAGCAACCACTATCAACATGCCAAATGCTCTTTCCCTTGAGCTGTTGGTTGCCCTGCACATTAGATAAATCAATTAGTATGATTTAGGAACCCAAGCCAAAGTGGTCTTGGGTACCCCTTTCTCATCAAAATATTTGCATTCTTTCTTGACAAGATTTTTGAACTTTAATTCCTCATTCTTGGAGTACTTTGTTACAATAATAGACTTGGAACTATGTTTGCTAGAATCAGTACTAGTTTTAGAAGTACTAACTACTTTGGCAGCACTTGCATGCTTAGCAGCACTAACTTTGTTAGAAGTAGTAACTGTGTTAGCAGCAGTAACTGTGTTGGCAGTATTAACTTTTGAAGAGGTATTAACAGTATTAGTAGCATTAATATTTTCAGCAGTACTAGCACTGTTAGCAGTAGTAACTGTGTTAGCAGTACTAATATTGTTAGCAGTACTAATACTGTTAGTACTTCTAGGCACCCACATTTTGATACTTTCTTTTAAAATCTTTTTCTTTAAAGTGCCTTTACTTTCAACATATTTCTTTATCACATGTTTCTTTCCAGCCTTCCTATAACCCACAGATTTTTGCACAAATCTTTGAAAGTTCATCTGTTGGTTAATAGGGTTAAAGTAACAATACTTAGCCAAATGATTCAACTTGCCACATATAAAACAAGGTTTTGGTCTATTGATTTTATTCAGATCAACTCCTTGTTTCTGAGCCCATTTATTATGCCAGTTTCTTTGATTTCCTCTTTTTAAACCAGAATTTAGGCTCTTGGCTTTATTGCAATCACACTGTTCACAAGATCCAGGATTCACAACTGTGGTTTGTTTGTAATGGACCTTGTTATCATTTCCATTAGTCTTTTCTATCTCTTTGGACTTGATCCAGTGCTTTCCACATCCCTCATTGGTGATAATGTGATTTTCTTTAGGAATCTCACCACTCACAGTATTGTCCTTATCCTTGACAACTTCTTTCTCAGTTTTATCCTTAACAACCACTTCATCTAAGGGATCTATTTCAGTGGCTCCCTTAGGTAGGTCCTTCCTATCCTTTGTTTCTAACAGCTCTGAACTAGGAGGGATGTAGTTGTTGTTATAGGGTGGTGGTGTGGTATTGTACCCTATACCTCTTCTCAGTTTATCATGAATATGAGTTTGTAGTAAAGAATCCATTGCTTTGGAAGCATTAGAAAACTTTTCTACATCAAGTTTGACTTTAGCTAGCTCTCCTCTTAGCTTTTCACTTTCTTCTTTAGATCTGGTCAGTTGAAGCTCTAAGTCATTCTTCTCCCACTTCCAGTAATTTGTGTCATAAGAGTGTTGAAGCTCATTAGCTTGAAAACCCTTAATCTGTTCTTCAAATCTCTCAACAATCCTCACATAATCTTTTATGTCTTTTTCCAATCTCTTAAGGTCATCACTCATGTTTTGGTTGTGATCCCTATATCTTTTAACAGTGTTAATGCAATTTTGAGAGGAAAGATTTGAAGTTACCTCTGTAGGAATACCAGACACCTCTGCCATTAGAGCTTGATTCTGAATAGCCTCTTCAGCTTGATCACTCCAATCAAACCCCATACCTTGTTGAGAGACAAGGGCTTGTGCAGAGTTTCTGTTGAAGCTTCCAGATTGAGCTTGTTGGTGGTTGTTATTCTGAGACATTCCACTTCTGCATTCTCTAGCAAAGTGTCCCTTTTGATGGCATTTGTAACATTCCACCTTGGACTTGTCAAATCCTGCTCCATCTTCTCTTCTTTGGGAGAAGTTGTTCCTCCCAGTTCTTTTGATGAACTTTTTAACTCTCATGGAGAGCATGGCCATCTGCCATTTAATATCCATCTCTTCAAGATCATCTGGATTGAGTTGTTCCAAGTCATCATTAATGAGAGAAGAGTTTCCATGACTTGCCAGAAAGGCCTCAAACACAGTTTCAGTGCCTTTCTCTTGGTTTGTTCCATTGGCAGGACTAATTGATTCAAGGTTGGAAGTAGAATCAGTTGATGCTGAAAGGAGTGCAACATTGTGAACATACCCAGAAGGCCTCTTTTTAGTCTCTATCTCAGATTCAAAAACTCTTAGATCATTATAAAGATCATCAAGTTCCTTTTCTTCCAATTGATCATTCTGTCTGAAAGACACAGTATACATGGTCCATTCATCACTCAAGGACCTTAGAAACTTTCTGTTCAGATCATCTTGATCAATTTGTACTCCCACTGTAGCTAGTTCACCAATAAGTTTGTTGAACCTGTCAAAAGTTTGAGTCATGGACTCATTCTTGGTTGACATAAAGTTCTCATATTGTTGTTTCAGAATGGCTTTCTGATTTCTCTTGGTACTTTTGGTACCAGAGAATCTCTTCTCCAGAGCATTCCAGAGCATCTCTGCATCAGTGCAGTTACAGAACTGATGTTGATATTCATTGGGAATAGCCAAGAGCAAGGTGCTCAAGGCTTTCATCTCTATCTGTCTGATCTTTCTTTCTGCATCAGTTTTTGGTGGAGTTCTCTTTCCATCTGCACCAATCTTTCCTGCTTCAGAAGGACCATTCTCTATGATGTCCCACATAGAATAGTCAGTGAGGAGTATGTACTGCTTGATTCTGATCTTCCACATATCAAATTCATTGGGTCTAAGCATTGGAACCTTTGAGACCAACGTACTGCTTGATTCTGCAAGATTTTCCATGATGAATAGTTGTTTCTGAGAAATCAGGCTCTGATACCACTTGTCAGGATCGAATTCTCAACAAGAATTAATTCTCAGAAACAATATCAAAGAAGTTTGCGGAATAACACTTTGATATTCAATGAAACAGTAAATCAACACAGAAATATGAATAACAAACTGTAAGCTTTTATTTGATGCTTTGAAGTTACAAGATTACTCACTCAACCTCAATATTGATGAACAGGCTCACCAATACGAATTCTACTTCTCTAGAATTAGGATCTATGCCTTGAGGTTGTTTTTCTCTAAAAGAATGAAAACTAAAATATATCTAACTATTCTAAACAATTCAATATATATACTGAATACAAAGATAATTACAATAAATAAAATATCTTCAGTATATCTTCTATGTATATCTCTAAGCTTCCATGTATATCCTTTCATACGAATCTTCATCATATAAGCAGTATTAATCTTCAACAGCATTAACTTCCTTCTAGCAGCATTAACTACTAAGCAGTACTAACCACTAGCAGTACTAACTAGCTAAGCAGTACTAACTTTGTTTAAGCAACACTAACTTTGACTAGCAGTATTAACTACTAGCAGTAGTAACACTCAGCAGTATTAACCTTTATGTCTTCTAGCAGTATTAGCTCTGAACCAGCAGCATTAACCATACTTGAGTTTTTCTTCAGTTCCCAACAGATCTAAGCATCATCTTTTCCAGTTGATCCCACATTTCCTTAGCCGTAGCCTTATAGTTGTCAATTTTCACATATATCTCATTTGGGATACCTTGAAGAATGAAAGATTTTGCCAGCCTTTCAGCTTTTGATCTTTTTGTTTGTTCTTCTGTGTATTCTTCAAGTGGAAGTGGGTATTCTCTCTGCTCATTTCCAACTGTATGAGTCTTCATTGGAGTGTCCATAACACCTTATGTCAAAGACTTTCTGATATAATCTCTCAAATCATTTCTGTCAATAAAATTCAAAAATCGATCATTCTATTGCTCGTACTCTCCCTTGAAGAGTTCTGGTGGTTTTGTGTCTGTTCCAATGGCAAGAGCTTCTCTCGAAGTCATTGTTGATCTATACTGCTTTTTATGATCATCCAAGAAGTGCAGATTACACTCGGTGTGTAAAATCCAAAACTGATAAAAAATTTGAAATAACTGTCAAAAATTGACTAAGTACAGAAACTCGCAAATCACTAAAGAAGCTTGAAACTCGCAGACGCTTAAACACGCAGATAACTATTCACTGAGAAACTCGCAGACTGAGTCGTGCGTGTTTGAAGAATTTGCAGATGCCTACTTGCGTGTTTTATCAAAAACGCAAGCTAAACTCGCAGAAGAAAAGATGTTCAAACTCGCAGACTGAAGACCAAACACACAAACTTCGATTTGCGCTTTTCTAGAACTCGCAAATAGTACTTTGCACTTTTCTTGCCAAAAAAAAAGATCTTTCAGATTGCGCGTTCTTCCGATGAAGCTTACGCGTTTTGTAGATCTTGCGTGTTCTTGGGTTTATTTGCGCATTCTTGGCCTGATCGATCAAAAATCAACTGACTTTTGATTTTTGATTCTGAAACTTGCACAATTACTTCACGAAGCAATACTAAGCACGATTACAACACTGAAATTACAAATACAATTGAAAAATTACAGTGATTGAAGTGCAATACAGTGTTCGACTATTAAGTTTCATGAAAACAGCAATTTGATCAAATTGATCAATCTAGAAGTGAAATTAGTCTAAGTGATCTGAATCAAACTTATTCTATACATCAATTCGAGTCTATTACAACCAAATTTACATTCAAAACACCAGAAAAATGAACAAACTTAAATATCACAGTTCTCTCACGAGTTCGTCCAAAAACTATCTGAAATTCTTCAAATTTTATCCAAATCTGCTCCTTCTTGTTTGCTCTAATACTAATTGTGTGTCCCACAATCAGTATAGATCAAGATTTAATACTGAATTTCCAATTAGAACATTTTTGTATTGATCACAAATTTGATTTACAATATTTCTCTCTCAACTCTTAAGAACATGCTCAATACAATAATTCTGGAACTCTCTCTGATATGAATTTTTCTCTTAGTCATATATCTATTGAAAATAAAACCTATTTATACCTAACAACTAAAACAAAGAAACAAAACTTAAACAATACAAATACATTGACTTTGACAATTTATTAGACAAAGACTTTGACTTTAAATGAGAGTTGACTTTCCAGCTTTGATTTTCTTGAAACTTTGACCTTTAGTAGTCTTGATCTTGTATCCAACAGATTTATGCTCCAAGAGGATGCGAACCATCAAGAAATTTGAAGAGTCCGTAACCGACAAGTGTGGCTTCGATTTGTAGCTTCCATGATAGATAGTTGGTTGAGGTGAGTTTAAGGATGTTGGAAAGATTGATGATAATGATCGGAGCAGTAGGATCAAGATCATTTGGAATGGTGTGAGTTGCCATGATGAACGAGATGGAAAACGAGTCTGGAGAAGAAAAAATAAGGAAGAAAAAAAAACTTTTGATCAGAACCTTGCTCTTGATACCATAAAAGATGTATGTAAAAGGGATGTATTGTATTGAGAAAGAGAGAACTATTTATAATACAAAGGAGAGCAATCAAATCCTCTAAAATAGGAAACGATCCTCATTGATAACCTATCAAAACATATCTCTTAATATCTCCTAAAATCATTTATTTTAATATCGATATCACTAACATTACAACAAATCAAGAGACTAATTCTCTTGTTTATCTATTATTTGTTACATGTAATATCCCCAACCGATGATTAAACAAAAACTAAATAAAAATATTATAAAAACTACGTGCAAACAATTAAGCTAAATGTAAAATGAAATTATAAACTACTATGAATGCATGCACAAAATGCACTTAACAGTGATACTGAACTTCATATCATTCCCTTTAAGTATCAACTCGCTGATATTTTTACTAAAGCCCTTG
Source organism: Arctium minus (assembly GCA_954870635.1). Lineage (NCBI taxonomy): Eukaryota > Viridiplantae > Streptophyta > Magnoliopsida > Asterales > Asteraceae > Arctium > Arctium minus. The sequence continues at coordinate 71,406,260 of OX941088.1, read as the reverse complement.
ATGAAACAACACGAGTACAAAAACTCTCATTTGCCACGGTTAAAAACTGTCGCCATAGGCCTTTGGCCACAGTTTTTTTTTCCAATCAAACATTAGCCTATTCTTGCACAAACCATTGATACATTTTCCCCATGTTTAAAATGCGTCACCATATCAAATAAAAAACCATAGCCATAGCCTAAAAACCGTGGCTATAAACATATTTAATATTTAAGGTACTGGAGCATTTTTACTTTAACCTTGGCAATAAACTATTTATCGTCACACAAACTCACGTTAAATGTGGTCATTAGCTACCTTTTGGTTACACAAAATAAAGAAACCATGGCAATAAACTATTTCTAGCACACAATTTGTTTTTAAGGTGGCCAATGATTACCCTATAATCACGTATATTTGTTTTAGCGTGGCCATAAACTACTTATCATTACACAAATTTTATATTAACCGTGACCAATTCATAACATATAGCTACCATAAATGTTAGAACCATAGCTATTGGTTATCTTCTGGTCATACAAAATAACTCAAAATGTAGCCATAAACAACTTATAACCATGCAATTCCTGACATATGGTTACACTTAAACTTTTGAAGTCTGACCATTAGTTACCTTTGGTCACATGAACTAACTAAAACCATAGCGATAAACAGTTTTTTGTCACACAAATTTCATATTAACCATTGCCAATTGATAATATTTTGGTTATACTAAATTGTTAGAAATATGGCTATTGATTAATTTTTGGTCACATGAGTTAATTAAAACCGTGAGCATAAACTACTCATAGCCATGCAAATTTTACATTAATCGTGGCCATTTCATGACATATGGTTACGCTGAATTGTTAAAAACTGTCGCTATTGGTAGCCTTTTGGTTACACGAAATAGCTAAAATCGTGATCATATACTATTTATTGTCAAACAAATTTTATATTAACCGTGGGCATTTCATGATATATGGTTACACTAAATTGTTAAAACATGTGGCTATTTGTAGCCTTTTGGTTACAAAAAATAGCTAAAATCGTGATCATATACTTTTTATAGCGACACAATTTTTATGTTAACCTTTACTTTTTAATGACATAGTGACGCTTAGTTGTTAAAATCGTGACTACTGGTTACCTTTTAGTTACATCAAATAATTAAAATCGTAGCCATAAACTAGATATGACCACAAAAATTTCATATTAACTGTGGCTAATTCATGACATATGGCTACACTATTTTCTCAAACCGTGGTCGTTGGTCACCTTTTGTCACATGAAATAACCAAAATCGTAACGATAAACTAGTTATAGTTACAAATTTTATAGTAAACGTGACTCAATCATGATGTACGGTTATGTTGAATTTTAATAACTGTGACAAATTGTTTCCTTTTGGTCACACAAAATAACTTATCTTCTGGCAATAAGCTAATTACAGTCACACGAAATTTATATCAATCGTGCACAATTTTTGATGTATGGGTGCACTAATTTGTAGAACTGTGGCCATTGGTTACTTTTTGGTCACACGAAATTGCTAAACTATGGCCATAAACTATTTATAGTAACATTTTAAATTGAAGACGATATGATCATTATAGAAGTTGACCACGATAATTATAATATTTGGCAAAGGTTTTAATAATGCGTGGCAAAATAATAAATAAATATTTTTAAAAAGTTTAACATAATAATTATTTGAAAAACATCAAACAAGCGTATTAATGGTCATACGAATAAGGTATAAAAACATCGGTAACAAACTTATCACAACTAGTTCTCTAATATAGTATATTTTTGCTTATTAAAGCTAATCCTCGTATGCTTCGGCTTTTGTAACTCATTGACAGTGATATATTTTTTTTCTCTTGTAAGAATTTTCTTTCTCGTAATGTTGATTAGTAGTTGACTCTGATACATACAACAAGAATAAAATTGCATCTATTATATTTGTAGCATGAACTAAAAATTCATACCAATCAAGTACAAAAATAAAAAGGATGTAGCGTATAAACAGTTAAACAAAATTCTTGATGTTGGAACTATATATGTTCTCATAGCTAAAGATGGCTAATGTTAAACCATGTCAAATTTAGAACTTAAATAATAAAACCCAATAAAAAGACTTGTTTTTTTTGGTCGAAAAACAACAGCAAAACAACAGTTAAAGTGTTGTTTTTTGGGTCAAAAAACAACAGTTAAAGTGTTGTTTTCTGGGTCAAAAAACAACAGTTTAAGGGTTGTTTTTTGGGTAAAAAATTAGCAGCCGAAGGGCTGTTATTTGAGTGTGGAACCAAACAAAGTAACCTTGATGGTTCTATTTGTCGGATGGCAGTTCATTAGGGACTGTTTGGTGACCATTTCAGAAAGCAAAACGGTTGTTTTAGAGGACTATTTAGAGCTGCTTAGAGTTGTTTAAGGGGTTACTAGACCTGTTTTGTAGAGGGGTTGAATTACGGATTAGAATAGAAATATGATCCATAAATGGGATCATTGAAGACTCGTATACAATACAAAGTAGAGCATGGTATAGAGGCATGTCAAAAGAGACCAAAACAACAACAAAAAACAGCAAAATAAAATTTTGGTTGGAGAGTTGGACTTGGGACTATTATATTATATAATGTGAGGTTTTTACTTGAATTCAAAGCCATTTTACTACTTGAGAGTTGTTTTTTAAAAGTTCATCAAAAGTTGCTTTGTCACTACCTAGGCTCCACTTCAACACTACCATTCCTTCAACTGAAACATTTTTTATGGTTTATAATAGGTAGATCGTATATGAGAAGAAAAGTTAATGACTAAAGAAAAGTAGATAAGTGACTAACCTTTGAGTCTTGTATGAATTTCATCCCCTACCGTTTTGTGGTCACCAACTTGTATTGGTAAAATAGCAGCCGACTTTACGGATTCATCGTTTGAGACTCTATAGCAATCATCGTCAAGAGTAACTCCATGTATTTTTTGCTTCTCTGATGAATAATAAATTTTTACCGTGTGCAACGATGTTTCTCATATATGGATGCGCCAATTTGCATTCTACCGTTTGCAAAATTACAAGGCATGTATACAACATAAAGCTCAACTTTACGATAAAATAAATCTAGATAGGAAAAAAAAACTCTTGGGCCTTTAGTTGGAACATCTTGAGATGCCATATTCTCAGATTCTTGCATATTAATATGAGAAGGCGATATAGCATTAGAAGGTTTCTGCCTAGATCCAGAAGACTGTTAGCTACTCGTACAAGTTAGTTGAGTAGATTTTCGAGGTGGAACAAGAAGTGAAGATGGAAAACCACTTTTCAAAGATTCTTGAAAAGTGTGGTTAAACAATTTATGTAATATTCCATGATTTCTTGAAGTAGTCTCTTAAATATACTTTCAAAAAAGAAAAAAAAATGAACAAACCAATACCTGTCTATCAGACTTGCTATTTGTAGTAGGAAAATGTGGTGATGTCATTCCCATAGAAGCAAGGTGAAAAACTATTGCTTGCAGTTGAAGACTTTGTTCTTGTACCGTTGTAGACAAATGTTTAACTTCTTCATCCTTCGATGCCAATGTTTGTTCTTGTTTTTGCATCTTCACTGATAAATGCTTAACTTCCTCATCCTTCGATGCACGCAATTTTCTCTCAGCATATAGTTGTTTCTCAAGTTGAGAAATATGTTCATTTTAGGAGCCTTTGTGACGAGGAATGTTCCAATATTTGGTTGGAGTGACTCCCCTTCCAACCCCTATTACACGTCCATTATGATCTTTGTCAAACACCAAAGTGAGGGCATCAGTACCTTGGTCAGGCTTTACGGATCCTTGTGCAAGTTCCTTTTCATGGAAAACCAGTAGATAAATTTGGTTAAAAATATAAGGTAAGTAGGATTTAAAATTCACACACTAGTTTTAGTAAAAATTAGGTTACTAGGAAGTTTCACGCTTCTTACAATTTCATTTGCCACATTTCTAACATCATCGTCTTTGTATTCTCCATATTTCATTTCACGTTCCTTCCTCCACATGAAAGACCAGGCAGGAATTTCATCTTCATCTTTGACAAGTTATTTATTCTTGACCCAATATTTCATCAAATACACATTACTTAAAGACAGAATAACAAGTCTGCAATCACGGGAAAAAAAGACTTAAACCCAAAGTCTTCATGTTCAACAACCATTGTCAGAATCACCCCATGACCAATGGAAAGAAAGGATTTTAATAGAATACAAAATAGAAAACTCATCCTTATATCTACCCCAAAAATAAACAGTGAAGTTTTAATGAAAACTTTGGGTCTTAAAAGAAAGTGGTCAAGTTTAATATGCATTGGTTCCTAATCATTAAGTCTAGGGTAATGATGCACTTAAGGTGGATAAAAAGAAAATTGATGTTATAACTCGAATAGGAATCACATACAATAATACAATGGACTTACTAGTTTTTCTCTTAGTCCAAAGTATCCCAAACGTCCCAACCGATGTGGGTACTTGGCCTTAGCACGCACTTGTTTTTCTGCATTAGACACATCCTTGCAACGTAGATACAAATTTACATCAATACTTAGACTTAAAAATATAGATAAAACAACGATAATTATAGCAATCTGTAAAAATACGACCTCGAACTCAGGTGAAAGTCTGTATTTTGGTAATTATCCTTTCTAGATCACTACAATTTAATTAACTCAAAATCATGTTTAATTAACTTCTTGAGATGGTAATTTGTTGGTAAATGTTTTTAACCATCATATTTACATTTATAGTAATATAATTTTTATTATAGGTCAGTTAATATTTATAAATATATATATATATACTAACTTATAATACATTCAATCAAAACTCTTAAAGACAAGTCATAATGCATATGGTACAATCATTTTATGCATGAAATTCAAAAACAATGAATTACAACTAACAAAGCATAATGTACAACTTGCTAATACACCTCCATCAATATCACTCAAACTGAAAAATTCAGCTTTACTTTCTTCCTTCTAGCCTTTTTTTCCTCCCTCATTTGGCTTTAGGTTGTTAAAGATTGCAGGTTCCTTTTAAAGTCAAAACTCTTAAGTACAACTAATAAAGCATAGTGTAAAGTGTTTTTAACCTGGCCATCGATTTTGGTTATGTGCAATTTGATTTCTCAGCTATAGAATGCTCCTTTCCCCCTTGATGAACAGTTCCTCTCTTGTATCTAGATTTGAATTCAAATAGATGATTTCTCTCGACGTTCATAGGGTAATTCTTCTGAATAGTTCTTCTGGATAAGGGAATTCGCTCCTCGCGACGGTTCACAGGGTAACGATTTCTTTTACTATTCAAATCAGGTATATGTTTTGTTTTAGGGTTTCTAATATCGATTTCTTGTGGTCTCGATTTCTAATCTTAATTTCTCATACGATTCTAATCTCTTGCTTCTAATCTCGATATCTTGTTTTAGGGATTCTAATTCTTCAGGGGCTGGGACATCAATCGGGTAATATTTTATTTTAAAAAGTTATTTCATAAGTGCATGATTTGGACCAAGAACATTCCATTGTTTGCCCCATGATTTTCTCCAGAAATCAAACCCTTAAAAGTCACACCGATTAGATGTTTCTTTGTTGTTAGTTGTTGATTTTGCTACTATTATTAGAGTAAATAACATATTTCGTTCCTTGTGGTTTGTTGAAATAATGTTTTTTCTTGAAAAAATAATATTTGAAGGTTTAGGTATGGATGATAATGGCAGGCGAACAGGAGCTTCGTAAAAGGCAATGAAAAAGGGCTTCGATCTTGCTCTCCTTCTTTCTTCTTGTGGTGTGTCTTTTTCATGTCTCTCTGTTTCATTCTTTCTTCCGATAAACATAAACCCACCATCCCAATTTCATTCACACAACAACAAAACAATATCAATTTCTCGGTATCTACACCCAATCCACCATGAACGACCTCTTATCTGTAAGTTTCTTCATCACGATTCGAGTTTCGTTGTGGAGGATTATATTTTATCAGCAATGTTAAACCCAGATTATCTAGTTGATAGATTAACACACAACACAATAAAGATCAAGAGATAAACATATTAGAATAACATACCACGATCCCTTGATTAATCAATGAAAACCTTGTGTGTTCTTGATACCTTGAATGCGATACAGAGAATACGTGCGGCTACAAAATAATCTCTAATTGTGATTATAGGTAGTTAACCCTAAAATCTAATTAACTAAAACATTATATACTTAGGCCTAATGCCTAATGGGCTTGAGGCCCACAAATAAACTAACTATTAACTTATTACAAAATAGACCCTCTAATTAACTTTAACACAATTGAAGTTTAAACCCTTAACTTTAGCTTTTAATCTTGAATACAATTTATGATCCAACAATCTCCCCCTTTGGATTCAAGATTAAAAAAAATTTGGCAATTGTCTTCGGGTCTTCATTTTTCTTGAAAACTTCAGATACAGTCTTCAACATTCTCTTTCTTTAATAGAAGTGTCCTTCTGACGATCATCTTCAACCAGACTTTTAATAAGACAAATAAGCTCAGACACTTTGATATCTTTGAAATCTTCAGCAGTCTTCAGTTCAAAAATTCTTGAAATCTCAAAAATTATTGAAATATTCTTGTATTCTCCCTTTTTGATCATTCTCCCCCTTTTTGATTATTGGTGAGAATCAACATCTTCAAAACATAGCAAAACAATCTCCCCCTTTATGTATAGTCATCAGTTAAGCACTGTCTTCATGTATAGGTCCTTGTGTGGAAATAAGAGCAGTCTTCCGAGATGGAAAGAGTGATTATTTCAATCTTTTCAGATTCAAATAATTAAAAAGTGTGGTAACCCTGAATCAACAAATGACTCAGTTAGAATGCATGTCAGTAACACAAAGTTATTGAGTATCATAAAGTTACTATATAAGGAGTTGGTTTTGATGTTGGCTCCCCAGGACTTCCATTCAATCATCGAATAACACATAGTTATATATGAACGTTCTGACAGAAAATAGATTTCTGTGTGCTTGTGCATGTGTATGAAAGAAATTAAGCATAGATGATTGCTTTTCAATATAGGCTCAAAGTATGTAAACTTGTTGAGACAACAACAAATTATACAAAGATTCAATGTGCATGAGAAAGAGTCGAAGGTGGGGCAACTTTCCTTCTTTTTCAATACTAGTATCTTCCAAATGAAGAACCAATAGCGTATGTGCTGCATCCCCAAAAAATGTGAAACATTCTCTTTTTGAGAAAAGAATGAGTAGATGGTGGGGTTGTATGCAAGAGATGGCATGTGGCTGCCCGACTCAGAAAGAAGTTTGGTGCAGAGTTTAATATTCTTTTATTCTGTTCTCTCACCCTCTTTCTTTTAATGCTCAATTCTAACCAATCTATCTTTTCCATTTTACCTATTCACACACCATCACTCAATTCTTTTGACCCCTCTCCCTTCAATCAATTAGGGAATACTTCCTGGGTAGGAAACATTGGTTATCGTGAATCCATGGAAGTTCTGTTAAGCTTTCACACTGAATCCCATGTATTTTCCTAAAAGAACTTGTTGTTCAACAACCTCTTGTACATGTAAGCACAAAGGAATACAAACATGAAGAATAAAAATTTTGGATAAGTCAAAACATAAGGTGTTTGACAATGCGATTTCAAACTAAAAGAGGTTGACATTTAAGCTCAAATATCATTAAAAATCACACTTCACAATTCATGAAAATCTTTGAAGAATAGGAAGTGGTTTGAACATTTTAAGAAACCATTTTTCACAAGTGAAAGTTGTTCATCTTTCAACAACTGATAGAGTCTAAGGATTAGAAATATATACCTGTAAATCAAAATCCTTAACTCCCCTTGAAATGAATATGTTCAAAGAAGTATCCTTGACAAAATTGAGATATCCTCCCTCTTGATACCTGTAAAAAGTAAGTTAAATCAGAAATATATATAAGTAGAAATATTAAGCACATAAGCTCCCCCTTAATATGTGCATAATCCTTAATCATGAAATAGATTTCTGAATTACTAGGATTAAAGTAAATTCAGAAGTGAAACTCTTTGACATTGAAGTCCGAGTCCTAGACTGTATTGTCTAGAAGTCAATGTATTGACAATGAGGATCGAGTCCTAAGCTGTTGTACTTAGAAGTCGTGTTTTTGACAATGAGGCAGGAGTCCTGATCTTTAGTAATCAGAAGTCATTGTTCTTTCTCCCCCTTAAACCTTGGGTGCCTGCAACACAGATTTAGCTTTTGGTACCCACTGGTATTTGTGTCCTAATGGATTAGTTGCAGTTATAATGGGAGATATAAAGTAAGAACCATACCAGTTATTCACATAATCTTTTCTTACAAAATCATTTGAGCCACAATAGGAACAACTAATTTTCTTTTGAGCTAACCTGATCAGTTGATTGATAGTGTAAACCAGATCCGGTTTGCCAAAAGTTTTACCTTTAGAAGCATAGTTCCATTTAACATTTGATGTATGCACAAATGATTCTTCTTTCTTCTTTTCCTCTCTGGAGATCCTTTAACTTTCCAGATCCAATTTCCTCTATCTTTTTCTTCATCTTCCCTTCTCCAGAACCTTTTCTTCCAAGACTTGTTCTTCGTGAAGTTACCTAAACCATCAACATTTTTGTCATAGAAAAGGTTAGAAGGATGAATCTGATCAGTAGATTTAGAAGTAAGACCATCATCTAAATCACAGAAAGGATTATAGAAAACATTTGAAAAATGTGAACTCGAAGCCTTTTTGAGGGAACAATCTGAATCATTTTGATTATCTCTCGGTGATTGAGTTATTGACTATGGCGTCTTGTGCTCAGTCAGCTTCACTTTGAATACAATATCTTCAAGTTCCTTTATCTTTGAAGACAAACTGTTTCTTTCCTTTTCAATCAGATCAAACTTCTTTTGCAATTCAAAATCTGTCTTCTTTTCCTTCAGACTGATTGTTGATAGCTCAGATAGCTCTCTTGTCAGCTTAGCTATCTCAGTTTCAAATACTTTCTGTTAAGTCTAAATATTGTATCCAAGATTTAATAGGAATGTCAAAGTTATAAAAGTCAACATTGTCTTTGTATTAGTTTTGTCAAAGCTTGTTTAGCATTACTTTGTTGTTAAGTCTTGTTTAGTTAGTGGGTTTATATAGGTTTGTCTTTCTTAATTTTGTAACGTCGTATCAGAGGATCAAGGGTGCATTGATTGTAATTTTCAGAGACTTGTGATTTGGAATTCAAGATCTACTTTCTCTCTCTAGACTTTCTCTCTCTAGTTCTTGATCTTAATTGTCATATTCTTGAGTAATTGCTTGATTGTTTGGGATTTATTGTTTAACAATTGGTATCAGAGTTGAACCAAACTTTTTAGAAATGATTTGATCATGATTTGAATTGAAATCTGGAATATTTTGGATCGAAAATCAATATTTTCAAAAAAATTTCAAGAAAACGAGTATTGGTACTGTTCATCTGAATTTTGTGTGTAAAATCGTTTTTAGTGCAAGAAAATGGAATCATTGATTTCGATTTATGTTAGTGATTGATTCTTGTTTTGATTTCATATCATAATTCGTTCATTTTCAATGTCAATTTTCGATTTTGGAATTTTCTTGAAATAACGACTTCGAACTTTGTTCTTGTTTGAATTCATGTGAATTGTTGTTTTAATCGAAAATTGATTGTATTCGTGTGTTTAGTACTGTTTATCGTTGACACTTGTAAGTTTTTGAGTTCAAATTTGCAGGTTTGAATCGATTTGAGAAAGAATCAGTCAAGAACTCGATTTACGCAAGTTCATCTTCGGTTTGCGCATGTTCATCTGGTTTGCACAAGAATCATCGAGTGGCATATACGTTATTACGAAAAGTCCAGTTTGTGTATTCCACGGGTTCCGAAAAGTGTACTTTGCGCAATACATTGATCAAGAGAATTGCACTTTGCGTCTTGTACTCTTCACGAAAAGCTACTTTGCGTTTCAAGGAAAATACGCAAAATCACATTTGCGCATCCTTCAGCGTACGCAAATCTCACTTTGTGCATCAAGGCATTTACGCAAACCTACTTTGCGCAACACGCTTATCCCGAGAACCTTACTTTGCGCAACTCTCTGCTTACGAGAACCTGTCTTTGCGCATCACGTTGATTCCGAAAAGCTTAGTTTGCGCAACTCATTTCTTACGCAAAACTCAATCTTACGCAAACAGTGTCTTTTCCATACTTTCTCAAAATTTTCAAAACTGTAATATGTCCTTTAAATGTGAATTTTTTTCTGATTTACAGTTTGGGATCAAATATTTTTCTGATTGTGATCAAATATTTTTCTGATTTACAGTTTGGGAACGATCTTTCTTATCAAGCTGTTTCTCATTCAAAGTTTTCTGAGAGAGAGAAAATTTTAGATTGTTCGTATTTTGTTTTTGAATTCATTTCAACTCACGAAATTTTGTCAAGTTCTTTTTGAAACAGGATGAGTTCACCAATTTTGCTCAGAGGAAGATTCGAGCAGTGGAAAGCTGATTTTTTCAAATTTGTAGATACACATGAGCTGAGTTGTTATATCAGATTGTCGTTGACTGAAGGAGAGATGAAACCTCTTACTCCAACAGAAGATTGTACCGAGGATCGGGAGAAAAAAAAGAAAGCTGATATTTTAGCCCGAACTTTTGTGTTTAACAGTATTTGTCATGATATTAATGGTCACATAAAAACCTATCAGTTGACAGGAAAAGATTTATACAAGTCAACAGGAAAGGAGATATGGGACTATCTTGAATGGACGATGTTAGGGCCAACGGTTGTGTCAGATCTAAAAGGAAAGACTTCTGAGTTGGAAGCTAAAATTCAGCAGACAGTCTCTGTTGAGAGCAATGAGCAGAAAGTTAAGAAATTGGAATCTGAGAATGCTGAGCTTAGAAAGAATATATCTAATTTGTAGCAAAAGATTACTGAAGTTAAAGCTAATTTTGAAAGTGAAAAGAAAGGTTTTTCAAAGAAGTTCTCAGATTTCTCAAGAAAAAGTGTTTTGAAGAGAAGAAGTCAGTTGAGCTTAAATGCATAAAGCTTTCTCAACAAGTTTCCGATTTTAAGAAAGTACTAATATTGGAAAGAGAGAAGTTTGACAAAGAGAAGAAGGTCGTTGAACAAAAGAATGTGGGATTCGTCAAAGAAATATCCAGTCAGAGAAACGAAGCTGAGAAAGGGTTTGAAGAAGAAAGAAGCATATTTGAGACCGAGATTAGAAAGATAACTGCCAAGTTATCTTAACTATCTGCAAATGTACTGAAAGAGCAACAAACGAAATCTGAGTTCTCGAAGAAGATTGACCTACTTGTTAAAGAAAGAGACAACTTTGCTTCAAAGATCAAAGAGCTTTGAAAGTCTGCTTCAAGTTCAAATCAGAAATCTGTCTCTTCACAAAGGTCAATTAAATCTTTTAATCAGATTCGTCGAACTAACATCTATGATGAATTTTTAAATGGTTCAGATACATCTCCAAGAAGAAGGAATTACAAGTCAGAGAAACTGGTCTGGATGAAGAAACCAGTTAAAGATGAGATGCCAAATGAGTTGAAAGGGAAGACATCATGTGTACATTCACACAAAGCAAAGAAGAACAAAGAGCATAAAGGTAAACCTGACCATATATACTCAAGAGATCAATTATTCAGGTTTTCAGGTAATAAATTTTATTGTTCTTACTGCTGTACACATTATCATATCCACAAGACGATCATTTCTGGTATGGTTCTTAGTCTATATCCCCCACAAGAACTGCAACTAACATTCATGGACCCACATACCAGTAGGTACAAAAGCCAAAAATTGATTCTGTGTTGCAGGCATCTCAAGTCAAGGGGGAGTAAGAGAACAATGGATTTTGAACACAACAGTTCAAAACCCGCACCTCAATGTCAAGATTATGGCTTCTAAGTACACAACTTAGGACCCGTTCTTCAACGGAATTTGACTTCTAAACACAACAGTTTAGGACTCGGACCTCAGCGATCAAAAAGACTTTACTCCTGTATTTTTGCATCCGATGGATATGACGGTCTACATCCCAAGAGAATTGATCTGATCTCTATCCTGTACTTTTTCATTGATAGATTTTTCTGATATGATGGTATACAATTCAAAAGGGAGTGTCTGATCTCTATCCTGTTTTAACTGACATATTTCAGATGCCTAATTTAAGGGGGAGTAAAGGTGATAACTTTTGATTATTTCAAATCAGAACTCATATTATAGAAATGTTTTACTGTTTTCTGTCATTTTATTTCTGAATAAATGATGTGAATAAAGTGGCTTTTGATCACATGACAGATTAGGACCCGTTTTTCAATGATCAAAAAAGAATATTATGATAATATCCAGGGGGAGCTCAAAAGACATAAATCATTATATCATGTTTTGAGGGGGAGCTGAAAAGGTAAATATCTTCTGGTCCTAGATCTCTGATTGTTTGAAAGAAGAAACAACTTTCGAACATGAAAATCAATTTCTTAAATGTTCAAACCACTTCTTATTCTCAACAGAATTCATGAATTTAGAAGTGTGCTTTTAAATGTTTTTCAAAATTTTGATCTTAATGTTTAATTGACCGTGTGTTTCTCAAGATCAATACATGCGTATTATCTTATCCATATATTGTCAAGTTTTCATACACACCGATTAAGTACTTTATCAATTTGTTATTACCATGTCTCATATCGAAACAATTTTTTTTCGATGGTAATACCCCCGTTTGAAATTCAAAGTTGTTGAGATTCATCTTTTTCATATTTGTGCTTTCATTGATATATTGTTTATATTCGTTCATATAAACAAATTTCCATTTCTTTGATACCCTAACCATTTGATTTGATCTGATTGATTCATTGTCAGATTCTCAAAACAATTCTCTTGATTTCATTTCTTTCATTTAATTTTCTTGTTTTGAGAGATCTTCATTGTTCAAATTGCTCAAATCTCATGAGCATACATGTTGACAATGTTATCATACATCTTGTGCTTAACTGTTCAATTAAACTGTTGAGCAACAATTCTTCTTAGGAATAACATGGGATTCGTGTGTGAGCTTAAACAGAACTTCCATGGATTCACGCAACCTTTGTTTCCTACGCAGGAAGTTATCCTTGAGTTTTTCTCATTGCGTGGAGCTGAAAAATGGAAAAGAGAGTTTGGTTAGAAGTGAGCATAATGTTAAAAAGAAAGAGGGTGTGAGATCAGAGTTAAAAGAATATCAGAACTCTGCACCTACCACTTTCTGAGCCAGGCATCCACATCTACTGATTGGTTAACATTCTTTGGTGACCATCATTGAAAAAGGCAGTGAGCCCATGCCAACTCTTGCTATTACCCCACCAACCACTCATTTCTTTCTTAACAAAGAAATGTTTCATTTTCTTTGGGGACGCAACATATATGCTATATAATCTTCACTCGGAAGATTTATATATTGAAAAAGAAGGAAAGTTGGCCCACCTTCACACCTCTTTCATGCACATTGAGTCTGTGTATTACATGTTGCTGTCTCAACAGTTTACACAATTTGAGCCTGGAAAAACCTAAGTAGCTTCAATCATTTTACACTTGCACGAGCACACAAGGAATATGTTTTCTTGTCATAACATTCATAGAAAATTCCTTTGTAGTTTTTCGATGATTGAATGGAAGTCCTGGAGGAGTGATCGTCACAAAAACTACTTTCCAATGTACATCTGTTGTACAAAGTGGCTCTGTGCTACTTACAGGCATGCTAACTGTTTCATCTGTTGAATCAGGGTTACACTGTTCATTATGTCTGAATTTGAAAAGATTCGGATATATACCTTTCATGAATTGACGGCTATTCAGATCAAAGAGCGGAAACTGTCAAAGGGGATATTGTTTTTTGAATACAAAGGGGGTGATCAAAGACTGTGTCGAAATTGAAGATGTTTTGATGTTTATGATGCTCACAATCATCAAAAAGGGGGAGACTTTTACAAAGATCAATTTCAAAGCTTTGAAGAGTTGTTAAAGTGAAAAATGCTTCCGCTTATTCAAAGTCAAAAGATTCTGAAGAAAGATTGTTCAAAGAGAAATCAAGATTATTCGTGAATGTTTGTTCTTCCAAAGATGGTTCTGAGATCAAAGTGATGAAGATACAATTTCAGAGATTTCTCAAGGTTTCAAAGAATATCTCAAAGTTTCTTCAATGTTGTTTAAAAGTCAAAGTTTCGCTTTCAAGACATGTTGACTTTCAAAGCTTCAAAGATTAAAAAGACTTTTCAAAATTCTTCAAAAGGCTGAAAGTGTGAAAACTGTGAAAGTTTCAAAGCTGCCAGAGATAAAAGCTGAAGAATCAAGAGCTGAAGATCAATATCAAATTTTTTTATTAAATCTTGAATACAAAGGGGGAGATTGTTAAGTCTAAATATTGTATCCAAGATTTAATAGGAATGTCAAAGTTGTAAAAGTCAACATTGTCTTTGTATTAGTTTTGTCAAAGCTTGTTTAGCATTACTTTGTTGTTAAGTCTTGTTTAGTTAGTGGGTTTATATAGGTTTGTCTTTCATAATCTTGTAACGTCGTATCAGAGGATCAAGGGTGCATTGATTGTAATTTTCAGAGACTTGTGATTTGGAATTCAAGATCTACTTTCTCTCTCTAGACTTTCTCTCTCTAGTTCTTGATCTTAATTGTCATATTCTTGAGTAGTTGCTTGATTGTTTGGGATTTATTGTTTAAGACTTTCTTTTCTTCAGAAAAGTCTATATTTACTTTCTTCTGCTCAGATATCTTTTTCTCTTTGTGAACCTTTTCTCTCTCAAGAATGATAACCTTCTCAAAGTCTGAAACTTGTTGAGAAAGCTTAACACATTTGAGCTCTAAAGATTTCTTCTCTTCAAAGGCTTTTCTTGAGAAATCAGAGAATTTCTTAGCAAATTCTTTTCTTTCTTTCTCAATTTTCAACATCTCATCTTGAACTTTTGTATTGTCTTTATCTTGGGTTGCCTTTTCTTTCAGCATGTCAATCTCAACCTCAAGACTGAAGATTTATCTTTCAAAGAATCCCTTTCAGGAAAAATTCGAGAGTTTGTCTCTCTAAGCCCTTTAGATGTCTCACTAGCAATGTTTGCTCTTCTTGTCAGTTCATTTAGCTCTTTTTGCATTGATTCCTTCTTTGACCAACTTGAGCTAGAATTAAGACTTTCAGATCTTTTCAGCTTCGCTTGAAGATTTAAGATCTCTGTTTCTTTAGAGTCAATTATTCCTGCAAAATCAATTTTAGAGTTAGAGATACATTCTGAGCAAACAAAGTCTTTCTTTGAATCTTCAGATTTTCATTCTCAGCTTTATGAGGTAATATCTCTAATTTGAGCTTTTTATTCTCTTTTTCATAATCAAAAACCATGCTTGTATATCTTGACAACTGTCCAGCAAGACGTTAAGCATTTGCTTTTGCCTCAGAAAGAGTCATCTTGTCAAAATCATAGCTAGAACCTTCAGACATCTTTAGCTGAATGGTTAGAAATCAAACTTATCTGTACCAAGACAATCAACTAGATGAGATCGTTAGAATCAAAAGTTGGATAAAAAAATACACTAAAAAGTTTTCAGAAAAATAAATTTCCAAAAATAATTAAATGCAGTACTCGCACAGTAAAATACACAAATAGAGTAACCACAGAAAATCTGGCGCAAACTTGAGCTAAGGCAGTGGCGCAAAAAAACTGTTTGCGCGAGAGACATGTCGGGCGAAATAAGGGTTTGCGCAAACCGTGAATGGCGCAAAGTGATATTTGCGTGAGAGGTGGGTCGCGCAAAGAAGAGGTTTGCGCGAACCGCAGGTGGCGCCAAGAAAGGTTTGCGCGAATAGGCACTGGCACAAAGTTGAGGTCGACGGGGGTCTTGGTTGACCGGATCTTTGTTGACCGGTATGTTGCACGACCGGAGAAGTCGACCGGTAAGGTGCTTGACCGGTATTGTGTGATCGATAGGATGCGACCGGTAAGTTGCACGATCGGATAGGTGCTTCGACCGGTATCCTGTCGACCGGACAAGAGTGTGTCGACCAAAAGTCTGTGACCGGTATGGATGTGGACCGATACGGTGTATTTGACCGGTATGCTGCTGACTAGGATTTTTGTGAGTAAGCTGACCGGTATAGAGAGTGACCGGTCGTTATTCATTAGTCCGGTCCCGGTCGACCGATGTTCTTAGTTTCGACCCAGAACGACGATAATTAACCCATAAACCACACAAAACACAGACACCCAATGCAAAACTTAGACTTTAGTGGCCAAAAACATGCAACAATCAGTATGAAATCAAAACCAATGATTAAAATCAACTTTCAAACTTCAATTTGATAGACACAGTGACCGATAGATATACGAACCCATATTTGAAACATCATAAGAATCCACTTGATTAATGAATTAAAGCACAATTAAACTACCAGATGCTATCCAATAACAAAAAACACACCTAATTGAATCAACTTTATGCATAAAAACTCATTAATTTATGAAATCAATTATGCACACAGTTAGTTATCGATGAACATGAAGAACACATATTTAATCCAAAGAAAAACTTGATTCTTTTGGCTCTGATACCACTTGTTAAACCCAGATTATCTAGTTGATAGATTAACACACAACACAATAAAGATCAGGAGATAAACAGATTAGAATAACATACCACGATCCCTTGATTAATCAATGAAAACCTTGCGTGTTCTTAATACCTTGAATGCGATACAGAGAATACGCGCGGCTACAAAATAATCTCTAATTGTGATTATAGGTGGTTAACCCTAAAATCTAATTAACTAAAATATTATATACTTAGGCCTAATGCCTAATGGGCTTATGGGCTTGAGGCCCACCAATAAACTAACTATTAACTTATTAGAAAATAGACCCTCTAATTAACTTTAACACAATTGCAGTTTATACCCTTAACTTTAGCTTTTAATCTTGAATACAATTTATTATCCAACAAGCAACAAATTGTGCATTGTTTACAGTTGCGAAAATTCTTGATCCTACATCTCACGTTATTAGTTTTGTTTCCGTTATGTTTGAAATCGATCTCTTAGATCCCTTTTATTGACATTGATTTCGATCAGTATCAATGCACTTATACATATACGATCATTTACGTAAAACGAATTTATTTGTGAAAGGAGCGAAATACGAACCTAGGTATTGAACGTACGAAATTGGGGGAATTACTTGCGTTAAGTGATCGGAGCTTGTCACCAAGTGTTTTTAGTTCGAATCGTACTCCCATTCGTTGCGTGATGAAAATGAAAATGAAAATTGAATTATTTCTCAAACTAATTGAAGAGTTGCTTTTTGTAAAACTGGTTCGAATTGTGATCGCAATTGGAGTGTATTTGATTACTTGTTCAATGTATTTACTGGACGATGGTTTGTAGGCGTCATTTGGTAGCCCTAGAAAATGCAGTCATGGCGGTGGAGACATTGAAATGGGGATACAACATGCTTCACAATCTGGAGAATTAGAATTGGATGCTCATTTTGAGATGGTGAATTCTAACTTCTGTTATCTTATAACTTGAGTCAGCAACTTAACTCATAAATCTTATAAAAAATACTTCCATTTTCATTAGGTTCAACATATCGAGAAAGAATTCGAAGTGCTTAATAACCTTCTAAAAAAACTACAGTTATTTTTTTGTTTTCTTCACACACACAAACTTCATTTCTGTTTATGATCATCATTATTAGTTTTACTTCTTTTGAATGTTTTCTTATAAACAATCTATGCAGGATGCTCACGAGGAATCGCGATCCGTCACCAAGGCTGCTGCTATGAAAGGTAATCTTAAAAGATTGTTGAAGATTTTAGATAACAAAAAAAAGACTTGTAATTGAATGATTATTGATGTGCAACGATCAAACAGTGAATGGAAAATGATGTTGATGAAGTTGGAAGGGTTGCTCATTTTATTAAAGCCAAAATCGAGAAACTTGATAAGGAGGTTAGACCGACGAACAATTATATCAATCTCAATCCTCAACATCTTCCAAGTGTTTAAATTATAGATCCTAGATTTTTTTATTTTGGAGTTAGAACGCGATCAACAGACAAAAGCCTAGATGTGGACAAGGAACTGGAGTAGACCGATCAAGAACATCAACTACACTGTAATATATATCATTTTCGCTAGATCATAGTTTTGATGAACGAAAAACACATTTAATATTTTGTTGAGAACGATCTTCGTTTGCAGTGCCCTAAAAAAGAGATTTAAAGATAAGGTGAAGGAATTTCAGGTAGTTTAAATTGTGGCTATAGTTCTTGATCTTCTGCCTTCAATCTGTTGCATAAATTTCTAATCTTTCAGCACGTTTATCAGACTTTAAGAGAAAGCATACATCAAGAACATCGTGAGGTTATTGAGAGACGGGTGTTTACAGATATTGAACTTATCTTAATCAAACATCTGCAGGACTTGATGTTTACAGGTATTGAACAAGTTGTTGAATCTATATTGTGTAAAATTGGTGGCATTTATAGTGACTTTCATCAGTTTTATATTGGGGTTTTTAAGTACATTGGAATTTCACATATTTCAGGTTGAAGTTTTTATTTCTGTTGCTTCAAAGGGATCAGGGAATGTGGCGTTCTATGTAAAAGGTAAATAGATGTGTGCAAGATCAGTGGAAGCTGCAGATAGTGTGGCACCAATGTTGTATTGGAGATTCTGATGGCCTTAGTTCTAATTCTTTCAAGCTGAAACTGAAGAAATTATGTGCCAGTGGTCTTTTAGTTATTTTAATGTCGATGAAAAGAGAACCGTATCAGCTGTGAACTATATTTCAAAAACTCCAGCTAAGGCTAAAGAGTGGTGGGGGGATATAAGGTTTTTAGAGCTTAAGAATGGAGGTCCACTTGATTGATGGTTAATATCTACTTTTTTATTGTATTTGTTTTGTGATTGATATTTTGACATTGGGAATTGGTTATTTTGTATAGGCATTGTCTTTGGAAAATTTGTCAAACATGTATCAATTGATGCTTAATCGGTTTAATATAACGCACACGGTTAAAAGAACATCCATAAGAATCATAGTTGAACATAAACTATGAAGTTAAAAGAACATACATAAGAATCATAGTTTTTGTTACATTAATTTTCTCCATTATAGGAAATTTTTCAATGCATCACATTGCACGACTATTCACCAGGGGTGGATCAAGTATATGATTAGGGGATGGCCCCAATTAGAAAATTTAAAAGAAAATAGAATTTTTGAAAGGTTAAAAACTATTTCTTTTTGTAACTTCTACTATTTTTTCCCAGTGATTTTTCGTATGGGACCAAAATCCAATGAAACAAAAAAGTAACTTAAAATAAACTAGAAAACCAAAAAAAAAAACTCTCGAAATCAACCAAAAAACAGAAAAAAGTTCTTCAAAATTCCCAAAAAATGCTTTGAAATCCCTTAAAATCAACCAAAAATACTTTAAATATCACTCGAAACGATGGAATTAGACTACTAATATATTGAACAACTTTGCGGGTCTTTAATCAATCCTAAAGATGCCCCAACAAGAAAAAATCCTAGATCTGTCACTGCAACTAGATATGTCTAAAAACAACAAATAACATTTAACAGGATTTTGTTGAAATCTGAGAAATTAAATCGATTATGTGTCAGATCCAATACTTCGAGAAGTATTTCGATGATACGTTCGAGTACAGGTGATAATTCGCTCTTAATTTAATTCGATTGTTTTTCATTTCTCTTAAATCGTACTCGTTTTGTTGTTTTTCTTATCACGGTTTTTGAAGAATTTGTTTTACGTGTTTCGAAATTGTGCTCGGCAGGCATGTAGTTCTTCCGCCAGAAGTTGCGAAGCTGCTTCCGAAGAATCGTCTTCTATCTGAGGTATATACTGTTAATTTCAATAACTTGTTAGGGTTTCGTGTCTGTAATTTTGGGTTTTTTGTATCTTTCCATTTTGTTTAAACATGAATTTTGGGTTTTTTTTGGTTAATTATGAGTTGCAAGAAGCGAAAACTATTATTAAATAATATAAGTACAAGATAACTTTTCAAATCTTTGGTCAATCAACCATTATAAAATTTAAAGTTTATAATGATCATAAACTCCATATCCTTTTGATTCATTCAAAAAAAGGTTCAAAGACTTAGGGTTGTTTACACAACGCTTAGCCAGTAAGCACTTATCGGTAAGAGTCAACACTATTTGTTGCGAAGTAAACCAAACAAACCTGGGACGGAAAATAGAAGGAACAAGAAAAATGATTGATAGAGGAATAATTGGCTTCATAAATGTGATTTACCGGTGTTGCATCGCGCGGGTATACAACTAGTATATAAATAAATAAATAAATATATACATATATCTTTATGTATATATATAGGGTTAGGTTCATTTGTTAACCATATTTTTTGTGTTAACTTTATAAACCAATCCAAACCCTTGATCTTGGAAACAACGGTTGAGATTGATTTTTTTAAAAAGCCTTATTAAATGTACAATTGAAGAAAAATGGGGAATGAACCATAGTGATAAGGGTATTTTGGGAAAAAGTCAATGAAATTTAATATGACTTTATTATCTCCCAATTAATGTTTCTTCCAATTGAATCGTAACTCCCGATTGAATTTCGTTTAAAAATCGTCATTTTGAACAAATAATGAGGTGCCCTTATTCTTGTATTTTAGTTTTCACATACGTTTATCTGAGTTTATTCTTATTCTTATTCTTTTAATTTTGAATCCAAAGGCGGAGATTGTTAGACTAAGAATTGTATTCTAGATTAAAAGGTCAAAATGTAATTGTTTGTAATTGTGTTGTAAAGTCAAAGAGGTCAAAAGTCAACAAAAGTCAAATTTGTTGTAAAGTCTTGTAAAGTCAAATAGGCTTAGAGTGCTTTGTTAGATTAGGGTATAAATAGATTTGTGTCTTGTAATATTAGGTTAAGCACTTTGATAATGTCATATCATTGAGAATATACGTAGAGAGAGATATTGTAGAGAGAGAAACTGTAGAGAGAGAAAGTTGAAGAATCAATAAAATTCAAGATTTGTGATATGAAATATGTGTTTGTTTTGGGATTACAATTGGTATCATAGCCTGATCAGAAAAGAAGAAAAATAAAATTTTGTTGTCATTTTTTCATCGACTCTGTGCAAAATCAAATTCTTTGATATAATGATGATTTTAATGTGAAATCGAGTTCACAGTGTTCGCATAGTGAAGTGCAACAAGTCTTGTTTGGTTGATTAATCAATTGATCAACAGATTCAAAGAATTGAATCAATCTTTCAAGTTTTAGAAAGTTTTTGGTCGTAAACTGTCAAGAATCGATTCTCACTATCATGTTTGTTATTAGATAAATTCATTTCACAAGGTTGTTATCGATGACAAAGTGATCGAGACTGCAAATTTTCAGAGTAAAATATTGAATCCTGAGTGGAAAAGCTATGCTATCAATATTCAGATGACAAAAGACATGATTCAAGAAGATGTGAATGATATCTTTACAACTTTATCTCAACATGAAGATGAGGTAAAGCATCTTAGTGAAGAGAAAAAGATTGTTAACGATTCTGATGAAGATGTTCCAAGACTGTTTCTTCATCCAAATACAAGTCAAGGAGATCCAGAGCTCTTCTAACAGAACTGACCGACTCTAGTTTTGTTGATTTCTCCTCTAAAGCTGAGAAACATTCTGATGAAGATGTTCAAAGATTTGCTGATAATCTTGCCCTCCTGAAAAAACAGTTTCAGAAAAGCTTTGGCAAGAAAATATATTCAAAGTCAAAGTATGAGGGATACAAGAAAGATAGATCAGACAAGTACAAGACAAGATTTGACAAGAAGGATGGAAAGCGAGATGAGAAGAAAGATGAGAAAAAAGTTGAGAAAAGAGAAGAAAAGAAAGAAGAGAATGTTGAGCCTAAGTACGGCAGGTGTTATAATTGTGGTAAACCTGGCCATTTTTCAAAGGAGTGCAAGTTCAAGAGGACAAAGAATTCAGAGTACTATGCAAAGAAATCACTGATTGCAAAGAAGGTAGAAAATGGATAAGACTTTATGGTTGAGGAAGAGAACTGGTTTTTTCAAAGCTCCGATGAAGAATCGACACATTTTACTCAAGTGTGTATGATGGCCAAGGTGAATGATGAAGTTGAAACATCTTCTGACCAGTCTGAGTGTGATTCAGAGGTAAATACTCTTTCAAATTATGAACATGTTCAATCTCTGATGGCTCAGATTCACAACATGTAAAAAGAGTTTGAAATTTTAAAAGTAAAACTTAACAATGAAAGACAATCAATGATGAATTTTACTAACGAAAATGCATTATTGAAAGTTGGTGTTGAGGAAAAAGAATCTGAAAAAGATGCTTTAAAGAAACAAAAAGAAGTTTTGAAATCTAAAATTACTGAGCTTGAAAACGATCTTGTTAATTTAAATTCTGAAAAAGGTGATTTTAAAATCAAGTTTGAAGCTTGTTTTCAGGTGTGAAATGAGGCATATTGCAAAATAAAACAGCTAGAGGACTTGAACTTAAAGATAGGACAGAATGAGCAGACATTGAACTTATTAACAAATAAACTCCAAGATGTCCGATTTTACAATGCTAAAACGGGATTAGGTTTTGAGGAAAATGATGTTTTGAAAGGAGTTCCAGAAAACTTGTAAAATTTTGATAAAATAGGCTTAACACCTAAGAAAATCCCAAGTATTCATGATACTTTTGTTAAATCTGACAATCTCATGTCTAACATCTCTTCTAAAGGTAAAGAAGTGATTAATGATGATACCTCAACTTGTGCTGATTCAGTATCAAGTTTTAATTATGTTGGTTTTTCATATACGGAATTGAACAAAAGTTATAAAACTAGAAAATGTGAATTTGTTGAATTTCAATCACTGTTTTCTACATGTTCACCAACAGAATCAACCAACATTGAATCAGACATTACTGAAACTCAATGTCAATATGATGAATATGAATAAGAAACTGATGTTGAGAATCAGGCTCCAATAACTGAATCAATCATTTATGAGTCCTCAAAAGAGATTAAGATTGATGAGTGCATAGATGTCATGAATCATAGCATTAAAACTGATTTTTCAAAAACAATGACTGAGGAGATTTTTACAAATATGATGAATGCTTCAGATCCTGTTCCTATCATAGAGAAGTTAGAATCAAACTCTGAGTTGCATCAAACATCTATTTTTGAAAAACAAATAAAAGATCTTCAAAAGACTATTGAAGAGTTGGAAGATGAGAACAATGATCTCGGATTCAAACTTGACAAGTCTTCTGAAGAAAACAAAGAACTCTCTAAAGAGTTAAGTTCTTTAAAAGTTGATTTGTTTAAACAAAACTTGAATGAGAAAAAGATGTTTGATCCTCTGACATGGAATATTCATTCAAACCCAGAGTTTGAGACTATCACTTCTAAAACCTCTGTTGTTTATACTGATACTCCTGAATATCCTCCAAGTATCTTTGAAAAAAGTGAAGCTTCTGGTATTTCAAAGAAAAAATCATCTTCTAAGAAAAAAACTGACAATATTTCATTTTCTGTTTCAGATTTGAGAAAGCAAAATGATAAAGTAGAATGGATGAAGGAGAAGTGTGAAAATCTCATGTCATTGATAGTGTTAGTTTGAAATGTACAAGTTCAAACAATTTGCAATGTCAACAATGTATGAATGTTTGTAGTCATAGTGATAAATCAAAGCAATTGACATTTGCTCGTAAGAACTTTATCTGCAAACACTATCATGACAACTCTTTCAAACTTCACACCATTCCTCCTAAATCTAAAGTTTCTGGAATGGCATCTCGGGCTAAATTTGTTTCTAAATCCTCGACACAACATGTCAAAGTCTTTCATGTTAAGAATGATTATCTTTCTAGAAAACAAAGATTTAATGAGCTTAATGTAAAAATGGTTTGGAAATGGATACCGAAGCCTCACTATGAAAATTGCAAAAGGCTAACCAATAAGGACCCATCTGGATATGGGTACCTAAGAGGAAGTGATTTGATCTTTTGCAGGTCTCACATCTGTGGTACATAGATTCAGGATGCTCGCGCCACATGACTGGATTTAAGCATCTTTTACATAACTATGTTGAGGAATATGCAGGAACAATAGTTGTTTCATTGAAATAAGGACGGTTGTGAGCTCTTCAAAGTTGAGCGACATGGAAATTTATATGAAGTGCATTTTCCAACACCCAAAGACAAAACACATTGATGTGCGATATCACTTCATCAAGGATCATGTGGAAAAGGGAGACATAGAGATGCATTTCGTGCAAACATACTACCAGTTGGCTGATCTTTTCACCAAACCGTTGGATGAAAAAAGGTTTACTTTTCTTGTCAGCAAACTGGGAATGCGAAATGCCAAACCATGATTCGAGGGGGAGTGTCTCTTACTTTGTGCTTTAATTGCTTATATCTTGGATATTATGAACAATGTCTATTATTCATCATTTACTGACGAAGGCGGAATCATTTTTTAAAAAAATGATTACCAAAATCTTTTATCTTGCAGGTTGTTTTTCATGTGACATTGGTTTCTGGTTACATCAGATCAGAACCCGATCTTTATTGGTAAACTGAATATTACTATTCTCACCGGAGAATATATAATCTTGGCTTATGAATATTACAGTTCAGAACCCGTACTCAAATGTTTTTCTTCTGATGAATGCTTAATTGATAACTTTTTTCTAGAAGTTTTTTATTTGAGGGGGAGTTAGTGAGTTAACTGCTATATCTTTTAGGAGGAGGAGATAATAGTTAGTTATACTATCATTGTCATATTTTTCCAATAAATTGACTTTTTACAGGTATCAATATGGAGGATATCTGATGTTTTTGTCATGGATACTTAAAAGAATATATTCATTTCAGGGGGAGTTGAGATACTATATATTACAGGTATATTTTCTATATCTCTAAGTCTATCATTTGTAATGTTCAAACCACTTCCTCTTTTTACAATGTTTTCATTATTTGAGAAGTGCGATTTTAAATGATTTTTACTTGGATACTTTGATGACTACCTAACCATGTGTTTCTAATGACAAATACTTGTGTAATTATCATGTCTTTATACTTTGTCAAGTATTCATATACACATCGGTTCAGTATATTTCTTGAATTTGTTATTACCATGTATCAAAAGTTTAAATCTTTCTATGGTAATACTCTCGTTTTCTATTCAATGTTGTTTGAATCAAACGTCATTTCATTATTATATGTGCTTTCATTGAAAATATGTTTATATTTTGTTCATATAAACATCATACGTCTTTGATTTCCCTTATTATTTTTCTTCATGAATATTTGATATGATTTAAATCATTGTCAGATTCTCAAAATATTTCTATTCTTTCATGATTATTCATTCATAAAAAGTTTTGAGAAATCTTAAATCCTTCAAATGCTCATCAAAATCAGAGAGCATACATATACTGACAATTGATTTCTTGTGCTTTAATGTCAAGATAATCATTGAGATACATATGTTTTTAGGAAAATATACATGGGATTCAGTGTGAGAGCTTAATAGAAGTTCCATGGACTCAAGATAAGCAGTGTTTCATACCCAGGAAGTATTCCCTGAGTGATTGAGGGGAGAGGGGCCAAAAGATTTGAGTGTTGGTGTGTGAAGAGGTAAAATTGAAATGAGAGATTAGTGAGACGTGAGATTTAATGTTTAAAAGAAAGAGGGTGAGAGATCAGAGTAAAAATAAAGATCAGACTCTTCACCAAACTTTTTTCTGAGCTGGGCAGCCACATTACTGATTTGTTCTTCACATATGCTATTGGTTCTTCATTAGGAAGATACTAATATTGAAATAGAAGGAAAGTTGCCCCACCTTCGACCCTTTCTCATGCACATTTGAATCTATGTAAATATTTTTTGTCTCATTGATTTACATAATTTTGAGCCTAAACAGCAATCATTGTGCTAATTCTTTCATAACACAAGCACGAGCACACATAATTTTTTTTTTCTGTCAGAACATTCATAGAAAATACCTTGTGTTTTTAAATGATTGAATGGGAGTCCTGGGGAGTGAACATCACTTCAAGCTCCTTTGTTGATCCCAGTTATGATGTTCTTTAACTTGATTTAACCTTTTACTACACACAAATTGATTAAATAGAGTGCGGAAGTGTTTAAGATGTGTAGAAAAGATTGAACATGCAAGGTAGTAAACACATAAGTAATTAATGAACAGGAAGTAAAGTATTATAAGAAGGTTACTCAATGAATTGTTTCATTGATTACTGAAGAACACCAAGAACACGCACTGGTATGTGCAAATATGCTCAAGGATTATACAGACTGCTATGTTTGTGTGTGTGTGGTCGCATATTTTAGGACAAGGAACGAGGTGCTCATATATAATACAAGTTGCGTGCACCTCGTACTACAAGACAAAGACTGACATTTCACATAAGGAATGCCACCTGTAAAGTAAACATCGTGGGACGCCCATTACTTGATCATGCGGATCTTCGTACAACAGGTCTCACGTGCTTGGCACGTGGTCTTGTCTTGAGCCATTTTGCACAAGTCCAATACGGACCTCCAGAGGGTAGCCTTCATAGAGGCTCTGTAAGTGATCATAGAGGCTCTGTGATCTGAGTATCATTATCAGGTTTGTCCTCTGGCGTGTCTTCTACGGAGTAGTCTTCTGAGCTTTGTATCTTCTGCGGCGACTTTCGAGATAGCAGGGGTTTCTATACTTAGCCAATTTTTCAACACTTCTAAACATGGTAGATGGAGCTAACAATCTCCCCCTAAGTGTTGAAAAATAAAAATTTGGAATTTGGAGCGATGGCTAAGCTAGAAACAAAAGAGGTGAAAGGAACTCAACCTATGAATCATGATTTTCATTAAAAATAAAATAATGCCAGAAGGCAATTACATTTGACAGTGGATACACAAAAAAATTTACAAGACATCAGAGCCTATACTTTGGCGTCTGGGAAATCGTTGATCTTCTTTCCAAACCCACCTTCTTTCTTCAGTTCTCTGTAGTAATACACGCACAGGTCTCTGAAGTTTAAGGTTGCACCTATGTCTGTCAGAAGGACATCTGAAGCTTCTGTGGGTACGAGTGGGGTGCCTCTGTGCTTGATAAGTAGATCTTGAATGAGCAGCAGAGATTCGGTTGAGTACTTTTGGCTTTCAATCCCCATGAATAATTTATTTTCTCCTTTGGGGTTTAAGTACACAAAACCAAAGGAAGGTGAAGTGATGATGGAGTTTGGAAGAATATTGGCAGAGGGTGGTAAGCTGTCTTCTGGTGGAGAGAAGTTGAACTTTTTGACTCCCAAGTCAAGTGCCACTTGAAAGTCAGCTATACTGTAGAACTGCAGCTTTTCTCTCATGACCCTCTTGATGGTGAGATGTGCTTCTTGGTATTCCTTCTTCTAGCCAAACTTATCCTCTGTCCATTTGAATAGCTCTAGAAAATCATGAGGATGAAGATTCGGTAGATCTGCGTCTGCGAAAGTCCATATTTCCTTATCTTCCCTTTTCACGGCGTATTCACTGAACCAGAAGTTCTTATGCTTTGTGTATCCAAGCTTGATTGCTACAACCTCTGAGATCTTGGCCATGTCAAAGACTTTGGATTTTGGCTTGGTTTTATCTTTATAGAATCTCCTTCTCTCCTCTTATACGATTTTCTCTAAGAGTCTGACTGTTGGAAGATCTTGAGCTCCGCGACTGTAGAGGTATTTGTACACTTCTTCTTCGATGTTCTTCTTTGGGAGAACAGGGAAGGGTCTCCTTAGGCTATCAAAGCCATGGATAACCTCTACCACTCTATCCTTTGATGGTTTGTCAAGTGGTTCCAGGATAGGGAGTTCAGACAGAGGTTGCCGAACAAAAGCATAGTCTTCCTCTTCAGGTTTCACTCTTTTTAAAGCATCAAAAGAGCTCTTTAGTAGTTTCTCAGAGGTGGGAGGAGACTTGACCTTCTTTAGAGGTTCTGTGGCTATTGCCTTGCCTTTGTCTTTGGCAGTTGGTGGGGATTCTGTGATTTGGATTATGGTGGGAGAGGGGGTTGCAGAGACCTTTTGTTTAGTTGTTCTCTGTGGTTCAGGTTCTGAGCTCATAGGGACTTGGTTTAGGGGAGCTACTGATATTGGTGCTTCTTTTGTCATAGTCAATCCCTTCTTCTTGACAGTATCCCTTGGCCACCAGTCTTGCTTTGTTTCTAACCACCACATCGTCTTCATCCTTTTTATTTCTGAAGACCCATTTGGTTCCTATAGCCGTTTTGCCTTTTGGCAGAGGCACTAGGGTTCACACTTCGTTCGTCTCAAACTGCAGAAGCTCCTCTTGCATAGCTTCTACCCAGTTTGGGTCTTCAAGGGCTTTGGATATCTTTTTAGGTTTGATGATACTTACAAAATTTGTATAGTAACAGAAATTTGCAGTACTTGATCGAGTTTGAACCTTGTCAGATAGGTCACCTATTACTTGGCTCTGTGGGTGACTTCTGGTCCATTTGATCATTCGAGGCAGGTGATCATTTGAAACTTCTGTGGTTAGCTCAGGAACATGTTCAATTTGATTTAGATCATTCTCTGTTGAGAGGAACTGATCATTCGTACTCTCCACAGGACTTGGTTGTTCATCATGAGTTGAGGTAGAGACCTCTACGGATCCTTGATCTGGTGTTGACCCTTCAGAGAGATTTTGAGGATGACCATGATTTTGACTGAGCTTGGGGCCTTGATTCGCATTGTCCTCTGAGTGCTCCCCTTCTATGGTTGCACCTGTAGAATTACTGGAAGAGGGTGAAACATTGCTAGGACCAGTCAGAGAAGTACCTGTTTGGTCCTCAGAGGGTTCGACTTCAGAGGCTCTGCGTTCACCTTCAGAGGGTCCATCATCATTGAACATCTCTTCAAACAGATGATGAAGATCATTTGTTCTTGATGATCCACCAGAATCTTCATCTTGAAGTTTGAGTCCTGAGCTGATTTGCTCAAAAGTCACCTGAAAAGAGTCATCAAATGAAACATTAATACTTTCAAGTATATGTTTGGATTTGAGTACGTAGACTCTGTATGCCTTGGAGTTGGATGAATAGCCAACAAATTTGGCTTCATGGGCTTTGGGACTGAATTTCCCTAATTGTTCTCTGTCGTTCAGCACAAAGCATCTGCAGCCGAAGACGTGGAAGTACTTGATGTTCGGCTTCCTCTGGTGTAGTAAGTGGTATAGTGTTTTTGCATGCCTCTTCACTATCAAAGATCGATTTTGGGTGAAGCATGCGGTTGAAATGGCTTCTGCCCAGAAAGAAATAGAGAGCCTTGAAGCAGTGAGCATAGTTCTTGCGGCTTCCACTAGTGTTCTGTTCTTTCGTTCAACAACACCGTTTTGTTGTGGAGTCCTTGCGGCAGAGAAGTTCTGTGATATGCCTTCTGTCGAAAGATAGGCTTCAACGTTTGAGTTCTTAAACTCTGTGCTATTGTCACTTCGGATTCTCTGTACCCTGCAATCATAAAGAACTTGTATTCTCTTGATGAGATTTATTAGTACTTCAGGAACATCTGATTTCTTTCGAACGAATTCAACCCAAGTATATCTAGAGTATTCCTCTATGAGTACAAGGATGTACTTCTTGCCACCAAGACTCTTCACTGATATAGGACCACAGAGGTCTACATGAAGCATCTGCAGAGGTCTGGTGCAAGATATATTCGACTTGGTTTTATGGGCAACCCTTTTTAGTTTGCCTATTTCACAAGCAGAGCACAAATGATCTTTGTCGAATTTTAAACATGGTAGTCCACTTACCAGGTCTAATTTTACAAGTTTGTTAAGTGTGTGAAAGTTTAGATGACAGAACCTGTTGTGCCAGAGCCAAGCCTCTTCATTTTTACTTGAGACTAAGCAGAGATTTTCTTCTCTGTTAGTCGACTTGAAGTCCATGAGGTATTGATCTCCTTGTCTTTTGGCTCGCAGAAGCTCTGTGGTGGTGTCTTCCTTCAACAGAAAGCAGTACTGTCTTTTAAACATCACATCGAGTCCATTATCACAAAGCTGACTTACACTTAGTAAGTTGTGCTTGAGGCCATCCACATAGGCAGCTCTGTTGACATCGATGTCTCCTTTGGCAATGACTCCATAGCCTCTTATTTGACCTTTCTTGTTATCTCCAAAAGTCACAGATCCTCCTCCATCTTTTTCTTTGTGTGAGGAAAGCAGCCCTCTGTCGCCAGTCATGTGTCTTGAGCACCCGGAGTCTAGGTACCAGATGGGCACATGCTATTTCTTCTGTGGACAGATTAGATAGTTTTAGGTACCCATTTCCAAATGGGTCCATTTTTGTTAGGAGGCTGTGAAGATGCCTTAGCATCTTTAGTTTTGGATTTATCCTCATTTGCAGAAGTACCAGATTGTCTCTTCTCACCCTTGAATTTTGCATTCTTGGATTTGGGGTTAGATATGAGACAGGAGGGCCTCGAGAAATGTTGATTTAAAGCATACATAAGATCAAAACATTTACAATAACGAACATTGGAGGCAAGCTTTTTGAGAGTTTCATTAAAATTGTCAAAGGAGGGTATAGAGCAAACTTTACTACAACCCATTTTAGATTTGGGTTTCTTTTTACATAAAGCTTTGTCTAATCTAGGTTGAGTTTTTTCAGAAACTCCTCTTGAGTGGCTCTTAGATTGTACTCTCCTTTGATCTTCTTTCCTTGCTTTCACTACAGCAGAAGCATTTAGTTTATCAATTTAGGCCATTTACCTCTCTGTTGCCAAGTAAGTTTTTTTGAAAAGGTTTTAAAGGTTTTGGAGTTTTTTAAACATGAGAGATCTTGTCCTTTTCATATTTTTTAAGCTCAAGAGAAGTCTTTGCTTGCAGGCACATGTCCAGGAAATCAGGACAAATAGGTATACCTGTGGTTTTCCTCTTGGGAAGAACTGTTCTGTTAAGAATGCTAGAGGTAAGTTTATTCTTCTCTGGACCACAGGGGACTATCTCAAGTTTCACAGACCCTGTCTCATCTTCGACAGAGGACTCGGATTCTGACTCAGAGTCTGAATCGAGAAATTCTCTGTGAATGAGATCCTGACCTTCTGTATGTGCCTTACTTTGTCCATTGGTGTCCTTTGAAGTATTTATCTCTTTTGTAAAGCATGGTGTTATTTTAGGAACACTTAGACAGTTTTGAAGATCTTGCTCAAAGATTTCTTTTACTTCAGAGATAATATCAGGATGATTAAAAAAATGGTTTTCATAGGTCTTTCTCAAGTCATTTTCCAGAAATATTTTAAAAAGTTTTTCTTCCACAGAGGCCGGAACAAACTCTAGAGCTTCAGAGGCCAATTCCTTTTCAGGAGTTATCATGCATACAAAAGCCATTTGAGTTTGTGTTTCTGGATGACCAAATCTGAAGATTCCTATCTGTTTTTGAGACAGATATTTCTTTGAATTAGAATTTCTCTTTGATGAGAGTGAAGAAGGTAGATTATTGTTTTCATACAATGTATCTACCATCAACAGAGGATTCC
This sequence comes from Arctium minus, assembly GCA_954870635.1. NCBI lineage: Eukaryota > Viridiplantae > Streptophyta > Magnoliopsida > Asterales > Asteraceae > Arctium > Arctium minus. The sequence continues at coordinate 71,374,675 of OX941088.1, read as the reverse complement.
TCAGGTGTGGTTCTTCAGATGTTTTTCGCCTTTTAAATGTGGATAGAAGGTTTGGAAGACTTGGTTTTAGAAACTTTCCAGGGCAGAAGATGTTTTCTAAGGATTTGTTTCTTTTATTTCCAGTGTAGGGATCGACATCATCGAACCCTATACCTCTTCTGCCAATTTGGGTGTTGACCTTTTCAGTGACTTTTTGAGCATGTTGATACTTTTTGATTTTAAGATCTCTGTCGTACAGATCTCGATAAAGAGCTTCTCTTTCTTTTTGAAAAACGTTTTTCAAGGAAATGGCATTTAAACGATCACTCTCACATTTCTTTAGCTCTTTGACCTTTTCTTTCAAAGCATTGTCAAGATTTGAGATTTTCTCCTTGAAACCCCTTTTTGTTGAAATATGCTCAGAGGTAAGAGATTTGTTTTCAAGGTAAAGCTTGTCCTTCTCCTCTGTGAGAAGCCTAGTTTCTCTTTCAAAGAAGGCAAGCTTTTTCTCAAGATCCGAGCATGTATTTTTATAAGCTAGAAGATCATTTTTTATTTCAAGAAGCTTGTTTTCAAAGTCCGAGTTACAAGAATTAGAAGTGGATATCTCACTCTCGTTGTCAGAAGAGTGCGTTGTCTTCTTCATCAGAGGATTCATCAGTTACAAGGTTCTCTTGTTCTGCCATTAGGGATCTCTGAGTGTAGTACTCTACTTTCTTTATATAGAAAGCAACGTCTCTTGTGGGTTTCCCTTTGTTAGCAGAAGACCTACACTCTGCTGCATACTGTCATGGTTTCCCGCATTTGAAGCAACCTTCAGTTTGCATTGGGAATTTGTCACCACCTCTGCCGTCTGACCTCTGTCCACTCCTCTCTTCTTGCCTTGGCTCAGAGTTTTCTCTTTCATGTCTTCTTGCCTCACCATATCCTCTGCTTCTGTCATCTCTTTCTTCTCTCCCTCTGTACTCTGGCTTCTTCTTGAGACCACTTGTTGGATCCCATATTTAATCTCACAACAATGATATAAACAATAAGAGTAATAACAGCGGAAGCAATATAGTTTAATATCAAAGGAGATTCAAATATCACAATTCATAAAGCAGATAATAGATAAGCAAGATATTGTTGGAATAAAATATTCAACTTATATTATCAGATATAAGACTTCTTAAGCACACTTTAAACAATAAGGTGATGGTCCTATTTATAGGACCATAAAGTAAGCAGTGTACTTATCAGACAAATAGAAGCATGCTTGAATAGTGTCTTACCTAAAAGGTAAGATCAAAACATGCTTGAACAATGACCTACTCTAGAAAGTAAATCTTATCACTAGGTGTCGTGTCATCTGTTCTTCTGTTAACACTTGTCATGAAATTCAGAGTGAACATCTTCAGAGCTCTGAAATAGGATCTCTGATGAGGAGCTCTCTGATGTCTTTCCGTGAGACTGTCTCTGAACTGACTTCAGAGATAGACTTGCTTTCTCCGAGACGGACTCTGAAAGTCTTTAGTTGAAGACAGTTATTTTCAATACTTTCATCGTTCAGATTTGGGGCTAACAATCTTCCCCCTAAGTACCAAAAATAAATAAAGGACACAAAGCATATTTAAACTAGAAAGCGAAGAGGAGAAAGTTATCCTCTGTAAATATTACTTCTCATAATAATTTGGAATTACAAAAGAGAATAATATTCAAAAATTAATCAGAACCTATCACTAGAACATATCCTATGAAACTTCATAATGAGCTCTCTGAAGTTAATCATTGAGCCAATTTCCAAGTCTAGTTTTGCCAGTAGGTCTGCTCTGTGCTGTTCTTTCTTTACTTGAATCAACTTTTGTATGCCTTTCAAGGTTTCATCAGAATACTTTTCTACTTGCGAAGCTAGAAAGATTTTCTTCTCTTGGTTCACTCTGTAGATGAAACCCATAGGTTCTTCAATGATTGATCCAGTCTTCTGTTTGTCCAGGTTTTCGATGGTTTCCATTGGTTCAGTCACTCCGATCTTTTCTTCACTCAAGTTCAGAGCAATCTGAAAGTCACGTTTGGCTTTGTGTTTGATATATGCTTCCATTGCCCGTCTTACTTCAACCATCCTCATTCTTATGTCCCTTCTTCCTGAATCGTATCTCGTAGAGCAATAGGCATATAGATGAGTGAGATCATATGGATTTAGATTTACGAGATCATTATCATTGAACTCGTAAATCTTCTGATCAGATCGAGTCACCACATAATGTCTATATATGATTTTGTTGTAGGCGAATGTCTTTTAAGTGATTTTCTCAACTTTTATTATGGGAGCATCGTTCAGAACCACCATTGTTGGTGATGTCTTTGCCTGTATGAATCTTCGTTCGTAGTCTGGCATATCCTCTCTGATTCTTGGATTCAGAAGGATTACTTGAGTGTCTCCCATATTGAACTCGCAGTAGATATGCCGAAAGTGATCTTCTATCGATGCTTCAGGAGTGGATTCTAAGAATGTTGGAGGTTGAGTGAATACCTTGGCTGGTAAACCGATGGTTGTCTTCTGAATAAGATTCTCTTGAGGAGCCTTTTCATCAACAACCATGGTTTCTTTGTCCTTGGGCTGTGACTGAGTTATCTCTGAAGGCTGTTCAGAGATATATCCATCTATCTCTGGTGATTCTCTTAATTCTGAAGCTGTCGAGGTATGATGAGGTTGAGCATGTTTGAAAACATATTCTTCGACATCAATTACTTCAATCTGATCTCCAATAGTTTCTTCCACTCTGTCAGAATCTGAGTTCTGTTCTTTCTCAGACTCTGAGTTGAAGGCATCTCTTATCACCATTGGTGGTCTTTCGGGTAATGAGAATACATCATCAGAGGACGTAGAGAAGTCTACAAGTTGTTCGTTTTCTTCCTCTTCCAGAGCTCCAATTTTCTCTAGAGTTGCATTGGTTACTGGAGTGATTGGAACACCTGGTGTTGATGATGCGAAAAGTATTACTGGTGTTGTGAATGTTTGCAAAGTTTGGTTGTCATCAGAAGAGGTGGTGTTCCTCTCTGGTTCCTTCTCTTGAACTCCTTTGGTTGGTGGAGCAGAGGCACTTTCATTTACTGGTGCAGAGGGAGCAGCTTTAGAGGTGTGTTAGGTTGTATCTCTGAGTACTCAGAATCATTAAATCTGGCTTTCTTCGCTGCTTCGCTACAAGTCCCACCAGAAAACTTGCGTTTGTATTTGGGAGAGTCTGGTTCAGCGATTCCTTTTCCGTTGGGGTCAAGAAGAGCCTTCTGAATGGATCCAATTGCTTCTGAAGCCGCAATTCTGATTTCAGCAACCTGGTCCTCTGATTTATAGTGATGAAGTTCTAGAGTAGCTTTGACTTGCTTCTGAGCAATAGTAGAGATCTTGGAAGAACATGTTAGCATTCTGCTCATGATTGCGGATTTGAATGAGGCCAGATCACTTTTGGTGATGAGGTCTTCAGTAGTCCGGGGTGGTGGTTGTGGTGTTGCTGATGGTGCGCTGACTGCTAAAACAGAGGCTTGAATTGTTGTTTTGATGAGGTCAGAGATAGAGGCCATTTGTTCTGTTGAGAGTGAAGATGATCTGGTGGCTACTACCTCGTCCCTTAGTTCTTGTAGAGCCTTCTGAACATCAATGGTTGTAGTTGCTTGATTTTTAAGAGCAACATTATGAGCTTTAAGAGCGGCTACTTCCAGGGATGATTCAGCCTTTAGTTTGAACAATTCTTGTACCAACTCTTAGATTCTGTTTGAGGAGTCCAATAGTTGGGTCTTCAGAGTGGAAACCTCTGCTCTGAGGTTGGTGTTTTCAGAGAGAAGAGCAGAGGTCTTTAAACCCTCAATTCGCTGAAAGTTATGCTCTTTCATGGAGCCTCTGACTTCCTCACAAAATCTCTGGAACTCAGATTTTGTGAGAAGTTCAGAGAGGGGTACATTGGTTACAACACATGTAGCCAATTTTTCTTCGAGATCAGAGGAGCCTTCGTTCAGAGCTGTTTTGATGTTTTCTCTGGAAGGACTTCCACTCAATCCTTGATGTTCCGGCGAATCATCTCTGGGTGTTATTTTCCTAACCAATTCCTCCTCCTCAGATTCAGAGGACTGGAAGTCAATGTAGAAGTTGAGCTTGCGATCCAGGCAAGTCAATCCTTGTTCTTGTAGGTCAAGCCATTGTCCCTGAGTTGGACAGCTACTTCGGGATATCCTGAAGGGTGAGTGATGAGCCACAGAGGCATCATTATGTGTAGGAATTGCTGATGTACTCTGAGGCAACTGAGTACTGAATGTATTGGCTAAGTCCTGTGAAGAGGACTTATCCAGAAATTGAGTTTCCTCAGTTATGTGAACTTCAGAGGTGGAAAAAGGTACCTCTGAAGTGGCTAGCTGGTTTGGGTTCGAGGTGTGCACCTCTGATTCAATAACCATTACCTCTGGACCAGGTAGGTTAGATTGTGTGGTTGCACAGGGAGATGGGGTTGGCGTCCTAAAATATATGTGCCTTGGGGCATCTTTTTGTGTGGAAGGGGAAAAACTCTCAGGTTTCTCTAAGTCCTTAAAAGACTTGCTCTCTTCTCTCTGAGAATCTTCAGAGCTAGTCTCTGAAGATTCATCCTCACTTTCTTCAGAGCTAGTAGAGTTATTCTCTTCACTAGCAGAAGAGGTTTCTTCCAAAACTCCCTCATTGACAGCCCCTTCAAGTGCTCTGTCATCTCTCCCAACTTCGGTTTCTCTAGCAAGAGTACCCTCTGGTTCACTTTTGTGAGAGCTCTGAACTTCAGGGTCCTCAGATCCCTCTGAAGCCAAGTTGCTCTTACTCTTCATTCCAGGTTCAGGACCTAAGTGTGTTGGGGTTCCCAGAATTGGTTCTAGTCCTTGGGCAACATTGAGATAAGAATCTAAGGCTAAAGATTGAGATTTACCTGATTAAGCATGTGGTGAGGGATCCGCCTTGCTTCTGGATAGCCTTCAGAGAGAATCGTCGGTTTGAAGTTGTTCATTATGTAGAAAGGAGTTTTGGGTTGTTTAGTGGCGATCAAAATATGAAGCTTCTCGATCGCCGCATGGATGATTAGAGACAGAAATCTAGGAAATCTAAGGCTAAAAATTGGGTCGTTTGTTCAGGGTCCTTTGACAAGCATTTGTTCTTCTTCTCTATGGATGTCGGAATCATATCAAAAATTATGCCGACCATGTCCAAGTTACGATTGAAGAATATGGCATACATGATTGACAGAATTTCGGGTGTTGCTTGATCCATGCTCCCCAGTTTGCAGGTGAGAGTGCGGTTTAGTACAGAGAACATGAAGTTCCAGATTGGTGGTAGATGTTGTCGTCGGAAATTACTCAATCTGGTGATTTCAGTGTTGTAACCTAGCATTCAGATGAACTGGAGAAGGGTTTCGAAAGTTGGGCGTTTTTCAAAACGCGTGATTTGAAGTTTCTCATTTGTTAGGAGAGGGAGAACTTCTCGTAGAACAGTAGGAGTGATGAGTATTCGACATTTTACGACTTGAGATATGTCGAACTCACCGATTATTCCGTTATGTTCATCGCTGTAGTGACTGGAAGAATACCATTTTTGAACAAACAAGAGCGGACATTCATTGGTAAAGGCAGTTAAGGCTTAAGTCAGTTCACAGTTGGAGAAGAACTCGCAGATTATTCCGTATTGTTCCTCAAACTTGGGAGAATCAAGCTGAATCATGTGATTGTTGTCTTTGATTGGAAAATGATTCAGTCTTGAAGATTCGCCAGATTTGGGAAAAAGCTTGCACTATTCATTTGAAGACGCCATTTTTGAGTTGAAGTGAAGAAGATGAAGTTCAAATTCTATTTGGAGAGAGAGAGAGAGAGAGTGATCGAGAGTAATTTGTAAAAATGAATATCCGGAAGTAAAATTGGTTTTGTATCCAAATTTAGAAAAAGATACACTTTAGTGCATAAGGTGAAACGGGAGTGATTTGACCCTTTTGATAAAGCCGTTTGACCTTTCACTCATCCCTCTTGTGATACGTGGTCGTGAAAACTGTTGTACCTACGCGTGTAGGTTCCATGAAAATAGGAATGGGGCGCCATATTTCAATATTAAATTGAATAACTTCTTTTTGCTGACTAGACAAACCTTTCGCCTTGAGAAGTAATTTAAGATATCATTTGTAATAAAAAGGTTCAAATAAACTGAAATTTTAATTTCAAATGATATCAAAAATTGCTAATTAATTAAAAGGTTCTTGTTTGAGGAATGACTGGTCTAAAAGTTGTTGACTCCCCCTTGACAGATGATTAGTGAGACAAAAAATGAGAATCCTCAATTTCAGAGATTCTGAGATAAAGTTCAGAGACTCTAAGATGAATTTTAGAGATTCTGAGATAATGTTCAGAGACTCTGAGATGAATTTCAGTGATTCTGAGATAAAATTCAGAGACTCTAAGATGATAGATGAAAAGTTCTTTTTCTCCCCCTTGACAAAAGAACAACTTTTTATTTTTCTCCCCTTGTCATGTGTTTAGAGAACATTCAGAGACTGATATTGAAATATGCTACTTGGTCTAGAGGCTCTGATAATTTGATTAGAGACTCTGAGTTTCTTCCTTGTTAGGTAGACATATTCAACATTCCTAACTTGCTAATTAAAAAATTGAACCTCCGTTCATCTAAAGCTTTTGTGAAAATATCAGCAAGTTGAAGATCAGTTGGTACAAAATACATTTCTATTGTTCCCCTTTCAACATGATCTTTTAAGAAATGATACCTTATATCAATGTGCTTTGTCTTTGAATGCTGTACTGGATTGGCAGAGATGGCTACGGCCTTTTTGAATCATAGAGAATTGGTATTCTTTCATATTGATGGCCATAATCTCTGTGCTGAGTTTTCATCCATATTACTTGAGAGCAACAACTAGCAGCAGCAACATATTTTGCCTCTGCAGTTGAAGTTGAAACACAGTTTTGTTTCTTGGATGACCAACTTACCAGCTTATTGCCCAATAACTGACAGCACCCAGAGGTACTTTTTCTGTCAAGCTTGTATCCTGCATGATCTTTTGATGAATAATGTTGTATCAATTGTGCCTTTGTCAAATCCATTTTTAATCAGAAAAGTAGACAGAGTTGCATACCAAGCTCTTGGAGCTTGTTTATGTCCATACAGAGCCTTATCCAAATAATAAACATGATTAGGAAACTCTGTACTTTCAAATCCAGGTGGTTGCTGAACATAAACTTCTTCATTTAATTTACCATGTAGAAAAGCAGATTTAACATCTATTTGATAAACTTTGAATCCTTTGTGTGTAGCATAGGCTAAGAAGATTCTTATTGCTTCTAGCCTAGCTACAGGTGCAAAGGTTTCATCATAATCTATACCTTCTTCTTGGCAATATCCTTTAGCAACCAACCTGGCTTTGTTCCTAATTATTATTCCATCCTCATCCTTTTTGTTTCTAAAAACCCATTTTGTTCCAATTGCAAATTTTCCTTTGGGAAGGGGAACTAGGGTCCAGACTTTGTTTCTTACAAACTCTTGAAATTCATCCTGCATTGCAAAAATCCAATGAGGATCTTCAAGAGCTTCTTTTACCTTCTTTGGTTCAATAATGCTCAAAAAGTTTACGTAGAAGCATTCATTGATTGTGGCAGAACTTGTTTTAACTCCTTCTGATGAGGATCCAATGATTTGATCTATTGGATGATCTTTTGTCCATCTTGAGATTGGAGCAAAAATTTGGGGTGGATTTTGAGCTTCAGAGATGACAGCTGGTGACATCTCTCTTGTGCTGTTCAGAGGATCTGAAGTTGGTTCCCGAGATGGTGAAGAAGATTCTTGAATTTCTTCACTATTTGTTTCTGGAGTTACTTCAAACACTCCATGATCATCCTCTTTTTGATCTTCAACTTCTTCTGGTTCACTTTGCTGATCTGCATTTGGTGAAGCAGAAGGTGTTAATTCAGAGGGTCCAGAAAGGGTTTTACCTGTTTCTTGAGGTCCTTCTGAATTCTCTCTTGGTCTATCTCTGAAGATAACTTCTAGGTTATCTTCATCATCAAAGAAATCTTCAAATATTCTGTTTAATTCAGATTCCCTTGATGATTCAGAGATAGGTGTTGAGAAACTTTCTTGTTGTTCAGAGCTTTTATTGTCATCAAAAGTGATATTGATGCTCTCTTGGATGGTCCTTGTTCTAAGATTGAACACTCTGAAAGCTTTTGAGGCTAATGAATATCCAATGAATTTGCCCTCATCAGCTTTCTTGTCAAACTTTCCAAAAGATTCTCTATCGTTCAGAATGTAACATCTGCATCCAAAAACATGAAAATATTTAACATTAGGTTTCCTATTGTTAATGAGTTCATAGGATGTTTTCTGAAATGTTTTGACAATTGTAGCTCTATTATGAGTAAAGCAGGTTGTTGCCACTGCTTCTACCCAAAAATTTGTTGAAAGATCAGATCCAACAAGCATTGTTCTTGCAGCTTCAACAAGTGTTCTGTTCTTCCTTTCAACTACTCCATTATGCTGAGGGGTTCTTGCTGCAGAAAAGTTAGAAGTAATGCCTTCTTCTGATAGATATGAATTGATTTTGGAACTTTTGAACTCTGTTCCATTATCACTTCTTAGTTTCTGAACTTTGCTGCTAAATAGAACCTGTAATCTTTTCAACAATCTTATCAATATTTCAGGTACATCAGATTTGGCTCTGATGAATTCTATCCATGTGAATATGGAAAATTCATCAATCAGAACCAGAATGTATTTCTTACCTGCTAGAATCTGTACAGAGATAGGACCACAGAGGTCCACATGAAGCATGTGCAGAGGTCTAGGACAGTTGTTTTCACTTTTGGTTTTATGGGAAGATCTTTTCATTTTTCCCATTTCACAAGAAGAACAAAGATGACCTTTGTTAAACTTCAGAGATGGTAATCCCTTAACCAAATTAAGTTTAACTAACTTATCAAGTGAGGAAAAGTTTAGATGTGAAAACTTTTTATGCTAGAGCCAGACTTCCTCACTATTCAGAGATACAAGACAAAGTTTCTCTGAATCAGTGTCTTTGATTTTGGTAAAATTCATCTTGTAGAGGTTACCTTTTCTGTCTGATCTGAGTAATTCTTGACCTGATTCTGAGTGAATAAATGAACAATATTTTCTTTGAAATTTCACATCAAAACCATGATCACAAAGTTGACTTATGTTGATCAGATTGTGTTTTAATCCATCCACATAAGCATCCTTTGATAATGAAACATTTCCTCCTGATAACTCACCATATCCTTTAATCTGTCCTTGCATATTGTCTCCAAAAGTAACTGCTCCTCCAGATTTTGCTTTAAATGAGGATAGCAGTTCTTTATCTCCAGTCATATGCCTTGAGCATCCAGAATCTAAGTACCAGATTGGCATTGACTGATTCTGCTAGACAATATATTGTTTCTTAGGTACCTATCTCATTATGGGTCCTTTTATGTTAGACTTTGGTGGATTTGTATGACTTTTTGGCATCTCATCTTTTGATGTCTTGCCTTTACTTGTCTTCTTTTGAAATCTTGTCTCTGAGATATTTTCCAGAGATTGATGCAAAAGACAATCCGATCCTCTGAAATGATTTTTCAGTTTTATCAAGAGATGAATGAAGTTGCAATTAATAGAACAAGAAGAAGTAGGAGCAAAGTTTTTCTTTTTATTAAAAGCATTTGTTACATTTTGACTTCTTTTGAAACTAACACTAGGAATATTACATGTATCCCTAATTACTTCTTTCCTTTTTGCTTGAAAGACAGTCTTCTTTTCAAGTTGCTTTTTCTTGTTCAAAAACATCTTCTTTTCTTTGTTGCTTACTGCACAAACAGGATCAATATGGTTAATTTTTGTCCATTTGCCTTTTTGTTCAGGAGAGAATTTTATTGTTTTATAGGTGTAAGATCCAGAAGTGTTTGTTTTATTCTTTGCCTTTTATTGTAACTCTTTTTCAAGTTCCAGAGACGTTTTTGCTTGTAAACACATATTTGCAAAATCAGGACTTATTGGTATTCTGGTTTTGGTTTTCAAAATTGAAATTGGAACATTCAAAATACCAGAGCCAACAGTTTCTATCTTTTTGTGAATTACATTCCCTGTTTTACAAAAAATCTGTTCATCAATGTTTTCATTCTTTTGAAATTATTCAGAGATGGACCTTCAAAGCTTTGGACCTTTCCCATACAGAAAGTGGAAGAAAGTGAAGTTTTCTCCAATCCAGTGAATGAATTCAACTCATTGAATCCCAGCCCTTGAGAGTCCATTTGAGTTTTTATTTTGTCGAAAACACCTTGTGCATTAACATAGCTTTTGATTCGAAGATTTTTTCTATCTAGAGATTGATGTAGGATTTATCTTTCCTTTTGAAAAAATTTGTTTAAGGCAATAGAATTGAGCCTTTCATACTCAAATTTCTTTACTTCTTCTTCTTTTCCTTTTAAAACTTTCTCAATTTCTCTTATTTCTTCTGAAAATGATTTTTCTTTTTGCTTGTGAGTTTCTTCAAGTTTGGTTTTTTCAAGAAAAAATTCTTTCTATTCTAACTCCAGAAGATTCTTTTCTCTTTTGAAAAAAATGAGCTCTTTTGTCACTTGCTCTCTTTTCTTTTTTTCTTCAAGAAACTTTTGCTCTAGATCCTGAAGTTCATTAATTAGTTTAAAAGCAACTATTTCAGGATCACTGTCAGAGGTGTAAAGAGAGTTTACCTTTTTAGAGTTGTCTTCTGATGCTCCATCAGTTTGATTTCCATCTGAAAAAGCCATACCACAGAGATTGGTAGGCTCTTCCTCGCCGTCGCTTGTTGAGTCTGATAGCCAATCTTCCATTTCTGCTACAAGAACTCTTTCTTTTACATTGTACTTGTATTTGTTCTTGTAGTAATCTTGATCTTTGACAAGTTTTCCTCTGCAGTTTGCAGAGAAATGGCCTAGTTTTCCACATCTGAAACTTCTTCCATCATTTTGATTTGTTGGAAGAGTGGCAGTACTTGTCTCTGGCTTCTGTTCTTGAGGTTTGAAGTATCTCTGTGGCTGTGGATACCTTGGTTGAAATGGTTGTTGAGGTCTTGATTGTTGTGTTGCATCATTATTGTTGAAGTTTGTACCCTTTTGATCACTATATGGAGTGAATCTGGGTTCTTGTTGAAATCTTCTTTCAGGATTTCTTCTTTCTTCATTCTCTCTCCTTCCTTCAAATACTTTCTTGCCAAATTTCTTGTTAAATTGATGAGTGATTAATGCAAGAGATTTGGCGAAGGCATTGATATCATCTTCTGAGTTTGAATCTGTATGATTTTCTTCAGCCATTAAGACCTTTTTGGATCTTCTTTTTGTTTCCAAACCTTTTTGTGACTCTTCACAGTTGTTTTCTTTCGATATTTGTTTTGAAACAAGTGCAAGGGGTCCACCTAAAGAGGTTTTTGATTTTTGCTTCATAACTTCCTTTTCATGTGCAACAAGAGTACCATAAATGTCAGTTAATGACCATGACTCAAGATCTTGATTGGCTTGTATAGACATGGACAGTTGTGACCATTCTTCATTTAAGCTTTTCAAGAAAAGAACGTTGTTTTCCTCTTTTGTTCTTATCACTCCAAACTTTTTGCATTTGTTGATAAGAATGTTGAATCTTGAGTAAGTTTTTGTGTAATATTTCTTCTGGTAGAGCATGAAAATCATGATATTCATTGATGCATATATTTCTTCTATTTTTCTGGGTTTGTAGGCCTCCTTCAAGTTGATTTAACAACTGATCCCATAACTCTTTTGCAGTTTTACAAGAATCAAGTTCTTGAAAGATATCATTGGGAATGGCCATTATAAGTAATCTAACAGCTTTTGAGTCATTATCCATCATATTAGTTTCTTCATCAGTGAAGTTTGTGGTTTTCTTTTCATAATATGCAGGTATTTCAGCAGTATCTGCTGTTGCAGGAACTCTTGGTACCAACACCATTGGAATGTGAGGTCCAACGTTCACTGATCTAAAAAGATCCCTGTCCATACCTTCTAAGAAATTTACCATCCTTATCTTCCATTGGGGATATTCATCCCTTAAAAGTGTAGAAGGTTTTGTTAATGACCCAGCTGTATAAATGGCACATATGCTTGAGTTTGCCATTTTTGAAGAAAAAGATGAAGATTTGAAGAACTGATGCTTTTTGTATTGAACAGTGATTTACTATCAAATCTTGAGCATATGGTATTCTTTAACAAACCAGGTTTATATGAACATGCACAGATATTGAAAGTTAGAATCAATGAGATGTAAATCTATCCAAGTATGCAGATGCGATCTTTCTTTGTTTAGAAAACAAAGGAGGTTTTGATAACAATTGTTGGATCCCAGATTTAATCTCACAACAATGATATAAACAATAAGAGTAATAACAGCGGAAGCAATATAGTTTAATATCAAAGGAGATTCAAATATCACAGTTCATAAAGCATATAATAGATAAACAAGATATTCTTGGAATAAAATATTCAACTTATATTATCAGATATAAGACTTCTTAAGCATACTTTGAACAATAAGGTTATGGTCCTATTTATAGGACCATAAAGTAAGAAGTGTACTTATCTGACAAAAAGAAGCATGCTTGAACAATGTCTTACCTAAAAGGTAAGATCAAGACATGCTTGAACAGTGACCTACTCTAGAAAGTAAATCTTATCACTAGGTGCCATGTCATCTGTTCTTCTGTTAACACTTGTCATGAAATTCAGAGTGAACATCTTCAGAGCTCTGAAATAGGATCTCTGATGAGGAGCTCTCTGATGTCTTTCCGTGAGACTGTCTCTGAACTGACTTCAGAGACAGACTTACTTTCTCGGAGACTGACTCTGAAAGTCCTTAGTTCAAGACAGTTATTTTCAATACTTTCATGGTTCAGATTTGGGGCTAACACCACTATTGAATTGTCGGGTCATAAGTGCAAGTGTTTTGGCCAGAGCAGCCATGTCAATCTCCTCCTCAGAATCTTCTTCCCTTTCACTCTCTTCTTCTTCTTCCTCTGTGCCTCCTCAGCTGCCTTTTCCTTCTTTCCCTTGTCTTTGCCTTCTGAGGCACTTCCTACAAGAGCTAGAGGGCCTCCGACAGGGGTTGTTAGTTTAGAAATTTTGTTCTCTTGGCTAATCAGTGTTCCAAAGAGATCAGATATGGACCAAACATCAAGATCCAAAGTGGCTTGCATGGACATGGTTAGATGAACCGATTCATCATTCAGGCTCTATAGAAATCTGACATTGTTTTCTTCGGAGGTTCTGTGGATCCCATACCTCTTACACTTGTTTATCAAAGAATTGTATATATTGTAAGTGCTTTGAATGGATTCACCCGGCAGAGCTTTGAATGCAAAATACTCATTTATGCATAAGGCCCTGTTGTTCTTGTGGGTTTTGGCACCACCCTCAAGTTGTTTCTCTAGCTCTAACCATAGGTCCTTTGAAGTTTCACATGAGTCAAGAGATTGAAAGATATCGTTTGGGATAGCCATTATGATTAGTCTTTTGGCTTTCTTTGGAAGCTCATGTTGTGCCTTTTCTTCTTCACTCCATTCAAGGACAGGTTTGGGGTGTTGATATTGAGGGATTTCAGGAGTATTGGCAGTGGCAGGAACACGAGGAACAGTTGTCATTGGGATGAAAGGAGGATTGTGAAGAAACTCAACCAGACCTGGATCCACACCTTCAAGGAAGTGTACCATCCTGATTTTCCATTGAGGATACTCATCTCTAATGAGAGTAGGAGGCTTTGATTGAGAGTCAACACTGAAGTAGTTAACAGTGTTTGCCATGATAGTTTTAGAGAGAAAAACAGAGTATGATATGAACTAGGGAGAGTATGAACAGATGACCAACCAACTAGCTTTGAATTTGTCTTTTAGTGAAGATGCACACCTGTACCTGTTTCTATACCAAACAGGTTGATATAGATTCAGAAAACAGAGTGTGACTGTGAATGGAGTTTAGGACAAAGAACAGACTCAAACTACTACCTTGATTACTGGAAAGAAGTATAGAACAGGATCCTTTGTATTGAAAATCAAAGTCTACTCTGATACCAATTGTTGATCCCAGTTATGATGTTCTTTAACTTGATTTAACTTTTTACTACACACAGATTGATTAAATAGAGTGCGGAAGCGTTTAAGATGTGTAGAAAAGATTGAACATGCAAGGTAGTAAACACCCAAGTAATTAATGAACAGGAAGTAAAGTATTATAAGAAGGTACTCAAAGAACTGTTTCATTGATTACTGAAGAACACCAAGAACACGCACTGGTATGTGCAAATATGCTCAAGGATTATACAGACTGCTATGTTTGTGTGTGTGCTCGCATATTTTAGGACAAGGAACGAGGTGCTCATATATAATACAAGCTGCATGCACCTCGTACTACAAGACAAAGACTGACATTCAACATATGGAATGCCACCTGTAAAGTAAACATCGTGGGACGCCCATTACTTGATCATGCGGATCTTCGTACAGCAAGTCTCACGTGCTTGGCACGTGGTCTTGTCTTGAGCCATTCTGCTCAAGTCCAATACTGACCTCCAGAGGTTAGCCTTCACAGAGGCTCTGTGAGTGATCACAGAGGCTCTGTGATCTGAGTATCATTATCAGGTTTGTCCTCTGCTGCGTCTTCTGCGGAGTAGTCTTCTGAGCTTTGTATCTTCTGCAGCGACTTTCGAGATAGCAGGGGTTTCTATACTTAGCCTATTTTTCAACACTTCTAAACATGGTAGATGGAGCTAACATCCTTAAATTGTACATTCGTTGTACATAGTGGCTTTGTGCTACTGACGACATTCCTAACTGTTTCATCTGTTGATTCAGGGTTACAACTCTTACTTTGTCAGAATTTGAAAAGATTCAGATAAATACATTAATGAATTGACGGCTCATTCAGATCAGATGAACGATTTTCTCATATCATTTATTGGGGAAGATTGATAATTTTTCTATCTAGGGGAGATTTCTCATTTCTCTTCACATAGGGAGATTGTTCACATTTTATCAAAGGGGGAGATCATGAAGCCTATGCTAAATTGCTTATTTGGGGGAGATACATTTAAAGACCGAGCTGACCTTGAACAAGTTTTAATGATTTTGATTCTCACAAATCATTAAAAAGGGGGAGACGAATAAAAGTTCAAGTTCAGATGATTAAAAATTTGTTGTTCTGAAGAGATATGATATCGTTGTAAACAAAGGGGGAGATTGAAGATGTTTGAAAAGCTAAAAAGGGAGATTTACTTCAAAGTTGAAGAATGTCAAAGTTTCAAAGTCTGTTGAAAGTGTCAAAAATTTGAAGATTGTCAAAGCTTTCAAGATGTCAAACCTAAAAAGATTCAAAGCTGAAGATTTTTCTGAAGATAAGAAGACCTGAAGATTAATGTCAATTTTTTTTTAATCTTGAATCCAAAGGCAGAGATTGTTAGACTAAGAATTGTATTCAAGATTAAAAGGTCAAAATGTAATTGTTTGTAGTTGTGTTGTAAAGTCAAAGAGGTCAAAAGTCAACAAAAGTCAAATTTGTTGTAAAGTCTTGTAAAGTCAAATAGGCTTAGATTGCTTTGTTAGATTAGGGTATAAATAGATTTGTGTCTTGTAAAATTAGTTTAAGCACTTTGATAATGTCATATCATTGAGAATATACGTAAAGAGAGAGATGTTGTAGAGAGAGAAACTTTAGAGGGAGAAAGTTGAAGAATCAATAAAATTCAAGATTTGTGATATGAAATCTATGTTTGTTTTAGGATTACAATCTGTTATGTCAACATATGCTAGAATACGTCATAATGTACAAGTTGATTCCAAGGGTTCATTAGTGTTCATGTTCATTCTTTGAAAAAAAATGGTGCAAACTAATGAACTCTTTTTTCTGAAAAAACTATGGTGCACACTATGGTTGATTAGAGTTCGTTCTTTTGAAAAACTATGGCGCACACTAATGAACACATTATTTTGAAAAAAACTATGGTGCACACTAATCAACACATTCTTTTGAAAAAAAATTATGGTACACACTATGGTTCGTGTTAAACCCAGATATTAGTTGATAATCAATCACACAACACAATAAGAACAAGAGATGAATAGAAATCAAATCAATATGTCATAGATGTCTTGATAGGCGTATGAGTACGTGTGTGTATGAGTACGTGTGTGTATGTGTTCTTGGTGTAAAAACCAATATCTTTGTACGTGTTGATCAATTAAGCGGACTCCTCAATTCTAGAGACAAAATGCCTTTTATATGTAGGTCAACATGACCTAGGAAAAACTAGTTATCTTTTAAAACACCCCCTAAGAAAATAAACAATCTTACAAAATAGACCCCTTTTGACAATTTAATCTTGAATACAATTACTGATCCAACAATCTCCCCCTTTGGATTTAAGATTAAAAAAATTGGTAAAAAGCTTCGGGTCTTCACATCTTTAGAAAACAGTATCATATGTCTTCATTTTTCTGCTGAACTCTGAAAGGAGTGTCCTTCTGACGATCATCTTCAGTCAGACTTTTGGTAAATCAGATAGGTTCAGACACTTTGTTAACTTTGAATTCTTCAGCAGTCTTCAATCAATCTTACTTTCTTGAACAAATAAACAAACTCATATCAAACTTTTGAAATTCTTGTATTCTCCCCCTTTTTGATGATTGGTGAGAGTCAGCATCATCAAAAGAATTCAAAAACTACTTGGAAATTAACTTCCCCAACAAACAATTAAGCTCAGTCTTCATGTATAAAGCAATCTTTCTCTTTGGAAATAAGAACAATCTCCCCAGACAGAGAGAATGAAATTTGATGAATCTTTCAAAATTCAAACAATTTAGAAGTGGTAACCCTGAATCAACAAATGATTCAGTTCGAAGTGCCTGTCAGTAGCACACAATTACTGAGTAACACGAAGTTACTATATATGGAGATGGTTGTGATGTAGGCTCCCAAGGACTTCCATTCAATCATCGAATAACACATGGTTATCTATGAATGTTCTGACAGAAAACAAATTTTTGTGTGCTCGTGCATGTGTATGAAAGAATTAAGCACCGATGATTGCTTTTTAATGCAGGCTCAAAATATGTAAACTTGTTGAGACAACAACAAATTATACAAAGACTCAATATGCATGAGAAAAGGATCAAAGGTGGGGCAACTTTCCTTCTTGTTCAATATCCGAGTTATCCGAGTGATAATTGAATAGAATATATCCTGCTTCCTTGTGCAAACTGAAAAATCTTCTTGTTGAGAATAAAATGAGTAGCTGGTGGGGTTATAAGCAAGAGGTGGCATGGGCTAGTTTCCTTTTTCAATATTGTTGACCAAATATTGTGAAACAATAGATTATGTGGCTGCTCGGCTCAGAAAAGATGTGGTGCAGAGTTGATGATTCTTTTACTCTGATTGCTCACCCTCTTTCTTTTAAGTAAATGTAGCTCACCTCTACCCAAACTCACAAATGCATTGTAGATCAACACTCTCCTTAACTCTATTTTAATGAACACCTCCCCCTCAATCTCTCAGGATTACTTTCGGGGTAGGAAACACTGGTTAGCGTGAATAAATGGAAGTTCAGTTAAGCTCACACATTAAATGATTCCTCTATAATTAGCAACATTTGGAGAATCAATACACGAACCATAAGATTAAGATCCAGAAGACTCCCCCTCGAATCATGAGTAATGTCTAGGATAACATGTTCAACATTCCAAGTTTGCTGATTAGAAACTTGAACCTCTTTTGATCCAACGGGTTGGTGAAAAGGTCAGCTAACTGGAAGTCAGTTTGAACAAAGTGCATTTCAATGTCACCTTTTTCTACATGATCCTTGATGAAGTGATAGCGTACATCTATATGCTTGGTCTTAGAATGCTAAACTGGATTAGCTGTTATGACGATTGCGCTCTTGGAATCGCAATAAATAGGCACTCGCTTGTAGTTGTACCCAAAGTCCCTTAACTGAGTCTTCATCTAGAGGACTTGTGAACAACAGCTAGCAGCATCTACATATTCTGCCTCAGTAGTGGACGTTTAAACACAGTTTTGTTTATTTGATGTCCAACTTACAAGTTTGTCTCCTATAAATTGACATGATCCAGAAGTACTCTTCCGGTCTAGTTTACATCCTGCATGGTCAGCATCTGTAAAGGCAGTGAGATCAAAACGAGAATCCTTTGGATATCAAAGGCCTAAATTAGGAGTGCCTTTGAGATATCTAAGGATTCGCTTAACAACATTAAAGTGCGACTCTTTGGGATTAGCTTGATATCTCGCACAAAAACAGGTTGCAAACTTTATATCTGGGCGACTTGCAGTCAGATAAAGTAAAGAACCAATCATGCTACGATACACCTTTACAAGATAAATCTGCATCTAAGAGTGTATCAGTAGCCATTGGTGTTTTCATGACTGAACTGTCTGACATATTGAACTTTCTTAACATGTCTTTTATGTATTTGGAGTGATGAATGAAAATGCCTTCGGGTAATTGCTTTACTTGTAAACCAAGAAAGAACTTTAATTCACCCATCATCGACATTTCAAAATTTGTTCCCATGATTTTAGAAAAGTTCTTGCAAAATTTAGGATTTGTCGACCCAAATATTATGTCGTCAACATAAATATGAATAAGAATCAAGTCCTCACCTTGCCTTTTAAGAAATAAGGTAGTGTCAACCGTACCTTTCTTGAATCCAGAAGCAAGGAGAAATTTGCTAAGAGTTTCATACCAGGCTCGTAGAGCTTGTTTGAGACCATAAAACACTTTGTCTAATACGTAGACATGATCAGGGTGATGAGGATCAATGAAGCCTTCCGGTTGTGCAACGTAGACCTCCTCATGCAGAACGCCATTTAGGAAAGATGACTTTACGTCCATTTGATGGACTGTAAAGTTTTTGTGCGCTACATATACTAAGAAGATTCTGATGGCTTCGATCCTCGCAACAGGGGCGAACGTTTCGTCATAATTAATGCCCTTCTGTTGACAGTACCCTTTTGCAACCAATCGAGTTTTGTTTGTCACAACTATTCCAGCCTCATCTTTCTTGTTTCTTAATACCCACATAGTTCCAATAACATTTTTACCTTCAGGTAGTGGTATCAAGCGCCAAACCTTGTTCCGTTCGAATTGCAGAAGTTCGTCTTGCATAGCAGAAATCCAGAAGGGATCACGTAGAGCTTCTGATGCTTTCTTTGGTTCTAGGGAACTAAGAAAGCTTAAAAACATGCAGAAATTTGCTGACGCAGACCGTGTCTTGACACCAGATTGTACGTCACCTATCACGTTATGTAGGGATGATCATTTGTCCATCGGTGTGTGCTTGGCAAGGATTCAACAGTTTGTTGCGTATTCGATTCATTGTACTCATCATGAACTGCAGATAGATCCACATATGTGCTCGGGACATCTTGTACAGAAGTTTCTGATGCTGAAGCTTTTGGAATAGCAGCTGAAGTACTCGGGACTTCATTTCCAGATGGAATAGCTGCAGAGACAGATTCAGCATTAGTAGAGTCAGAAACTAACGGTGTTGTTGTACCTGATAGAGATGCAGTTTCAGTGACTTCTTTGGACGGTCCAGACATGTCATCAGTATGAGTGGGAACCTCCGAGCTTGATGTTGATGTTGATATGCCTTTGTCAAAGTGTGCACAAATTTCATCGAAGGCATCAATAAACAACAAATCTAACTCAGATGTGATAGAGTTAGTTTTAGAATAAGTTGACGCTTTAGAAGCTAGTTCTATTCCGGATTGATTTGAATCTTTGTTCTTGAGTCCGAGTTCTGAACAATTATGTTCAGAAGTCCGAGTAGTATTCTCATCAAAGGATACATTCATGCTTTCGACAATCATCTTTCTTCGAGTATTGTAAATTCGATATGCTTTGGATGTCAGCGAGTATCCATCGAGATAACCTTCGTCCGCTTTCTTATCGAATTGTGATAGTCCTTGATGCTCTCGTAGAATGTAACACCTGCAACCAAAGACACGAAGGAATTTGATATTAGGTTTACGATTGTTGATCAACTCATATGCTGTTTTATCAAAGCGTTTGACTACAATGGTACGATTCTGAGTGAAGCAAGTTGTCGCTACTACCTCAGCCCAAAGATACATGGGTAGATCAGCATATGCAATCATAGTACAAGAAGCTTCTACAAGAGTGCGGTTCTTCCATTCAACAATGCCATTCTGTTGCGGAGAAGTTGTGTGAAATTCCCACAGAGATGAGATAACTCTGCAAGGTATCATTGTTGAACTCCGTGCTGTTATCACTGTGAAGAGTTCAGACTGGCAATTGAAGACGTGCTTGAATGCCCTTAATCAAAGCGATAATCAGTTCTGGCGCATCTGACTTGTTGCGAAGAAACTCGAGCCATGTATATCTTGAATAGTCATCTATCATTACTAAGATGTATTTATTTCCGTTGATAGACGTTGTTCGCATTGGGCCACAAAGGTCCATATGAATAAGTTCCAGTGCAGATGAGGTTGATGATTCGGTTTTGGACATGAATGAGCTTCGCTTCATTTTGCCCAACTCACATGCAGAACATAGTGAGTCTTTCACAAACGCCATTTCTGGTAGACCTTTGACAAGACCTTGTCTCTGTAGCTTAGCTATTGATCTGAAATTCTGATGAGACAAGCGACGATGCCACGTGGACGATTGTGCTTTAGATGCTTTGGCTAATAGGCATACGGGACGTGTGGCGAACAGAGTCGGAAAATCTACATAATATAGATTTCCATGGCGATCAGTGTAACAGCCTAAAAATAGGTATAACAAAATCCGAAAAACGGACATGCGGTATATAAAATTGCCAAAGCAAGAGCCTCCCAAAAATGGGGAAAAATATACAAACCTGTTTAAATACAATCGTAACTAAACGGACAATAAATAACAACCAACTAATCTAATTTCTAGAACCAGAAAATAGATTACAATTAAGGGTGTCATTTATAAACCCAAAGGTTCTCCTACCAAAAGTAAGTCCAAATGTAATATTTCCAAGTCTCTCACCCAAGCACCAAGCCAGCTTAGAACTGAAGCCGCTAAAACCTGAGATACACATCAACACCAAACAAGTGTTAGGCCAAAAAGCCTAGTGAGTTGAACAAGAAATAGAATGGTAGAACATACATGACTCTTATCAGCAAATAACCAATTTTCCACATGTATGGAGTCAACGGGGGAGACCCATAGCACCAATCAATTCCACTACAAAGAGTCGATGTACCTTGATGCCCTTAACAAGGAACACCCTAAAGGCCCGGCATACCCGAAGATCAGACCATAAAGGAAACTTTCCGAGTGGCGGAGGTCTAGGCACATACCATTCCGGTGCCGCCCCAAGACTACATCCTCCTAGTGAACTTGCCTTGGTTCGTCCAACATAATGCATATAGGAGGTCCTTAGGTATATTTCAACCAAATATAATTCAATACCAACCGTGGGTACAATATCACCCTCCTAATATCATGAGTCCAATATAAGACTTAAATATCCACATAGCCACGTTGTAGATACAATATCACCAAGAGTATATACCAAATGGAAATCACCATGATATACCAAACATATATTCCTTATTCATGTCAAATACCCATTATGGCACACATAATGGAAATCCCCAAATAATTACACAACATAGAGTAAATCATGGGATGATACTTCTATAACACATTTCTCACATAGTCTCATGTAAATACCATCAAATACTTGAACCCGTAAAAATGACCATTTTGATCAAAGATGTGATAATAACAACAATTAAGCAAATATGATGCGTATCCAGTTTTGACAAAAGTTTAGTAAACTCACCTTGCTAGGTTTAGACTAAACCTAGATTTTACCCACTTAGAAATTTCCTTGAAGAACTTGATTCTTCAAACCAAATCTTCCAAAACCTAGATCCACATGGTTCCAACCATAAATATACATATTCCACCATAATTAGATAGGTTCAATATCTCTATTTTGGGTAAAACCCTAATTTTGACCCAAAACTCCTAAAATTAACCAAACCGAAATTTATAGAAATCAAACATTAGGAAACCATCAATGGATCATTTATAACTTACTTCATGGTTTATAAATGGAAGGGATACACTTACCACTTAGGTTTTGATGAAAACCTAGAAAACTCAAAATAAGCTTGAGGTTGAAGATGAAGATGGAGATGGTGAATCCTTGACCATAGCTTTCAATACACCACCAAATACTCTTAAATCTTCCCAAAACTAACAATCTAACCTTGAAAAGCTCTCAAATACGAAACCATGGCAACTTGAATCACCAAAATCGGAGTTGAAATGAGAGAGTTATGAAGAAATGAAGAATGAGGCTGAAAATCGCGACTTTTAACACTCTGGTACCCGTAGGCTATTGTGTCAGGCTATAGTGACAATGTCACAATCGCCGGGTACTATATCCGAGCACGTACCGAACACTGTTTTGGCCATAACTTCTTCGTTTTAGCTCCGATGTCTCTCTGGAAAGAACCGTTGGACTCGTAATTGAATCATTCATCTATCAAGACTATAAAATCAAGGGTTCAAGCCCAAAATCAAATATCTTATTTTTACTTAATATATCGGTTCGTGTATAAACTTGAAATGATACCTTTCGAAAATCGGTGTGTTACAATCCTCCCAACCTTAAAAGAGATTTTGTCCTCGAAATCTAGCACCAACCAATCACCCAATATCGCCCTTGGCGAGGTCAAATGATTCTTTATCCAAAAGGATTACCTTCACTAATCCTTAGCTCATATATGAACCCGATTACATCCCAGTTGAGGTTGTCGCTGCGTTCTTTATAACGAACCATCGCCAACTCAACCTCAACTTTCCATATAACTCACCCAAAGTGGGATAAACGTTAAGTTTTGGCTTAATCACATTCTTAACATTAAATCTCGGTTGCCTCCCAACCTTATGTTGCTCATATTACCTCAAGAGTAACTTACGACGTTATTCAGTCATTTCCACCAAGAATACCCCAAAGCAAACCTTTCCCTTAGATACTTCTAAATACGACGCATCAAGGTCTCATTGATAATCGATTTGTACTTAAAGTCCACTACGACATTCTCACCAAATGTATCCAATAACATTACCACCAAACTCCCACCATGCGCTCAAGCATCGATTTCCAAATCAGCGAAAGTCCTGACAATTCTCAAAATACCAATGATTGATTCTTAATGATCAACATCTAATTTACTTAAGTTTACCGCTCGTCCTGCAGACGTACCAGATCTAACGGAAAATACAATGAAGCACACCAACAGTTATTGTCATCAAAATAGAATGTCGACACCTATTCTCGGAATGACCATTCTGCAAACGTAGGTATACTACCAAATATTTCATTCCCGACTAGCAATGTCGATTCAAAGTTGACACCTACTCTTGGAAGTAGTCACCCAACTCCAACATCCTTACCAGCCAACCATAACATCATCATTATTCACGAATACCAAACAACATAGTACACCACCGACACATAGTATGCCATCGTACCAAATTCCCACATTTCCAAAACCAACCATACCCAACCAACCGAACATGATCTTAATCCGTAGGTTTAACGAAGCATAAAGATCGTTACTTAAGTAACTGGGAGAAAGCACATGTCTAACTCCTCAAACTCCGAGGAGTCTTTTAATCCTGAATATCGACTTCTAACACGAGGGGGCTTGCACCTATATCCCAATGAGTTCAAGGTTTTTCACACTACTATGCCAATTTGAAATTTATAAAACTCTCAAATACATAAGTTTTTTAACAATTAAACGTGCGGTGAAAATACACTATCGTGCATTCGATAGGTTTCAAAATTGATCACCAATGCCACACATATAAACCATTTTCAAAACTCGTTTGATCATTACTTACGCTAATACAACGATAACGAAAGATGCGTAACAAAATTTTAAAACGGACTACCAGGGTCTTAGTATGCATCAATTTATGCTATGCATATGAAAATAACTTTCCGTCCTATAACATGAGTAATAAAAGTTTGTACAACTCCCAAAAGAGGATTTTGCAACTTCAACTTTAAAATCTTTTACTTTGACACAAAACGTCAGAAGATAAAATTTTCAACAAGACCTATATACATCCGACCATACCCCAAATGTAGCAACACAATGGGAACGTAAATATATATATATATATATATATATATATATATATATATGTTATTTGCGTTTCAAATTTGGGCCGTATCGATAAAACGTACCTACCCAAAATCGTAATTACAATGTCATATAAACCGGAAATTCATTTCATGCATTGCGGAAAACTCCTATCAGTAAAATCGATAACTGAAATATGTTCTGGGCAAAAGTTCCATCCGAAATAACATAAATTTTTCTTACGATTACTCACACCAACAGTATAATTTATATAATGAATGAGAAATAGTTTTACGTACTAAAATAGTGTATAACAAGACATTCGTACAAAACTACAGAAGGAAAATTTACCAACTCGAACCCCAAAATTTATGCAATTAGCCATGAAATGTCATGAAATAAAACTTCCCATCGTGACTCGCATACATCTGTTTATTCCCCAAAATAGTAAAGACATATGCATGCTATTTGAGCAATTTCAAGAGTGATTTAGTTTAATTCCAAATTGTATAAATAAAATGTTTCCAAAACCCAAGACCACATGCTCGTGATATCGAACTCTTAAAGTTTTCTTTCTTTTAGTCACAATGTGGCACGAAATAAGATTTCACAACAAAACTTGCATGTGACCATTTATTTCACAAAGCTAGTAGATTGATATGTGTATGCACCCAGTTAAAACATGAAATAATTTATGTCGTTTTCGAGTTCAAAGCCAAATATAAACATGCTCTCATTATTCTAAAACATTGGCTGAAATACCATGACGGGAATTTCCAATAAAATATGCATACATGATATGTGTAACTGAACTGCTCCCACTAAACTCAAAGGGAAACAATACCATTGTTTTTAAACCGGATAATTTTCTTCAAAACTCCATTTAGTTAAAACCGAGCCAACGACCCATGAAAGGCAGTAGAGACATCGAAATAAGTTTGACCAACAATTATTCAAACACCACGACCTAAAAAGGTAATTAACCCAAAACTCCTCATTAGTTGCAACGAATGTTTTCCAAATGAACTCTTTCTCTTCATGTTTCCAAAACGACTCCTAGTTCAATGATATGCATTTTCTAACGGTTTATAAAATCGTATGCACCAAATGGACAATTATATAAAATGACTTCCATTTATATATTACATCGTAAAAGAAATATATCAAAATAATTTATTTATCAAAATGCCCAAAAATCACGAAGATGTGTGTTACATAAGTTTAAAAAGTTAAATATATCCAAATAACTCAAAACTTATCAGCAGTTAAGAATTTAATGTAAAACACAAGCACTTTAATATAACTAACTTATAAATAACAGCCCATTTTCTTTTTAAATAATAAAGACCGACTCATATACATATGAATCCACTGCATTACAGTCTAAACAATACATGGCTCCAATTGAATGACCAACGCACTCAAAACATGTACTTCTCAAATGATGCGCATTAACCGCCATCATACATGGTATTTCACAATTGAGCTATTAAACCGGACCGAACTCCTAAAGACTCATTTATTTTCAAATATGCATTTCCAAGTGTAACTGCTGGTAAGAATAGAAATCATAAAATGGTACTATATACATAATTTCAAATACTTCACATAAATATGCATGTAATGCTTCATAAAACATTCCATTTCATGAATGATGCATAAAAACCGACAACTATTCAAAAGTATATTTCTTTGACCAAAGATCGTTTTATGCAATAAAACGTTAAAACATATTGATATGTGACCCTCTATCAAAATGTCCAAAAATTCCAAATGTGGTGTTATACAAAGTTTATAAAGGTAAATACTTCAAATAATCAAAGATTACCAACTAACCCAACATTTGATAATTTCATGTAAAACGCATAAACACTTAAAAAAAAGGATATTTTGGCATGTACACCGTTTTCACATATCAACTTGAACTCACGCTCCTCGATTTCTCTAGTTACACTATCGTAATCCAAATGCTCAACATCTTAGCCAAAAATCACGGACTTCATAGGTTCACCTTACAATTTCTCCTCGAATACATTGATTCAAAAAGTCTATGATTCTAATCCAACCAATTAATCCGACTCGAACAGTTCACTTAACGCAATCACCATACTTACCGTCACTCCAAGTAACGAATAATAAAAACATTAACTTTTTCTAATAGTTACCCATTCGGAAACTTTCTTACCACCCCAACGGTCGACATACCAAGGCAGTTCATGCAAGTACGAGAATGAATAAGGAGGAGATTAACAGAATTGAACATGAAGAAAACATACTACTATGTCTACCAAATAACATAACGTTAGTAAACCAAGCACAAAAGAACGTACCACTACATTACCAATTGTCACAGTAACGGCACTTCAAGCACCATCACGTATAAATATCCTCATAATAACATTAGCTAGGTGAGATTATGAACATATAATACATAAAGGTTCTCATTACCATCGCCACAACGCTTGATAACCGTAGTTTCCGTCGACTCTAAGACTAACCCCTCTTAGATATTTCTACCCATCTCACAAATCATTGCCTAACGTACTTAGTCTAAGTCTAGACATCTTACATTCATGTCTAGTTCACTTAAACTAGAGCTCTGATACCAACTTGTAACACCCTAAAAATAGGGATCACAAAATCCGAAAAACGGACATGCGGTATTTAAAATTGCCAAATCAAGAGCCTCCCAAAAATGGGGAAAAATATACAAACCTGTTTAAATACAATCGTAAATAAACGGACAATAAATAACAAACAACTAATCTAATTTCTATAATCAGAAAAGAGATTACAATTAAGGATGTCATTTATAAACCCAAAGGTTCTCCTACCAAAAGTAAGTCCAAATGTAATATTCCCAAGTCTCTCACCTAAGCACCAAGCCAGCATAGAACCGATGCCGCTAAAACCTGAGATACACATCGACACCAAACAAGTGTTAGGCCAAAAAGCCTAGTGAGTTGAACAAGAAATAGAATGGTAGAACATACATGACTCTTATCAGCAAATAACCAATTTTCCACATGTATGGAGTCAACGGGGGACACCCACAGCACCAATCAATTCCACTCCAAAGAGTCGAGGTACCTTGATGCCCTTAACAAGGAACACCCCAAAGGCCCGGCACACACGAAGATAAGACCATAAAGGAAACTTTCCGAGTGGCGGAGGTCTAGGCACATACCATTCCGGTGCCGCTCCAAGACTACATCCTCCTAGTGAACTTCCCTTGGTTCGTCCAACATAATGCATATAGGAGGTCCTTAGGTATATTTCAACCAAATATAATTCAATACCAACCGTGGGTACAATATCACCCTCCTAATATCATGAGTCCAATATAAGACTTAAATATCCACATAGCCACGTTGTAGATACATTGTCACCAAGAGTATATACCAAATGGAAATCGCCATGATATACCAAACATATATTCCTTATTCATGTCAAATACCCATTATGGCACACATAATGGAAATTCCCAAATAATTACACAACAAAGAGTAAATCATGGGATGATACTTCTATATCACATTTCTCACATAGTCTCATGTAAATACCATCATATACTTGAACTCGTAAAAATGACCATTTTGAAGAAAGATGTGATAATAACAACAATTAAGAAAATATGATGCGTATCCAGTTTTGACAAAAGTTTAGTAAACTCACCTTGCTAGGTTTAGACTAAACCTAGATTTTACCCACTTAGAAATTTCCTTGAAGAACTTGATTCTTCAAACCAAATCTTCCAAAACCTAGATCCACAAGGTTCCAACCATAAATATACATATTCCACCATAATCAGATAGGTTCAATATCTCTATTTTGGGTAAAACCCTAATTTTGACCCAAAACTCCCAAAATTAACCAAATCGAAATTTATAGAAATCAAACACTAGGAAACCATCAATGGATCATTTATAACTTACTTCATGGTTTAGAAATGGAAGGGATACACTTACCACTTAGGTTTTGATGAAAACCTAGAAAACCCAAAATAAGCTTGAGGTTGAAGATGAAGATGGAGATGGTGAATCCTTGACCATAGCTTTCAATACACCACCAAATGCTCTTGAATCTTCCCAAAACTAACAATCTAACCTTGAAAATCTCTCAAATAAGAAACCATGGAAACTTGAATAAATAAAATCGGAGTTGAAATGAGAGAGTTATGAAGAAATGAAGAATGAGGCTGAAAATCGCGACTTTTAGCACTCTGGTACCCGTAGGCTATTGTTCCAGGCTATAGTGACAATGTCACAATCGCCGGGCACAATCACCGATGTTGTACCGAGAGTGTTTGGACTCTGGAGATTGTGACAGGCTATAGTGACAGTGTCTCAATCGCTGGGCACTATAGCCGAGCACGTACCAGACACTGTTTTGGCCATAACTTCTTCGTTTTAGCTCTGATTTCGCTCCGAAAAGAACCGTTGGACTCGTAATTGAATCCTTCATCTATCAAGACTATAAAATCAAGGGTTCAAGCCCAAAATCAAATATCTTATTTTTCCTTAATATATCGGTTCCTGTATATACTTGAAATGATACCTTTCGAAAATCGGGGTGTTACGTTCAGCTTTGAAGACTTCGTAACCATCTGGGTCCTAAAGATAGCAATGAGATGTTGTGAAGTGAACTTGGTATTTCATGTCACAGAAGTGACTGGTGCGGAACAAATTATGATCAAGACCTTCAACATATAGCACCCTATGTATCTTCACAACTCCATTATCAAGCATTCCATATCCTCTAACATGTGCTTCTACTTCAGAATTTCTAAAATGAACTACTCCAACATGCTCCTCTACATAGTTATGTAGGAGGTGCTTGAATCCTGTCATGTGGCGTGAACATCCGGAATATATCACCCACAATCGACATGCCTACAAAAGAAACAATTAGTTTTTCTTTGGTAACCATATCAAAATGGGTCCTTTGCTGTTAGCTTCAAGCAGTTCAGGAATATCAGTAGGTTTGACTTTCACTCTCCATTCATATAGGGGTTTTGGAACCCACTTCCAAACCATCTTAACATTTAATTCTTGAAAATGCTTCTTAGATCTTGGATGAGTAACCTTAGCACGAAAAACTTTGAGTTTAGTGGAAGAATTGGAATTAAGGTTCAGTTTAGCTTTTCTTTTACTTTTCTTGGACTTGGGAGTGGAATAGTATTTAAAAGAATTATCCCAACAGTGTTTGCAATATAAATTATTTCAAACAAATGCCATAAATTTAGATTTATCGGAACAAATCTGACATTCATATACATCAAAAGAAGTACATTTCAAAACATCACTGTCTCTAGTACAACTGTTTGCAACAGAAGTTTCACAAAAATTCAAACAATCATTTTTATTCTTCTTACTCCTCCTAACTCCATTTCCTTTCATATCTGAAACAGAAACAGGAACCTTTTCAGTATCTTTCTTAGAAGTCAATTCTTTTTTTTTTGAGAAACCTGAAGTCTCACCCTTCTCAAAAGTACTAGGTTGATATTCAGGACAATCAGAGTAAATAACTGGAGGTTTTGCAGGAGCATCAATTTCTGGATTAGATCTTACCTTCCATCTTAGATCATTAAACATCTATTTATCATTTGAAACATTCTTAAACAAAGTTACAATCAAATCATTGATCTCTGTGCAAAGCTCTTGATTATCTTTCAAAGATTTTTCAAGTTTAAATTTGAGATCAAAGTTTTCATCTTCAATCTCATCAAGATACTTTTGCAACATATCAATTTGTTTCATCAATTCAGTTGTATGACCACTCACAAAATTTTACTCATTTGAAATAGAAACAAGATCAGAGTCTGAAGTATTCATCATTTCAGAAAACGTTTCTTCAGTCATGTTCTCAATAAACTCCATTTTGTCATTTTTGAAACAGGATCCATTCGTGATGACAATTTCTTCTTCAACCTTTTCAACAAGTAAAGTTTTAGGAGCAATGGGATTTGAGACTGATGGTATAATTGATGGATCGACATCTGATTCATACTCATCATATTTGCATTTAGTCTCAGATGGAACTGTGTTATTGCTGACTGATTCTTTTGAAGGTGTGGTAAACAGTGATTCAAACTCAGCAAATTCGATCTTTCGAGTCTCGTAGCTTTTGTTCAAATTACTATATTTGAAACCAACTGATTTAAAAGAATTTTGAGAATCAGTGCCACAAGAGTTGTCTTCTCCCATTTCTTCTTTACCTTTGGTCTCTGTAAAAGGTTTAGAAGTACTTGCTTCAACAAACGTTGCACGAATGTTAGGAATGTGTCTGACTGTGGATCCAAGTTTATCAAAGTTATACAAGTGCTCCGGGGCCTTTTTCAAAACATCGTTAATTGGCAAACCCAAACCTGGTTTAACTTTATAAAATCTTTCATCTTGGAGTTTATTGGTCAACAGATTTAATGTATGCTCAGTCTGACCTCGTTTCATGTTAATATCCTCCAATTGCTTAATCTTGGTGTAAGCTTCATTTCTTTCTTGAAAATAGACTTAGAATTTGATTTTAAAATCACCCTTTTCAGCATTAAGATTTACAAGATCCTTTTCTAAACCAGATATTTTTCCTTTTAAAGATTCTTTTTTAGCTTTTAAACATTGTTTCTCTTTTTCCTTTTCTTCCACAACAACTTTCAGCAAAGCGTTTTCATCACGAAAACTCATGGCTGTTTGATGTTCGGAGCTAAGTTTACCTTTCAACAATTGAAACTCATCTTTCATATTGTTGATTTGGACCATCAGAGATTCAATAAGTTCAGAATTTTCATTTACCTCAGAGTTTTCATCTTCGGAATTTGCCTCAGAAGCCTCATCATCACCATCAAGCTTTGCCATGTAGGAGACTTGAGTGAAGTGCACCTGCTCCTCCTCATTAGAACTTTGGTACAACCAGTTCTCCTATTCAGCCATAAGCACCTTTGCCTCTTCTGCTTTCTTGGAAATTAGAGACTTCCTTGCATAGTATTCTGAGTTCTTAACTTTCTTGAACTTACAGTCCCTGGAAAAGTATCCAAATTTTCCACAGTTATAGCATATGCCAGGTTCATCCTTTTTCTCTTCCTTCTTTCCTCTCTCTTTTCTTCTCTTCTCTCTTCCTTCCTTTCATCCTTCCTCTCTTCTTGTTTTTCCTCTCTCCTTCCATACCTTGGCTTGTATCTCATTTTAGTCTTCTCTTTCTTGTACCCTTCATACTTTGGCTTTGAATAGTACTTCTTCTTGCCAAAGCTCTTCTTGAATTGACGGGTTATCAGGGCCAAGTTCTCATAGAACTTCTATATATCATCATCAGAATCAATCTCTAATTCCTCTTCACTCGAAGCAGAATCTGACTCAGTAATCTCCGTAACAAAAGCTTTAGATACTTTCTTCTTTGACCTTGCAGAGGATACAAAACCTGAACTTGAACTTTTTCCTTTGCCAGCTATGAGAGCCACATAGTCCTTCAGATTCTTGGACTCATTATTGATAGTTCTCATCTCATCTTCATGCTAAGAAATAGTTGAGAAGATTTCAGTTACGTTCTCTTGAGCCATGTTCTTTGTCATCTGAAGGTTGATGGAAAAGTTCTTCCATTCAGGGTTCAAGTTCTTGATGAACTTATAGTTTATCTCGGAAGCAGATTTAGAGATATTGTTCCTCCTCAGGTCATTCAGAATGATGTTGTATCTGTTGTAGGTATCAAGGAGTGTTTCCCTTCTTTGGCATGAAATCCCTCATAGGCATTAATGCACAGATTTTGCTTGGTTTGAATTGAAGCTTCACTTCCCTCAAATTGTCTTGCTAGCTCATCCCAGACTTCTTTAGCTGAATTTCGACTGTCAACCCGATTGTAGATGTCATTTGGGATGGCTATCGTCAGGTAAATGAGAGCCTCTTCATCTATATTTTATAGATCTTTTTTCCTTATCGGTGAAGTATTCATACGGTTTGGGAACATATCTGTCAGGGATTTCCGGAGAGTTTTCAGTTGCAGTTTGACCAGGAACTCTGATCATTGAATTTACTGGACCAATAGTGATTGATTCCATGTAATCTCTGCTTTTGTGATTCAGAAACTGAATCATTATTTTCTTCCATTGCTGATACTCATTTGCCAAGAGGACAGGAGGTTTGGACTAAGAGCCCATTGAGAGAAGTTGGTTCGACATTTTAGCTTTGTGATTAGAATGCAAACTTATCTTAGTACAAAGAGAATCAACTAATAAGATCGTTTGAAAAAAGAATTGGAAAAACTCTACACTCAAAAATTTTCAGAAAAATAAATTTCCAAAAAGCTCAAGAGTAGAATTCGCATACAATAAGGACCACACAAAGAAATTCACAACCAAAAGGAAGGACTTCAAGATTCGCAAAAAAAAGCAGATAGAATTCGCAGACAAGTGAAATTTCCAACTTGGCTTTCTGCGAAACTTAGAAATTCGCAAACAATAACCTGCGAAACCTAGAAAATTCGCAAAGCAGTAGTCAGCGAATCCTGCCCTTAGAATTTTTTCAGAATGCAAGCCTTCACAAGTAGAATTCGTAGAGTATAGACTAGCGAGTTCTATACTTAGAGAAAATTCAGGTTTTAAGTTTCCGCACTTCACAAATAACAATGAGAAATACACTTTTAGGTTCTTGCGAATTTTAGACTAGAGATATTAAAAAAGAATTAACTTTCGCAAGCATAATTCACAGACTATAGCTTAGCGAATCCTGAACTTGGAAAACTTTGTACTTTTCTTTTCAATTTTCGTTGAGTGACTTTCACAACCTGAATGAGTAAACACTTTTAGTAATCTGAAAATTATGTACTTCATGAAAAACTTTAGAGTAACAATGAACAAGGATTCGTGAGCATTACTTGCGAATCTTAGGGAATTCGCAAGCCACTGATCTGCGAGTTCTTCAGAATTTGCACACAAGGATTCTGCGAAACTTACACTTAAACAAAATTTCAACTATAAAGGACCCTGCGAATCCTAAACTTTCGTAGATAAGGATTTAGCGAATCCTGAGGTTTTCGTAACCCAAAGTCTAGCGAAATCTATACTTAATTTAAAATAACAATCTTTACAAATTTAGAGACCCTGCGAGTTCTTCATAGAAATCGTCTATGTGCTTGATTTGCAATCCAGAAATACATAAAAAGGTTAGATGTTAGGTTACAAATTACACAAATCATCCACAAACATACTATGAGCAAAACCCAATCGAAATCAATAACCTGAAACGACTTTTGTTCACAAAATTGAATGGAACAGTGTTCGACAGTTTTAAGAAAAAAACATTCAAAAATGTTAATGTCCAATCAAATCACAATCTAATAACAAGCAAGATCAACAAGAATCATTGGGGTAATCACAAGTTTATTGATGTCACAAGTGATAGGGTTACATGTGTTTCTCTCTCTAGATTCTCTCAAGTAGTTACAATTAGGCTAGTTACTAACAAAAGAACAAGGAAGAACCTATTTATAGGTCAACCAAGATTACAAGGAAACTAAAGACAAAGTCAACATAAAAGGAATACAAAATGATCTAAACAAAAATACAATAACAATCTCCCCCTTTTAGATCATTTGATAAACTTGTTCTGGTCCCATCTTCTGAAACAGATTCTTCTGATCCCAAGGTATGCTTCAAACCTTCTTATGTTCTCTCTGAACTCTATCTTTTTGTTGATCTCTTCAAGCATATCTTCCATGTTAAAAGACTCAACTGATTTTATACCTTCATTCTTTCTGAATCTTTCTGTCAGGATCGAATTCTCAACAAGAATTAATTCTCAGAAACAATATCAAAGAAGTTTGCGGAGTAACACTTTGATATTCAATGAAACAGTAAATCAACACAGAAAATATGAATAACAAACTGTAAGCTTTTATTGGATGCTTTGAAGTTACAAGATTACTCACTCAACCTCAATATTGATGAACAGGCTCACCAATACGAATTCTACTTCTCTAGAATTAGGATCTATGCCTTGAGGTTGTTTTTCTCTAAAAGAATGAAAACTAAAAGTTATCTAACTATTCTAAACAATACAATATATATACTGAATACAAAGATAATTACAATAAATAAAATATCTTCAGTATATCTTCTATGTATATCTCTAAGCTTCCATGTATATCCTTTCATACGAATCTTCATCATATAAGCAGTATTAATCTTCAGCAGCATTAACTTCCTTCTAGCAGCATTAACTACTAAGCAGTACTAACCACTAGCAGTACT
Source organism: Arctium minus (assembly GCA_954870635.1). Lineage (NCBI taxonomy): Eukaryota > Viridiplantae > Streptophyta > Magnoliopsida > Asterales > Asteraceae > Arctium > Arctium minus. The sequence goes on along the minus strand of OX941088.1, from coordinate 71,340,273 downwards.
AACTAGCTAAGCAGTACTAACTTTGTTCAAGCAGCACTAACTTTGACTAGCAGTATTAACTACTAGCAGTAGTAACACTCAGCAGTATTAACCTTTAAGTCTTCTAGCAGTATTAACTCTGAACCAGCAGCATTAACCATACTTGAGTTTTTCTTCAGTTCCCAACAATCTCCCCCTAACTTGACTTTTAGGAAGAGAAGTCAAGTTCTTCAGATGCTCCCAAAATCTTCATTGATCTACTCCAATATTAGGATCCAGTCCCATACTCTGATTGATAGTCCTCTGAATTAGATACTTGGCCATTTCTGAATTAGGTGCACAACCCAACTTCTTATTCAACATGGCATGAAGCTTAAGATTTGTATGCTTGTAGACCCTATCCACCAAGTAGTACTCCATGTGGAAAGTATCCAATGCTAGTTCATAGACTCCACTCCTTTCATAGAGAGTCCATCCTCTAACAGTTTTGAACACATCTCTGATTAAGTGGTTCACTACTTCTGGATTGAATAACATACACAAGTATTCCATGACCAGCTTCACTATAGGTAACCCTGGAGCTTTCAACTGATCTGCATAAATTTTCATCCCCACTTCAAACATTTCTTCCAAATCAGATCTTGAACACTCTCTGACAATTTTGTTCCAGGTGTTGTATACTTCATACTTCTCATCATTTCTTTTCAATCTGATGTATTCTTTGCCATCCACCTCCATAATATCCCAATGGATAACTTCAGGAGGTTTAAATCCAACAGGTTCAACTGAAATAGGCTTTGGAATTTTATCCATTACCACCATGTACATGTTTACATCTGAACTCTGTGGTATTTCTTCCTGAGTTTTAGCTTCATTCTGAGGTGCCTCTTCTTCTTCAGTAACCTTTTGCTCTTCTTCGACTCTAGGCTTCTTTACACTTTTCTTTCTTTTAGCCATCATTTTGGTTCTTTTCAGAGTCTTTTGAACCTGCACTAAAGTAGCTTCCTTCTTCTTTTCTTCCTTGTTCTCTGCCCTTTCTTTGATAGGAGTTCCCTCTTCACTTTCAGGGAATGGTTGATGTATATTCACATCATGTCTCTCCTTTGCCTTCTTTTCAAACTCCACTCTATCCTTTTCATTATTTTTCAGCTTCCCCATTTCTTTCTCATAAAGATCCCTGATTTGATCAAAAGTCATCTTCACAAACATTTCTTTCTTTACCCCAATTGCACTCCTCAAGAAAGTTATCATTTTGTTTCTTTCCTGAGTAGCAAGGTAAGTTTGTGAAGGTCTTCTTTTCTTTGCACTTGATTTGACTAACATGGCCTTTCTCAAGCTTATTGCCCTTTGCTTAGCTTTCTCTGTTTCAAGCCCTTTCTGATAAGCTTCATTTAATTCAGCAGCTAGAGCCTTTGCCATCTCCCTGTCTTTTTCAACCTGAACTCTTTCTTCTTTTTCAATATCCTCCTGCATCTTCCGGGCTAGAGCTTCATCTGATTCAACCAACCTTTGCTTCTTGACTGGTTGATCAGATTCCACCATCTTTGCTTTTCCTTTGTCTTTGTTCATTGGCTTCTTACTGTTATCTTTCTTGCTCACTTCTCCTTTTTCTCCCCCTTCATTTATTACCACTCCCTTTGTTTTGGGAGTGTCATTCTTTGCTTTGATGAGCATTTCAGCTACTTCAATTTCTGTTGGAGATAACTCTGTTACTACTGCTTGTGAAGTTTCAGCAGTATTAACAGTTTCTGCTTCTAACTCCCCCTCAATACTGTTCTTCTCCCCATCATGCTCCCCCTCAACTTGTTCTTTTTCCTCATTCAGGTTTACTTCAGCCTCTGACTCCCCCTTTTTGGGAGCATCAGACACTGGTTCCCTTCTCTTTAGCACAAATTGTTTCCTTTTCTTCTTTTGAATCAGCCTTGTCACCATCTTCTTTAGTTTTGCAATCTGGACTTGTTGTGACAGGATCACCAGCTTCATCTCCTCTATTTCTTTTCCTTGTTTCAGAACATCTATGTTGATGTTACCCATTGTCTCCATCAATTCATCATAGTTATATCTGTCCTCACCTTCTCCAGGAGTGTTACCCCTTATTGAAGGATCATGGGATCTTTTATTAGTGGAAGTCTTCTGCCTAGCAGAAGCACTGTCCACCCCTGTGGTTTCTTGGCACCAGGGACCTTCAAATGATTGTTCATTCAAAGTTTCCATGGGGGAGGTCTTATTGATGTTACCACTTTCCTCGTCTGTGCTAGCAGGAGTAGTGGCAGCCTCATCACCCATATGCTCTACCTCCTCCTCAGAGAGCACCTCCTTTGGGTTGGGAGACACCCTTGTGGTTTCCCTTTGGATATTCTCTAGGGGAGAATTCTCCCTTAGAGGGCTTAAAGGCTGAGTGGGTAATGGTACAAGAAGGGAAGGAGCCTTCTTTACCTATTTCCTCTTGTAAGTTTGGGTGATAGGAGAGGTTGGTTTTTCAAGAAGGGACTGGGGAATTGATTTTGAGAGGGAAGGTTGGGCTTGGCTAGCAGTGGGTTGGTCTAATGGGGGCCTTGACCCTGCTGCCATACCTTCATTGGTTTGGGACACCACCATCATTGTAGAGAACAATGGGGTGTCAACTCCTTCAGAGTCCCCAGCAGATCTTCTCATATTTGAGAAAACCTTGCCTTTGGGGGGTTTAGGTACATATACCCCAACAGGTTGAGGTATATCCGTCAATTGATTAGTAATAACTTCTTGAACAAACCTGGGATACATAAAGAAGCTCTTTTTGTTTCCCATGTTTGAGACAAGATCACTGAAAATCATTTTAGAAAAATTGTACTTTCTGGCAGTGGCCAACCACACCAAAGCATAGGCAATAGTGCTGCTGAACTCACTCCATCCAGTAGTCTTTTTGGATATACAATGCATAAGAGTATGGACAAAGAAACGCCATTGGGGTGAGAATTTTGCTTTAGAAAATTTGAAAACACCCAATGGGCCTCCATACCCCATTCTTGTAAGATTTGAAAATAGTTCATCGTTTGGGATAGAAGTTATACCAGAGGCATCGTCTAGACGTAGACTGATGCGAATAACCTCTTCAGTAACTGTTAGTGATTGATCACAGATTCTTGTCTTGATCATTTGCACACCATTTTCCACAACAATGGTTGCATTAGCCCAGAACTGCCTTTGATGCTCAATGTAGATTGTAGGGGATACAATAAGAGCATGAGCAATGTGGCTTGTCTTGAGGAAATCCACAATCTGATGAAATCCTGAAGCTTGCTTTGGCTTTTGTAGCATCGCAATCTCGTTGTGCTCATCGATGAAAGTCATGGATGCCATTGATCTTAGTGAAAAACTTGCCTGAAAACTTCGAACTTGAGAGAGAAAAGGTTTTGAGCGCAAGAGAACAGTATGCAAAGAGTCGTTATGAACTTTTAGGCGGGCAAAAAGTATTTATAGTATTCGGAATATAAGCAATATTAACCTAGAGCAGTATTAACTGCTAGCAGTATTAACTAACTAGCAGTATTAACTGAAAGCAGTATTAACCACTAGCAGTATTAACTGAAAGCAGTATTAACCACTAGCAGTATTAACTGAAAGCAGTATTAACCACTAGCAGTATTAACTGAAAGCAGTATTAACCACTAGCAGTATTAACTGAAAGCAGTATTAACCACTAGCAGTATTAACTGAAAGCAGTATTAACCACTAGCAGTATTAACTGAAAGCAGTATTAACCACTAACAGTATTAACTACACTTACTCCTTTTAAACTTGCTAAACACTGAGTACTGCTATGCATATCCTGAAAAAGAAGATTAGTAACACCAAGAATAAAAATATACAGGTATAAAACCACTTTTTGAGAAGGAGATTATTCAGAGTTGATCATTCCCACACTTGTTACCAAAAAAGTGAATCTACCCACATCAAAAGCTTTAGTGAATAAATCAGCAAACTGATTATCAGTGTGAACTTTTACAACTTGAATAATTTTCTTTTCATTACAGTCTCTTATGAAGTGATACCTGATCTCAATGTGCTTTGTCTTTGAGTGCTTGACTGGATTATTTACAATGCTAATAGCACTGCTGTTGTCAATAAAGATTGGAGTGTGTAGAAAGGTTACCCCATAATCCAACATTTGATTCTGAATCCATAAGACTTGAGAACAGCAACTTGCAGCTGCTATGTACTCTGCCTCTGTTGTAGATGTGGATACTGTGGTTTGTTTCTTGCACTGCCATGAGACTAGTCTAGCACCCAAAAACTGACATCCTCCAGAAGTAGATTTTCTGTCCAAGTTTGCCCTACCTAGATCACTGTCTGAGTATGCTATTAGGTCAAAAGGTGAGTTATGAGGATACCAAAGTCCCAATCTGGGTTGCCCTTTGAGATATCTGAATATCCTCTTAACAGCTTGAAAGTGAGATTGCTTTGGCCTAACTTGAAATCTTGCACATACACAGACTGGAAACATTATATCTGGCCTTGATGCTGTGAGATACATGAGAGAGCCAATCATGGATCTATAATGATGGACATCCATATCCTCCCCCTCAAGATCTGCTGTGATCTGCTTGTGTGTTTCCATAGGTGTGCTGGCAGGTTTTGATTCTGAGAAACCAAACTTGGTTAGAATATCCTGCACATACTTGGATTGACATATGAAAATGCCATCTGACTTCTGTTGAACTTGGAGTCCAAGGAAGAAAGTAAGTTCCCCCATGGAACTCATTTTGAACCTTTGTTGCATTAAATCCTCAAACTCCTTGCACATGTTGTTTCTTGTAGATCCAAAGATAATGTCATCAACATAGATTTGGACCAGCAAGATATCCTTCTTCTTTCTTTTGATAAATAGAGTCTTATCAATGACTCCTCTTTCAAAGTCATTTTCCAAGAGATAGGATGACAGAGTGTCATACCATGTTCTTGGAGCTTGATGTAGTCCATAAAGTGCTTTCTTTAATTTGTATACCCTGTCTGGATAGCTTGGGTTTTCAAACCCTGGTGGTTGACATACATATACTTCTTCTTCAATTGATCCATAGAGAAAAGCACTTTTTACATCCATTTGATAGACTTTGAAGTTCATGTAAGAAGCATAGGCTAGGAATAGTCTGATTGCTTCTATCCTAGCCACAGGTGCAAAAACTTCTTCATAATCTATACCCTCTTCTTGAGTATAGCCTTGAGCCACCAGCCTTGCTTTGTTCCTTATGACAATACCTCTTTCATCTCTCTTGTTTCTGAAAATCCACTTTGTGCCAATTGCTCTGTGACCTTTAGGAAGGTCTACTAGATCCCATACATCTTGTAGCTTGAACTGTAACAGTTCTTCTTGCATTGCTTCTATCCAGCTAGATTCTTTCATAGCATCATGTGCCTTTTTAGGCTCAAGCTGTGATAGAAAACAAGAAAGCACTGTATGCTGTTGATCTTGCATTTTCTGAAGTCTGCTTTGGTGTCTAGTCATCATAGGAGAAGAGATATCTCCTATTACCAGCTGTGGAGGATGATTCTTTTGAACTCTGGTGTTATGACTAGGTTCTTCATTCAGTCCAGCCTCTAGATTAGAGTCATGCAACTCAACTGAAGTGTTTTCAGATGCCACTTCTGATTCTTTTTTTTCTTGAGTCTCCTCATCTCTAGTTTCTTCTTCACTCTGATTTGGTCCAGGAAATGATTCCTTTTCACAGTCTTCAACAGAATTCACTGTGGGTATGGGAAATATCACAGATTTAGATATACTTTCTGAGACTTGTGTGATCCCTGATCCTCCACTTCCTGTTCCTGTATACTCATTACTGAAACTAAAAGAGTTAGTTAGTGAATCAATGTCAAATAGCCACTGAGGTCCAGATCCAACAGGATTTGGTGTGCTCTCATTGCATTTGACATTGTCACTTTCTTCAATTATTCTAGAAGAAGAGTTAAATATTTTGTAGGCCTTACTCTGAGATGAATATCCCACAAGAAATCCATCATCTGCTTTGCTATCAAACTTACCTAAGTGAGATTTGGTATTTAGAATTGTACAAGGACACCCAAAAGGTTTGAAGAAACCAATAAAAGGTTTTCTTTTATTTAAAAGCTCATATGGGGTCTTGTTCTTTTGCTTGACCACTAGAACTCTGTTTTGGACATAACAAGCAGTATTAACTGCTTCAGCCCAGAAGGTGATTGGCAATTTTGAATCAGCCAACAGAGATCTAGCAGCCTCTATTAGTGTTCTATTCCTCCTTTCAGCAATACCATTCTGTTGAGGAGTCCTAGGAGCACTATATTGCCTCTCAATACCTTTTTCTTCACAAAAGGTGTTTAGATCATGATTTTTAAACTCAGTTCCATTATCTGATCTAATGACTTTTACTCTTTGATTAGTTTGGTTTTCAATTCTTAGAATAAAGGATTTGATAAGACCACTTGTTTCATCCTTAGTCCTTAGAAAATATACCCAAGTAAATCTGGAGTAATCATCAACAATAACCAAGCAGTAAGATTTCTTGCATATACTCATAACATTTGTAGGACCAAACAGATCCATATGCAATAACTGGAGACAAGTAGAAACAAAATTTAACTCTTTGGTCTTATGAGAAGTTTTGTGTTGTTTGCCTTTAAGACAAGCAACACAATGATCATCACATGAAAAGACTTTTGAAGTAACCCTCTTACAAGGTTATTTTTAACAAGATTGTTCATAGTCTTGAAATTCATGTGACACATCCTTCTGTGCCATAGAGAGGATTCATCTACAGAAGCTTTTGAAACAAGACAATTTAGAGATGAATCACTATTAACATTATCCATATCAAGACAGTAAACATTGTCCTTCCTTGGATTTCTAAGTAGTATCATGCTTTCATCAACTACCTTGAACCCTGGAGCAAGGATCATACACTCAGTATTTGTAAATAATATACTATGTTGTTTGTCACAAACCTGTGATACACTTAACAGGTTGTACTTTAATTGATCAACATAGTAGACATCCTCAAATGTCATCTTACCTTTGGTGACATTACCTTTTCCACTTATCTTACCACTAGTAAGATTATCTCCAAATGCAACATGTCCTCCATCGATATGTTTGAAATCCTGAAGGCATGACATGTTGCCTGTCATGTGCCTAGAGCAACCACTATCAACATGCCAAATGCTCTTTCCCTTGAGCTGTTGGTTGCCCTGCACATTAGATAAATCAATTAGTATGATTTAGGAACCCAAGCCAAAGTGGTCTTGGGTACCCCTTTCTCATCAAAATATTTGCATTCTTTCTTGACAAGATTTTTGAACTTTAACTCCTCATTCTTGGAGTACTTTGTTACAATAATAGGCTTGGAACTATGTTTGCTAGAATCAGTACTAGTTTTAGAAGTACTAACTACCTTGGCAGCACTTGCATGCTTAGCAGCACTAACTTTGTTAGAAGTAGTAACTGTGTTAGCAGCAGTAACTGTGTTGGCAGTATTAACTTTTGAAGAGGTATTAACAGTATTAGCAGCATTAATATTTTCAGCAGTACTAACACTGTTAGCAGTAGTAACTGTGTTAGCAGTACTAATATTGTTAGCAGTACTAATACTGTTAGTACTTCTAGGCACCCACATTTTGATACTTTCTTTTAAAATCTTTTTCTTTAAAGTGCCTTTACTTTCAACATATTTCTTTATCACATGTTTCTTTCCAGCCTTCCTATAACCCACAAATTTTTGCACAAATCTTTGAAAGTTCATCTGTTGGTTAATAGGGTTAAAGTAACAATACTTAGCCAAATGATTCAACTTGCCACATATAAAACAAGGTTTTGGTCTATTGATTTTATTCAGATCAACTCCTTGTTTCTGAGCCCATTGATTATTCCAGTTTCTTAGATTTCCTCTTTTTAAACCAGAATTTAGGCTCTTGGCTTTATTGCAATCACACTGTTCACAAGATCCAGGATTCACAACTGTGGTTTGTTTGTAATGAACCTTGTTATCATTTCCGTTAGTCTTCTCTATCTCCTTGGACTTGATCCAGTGCTTTTCACATCCCTCATTGGTGATAATGTGATTTTCTTTAGGAATCTCACCACTCACAGTATTGTCCTTATCCTTGACAACTTCTTTCTCAGTTTTATCCTTAACAACCACTTCATCTAAGGGATCTATTTCAGTGGCTCCCTTAGGTAGATCCTTCCTATCCTTTGTTTCTAACAACTCTGAACTAGGAGGGATGTAGTTGTTGTTATAGGGTGGTGGTGTGGTAATGTACCCTATACCTCTTCTCAGTTTATCATGAATCTGAGTTTGTAGCAAAGAATCCATTGCTTTGGAAGCATTAGAAAACTTTTCTACATCAAGTTTGACTTTAGCTAGCTCTCCTCTTAGCTTTTCACTTTCTTCTTTAGATCTGGTCAGTTGAAGCTCTAAGTTATTCTTCTCCCACTTCCAGTAATTTGTGTCATAAGAGTGTTGAAGCTCATTAGCTTGAAAACCCTTAATCTGTTCTTCAAATCTCTCAACAATCCTCACATAATCTTTTATGTCTTTTTCCAATCTCTTAAGGTCATCACTCATGTTTTGGTTGTGATCCCTATATCTTTTAACAGTGTTAATGCAATTTTGAGAGCAAAGATTTGAAGTTACCTCTGTAGGAAGACCAGACACCTCTGCCATTAGAGCTTGATTCTGAATAGCCTCTTCAGCTTGATCACTCCAATCAAACCCCATACCTTGTTGAGAGACAAGGGCTTGTGCAGAGTTTCTGTTGAAGCTTCCAGGTTGAGCTTGTTGGTGGTTGTTATTCTGAGACATTCCACTTCTGCATTCTCTAGCAAAGTGTCCCTTTTGATGGCATTTGTAACATTCCACCTTGGACTTGTCAAATCCTGCTCCATCTTCTCTTCTTTGGGAGAAGTTGTTCCTCCCAGTTCTTTTGATGAACTTTTTAACTCTCATGGAGAGCATGGCCATCTGCCATTTAATATCCATCTCTTCAAGATCATCTGGATTGAGTTGTTCCAAGTCATCATTAATGAGAGAAGAGTTTCCATGACTTGCCAGAAAGGCCTCAAACACAGTTTTAGTGCCTTTCTCTTGGTTTGTTCCATTGGCAGTACTAACTGATTCAAGGTTGGAAGTAGAATCAGTTGATGCTGAAAGGAGTGCAGCATTGTGAACATACCCAGAAGGCCTCTTTTTAGCCTCTATCTCAGATTCAAAAACTCTTCGATCATTATAAAGATCATCAAGTTCCTTTTCTTCCAGTTGATCATTCTGTCTGAAAGACACAGTATACATGGTCCATTCATCACTCAAGGACCTTAGAAACTTTCTGTTCAGATCATCTTGATCAATTTGTACTCCCACTGTAGCTAGTTCACCAATAAGTTTGTTGAACCTGTCAAAAGTTTGAGTCATGGACTCATTCTTGGTTGACATAAAGTTCTCATATTGTTGTTTCAGAATGGCTTTCTGATTTCTCTTGGTACTTTTGGTACCAGAGAATCTCTTCTCCAGAGCATTCCAGAGCATCTCTGCATCAGTGCAGTTACAGAACTGATGTTGATATTCATTGGGAATAGCCAAGAGCAAGGTGCTCAAGGCTTTCATCTCTGTCTGTCTGATCTTTCTTTCTGCATCAGTTTTTGGTGGAGTTCTCTTTCCATCTGCACCAATCTTTCCTGCTTCAGAAGGACCATTCTCTATGATGTCCCACATAGAATAGTCAGTGAGGAGTATGTACTGCTTGATTCTGATCTTCCACATATCAAATTCATTGGGTCTAAGCATTGGAACCTTTGAGACCAAAGTACTTCTTGATTCTGCAAGATTTTCCATGATGAATAGTTGTTTCTGAGAAATCAGGCTCTGATACCACTTGTCAGGATCGAATTCTCAACAAGAATTAATTCTCAGAAACAATATCAAAGAAGTTTGCGGAATAACACTTTGATATTCAATGAAACAGTAAATCAACACAGAAAATATGAATAACAAACTGTAAGCTTTTATTGGATGCTTTGAAGTTACAAGATTACTCACTCAACCTCAATATTGATGAACAGGCTCACCAATACGAATTCTACTTCTCTAGAATTAGGATCTATGCCTTGAGGTTGTTTTTCTCTAAAAGAATGAAAACTAAAAGTTATCTAACTATTCTAAACAATACAATATATATATACTGAATACAAAGATAATTACAATAAATAAAATATCTTCAGTATATCTTCTATGTATATCTCTAAGCTTCCATGTATATCCTTTCATACGAATCTTCATCATATAAGCAGTATTAATCTTCAGCAGCATTAACTTCTTTCTAGCAGCATTAACTACTAAGCAGTGCTAACCACTAGCAGTACTAACTAGCTAAGCAGTACTAACTTTGTTCAAGCAGCACTAACTTTGACTAGCAGTATTAACTACTAGCAGTAGTAACACTCACTAGTATTAACCTTTAAGTCTTCTAGCAGTATTAACTCTGAACCAGCAGCATTAACCATACTTGAGTTTTTCTTCAGTTCCCAACACTTTCCTTCTCTTATAGAAACAATTTATCTTCAAGCACTTTTCGCACATACTTCAAAGTACCATCTGAGTACTTATCCAATTCTGATGCTCTCATGAACTGCTTCTTGTGAGACTTGGTGTTTACATACATCACACCCAATTCTGGATATCTGGAAATCTGAAAAGGCTCTAGAACTCTGATCTTAAGATGGTTGAAGTTTGGTGCCAACAGGTTTACTCTGTTCTGATTAGTTTCAATGCCAAGCTGAAAGTCAAATGTGTAAGCATTGTAGACACTCTTTGTCATAAATCTTTTGATAGCATCCAAAGCATAAGCAACAGCTTGTGTCCTCTTTCTCTTCATCCTGTCTCTGAACTCATTCACAATGAACATAATGTCTGAGAAGTTCAAGTTATCAAAAATCAGCTTCTGTAAAGGTACTGATCTTCATATATCTTCTTTGAACTGTGAACTTTGGATAGTGGACATTTAGAATCTTTCACATGTGAACATTTTAGACCTGAAGAATCTCTTCTCTTTTGGCAACTGGGGAAAGTCTGCTTTAAGTCTTCACGAATCTGATGTAGTTGGCTTGATAAACCTTATCTCTGTCTCCAACACCATAGAAATTTCCATCATCAATTGGCTGCAGAGATGAGACAAAGATTTTGGTTGTCTCTTCCAGGAATGGTACTTTGAGTGACTTTCTAATGATCTCAATGAACTTCAAAGAGTCCCCCTCAATATCATAGCTTGTATAAGGAATAAAACCAACTCTAACATCTCCCTTGAAAGTAACTTTCCCTATGTCACTGATTTCATAAGAGATGAGATCTTCTGCTTGCATTGTTTCAAGTTCTGGACCATGAGCTTTGGAAAATTCTTCCACTTCCATTAGAGTGACAAAAACAGGATTTGGCTTTATTTTTATAGAGGCTTCAGCTGCACTTAGTATCTTTGGACTATCAAGGTTTCGAATGTAAGGAAGTATATTGTCTTTGGCTCTGGCTGCTTCTTCTTCCTCTTTTCTTATTTCAGCTTTTGCTTCCCGGATTATCTGCCTTTCCTCCTTTTCTCTTTCTTTCTTTGTTCAACTTATTTTTGAAGTCTTGGATATCAATAATAATTGGCCTTTCTTCTTCAAGATCTTCTGGTTTGGGCTTTGAAGTAGGAATTCTTGACCTTTTCGACTTCTTGGGGTTGTCAGCTTTTGGTTTTTGCTTGGGTTGAACGGCTGGTTCTTCAGAATCAAAATCTTTAGGTAGAGGTAGAGAAACTCTTGGTTCAGAAGCATCAAGATTTTCAGGGACATAAAAGTTTCTTGAGGGAGAAACTATTCGAACTGCAATCAAGATTTCATCTTCATCAAACAGTCCATATGTTGGTGGAGCATAATCAACTGTACTAGAAATTTGTGCAATCTCCCCAACTTATGCTTGTTGAACTGGGAAAGTTTGATCAAGATCTGCAATCACTTCATCTTCACTTACAAGATCATCAAAATTCTCAACTAGATTTTCTCCAAACAAATCATCCAGCACATTTTCATTCAGACTCAGATTTCCTTTAGAAATGGCATTCTGTACAAACTCTTCAACTGTAATTGAATTCTCAGGATCTGGTCCATCACTTTTAATATTGTGCTCAATAACATCCATTCCTTCTTGGCTTTACTTTCCAATAATTTTCATACCTAGCAGCAGTTTGCTCATCATCATCACTTGCATAATCATCTAGGTTGACAAAGTTTTCAGCAGTAACTCCCAACATCTCCATCACTTCTTCAACTATGGCAATCGCAGGCTTTTCAACCCTTGATTCTATATTGTCATATATCATCAGCTCTACTTCAGCCCGTGGAGCATTCTCATCCAACTGTTCCTGTTATGACTATTCTTCATGTGTAGTTTCAGCTACTTCAGTCCCCTGCTCCTCAACAGTAACAATAACAGTATCTTCTGCAATTTTTTGTCTCTTATTCATCTCCCCCTCATGATCTTGATCAGAATCACGATCATTCCTTTTCTTTAAAACTGCATCAGATTGAGCCTGACAAGAAAGTTGTACTGCTGTGGTTAGGTCCTGTAAGTGCTTCTCCACTGAATCTTTGAACTGGTTGAACTGAGACTGGGTGACATAATCTACTTGAACCTGAGAAACAATTGGTTGTGATTGTTGCCTCAGTAAACCAATAAGATCTTCTTCGGGTTGATCTGTTGGTGCTTCGGATAACAACTGAGCTAGAAGTAAAGATTTCAACTTAGAAACGGATTGAACTGGTGGTGGTTGTGGAACAGATGGTGGTGGAAGTGGTTGCTCAGGCTTCTCAACAACTGGATTTTTCCCTTTCAACATTCTCATCACCTTTCCAATCTCCTCCTCAAACTTTTCAGTTGCTTTATTCATCTCCGACTGAAACTTCTATGATAAAGAGTTTTCAACGACCTTTTGGGCGTCATTGAGAAATTCCCCTGAAGCGAATTCGGGTAAAGTAACACCGGGGCTACTCAAGCTTCCCATTAACACAGCTGTTGAAGATACAACTGTGTGGCCTGTTCTCAAAGTTGGCGTGATGTTAGCAATGACAGGACTTCCACCTGATCCTCGTAGTCCGGAATGCGGAGCTACTACAGATGTTCCGATCGGGGCACTAAGACTCCCGATGGTAGCAAATATGATTGGTTGTGTCCTAGGAATGAAAATAGATGTAACAATTGGTTCTAGACCCACTTGTACACTGAAAGAAGTCGAACTCGGGGGCAACTGAGTTCTTGTTTCAATACCTGCCTGTTCCGAGTGAACAGTAGATAGATTTTATGCTAAAACCCCGTGTAAAGTTGAGACCACTACCTGTTGAGAGACAGCAGAATGGGTGGTTGAGGTGTGCATATGCATTAGTGGGCGACTAATGTCTGTTTCAATAACTTCTGCTCGCAACACATGCGGCGAGGTAGTAGATGTGGCTGCCCTTCTGGAATGGTAGGTTCGAGTACACACACGCTCACCATGTTCTTTTCCTTCATTCACTCTAGATCTCACATTTTCTGGATTTTCAACTATTACTCCCTCTTCCTGCCTTATAACTCCAAAGTCAGATACAACATTCATGATTCTTGAATCAACACCTTCCAGGTCAAGATCTCTTGCAATAGAATCAAGACTATGGTGTAAAGAAACATTCTCTAAGAATTCAAAGCTATGACCCAAATTATCATCATCATTCTGATCATTTCCTTGATTTGTTGCATCCTGTTCTGATGTTGCTGATGGCACTGAAGTACCATATGAGCTTGCTTGTCCAACCGATATAGTTATTTCAAAGTTCAAACTTTCATTGGGATTCTCTTCCTGAGTGCCCAATTGAGGAGTGATAGCAATCTCAGGTTGAGATGTGGAAACCACTGCATGCGTGGCAAATTGTGCCTGTGTTCCCACGCCCTCCAATACAGAAGTTTGGCCTTCTCCTGAACCCCTCTCCAAATTTTCTCTCTGCTCACTTTCCCGTTCAAGTACTCCCGTAGTATGTTGAACCCTCACTGACTCCGCTAGACTAACTGGCTCTACGTCCTGGGTAGGGATCTCCGACTCTGGTAATCCCATGGACTCCCTATATTTGCTAACACACAAAACATTCGGATCTGCATAAGCAAGCAGTGCAACAGGTACTGGCATCTCAAAACTGAAGGATTGCTTCTGCTTTTGGAGATGTGTCATTTCATTTTCTGGGGCAATCTCATGATGTAATCTTTTTGGAATATCTCGGTTGGATATCAACAAGCCTCGGACAATGGGTTGTAAGAACCTCTGATATGGCACATATTTTGGCTTCTTTGAATGTCTTTTGCTCAGAACCTTCTCATAAATCTTAGTCCATATAGCCACAACATAATCAACATGCAGATCATGGATGATAGCATGGAACAGTCTTAATGTATGAATGTTGGTGTTGTCATTCCCAGAATGTCGTGAAGTCAAACACTTGTTGATCACTGAGAAGAACTGATAATACAATGGAGGAAAATTTGACTTTTTAAAGTCACTCATCTTTGAAAGGCTTCCAACATATCCTATAGCACGAATTCCAGCAAACATTTCTTGATCTGTTGGATAGGGATCAAAAGTTGTCTTTCCTTCTCTTGAGTCTGGCAAAGGAAGATCTAGAAGCAATCTTAGTCTTTGAAAGGTCAGGATGGATGTGAAATTGTCAATGCGGATTGTGAAATGTTTTTTGTTGCCTTGCACTACATGCTCAATGGTTCTCCATGCTTATTGTAAATAAATCATTGGCATAGTAGCAGTTGCAGTTAAGGCAGTGCAGATTGGATGGTTTTTCAGGATCTCCTTTATCAGTGGCTTGACCATGAGATTGTCAAAGACCACATGATGATTATTTGGTGACAAAGAGAGATAATCTTGAGGATTGATCAATTGAAGATATTAATCTGCACCAATTTCAGAATAATTAGATCGGGAAGAAGGCCTGGGCATCTCCCGTGAAACATTTAGATCATGTTCATCCATCTGAACACTTTGGTCAATGATATTTTCATCCGCCATTGATTTCCTGAAAAATATCAAAAGTATTGGATAAAATCCAATATGTCAGTATAAATCCAAAAACTTGTTTTCAGAAAACCAATTTTGAAGTACAGAACAATGTACTTTAAGATATTGCAATTGAAAGCACAGTAAGTTGCAGAAAAACAAATTGCAACTTGTTGGGAACTGAAGAATTCATCAAGTATGGTTAATGCTGCTGGTTCAAAGTTACTACTGCTAGAAGACTTAAAAGTTAATACTGCTGAGTGTTACTACTGCTAGTACTATTAATACTGCTAGTCAAAGTTAGTGCTGCTTGAACAAAGTTAGTACTGCTTACCTAGTTAGTACTGCTAGTGGTTAGTGCTGCTTAGTAGTTAATGCTGCTAGAAGAAGTTAATGCTGCTGATCATGGTTAGTGTTGCTTAAGAGATTCGGATGGAAAGAATGACAGCTGGATAATCTGAAGATTATGGAAGCTTTGAGATATACATGGAAGATATACTGAAGATTTGTTTAATTATTGTAATTATCTTTTGACTAGTATATGTATAGAATAGATAGAAGAGAACAAAAGAAATTTTCATTCTTTCAGAGAGAAAATCAACCTCAAGACATAGATCGTAATTATAGAGAAGTAGAATTCGTATTGGTGAGCCTGTTCATCAATATTGAGGTTGAGTGTGTAATCTTGTAAATTCAAAGCATTCAATATAAGTTTACAGTTTGTTCTTCATATCTACTGTGTTGATTTTCTGTTTGATTAAATATCAAAGTGTTATTCCGTAAACTTATTTGATATTGTTTCTGAGAATTAATTCTTGTTGAGAATTCGATCCTGACAAGTGGTATCAGAGCCTAACTCTCTCAGAAACAGTTATTCATCATGGAAAATCTTACAGAATCAAGCAGTACTTTGGTTTCTAAGGTTCCAATGCTCAAACCAAGTGAGTTTGACATGTGGAAGATCAGAATCAGACAATATATTCTTCTCACTGACTACTCAATGTGGGATATCATTGAGAATGGTCCTTCTGAAGCTGGAAGGATAGGACCAGATGGGAAAAGACCTCCACCAAAGACAGATGGTGAGAGGAAGATCAGACAAACAGAGATGAAGGCCTTGAGCACTCTGCTCTTGGCCATTCCCAATGAATATCAGCATCAATTTTGCAACTGCACTGATGCTCAGATTCTCTGGAATGCTCTAGAGAAAAGATTTGCTGGAACTAAGAGCATCAAAAGAAATCAAAGAGATGTTCTAAAGCAGCAGTATGAGAACTTCACTTCCACAAAGAATGAGTCTATGACTCAAACTTTTGATAGGTTCAATAAACTCATTGGTGAACTGGCTACTGTAGGGGTGAAGATGGAACAAGATGATATCAACAGAAAGTTCCTCAGATCTCTTGGGGATGAATGGACTATGTACACTGTCTCATATAGACAGAGTGACAATCTGGAAGAGAAAGAACTTGATGATTTATACAATGATCTAAGAGTTTTTGAAACTGAGGTAGAAACCAAGAAGAAGCCCTCTGGTTATATTCACAATGCTGCTCTTCTTTCAGCATCCATTGATACTACTGCCAACCCTGAAGCAGTTAGTACTGTCAGTGGAGTAAGTTCAGAAAAAGGCACTGAAACTATCTTTGAAGCCTTTTTGTCCAGTCATAGCAGAAATTCTTTGATTAATGATGATCTGGATCAAATTCACCCTGATGATCTGGAGGAGATGGATATTAAATGGCAGATGGCCATGTTATCCATGAGGGTGAAGAAGTTCATTAAAAGAACTGGAAGAAATAACTTCTCTCAAAGAAGAGAAGATGGAGCTGGTTTTGACAAAACCAAGGTGGAATGTTATAAGTGTCACTTGAAAGGACACTTTGCTAGAGAATGCAGGAGTGTTGTTCCAAACAACAACCACCAACAAGCTCAGAATGGAGGATACAATCAAAACAAGAATCCTGCTCAAGCCCTTGTTTCTCAACAAGGAATGGGATTTGACTGGAGTGATCAAGTTGAGGAAGCCATTCAGAACCAAGCTCTTATGGCAGAAGTGTCTGATCTCCCCACTGAGGTAAGTTCTAATCTTTGCACTAAATCTTGCATTGACACTGTTACAAGATACAGGGATCACAATCAAAGTATGTGTGATGACCTCAAAAGATTAGAAAAGGACAGAAGAGATTATGTGTTGATAGTAGAGAGATTTGAAGAGCAAATCAAAGGCTTTCAAGCTAATGAACTTCAACACTCTTATGACACAAACTATTGGAAGTGGGAAAAGAATGAGTTAGAAACCAAACTGTCTAAGTCCTTAGAAGAGAATGATAGACTGAAAGAGGAACTGTCAAAAGTTAAGCTTGACATAGACAAGTTTTCTTATGCTTCAAAAGCAATGGACTCTCTTCTAAAGGCTCAGATACATGATAAGATGAAGCCTGGTATTGGATACAACAATACACCCCCTCCTTACAATAACAACTATATTTCTCCTACATCAGACTTGTTAGAAACTAAGGAGAAAAAGGACTTGTCTGAAGAAGCTTTTAAGATAGATCCTTTGGATGAGGTAGTAGTTAAGGATTTGACTGAGAAAGGAGCCAGTGAGAACAGGGATAATAATGTGAGTAAAAAGATACCATTAGAAAACAATATTATCACCAATGAGGGATGTGGAAAGACTTGGGTCAAATCTAAGGACATAGAAAAGATAGAGGGAAAGTCTGGTAAGGTCCACTACAAACAGACAACAGTTGTGAATCCTGGATCTTGTAAACAATGTGATTGCAATAAAGCCAAGAGCCTAAATTCTGGTTTAAAAAGAGGAAATCAAAGAAACTGGAATAATCAATGGGCTCAGAAACAAGGAGTTGATCTGAATAAAATCAATAGACCAAAACCTTGTTTTATATGTGGCAAGTTGAATCATTTGGCTAAGTATTGTTACTTTAACCCTATTAACCAACAGATGAACTTTCAAAGGTTTGTGCAAAAACCTGTTGGTTATAGGAAGGCTGGAAAGAAACATGTAATAAAGAAATTTTCATTCTTTCAGAGAGAAAATCAACCTCAAGACATAGATCCTAATTCTAGAGAAGTAGAATTCGTATTGGTGAGCCTGTTCATCAATATTGAGGTTGAGTGTGTAATCTTGTAAATTCAAAGCATTCAATATAAGTTTACAGTTTGTTCTTCATATCTACTGTGTTGATTTTCTGTTTGATTAAATATCAAAGTGTTATTCCGTAAACTTATTTGATATTGTTTCTGAGAATTAATTCTTGTTGAGAATTCGATCCTGACTACTGCTAACACAGTTACTACTGCTAACAGTGTTAGTACTGCTGAAAATATTAATGCTGCTAATACTGTTAGTACCTCTTCAAAGGTTAATACTGCCAACACAGTTACTGCTGCTAACACAGTTACTACTGCTAACAAGGTTAGTACTGCTAAGCATGCAAGTACTGCCAAGGCAGTTAGTACTTCTAAAACCAGTACTGATTCTAGCAAAAATATTTCCAAGCCTATTATTGTAACAAAGTACTCCAAGAATGAGGAGTTAAAGTTCAAAAATCTTGTCAAGAAAGAATGCAAGTATTTTGATGAGAAAGGGGTACCCAATACCACTTTGGCTTGGGTTCCTAATTCATACTAATTGATTTATCTAATGTGCAGGGCAACCAACAGCTCAAGGGAAAGAGCATTTGGCATGTTGATAGTGGTTGCTCTAGGCACATGACAGGCAACATGTCATGCCTTCAGGATTTCAAGCATATCAATGGAGGACATGTTGCATTTGGAGATAATCTTACTGGTGGTAAGATAAGTGGAAAAGGTAATGTCACCAAAGGTAAGATGACATTTGAGGATGTCTACTATGTTGATCAATTAAAGTACAACCTGTTAAGTGTATCACAGGTTTGTGACAAACAACATAGTATATTATTTACTAATACTGAGTGTATGATCCTTGCTCCAGGGTTCAAGGTAGTTGATGAAAGCATGATACTACTTAGAACTCCAAGAAAGGAAAATGTTTACTGTCTGGATATGGACAATGTTGATAGTGATTCATCTCTAAATTGTCTTGTTTCAAAAGCTTCTGTAGATGAATCCTCTCTATGGCACAGAAGGATGTGTCACATGAATTTCAAGACTATGAACAATCTTGTTAAAAACAACCTTGTAAGAGGTTTACCTTCAAAAGTCTTTTCATGTGATGATCATTGTGTTGCTTGTCTTAAAGGCAAACAACACAAAACTTCTCATAAGACCAAAGAGTTAAATTTTGTTTCTTCTTGTCTCCAGTTACTGCATATGGATCTGTTTGGTCCTACAAATGTTATGAGTATAGGCAAGAAATCTTACTGCTTGGTTATTGTTGATGATTACTCCAGATTTACTTGGGTATATTTTCTAAGGACTAAGGATGAGACAAGTGGACTTATCAAATCCTTTATTCTAAGAATTGAAAACCAAACTAATCAAAGAGTAAAAGTCATTAGATCAGATAATGGAACTGTGTTTAATAATCATGATCTAAACACCTTTTGTGAAGAGAAAGGTATTGAGAGGCAATATAGTGCTCCTAGGACTCCTCAACAGAATGGTGTTGCTGAAAGGAGAAATAGGACACTAATAGAAGCTGCTAGATCTCTGTTGGCTGATTCAAAATTGCCAATTACCTTCTGGGCTGAAGCAGTTAATACTGCTTGTTATGTCCAAAACAGAGTTCTAGTGGTCAAGCAAAAGAACAAGACCCCATATGAGCTTTTAAATAAAAGAAAACCTTTCATTGGTTTCTTCAAACCTTTTGGGTGTCCTTGTAAAATTCTAAATACCAAATCTCACTTAGGTAAGTTTGATAGCAAAGCAGATGATGGATTTCTTGTTGGATATTCATCTCAAAGTAAGGCCTACAGAGTTTTTAATTCATCTTCTAGAATAATTGAAGAAAGTGACAATGTCAAATGCAATGAGAACACACCAAATCCTGTTGGGTCTGGACCTCAGTGGCTATTTGACATTGATTCACTAACTAACTCTTTTGGTTTCAGTAATGAGTATGCAGGTTCAGGAAGTGGAGGATCAAGGATCACACAAGTTCAAGAAAGTATATCTAAATCTGTGATTTTTCCCATACCCGCAGTGAATTCTGTTGAAGACTGTGAAAAGGAATCATTTACTGGACCAATTCAGAGTGAAGAAGAAACTAGAGATGAGGAGACTCAAGAAAATAATGAAGTGGCATCTGAAAACACTTCAGTTGAGTTGCATGACTATAATCTAGAGGATGGACTGAATGAAGAACCTAGTCATAACACCAGAGTTCAAAAGAATCATCCTCCACAGCTGGTAATAGGAGATATCTCTTCTCCTATGATGACTAGACATCAAAGCAGGCTTCAAGAAATGCAAGATCAACAGCATACAGTGCTTTCTTGTTTTCTATCTCAGCTTGAGCCTAAAAAGGCACATGATGCTATGAAAGAATCTAGCTGGATAGAAGCAATGCAAGAAGAACTGTTACAGTTCAAGCTACAAGATGTATGGGATCTAGTAGACCTTCCTAAAGGTCACAGAGCAATTGGCACAAAGTGGATTTTCAGAAACAAGAGAGATGAAAGAGGTATTGTCATAAGGAACAAAGCAAGGCTGGTGGCTCAAGGATATACTCAAGAAGAGGGTATAGATTATGAAGAAGTCTTTGCACCTGTGGCTAGAATAGAAGCAATCAGACTATTCCTAGCCTATGCTTCTTACATGAACTTCAAAGTCTATCAAATGGATGTAAAAAGTGCTTTTCTCTATGGCTCAATTGAAGAAGAGGTATATGTCTGTCAACCACCAGGGTTTGAAAACCCAAGCTATCCAGACAGGGTATACAAATTAAAGAAAGCACTTTATGGACTACATCAAGCTCCAAGAGCATGGTATGACACTCTGTCATCCTATCTCTTGGAAAATGACTTTGAAAGAGGAGTCATTGATAAGACTCTATTTATCAAGAGAAAGAAGAAGGATATCTTGCTGGTCCAAATCTATGTTGATGACATTATCTTTGGATCTACAAGAAACAACATGTGCAAGGAGTTTGAAGATTTAATGCATCAAAGGTTCAAAATGAGTTCCATGGGGGAACTTACTTTCTTCCTTGGACTCCAAGTTCAACAGAAGTCAGATGGCATTTTCATCTGTCAATCCAAGTATGTGCAGGATATTCTAACCAAGTTTGGTTTCTCAGAATCAAAACCTGCCAGCACACCTATGGAAACACACAAGCAGATCACAACAGATCTTGAGGGGGAGGATATGGATGTGCACCATTATAGATCCATGATTGGCTCTCTCATGTATCTCACAGCATCAAGGCCAGATATAATGTTTCCAGTCTGTGTATGTGCAAGATTCCAAGTTAGGCCAAAGCAATCTCACTTTCAAGCTGTTAAGAGGATATTCAGATATCTCAAAGGGCAACCCAGATTGGGACTTTGGTATCCTCATGACTCACCCTTTGACCTAATAGCATACTCAGACAGTGATCTAGGTGGGGTAAACTTGGACAGAAAATCTACTTCTAGAGGATGTCAGTTTTTGGGTGCTAGACTAGTCTCATGGCAGTGCAAGAAACAAACCACAGTATCCACATCTACAACAGAGGCAGAGTACATAGCAGCTGCAAGTTGCTGTTCTCAAGTCTTATGGATTCAGAATCAAATGATGGATTATGGGGTAACCTTTCTACACACTCCAATATTTATTGACAACAGCAGTGCTATTAGCATTGTGAATAATCCTGTCAAGCACTCAAAAACAAAGCACATTGAGATCAGGTATCACTTTATAAGAGATTGTAATGAAAAGAAACTTATTCAAGTTGTCAAAGTTCACACTGACAATCAGTTTGCTGATCTATTCACTAAAGCTTTTGATGTGGGTAGATTCACTTTCTTGGTAACAAGTGTGGGAATGATCAACTCTGAATAATCCCCTTCTCAAAAACTGGCTTTATACCTGTATATTATTCTTGGAGTTACTAATCTTCTTTTTCAGGATATGCATAGCAGTACTCAGTGTTTAGCAAGTTTAAAAGGAGTATTTCAGTTAATACTGCTAGCTAGTTAATACTGCTTTCAGTGGTTAATACTGCTAGTGGTTAATACTGCTTTCAGTGGTTAATACTGCTAGTGGTTAATATTGCTTTCAGTTAATACTGCTAGTAGTTAATACTGCTTTCAGTTAATACTGCTAGTTAGTTAATACTGCTCGTAGTTAATACTGCTAGTTAGTTAATACTGCTAGTAGTTAATACTGCTTTCAGTTAATACTGCTCGTAGTTAATACTGCTAGTTAGTTAATACTGCTAGTAGTTAATACTGCTTTCAGTTAATACTGCTCGTAGTTAATACTGCTAGTTAGTTAATACTGCTAGTAGTTAATACTGCTCTAGGTTAATACTGCTTATGTTCCGAATACTATAAATACTCTTTGCCCGCCTAAAAGTTCATAACGACTCTTTGCATACTGTTCTCTTGTGCTCTAAACCTTTTCTCTCTCAAGTTCGAAGTCTTCAGGCAAGCTTTTCACTAAGATCAATGGCATCAATGACTTTCATTGACGAGCACAATGAGATTGCGATGCTACAAAAACCAAAGCAAGCTGCAGGATTTCATCAGATTGTGGATTTCCTCAAGTCAAGCCACATTGCTCATGCTCTTATTGTATCCCCTACAATCTATATCGAGCATCAAAGGCAGTTCTGGGCTAATGCAACCATTGTTGTTGAGAATGGTGTGCAGATGATCAAGACAAGAATCTGTGATCAATCACTCACGGTTACTGAAGAGGTTATTCGCATCAGTCTACGTCTAGACGATGCCTCTGGTATAACCTCTATCCCAAATGATGAACTGTTTTCAAATCTTACAAGAATGGGGTATGGAGGCCCATTGGGAGTTTTCAAATTCTCTAAAGCAAAATTTTCACCCCAATGGCGTTTCTTTGTCCATACTCTTATGCATTGTATCTCCAAAAAGACTACTGGATGGAGTGAGTTCAGCAGCACTATTGCTTATGCTTTGGTGTGCTTGGCCACTGCCAGAAAGTATAATTTTTCTAAAATGATTTTCAGTGATCTTGTCTCAAACATGGGAAACAAAAAGAGCTTCTTTATGTATCCCAGGTTTGTTCAAGAAGTCATTACTCATGAATTGACGGATATACCTCAACCTGTTGGGGTATATGTACCTAAACCCCCCAAAGGCAAGGTTTTCTCAAATATGAGAAGATCTGCTGGGGACTCTGAAGGAGTTGACACCCCATTGTTCTCTACAATGATGGTGGTGTCCCAAACCAATGAAGGTATGGCAGCAGGGTCAAGGCCTCCATTAGACCAACCCACTGCTAGCCAAGCCCAACCTTCCCTCTCAAAATCAATTCCCCAGTCCCTTCTTGAAAAACCAACCTCTCCTATCACCCAAACTTACAAGAGAAAACAGGTAAAGAAGGCTCCTTCCCTTCTTGTACCATTACCCTCTCAGCCTTTAAGCCCTCTAAGGGAGAATTCTCCCCTAGAGAATATACAAAGGGAAACCACAAGGGTGTCTCCCAACCCAAAGGAGGTGCTCTCTGAGGAGGAGGTAGAGCATATGGGTGATGAGGCTGCCACTACTCCTGCTAGCACAGAGGAGGAAAGTGGTAACATCAATAAGACCTCCCCCATGGCAACTTTGAATGAGCAATCATTTGAAGGTCCCTGGTGCCAAGAAACCACAGGGGTGGACAGGGCTTCTGCTAGGCAGAAGACTTCCACTAATAAAAGATCCCATGATCCTTCAATAGGGGGTAACACTCCTGGAGAAGGTGAGGAAAGATATAACTATGATGAATTGATGGAGGCAATGGGTAACATCAACCTAGATGTTCTGAAACAAGGAAAAGAAATAGAGGAGATGAAGCTGGTGATCATGTCACAACAAGTCCAGATTGAAAAATTGAAGAAGATGGTGACCAGGCTAGTTCAAAAGAAAAGAAGGAAATAGTTTGTACTCAAAAAGAGGGACAAAGTTCAAGATTCTTTCAACAAGGGGGAGAAGCATGAAGGGGAAACTGTTGAAAAGAAAGCTGAAGTTGAGGGGGAGACAGAGGAAGAGATGGAAACAGAAACAGTTACTGCTGCTGAAGTAAAAGTAGCAGCAGAAACTGAAGCAGCAGAAATAGGGCTCTCTGTGGAAGAAATGGAGATAGCAGAGACTTTAGTAAAAGCAAAGAATGACACTCCTAAGGCTACTCAAAAGGCCAAAGGAGTGGTCATCAATGAAGGAGAACCTCAAAAGAAGAAAATGAAGGAGGATATAAAAGGAAAAGGAAAGATGATTGAACCTGAACAACCTTCAAAGAAGAGGAGTCAGATTGAAATGGATAAGGAAATGGCCAAGCTTCAAGGGGATTCAGCACAAAGGGAGGAGGCTGAGAGAAGGATGAAAGAGAGACATGATCTCAACATCCAACAACCATTCCCTGAGGAAACCACACCTTCCAAAGAAGAAGCAGAAGAGAAGAAGGAAGAACCTGGAAATGTTGGTATAGAAGCCAAGTCTGGAAAAAGAGTGAAATCAATTGCTCCAAAAAGGCAGTTGAAAAGGCCTAGGGTGGAAGAAACTGAAAAGGAAGCAGAACCTTCAGTCACATCCCCAACAGAGCCAGTACAGAGTCCAGAGCAGGTCACTAAGCAAACAGATGAAAGTATGGATCCGTACATGACAATAATGGAACCTTTGAAAGCTGTTCCAATCTCTATGCAAGCTCCAGAGATCATCTTCTGGGATATTTTGAGAGACAATGGAAAGAATTTCTTCAGAATCAAGAGAGCTGATGGTTCATTTGAAGCTTATTCAACATGGGGGAAAGTCATCAGAAGTTGTTCAAGAGCTGATATGGAAGAACTATATAAAGTTGGGATGAAACTTTATGAACCTGTGTTGAAAGGTACTGAAGAGAATCTTCTCAAAGTGACATTGGAATACTTGTGCATGATGTTTGAGCCTGAAAAAGTGCACCATAGGATTAAAGATCATATGCATGAGTTCATATTCAAGAAGATTGACAAATGGATACTGTTTGAAAACTGTGGAGTATACATGATTACTATTGACAATTGTTATCATGAATACTACCTGGTGGACAAAATCTATGAGCATAGCAAGGAGAAGTTAGAAGGGATTCTTAAAGCTACACTGGTTTGTACAAAGGATTCAGAGATGGCCAAGATTGTGGTGAGAAGAACTGTAAATCAAAGTTTGGGCCTAGATCCAAATTTGGGAAATTGAATCAGAGGTGTTGAAAGCATCTTGAAGATTAATTCTGAAGAACTTGACTTCTTTTCCTAAAAGTCAAGTTAGGGGGAGATTGTTGGGAACTGAAGAATTCATCAAGTATGGTTAATGCTGCTGGTTCAAAGTTACTACTGCTAGAAGACTTAAAAGTTAATACTGCTGAGTGTTACTACTGCTAGTACTATTAATACTGCTAGTCAAAGTTAGTGCTGCTTGAACAAAGTTAGTACTGCTTAGCTAGTTAGTACTGCTAGTGGTTAGTGCTGCTTAGTAGTTAATGCTGCTAGAAGAAGTTAATGCTGCTGATCATGGTTAGTGCTGCTTAAGAGATTCGGATGGAAAGAATGACAGCTGGATAATCTGAAGATTATGGAAGCTTTGAGATATACATGGAAGATATACTGAAGATTTGTTTAATTATTGTAATTATCTTTTGACTAGTATATGTATAGAATAGATAGAAGAGAACAAAAGAAATTTTCATTCTTTCAGAGAGAAAATCAACCTCAAGACATAGATCCTAATTCTAGAGAAGTAGAATTCGTATTGGTGAGCATGTTCATCAATATTGAGGTTGAGTGTGTAATCTTGTAAATTCAAAGCATTCAATATAAGTTTACAGTTTGTTCTTCATATCTACTGTGTTGATTTTCTGTTTGATTAAATATCAAAGTGTTATTCCGTAAACTTATTTGATATTGTTTCTGAGAATTAATTCTTGTTGAGAATTCGATCCTGACACAACTTCAGATGAACAGAATGCAACAACAACACACAAAACACACAAAAATAACAATGACACTTAACACTTTGAATTTATTCTGTCAAAATAATGTTGTATTTAAAAATAATACTTGAGATATGGAAATTACATATAATACTGATTCTGAAAAAGTTACCCATAATTCTTAGTCTTTTTAAACTTGCAAAAACTTAATATGAACTCCAATTAGAACTTCTCAAATCATGGTTTTGAACTTGAAATGCAAGAAACTCTTTCAAAAAAATTGATAAGTCAAACTTTGCAATTTTCTATTCATTTGAAATTCAAATTTGAATTTCAAAATTCAAATTTTTCACTTTTTCAATTTCAAGAATCTGACTTTTAGGCTCATTTTAATCTTGAAAGATATGATTAATGTTCATTAGTAAATATTCAAGATTTTATCCGTTGCTTGTTCATGAAATGAATAGTCCAGTTCAGTTCTGAACATTAGTTCGAGTTCAGTATGTTCATGTCCAGAAGTCCAAAAGTTAAGGAAACATGCAAGAATCAATATTTCGAACAATCCAGATTATATCAAGTATGATTTCAACTACAAATCATTTGTTTGAAAGAACAAACCCAAAAAGATAAGTATCTGTCATTTCAGGAACACACAGAACCAAGAAGATGAACATTCAAAAAAAAATTTAATCGACAAAACTGAAAATCAAACCCTAGAACTTGAAGAAATCGAATCAGAAATGAAGAACAAACAATCAAATGAACATAAACATGATAACCTACACTGATTCTTCGAAAGAGATGAACTAGAAAGCTGAAAATCGCAAGAGGAGTCGAGAGAAAAAAATCGCTAAGTGCTGAAATCCGCAGACTGATAATGAGAGAAATGATAAGATATAACATATATATACTCGACAAAACGCGCAAGTCAATGAACTCGCAAGTCAAAGAACTCGCAAGTTACTGTTCATTGCACATAAACTCGCACACAACGCACGAATGGAGTTTTTCTTCTCTCATATCAAGGAAACAAGGTATTTGTCTCAAAAATCGACAAATAGGTGTGTGTTTTTCACTTAAGAACCAATTTAAGTGAAAAATTCATGAAACACGCAAGCCTAGAGAGTAAAAAAGTTAAAACTCGCAAGCTGAAAGAAATTAATCGCCCAAACTCGCAGGAAATGCCTTGCGCGTTTATGAAACTCGCACACCACATCTAGCACGTTTTTCAAACTCGCACGCCTAACTTAGCACGTTTGCTTAAACTCGCTAGCTTCACCTTGCGCATTCTCCAAACTCGCTAGCAATGCCTTGTGCAATTACCAAAGTCGCTAGCAATGCCTTGCGCATTTACCAAACTCGCTAGCAATGCCTTGCGCACTTGCCAAACTTGCTAACAATTCCTTGCGCAATTGGTGAACTCGCAGACTATGCCTTGCGCATTTTAGTGTAAGCATAGTGCTTTGCGCGTTTCCATACTAAATTAGAAAATTTTTGAGAAAAGTTTCCAAAAATGAAATCTTTCTAAAAATTTCAGTTCACTCAAATTTCAGTTTCCAAAATTGACTTTTTTGCACAAAATCAGTATTTTTCTCAGAAAAAATTTCAGTTCACTCAAATATACATATACACTTACAGACTTTTGCATTGAGCTCCCCCTTGAAATATGCACATATCTTAATTTCTCCCCCTTGATTTTTGCTGTTAAGCACAAAACATGAAGTACGAGTCCTGATCTGATGTGATCAGAAGTCATAGTCCAAAATGCAAACCTATAAAACAGATAAAGTTTTGGTACTCTTTGAACATGAGTCCAGGTTTGTTAATAATATCCAGCTTTTTGAAATTGAGTAAATGAATTACAAAGACTTACCAAATGTAAAGAAATGCTCCCCCCAGAAAGATAAAGAATGATGTAACTATTCATTAAGGTTCAACATCCCAAGTTTGCTGACTAGAAAATTAAATCTCTTTTCATCAAGAGGTTTAGTAAACAAATCATCAACCTCAAGGTCAGTTCAAACAAAATGCATTTCTACATCATCTTTTTCAACATGGTTTTTAATAAAGTGATACCTGATATCTATGTGCTTCGTCTTTGAGTGTTGCACAAGATTTGATGTAATTGCTATTGCACTCTTGGAATAACAGTAGATTGGTACCTTATAAAATGTATATCCATAATCTCTCAGCTGGGTTCTCATCCATAGAACCTGTGAGAAGCAGCTTGCAGCCGCAACATATTTCGCTTCAGCTGTAGATGTGGATACACAATTCTGCTTCTTTGATGACCAGCTGACCAGTTTATCTCCTAGATAGTGACATTCTCCTGATGTACTTTTCCTGTCTAATTTGTTTCCTTCATGATCTGCGTCAGTATATGCTGTTAATTCAATCTTAGAATCTTTTGGATACCAAAGGCCCAAATTTGGTGTGCCTTTGAGATACCTCAAGATTCTTTTTACAACATAAAGGTGTGACTCTTTAGGATTTGCCTGATACCTTGCACAAAAACATGTTGCAAACATAATATCTGGCCTACTTTTTTTTTTTTGGAGAGGGTATCCCAGACCACATTGGGCCCAGACTAATCCCTGGCAATATGGGCCGAAGCCCGACTGCTAAAGCATGCAGCCCGGGGTCGAAGCCCCCGTACCTCCAGGATGCGTCCCCCAGGGTTCGAACATGAGACCGCTACTAGCTAGTCCACATGCCTTACCACTAGGCTAACACCCTTTTGGTATATCTGGCCTACTTGCTGTCAAATAAAGAAGAGATCCAATCACGCTTCTGTAGGTATGTTGGTCTACTGATTTTCCTGAGATATCAGCATCCAACAAACTGCCAGCTTGGATGGGAGTCTTCATGGGTGAAGTAGAGTTCATGTCAAAAAATTTCAACATGTTTCTGATATATTTAGCCTGATTTATAAAAAACCCTTTGGGGGTTTGCTTAACTTGCAGGCCTAAGAAAAATGTGAGTTCACCCATCATTGACACTTGAAAACGCTTTTTCATGATATTTTCAAATTCTACGCACAATTCTTGTGAAGTAGAGCCAAAAATTATGTCGTCAACATAAATTTGCACAAGTATGAGATCTTTACCTTTCTTTTTGAGAAAAAGAGTAGTGTCGATTGTACCTTTCCGAAAACCTGACTCGGTTAATTAGACTAAAAGTGTTTCATACCATGCTCTTGGCGCTTGTTTTAGTCCGTACAGTGCCTTATCAAGAACATAGACATGATTTGGGAACTTTGGATCCACAAAGCCTTCAGGTTGACTCACATAGACTTCTTCATGAAGAATGCCGTTTTGAAAAGCAGACTTCACATCCATTTGAAATACCTTGATATTCTTGTGAGTCACATAAGCAAGAAAGATCCTAATGACTTCAATCCGAGCAACTGGTGCATATGTTTCGTCGTAATCAATCTCTTCTTGTTGATTGTAACCTTTTGCAACCAGCCTTGCTTTATTCCTCACGATAATTCCAGCCTCGTCCTTTTTGTTTCGGAAGACCCATTTTGTGCCAATAATGGATATGCCTTTGGGTCTTGGTATCAATCTCCACACCTTGTTCCTTTTGAACTCATTTAGCTCATCCTACATTGCATTAATCCAATCCGGATCCTTTAACGCTTCTGATGGCTTCTTTGGTTCAATACTGCTCAAAAAACTTGAAAACATGCAGAAATTTGCAGTTGCTGGTGGAAAAGCAGATATGGTAGTCACTCTAGCAGACGGGTCACCAATAATGTTTTCTGGAGGATGGTTCCTTGTCCATCTATGGGAGTGTGGTAAAACATCAACTTCTGTTTGATTATTAGAGGAATCAAACTCATCTTGTATTTCTGGTTCTTCAGGAGTTGAAGTAATTGGAACTTCTGGTTCTTCTTAAGAAGATAAAATTGGACTTGATGTGTTTTGCAATGGAACAACTTCTTCTGTTGGAGTTTCCAACACATTCTCTTCAGGTGTGATAGATGTAGATGAAACATCTTCATTGGTGATTGAAGTTGTGTTGTCTGAATCTTCTTGAATTTGACTTGTAGAAGCTTCACCATTGTCTTCAGAGGGTCCTGATATATTTGAAGTGGTAGTAGAATTATAAATGTTAGGTATATCAATTTGACCTTGTATGTTCTGAAAATCATCAAAAGCATCATGGAACAATAAATCTAAATCTGATTCAGTCAAGGATTTAGAAATCTCAGTCTGTTTTGAAGCAGGTTCCACATTGGTTGATGTGGAAGCTTTATCACTAGATCCAAGTTCTGAACTTCTTTGTTCAGAAATTTTTGTCTTCGTTTCATCAAAGGACACGTTGATGCTTTCAATTACTGATCTCGTTCTTGTGTTGTAAACTCTGTATGCTTTGGAAGTAAGTGAGTATCCAATAAAGATTCCCTCATCAGCTTTCTCTTGAAATTTTGCTATATTTTCTCTATCATTCTGCACATAGCGCCAACATCCAAACACACGAAAGAATTTAACATTTGGTTTACGACAATTAATAATTTCATAAGCAGTTTTATTTAAACGGTTATTAATAATTGTTATATTTTGTGTGAAACATGCAGTTGCTACTGCTTCAGCCCAAAGAAAATGTGGTAGACTGGAATAAGCAAGCATTGATCGTGCAGCTTCTACCAAAGTTCTGTTCTTCCTTTCCACAACACCATTTTGCTGTGGTGTCATTGCAGCTAAAAAGTTGTGTGAAATGCCGACTGAATCCAAATATGATTGAAGAGTTGAGTTCTTGAATTCAGTGCCATTATCACTTCTGAGTTGTTGCACTTGACTTTGAAGAAGAACTTGTATTTTCTTTATGAATTTGATGACGGGATCTGGAGCTTCCGACTTTTGTCTCAAGAACTCTAGCCACGTATATCTGGAGTATTCATCAACCATGACCAGCATATACTTTTTACCATTTATTTATTGAGTTCTCATTGGACCACACAAATCCATATGAATAAGTTCCAAGTACCTTGACCAATTAGATAGCATCTTCAACTTGTGAGAACTTCTTTTCATCTTGCCCTTCTGACATGAAGAACAAAGAGAGTCTTGTTCTATTTTCATCTCTGGAAGCCCGGTGACAAGATTCTGAGTCCTCAACTTGTTCAATTCTCTAAAATGTTGATGACAAAGTCGACGATGCCATAACCAACTTTCATCTACTGAAGCTTTTGAGATAAGACACACAGGTTTTGAAGCTTGTAGAGTTGAAAAATGAACACCATAAAGTAATCCCATTCTTTCTCCTTTGATTAACTCTGTGCCTGACTTATCCTTGATATAACAAAAGTCTTCATCAAATTCCACTTTACACTTCTTCTCGGTGAATTGACTGATGGAAAATAAATTGTACTCTAACCCCTCGACATACAGAACTTTAGAGATAGAGTTCATTCTGTTCTTGAGAACACCGTATCCTCTGACATAACCATTCATCTTATTCCCAAAGTTAACTGTTCCTGCGTAATATTCTACATAATCGTGCAGCAGGTGTTTGTAAGCTGTCATGTGTCTCGATGCTCCTGAGTCTATAATCCACACATGACAAGCCTGCAAAAATAGTTACTTCAACTTAGGTACCCATATAATAATGGGTCCTGTTTTGTTAGTAACATTCTTATCTTTTGAACTTTTGGTTTTTACGATTTGTGCATTAAGTATGTCTTTAGGAATCCATCTTTGCACATATCGTAATTCAGCAACTTTCTTTAACTCAACTTTTTGATTTTTAGACTTTACAGTATAAACTTCAGCTTTTGATTTATCAGAAGAATAAGTAGAAGATTTAATGTTTTTCAAATGGACTTTTCTTCTTTTCTTTGAAGATGTAGGTTTAAGAGAGAATGAACTTTCATAACAGAATGAACATCGCAATCTAGTAGAAGATTGTGTCAACAAATCAATCTTTGAAAGAAATTTTGATTTATTAGAACTTTGTTGACATTTATTACAAGCTGGAGCTACTCTATTACATGCACTGTCATGAGTAGTATTTAGAATCTCTTCGACCTTCTACTTTTCTTTGGACACATTCTTCTTAAGTAAGCAATCTGAAACACAATCAGAAGTGATATTAGTCAAATCAGAATTTAAACATACTTCTTTAGATGAAACAACTTCTTCAGAAAGAATTTTGTCATTTACCAGCTTAGAAGAACTATAATTTGAAATATCAACTTTCTTTTTCATGTCAGAATTGATTAATTTTTCTTGCATTATATCTGACGATAGAACAGATAGATCTTTTACATACTTAGATATTTGACTTTCAAAATTTGATGTTGATGAGCAAATGTGTCTCTTTCAATTATCAGGATTTTTTCAAATTCAGAGACTTGCTTTGAAAGTTGCATACATCTGAGTTGAAGATCTTTCTTTTCTTGGAGAGTTTTCTTTTCAAGATCAGCTTTTTGATTTTGTAAGTCTGAAATTTCTTTTTCAAGAACAGAAATTTTGTTTAAAGCTGCTTGATATTCAAGATCAAAACTCTTAGAAGTCATTTCTGGAACAGGTTTGTTTAAAATTAAAGACTTTTCATTTCCATCTACTATAATAGGACATGTAACTATTATTTCAGATGAATCAGAAACATGTGATGTAGAATGAGTCTCATTTTCTTTTGGAAAGATATTTTTAAATTCAACGAATGCTTTCTCTTTATTTTCATAAGAAGAATTGAATTCGTCGTATTTAAAATAGACATTTTTGAGACCGTGAGATTCATACTTCATCTCATTTTCTGATTTATCTTCAACAATAGGTTCTGTTTCTATTTTAGTTGATGTATCTGAAACAATCTCTGTTTTAACAAACGTCTGAAGGATATGTTGAACTATAACAATAGGCTCGAAATCGTTTTTGTTTAAATTGTAAAGTTTTTCTGGTGCCTTCTTCAAAACATCCACATCTGAAAGACCTAGAACAGGCTTGGCCTTATAAAATTTGTTTAGTTTTACCACTTTTGAGAATTAATTCTTCTAACTCTTTTATTCTGGTATATGCCTCAATTCTGTCTTTCATCACAAGTTCATACTGAAGTGTTAAATCAATTTTCTGATCTTTAAGAATTACAACTTCTTTTTGCAAATCAGATATTTCATTTTGAAGCTTTGCTTTGTCCATTTTTAAAACATTTTTTTCTTCTTCTTTATCTTTTGATAATGTTTTATAAAGCAACACTTGATCTTGATGTCCTTGTATAATGAATTTTTGTTTTTCAAGAGTATCTTTTAGTTTCAAAAATTCAGTATTCACCTGAGTTAATTCTGAGTTAATTCGGACATTAAGTTCATTAACTCTTCGTTTTCAAAAGAGTCAGATGCACCAGACATTGAAGTTACCTCAGTATCAGACTCTTCCTGTAAATGAGCCATGAGGTTGTAGTGGACCTCAGTCAGGATTGCATTTACTTCACTTTCCTCCTCATCTGAATAGTACAACCAGATTTCATCTTCAGCTTTCAGAACTTGCCCTTTTTCAACAGCCTTTGCAAGTTGAGCTTTCTTCTTGTTGTACTCGTAGTTCTTCACCTTTTTCTCCGGACAATCTCTAGCAAAGTGACTTGACTTTCCACAATTAATCCACTTGTATGACTTTTCTTTCTCTTTTTTTTTCCTTCTTTTCCTCTGTCTTCTCTTCCTTCTTTTCTTTCTCAATCAACAATTTACCTTTGAATTTACGTGACTTGTAACCATCATGCTTGGGTTTGCTGTAGAATTTCTTCTTTGCAAACTTTTTGTGAAATCTTGTAGTTGACAAAGCCAGTTTTTCTGTGAAAGCAGCAATCTCATCTACTTCTTCAGGTTCAACATCCTCATCCTCTTCCTTAGAACTGTCAGAAGAATCAACAATCTTTGACACCATAGCTTTTTCCTTTAATGGTTTGCTTGATCCAGATGTTGCTTTTAAAATCAATCCCGGATTCTGTGTCAGTAAAGCTAGAGAGTCTTCCACTTTCTTGTGCTTTTCTTTCAACTGACTCAGTTCTTTTGTAGCAGCAGCTTGTTTCTTGATGACATCCTCATGTTGATTTAATGCATAAAACAGATCATCCAGCTTTTCTTCATCCATGTCTTTGTTAATCTGCATCTGAATTGTATAAACTTCCCATTATGGCTGAATATTTTTAATAAACTTGAAATTTATCTCTGAATCTGATTTTTGAACTCCATTTTTCCTCAGTTCATTCAGGATGATGTTATACCTATCATAAGCATCCTTCAACGATTCACCATCCTCGGCCTTGAAACATCATACGCAATAATGCTTTGGTTTCTTTTAGTCTTTTGAGACTTGGCCGATCCAAGAAACTGTTTCTCCAATTCATCCCAAATATCTTTCGCTGAATCACGACTGTCAACTCGGTTGAATATGTCGTTAGGAATTTCCATGATCAGGAAAGTCAGTGCATCAGCATCTCTTTCGACCAATTTCTTGTCATTTTCATTGTACTGAATTGGATTTTTAGCAACTTTTCTTTCAGGAATTTCTTATGTGGTTTCAGTTTCAGGAATCCTTGCTGCAGTGACGTGAGGAAAATGAGGTCCTTCCAGAATAAAAGTCATCAAGGATTTATCTTGATTATTCAGAAAGTTGATCATCCTCTTTCTCCACTGAGAATATTCTTCTTCTTGAAGAACTGGAGGTTTGGACTTCGAACCCATGCTGATTAGATCTCTAGACATGATTGTAACGGAAATGTGCTTTGAACTGATCGTTCAAGAAGTGTAGATTACACTCGGTGTGTACAATTCAAAACTGATCAAATTTGAAACATCAAGCAAAAATTGGCTAAGTACTGAAACTCGCAGACCACTGAATAGCTTGAAACTCGCAGACCGAATAAACTCGCAAAACACTATTTCGAACAAACTCGCAAACCGAAGGAACCCGCAAAACACTGTTCCTGATGAACTCGTAAATTGTACCATGCGCGTTTCTGAAACTCTCAGAGGCTAACTTGCGCGTTTTAGCAAACTCGCAAGCAAACTCGCAGATTAAATATCGAAGAAAGTCGCAGATCAAAGAATTAACTCACAACCTTTGATGTGCGCGTTCTATGAACTCGCTAATAACGCCTTGCGCGTTTGAGACCGAATTCTTCAACTTGCGCGTTCTTGCGATGAACGTGCGCGTTTCACAGATTCTGCGCGTTCTTGGGAAGAACTTGCGCGTTTCACAGATCTAGCGCGTTCTTGCGATGAACTTGCATGTTCTTCACCTGTTTGATCAAAAATCAAGTGAAACTTGATTTCTGAATCTGAAAAACACACAATTTGTTCAATATACAGTACGAAACAAAATTACAACACTGAAATTACAAAAGAAATCGAAAATTATAGTGCTTAGATCGAATTACAGTGTATGACTTTTACTATTCACGAAACTAACATTTTGATCAAATTGATCAATCTAAATTACGAATTAGACTATGTGATATGAATAAAAGTTGATCCAATGAATAAAACGTACACAATCAAATCAATTTCTTGATTTAATTGTATAAAAACAAGAAAAACACGGATCAAACAGTAACTTTTCAGTCCGCCAAAAATATTTCAAAAAAAATCAAATCTGATCCAAATCTACTACTTCTTGTTTGCTCTGATACCAAATGATAATGTCCAATCAAATCACAATCAAATAACAAGCAAGATCAACAAGAATCTTTGGGGAAATCACAAGTGTATTGATGTCACAAGTGATAGGGTTACATGTGTTTCTCTCTCTAGATTCTCTCAAGTAGTTACAATTAGGCTAGTTACTAACAAAAGAACAAGGAAGAACCTATTTATAGGTCAACCAAGATTACAAGGAAACTAAATACAAAGTCAACATAAAAGGAATACAAAATGATCTAAACAAATATACAATAACAAAAAATCATCAAAATACCAATCGATTAGTGCTTTTAAATGCAGTACGGAAATCTGATGATGTTTAATAACAATAAATGCACCTATTCCAATGATTTTTAGCCTAAAAAACACAACAAACTATGAAATCGATTTTCACACAGTTGGTTTTTGAAAAAAAAAACTTTTTCAATCCAAAAACTTGATTCTTTGGCTATGATACCACTTGTTAAACCCAGATATTAGTTGATAATCAATCACACAACACAATAAGAACAAGAGATGAATAGAAATCAAATCAATATGTCATAGATATCTTGATAGCCGTATGAGTACGTGTGTGTATGTGTTCTTGGTGTAAAAACCAATACCTTTGTGTGTGTTGATCAATTAAGCGGCCTCCTCAATTCTAGAGAGAAAATGCCTTTTATATGTAGGTCAACATGACCTAGGCAAAACTAGATATCTTCTAAAACACCCCCTAAGGAAATAAACAATCTTACAAAAGAGACCCCTTTTGAGAATTTAATTTTTTATACAATTACTGATCCAACAGTTCATATTCAAATGAAAAAAATATGAACATTATTTCTTTTAAAAGTAGAAATTTTGACCAAAAATGCGGTTCCTTATGATTTTATATTATAGTTCACATAGTTTCGTCTGGGTGGTGTAAACTGTAAAGGGACAATCATACCTGGATTTGCAGAAATCATCACACTTTATCGGTAGACAAAAAAATTGAATTGAAACCGGTAGCCACTAGATTTCTTGTGATGTTCATACAATTTTAGCAATTGATTATAGAAAATATTTTGTTATGAAAGAATTATTTAGAATTGTGGAATTTCAAATTTTGTAACTCCCACACAATTATAATAAATATTGTATATATTTAGATTTACCTTTCTACCCTTTGTCATTAATGGTTAAAGGAATAAAAACAACATATCAAGTTGCAATTCTATTGGTTGGAGTGGTTCACAAAGTTAACACGAAAATGTTGGTTAACAAATGAACCTCCCTCCATCTCTCTCTCTCTCTCTCTCTCTCTCTCTCTCTCTCTCTCTCTCTATATATATATATATATATATATATATATATATATATCAACACTCTCAATTTAGTGACCATGATTTTTTGGTCATTAACCCTTTCAACTCTACAACTAATGAATATCACTTAGTGATCACTTTTTTTTTGTTACTAACCGGTCCAACTCACTCTAATTCTAAAACTAATGACAACACTTAGTGACCACTATTTTTAGTCACGAACATTTCAATTTTAGTGACCACCATTTTGTGGTCACCAACCCAGCCAACTCACCCTAATTCTACAACTAATGAATACGATTTAGTGACCACTATTTTTTGGTCACTAACATTTCCAATTTAGTGACCACTATTCTTGGTTACTAACTCATCCAACTGACTACAATTCCACAAGTAATGAATATCACTTAGTGACCATTTGTTTTTGTCACTAACAATTTCAATTTAGTTACCACTATTGTTCTTGTCATTAAAATCTCCAATTTAGTTACCATAATTTTTTGGTCACTAATGCATCTCACTACAAATCTATAACTAATTAATACCATTTAGTGACCACTATTTTTTGGTCACTAACAAATTAAATTTAGTTACCACCATTTTCGGTCACTAATCCTTTCATTATGATTACCATCATTTTTATGTGGCAAAACATAAAATCGTAAAAGAAATTCCTTGAGAATTAATGACCACTTAGTGAACAAATTTACATTTTGTCACTAAAATTCATATTAGTGACCAAAAATCAATGACGACCTTTATTATCGTCACTAACAATATATACAGTTAGTTACCAAATTATAAGTACTCATTAATATTTTGGTCACTAAATAAGCTTTTTCTTGTAGTGAATCCAATACAACATGACTGTATTAAACACATATTCATTGATCATCACTTTGTTCGAGAATGTAATGTCGGTGATTTCATTGTCATGAAACAATTAGGTGTAATTGTGCTTTACTTGAGATCGATTGGTATGATAAGGCAAACATACCAAAGTTAGGAGGTGCGGAGTGCACACTTACAAATGTTGCATCTATCATCTTAGATCGCCTTAAAGCAGGGTCGGAGTTCTAAAAGACTTAGAAATTTCTCTAAGTCGCATTTTTTCAGCAATTATTAAACTAAAAGCTGAAACTAGTGAGATGTCGCTGAAAGTTGTCAGCCACCGCTGAGAGCTGTCGCTGAAAGCTGTCAATTGTTTTTGATAAAGGCTTTCAACTAGTGATCAGTTTATCGCTAAAAATGTTGTTGTCCTGAACTTGAATTCAGTTGTAACAATCTTTTGACCTTATTCATTAACTGTTGTAACAGTCTTTACAACCATCTAACTGCCTATAACCGTCGATCTCTCATTTAAATATGTATATTGAGAATATATATCTAATTTTCCACGGCCTTTGGAAGTGAGAAAAAATCTTAAGAATTGTCCCAATACAAAGTTCGTGAACCCAAGGCTTATAGGATCGAATTGTTGTACTCTGAAAGTTGTTTTTGACATGATTCTTAAGGTTATTCGGTCTCAATACCATATCTTAATATTACACAGTACCTAATATTCAATTACAACAATTTTCTAAATAATTAACAAGCGCAAATCTAGAGGAGTTCGTTCACGATATGACTTCGAATTTTGATAAACTAGAGAAGTTTCAAAGGAACGATTTTCTTCGATGGAAAAATAAGATGCACTTCCTGCTCACCATGTTGAAGGTTGTGCATGTTCTTAGCACCCCCATGCCCGAGATCGATGAAGATTCAACCTTGGAGGCTATCCGACGCAGAAACAAATGGGAGAACGACGATCATCAACCTTGAAGACCATGTACCTCTCACGTGCCCCTACTGTACGATGATCCTCAAGATCAAAATAGTACACCACGATGGATTACTTTCCAGGTGTCATTCCTTTTATGGAATGTCAGCCTTTGTTTTGTACTATTGTTTGCTCCACGATTTGTATATTGTAGAGTCAGGATTGTATTCAAGATTAAATGAAGGGTTGGTAGCTATTTATCTTGCACTCAAAGAGAAGACACTAAATTTCCCAGCGCGGACACAAGTATATATCAACACTCGGATCGCTACAAGTAATGCAATGGTACAAGTACTGAGTATCATACCCACAATTACTGGACTACTGAGAAATACAAACTTTCATGAACTTCTTGCACAAGTTTCGAGTTGGGAAAAATATTTGTTTGGTTGGTGAATTAATTCTAAAAATGCGAAATGAACTTTTTATAATTAAAGAATGGGTATGGGTGTAAGCATTCCTTGAGACAAACGTAGTAACATAATGGTTGGGCGCTTTGTAGTATGGAAAGTCTATAAAAATCCCGGTCTCTCGAAAGTGGATTTTTAAACACCGGTCCTACAAAATGCTCGTAAACTGACGAATTCTTAATCTTGCCGATTTAACTAAGTTGACAAAAATCAAGTTCTACCGGTACGGAGATTTATACCCAAATATCTGTGATATAAATCTCCTCCGATGTTTGAACCTTAGGAAATCATACAAAACCCGTATCTCTACGTGGTTATCAAAGACTTTCTCAAATCTTTGTGCATCATTTAAGCCGTATTTCGAATCCGCCTCTCTCGAGGTCAAGATCTAAAATTAACACTTCAAAGTGATCGACTTATCCGCATTGAGTTTAAGTCCCGACTCAAGTGACCAAGCTTAAGAGTTAGTAATAATGGCCACACCCAAGTGTTGCCTACTAGTCTCAAGTTAGCTCACACCCACACCTAAGAGGTGCTTAGCTCATTCTAGTAATGGAAGACATAACAATAAAGTAAAAATGAAAATTAACTACTTGCATGAATATAAATAAAGTAAGAGCGAAATAAGAAAATAAACTACGAAATTTAAAATGCTATAATTAAAGATAAAGAAATTAAAGTTCTAAAATTAAAGAGAAAGAAATTAAAGTACTTCAAATTAAACTTGCAATATATGAAAATGCTAGGAAGTTAATACATGAAAGTAAAGTACAAGAATCTAAAGACAAGAGTTTAAACTAATCTAATCTTCAAAGCTAAGTTCTCTCTTTTTGGAGAGAGGAACTTAGAATGATAAGAGAGTAATGAAGAGCTTGATGATGGAATTGTTTATGGATGATGGAATTGGATGCACCAAGGCCCTTCTTATATAGCCAAAGAGATGGAAAATACCCATTGGGTAATGTCTTTGTACAATAGATATACCTATTATCCTCACACCCTCCAATGATGACCTCATTCCTCCAATCATTGCTGAATATACCAAAAGGTCCCACTAAATTTGGGTAAATCCTTTGCCCCATGGATATTCGGGTGCCCACCACGGGCACTTACTGCCCTCTCCGACAGTTTTCCCAATTTCTGCAAAAAAATTAACTTTTGATGCTATTATCATAACTTGCTTTAATTATGGACCAAATGTAGATAGAAAGGAACAAAAGTGGGTATAAATGATAAATAAAACAACGGAAAAGAGTGATAAATATCACTCAGGAATGAAGGTTATTCTGGGTCAAAGATGTAAAGGTGTATTTGTATGAATAGTTGAGTTGTACTAGTGTTGAGAGTCAAAGTGTTTTACTTTGACTTAAGCTTAGTGTGAGGTCATGTTCACCATATAAAAGGTTTTGTCTTTGTTAGTGTAAGAGAGTCAGACACACACAAAATACGCATATAGAGAGAGAAAGTTTGTACTCATGAGATTTGTGACACTAAGAGATTTGTGGCACATAGGATTGTTGTAAACATCAATGTTTGATCAATACAAAAGGATTTCCATAATTGTGTGATAATTCATTGAGCTTGGAACTGGAACAACAATTGGTATCATAGCTGAATTCGATTAAAATCAACAAAATGGTCTTCGCACTCTGTTCGCTTAAGTTTTCATCGATTTTTCAATTTGGTATTGTAATTATGAGTTTAATTGATTCTACTGTGATCGATTGATGTATTAGAATTGATTTGTATCGATTTGAATCAAAATTGCACTGTAATTCTTGTTTGATTTTGAATTTTTGTAAGTTTTCGGTTACACGAGTCATACGCACTGTAATCAAGATCAAAATGTATAGTCGAGTGAATTTGAGTGTAATTCATTGTTTGTAATTGATTCCAGTACTGTTCGTGGATAAATTGGTGGAATTTTAGATTCAAGATCGAAGAATTAATGGGTTTTTTGATCGATTTGGTATGTTTTTATGTCGAACAGTGAATAACTCGCAAGATGCAAAGAATTCGCATCAAGAACTCGCATGATGAATGGACTTTGAAAATCCAAGTGAAGAATTGGCATAAGCCTAAATACGAAAAGTTCAGAATTCGCATAGGTCTATGTGCGAAAAGATGGAATTTGCATAGTTCTACATACGAAAAGTTGGAATAAATTTTTCTAAGTAAGGACTTCGCATCCTGAAAGATACGAAAAGTGAGGATTTCGCATCGCACTAAATATGAATTTCTTAAATTCGCATCGTGAAACATACGAATTTCTTGGATTCGCATGAGGCATCATACGGATTCTTGGAAATTTGCATAGAATATTAAAAAAAAATTAAGTATAGAATCCGTATCGATACGGAAAGTTGAGGATCGAGAAATTTTCTAAGTATAGATTTCGCATTCCTCTGTTGTGAGAAAAGTGTGCGCGAAAAGTTTGTGTTCTGAAAATTTCCTAAGGCAAGAATTCGCATACTGAAGCGTGTGGATTCCTCAGAACTCGCATCTCAAAGCGTGCGAATTACTGAAATTCGCATCTCGTTACGTGCGGATTTCTTTCCTTGGGCGAATTGTGAAACTTTCAGCGTGCAGATTTCTCAAGTTGTGCGAATTTGGCTACTGCGGTGTTCAAATTTCTCCATGTTTGCGGATTTTGATTGGGATACGAATTTCTAAGGCTACTGTGGTGTGAGGATTCTCATCTTAAATTTTTTTTAGAATTTTTCTGAATTTTTTTGAGACTTTTGATTGTTGATTATTTTTTGAACTAACGATCATTCCGAGCTCTTATTATACTGTTTGTAAAGATGCCTAACATTGACGAGAAGGGAAATACTATTTTAACAAAAAGAGATTGTGATATCGCTTATATGCCAGAGATTCCATCCTTTGAAGCTAAAAATGAGAATCTGAAAATTCAGAATTCATCTCTTCAGAATCAGATTAATAAACTGAAAGAAAACTCTAAATTTTTAGAGAAAGATTTTATTTGCTCAGATTGCATTTATAACTCTAAAATCAAATTTGCAGGGACAATTGTATCAAAAGAGAGAGATTTCCAATCTTCAAAGAAAACTGAAGAAATCTGAAAGGAATCTAGAATATTGAGAACAAGTCATACAAACAATGTGTGGTCAAAGAAGGAATTAATGCAAAGAGAGATTGATGATCTAAGAAAAAGAGAAAACATTGCTGGTGAAACATGTGATGGACTGAGAAAGATAAACTCACAAATCTTCTCTGAAAGAGACAAATTGACAGATAAAGTTTTTAGTCTTCGGGTTAAGATAAACATGTTGAATAAAAAATCCACACAAGAGATAGAAAAATCAAGAACTCAATAGTAGATAAAGACGATTGAAAAAAGAATAAATGATTTTGAAATGGAAAATGCTAAGCTTCAGAAGAAGATTTCTGATTTGGAAGCACAAATTGTCAAAGATAGGAAAGAATTTGAGAAGAAAAAGACTGACTTTGAGAGTGAAAGAAAAGGATTTGCACAGAAATTTTCTAATTTTTCAAGAAAATCTTTTGAAGAAAAGAAGACAGTTGAACACAAATGTACAAACCTTTCTCAACAGGTGTCAGATTTTGAAAAAAGTCATTATTATGGAAAGAGATAAATTTGAGAAAGAGAAGAAGAAAATTGAGAAAAAGAATGTTGGGGTCTTTAAAGAAATATATGATCAGAGGATATCTGTGGAGAAAGATTTTGACGAAGAAAGAAAAAATTTTGAGACTAAAATAAAGAAGCTGACAAAGAAACTATCTGAGTTGTCAACTACTGATGAAGAATGTGAAGTCTGAATTGCATAAGAAGTTTGAATTACTTTCAAAGGAAAGAAAAAGTTTATCTTCACAGATCAAAGAACTTGAAGAGATCATGTTCAAGGTGAAGATGACTGAGCAAAAGACGCCATAATAAATTGTTCAATCACCGAGAGATGATCTAGCTGATTCAGAATGCTCATTCAAAACAGCTTCAAGTTCACATTTTTTTAATGTTTCTAATAATCCTTTGTTTGATTCAGATGGTAATGATACTTCTAAACATAAAGATCATATTCGTCCTTCTAAGCTTTTCTGTGATAAACTTGTTGATGGTTCAGGTAAACATAAAAGGACAAATGACAAAGAAAATTGGATTTAGAGAGTGAAAGGATCCTCAGATGAGAAGAAGGAACATAAATCATTTGTGCATGCATCCAATGCTAAAAGGAACAATGCTCCTAATGGTAAAACTTTTGGCAAACCTGGTCTTGTTTATATACTGTTAATCAATTGATCAGGTTAGCACAGAAGAAAATTAATTGTTCTTACTGTGGTACAAACGATTTTTTTAGCAAAAA
This sequence comes from Arctium minus, assembly GCA_954870635.1. Lineage (NCBI taxonomy): Eukaryota > Viridiplantae > Streptophyta > Magnoliopsida > Asterales > Asteraceae > Arctium > Arctium minus. The sequence continues at coordinate 71,296,666 of OX941088.1, read as the reverse complement.
TTATGTGAATTACTGGTATGGTTCTTACTACATCTCTCCTAATAGAACTACAAATAATAAAACCAGGACCCAAATACCAGTGGGTACCAAAAGCTAAATTTGTGTTGCAGACACCTAAAGACTAAGGGGGAGGAAGATGAATGTCTTCTAAACACTACAGTTTAGAACCCGTATCTAAAAGATCAAACTAGACTTCTGAATACAATAGTTCAGAACTCGTACTTTAACGAATGTTGGTTTCTGATTACACCAGATCAGAACCTGGTCTTCAATGTTTAAGAACAATGGATTTTGAACAAAGGAATTCAAGACCCGGTCTTCAATGATAAAGATGGGGAGTTGCTATTCTCAACGGAGAATACATGACAATGGCTTCTGAATACTTCTATTCAGAACCCGCTCTTAAATGTTTTTGTTCTTAAGGATGCTGAATGGATACATCTTTTTAAGAAGTTTTTTACTATTTCTTTGAGGGGGAGTTTCTTTAAATTTTTAACTGTCATATTATTTATGGGGAAGATAGTAGAAAGTGAAATTAGGGTAATTGTTATATTCAAATTGTTCCCTGCTAATAACTTGATTTTTTTACAGATACAATGGAGGAGTATCTGAATCTTAAACTGTATCATATTTGAAAGAAGAACGACTTTCTAATGTGAAAAATGTTTTTCCTAAACGTTCAAACCACTTCGTGTTCTCAAATGTTTGTATGAATCTCGAAGTGTGATTTTAAATGTTTTTCATATCGATACTTTAACGTTTATCTGACCGTGTGTTTCTCAAAGATAAACACTTGTGTATTGTCTTGTCTTTATACTATCAAGTATTCTTACACACATCGGTTAAGTACCTTTATTGACTTTATGATTACCATGTGTCAGGATCTGATTCTTAACAAGAATAATAAACCTCAGAAACAATATTAAAGAAGTTGTGGAATAACACTTTAATATTCAAAATATCAATGTAACAGTAAAGAATGAATCACAACTTGTAAACTTTATTTAATGATTAAAGTTACAAGCTTTCAAACAAAACCTCAATCTTGATGAACAGGCTCACCAAAACGAATTCTGCTTCCCTAGAATTAGGATTGTAAACCTTGAGGTTAATTCTCTCTCAGAACAAAAACTTAGAAATCTCGTATATTAAAACTATTCTGAATACATCTATACATATACTGAAAATAAAAGATAATTACAAAACTTAAAAGATCTTTAGTATATTCTTCCATAGTTATCTTCAACCTTCCATGATTATCTTCAAGCCTTGATTTGCGCGTATCTTGACTATCAAATAAGCAGTATTAAGTCATATCAGCATTAATACTCTGAGCAGTACTAATCTTCACCAGCAGTATTAACCATCTTCAACAGCATTAACCAATCAGCAGTACTAACTACTAGCAGTACTAACTCTCCAAGCAGTACTAACTATTCAAATAGCAGCACTAACTCTTTAAGCAGTATTAATTCTACTAGCAGTAGTAATCTTGAAAGCCTGGCAGTATTAATCACTTAGACACATCTTCATTTCCCAACAATCTCCCCCTAACTTGACTTTTAGAGAAAAGAAGTCAAGTTCTTCAGATGCTCCCAAAACTCTATTGCTCATGATCCTATATCAGGATTCAGCCCCAAACTTTGATTGATAATTCTCTGAATCAAATATTTTGCCATTGCAGAATCTGGTGCACAACCTAGCTTTTTCTTCAACATAGCATGCAACTTTAATCTGCTATGGTTGTAAACTTTATCCACTAGGAAGTATTCAAAATGACTTGTATCCACAGCCAGTGCATATACTCCACTTCTTTCATACAGAGTCCAGTTGTTGATGGTTTTGAAAACATATCTGATAACATGTTGAACTTTCTTTGGCTTGAACAACATGCAAAGATATTCCATCACAAGTTTTGTAACTGGTATGCCTCGAGCTTTCAGCTTGTCAGCATATAGTTTCATCCCCACTTCAAACATTTCCTCTAAGTCAGATCTGGAGCATACTCTTACTATCTTGGCCCAAGTAGGATACACTTCAAATTTTTCATCTTTCCTCTTCAGCCTGATATACTCCTTTCCATCTACTTCCATAGTATCCCAATGAATAATCTCAGGAGGCTTGACACTAACTGTTTCAGCAGTTATAGGCTTAGGTACTTTCTACATCACCACCATGTACATATTTAAATCATAAGTACTTGATGGTTCTTCCTGAGATTGAGCTTTCTTTTCTTCAGACTTAGGTGCCCCTTCATCTTCAGCTACCTTTTGTTCAGCTTCTTCCTCAACCACTCTAGGTTTCTTAACAAGTTTTCTTCTTGCCATCATTTTAGTTCTTTTCAAAGTCTTCAAACTTTCACCTAGAGTAGCTTCCTTCTTTGGAGTTTCTTGATCATCAGGAAAAGGTTTTTCTATTAGAAGGTCATGCCTCTCTTTCATCCTCTTTTCCACTTCTACTCTTTCTTGGTCATTCCCTTGTAGCTTAGTCATCTCTGCATCATACAACCCTTTGATTTGTTCAAATGACATCTTTGTGAACATCTCCTTTTTGACTCCCACAGCACCTTTGAGGAAAGTGATCATCTTCTTTCTCTCTTGAGTGTCAAGGTAGGTCTTTGAAGGTTGTCTCTTCTTTGCACTCATTCTGATCAGCACAGGCTTCTTTGGAGTTTCAGATCTCTTCTGTGCCATCTCTGTTGCCAAACTCTTTTGATAAACTTCTTTCAGTTCTGCAGCTAGAGCTTTTGCCATCTCCCTATCTTTCGCCACTTGAACTATTTCTGCTTGCTCAAGTTCTGCTTGAATTTTCTTGGCCAAAGATTCACCTGACTCAATCAACTTTTGCTTTTTAAGTGGTTGGTCAGATTCCACTATCTTGGCTTTGCCTTTATCCTTGCTTGCTACCTTCTCAACACTTGTTTTTTTGATAACCTCACCCTTTTCTTTGATGACAACTCCTTTGGCCTTTGAAGTGACCTTGGAAGTATCATGTTTAGCCTTGATAAGTGCTTCAACTATCTCAAATTCTTCCAAATTTCTGCTAATGAGGTCAGTTAGTATCTCTTTAACAATTTCTGCTACTTCATTTATTTCAACAACATTAACTGTTTCTGCTGCTTTTCTTGCTTGCTCTGTTACTGCTGCTTCTTCAAACACAAACCCTGTTTCTGTTTGTATATTAAACTCCCCCTCAACTCCATGTATCTCCCTCTCCAAGTTGACCTCAACTTCTGACTCCCCCTTTTTGGGAGCATCATCCACTGAGTTCCTTCTTCTGAGCACAAACCTTTGCTTCTTCTTCTTTTGAATCACTTTCTTAACCAACTGCTTTAATGTGCTGATTTCGTCTTCCTGGTTGATGATGACCTTCTTGAGTTCATTGACAACCTTCTTTTGATCATCCAGTTCAGTTGCCATTTCGGACATGGCAGAAATCAATTCATGGTAGTCATATCTATCCTCACCTTCTCCAAGAGTGTTACCCCCTTTTGAGGGATCATTGGAACATTTAGTAGTGGAGGTCTTCTGCCTAGCAGAAGCACCATCCACCCTCTTGGTTTCTTGGCACCTAGGACCTTTGGATGATTGCTCACCCAAAGTTGCCATGGGGAAGGTCTTTGTGATGTTATAACTGGCCTCCTCTATGCTAGCAGGAGTAGTGGCAGCCTTCTCACCCACATGCTCATACATCTCCTCAGTGAGCACCTCCTTGGGGTTGGAAGACACCCCAGTGGTTTCCCTATAGATATTCTCTAATGGAGAATGCTCCATTAGAGGGCTTTGAGGTTCTGGGTTTGTAGGAGGTACAATAAGGGAACAAGCCTTGTGTACCTTTCTCTTAGCATAGGTTTTGGTTAAAACTGTTGTTGGCTTAAGAACTAGAGACTGAGGAAGTGATATAGTGGTTGAAGGTTGGGTTTGGCTCTCAGTGGGATGGTCTAGTGCGGGCCTTGACCCTGATGCCATACCTTCTTGGTTGTGGGACACCACCATCATTGTAGAGAACAATGGGGTGTCAAATCCTTTCGAGTCCTTGGCAGATCTTTTCATATTTGAAAAGACCTTGCCCTTAGGGATTTTAGGTACATATACCTCATTAAACTGAGGTATATCCGTCAATTCAGAAGTTATAACTGCCTGGACAAATCTTGGGTACATATAGAAACTCTTTTTATTTCCCAACTTTGACACTAGGTCATTGAAAATCATTTTGGAGAAATTATACTTTCTGGCAGTAGACAAGCAGACCAAAGCATAAGCAATGGTAATGCTGAAATGACTCCATCCAGTAGTTTTTCTAGAAATACAGTGCATAAGGGTATGAACAAAGAAGCGCCATTGGGGAGAAAAATTAGCTTTGTAAAATTTGAAAACACCTGTTGGCCTTCAAACCCCATTCTTGTGAGATTGGAAAACAGCTCCTCATTAGGGATAGAGGTAATACCTGAGGCATCGTCTAGACGTAGACTAATAAGAATGACCTCTTCAGTGACTATCAAGGGTTTGTCACACACCCTTGTCTTCATAAACTGCACACCGTTTTCAGTAACCAGAGTGGCATTGGCCCAAAATTGCTTCTGGTGCTCGATGAAGATTGGTGGTGACACGGTAAGAGCATACGCTATATGACTGGTCTTGAGAAAATCGACTATTTGATGAAATCCATCAGCCTGCTTCGGCTTTTGAAGCATTGCGATCTCATTGTGTTCATCAATAAACGCCATGGATGCCATCGTTCTTGAGGATTCTTGACTGAAACACACTGGTTACTTGAGAGAAAAGAGTTAGAGAGAAGATGAATAGTATTCAAAGAGTCGTTGTGAGCTTTTAGGCGGGCAAAGAGAGTATTTATATGATTCGGGAAAGAAGCAGTATTAACGAACTAGCAGTATTAACGAACTAGTAGTATTAACTACTAGCATTATTAACTAACTAGCAATATTAACTACGAGCAGTATTAACTAACTAGCAGTATTAACGACTAGCAGTATTAACTAACTAGCAGTATTAACTACGAGCAGTATTAACTAACTAGCAGTATTAACGACTGGCAGTATTAACACATACCTGAAGAAGTAACTCAGACTAGCAGTAGTAATAATGAATCCTGCAGTAGTAACTTTGCACTGGCAGCATTAACTTTACTTACACTGTTGTTTCTTGTGTTAGTCTAAGCAGGGCAATAAACTCCCTGAGAAAGATGATTAGTAGCACCAAACAAAAGAAACAAATAATAGGTATACACACACTTTTAAAACATGAGCTCATTCAGAGTTGATCATGCCCACACTTGTGACCAAGAAAGTGAATCTACCCACATCAAAAGCTTTAGTGAATAGATCAGCAAACTGGTTATCAGTATGAACTTTAGCAACATGAATAAGCTTCTTTTCATTGAAGTCTTTAATAAAGTGATACCTGATTTCAATGTGCTTTGTTTTGGAGTGCTTGACTGGATTGTTAACAATGCTAATAGCACTGCTATTGTCAATGAAGATTGGAGTGTGAAGAAAGGTTACCCCATAGTCCAACATTTGATTCTGAATCCTTAGAACCTGAGAACAGCAACTTGCAGCAGCAATGTACTCAGCTTCTGTTGTGAATAAGGACACTGTGGTTTGCTTCTTACACTGCCAAGATACTAGTCTTGGACCCAAAAGTTGACATCCCCCTGAAGTAGACTTTCTATCCATATTAGCACCACCCAAGTCACTGTCTGAATATGCAATCAAATCAAAAGTAGATTCATAAGTATACCAAAGACCTAATCTAGGTTGCCCTCTTAAGTATCTGAAAATCCTCTTAACAACTTGAAGATGTGACTGCTTTGGCCTGACTTGGAATCTGGCACACACACACTGGAAACATGATATCTGGTCTTAAGGCTGTGAGATACATGAGAGATCCAATCATTGATCTATAAAGATGGATATCAACATCCTCCCCCTCAAGATCAGCAGTGATCTGTTTGTGTGTTTCCATTGGTGTGCTTGTTGGCTTTGAGTCTGATTGACTATACTTATCTAGGATGTCTTTCACATACTTTGATTGACTTATGAAAATCCCATCTTTCTGCTGTTTCACTTGAAGCCCAAGGAAGAAGGTGAGTTCACCCATTGAACTCATTTTGAAGCTCTTGTGCATCAACTCTTCAAAGTCTCTACACATCTGATCTTTTGTGGATCCAAATATGATGTCATCCACATAGATCTGAACAAGTAGGATGTCCTTCTTACTTCTTCTAATGAACAGGGTTTTGTCAATTATTCCTCTTTCAAACCCATTTTCCAAGAGATACGTAGACAGAGTATCATACCATGCTCTTGGGGCTTGATGTAGACCATAGAGAGCTTTCTTCAGTTTCTATACTCTGTCAGGATATGATGGATTCTCAAATCCAGGGGGCTGATAGACATATACTTCCTCATCAATTGTTCCATACAGAAAGGCACTCTTCACATCCATCTGGTATACCTTGAACTTCATTAATGAGGCATAGGCTAGAAACAACCTAATTGCCTCTACCCGTGCAACTGGAGCAAACACTTCCTCATAGTCTATGCCTTCTTCCTGAGTGTACCCTTGTGCCACTAGCCTTGCTTTGTTCCTGATTACTATTCCTCTATCATCCTTTTTATTTCTGAAAATCCACTTGGTGCCAATTGCTCTATGACCTTTTGGAAGGTCCACCAAGTCCCAAACTCTTGCAATTTAAACTGTAGCAATTCTTCTTGCATGGCTTCTATCCAACTTGAATCTTTCATTGCCTCATAAGCCTTCTTAGGCTCAATCTGAGATATAAAGCAAGAGAGTACTGTATGCTGTTGATCCTGCAAATCTTGAAGTCTGCTTTGATTCCTAGTCATCATAGGAGAAGTGATGTCTCCTATTACCAGCTCAGGAGGACGATTCTTCTGAGTTCTTGTCTAAAGACTAGGTTCTTCATTCATTCCCACATCTAAATTGGAATTATTTAAGTGAGTTGAGGGAATCTCATCAGCTGCTTCTGACTCTTCATGCTCTAAATTCTCCTCATCTCTTCTTTCTTCTTCACTCTGACTTGGTTCAGTAACAGTCTCCCTTTCACATATTTCAACAGGGGTCATTGTAGGTATGGGAAAGATCACAGACTGAGGAATAATATCTTGTACATGTTCATTCCCTGATCCTCTACTTCCTGATCCTGCATGATCATCACTACTGAAACCCAAAGAGTTAGTTATTGAATCAATGTCAAATAGCCACTGAGGACCTGAACCAATAGGATTTGGTGTGTTCTCATTGCATTTGACATTGTCACTTTCCTCAATTATTCTAGAAGAAGAATTAAATACTTTGTAGGCCTTACTCTGAGATAAGTAACCAACAAGAAAACCATCATCTGCTTTTGCTATCAAACTTTCCTAAGTGAGTTTTAGTATTGAGAATGGTACAAGGACACCCAAAAGGTTTGAAAAATCCAATAAATGGGTTTCTTTTATTTAAAATCTCATATGGTGTCTTGTTTTTAGGCTTGACTACTAGAACTCTGTTTTGGACATAGCAAGCAGTATTAACAGCTTCAGTCCAGAAAATAATTGGAAGTTTTGAATCAGCTAACAGAGATCTAGCAGCTTCAATCAGTGTCCTATTCCTTCTCTCAGCAACACCATTTTGTTGTGGAGTCCTAGGAGCACTGTATTGCCTCTCAATTCCTTTTTCCTCACAAAAGGTGTTTAGATCAAGATTTTTAAATTCAGTACCATTATCTGACCTAATGACTTTTACCTTTTGATTTGTGTGGTTTTCAATTCTTAGAATAAAGGATTTGATCAGTCCACTTGTCTCGTTCTTAGTCCTTAGAAAATATACCCAAGTAAATCTAGAGTAATCATCAACAATAACTAAGCAGTATGATTTCTAACCTATACTCATGATAGTTGTAGGTCCAAACAGATCCATATGCAACAACTGAAGAGAAGAAGAAATTGTGTTCAACTCTTTGGACTTATGAGAAGTTTTGTGTTGTTTGCCTTTGAGACAAGCAACACAATGGTCATCACATGAAAATACTTTTGAAGGCAAACCTCTTACAAGGTTGTTTTTAACAAGTTTATTCATTGTTTTAAAGTTCATGTGACACATCCTTCTGTGCCAAAGTGATGATTCATCCAAAGAGGCTTTTGAAACAAGACAGTTTAGGGATGAATCATTTGAAACATTTTCCATGTCCAAACAATAGACATTATCCTTTCTAGGAGTTCTTAATAGTATCATCTTTTCATCAACTACCTTGAATCCAGGAGCAAGGATAATGCATTTTGAATCAGTGAATAATATACTATGCTTTTTGTCACAAACCTGTGATACACTTAACAGGTTGTATCTTAACTATTCAACATAGAAAACATCTTCAAAGGTCATCTTACCTTTTGTTACATCTCCCTTACCACTGATTTTACCTCCATCTGGAGTATTACCAAAGGCAACATGCCCTCCATCAATTTTCTTGAAATTCTTGAGGCAAGCCATGTTCCCTGTCATGTGCCTAGAGCAACTACTATCAACATGCCAAATGCTCTTTCCCTTGAGATGCTGGTTGTCGTGCACATAAGATAAATCAATTAGTATTGACTGGGAACCCAAGCCAAAGTGGTCTTGGACCTCCCTTTCTCATCAAAGTACTTGCACTCCTTTTTTGATGAGATTTTTAAATTCAGAAAAGTCTTTACTGGAGTACTTTGTCAAGATGATTGGTCTAGAAGCACAAACACTAGAAGCAGTACTAATTTTAGAAGTACTAACAGAGTTAGCAGCACTAACAGGTTTAGCAGTACTAACCTTGTTAGAAGCACTAACAGAGTTAGCAGTATTAACATTTGAAGAAGTACTAACAATGTTAGTTTTAGAAGTACTAATACTCTCAGCAGCACTAACATTGATAGCAGTAGTATTGCTTCTAGTATTCGGAAGATGTTGATATTGAAAAAGAGGGAAAGTTTCCCCACTGTCCACCCTTTCTCATGCACTTTGAGTCTATATAAAATATGTTGCTATCTCAACGGTGTACATACTTTGAGCCTGTTTAAGCTTTAATTGCTTCAATCATTGCTACACTTGCATGAGCACATAAGGAATAAGTTTTCTTGTCTTAACATTCATAGAAAATTCCTTTGTGGTTTTTCAATGATTGAATGGAAGCTGTGGGGGAGTGAACATCAAAAAGCTCCTTTCCCATGTACATTTGTTCTACAAAGTGGCTCTAGGCTACTAACAGGCATATTAACTGATCATTTGTTGATTCAGGGTTACAAATCATAATTTGTTTAAATTTGAAAAGATTCAGATGAATACATTTTATGAGTAAACGGCAGAAATTTAAATCAGATCAAAAGGAGATCAAATTTCTTTGGGGGAGATTGTTCATATTTTTCCAAAGGGGAAAAATGTCTTTTTCTCATGAAGACTGTGCTTATTTTGCTGAATTGGGGGAGATATTTCAAAGATGATGTCGATGTTGAAATATTTTGATGATTCTGATTTCTCATTATTCATCAAAAAGGGGTAGAAATTTCAAGATTTCAAAGTCAGATTATTGTTTACTACAAAACGGGGAGAATTTTTTAAAGAGTTGATTCAAAGTAGGAAGCAAAGTCAAGTGAAAGTCGTGAAGCTGATGAAATTCAAATTTCAAATATAAGCAAATTCTGATAATTGTTGAGTTAAAGACGTTAAATATTTGAAGATTTTAAAGTTTTGTGAAGAAAGGCAAAGTTACTCAAGATTCAAAGACGTGAAAGAGTCAAAAGCTGAAGATTTTTCTAAAGAAAGAAGACCTAAAGATCATTGTCAATTTTTTTTTAATCTTCAATCCAAAGGGGGAGAATGTTGAGTCAGAATTGTATTCAAGATTAAATGAAGGGTCAAAGATGTAAAGGTGTATTTGTATAAATAGTTGAGTTGTAATAGTGTTGCGAGTCAAAGTGTTTGACTTTGACTTGAGCTTAGTGTGAGGTCATGTTGACCATATAAAAGGTTTTGTCTTTGTCAGTGTAAGAGAGTCAGACACATACACAATACGCATATAGAGAGAGTTTGTACTCATGAGATCTGTGACACTAAGAGATATGTGGCAGGTAGGATTGTTGTAAACATCAGTGTTTGATCAATGCAAAATGATTTCCACATTTATGTGATAATTCATTGAGCTTGGAACTGGGACAACATATATGTAGGGTGTATATCCTGCAATTATTGACACCGAGAAATACAATACACACATGCCTAGTTTGTAGTGAAATAATCTGTTGAGAGCATTTTACATACACTATTGTGTGTTCTTGGTGTATTCTACATGTTAATGAAGATAACCTTTGAGTGAATCATTTTTATTGTTTGTTGTTATCTTTGTTACTTGTTTGTGTGCTTGTCTACCAAATATCTCAAACCTTATATGCATTAAAATTCTTCCGTATCATATAATTTGTTTTGCATATTTCGGTTTTATCATTGTTGAGTAAACTGGGACCAACAATTGATATCTTAGCGAACTTTGATGTTCAATATCAAAGGATCATCTCTACAATGATTACAATATATTTGGTAGAATACCTGAACTGATTTTGGTCTTGTTCTTCATTCCTAAAGAACATTCCCTGTTTTTGTGCTATCTTCAACCAGTTTGGATTTGGTACATCTATAGGACTTATGTCTTATTTTAAATCATTCAAGTTTATGTTACAGATCTATTAGAACTATTTCTTAACGTTTAAGCCCAATCTATTTTCATTTCATTCTCAAACCATCTGTTTTCTTCTTCACTGTTAGTACTCTATTTTATCTGAAAATTCTTCAACTTTCAAAAATGGCAAATGCGGCAAACTTCTTCACTGCGGGATCTTAAACCAAACCTCCTACTCTATTGAGGGACGAAAATCCTCAATGGAGATCAGGATGATCCATTTGTTGGAGGGGGTTGACCAAGGACTCATTGAATACATTCACAATCCACCATATGTGCCACAAGGGTACCTGCAACTGTAACCACCCCTGAGGTTCCTGAATACCAAAAACCAAAGCTAGTGGGTGAATAGGGAGCTCAAGATTTGCAAAAGTATGAGATGGGAACGAAAACCAAACGATTACTCATCATGGATATCCCAAGTGATCTTTTCCAATATCTTGATGCTTTGAATCTGCCAAAGATTTTGTGGGTAGAGCTCCAGAAACAGCTGGAAGGTGGAGCAAAGACCCAAAAGAATAGACGAGATCAGTGCATCAATGAGTATTATGCATTCAAAGCTCTGCCAAGTGAGCCCTTCAAAGCATATATGATAGGATCAACTGAAGAATGGCTTCATAAAACTTCTGAAGAGAACAATGTCATTTTCCTCAAGAGTCTAAATGAAGAATGGCTTCAGTTATCTATGTCCCTGCAAACTACTCAAGACCTAGACACATTGACCTTAACTAACCAATTTGGCACTCTGGTTGCCCAAGAACACTACATTGTCCAGACCAAAACCCAAATGTGTGGGTCTTTGGCACTAGTGGAAAAAGCCACAGAGGTCCAGGAAAAGCCACAGTAGGAAAAGGATCTGGAAGAAAACTCAAAGAAGAAGAAGATGAAGAAGGTGTTGATCGCAGATAGTGAGGAAGATGAAGCAATAGATGAGGAGGAGGTGAACATGGCTTCGATAGCCAAATATTTGGCATTAATCACTAAAGAGTTCAATCGTGGACTCAAAAAGAAGCCGATATTCATCAGATGATCTAAAAAAAGAGAAGGCAGAAGTGGTGGATTCCAAAGTCATGGGCCACAGATTGACAGAGCCTATCATGATCAAAGACCATATGGACCACCACAAGGGTATGAGCTGAGAAGCCATGGAAGAGATGAGTACTATGATCAACAAAGAGGTTTCACTAGAGGATCAATGAGAGAAGGATAGGTGAATACCAACAGAAACTGGTTGAGTACCCACAGAGGGGTGCACAAAAAGAAGACCATAGAGGAGCCGAGAAAGCCATGGTTGGTGCCCCACAGAAAAATGGATGTTTCAAATGCGGCAAAACTGGACACTTTGTTGCAGAATGCCGAAGTAACCCCAATAGAGGCCATCCTATTCTTGATTCTGCATCTACAAGAAAAAGGTTGAGTACTATGCTCAGATATCCCTTATGGCAGAACAGGACAATTAGATCTCTGACGAGTCTTCTAATGAAGGGGATTCTGTGGAATGGTAGAGCTCAACAACTCTGGAGTTGATAGTGAGGTATCCACTTCTGACTATTGCTCATATGACACTGAAACCAAATTGCTTAAACTAACTGAAGACTTTCATGCTTTCGAAAAGACATCTTTTGATTTACAAAAGACACTTTCCTTTTATAAAAAAGTGGCCAAACTTCTCACTCAAGAAAAGGATAAGTTATTCTTTGAAAAGAAAAATCTAGACTCTGAACACTCCACAAAAATGACGTCTTTGAAAGAAAAGGTTATTTGTCTTGATCTAACTTTGAAAAACAAAATAAAAGAGCTTCAATATAATGAACATTCTTGCTCTGAATAACTTTTTCTAAAAAGAAAGAAAAGTCCTCCATCCAGACTTTCTCGACAGAGATCTTCTGATTAGAAAATATCAGGATGCACAGAAGGTGCATGAAAAGGTTAATACCCAAGTGGGCAGAAGTGGGATTGGGTTCTGTGATATAGATCCCTACACTGGAAGCAAAAGAAACCAATCTCTATTCTCTATTTTTTTGCCTCTCGGAAAATTCAAAAATCAGGTTTTCAAAATTTAACTTCTGTATTTAAGAGGCGCAAAACCTCTGGACAATCGCATGAGAGGAGTCCATTGTTGATGACAAATGTTTGGTATGAGAACAGAGATTTGTCACCCTTAACCTCTGTGAAAAGAGAATCTAAACCAAAGAAATTTTTGAAAACCCAAGATCAGATAAGACTCTTTAAATTCGGTTATCCAGATCAGTGGCCTTTGTGTCATGATACCTCATGAGAAGAAATTGTCCTTTGAGGCGCCTGAGTTCATTCCACCCTCTGCAGAAGGAAAGTTGTTGGATAACTTTGAAAATGATTTGAAAAAAAATATATGAAGACCAATTTTTTAATGATCCTTATAGAACCTCTGTCATGCAATAAATCTTTAAACAAGATTTGATGGAAGTCCTTAAAACTCCTGAAATTGTCCCAAGCATCTCAAAAGACTTAGCAACTCTTATGGACAATGATGGTAAATATTGTGGCACATGTATAGCAAGTCATGCCTCTATCAACAGAGACTTTCTTGATTCAGACTCAGAACCTGAGGATGATTCAGCCTCTGTCGATTCAGAGACTAGTTTTGATGAGCCATAGATAGTACCTTTCAAACTAGAGGGTTTTAAACTACCCTATGGCATTCTTAATAGAACAATTTTATCTAAGGAAAGCGCTGCAAGGTTCCCTATCTGTCCTGACTTTCTAGACATGTGTTTACAAACAAAAACTTGTCTTGAGCTTGAAAAGTTAAACAAACAAGAGGAAATGCCATCTCAGAGTCCAAAAGCTCTAAGACCTTCAGATCCTAATCATGTCAAATACACTTGTCAACAAAAGCAGAAATGGATTAATAATGACAAACCTTTTGCTTCTGTGGCAGTGAAACCAAGTGAATGTTACCACTGAGGGTGGGTACATCCGAAGAGTTGACCGGAGAGGAGTTTTAATAAAAATAAATCTAGCCTAGATAGGTCCTTTTGTAAAAAGAAGTCTAATGCTAGGAGAGATTTGTATTCAAAAAACGTCTGTACGTATCTTTCATCAATTTAATGAAATGTTTAAGAAACTTGCTTCTGGTGTTCATCATTGTAATTGCTTCAATCTCATGCATAAATTAAGTCAACACTTTTCTGATTCACACTGTTTCCTCTAGAGACCCAAAGCTAAGAATGCAAAATTCAAGGTTCAGAAGAAACAAAATGGTTCTTCTGTCGAACAAGTTAAAACCAAACCTAAGGAGGTTAAGGCAACCTTAAAGACTCCTAACAAGAATAGATCTATTTGAAAATGGGTACCTATATCTTCTTAATCTGTGTAGTAGAAGCACCGTGTGTCCATATGGTACCTAGACTCCGGGTGCTCTAGGCACATGACTGGCGACAAAGGGTTACTCTCTTCATTTAAAGAAAAATCTGGAGGAGGTTTTGTAACCTTTTGAGATAACAAGAAAGGACAAATCAAAGGCTATGGAGTCATTACCAAGGAGGATATCGATGTTTGCAGAGTTGTATATGTCGATGGCATTAAGAAAAATCTATTAAGTGTAATCCAACTCTGTGACAATGGATTCGATGTCAGGTTCAAAAGAAACTATTGCTCTCTACTAAGTGAAGGAACATGCACAAAACTTCTTCGGGTCGACAGAAGAGGTGATATGTACCTCATGAACTTTAAAGCAACTAACAAAGATGAAAAACTTTGTCTAGTTTCAAGTAAAAATGAAGAACCTTGTGTAGTTCTAGTTTCAAGCTCTTAATAAACACAAACAATTAATCCAAATGCCATATTCATTGATCTCACAGATTTACAATTCATACAATGAATATTCCCTCTGTATGCACAATTTCTCTCTCTACAATATAAAGTATTTGTGCGTGTGACTTAAGATCTAACAAAGACACTAAGCTATTTATACCTAGTCAACCTTGGTTGACTTTACAACAAAACCCTTTGACTATTAGACAATTACAATTTAGACCCTCATTTAATCTTGAATACAATTCATATCTAACAATCTCCCCCTTTGGGATCAAGATTAAAAAATAATTTGGCAATAATCTTCAGGTCTTATTTTCTCAGAAAAATCTTCAACAAATAGTCTTTCACAACTTTGAAATCTTGAAATCTTTGATGTTCTCCACAAACTTTGCATCTTCAAAAACTTTGTCACTTTGCTAGATCCTTGATGTTGCATTAAATGAATATCTCTTTTCAAATTTCTGACAACTTTAACACATTCTGCATTCTCCCCCTTTGTTTTCAACAATACCATATGCTCTTCAGAAAGTTCTCTTTAACACAACAAACTTTTCTTCAACTTTCTATCTGACTCTAATTTCTTCCCTTTTCATTTCTTCTCACTTGACGACGCTTTCACATTGAAATAAATCTGACTTTGAAAAATCGAATTATCTCCCCATTTCGAGTAAGATCAACTTTAATCAAACATTGAAATCTTGAAATTCTCCCCCTTTTTGATGAGTTATGAGAATCAGAATCATTAAAACATTTCAAGGTCAGCTTTGTCTTTGAACGATCTCCCCCAAATAATCAGATAAGCACAGTCTCCATGAATAACAATCTCCCCTTTTAGTAAGATGTGAACTATCTCCCCCATGTAGGAAAATAATCAATCTCCCCCAAAGTGATCTGATATTAGATTCTGCCGTCAATTCATGAATGTATTCATCCGAATCTTTTCAAATTCAGACAAATTAGGAATGGTAACCCTGAATCAACTAATGAAACAGTTAAAATGCCTGTCAGTAACACAAAGTTACTGAGTAAAACAAATGTACTATATAAGGAGCTTGAGTGATGTTCACTCCCCAGGACTTCCATTCAATCATCGAAAAAGACAACGTTAATCTATGAACGTTCTGACAGAAAAATGAATTTTCTATGTGTTCATGCTTGTGTATGAAAGAATTAAGCATAATGATTGCTTTTAAAAAGGCTCAAAGTTATGTAAACCATTGAGACAACCATAGTTATACATAGACTCAGTGTGCATGAGAAAGGGTCGAAGGTGGGGCAACTTTTCTTCTTATTCAGTATCAACATCTTCCAAATGAAGATCCAATAGACTATATGTTGCTTCCCCTTTGAAATTGAAACATTCCTTTTTTGAGAAAAAAATGAGTAGCTAGTAGGGTTGTTTCCAAGAGTTGGCATCGGCTACTTGCCTTTTTCAATGAAGGTCACGAAGAAGTGTGAACCAACAGATTATGCGGTTGCCCGGCTCAGAAAAAGTTTGGTGCAGAGTTTGATATTCTTTTACTCTGATCTTTCATCCTCTTTCTTTTAATCTTTTGAGCTCACTTCTAACCAATCTCTCTTTTTCATTTTACTTCAGCACACACCCACTCTCTATTTTTTGACCCCTCTCTCCTCAATCACTCAAGGATTACTTCCGGGGTAGGAAACACTGGTTAACGTGAATCCATGGAAGTCTTTTAAGCTCACACACGGAATCCCATGTATTTATCCTGAAAGAATGTGTTGCTCAATGATTATTTTAACATATAAGCACAAGAAATCATAGTTAGTGTATGTATGCTCAAGAATGATAAGAATGAAATTTGAGCAATTGAACATTTAAGATCACTCAAAACTTTGAATATTTATGATAATTCAATTTCATGTGTTTGAGAATATGACAATGATTTAATCAGATCAAATATCATGAAGAAAAATATGTTGGGGTATTGTTGGGAACTGAAGAAAAACTCAAGTATGGTTAATGCTGCTAGTTCAAAATTACTACTGCTAGAAGACTTAAATGTTAATACTGCTGAGTGTTACTACTGCTAGTACTATTAATACTGCTCTAGTTAAAGTTAGTGCTGCTTGAACAAAGTTAGTACTGCTTAGCTAGTTAGTACTGCTAGTGGTTAGTACTGCTTAGTAGTTAATGCTGCTAGAAGGAAGTTAATGCTACTGAAGATTAATACTGCTTATATGATGAAGATTCGTATGAAAGGATATACATGGAAGCTTAGAGATATACATAGAAGATATACTGAAGATATTTTATTTATTGTAATTATCTTTGTATTCAGTATATATATTGTATTGTTTAGAATAGTTAAAAAAAAAAAAACTTTTGTTTTTCATTCTTTTAGAGAGAAAATCAACCTCAAGGCATAGATCCTAATTCTAGAGAAGTAGAATTCGTATTGGTGAGCCTGTTCATCAATATTGAGGTTGAGTGAGTAATCTTGTAACTTCAAAGCATTTAATAAAAGCTTACAGTTTGTTATTCATATTTTCTGTGTTGATTTACTGTTTCATTGAATATCAAAGTGTTATTCCGCAAACTTCTTTGATATTGTTTCTGAGAGTTAATTCTTGTTGAGAATTTGATCCTGACAAGTGGTATCAGAGCCTGATTTCTCAGAAACAACTATTCATCATGGAAAATCTTGCAGAATCAAGCAGTACTTTGGTCTCAAAGGTTCCAATGCTTAGACCCAATGAATTCGATATGTGGAAGATCAGAATCAAGCAGTACATACTCCTCACTGACTATTCTATGTGGGACATCATAGAGAATGGTCCTTCTGAAGCAGGAAAGATTGGTGCAGATGGAAAGAGAACTCCACCAAAAACTGATGCAGAAAGAAAGATCAGACAGACAGAGATGAAAGCTTTGAGCACCTTGCTCTTGGCTATTCCCAATGAATATCAACATCAGTTCTGTAACTGTACTGATGCAGAGATGCTCTGGAATGCTCTGGAGAAGAGATTCTCTGGTACCAAAAGTACCAAGAGAAATCAGAAAGCCATTCTGAAGCAACAATATGAGAACTTTATGTCAACCAAGAATGAGTCCATGACTCAAACTTTTGACAGGTTCAACAAACTTATTGGTGAACTAGCTACAGTGGGAGTACAAATTGATCAAGATGATCTGAACAGTAAGTTTCTAAGATCCTTGAGTGATGAATGGACCATGTATACTGTGTCTTTCAGACAGAATGATCAACTGGAAGAAAAGGAACTTGATGATCTTTATAATGATCTAAGAGTTTTTGAATCTGAGGTAGAGGCTAAAAAGAGGTCTTCTGGGTATGTTCACAATGCTGCACTCCTTTCAGCATCAACTGATTCTACTTCCAACCTTGAATCAGTTAGTACTGCCAATGGAACAAACCAAGAGAAAGGCACTGAAACTGTGTTTGAGGCCTTTCTGGCAAGTCATGGAAACTCTTCTCTCATTAATGATGACTTGGAACAACTCAATCCAGATGATCTTGAAGAGATGGATATTAAATGGCAGATGGCCATGCTCTCCATGAGAGTTAAAAAGTTCATCAAAAGAACTGGGAGGAACAACTTCTCCCAAAGAAGAGAAGATGGAGCAGGATTTGACAAGTCCAAGGTGGAATGTTACAAATGCCATCAAAAGGGACACTTTGCTAGAGAATGCAGAAGTGGAATGTCTCAGAATAACAACCACCAACAAGCTCAATCTGGAAGCTTCAACAGAAACTCTGCACAAGCCCTTGTCTCTCAACAAGGTATGGGGTTTGATTGGAGTGATCAAGCTGAAGAGGCTATTCAGAATCAAGCTCTAATGGCAGAGGTGTCTGGTCTCACTACAGAGGTAACTTCCAATCTTTGCTCTCAAAATTGCATTAACACTGTTAAAAGGTATAGGGATCACAACCAGAACATGAGTGATGACCTTAAGAGATTGGAAAAAGACATAAAAGATTATGTGAGGATTGTTGAGAGATTTGAAGAACAGATTAAGGGTTTTCAAGCTAATGAGCTTCAACACTCTTATGACACAAATTACTGGAAGTGGGAGAAGAATGACTTAGAGCTTCAACTGACCAGATCTAAAGAAGAAAGTGAAAAGCTAAGAGGAGAGCTAGCTAAAGTCAAACTTGATGTAGAAAAGTTTTCTAATGCTTCCAAAGTAATGGATTCTTTGTTACAAACTCAGATTCATGATAAACTGAGAAGAGGTATAGGGTACAATACCACACCACCACCCTATAACAACAACTACATCCCTCCTAGTTCAGAATTGTTAGAAACAAAGGATAGGAAGGATCTACCTAAGGGAGCCACTGAAATAGATCCCTTAGATGAAGTGGTTGTTAAGGATAAAACTGAGAAAGAAGTTGTCAAGGATAAGGACAATACTGTGACTGGTGAGATTCCTAAAGAAAATAACATTATCACCAATGAGGGATGTGGAAAGCACTGGATCAAGTCTAAAGAGATAGAAAAGACTGAGGGAAAGAACAAGATGGTTCACTATAAGCAGACCACTGTTGTGAACCCTATTCCTTGCAAACAGTGTGATTGCAATAAAGCCAAGAGCCTAAATTCTGGTTTAAAAAGAGGAAATCAAAGAAACTGGAATAATAAATGGGCTCAGAAACAAGGAGTTGATCTGAATAAAATCAATAGACCAAAACCTTGTTTTATATGTGGCAAGTTGAATCATTTGGCTAAGTATTGTTACCTTAACCCTATTAACCAACAGATGAACTTTCAAAGATTTGTGCAAAAATCTGTGGGTTATAGGAAGGCTGGAAAGAAACATGTGATAAAGAAATATGTTAAAAGTAAAGGCACTTTAAAGAAAAAGATTTTAAAAGAAAGTATCAAAATGTGGGTGCCAAGAAGTACTAACAGTATTAGTAATGCTAACAATATTAGTACTGCTAACACAGTTACTACTGCTAACAGTGTTAGTACTGCTGAAAATATTAATGCTGCCAATACTGTTAATACCTCTTCAAAAGTTAATACTGCCAACACAGTTACTGCTGCTAACACAGTTACTACTTCTAAAAAAGTTAGTGCTGCTAAGCATGCAAGTGCTGCCAAGGTAGTTAGTACTTCTAAAACTAGTACTGATTCTAGCAAACATAGTTCCAAGCCTATTATTGTAACAAAGTACTCCAAGAATGAGGAGTTAAAGTTCAAAAATCTTGTCAAGAAAGAATGCAAATATTTTGATGAGAAAGGGGTACCCAAGACCACTTTGGCTTGGGTTCCTAAATCATACTAATTGATTTATCTAATGTGCAGGGCAACCAACAGCTCAAGGGAAAGAGCATTTGGCATGTTGATAGTGGTTGCTCTAGGCACATGACAGGCAACATGTCATGCCTTCAGGATTTCAAGAATATCAATGGAGGACATGTTGCATTTGGAGACAATCTTACTGGTGGTAAGATAAGTGGAAAAGGTAATGTCACCAAAGGTAAGATGACATTTGAGGATGTCTACTATGTTGATCAATTAAAGTACAACCTGTTAAGTGTATCACAGGTTTGTGACAAACAACATAGTATATTATTTACAAATACTGAGTGTATGATCCTTGCTCCAGGGTTCAAGGTAGTTGATGAAAACATGATACTACTTAGAACTCCAAGGAAGGACAATGTTTACTGTCTTGATATGGACAATGTTGATAGTGATCCATCTCTAAATTGTCTTGTTTCAAAAGCTTCTGTAGATGAATCCTCTCTCTGGCACAGAAGGATGTGTCACATGAATTTCAAGACTATGAACAATCTTGTTAAAAATAACCTTGTAAGAGGGTTACCTTCAAAAGTCTTTTCATGTGATGATCATTGTGTTGCTTGTCTTAAAGGCAAACAACACAAAACTTCTCATAAGACCAAAGAGTTAAATTATGTTTCTACTTGTCTCCAGTTATTGCATATGGATCTGTTTGGTCCTACAAATGTTATGAGTATAGGCAAGAAATCTTACTGCTTGGTTATTGTTGATGATTACTCCAGATTTACTTGGGTATATTTTCTAAGGACTAAGGATGAAACAAGTGGTCTTATCAAATCCTTTATTCTAAGAATTGAAAACCAAACTAATCAAAGAGTAAAAGTCATTAGATCAGATAATGGAACTGAGTTTAAAAATCATGATCTAAACACCTTTTGTGAAGAGAAAGGTATTGAGAGGCAATATAGTGCTCCTAGGACTCCTCAACAGAATGGTATTGCTGAAAGGAGGAATAGAACACTAATAGAGGCTGCTAGATCTCTGTTGGCTGATTCAAAATTGCCAATTACCTTCTGGGCTGAAGCAGTTAATACTGCTTGTTATGTCCAAAACAGAGTTCTAGTGGTCAAGCAAAAGAACAAGACCCCATATGAGCTTTTAAATAAAAGAAAACCTTTTATTGGTTTCTTCAAACCTTTTGGGTGTCCTTGTACAATTCTAAATACCAAATCTCACTTAGGTAAGTTTGATAGCAAAGCAGATGATGGATTTTTTGTGGGATATTCATCTCAGAGTAAGGCCTACAGAATATTTAACTCTTCTTCTAGAATAATTGAAGAAAGTGACAATGTCAAATGCAATGAGAGCACACCAAATCCTGTTGGATCTGGAGCTCAGTGGCTATTTGACATTGATTCACTAACTAATTCTTTTGGTTTCAGTAGTGATGATTCTACAGGAACAGGATGTGGAGGATCAGGGATCACACAAGTCTCAGAAAGCATATCTAAATCTGTGATATTTCCCATACCCACAGTGCATTCTGGTGAAGACTGTGAAAAGGAATCATTTACTGGACCAAATCAGAGTGAAGAAGAAACTAGAGATGAGGAGACTCAAGAAAATAAAGAATCAGAAGTGTCATATGAAAACACTTCAGTTGAGTTGCATGACTCTAATCTAGAGGCTGGACTGAATGAAGAACCTAGTCATAACACCAGAGTTCAAAAGAATCATCCTCCACAGCTGGTAATAGGAGATATCTCTTCTCCTATGATGACTAGACATCAAAGCAGGCTTCAAGAAATGCAAGATCAACAGCATACAGTCCTTTCTTGTTTTCTATCCCAGCTTGAGCCTAAAAAGGCACATGATGCTATGAAAGAATCTAGATGGATAGAAGCAATGCAAGAAGAACTGTTACAGTTCAAGCTACAAGATGTATGGGATCTAGTAGACCTTCCTAAAGGTCACAGAGCAATTGGCACAAAGTGGATTTTCAGAAACAAGAAAGATGAAAGAGGTATTGTCATAAGGAACAAAGCAAGGCTGGTAGCTCAAGGCTATACTCAAGAAGAGGGTATAGATTATGAAGAAGTTTTTGCACCTGTGGCTAGGATAGAAGCAATCAGACTATTCCTAGCCTATGCTTCTTACATGAACTTCAAAGTCTATCAAATGGATGTAAAAAGTGCTTTTCTCTATGGATCAATTGAAGAAGAAGTATATGTCTGTCAACCACCAGGGTTTGAAAACCCAAGCTATCCAGACAGGGTATACAAATTAAAGAAAGCACTTTATGGACTACATCAAGCCCCAAGAGCATGGTATGACACTCTGTCATCCTATCTCTTGGAAAATGACTTTGAAAGAGGAGTCATTGATAAGACTCTATTTATCAAAAGAAAGAAGAAGGATATCTTGCTGGTCCAAATCTATGTTGATGACATTATCTTTGGATCTACAAGAAACAACATGTGCAAGGAGTTTGAGGATTTAATGCATCAAAGGTTCAAAATGAGTTCCATGGGGGAACTTACTTTCTTCCTTGGACTCCAAGTTCAACAGAAGTCAGATGGCATTTTCATATGTCAATCCAAGTATGTGCAGGATATTCTAACCAAGTTTGGTTTCTCAGAATCAAAACCTGCCAGCACACCTATGGAAACACACAAGCAGATCACAGCAGATCTTGAGGGGGAGGATATGGATGTGCATCATTATAGATCCATGATTGGCTCTCTCATGTATCTCACAGCATCAAGGCCAGATATAATGTTTCCAGTCTGTGTATGTGCAAGATTTCAAGTTAGGCCAAAGCAATCCCACTTTCAAGCTGTTAAGAGGATATTCAGATATCTCAAAGGGCAACCCAGATTGGGACTTTGGTATCCTCATAACTCACCTTTTGACCTAATAGCATACTCAGACAGTGATCTAGGTGGGGCAAACTTGGACAGAAAATCTACTTCTGGAGGATGTCAGTTTTTGGGTGCTAGACTAGTCTCATGGCAGTGCAAGAAACAAACCACAGTATCCACATCTACAACAGAGGCAGAGTACATAGCAGCTGCAAGTTGCTGTTCTCAAGTCTTATGGATTCAGAATCAAATGTTGGATTATGGGGTAACCTTTCTACACACTCCAATCTTTATTGACAACAGCAGTGCTATTAGCATTGTAAATAATCCAGTCAAGCACTCAAAGACAAAGCACATTGAAATCAGGTATCACTTTATAAGAGATTGTAATGAAAAGAAACTTATTCAAGTTGTCAAAGTTCACACTGATAATCAGTTTGCTGATCTATTCACTAAAGCTTTTGATGTGGGTAGATTCACTTTCTTGGTAACAAGTGTGGGAATGATAAACTCTGAATAATCTTCTTCTCAAAAAGTGGTTTTATACCTGTATATTTTTATTCTTGGTGTTACTAATCTTCTTTTTCAGGATATGCATAGCAGTACTCAGTGTTTAGCAAGTTTAAAAGGAGTAAGTATAGTTAATACTGCTAGTAGTTAATACTGCTAGTAGTTAATACTGCTTTCAGTTAATACTGCTAGTGGTTAATACTGCTTTCAGTTAATACTGCTAGTGGTTAATACTGCTTTCAGTTAATACTGCTAGTGGTTAATACTGCTTTCAGTTAATACTGCTAGTGGTTAATACTACTTTCAGTTAATACTGCTCGTGGTTAATACTGCTTTCAGTTAATACTGCTAGTGGTTAATACTGCTTTCAGTTAATACTGCTAGTTAGTTAATACTGCTAGCCGTTACTACTGCTAGTAGTTAATACTGCTCTAGGTTAATACTGCTTATATTCCGAATACTATAAATACTCTTTGCCCGCCTAAAAGTTCATAACGACTCTTTGCATACTGTTCTCTTGCGCTCAAAACCTTTTCTCTCTCAAGTTCGAAGTTTTCAGGCAAGTTTTCACTAAGATCAATGGCATCCATGACGTTCATCGACGAGCACAACGAGATTGCGATGCTACAAAAGCCAAAGCAAGCTTCAGGATTTCATCAGATTGTGGATTTCCTCAAGTCAAGCCACATTGCTCATGCTCTTACTGTATCCCCTACAATCTACATTGAGCATCAAAGGCAGTTCTGGGCTAATGCAACCATTGTTGTGGAAAATGGTGTGCAAATGATCAAGACAAGAATCTGTGATCAATCACTTACAGTTACTGAAGAGGTTATTCGCATCAGTCTACGTCTAGACGATGCCTCTGGTATAACTTCTATCCCAAATGATGAACTGTTTTCAAATCTTACAAGAATGGGGTATGGAGGCCCATTGGGTGTTTTCAAATTTTCTAAAGCAAAATTCTCACCCCAATGGCGTTTCTTTGTCCATACTCTTATGCATTGTATATCCAAAAAGACTACTGGATGGAGTGAGTTCAGCAGCACTATTGCTTATGCTTTGGTGTGCTTGGCCACTGCCAGAAAGTACAATTTTTCTAAAATGATTTTCAATGATCTTGTCTCAAACATGGGAAACAAAAAGAGCTTCTTTATGTATCCCAGGTTTGTTCAAGAAGTTATTACTAATCAATTGACGGATATACCTCAACCTGTTGGGGTATATGTACCTAAACCCCCCAAAGGCAAGGTTTTCTCAAATATGAGAAGATCTGCTGGGGACTCTGAAGGAGTTGACACCCCATTGTTCTCTACAATGATGGTGGTGTCCCAAACCAATGAAGGTATGGCAGCAGGGTCAAGGCCCCCATTAGACCAACCCACTGCTAGCCAAGCCCAACCTTCCCTCTCAAAATCAATTCCCCAGTCCCTTCTTGAAAAACCAACCTCTCCCATCACCCAAACCTACAAGAGAAAACAGGTAAAGAAGGCTCCTTCCCTTCTTGTACCATTACCCACTAAGCCTATAAGCCCTCTAAGGGAGAATTCTCCCCTAGAGAATATCCAAAGGGAAACCACAAGGGTGTCTCCCAACCCAAAGGAGGTGCTCTCTGAGGAGGAGGTAGAGCATATGGGTGATGAGGCTGCCACTACTCCTGCTAGCACAGAGGAGGAAAATGGTAACATCAATAAGACCTCCCCCATGGCAACTTTGAATGAGCAATCATTTGAAGGTCCCTGGTGCCAAGAAACCACAGGGGTGGATAGTGCTTCTGCTAGGCAGAAGACTTCCACTACTAAAAGATCCAATGATCCTTCAATAGGGTGTAACACTCCTGGAGAAGGTGAGGACAGATATAACTATGATGAATTGATGGAGGCAATGGGCAACATCAACATGGATGTACTCAAACAGGGCAAAGATATAGAAGAGCTTAAACTCATAGTTCTGTCACAACAAGAACAAATCATCAAGTTGAAGCAAATGGTAAGGAAACTGATTCTGCAAAGGAAGAAGAAACAATTTGTGCTCAGAAGGAGGAAACCAGTGACTGATGCTCCCAAAAAGGGGGAGTCAGAAGCTGATGCCAAAGCTAAGGGGGAGCAAGAGGAAAAACATGATGTTGAGGGGGAGAATGAGCAAGCAGCAGAAACAGAGCCAGCAGCAGAAACCATTAATACTGCCAGTTCAAGTAAAGCAACAGAAATGGTTAATACTGCTGAGCTGAAAGAAGCAGCAGAAACAGTAAAAGAGGTCCTTACAGAGCTTGAGGTTGCAGAAACACTCATCAAAGCCAAACATGATACTCCCAAGGTCACCTCAAAGGCCAAAGGAGTTGTCATAAAAGAAAGAGGTGATGCAGCAAAGAACTCTAGCATTGAGAAGGTGATGGGTAAAGATAAAGGTAAGGCAAAGCTAGTTGAATCTGATAAACCAATGAAAAAGCAGAAGCTGATTGAATCAGATGAAGCTCTAGCTAGGAAGATACAGGCTGAATTTGAAGAAGCAGAAACCATGCAAGTGCAAAAGGATAGAGAGATAGCTAAAGCAATGGCTGCAGAGTTAAACAAAGCCTATCAACAAAGCTTAGCAACAGAACAAGCCAAGCAGAAAGCCACATCTTTGAGGAAGCCTGATAAGATCAAAATGGCTGCAAGGAAAAGACAACCTTCAAAGACATACCTGGGTGCTCAAGAGAGAAAGAAAATGATTACTTTCCTCAAGGGTGCAGTAGGTGTCAAGGTAGAGATGTTTTCAAAGATGTCTTTTGAGAAGCTCAAGAAGATGTATGATGCTGAGATGATAAAGCTTCAAGGGGATGATCTTGCAAGGGTTGAAATGGAGAAAAGAATGAAAGAAAGCAATGATTTCTTACAAAAACCATTCCCTGATGAGCAAGAAACTCCAGAGAAGGAAACAACAATTGGTGAAAGTCTAAGGACTTTAAAAAGAACAAAGATGATTGCCAGGAGAAAGCCTACAAAGAAGCCTAGATTAGTGGAAGAAGAGGCTGAAAAGGTTGCTGAAGAAGAAGAGGCACCTGAGTCATCTACAATGAAAGAACCTGCAAGTACTGAGGATGTCAAGATGTACATGTTTGTGATGGACAAAGTGCCTGAACCAATTGCAGCATAACCTGTAGGAGTTAAACCTCCTGAAGTCATTCACTGGGATGTTTTGGAAGTAGATGGCAAGGAGTATATCAGACTGAAGAGAAAAGATGAAAAGTATGAAGTCTACAGTACTTGGGCTAAAATTGTCAGAACATGCTCAAGGTCTGATATTGAAGAAATGTTTGATATAGGGATGAAGTTGTATGCAGATCAGTTGAAAGCTCCAGGAATTTCAATTACAAAACTGGTGATGGAGTATCTGTGTATGATGTTCAAACCTGATGAAGTGGAGGAAATCATAAGGAGTGTTTTTCAAGCAGTTACCAATTGGACTTTGTATGAAACTAGTGGCGTATATTCTGTGACTTTGGATAGAAATCACATTGAATACTTCCTAGTGGATAAAGTATACAACCATAGCAGATTGAAACTTCATTTAATGTTGAAGAAGAAGCTTGGATGTGGTGAAAATTCAGAAATGGCTAAATATTTGATCCAAAGAACAATTAATCAAAGTTTGGGATTGGATGCAAATACTGGAATTTAGGGTCATGATGGAGTTTTGGGAGCATCTTGAAGAAAATTTGAAGAACTTGACTTCTCTTCCTAAAAGTCAAGTTAGGGGGAGATTGTTGGGAACTGAAGAAAAACTCAAGTATGGTTAATGCTGCTAGTTCAAAATTACTACTGCTAGAAGACTTAAATGTTAATACTGCTGAGTGTTACTACTGCTAGTACTATTAATACTGCTCTAGTTAAAGTTAGTGCTGCTTGAACAAAGTTAGTACTGCTTAGCTAGTTAGTACTGCTAGTGGTTAGTACTGCTTAGTAGTTAATGCTGCTAGAAGGAAGTTAATGCTGCTGAAGATTAATACTGCTTATATGATGAAGATTCGTATGAAAGGATATACATGGAAGCTTAGAGATATACATAGAAGATATACTGAAGATATTTTATTTATTGTAATTATCTTTGTATTCAGTATATATATTGTATTGTTTAGAATAGTTAAAAAAAAAAAAAAACTTTTGTTTTTCATTCTTTTAGAGAGAAAATCAACCTCAAGGCATAGATCCTAATTCTAGAGAAGTAGAATTCGTATTGGTGAGCCTGTTCATCAATATTGAGGTTGAGTGAGTAATCTTGTAACTTCAAAGCATTTAATAAAAGCTTACAGTTTGTTATTCATATTTTCTGTGTTGATTTACTGTTTCATTGAATATCAAAGTGTTATTCCGCAAACTTCTTTGATATTGTTTCTGAGAGTTAATTCTTGTTGAGAATTTGATCCTGACAGGTATCAAAGACCGAAAGTTGTTTATATGAACGAGATATAAACATATTATCAATGAAAGCACATTTAAAATAGAAATGACGTCTGATCTCAAACAACATTGAATAGTAAACCGGAGTATTATCATCGAAAGATTCATCTTTTGAGACATGGTAATACCAAAGTCAAAAAGAATGTACTGAACCGAAGTGTGCATGAATAGTTGACAGTATATAGACAAGATAATACACAAGTATTAATCTTTGAGAAACACACAGTCATATAATCATCAAAGTATCCAAGTGAAAATCATTTAAAATCACACTTCTCAATTCATGAAAACATTTTAAGAATGTGGTGTGGTTTGAACATTTGAGAAAACGATTTTCACAAGCGAAAGTTGTTCTTCTTTCAACAAGTGATAAAGTTTAAAGATCAGAAAGATATACCTTTAATGCAGAAATCTAAACTCCCGCTAAAATGAATATTTATCTTTGAAGTATCCTTGACAAAACATCAGATATGCTCCCCCACGATATCTGTAAAAAATCAAGTCATCAAAAAAATATAACAGTTAAACTAAAATGAAATTCTACCTTCTCCCCCCTAAAAGATATGACAGTGAACATCCAATTAACTCCCCCTCAAAGTAAAAACTTCTTTAAAGATGTTATCCATTAAGAATCCTTCAGAAGAAAAACATTTAGGATCGGGTTCTGAACTGAAGTATTTAGAAGCCATCGTTCCATATTCTATAGTGAGAATAGTAATTTTGTCTAAAATGTAACAATGAATTTATCATTTAATCTCTCCTTGAAAAATTAGAAAATATATCAATAAAAATATAAAACATGTAAGCTCCCCCTTAACATTTGCATAATCCTTAATCATTAAACCGAGTTCTGAATTACTAGGATTGAAGTGAATTCAGAAGTCAAACGCTCCATCTTTATCATTGAAGAACGAGTGTTGGGTCTGAAATGTGCTAAGGATGGATACTACTGTTGGACTTAAAGATTAATATTGTTGATTACATTAATACTGCTACTTGAATGATTAATACTACTTGTAGGATTACTACTGCTAGAGGTATTAATACTGCTTGAAAGTTAATACTGTTAGTAGTTAGTACTGCTTGAAGAATTACTACTGCAAGCATGGTTAGTACTGTTGAGGAAGTTAATACTGCTATGGAGATTAATGTTGTTCGTGAAGATAAAGATGGATTGATACGAAAGACTAGGAGCTGAAGATAAAGATAAAGATAATTATGGAATGGATGCTAAAGATCAATATTTCTTTTGTAATTATCTTGTAATCAATTCTGTATATATAGTCTAGAAGTCTTTGATAGTTTCTGATAGTCTTATTCATACAGAATACGTTTAGAGAGAATTAACCTCAAGGTTCTTTGTAGTCCTTTCAATAGAGAAGTATTGGACGTCTGTTGAGCTTGTTCAACAAATTGTGGTTTTGTTTGTAATCATTAAGTTAAATCAATATAACTTGTGATTTGAGTTCATACACTATTTGATTGATTTACTGTTAAAGTGTTTTTCCGCGACTTCTTTAACATAGTTTCTGAGTGTTTATTAAATTCTTGTTTCGAATTTCGATCCTGACAAGTGGTATCAGAGCCTTCAACTCAGAAATCAAAAATCATAATGGACGGATCTCATGATAGTGTTCTTGTTTCAAAGGTTCCCATGCTCAAACCCAATGAGTTTGACATGTGGAAAATCAGAATCAAGTTGTGTATTCTTCTTACAGATTACTCAATGTGGGATACCATTGAGAATGGTCCCTCCAATGAAGGATAAATGGGAGCAGATGGCAAGAGAACTCCACCAAAGACTGATGGAGAAAGAAAGATGAGACAGACTGAGATGAAAGCCTTGAGCACTCTGCTCTTGGCAATTCCTAATGAATACCAACATCAGTTTTGCAATTGTTCTGATGCTCAAATCTTATGGAATGCATTGGAGAAGAGATTTTCAGGTACTAAAAGCACTAAGAGAAATCAGAAGGCAATTCTCAAACAACAATATGAGAATTTTATGTCTACAAAGAATGAGTCCATGACTCAAACCTTTGATAGATTCAACAAGTTGATTGGAGAGTTGGCCACTGTTGGTGTCAAGATGGACCAGGATGATGTCAACAGAAAATTTCTAAGATCTCTTGGTGAAGAATGGGTGATGTACAGTGTATCCTTTAGACAGAATGATAATCTGGAGGATAAGGAACTTGATGATCTCTACAATGATCTAAGGGTGTTTGAAGCAGAAGTTGAATCTAAGAAAAGGCCATCTGGATACTCTCATAATGCTGCCCTCCTATCATCTACTACTGATTCTACTGCTAATACAGAATCAGTTAGTGCTGCTTATGGCTCAAAACAGGATGAGTCCAATGATTCTGTTTTGGAAGCATTCCTTTGCTAGTCATGCTAAATCTGCTCTTATCAATGATGATCTGGAGCAGATCAATATTGATGACCTTGAAGAGATGGATATCAAGTGGCAAATGGCAATGCTCACCATGAGGGTCAAAAGATTCATCAAAAGAACAGGTAGAAACAATTTTGCCATGAGAAGAGAAGATGGTGCTAGATTTGATAAATCCAAAGTGGAATGCTACAAATGCCATAATCTGGAACACTTTGCAAGAGAGTGCAGAGGAGGTATTGCTCAACAACATGGAAGCAATAATCAACAACCAAAGTCCACTAACTATAACAGGAATTCATCTCAAGCTCTTGTCTCACAAGAAGGGATGGGCTTTGATTGGAGTGATCAAGCAGAGGAGGCAATTCAGAACCAAGCATTGATGGCTGAGGTTTCAGAGTCATCAAGCACTGCAATCCCCACTGAGGTAAAATCTAACCTTTGATCTAAAACCTATCTTGAAACTGTTAAAAAGTATAGGGATCACAATCAGAGCATGTGTGATGACCTTAAAAGGTTAGACAAAGATAGAAGAGAGTATGTTGTGATCGTTGAGAAGTTTGAAGAACAAATAAAGGCATATCAAGCCAATGAACTTCAACATTCATATGATCTCAACTATTGGAAGTGGGAGAAGAATGAGTTAGAGATTAAGCTAGAGAAGTCTAAAGAGGAGTGTGAAAAAGTTAAGAGTGAATTTGAGAAGGCCAAACTAGACATTGAGAAATATTCCAATGCTTCTAAAGCAATGGACTCTTTACTTAAATCTCAAATTCATGACAAACTAAAGAGAGGTATAGGCCACAACAACACCCCTCCACCTTACAATAATAACTATATTCCTCCCACCTCAGACCTCTTAGAAAGACAGGATAAGAATGACTTACCTGCAGGAGCCACAAAAGTAGATCCATTAAACAAAGTAGTGGTTGAGGCAGATTCTGAAGAAGAGAACTCTGAGGGTAAGAATAAGGAAGACCATAAAGATATTCCCTTAGAAAACCATATTCTTACAAATGAGAGAGAGGGTAAACCATTTATTAAGAGTGATAAAGTGGAGATGTCCAAGACAGAGAAAAAGACTGTTAAGAGTGACAAAGCTGAGACCTCCAGGAAAGGAAAGGAAAAGGTACAGGGAGTTTACTACATGCAAACCTCTATTGTAAATCCCTGTACTTGTCAACAGAACAAGCCCCATAAACATGATAAAATAAGGGAAAATCAAAGAAACATAAGTAATCAGTGGGCTCAAAAACATGGAATTGATCTAAGCAAAGTCAATAGACCAAAGCCATGTTTTATTTGTGGCAGGTTAAATCATCTAGCCAAACACTGTTATTTCAATCATATTAACCAAAGATTTTCTTTTCAAAGACAAACACAAAATTCAGTTGGTTATAGGAACCAATCAAGAAATCACATGGCTGCTAATATGAGAACAGTACCAATGAAAACTGGGACTGCAAAATCTCATATTCAGAATAATTTTGCTAAATCAAAAGAAAATACTCCAAGCAAGTGAAGGAGTAACTCACAGAACAGGAAAGCAAACAACTTTGTCAAGATTTGGGTTCCAAAAGTCAAGAAACCAGTTAGTATTGCTAACCAAGTTAGTACAGCTAACCAAGTTAGTACTGCTAACAAGGATAGTGCTGCTTCCAGTATTAATGTTGCCAAGCCTATAATTTCGACAAAGTATTCCGCCATGAGCTTCCTAAATCTGGTCATCTCATCCAGACTAAGATTACTGATTATAAATATGTTGATGAGAAAGGGCAACCCAAGACCACTTTGGCTTGGGTTCCCTCTAAAAACTAACTATTTTATCTTATGTGCAGGGCAACCAACAACTCAAGAAGAAGAGCATTTGGCATGTAGATAGTGGTTGTTGCTCTAGGCACATGACAAGTAACAAGGCCTGCCTTCAAAACTTCAAAAAGTTTGATGGAGGACATGTTGCTTTTGGTGACAATCCAGCAGGAGGTAAGATCAGTGGAAAAGGTATGGTATCAAAAGGTAAGATGTCCTTTGAAGATGTATACTATGTTGAGCAATTGAGATACAACCTGTTAAGTGTATCACAGGTCTGTGACAAGAAACATAGTATACTATTTACTGAGACTGAATGTATTATCCTTGCTCCATGATTCAAGGTAGTTGATGAAAATATGATACTACTTAGAACTCCTAGAAAGGATAATGTTTATTGTTTGGACATAGAGAATGTATCATCTGATTCATCATTAAACTCTCTATTTTCAAAAGCTTCCTTAGATGAATCATCTCTTTGGCACAGAAGGATGTGTCACATGAATTTTAAAACAATGAACATTCTTGTGAAAAACAACCTTGTAAGAGGTTTACCTCAAAAAGTGTTTTCATGTGATGATCATTGTGTTGCTTGTCTTAAAGGCAAGCAGCACAAAACTTCTCATAAGTCCAAAGAAATAAATACAATCTCTTCACCTCTTCAATTATTGCATATGGATCTCTTTGGTCCTACTAATGTGATGAGTATT
Source organism: Arctium minus (assembly GCA_954870635.1). Lineage (NCBI taxonomy): Eukaryota > Viridiplantae > Streptophyta > Magnoliopsida > Asterales > Asteraceae > Arctium > Arctium minus. The sequence goes on along the minus strand of OX941088.1, from coordinate 71,264,184 downwards.
GGAAAGAAGTCCTATTGCTTAGTCATTGTTGATGACTTCACTAGATTTACTTGGGTATATTTTCTGAGGACTAAGTATGAGACAAGTGGACTGATCAAATCCTTTGTACTTAGGATTGAAAACCAAACTAATTTAAAGGTTAAAGTCATCAGATCTGATAATGGAACAGAATTTAAAAACAATGACTTAAACAACTTTTGTGAGACTAAAGGTATTGAGAGACAATACAGTGCTCCTACAACTCCTCAACAAAATGATGTTGCTGAGAGGAGAAATAGGACAATAATTGAGGCTGCTAGATCTCTGTTGGCAGATTCAAAGCTACCCCTCACTTTTTGGGCAGAAGCAGTTAATACTGCTTGCTATGTCCAAAACAGGGTTCTATGTGACATCTGTCCGTTAACCAAAATTTTAAGGTTAGTAATCTTTGACCTTTTAGGATTTAATTATAAAGTTAAATTCTTTAGTATTTAACTCGTTTGATTAGATTAGAATTTTACCCAAAAATTTTCTGTAGTCGCGTAGAATACCCGGTGCGGACTGATAACTGACCATTTCATCTCAGAAATGCCAAAAATTATGTTGGAAGTCTAAAATATATAAAATAATAGGACTATATTATTTTCAAAATAAAAATTTAGTTATTAATTTATAATATTCAAGTTTTAGCATAATCTGATAATTAAAGGTTGCGATACTAAAATTTATCTGATTTTTTTTTTAAAAACCAAGTTATCTTCATAATTAAAATTTTAAATTATTAAAAATTAATTTTGATGATTCATGGCCACATGGCTGAAAATTAGAACCCTTCCCTTATTTTCATTTTTAAATTAAAACCAAAATTTGATAAGTATCATTATCACTTTCAAATTTCCAAATTAACTCCTCATCTCCCTCTCCTCTCTACCCCAAAATTCGGCCACCACACCACCACCACACCACCACCGATTTCAAGAACATTATCAAAGAAAAATCAAGTTTATAGCACTCTTCTACATCAAGGAATCATGCATTCATTTCTTCTTTGTGAAGGTAATCACATTATTTCATCATTTCTCAAGTTTAAAATCAAAATTCTTGTATTCTTCATCATTTTATGTAATGGTTATATAATCTTGATTTTTGGAAGTGAGAAGGGATGCAATAGGTGTAATAAACATTTGCAAAGTAAACCCCTAAATGATCTTCCAATAAACTTTGATATTTAAGTATGATTTTTGAGATTTCAATGAAAATATCAATTATATGAGTTTTGGTTTTATGGTCCACGAAATTTTAATGGTTTTGAGATTAAAATTTATGTATTTGACATTGTTGGTGTGTAAAAGAAACTTTTAAGATATGATTTCTTAAATCTTAAGTGATTAAAAGTTTCTAAATGGTGTAAAATCACTAATTTAGTGGTTATTTTGTCTTGCATGTGATTGGATGAACACTTGTTGTTGTTATGACTCCATGATGCAAAAATTGTTTTATAAGAATCATTGAATAATGATTTAAGATGTGAGGCCATGTGCTATTAGCAAAAACCATGGCAAATGATCATCATTTCATGTTAATATAAACCTCATCTTACCAACAGCTTGCTGTCAAGGATTTTGTATCCACTTTCAACCTGTATAAGTCGGTTTATATTCCTTAAAAATTTGGGTTTTTTGCTTCAAAAATTCAATTTAAGGTGTTAGTGAATTATAGCATCAAGAATCACTCAAAATTATGGAGTTTTGGTCACTTATTTGTATTTTAGAAGAAAGTAGTGTAATCTGTCCAGAAATGACAGATTGGTACACTCAACTTCCAAAGGCCATAACTCTCTCATTATTCTTCCAAGTTGAGTGAATCTTTTTCCATATGTTAAGTTTTTGAGTTATCTTTGCAACCATATATGGATCATTATGTAGTTTTGAGTTTTGGTATCCCAAATGCATGATACAAAAGAAGTGTGTAACTGATGCAAAACTCAGTGACCTTCTGGTTTGTGGAAATTCTTTGGAACATCAAAACACATCCAAAATTTATAAAATTTTGACTAAATGTTCTTAACTCAGTATATTAGTTCCTATAAAAATTTGGTTATTTTTGATATTTGGGAAGTGTTATTTTGAAGCACATTTTGTGATCACAAATTCTGGACAGCAAGTGCTAAATCCAGAAGATTGATCTTAAAACTGAAAAGGGTAGGTTTTGGTGATTATTATTGATATTTTAATCCTAAATTCTATTTTAGACAACAAATTAAACATAAAGGCATATATTGAGATGTAGGAATGGTTAAGTTAGGATTATAGATGGATGTTGACTTTTGGTGTTCATTTATGCAAATAACTCTAGGGAAGTAAAGGCTCCGGACGAGAGATTTGCGTTGTTGTGTTATTTAGCATTATCATCATTCGAGGTGAGTAATCATAGCCCCTCTTTTATTATTTTATATGTTTTGGGGTGAAAAGTATGTTAAAGTATTTATTTAAATAATTCACGAGGTTTGTTTAAATACAATTGTTATATTAACTTTGGTAGCTTTGTTATAAAGCGTTTGGTTTGGATGTTATATGACATATATGCAAAAATTGGTATGTTGGGTTGATTCTTTAAGTCCCCGGCTGACTCTACTAGTTAACTCATAAGGAGCCTATAGTTTTAGTGGATAGCGCTATTTAGTGTGACAAGCCCACCTTATACTGACGAGTAAGGGTGCACTAATTCTAGAGAAGTAGGGGCTATCCATGTGATTCATGACCACATCGGTAGTCCTTTTTGGGGCATGTTTATTGTCAGGGATGGTCTAGTAGAGGTCCAACATACAAAAGTATTGGTTATTTTGAAGGCATAATTTCTGTCATATAAATTAAAGATTTGGTACTCGTGAATTAATGGTTTTGAAGTTTGGTTTAATAATTTGATTTACGTTTGATTACTTGCATATAAAATTGGTTTTGTGCATATTTTAAACCTGTGAACTCACCAACTCTTGTAGTTGACTCTTTTTATTTAAACATGCTTTTCAGGAAACAAGAAGGTTACGGGAAATGTTTAAGATTTTAAATTGATGTAACCACATACATTAACATTTAGTAGTGACTTTTGTAATCAAGCTTATGGATGTATTAAGTTTGTTTATTTTTGTAAACTTGATGTAATCTTTGGTTGAAATGTATGATGGCATTTTATCATTTCCTAGTGTTATGACTATCGAACTGTTATACTCCGTATTTCCGCTTTAGCGGGGTTTGACATTCTAGTAGTCAAATCTCAAAGCAAGAAGAAACCTTTTATTGGATTTTTCAAACCTTTTGGGTGTCCTTGCACAATACTCAACACCAAATCTCACTTACGTAAGTTTGATAGCAAAGTTGAAGATGGATTTCTTGTTGGATACTCTTCTCAGAGTAAGGCATATAGAGTATTTAATAGTTCTTCAAAGATTATAGAGGAAAGTGACAATGTCAAATGCAATGAGAACACACCAAATCAAATTGGTACAGGTCCTGATTGGTTGTTTGACATTGATTAAATAACTAATGCTTTGGGTTTTAGTAATGTGCAAAATGCAGGAACAAGCTTAGAAAAGGTACAAGCACAGAGTCCAGAGTTTGTGTTGTTGCCAATACCTACAGTAGATCCTGTTGAATTTTCCTAGCAAGAAAAGAAAGATGATTAAGAATCAAAAGATTCTGATCTAGATCAGGATGAAGATGCTAACCCAGATGAAGAGGACAAAGGTGATGAAGAGAATAAGAGTGATAAAGAGGATGCTCATAATTCAAGAAACACAGACCTGAGATGCCCATACTGTCAGAAGATGACACCGATGATGACAATTCTTCAGTGTATGGTGGAAGCACTCCAGAAAAGAATGAATCCAATCTCGAAGCAAATCTTAATGAGGAGGCTGTCAATCATACAAGAACTCAGAAGAATCATCCTCCTCAATTGGTGATTGGTGACATCAATTACCCAATGATCACAAGGCAACAAAGCAAGTTAGGGGGATTGAAAGACCTACAATCAGGCTTGCTATCTTGTTTTCTATCCCAGATTGAACCCAAAAAGGCTTATGATGCAATGAAAGACCCAAGCTGGATAGAAGCAATGCAAGAGGAGCTGCTGCAGTTTGTGCTGCAAGATGTGTGGGATCTGGTTGAACTTCCACAAGGACAAAGGGAAATTGGTACTAAATGGGTTTTCAGAAATAAGAAAGATGAGAGAGGAATTGTAATAAAGAATAAGGCCAGACTTGTGGCACAAGGATACACACAAGAAGAAGGAATAGACTATGAAGAAGTATTTGCTCCAGTAGCCATAATTGAGGCAATTAGGCTGTTTCTAGCCTATGCTTCTTTCATGAAGTTCAGAGTTTATCAGATGGATGTCAAGAGTGCATTCCTATATGAGACAATTGATGAAGAAGTATATGTTTGTCAGCCTCCAGGGTTTGAAAATTCTAACTTTCCTGACAGAGTATACAAATTAAAGAAGGCACTCTATGGGCTACATCAAGCACCAAGAGCATGGTATGACACTCTGTCTACCTATATCATGGAAAATGGTTTTGAAAGGGGAATAATAGACAAGACTCTGTTCATCAAAAGGAAGAATAAAGACATCTTGCTTGTGCAAATCTATGTGGATGACATCATCTTTGGATCCACAAAAGATTTTATGTGCAAAGAATTTGAGGAGCTGATGCACAAAAGATTCAAGATGAGCTCTATGGGTGAACTTACATTCTTCCTTAGGCTATAGGTTAAACAGAAGAAAGATGGTATCTTCATCAGCCAATCCAAGTATGTGCAGGATATACTTACAAATTTTGGAGTTTCAGATTCAAAGTCTTCAAACACACCTATGGAAATACACAAACAGATCACTGCAGATCTTGAGGGGAAGGATGTAGATGTTCATCACTATAGATCTATGATAGGCTCCCTCATGTATCTAACAGCTTCAAGGCCAGATATTATGTTTGATGTCTGTGTGTGTGCCAGATTTCAAGTAAGACCTAAGCAATCTCACTTTCAAGCAGTCAAGAGGATCTTCAAATATCTCAAAGGATAACCTAGGTTGGGTCTTTGGTATCCTCATGACTCACCATTTGATATACTTGTATATTCTGATAGTGATTTGGGTGGTGCAAACTTGGATAGAAAGTCTACATCAGAAGGATGTCAGTTTTTGGGTGCAAGACTAGTTTCATGGCAGTGTAAAAAGCAAACAATAGTGTCCACCTCTACAATAGAAGCAAAGTACATAGCTGCTGCAAGCTGCTGCTCACAAGTGCTATGGATTCAGAATCAAATGCTAGACTATGGTGTTACTTTTCTGCACACTCCAATCTTCATTGACAACAACAGTGCTATAAGCATTGTTAATAATCCAGTGAAGCACTAAAAACCAAGCATATAGAAATAAGGTACCATTTTATTAGAGACTGCAATGAAAAGAAGCTAATTCAGGTTTTGAAAGTACACACAAGTAACCAATTTGCTGATCTATTCACCAAAGCTTTTGATGTTGGTAGATTCACATTCTTGGTCACAAGTGTGGGCATGATAAACACTGAATAAGCATAACTGATTAGAAACTTAGTACCTCTGGTTCAGTTAATACTGCTCTCACTATTAATCCTACTGCCAGTTCAAATATGGTTAAGTGTGGTTAATCCTACGAGTGTTCTTTCTCTCTTTTTCTCTCGAATTCTTAATTACCAGTGCGTAACCACCCTAGTTTCAATCAAGAAGATGGCAGGACTCGACTTCTTTGATGAACACAACGAGCTCGCCATGTTACAGAAACCCAAGCAAGCTAAAAGTTTCCATGCTATAGTGGATTTCCTCAAATCGTCGCACATTGCCTACGCACTCACTGTCAATCCCACAATCTACGTGGAACACTTGCGACAGTTCTGGGCAAATGCCTCAATACAGACTATGGAAGGAAACCAGATTATTCACTCAAGGGTTTGTGACAAACCCATTACCATCACAGAGGATTGCATACGCACTCATCTATGCTTATATGATGCCTCAGGTATTACTTCTTTACCTAAGGAAGATCTCTTCCAAGTACTTAGTCGAATGGGGTATGAAGGTCCCACTGATGTATACAAGTTTTACAAGAACAGATTTTCACCTCAGTGGAGATTCTTTGTTCATACCCTACAACACTGCATTTCACGAAAAACAACTGGATGGAATGAGTTCAGCAGCACAATAGCCTATGCTCTTGTCTGCCTAGCAACTTCCAGCAAGTTTAATTTCTCACAAATGATTTTAAGTGATTTACTGTCAAACCTGGATACCAAAACCAAAACAAAACGATTCTATATGTATCCTAGGTTTGTACAAGAGATTCTACTAAAGGAATTGACGGATCTACCCTCTTTTGAAGAGGTGTATGTACCAAAACCTCCCAAAGGGAAGGTATTCTCCAACATGAAAAGACCAAGTAAGGACTTTTCTGGACAAGAGACACCATTGTTCTCTACAATGATGGTTATGTGTCATTCCCATGGTGAGGCATAAGGGTCACAACCCACATCTGACCACCCAACTGATGACCTACCCACACCATTCATTTCAATTGATACTCCTCAGATCCCTATTGTCAAGCCAAAATCCCCCATCACCAAAACATATATAAGGAAAAAGGTACAGAAGGTTATCACCAAAACATATATAAGCAGCAGTAACTAAGTCTGCAGCAGAAACTGAAAAAGAAGTAGTAACTACAGCAGCAGAAACATAATTATCCAGGGAAGAGATTGAAATTGCTGAAACTCTAGTAAAGGCAAAGAACGACACTCCCAAAGCTACTCCAAAGGCTAAGGGGGTGGTCATTAAAGAAGGAGGATTAGAGACAAAAAGGAAAGAAGTCAGTATGGCAAAGGCCAAAAGGAAAGGAAAAGAGAAGATGGATGAGACTGTAAAAGCAGTGAAGAAGCAAACTCAAATAGAATTGGATGAAGAGGTGGCTAAGAACTTGCAAGAGGAATTGGAAAAGGAGGAAGAGATCCAATTTGCAAAAGACAGAGAGATTGCTTTAGATTTTTCTACAAAGCTAAATGAAGAATATCAAAAGAGCTTGAAGACTGCTGCTGCTGCCAAGAAAGTTACAAAGAAGGCATCAAGGCAAAGGCTGCCACTAAAGACAAGACAAAGACAGCCATCTAAAACATTCCTAGCCAATCAAGAAAGAAGGAAAATGATAAACTTTCTGAAATGAGCTATTGGAGTTCCTAAAGGAATGTTTACCAGTATGTCATTTGGAAGGATAGAAGAGCTATACAAGAAGGAGATGGCCAAGCTGAAAGGGATTTCACTCAAAGGGTTGAGGTTGAAAGAAAGTTGAAAGAAAGACATGATCTCAACATACAACATGTTAGAGCACATATTTATTGGATTCAAGATCATAAAGATTGAAGACTAAAGGTCAAGAAGTCAATGCTGGAAAGTCAACTCTCAGCAAAGTCAAAGTCTTTGTAATAAAATGTCAAAGTCAATGTCTTTGTATTTGTTTGTTTCTTTGTAATTGTATGGAGGTATAAATACCTTGTGTTCTTGTCTTTGTAATCAGATGTACACAAATTAGAGAAGAGGTGTTTAGAATATCATTCTAGTGAGAGAGTTTAGAGAGAGAAAACATATGAGATTGTAAAATGTGAGATATGTGATTGAAATCAATGAATGTGATTTAGATTCTCATCTTGATTGTGTTTGTGTAGCAATTAGAACTTGAAATTGGGAATAACAATTGGTATCAGAGAAGATTCAAATCGAAATCAGATCAATAAATAGAAAAAGTTTGGTTCGACACTGTGTTCTTGAGTTGAGAACCGAATTTCGAGTTTTTGTGTGATTTAGGAGTTGAAATCTATCAGGTTTTGTTCGTCTAGTATAATCGATCGAGTGTGTGTAAGAAATTTTATCAATTGCACTGTAATCGATTGTGAATTTCGAATTTTTGTGATTTTCTAGTTCACGAGTTCACGCACTGTGTTCGAGTAAATTTTGTATCGATTTGTGTTTTTGATCGAAATTAAGTGATAGATTTTGGTTCTAGATGGTTAGACGATCAAATTGTCAAAGTTTCGAATTAGAATTCGAGGTCTAGAGGAGTTTTTGAAAAAGATTTGATCGATTTTACAGGTTTGCGCGAGTTCATCATAGTTTGCGCGAGTTCATCGAGAGATATTTGTTCTATGGTTTGCGTCATCAACAGGAAACGCAATTTGATCTTTGCGTCTTCAGCAAGAAATGAAAAGTGATCTTTGCGTGATCAATAAGAAGCGAAAACCTTAGTTTGCGCCAGAGTCGATTAACGCAAAGTTGAAGTGATTGAGATCAGATAGAGAAGTGTACTTTGCGTTATCTTCGTGTCACGCAAAGTTAGTCTTGCGTTAGCTTGGTGTCACGCAAAGTTTGTCTTGCGTCATCTACTTGTCACGAGAAGTATTACTTTGCGCCATCGTCACGTCACGCAAAGTTTGGTTTGCGTCAGTAACGTGTCAAGCAAAGTGTGTGTTGCGCCATACTCTAGTAACGTAAAGTGCATCTTGCGCCAGCCACGTTAGCGCAAACAGTGTCTTTTCCATAGTCAATTTCTTCAAAACTGTAATATGGCTTTTAATAGCGGGACCCCCGTGCTAAGTCTGCGGAGGGGGACATAGTTCTGATTGTGATCAAAATTTCTGAATTCTTATTTCAAGATTTCTGTATCTTTGTGATTTCATTTGGATTAACGATCATTTTTGTCAAGTTCTTTTTGTTAACAGATATTCAAGATGGGATATTTTTCTGATGATGATGAAAAGAAGATTGCCAAGCTCAAATTAGAGAACACAAATCTTGCTTCCTCAATTGATTACTACATAAAGAAGTCAAAGAAATATTCTGATGAAAGAAAGCTACTAAGAGAAGAAGTCAGTGTGTTAAAGAAAATAAATGAAGATCTTATTAAACAGACTTCTAGGCTTAATGAAGAAAAGGTCTTGTTTTTGGAAGCTGAAAACACTAAGTTAAAGAACAAGATTTCTGAATTAGAAGATCACATTGTTAAGATTTCTGAATTAACCGGGTATGCTAATGAAAAGAAGATATTTGAATTAGAACTGCAAATTGTTGTAGAAAGATCAGTTTTTTAGAAAGACAAGAAAGAGTTTGCTAAGAAGTTCTCCGAGTTTTCCAGAAAATGTGCTGACGAAAAAAAGAAGGTTGAGCTTAAATGCATTAATTTTTCTCAACAAATCTCTGATTTTGAGAAAGTAATCATTCTGGAAAGGGAAAATTTTGGCAAAGAGAATAAGTTAATAGAGCAAAAGAATGTTGGGATATTCAAAGAAATATCTGGTCAGAGGACAAATGCTGAAATGAGCTTTGAGGAAGAAAGAAGCTTGTTTGAAGCTGAAATAAAGAAGCTAACTGCAAAGCTATCTGAGCTATCTGAGAGTGTACTGGAAGAGCAGAAAACGAAGTCTGAATTCAAGAAAGATATTGACCTGCACATCAAAGAAAAGAACAGTCTATCTTCAAAGATTAAAGAGCTTGAAAAGATTGTTTCAAAGGTGGTGGTGACTGAGCAAACGACTCTAGAGTCAAAAATCCACTCACCTAGAAATAGTTCAGTTGGTCTAACAAGCCAGCATCAAGCTCACATCAGCAAAATGTTTCTATAAACAGGTCAGTTAAATCTTCTGATCAGATTCGTACAACTAACATTTTCTATGATTGGAAAATAGATGGTTCAGGTACACATAGAAGACAAAGATATGAAAAAGAGAAGTTGGTTTGGAAGATAAAACTAGTTGAAGATGAGAAGAATGATGAGAAGAAGGAAGAAAAGAAAGGAAAGAAGGAAGAAAAGAAAAGTAACAAATCATTTGTACATGCATCAACAACCAAGAAGAACAAAGTGCTGAAAGGAAAACCTGATCTTGCTTATTCGAGAGATCAATTGATCAGGTTATCTAAAAAGAGGTATTGTTCTTACTGTAGTGCTTATGATTTTGTTCATAAAGCTAGTGATCATTACTGGTATGGTTCTTATTCCGTTACTCCTATAAGAACTGCAACTAACACACATGGACCCAAATACCAGTGGGTACCAAAACCGAAAGTTGATTCTGTGTTGCAGGCACCTCAAGTCAAGGGGGAGTAAGAGAACCAAGGCTTCTAAGTGCATCAGCTTAGAACCCGTACTTCACCGGAGTTTGACTTCTAAACACAACAGTTTAGGACTCGCACTTCAACGATGAAAGAGAGAATACTATCGAGCTGATATAAGAGATTGTACTCCGATACTCCAACGAGGATATCAACCTTCAAGGGGGAGTACATATTTTTCTGAAATTTTTGCATCTGATAGATATGACGAACTACATTCCAAAAGGAGTTGTAGAACTCTATCATGTGCCTTTTCACTGATAAATTTCAGATGCATATTTTCAGGGGGAGTAAGGATATGATTTCTGATTATTTCATATCAGAACTCATATTTTAAATTGTTTTACTGCTTTATGTCTTTTATATTCGAATAAATTTTGTGAATAAAATTTGCTTTGACTAGACTTTGAGACTTATACAGGATGAGAGAAGCTGACACGATCATATATTAATGACTTCAGCTTGACTTCATGAGATTTAAGGTTGCATAAGAAGGTAAATTTCTAATCTTAATCTCATATGTGATTGAAAGACGGACAACTTTCAATCATAGAAAACATGTTTTGAAATGTTCAAACCACTTCCCGATTCTTAAATAGATTTTATAATTTGGAAGTGTGATTTTAAATGTTTTCATTTTATTTTTTGTGCTTAATTGATTACAAACCGTGTGTTTCCAAAGATAAATACTTGCGTATTGTCTTTTCTTTATACTTTCAAGTATTCACACACACCAGTTTGACTTTTTGTTCACATTGTTCTTACCATGTCTTATATTGAAACATATTTTCGATGGTAAGACACCCTGCTTGTACTTCAAAGAAATTTGAGCGTATTTTCATTTCGAAGCGTTTAGTTCAAGAATGTCTATATTTCTGAATCATATGGACAATATCTGTTATTTTGACCATAAGCCTAAATTGATATATCATTTCATTTCTGATCATTTTCATACAATGTCAGATTTTCAAACAAGTCTTTTGTATTCATGTTCATTCATTTAGTATACTTGTTTGAAAATGCTTCAATGTCTAAAAATGCTCAAATCTTCATGATTATATTTTATGAGCATATTCATTCATCTGACATTTAGATATGAGATTTAACTGATAGTGTTAAATCACTATGAGCAACACATTCTTTTAGGATCATACATGGGTTCTTTGTGCTAGGAATTAACTAAATTTCTATGAAATCACATTAACCAGTGATTTCTAGCCAATAAGTTAATCCATAGTGATTGAGTGTGAGGAGTCTAAAATAAATGAGTTTGGGTTGTGTGTTGAGGGTAAATGGAAATGAGAGTTTGGTTAGATGTGAGCTTATTGATAAAAAGAAAGACGGTGAGAGATCAGAGTAAAAGAATATCAGACTCTGCACCAACTACTTTCTGAGTCGGGCAGCCACATTACTAGCGTTTCACAATTATTTGGTAAACATTATTGAAACAGGCAACTAGCCCATGCCAACTCTTGACTAAACCCCACCAGCTACTCATTTTCTTCTCAAAAAGAAAATGTTTCACATTTTAAAGGGGACGCAACATATAATCTCTCTGGTTTTCATTTGGAAAATATGGATATTGAATAAGAAGAAAGTCTTCCCCACCTTCGCACTTCAATCATGCATATTGAGTCTGTGTTTATCTATTATTGTCTCAGTGGTTTACACAATGTTGAGCCTTATAAAATCAATCATCCGTGATTAATTCTTTCTACACATGCACGAACACACAAGGACTTTGTTTTCTTTTCATAAAATTCATAGAAATTGCCTTTGTGGTGTTTCGATGATTTGATGGAAGCCCTGGGGGAGTGAACATCAAAAAGCTTCTTTACAATGTGTATTCGTTACATACAGTGACTTCGTGTTATTGACAAACATTTTTAACTGATTCGTTTGTTGATTCAGGAGTTACATGTTCTTATTTTGTCTGGATTTGAAAAGATCTGGATGAATACATTGTTCGGATTAACAGTGAATCAGAGGCTCTTGGACATATCAGAATGCTCAAAGACATTTCTTGAAGAGAGTTTTGATGATATCGATGCTCAAATCATCAAAAAGGGGGAGAAAAATACAAGAAATGTTTGAGTCAGATATGTTAAAGTTGAGAGAAAATGTTCAAGAATTGATTGTTAAAGGAAGATTGTTGTTCAAAGACGAAAAGAGATCAAAGATTTTAGTTTGTTGAAGATAATTTGTTTGTTGAAGACAATTTGCTGAAGCAATCAGATTGATGTCTGAAAGAGGTTTGGTTACAACCTTTGGGAAATGATATTTTGTTTAAAGATCAGACGTTTAGAAGATTGTTGAATGTTGTTGAAGACAAAGCTTTAAAAAAAATTCATTGTGTTAAGAGGGAGTTTGTATATCATGTTTGTATCAAAGGGGAGATTACAAGAGAAGATAAAGGTTGTTCAAAGGGGGAGCTTAATCAAATCGAGCTTAAAGAGAGAAGATCACATTGCTAAATCTTTTAATAATGATCTTGATCTAAAGGGGGAGATTGTTAGAGCACAGATTTATTGGATTCAAGATCATAAAGATTGAAGACTAAAGGTCAAGAAGTCAATGTTGGAAAGTCAACTCTCAGCAAAGTCAAAGTCTTTGTAATAAAATGTCAAAGTCAATGTCTTTGTATTTGTTTGTTTCTTTGTAATTGTATGGAGGTATAAATACCTTGTGTTCTTGTATTTGTAATCAGATGTACACGAATTAGAGAAGAGGTGTTTAGAATATCATTGTAGTGAGAGAGTTTAGAGAGAGAAAGCATATGAGATTGTAAAATGTGAGATATGTGATTGAAATCAAATAATGTGATTTAGATTCTCATCTTGATTGTGTTTGTGTAGCAATTAGAACTTGAAATTGGGAATAACACAACAACCTTTCCCTGACAGTGAAGAAGGCACTCCTATCAAAGACAAGGCAGAAGTGAAGAAAGAAGAGACCGTAGCTCAAAAGATTGGAGACATTAAAAGAAAGAAGTCCATTGCCACAAAACCAAAGGCAAAAAGGACTAGGATTGAAGAAGGAAAGAAAGAGATGGGAAGTGAACAAATGGAAGCTGAATCTTCTGTAAAGCAGCAAGAACAAACAGAAGCAGATGTTCAATCTCAAGATCAAAGATCAGAGCAAACAAGCCAACAATCTTCACATCAGCCTAGACAATCAGATGTGTAGGTGAACTTTTACATGACTGTGACATATGAAGAACCTATGCAAGCTGACCCTATCTCAATGAAAGCACCAGAGATTATTCATTGGGGTAATCTGAAGGATAACAGAAGAGAATATTTCAGAATCAAGAGAATGGGTGATCAGTTTGAGGTTTATTCAACTTGGGGTAAAGTAATAAGAAGCTGTTCTAGAGCTGACTTGGAAGAAATGTACAAAGTTGGGATAAAACTGTATGAGAATGTGTTGAAAGGGACAGAAATGAGTCTAACCAAGATATCCATGGAGTACTTGTGCAAGATGTTTGAGCCTGAAAGAGTGCAACATAGGATCAAAGATTTGCATCATGACTATGGATTTAAAAAAATTGATCATTGGATGATGTTTGAAAATTGCGGAGTCTACGTGATTACAATTGACAAAAGTTATCATGAGTATTATCTGATTGACAAGGTGTATGACCACAGCAAGGCAAAGCTGCAAGGGATGTTGAACACAAAGTTGGTCTGCCCTACAGGTTCTGAAATGGCAAGGATTGTGGTAAGAAGAACCATTAATCAAAGTCTGGGACTGGATCCAAATCTTGGGAATTGAGTTGGAATTTTGAAAGCATCATGAATACCCTATGCTGAAGAACTTAACTTCTCATTTTGAAAAGTTAAGTTAGGGGGAGATTGTTGGGTCTGGAATGTGCTAAGGATGGATACTACTGCTGGACTTAAAGATTAATATTGTTGATTACATTAATACTGCTACTTGAATGATTAATACTGCTTGTAGGATTACTACTGCTAGAGGTATTAATACTGCTTGAAACTTAATACTGCTAGTAGTTAGTACTGCTTGAAGAATTACTACTGCAAGCATGGTTAGTACTACTGAGGAAGTTAATACTGCTATGGAGATTAATGTTGTTCGTGAAGATAAAGATGGATTGATATGAAAGACTAGGAGCTGAAGATAAAGATAAAGATAATTATGGAATGGATGCTAAAGATCAACATTTCTTTTGTAATTATCTTGTAATCAGTTCTGTATATATAGTCTAGAATTCTTTGATAGTTTTTGATAGTCTTATTCATACAGAACATGTTTAGAGAGAATTAACCTCAAGGTTCTTTGTAGTACTTTCAATAGAGAAGTATTGGACGTCTGTTGAGTTTGTTCAACAGATTGAGGTTTTCTTTTAATCATTAAGTTAAATCAATATAACTTGTGATTTGAGTTCATACACTGTTTGATTGATTTACTGTTAAAGTGTTTTTCCGCGACTTCTTTAACATAGTTTATGAGTGTTTATTAAATTCATGTTTTGAATTTTGATCCTGACAACGAGTCCTAAACTAATGTGTTTATAACTCATGACTTGAACATTGAAGATTGAGTCCTAATCTATTCTACTTAGAAGTCATCATTTGATCTTTGAAGATCGAGTCCTGATCTGTATATGATCAGAAGTCATTGTTCTTTCTCCCCTTACTCTTTAGGTGTCTGCAACACAAATTTAGCTTTTGGTATCCACTACTATTTGGATCTTGGTTTGTTAATTGTAGTTCTATTAGGACATATATAGTAAGAACCATATAAGAAATTAACATAAGTTTTACTTACAAAATCATTTGAGCCACAAAAAGAACAATTATTTTTCTTTTGTGCTAACGTGATCAGTTGATTGACAATGTAAACAAGATCAGGTTTGCCAAATGATTTACCGCTCGGAACATTATTCTTCTTTGTATTCGGTGTATGCACAAATGATTTCGGTTCCTTCTTCTCATCTGTAGATCCTTTTACTCTCCAAATCCACTTTTCTTTGTCTTTCTCATCTTTCCTTCTCCAAGCCATTTTCTGCTGAGACTTGATCGTTATGATGTTACCTGAACCATCAATAGATTTGTCATAGAAAATGTTACAAGGACGAGTCTGTTCTTTATGTTTAGAAGTATGATTATCATTTGCATCAAACAAAGGATTATTAGAAACATTTGTAAAAATTGAACTTGCAGCTGATTTAAATGAACATTCTGATGCTGTTGGATCATCTCTCGGTGATTGAACAATTGATTCTGGCATTTTTTGCCCAGTCAACTTCACCTTGAACATGATCTCTTCAAGTTCTTTGATGTTTATTGACAAACTGTTTCTTTCCTTTGAGAGTAGATCAAATTTCTTATGCAATTCAGACTTTGCATTATTCTCCTTCATGACATTTGTTGACAGCTCATATAGTTTCTTGTTCAGATTCTCTCTCCATGATGATAACTTTCTCAAAGTCTGACACTTGTTGAGAAAGTTTAAGACATTTCAGTTCAATGGATTTCTTTTCTTCAAATGTCTTTCTTGAGAACTCAGAAAATTTCTGTGAAAAGCCTTTTCTTTCTTTCTCCAATTCATCTTTTTCTTTCTTTAACTTCTTTTCATCATGAGAGATATGTTCTTTCAATTCATCAATCTTCTTTTGAAGTTCCGCATTATCTTTTTCCAAATCCTTTCTTTTCTTCTCAATCTTCTTTGTCTCGTCTTTATCTCTTAAGTTGTACTTTTCTTTCATCATGTTGATTTCAACCTCAAAACTGATTATCTTTCAAGTGATCTCTTTCAGCAAAGATTTGAGAATTTGTCTTTTTCAGCACATCACAAGTATCTCCAGCAATGTTTTCTCTTTTTTCTGAGATCATCAATCTCTTTTTTCATCAACTCTTTCTTTGACCACGTAGAATTTGCATTATGTCCTTCAAGCTTCTTCAACTTGGATTGAAGATTTGAAATTTCCTTTTCTTTTGATTCAATTATCCCTGCAAAATCAATTTTCGAATTAGAAATGCAATTTGAGCAAATAAAATCTTTCTTTAAAACCTTAGAGTTTTCTTTCAGTTTATTAATCTAATCAAGAACAGATGAATTCTGAATTTTCAGATTCTTATTTTCAGCTTCGAGGGTTGGAATCTATGGCATATAAGCGATAACACAATCTCTTTTTGTCAATACAATATTTCCCTTTTCGTCAGTGTAAGGCATCTTGATATCTGTAAAATATAAGCTTGAAATGATCGTTAACAAAAATCAGAAACTTTGATCACAATCAGAAATATGTTCCCCTCCGCAGACTTAGCACGGGGGTCCTTAGAACATTAAATCTCATATTGCAGCTTGAAAAAATTTGACCAAGTATAGATTTCGCAGGCTGAAGAACTTTTCGCACATACACTAGAATTTGAACACCATGAGGAATTCGCACGACTTGAGATGCGAATTCTATGAAATTCGCACACTGCTGTATGCGAATTCTGAGCAATTCGTATCACTCTTATATGCGAATTCTGCACTTTTCGCACGCAGACTTATATGAATTTTGAACTTTTCGTATATAGGCCTATGCGAATTCTTCACTTTTCATTCAACACTGTTATGCGAATTCTGTCCTTAGAACATTTTCAATTTTTTTCATGTGAATTCTTCACTATGCGAGTTCTTCGTGCAAGTTCTTCATAGATTATGTGAATTCTTCAGATCTCAACTTCGAAAATCACAAATCCAGCCTAAAATCGATCTAAACCTCAATCAATTGAGGTCAAACTTCACAGGATTGATCACGATTATGTTTGGAACAATCCTTTAGCACCAATTTCACCAAAACAATACAAAATCTATGATCTTGACTTGAACACAGTACGCAAAATGGCGAACTCCAAAAACATACAAATTGAAGAAATTGAATACGAATTACAGTGAATTAGTGTATACAATTTGAAAAAAACTTGTTCTAATACATTGTGCGAGTACAATACAATCAACAATTTGACAATTACAACATCAAATCTAAAAATCAATCTAAACACAGACTACGTGCAAGTTCTTCAATTTCTGAGTGAAAAATCAATCCATTTCTGAATTTTGTTAGGCTCTGATTCCAATTGTAGTTCCAGTTTCAAGCTTTTAATAGACATAAACAATTAATACAAATGCGATATTCATTGATCTCACATATTTACAATTCATACAATGAATATTCTCTATGTATGCACAATTTCTCTCTCTACAATATCAAGTATTTGTGCGTGTGACTTAAGATCTAACAAAGACGCTAAGCTATTTATACCTAGTCAACCTTGATTGACTTTACAACAAAGCCTTTTGACTATTAGGCAATTACAAATTTGACCCTCATTTAATCTTAAATACAATTCGTATCTAACATCCCCCTTTGGATTCAAGATTAAAAAAAATGGCAATAATCTTCCTTGGCTCTGGCACAACAGGTTCTGTCACTTAAACTTTCACACTCTTAACAAACTTGTTAAAATGAATTTAGTGAGTGGTTTTCCAAATTTAAAATATGACAGAGATCATCTATGCTCTGTTTGTGGAATGGGAAAACTCAAAAGAGCTTCCCATAAGACCAAGTCAGATGTGTCTTGCACTAGGCCTCTGTACATGCTTCATGCTGACCTCTGCGGTCCAATATCTGTACAGAGCTTAGGAGGCAAGAAGTATATACTTGTTCTAATTGATGAATTCTCCAGATACACATGGGTTGAATTTGTCCGAAAGAAGTCTGATGTTCCTCAGGTACTAATCACTCTTATGAGAAAAATAAAGTTTTATATGACAGCAAGGTATAGAAGCTCAGAAGTGACAATGGTACCAAATTCAAGAATTCAACCATTGAAGCCTATCTTGTTGAAGAAAGCATTTCACAAAACTTCTCTACCACAAGAACTCCACAACAGAATGGTGTTGTTGAAAGGAAAAATCGAACACTAGTGGAGGATGCCAGAACAATGCTCACCGCATCTGAATTACCTACTTCCTTTTGTGCATAAGCTATCTCAACCGCATGTTTCACTCATAATAGATCTCTGATAGTGAAAAGACACTCGAAGACCCCATACCACCTAATCAACCAGAGGAAGCCAAACATCAAGTTCTTTCATGTATTTGGATGTGGATATTTTGTCTTGAACGACAAAGAGCATGTTGGAAAATATGATTGAAAAGATGATGAGGCCAACTTCATTGGTTACTCATCAACCTCCAAGGCATACTGAGTCTATCTTCTCAATTCGAGATTGATACTGGAAAGTATCAATGTATCTTTTGACGACTCTTTTCAAATGACTTCTGAACAAATCAGCTCAAGACTCGAACATCAAATGCAAGTCTTTAGTGAAACATCTACTCGAGCAAATGAGTTAAATCACCAATTCGAGGAAATGTTCAATGATGATGACCCATCTAAAGATAATCACAGAGCCTCTGTAGTCGAACTGTCTCCCACAAGGTACATCTCTTACTGGTCCCAATATTACTTCACCCTCTTCTACTTCTTGTGCAAAAACAACCATTGAGGGGGAGAAAGAAGAGAATTGAGACAACCAATGAAGATCATAATCCATCAATCACAGAGGACTCATCTCTAAAGCAAGATGAGAACTCAACTCAGGGCACCATAGAGGTCTCTACCTCAACTCAAGGCAACATATCCACTCCTGTGACGAGCACAAATGATCAGTGCCCGAAAATGAATCCACAAAAGTACAAGTTGATGCAACTAGTGAAAATCTTCCATGGATGACTAGATGGGCAAAGATTCATCCACAGAGACAAATCATTGGCGATCCTTCTAACAATGTCAAGACTCGATCAGCCACTACCAACTTTTGTTTTTACACAAATTTTTTCAGTATGATTGAACCGAAGAAAGTTTCTGAGGCCCTGGATGATCTAAACTGGATAGAGGCTATGCAAGATAAGCTTCTGCATTCTGAACGAAACAAACTATGGTCCCTAGTACCTCTGCCAAAAGGCAAAAGTGATTTTGGGACCAAATGGGTCTTTAGAAACAAGAAGGATGAAGATGGAGTGGTCATTAGGAACAAGGCAAGATTGGTGGCCAAGGGATATTGCCAAGAAGAAGGGATTGACTATGAAGAAACCTTTGCCCTTGTCGGATGGCTAGAAGCAATTAGGATTTTCCTAGCTTTTGCAGCCCACAGAGGATTCAAGGTGTACCAAATGGATGTAAAGTCAGCCTTTTTGAATGAACAAATTCAAGAAGAAGTATATGTCCATCAGCCACCAGGATTTGAGAGTTCAAAATATTCAGATCATGTCTACTTTTTGTACAAGGCTCTCTATGGACTCAAACAGGCCCTAGAGCATGATATGATCGACTCTCAAATTTCTTGATTTCCAACAATTTCGAAAGAGGTACCACTGATACTACACTATTTTTTAAAAGGATAAAACGTGAGTTTTTGCTTGTCCAGATATATGTGGATGAGATTTTATTTAGGTCTACAAACGAAAACTATTGGAAAAAGTTTGAGACATTAGTGAAGAGTGAGTTTGAAAGCATGATGGAAGAATTAACCTTCTTCCTCGGGCTTTAAGTCAAACAATCCACAGAGGGAATTTTTGTAAATCAATCAAAATATGTCTCTGACATACTTTCAAAATTCAAGCTCTCTGACTCTTCTGCAATGAAAACCCCTATGGCCACTGGATCCTAAGCTTCACTCGGATCTAAGATTCACTCGGATCAAGAGGGAAAATCTATTGAGTTAAAACTCTACAGAGGTATGATAGGGTCTCTTTTATACTTGTTGGATCATAAATTGTATTCAAGATTAAAGTTAAAGTTAAGGGTTTAAACTGTAATTGTGTTAAAGTAAATTAGAGGGTCTAAAAATTTTTTATTTGATAGTTAATATGGGTT